>OZ025291.1:342853551-344158194 GCA_964019185.1 Maratus speculifer
AATTGAAATCGTCAGCGGTAGCCTAATAACACTCCTTGTAGCCAAGGTCAGAAATATAAATAGCAGCCCTCGTATTAATAACCAATTGTAATTTTTTATATAATTATTATGCAGATTTTTTTTTGTTATTATTTTTAAAGCAATTACAGTTGATGAACATCTTCCTCTCTTATTCCGTGTAGTTTTATGATTAATTTGATGATTTAAGCTATAATAAATAGGAGAATAATCAGTAGTGTTGTTTATGATGGAAAAAACTTTAACAGATCTTTTGAATATTTCACTATTAAAACCATATGGATAAATTGTATTATAATATTTCATAAATGAAGACTCCAAATAAAGAAGTTCAGATTTATTTTTTTTGAATTTGTATTATTTCAATTGTAGTATTTTTAAAGTTATGGTTATGAAAATGCTGAATTTCAGCAGTAGACTGTTTATTTTTTGCTTTATTTTTATTAGAATCTGAACGATGTAGATTTATACGTTTATGTAATGGTCTAGATATTTCACCTATATATTTCAAATTGCATATATTGCACCTTATACAATAAATTACATTAAATGCCTTACAAAAAGTAGATATATGTGGATCTGAAACAATTTGTGACTGAGAAGCAAATGGACAAGTCTTGCACCTGACATCTAAACATTTATGAAAAAAATAATGGAGGAGGAGGAGCATATAATTGGTGACTGGATGACGATCCAGAAACAACCCTATTATTGTTCCTGTACCGGGCTTCAAAGATGCATCGTGTATCTTGCCAGTATCTAGAATTTTGCTGATTACTGCCGTATATAATCTTGAAAACAATAATAATACATAAATATATTTGAAGAAATTGTAAAGAAATTAATAAATAAAAATATTTATAAAAATTATAATTAAGTAAACTAGTAACTTGACTAATATAATTTACAAAAGATTTAGATCTTGAGTATAACTAAAAATGTAAGTATATACAATATGTACGTAATGAAAAAACAATACTCAAAACTCCAAAAATTCATAACTCGCCATAACCTTAATAACTGCAACCCTCACAACAATTACTAGTTTGCAATAATTCACAGTACTAGTACAAATAATTCATTTTAACCTATATCTCTTATCAAGAACCAGTAAAAAATGCCCATACATAATCTAGCGCAGAATTATACCAAATAACTTTTCAGTACAATGTTCATAAATATTCTAACCTTTTCCATAGGCTTAGTATTCATTATTCTTATTCATTCTATACATATATCTATATATATATATATATATATATATATATAGATAGATAGATAGATAGATAGATAGATAGATACAGATATGAGAACTGTAAGTATATCAAGACATTGAATTTAACATTTAAATTAATTATTACAACATTAAACATCTAATATTATCCTTAAATAGTATATTAAATCCCAATAAATACATGATTAGACGATATATTGTTACTATTAATGGAAAATCCTATAAAGTGGTATCAGATAACTATACTCTTAATTCAAAAGAACGAATTTCGCACTCAATAAAGGAGCGAAATATTTTATCAAGACTTTCACTCCTTCTTGAGAGAAACGCTATCGAAAAGGGGTGTTTTGCAGAAAAAACTCGCCTGATAAACCATCATTATGGGAGCACACGCAGAAAAACTCCTTTTTGAGAGAATTCCAAGCAACGCTACCTGAGATGAATGTCATTGGTTGTAACCGGGTCACGTGATACATTGTTTGGCTTGGCGTTCGTTATCGCCATGTTTTAAAAAGTGAATGAGATGTTTGTCGCTTTGACTTTAATTCTAGCTGCATATATTAATGGCCAAAAGGATCAAAATCTTGCATCCATAAAGAATAGAAATGATCATACTTTACCCGCAAATAATAATAATAACAATAACAAGGAGAGTTTATCCTTTCACACGATAATACAAGCTTAATGGCAGAAAACAAGATGGAAGGTGACCGGTTTTAGAAAATGAGGATTTTTCTCCTGCGGTATTTTCGGAGATTCCCAAGCATACTATTCCGAGGTAATTTTGTTGTATTAGACTTTTACATTATATATATTATTTTGGCGTTAATTTTATTACTTTTAAACAGAAAATGTTAATCACTATGATTTTTTTCCTTTTTTTTTTATATAAATGCATTCTAAAATATTTTCTAAATTTCACAATTTGTTTTAGTATAATTACTTTTGGAAAATTCGGAACAATTTACGGTGATCTATAAAATACTCTTGAAAATATTATTTTCTTATATTCAAGCTGCATAATTATATTGAAATTTACTTTATGTAAACAAATTTTTACATAAAGTTAAGCATTTACATTATTATTTATTAAGATATTTTGCTAATCATACAGAAATATTTGTGGAACATAGATCCATAATAATTTTTATTATTTATTTATTTATTTATTTTAATCGAATATGCGCTCTATTTTTGTAAAACTATTTCATTAGTATACAAGTATTTATTAAATTATATTCACCTAGATGTGCATTAAAAGCTGAATTCTACATTTAAGCATTTGCAAATGTTCGTTTAAATAGAAAATAATCACATTCTCCTGACAGTGGTAAACTTTATTTAAAAATAAATTATAGATATGCATCTTTGTATATATCTAAATGAATATAAGTTATTAAATACTTGTATGGTTTGAATATTTTAATAAACGTAAAACATATATCCTAAATAAATAATAACAATAAAAAGTTTTTATTTTTATATTCTACATTCCACAAATATTTTTTAGTATCATAAAGTGAAATAAAGTAACATATAATAATATAAGAAACATACAAGAAGTTATTATTTTTATATTAAAAGTAATAACGCCAAGTAACGCTAAAATTATATATATAATGTATAAATACAACAAAATATCTCATTATATTAGAGATAATAGAAAAACAATGTATCTTATGATTCTAAGTTAGGAGAAAAATCTTATCTTGATTTGAAGATTTTGTTTTCCAGTTTATCATAAAAAAAAAAAAAAAAAAAAAAAAATTGCATTATGATTAGATTAAAAAAATGACTATGGGGAGGGGGGGGGGGGCAAAAATGTGAATTTGGGCGAAGTTTAATAGAAACAGTGATCTGCTAAAACATAGTATCTGACATAATATAAGTAAGTTTAGTTATATATTTTAATAATTCGAGATTTAGCTTTTATAAACTAATATGTAAAACAGAAAATTAAAAAATTTTCACCATTAAATATGAATTTTAGTAGTATCATATATATATTATATCTCAATGGATGAAATCGTTTCTAAAATTTCTCTCCAATTGTTACATTTATACGTATATAAATAGAAAAAAAAATAAAAATTAACTTGAAATTTAAAAAAATCAATGAAATATCTAAAACTGATTCCAATAAAAAACTATCTAAAACTAATAGAAAAATTACTTATTAAAAAAGGGTTATTAAAGAAAAAAATCCTTTTTTGTATTGAATATATTAAACAATAAAATAAAAAGTACTAATTTCTAAAAATAATAGTAAAACACTCCTTTGGTAATTGTGATTTAGTCAAAAAGGAGTGAATAAATAGCTTCTCAAAAAGGAGTACAATTACTCCTTCTGTCGATTAATTTAGTCCAAAAAAGACTGAAAATAGCTTATCAAAAAGGAGTGAAATCGCTTATCAGAAAAGAATGAAATTAAACACTCCGCAAGATGAATGAAATTCACTCCTATAGGATAAGTGCATCTTCAAAACCGGAAAGGAGCAAAAAATAGCTCCTCCGGAGTTAAAAACGCTGGATTTTTTTAAGAGAGTACATAGTAGAAATCGTGATGACAATACGCAAAGGCTATGCGCATCGCAGCAATTATCTTAGCGCATAATGTTTATAATATTGCTAAAAAAAAATTTTAGCTACCTTTGTTATATATTAAATACATAAAAGATACCATAAATAGGAAAAAGTTCAAAATGAATATTTTATTCAAAAGAAAAGATACCATATTATCAAATATCAAATTGTACATACATTCATAATTAATTGCGCTATGCAGCGTAATAATTTAAATGCTAATATAAAACCATTAATCGTATTACAATATATGAACCATTGAATTTAATAACTTATAGCACATTGAACATGTAGGGAAAAATAAATAATTAAAATGAATACAAATGGAATTTGTAGAACCAAAGCAGAATCTTCAGGTTCCAAATACTTTGGAACTACAAATGAAGTGTGTGGTTTCATCTTCGAATTTGCCATAAAAAAGCAAAACAATATAAATTTGGGACTACCAACACACACAAAACCAAAACCAAATGAAGAAAAACCATCAAAAATAAGACACATCAAAACTACCAATTGGATAGCAAAATGAAAAGGAAAAAATAAAAATAATTATCGACACATGCTAACAATAAATAAATAAATAAATAAAAAACGGAGTAATGTGATAACATAAAAAATAAACCATACACCATAGTTTACCCTATTAAGATTTAAAACAAAATCATTTAATTTGATTATGCTAAGGTAAACTCAATATCTTAATATAAGATGATTAAAGATTTAAAAATAGATAATTAATATATTTATCCTATATATTTAGTAATTGTATTATAGGTCTCCAATTTATTAAAAGTTGGGTACAATTTAATCATTTAAATCATTAAATTATATTAATAGAATTAATTGACGTAACTGTACAATTGTCCATTCATTACTGTCAATTAAACGTCCATTATAATATGTTTTCAATTTCACAAATGCATTTCCCACTCTCATTTTTTTATAATATTTATTAACCATTACGTATTAACCAGACAACACCGCCCTCCACAGTACTCTAACATCTATCCACCCAGCCATCCTATTATGTACATATTTTTATATATATTTTTTACATTTTTAATTTTAATTTTTTTTTATGTTTTAATAACTTTTTGTACTCATTTACGCAATGTGTTAATTATTTTTGAGATCATGTAATATACATAAATATATATGATTAAACAATTCTGTTTTCGTTCTAGGAACGGATGGTGCGTGATATGTTATTTGGAAACCTAAAACAGAAAAGTCACCGTGGACATACGTATATGGATGATAATAAATGAAGATGAAAACTCAAATCATCGCTGTTATGATGAAAAACAGTATTTGGATGGAAGAAGAAAATGTAGACTCGGGGAAAAATTATAAGTGTTATTTGTACCAATCAGAACCAAAATAATCATATCATTTTTAAAATGAAAATGTATTAAAACCGTCTTAAATGTAAAGAAATATTAAAAACAAGGAACTTGAAAAATGTTTCAAAGTTTTAAATATGTTTAATTTTTTTACCATAACAAAAAATTAAATGGAAAAAAATAAAAAAGAGGCTATCGTTTGAAAAAGTTTATTTTTATTTAAAAGTGTTTTTATGCTTTGGATTTCATGCGTAATGTTCCAAATAAACAAAAATAGTACATATCTGCTATATAAAGAATGCAAGGATCATAAATGCATTCTTTTGTATGTTTGGTAATACATTGTAAATTAATAGATACAACAAATAATTTAATGCAAATGCTGAGTTATTTGATATTGGCTATTTTATATCAACTGATTGAAGACGCTCTAGGATATGCGTTTGTATTGATTTGCAAATACAATTCAAATCGACTTACATAAATTTATATTCGGCAATTTTTATTTGAAAAACAATTTCGTCAAAATAAATTATTCCATGAATGATGAAAATATGATGATCAAAAGATTTAATCATTTTCTTTTAAACTAAAAAATATGGGCAGATAAGCATTGATTTTTGACTTCCTGTCAGGCAGGGTCAGTTTTTCTTCTACTTATATCCAAAGATGTTTGTACTATTTTAATATAATTTAGGACTTATATTTACTATTTTTATTTATTTATTTTTATTTGAAGATTATTTAACTGTGAATACAATATTTTATTGGAGTAAATAGTTATATAGTTCGTTTTATTATTCATAAACGTACGTCTTCCTCGCAAATTCTAATGTACTTCAATTCTAACAATTTGACGTTTTTTCGATATCAGTAACTCATAATGGCATCGTGATTTTTACAACATATTAATGCTTAAAAATTAAAGTAAAACGTGGGAAAAACTTAAGAGGATGTTATCGGTAGCTCTTTACATCGGAAGAAAAGATCTAATTAATATAATTGAAATATATTAAATTATGCTAAATATGTTTCTGAACATATATTATTAGCAGGGTTGGCATGGTTTAAACCAATTGGTTTAAACCATGGTTTAAACCACGGTTTAAACCAATTGGTTTTTTTCGAAAAAATCTAATGATATTTTCTCATTTTTCTTTATAATTTAAGACTTACAAATTGTATATAAATATTTTCTCTTTTAACACTGTTTTTCAGCAATAAGTATTAGATATAGTGGGCCTAGGTTTTTTTTTTTTTTTTTTTTTTTTTTTTTTTTTTTTTTTTAATGTATAGGATGTAAATCACTATGCATTGGTGAACATATTCCATTGCTGTAAAGAAAAATCTTAGAACATGTGAATTGATCAAAGATAAAATAGATTAAAAATATTCAATATTTAGTATAAAATATTTTCATTAAAAAATACAGATTATTTAAAGCAATCTATCATAACATGCACAAGCTTTTGAATATGGAGCTACAAAACTTGATGATCTTTAACATTTTGATAAAATTATAAAAGAAATTTTTTTTTCTTGGGGAGATAATCTTTAAAAATCAAAATATGAAGTTGTATAAGAGAGTATTCAAAAATTGGGTGCTAGTTATAGTATTTTAACAATAACAAACTAATTTTTCCCCCTTTGT
This sequence comes from Maratus speculifer, assembly GCA_964019185.1. Taxonomy (NCBI): domain Eukaryota; kingdom Metazoa; phylum Arthropoda; class Arachnida; order Araneae; family Salticidae; genus Maratus; species Maratus speculifer. Next base: position 342,860,381 of record OZ025291.1, read on the forward strand.
TATCCAGGGTTGTTAAATACCTGGGTTTTTTCAGGAAAAAACCAATCCACTGTGTTTTTTCAGGGGTTTTGGGGTTTTATCAGGGTTTTTGGGGTTTTATCAGGGTTTTTGGGGTTTTATCAGGGTTTTTCGGGTTTTTTCAGGTTTTGGGGGTTTATTGGAGGTGGTTGAGAATGCTTGAAAAAAAAATTCTTATTACTAAATTTAAAGTAGCTAATTGATTATTACAATTATATGACATATATCAATGACAGTAATCAAAATTGTGATAAATTGATTATTAGTAATAATTTATAAAGTATTTTTTATTATTACTAAATAATAGAATAAGCCAAGTAATTCTACATGTCTACATAATTAAATTAGGATTCTAAGCATATATGGTATTTTGTTATGAGTTTCTATTGTATAACATAGAACGGATTACACATCAAAGTATTTTTTTAATGGGAAAAAATTTGTTTGTTACTTACACGTGCTACAGAGATTAACTAACAATTATTTCTTTTAAAAATTGTGATGGTATAAATAGGACATTTCTTTTCTTTGGGGTGGGGGGTGATGGTTATAAACTTTGAGTGGTGTACTGATATTAAGAAATATATTACAATATATTATATATGTAATATAAATACATTATATATGTAATTTAAAGTTGAAATTTTGAAAAAACCCACTCGGGTTTTTTCCTGGGTTTTTTCACAAAAAAAACCCCTGGTTTTTTTGGGCTGGGCAAAATCATAACAACCCTGTTGTTATATGCTAAATCTAATGACTATAAAGGTTGATTTCAAATTGTCTCTCAAAAAACAAAACCCCCAAGAAGTATCTCTTTTTTTTTTTCTATTATGGAAAATAATATTTACATTCATCAAACTACATCAGATGTTTATTATAAGTAATCAAAAGGTTGTTTATAAAGTTTTTCAAAGTTTCATTGTGTAGAGTAGTTTATTGTTTGGACATAAGACTGTTTACAAATAACTGTTTTAATTAAATATGATTTTTTTTTCAATTTTCTACATAATTCACTCTAATTATTTAATTTAAATTATTTTAAAATGAATTTATACTACATATAATCCAACAATGTCTATTTTTATTAATAAATATGCATGTATATGTACTAAAAAAGGATGTTCTTAAAAAAACCCGGTTTAAACCAAAAAAACCTGGTTTAAACCAAAAAAACCGGTTTTTGGGGTTTTTTTCAAAAAAACCTGGGTTTTTTTCCAACCCTGATTATTAGCTATAACGTATTATTCTAATCTTGGTGGAAGGGAGAGGGGTCAAAAATTAGTACTTGTCTAACCATCTCCTACTCATTAGAAATGCCTAATTTCTTGAAGCCGATAGTTTAGTGGTTAGCATGTAACGCTGCTACGCTGAAAGTTCAGAGTTCAACTCCGGACTTAGCCAAAATAGAAAGTCTTTATTTAACTTTCTAGGTTGATAAAATGAGTGACAAGCTTCCTTGGAAACTAAAGATTGTATAAGGATGATGACTAACTGATCGAACATGTATAGTATATTGCTTTTGGGTCCATGGTCAAGACAGCAGAGTTGAGCACTACCGAACAAAATCCTTAAAGGCACTTTCGTGTGCAACATTATTAAGACATCCTTTTCCTGGTGTCCGTTTGCGTCCCTGGAGTAATGTTTCAGGCTTGTAATATACAGTACTCTCATGCAATTTAGTAAGAGCTGTTGGAAACAAGGGCGGATCCAGCCCAACCTCCAGGGGGGGGGGGTCACAACTTTTGACAGATGATTTAATGAAACAATTTTAAAATACAGTAAATCTTTTGAAAACGGAATTACGATAAAAAATAGCAAATTGCGCCGATCAGGCATGAAAAAATCGCGAATTTTGTCGATTAGGCACGGAAAAATCACGATTTTTGTCGATCGGACGCAAAAAAGCTCAGATTTCGTAATCGGGCAAGTAAAAAAAATTAAATTTTTTATAATACTTGAAAAACTTGTAAATTTTGTTTGTGGGTTGCGGAAAAGTCGCCTGTTTTGTCTGTTTACCGAGCGAAAAAACGCGAATTTCGTTGACCGGACGCGGAAAAATCGAAAATATCGTCAACTGGACATTGGAAGATCGCGAGTTTTGTCTATCGGCCTTCGAAAAATCTCAAATTTTGTCTGTATGTCTCAGAAAAACCGCAAATTTTGCCGATCAAGCACAAAAATAATCGCGAATTTTGTCGATCTGGAACGAAAAAAATCACAAATTTCATTAATAGGACACGGAAAAACCCTTATTTTGTCGATCGCTTCGTAAAAAGCGCGACTTTATTCCATCCGGAACGGAAAAATCGCGAATTTTGTTGATTAGGATAAAAAAAATCGCGAATTTCGAGTTGATATGGAACGCAAAAATTGCCCATTTCGTGAATCGGGAAAGAAATTATCGCGAATGTAGCCGATTGTCTTCGTAAAAAGAGCAATTGGGTACGAAAAACTCGCGAATTTTGTCGATTTGGAACGAAAAAATCGCTTATTTCGTTGATAGGGCAAGGAAAAATCGAAGATTGTTTTGAGCGGCAACAGGACAATAGCGAATTTCATTAGTTTATCGCGAGAAAAAAAAATCACAGATTTTATCAATTTACGGCGGGGAAAAAGTGCAGATTTCATCAGTCAGTTAAGAATCGCGAATTTTATTGTTTGGTGCGGAAAAATGCGTATTTCATGGACAAGAACGGAAAAACGCGCGAATCTCGTCGATTGGGCACGGAAAAATCCCGAGTATGGTCGATCGCTTTCGTAAAAAGCGCGAATTTCGTCGATCGGAACGAAAAAATCGCTTTTGGTTGGGCACGGAAAAATTGCCAATTTTGTCGATAGGGAACGAAAAAGTCGCAAAATGGTCGATCAGTTTCGTAAAAAGCGCAAATACAGTCGATCGGGAAAGAAATTATCACGAATATGGTCAATCGGCTTCGTAAAAGCACGAATTCGGACGATCGAGTACAAAAAACTCGCGAATTTCGTCATTCGCAACGAAAAATCACTAATTTTGTTGATAGGACGCGGAAAAACCGCAAATTTTGTCGATGATGCGCGGAAAAATTAAAAAAATGTTTAAGCGGCTGCAGAACAATCGTGAGTTTCGTCAGTTTATCGCGAGAAAAAAAATCACGGATTCCATCAATTTACGGCAGGAAAAAAATGCAGATTTCGTCAGTCAATTAAGAAACGCGTATTTCATAGTTCGTGTGCGGAAAAATTCGTATTTCATTGAACAAAAACGGAAAAATGTGCTAATTTCGTGGATTGGGCACGGGAAAATCACGAATTTTGTCAATCAAGTGAAGAAAAATCGCAAATTTTGTCGATCACACCCAAAAAAATCTTGAATTTTGTCGATTAGGCATGGAAAAATTGTGAATTTCGTGGATCGGCTTCGCAAAAATCGCGAATTTCACCGATCGGGTGCAGAAAAATTGTGAATTATGTCGATCAAGCGCGGAAAATTCGCGAATTTTCTCGATCAAATTCGAAAAAAAGCGCAATTTTTTTCGATTAGACTTTATTTTGCGTTCCTGTTTTAGCACTTTTTACTTACACTGCACATCCCTCTTTGAAGAGCTCCAGGGGGGGGGGGGGGGCCCTTGGATCCGCCACTGGTTGGAAATCTACAGTATATTTATTTGTAAACTTTCTAAGAGTCTCCGGAACTAGTCAAGTATCGACAAGTACATAATGTTAGAAATTTAAAACTTTTGCTGCATCATCACTTCACCGCTTCCATAAAAAAACTATTACTTCACTGTATTATGGAGCATTCTCATTGATCAAAATAGAAAGCAATGGAGTGAAATACAGCAAAAGTTTCCGATTTTTAACAGTGTATTTCTAGCAATATCTACTATATATGTATATATATATTGAATCCGATTGTGTAGTTCAGTAGAGAATGATCTAATACTTTAATTAATTAATTATATATATATATTAAACGTTAAACAAAAAAAAATATTTACGAGCAATATGTACACTTCGCTACATACAACTTAAAACATAAACTTCGTCGTTAATATCAATCTTTAAAAAGAACGTCCTTTATCGCTGCACATATTCTACAGTTCTCCCCACCAAAAAATGACAGGATTTTCTTGTTCTTTCATATCACTTCAATTCGTCCATCTGTTATACACTCTTTACTTTACTTGTAAGATATCAGTCACGAATAAAGCAAGAAAAACAACAAACTATTATGAATAAGCATAATTTCCATTTTGTACTTATTGTAAGTGCTAAAAGGAGAATTTTTTTTAACTTGCGGGGTGCGCTTGTAAATGCCCATTTATACTATGGCGTTATTATCCTAGACATTGACGTTTCAGTCATTTAATCATAACAGACCGGGAGGCATTTTCAGAAAGAATCACGTTTTGAGCACCTTATCGCCAGAACAACGATTGGCGCGGAGATGAAGTCAATGCTACGCACCCTTTCTTGTTTGTGACGTCAAACGCCTAGCGAACAGCAACCCTTCCTTCTGCACAGAGATCGCGTTTATTGTTCATTTGTTTTTCCGTAAATATTATCAAGCAAAGACTATAATATGAGGAAATGTTATTCACCGTTGTTTACGATTAAAACATAGTTTAAAACAAAGAGCTTTTTCAGATTAAAATGCTTTAAATTTCACAGATCATTTAAACATAGATTTTTTTTTTTTTTTCTCAATTCAAAAATATTATTTTCTTAACTCGCTATGTTCGAAAAGATTGAGAAGTTAATTAAAAACAGTAGTAAAGATTCGCTTGTAATATATATAATTCTATTAATCATATGTTTTATGACACATTTGAACTTAGTTTATTTTGTGTTTAGCGATGCAGCTAGCTGAACGTTTTCGCTTTCGCCAACTCGCCAAGGCCGGTGCTCAAAACGTGATTCTTTCTGAAAATGCGACCGGGAAGCGACATCACAGACAATCAACTCATCCAGTTCACGGATAAAAATCTAGGATTAGTTAAATCTCGATTCGAATATTAAAATGCAATCGGTCTGCCAAGTCATATCTTGGTGGAAATCAACTAAAAATTGCATTTCAATGGTTGACTCGTAAGTTTACCATTGTGCCTTTTTGCACCAAAAAGTATGAAAACATAGAGGATTGGGAGCAGGAAAACGTAATAGTAAACCTATGAGTCAACCAATAAAACAGGGTTTTTCGATGTTTTCCACTAAGATATGACTTGGTAGACCGAATACATTTTAATATGCGAATTGACGTTTAACTAATCCTAGATTTTCATCTGTGAACTCGATGAGATAATTGTCTGTGTTGCCTCCTCCCTATCTTAGATCCAATCAATCAATGAACACGCTGATTAGTAGGGAAACGTGGTGCCTTGGAAACCTGTGGAGGTGATTATGCCCTAATTGGTTAGTTGTTTGGATGAATAGAGCTTTATGGCGCAAAGTCCCTTTAGAGACATACTGAGCCAAGGGTTATATCATAATGTAGACACAATAATATTGCCATGCCTATCCACTTAGCCGCGAAACAATTGTGAAACAGACATCACATATTCCCTACAAATTCGAGTACCATCAGGGTGCAAAAAAGACGGATATTTCTTGAATTTACGAAAATATATATTTTAAACACGAACGAAAATATATATTTTAAACACGAACGAAAATATATAATAACCTTTTAAGAATTATCCAAGAATTCAAAAAGCGCGCCTTTATCTTTAGAAACCTTTGCAAGAGATTTTTATCTTTGAAATTTAAAGAAGAATTTATAAAAATAAATTTTTATTAGATGCCCATAGTTTTCGAAAACGATTCTGAGTATCTTTTACAGGTCATTAATCCTTATCTACTCATAAAACCGGTTTTTTGGATGCTTCGAGGTCTCAAGTAAACATTTTAACTTTTGACAATATAATGAACGATGTTTAACTGAAAAATATATAGAGTTAGCAGCAACATTAACATTAAAATCAATATTTTTCTGTTACAATGCAGCTGAAAATGTTTAGTTGACATCTGACAGCATCAAAAAGATGATTTTCCGAATAGAAAGAACTGATTAAGACGTTGTAAAAGCTACTCGAAAATGTTTCCGAAAATTGCGGGCCCTTAATAAAAATTTATTTTTATAGAATCTTCCTTAAAATTCGAAAATATATTATTTTCTAAGGTTTCCACAGAGAAAAGAACACTTTTCGGTATATTGGTTGACTTGGAAGTGGTTATCGAATATTTTCGTTCGTGATTATAGAAAATTTTCGTAGTTTAAGAAATCTCCGTCTTTTTTACAATGTGCATGCGTACTACTCTTTTAGAAAAATTTCATTAAACGATCAAAATAACTGCGAGTAATAGAAAAATTAAAAAAATAATCTATAATAATAAAGAGAGAAGGATGTTTGTCTGTGAGCGCTGTTCTGAAGAGACTGCTGCACGTAGAGTTACAAAATTTGGAGGGAAGGTACTTTTTTACGTGTAGTTTTGCACCTCGAAGCCCGATTTTCGATTAGATTTTTTTAAATAATTTTTTTAGGCGATTTTTAGCGTTATTTTTGCGGTTTTATCCCATTAGTGAAAGGAATGCGGTTTCATTCTTTTAACCCAAAATAACATTTTTTTTTCTCTTTTCAACAAAGTTTATTCGGAATTTGTACAGCAACTTTTTAATTTTTAACGAATTTTTAATGCGATTTTTAGTGTTTTTTCTAATTTTGCGGTTATTTTTTGAGATTGATAAAAAGAAAATCGTTTTAAACTTTTAGCCTAATGCCCTCCCTAAATTTTGTGTTTGTTACGATTTTTAGATTTTAACGATTTTTAATGCGATTTTCAATGCGATTTTTAACGTTTTTTTAAAGATTTTTTGCGTTTAGCATATATTTTTTCATAGTTGTTCTATCAAAAACTTGAGTTGCTGAGAATGCAATAAGTAGTTTTTTTTTTTTTTTTTGCGAAATCTACCTAAAATGTTAAAAATTTAGGTACCACTATTTTCGAATAGCAATTTCATAAAATATCTTAAATTCTTGCTTAAGACTGCTACCCTATCGAGTAATATATCACCTGATTGGTTATTTAACAGAGTATCGTTTTGATGAAGTTTTTGGAGAATAGAGTGCGCTACCTGGTGGTGAAAAATGGAACTAACAGAACGAGATTTTTTTAAATCTATAATAATAGAGACAAATCTGTGTGTGTGTCAGCTCTGTTCTGAAGAGTCTGCTGTACGTAGAGTTACAAAATGATGAGAGAAGGTACTTTTATACATGTAGTTTTGCACGTCGAAGCCCGATTTTCAATTTTTTGATTAGATTTTTTTTTTTATAATATTTTTAGGCGATTTTTAGCGTTCTTTTTGCAGTTTTATTGCATTAGTGAAAGAAATACGGTTTCATTTTTTTAACCCAATATTGCAATTTTTTTTTTCTCTTTTCAACAATGTTTATTCGGAATTTGTACAGCGATTTTTGAATTTTTAACAAATTTTTAGTGTTTTTTTTTTTTTTTTTTTTTTTTTTTTTTGAGATTGTTAAAAAGAAAAGCAATGCCCTAGCCTAATGCCCTAAATTTTGTGTTTGTTACAAATTTTAGATTTTAACGATTTTTAATGCGATTTTCAATGTGATTTTTAACGCTTTTTCAAGATTTTTTGCGTTTAGCTTTTATTTTTTTCATAGTTCTTCTATCAAAATCTTGAGCTGTTGAGAATGCAATAAGTAGTATTTTTTGCGAAATTTACCTAAAATGTCAAAAATTTAGTTACCACTATTTTCGAATAGCAATTTCATATCTTAAATTCTTGCTTAAGACCGCTACCCCCTCAAGTAATATATCACCTGATAGGTTGTTTAACAGAGTATCGTTTTGATAAAGTTTTTGAAGAATAGAGTGCGCTAGCTGGTGGTGAAAAATGGAACTAACAGAACGCGATTTTGTTAAAATTTGGAAATATAACAATGTGATTTATTTTAAATTTTAAAATGGTTTATAATACATGATAAAAAATGTAAACAAAGAATGGTGTGACACATTTCAGGTTGCGTGAAAGGAGGGGCGCGAACAAAATTAGGAAATGTAATAAGGAGATCTGTTTTACACTTTAAGGTAGTTTATAACGCATGTTAAAATTTTTAAAGTACTGGCGATGCTCTGGAGAGACCGCTGCACGAAGTTATGTATGAAGTTTTACACCTTGAAGGCCGATTTTCAGTTTTTTAAATTTAATTCATATGCGAATTTTAGTGGGTTTCGAGGCGATTTTTCCACATTAGCGAAAAAGAAAGCGGTTTCATTCTTTCGACCTTATTTAGTGAATTTTGTTCTCTTTTCAATATAATTTATTTGGATTTCGTGCAACGACGTTTGGATTTTTAGTGAATTATTTAATGTAAATTTTGCCGCTATTATTCGACATTAAAGGAATTTTGCTTAAAACTTTCAAACTGATGTATTAAATTTTAGCTATTAAGATTTATGAATTTCAGCTAATTTTAATGCGATTTTTCGAGATTTTTTGCGTTTGATGTCGAATATTTGTCATTCATGAGATATTTCCAATTACAACGTTTTACCCTATTAAATTTTGACCCCTGTGATTTTTTAATATTAGTGATTTTTAATGCACTTTTCAATGCAATTTTTAGAAGTTTTTCGAGTTTTATGGTGATTTTTTGATATTCGGAAGTAAAAATTGATTTCAAACTTTTAATCTAATATAATTTTAGAGATTTTTAACGCGATTTTTGAAGAATTTTTGTGTTCCGTGTCGATTTTTTATTATCTAAAAATGATTTCAATTTACTATGTGATTATCCTGTCGACCAATTTCTCAAAATTATATCAATCGTGAAACTAGCCAAATTATGCAAATTGATGTAATTTTTATGTTAAATAATGAAAGAAGAGATAATTTAGAAAAACATTAATACAAATACATATAAAAATAAGAAGTAAAAACCACTTGATGACGTAACAAACATATGTAACATGTTTAATGTCAAGTGAATATGGAATTTACGATCCGCCATTATTGTCATTTAATCTTATGGTTTGACCCAGATAGTTTCTTGGTCAACCGGATAATCAAATAGTACAGATTTTCGATTAGAATGTTTTATCCGTTTGATGAAATTCTGATTACTGTGATTTAAAAAATAACTAGCGATATTTAGTGCATTTTTAATGCGTTTTTAATCAACTTTTTAATGCGATTTAGTACTATTTTTTTCGATCCCCACCACAGTGGTATATTAACAATTAAAAAATTATTTTGGTTTCAAATTTTAGCCTAATATAGTAAATTTCACCATTTACCTTTTTTTAATTTTGTCGATTTTCAATGTGATTTTTGATATATTTTGTGTTCTGCGTCGATTTTTTTTTGTAATTCATGTAAAAAAGAATGATCGCTACGTTTTACACGACTAGAATATTTTTTTATTCACGGGATGTATTTACATTTAGCGATTTTTAATGAATTTTTCAGTGGTTTTGTATTGGTTTTTTGAATCTCACGGCTATTTTTTGAAATTTCGAAAAGGAAATTAATTTCAAACATTTACACTTCATTTACGAATTTTGAAATTTAGTGATTTTTTAATGCAATTTTTAGCAATCTTTTCATTATTTTTCACGCTTTGCGCCGATTTTTTCATTCGTATTTAAGAAAAAATTCAGATTACACTATTTTACTCTATTAATGTAAATGTTGTCCCCGCTATTTTTAAATTTGAAACGATTTGTAATGCATTTTTGAGTACAATTTTTAGATGTTTTCGAGCCCACGGCGATTTTTTCTCAACTGGAAAAGAAATTTTTAAATAATTTGTAGCTTAATGTAATAAATTTTGACATCAATGATTCAGATTTTTTGTGTATTTTCATAAAATGTTTAGCGAAATGTTTAGCAAGTTTTGTGTCGATATTTTTTAACTAATGAAAGAGTTCAGATTTCAGTGTTTTGTTCCATTTTGGTAAATTATGTCCGCAGGAATTTAATATAAATGTTAATCTTATTATGGCAAATTTTGTCCGGATTTTTTAATTTTACTGATTTTTAATCTGTTTTATAGTGATTTTTCAAGTTCTGTGACAGTTGTTGATATCGGTAAAAGAATTTCGGTTTCTAACTTTTAGCATAAATAGTACAATTTGTTCTTCACGCTTTTATGAATTTTGCCAATTTCTAATGCGATATTCAATGTAATTTTTAAGTTAGTTTGGGGGATTTTAGGTGTTCCGTGTTGACTTTGCCTTATTCATGAACGATTTCCGATTACAATATTTTCGACTGAATGTTAAATTTTTACAGCCATGACTTTTAAATATTCAGCGATTTTTAATATAGTTTTCGATACAATTTTTAGACATTTTTTTAAATTCCTTGGCGATTTTCTGCCATTCTGAAACCAACTTTGATATCAAATATTTTGTTTAATGTAGTTATCTTTCGAATGCAATGTTTTATCTCTTAATATGATTTTGGCGTTCCATGCCTACATTTTGTAATTTATGAATGATTTCGATCATAACCCCCCCCCCCCTTTCCCGCCCTGCTTTAATATTAATTTTTTAAGCATTGACTTCCAAATATTTAGCTATTTTTAATGCAATTTTCAATGTAATTTTTAGCCATTCTTCAAGTTCCGTGGCGATTTTTTTCCATCCGGAAATCGATTTCGATTTCAAACTTTTTGGTTAATATGGTTAATTTCTTGATTACAATATTTTATATTATAACAGTGAATTTTAACCCTAGGGATTTTTTAATGTTTTACGACTTTCATTACAATTTTCAATGCATTTTTTGGGCTTTCTCAGTCATTTTTTAAAAACATTTTTCAAAGGAATTCGATTTTAAATTTCTAGACTAATAAGAGTTTGGTTTCAAACTTTTATCTTTTACGGTAATTGTTTTGCTCTCTTATTTTGATCTACAGCAATTTTTAATGCAGTACGCTGGCTTTTTTTTTTTTTTTTTTTTTTTTTTTTGTAGTTTACGGCGATTTTTTTCAGATAAGGAAAAGTAATTCGGTTTTTAATTTCTTCGCTAATATGATAAATTTCCTCCTGTGCGATTAAAGACTTTTATTGTGATTTTTTAGCAATTTTTTTTTCCCGTATTTCAATGCTTTTTATATTATCAAATTAATTAGATTCAAAACATTTATCCAAGTAGAGTAAATTTTGAGTTCCATGATTTTTGAAAATTTTTCCATTTTTAAAGCGATGTTTACGTTTCTTCGCGACCCTCTTCGATTTTTTAGACGTTCAATTTTTGGCCGAATTTATTAAGTTCTGATCTCTTTTCTTCAAAGATTATTCGAATTTTGAAACACAATTTTTGAATTTTGTTTTATATTTTTATCAGATTTTTAATGTTTTTTTGCGATTTGTAAGATTTTTCCACATTAGTAAAAAAAAAATCCAACTTCAATTTTCTAGCCCATCTCTTTTCAACGAAGTTTAGACGAAATTTGTGCAGCATTAAAAAAAAATTTTCGAGGTTTTTATTATGATTTTTAAAGGTTTTTTTTTGCAATTCTTGCTATTTTTTGATGAACCCGGGCAACGCCGGGCAGAACAGCTAGTTTTGAATAAAGTGATAAAAAGGCAATAACAAAACATCATGCGCCCAAGCATAGATTATGTGAAATACTTTCCACCTTTTCCAGAATAGTTTAACAAAATGTCGCTATTTAGGTAAATCTTCTATAATAATAAAGAGACAAGTTTGTGAGTGCGTCAGCGCTGTTCTGAAGAGACAGCTGCACGTAGAATTACAAAGTTTGGAGGGAAGGTACTCTACGCTATATATGATACTCTCTTTACTATACATGAAGTTTTGCACCTCGAAGCCCGATTTTCGATTAATTTTTTTAATTTAAATTTTTCGGCAATTTTTAGCGTTCTTTTTAACACTTTCCAACAAAACTGAAAAGTGTTTATGCATTCGGTTTGTCTGGCCGTCTGTCCGCGCTCTAACTCCCGCAAATATACTCGGATTGCTCTGAAATTTTTATATGTTATTGATGTTTACCCTAGCACGAACCCTATTGAAAATGAAGTTTCTACTATGATTAGTTTATTTACAGGGATAGTCAAAAGTTTTCCGATACATTACGACCAATGGGAAAAAATCGTTTCAAATGAATTTTAAAGGTGTTACACCCTATTAAACTTATTCAAATTTACATGGATTCGCAAAAAAGCACTAAAATACGGATTCTGTAAAATATGCTGTCAAAATAATAGTTATTATTCATTTACAGGGCCACTCAAAAGAATTCCATTACACAATAATAAAGGAAGGAATTGTTTGCGACATATTTTAATAATGTTAAACGGTTTCAAGTATCATAAAATTGATGTACGCCGCTGAAACTTAATATTTAACGCATAATATGAACTGCATAGCTTTTACAGGGACACACAAAATATATCAAACCTTATATTTTTATCCAAAATACTGTGTATTATCGATGATAGCTGATAGATGATTGAAATGCTTTTTCAATTATGTTATGCGCTTTTAAATTTTACAAAATGTCTGCAAATTAAATGATGTATATAGATGTTATAGTTGATATACATACAGGGTTACACAAAAGAGCTCATAAAGGATATTGAATATGAGAGTAATTAACTTAGAGATGGCAGTTATGCAGTTTTACGTTGAACTGCTGTCAGTTTACTAAGAAATGTTCGTAGAATATAGATAAAATGATATACAGGGTCACACAAAGGATTAGCTACATGGTCGCCAATGTGTGATAATTTCTCGAAATGTGATTTAAGTAGCTTTAAGAATGTGTTTGTTTGAACTAAATTTTAACAAAATACTGGCGTGTAGTAAAGATACTGGATAAATTACAGGGCTGAACAAAAGTTTTGAAGCATTTTCCATCTATTAGAATAAAGTGCTGCAAGAGAAATTTCAACCAGTTAAGCATTTTCTTGCTAAACTAAATTTTCCCATTATATTGTGTATATATATCGACCGACGGATCAAATATAGGGCTTTTCAAAAGTATTTCAATACATATTTGGCTATGGACAGTAGCATCTTATTTCAGTCCTTCAGTCCCATCTCCATTTCAGTCCCATCAACTTTCAGTCAAAATTCCAAATGAGGAAAACTGCACTCTGCTATAAAAACTAGGCACAACTAAAAAGGCCCATAACCTTGAAGTAATTACAATGTGTAATTACGGTTATAAACTGAATTAGCAGAGCAGTAATAAATGCACAAGTGGAACCGTATCACGCTGAGAAGTTGAGCCCAGTAATTTATGTAAGAAAAAGTAAATTATATTCAAAGTTTAAATCAGTTTAAATGGCTGAAAAAGAAAAATGTAATATGTAAAAAATGAGAACAAACTACATTTAAAACCAAATAAGTTCCAAATTAAACATCTAAATCAGGTCTTTCACTAACACAAAATATATGAAAGAGACCTATGACATCTATGTCCTCATATATTTAAATAAGGATTGGAGCACCAAAGAATTTAATTTGTATATCTAATTTAAATTAACTTTAAAAAGAAAACTTATATCTCAAAAAGATTAATTAATTCATTTTTAATTCAAATAGCTTAAACTTAACAACTCCATTAGAAACAGCTTTAATACTTAAGATTGACTCCCCCCCTCAATAATTAAACTTTAAACAGATGCTAAATCCAACATTTATTATATATTGCCTTACAGAAAACTGCCGATACTTCACGCGAAACCGTCATTAAAACATCGTCGGAACCCGAATAAAACAAGTATGACATAACTCCACCTCATACCTTCAGGGTTGCCACTCTAATCTTGAAAAAAAATTCCCTGTATTTACCCTGTACTACAACGCATTTATTCCATGTCGTGTGCGAAAAAATATATGCGTGTATGAAGGCTAATTAGAAATGTTATAATTTGCCATTACCTAATTCCCTGTGTTTTCCAGATTTTTCAGGATTTTTTTAAAAATTCCCTGGATTTTCCCTGTTTTGGGAGGCGACTTAAAATTCCCTGTGTTTTCCAGGTTCTCCAGGTGGCGTGGCAACCCTGACCTTGCATCATGGTAAAAACAAAGCAAGTGTCAAAACACATCCGGTAACTAACATAAACTTTGCCCAAACCATTAAAAAGGCTAAAGTTTTGTAACACTTGACCTTCTGACATGAATGACCTTATAAGTAAAAAGTGGAGATTAAAAAACAAAGTTAAACCATGTTCATTTTAAATAAAAGTGGAGGAAAGGCAATTTCAATAGAAAATATATTAAAACCATTTAAAAACAAGAGTGTGTGCCCATACCGAAACTGTGTTTCCAAATATTTAAGCAGAAAAACACCAAAGGAAATCCACATAATAGACGACGACATTCTTCTTTCAAAGATAAACAAACATTTTAAAAACCATCAGCTTTCAATAAGCGATACTTGCATGTGACCAGCCATCTATAAAAACAAACGAAACGAAACTGAAAAGCAAACAGCTGTCTTAGTACAAATACCTCGAGCCGACTGCCGGGCTAATCTACCACGCATGCTCAGCTCACGACGTCAGCGACTCCATAACAATCTCCGATGCGCCGTGTCTATCACAAGGGAGAAATGCAAATGCTGACGGACAGGCTGCGCCCTCCATCGCTAGCAGTCAACTTTCCCTAGTTCAAAGATGAAACGCACGGCAGTAGGATGATTGGAAAAACAGCGATTCGCTACCGTTTTGTAAGAGATAAACATGCTACCGAGAGCTAAAAGTAAATAGACGTTTGAGGCAAGAAGCAGAAAGGAAAAATATATCTGGAGTAATTAAATCGTAGGTAGAAATTAAAGACTATTTAAATATTTAAATGTTTTATTTTTAGACTTAAAATTTATATTAGATGTTCAGATAAATTAATCTATTATTTTAATCTTTATTTTAAACTATGGAGATTTATAAAAGAAGTGAAACTTAAGGCAATAAAGATAAGAGAGCTATTTAAGCAGGTTATAAGATGATAAGAATAAAGGAGTTGAAAATATGATATATAGTCAACATTTAGCAGATAATCTGCACCGCCGTATAATCCGCGGATTATACAAATTCGAAGGTAGTACTATTTATTTGGTTGCTATATTCAAAGGATAATTGTAATAAAATAATCTAAAATTAACTACAATTAAAAAATACAAATATTTTTTTCGTTGAATCATATTTAAAACGTTGAATGTCTTGTGAATACAAATAATTCTATAAGAATTGTTGTCTTTAAATATTTTCACCATCTTCCTTTTTATTTAATAATATTCAATTTAAATTCTGCAGTGTTAAATAATACGTTTTCTTTCAGACATTATTATGATTTCATATCCCTGCAAGTTATGAAACAAATTTGCGATCTACATCAGTGTTAAAGGTTATGATGACCAATATTTAATCAAATTAATCACTATTGTTTCGTTGTTGCAGTGTAATATAATTTTCAATGGCCGTTTAATTCTGCCGCATTACATACAGTAGAGGACCTATTATCCGGAATTCCGAAAACTGGAAATGAAGGCGATTGAGAACGGTGTGAATCATGATGAAATGAATGAATCGTGAATCTTTGATTAAATGTACGTTTTTTCGAGATTTTTTAACAAATTTCATGCTTTTCGGCTTTTTTTTTTGTTTTTTTATTTTACAAAATTCACCTTTTTTCTGTGTTTCGACAGAATTTACGTTAAAAAAAAAAACGCAAATTCTTTCAAGTATTGCTTCAAGTATCAAAATTCATAATTCATTCAAAGATTCATGATTCATTCATTTCATCATAATAAAATGATTGCCCATAAAAAAAACTCTGCAAATTCGTCAAATATCGTGATAAAACCCTGTAAATTTCGTCAAATATCGCGATAAAACCTTGCAAATCTCATCAAATATTGTGAAAAAATCCTGCAGATATCTCGCAAAAAATGCAAATTTTGTGAAACGATCGCGGAAAAATCCCGTGTAAGCATTCCCCTCTAATTATTTTCCGATTTTTTGTCACGTTTGGGGGGGGGGGGGCGGATTAACGGTAATATATATATATATATAGCCAGTTAGCAAAAATCTGGATTTTGAAGAGCTCTGAATTTTGGATGTTCGGATTTGAGACTTTGTACTATAGTACAAGAGTCAAAGTTGTAGCTTAGTGCTTTTTTTCCACAGACTTCTCATACAACACACTTTTCATTCATATTCTAAATAGCAGTGCTATAATTTTGTTATTATTTTTAAATTTTTTGTTTTTGTTTTATTTTGGGGTGTGTGTGTAGGGGGGGGGGGAGTGTCGGGTTTCGGACGGACCCGAAATCTGGAAAATTCCAAAATCCGGAAAGCCCTTGGTCCCGACGATTCCGGATAATAGGTCCTCTACTGTAATACATTTTCTCTCAGACAGTATTATGATTTCGTATCTCTGCAAGTTATCAAATGAATTTGCGATCTACATCAGTTTTATTGTTTATGATGATCGATATTTAATCAAATTTATCAGTATCACATAGTTGGCTGTTTAGAAGTATCAGAGAGCAAAAAACTCTTACTCTGTGGGAAGTATTTGTAATTCGGTTGGCAGGACAATTGTTAGTGTATAAAATTATTGTTCTACAGCTCTTTGTTTAAGTTAAATGATTGAGATTGCAATTTTTGAATGAGATGAATTGAGAAATGTTTGCTGTTAATCGAAACATGTTGCAAAAAGGCTAATAAAATGTAACATAAAAATCGGAAGCCACTCCTATTAGTACATATACGTCATATGTGAACCAATCATGAGCAACTCAATTAACGGTAAATATCAGACAGTTGTGTGTTAGCTGTTTACATTTCGATTTTATAACTGCAAGTAAAAAGTGGATATCTTTGGTGAAATTCTGCTTAAAAAAATTTCATCAGATAATCCGCATCAGTAGATAACCCGCACTTACAAAATTTCAGGTTTTTTAACAGATAATCCGCGGATTATAGGCTGGAAATTACGGTAATATGGAAAATTACAGATCTTTAATCAAGGCTTCAATATCAGCTCATTAAGTCTGATTTTTTAAAGAACATATTTTAATATTTGTTAGAAATTTTCAATCCTGAATTTTCAGGCTGGAAATTTAAAAAGTTCATTATCAGCCAATGTAAACATATGTCTGTAATGAGACAAGGTCACATATGAACGTTGTGACCTTGATTTTTGAATATTCCTTCATGACTTTTGCATGTGTTTTTGTTTTATATTTAATATTAATTTATCACCAGTTTTTTGGTTCTGTTTCATCTATGATTATATATACTCGTAAGAAAGTTAGACAGGTTTCAATAATTAAAACTGAAAAGTCATTTTAACAGTAGGTATACATACTTTTTAGCATGCATGAAATTTAAAGACCACTATTTTTGTTTTATCTAATCAAAAATATTCAAAGATTCAAAAAGGCAAAAAAAGTTTCTTTAGGAAAACTTGCTTAACAGTTAGAAGACATGTATAAAGAATGCAATTTCTGAAAGGCTGAGTTACATCAATTAAGGTCGAGTTATTGTTGTGTGAATGTTTTAGGCTGTATATTTATTCTACATTTTTTTTTTAATTTAAACTTATTAAAATTTAAAGACAAAACTTCTTTTTTAAGATAAATTTTCCATGTCATGTAAGCAAGGAAAAATTAGCCCTGAAATTTTAACTTTTCACTGTAATTCCCTTAAGCCGCTTAATAAATAATAAGAGTTTCTTAACTTGAATATTAAACAATCTTGAATGTCTAAGTGTTTACTTTTGAGCATAAAAAGTTGTTTATAAGTAAATTATATGAAGAGATTTTTTTTTCTAAGCAAGAAAACTTGACATTAAAATAAAATGAAAATCAGATGATAGCGTAAAAGACTTTAATATATATAATTACAAATGAATGTAAAGTAAATTTCACAATATACAATTTATCACAAATTTGTGCTTCATACTTGTCATATGACAGAATATGAGAAATAAAGCTTGTACTTTATCTGTATTTACATCATAAACATGAAAAGTAATTAAAATGTATGATAATTATTTATAGTTCAGTTTTAAAAGAATATTTATATGATGATACATTGGCACCATCATTGACCTTTTCATACAAAACTACAAGTCTACTGTACAGAGTTTCTCGCAGTTCCTCATCAATATAGGGATACAAAGGATTTTTTCCACTGTTTCCAGGATAGTAAATTTTCAAAAGTTCTTTCAGTCTTTCTTTGACTATATTAAGCCTGAAAATATCCTTACAAACACTGTCTAAAGATAACATAGCATCAACAACTCTTTGGTGTGAATCATAATCTTCCAACTCTAAATAAAGAGGAATATATTCACATATATTATTCTTGTATGTTTCTGTAGCAAATAACCTGTAATAGATACATTTGTTAGTAGAATCTCTCAATCCAAAATTCAAAGTATATAAATATAAAAAAAATAATAAAATACAATATATCTAAAAAGATTGATATTTGATATTCAAATTCAAGGTTAAAACTCATTAAATATTATATACTCATTTATATGCTCATTTTATTACATAGTTCTTCAAAATGAACTTTACTAAAATACATTAAATGAATGACTATTTAAATAAGTATGTACTATCACTGTGAAAATAAGTCGGCAAAAATATAAAAACTTTATACTTTTCAATATTTTGACTAAACTTTAAAGTTTTTAAATTACTTTTAGAAAAAACATTTTCCTATATAATAAGATTGTTTAAAATTACAAGAGAAAAAACTTAACCTAAAACTGCAGTAATAATGAAGTACTGGGAAACAAAAGAGAAATTGTGTTGCTAGAAAAGTAGAACCTTTAGTAGTAGTTTTTTGGAACTTAGCTCCCTTCAAAGAAACAAGTATTTGTAGTTTTTATTTACCATTACAAGGAAATAAAAAATAAAAAAAAAATAATTTTGAACGATGCTAAATGTAACAGTATTAAACTACAGGAAGTGTAAATGAAATCAGTGTTAAATTGTGGAAGTGGCCTGCACGGTACATCCCTTGCATTTTTTCCCTTGCATGCCTCCCCAATTTTACATTTTGATATCACAAGATGAAATTTAATGAGCGCACTTAAATGCCACATTTTACTTATTTTATGCATATATTAGATCGGTCAGAGACGGTGATTTTAATGCGTTTTGTGTCGAGACCGGGGTTGAAAATTTCGTCCAGTGCAGATCTAGGAAGAAGGAATCAGTCCCATATGTTGTGAAAAATACATTAGGCATGGCCAGGTGAGTCTTCAGAGAAAAATAACGTCTCGGTCCTCGCCCGGCCTGGGCCCAGAATATAGATTTTTTAACAGCCTCTAAAAGAATGATAAAAAGCCTGAAGTTGTAAGAGCTCAATTTATAATAAAGACTTAATCTGAATCTTAGAAAAAGCATTGTTTTAAATAACTGGTGGACATTTAAACAGTACAGAAAAGAGATGGAAATGAGAAAAATAAACTAAATTGGAAGTTTGAGCTACAAAAAAGAGTTGTTTTACACTTTCAATTCTTTAAAAAGCATTTAAACATTTTATTAGGAGCCAAACTTTATATAAAGTTTTGAATTCATTTTTCTGCATGATGAGTTTTTCCCCACTATTTCTCGTCTTTAAATTATTAAAAGCCAAGAATTGTTAAAGAAAAAAGTGCAAACATGAAACATGTCATTTTTGATTATTTTACATTAGTTTTGTTTCAGCAAATTTGAAAAAAATATCTACTTTTGAAAATATGATTTTCTTTTAAGTTATATCATTTTTAAATAAATATTTTTAATAGTTTTAAAAGTAATATTGAAAAAAACTCCCTAGACCAAAATTAAAATCAGATTTTCATCTTTAAATATTTGGAAAGAAATTGAAATGTAATAAATAGTGTCTTGAGTTATAACTATTTTAAATTATCCTATTTAAACTAGTACTAATCATTTGAAATTTTGATAAATTTTATGAGAAATTTTAGGATGTGATTTTCATAGCAAATTACCGTATTTTCGGGCGTAAGCGCCGCGGCGCATACGAGTTTAAAAGTTAAAATTATGCTTACTGCGGCGCTTCTGCCGGGGCGGCGGATACGATATATTTTTTTCCCCTTGCAGCGATATTCATTACAGAGGGGATTTTTTTCTCCCGATCCTTTGATAAAATTCTTCCTTTTTCTGCTAATGATTGACAAAAATTAGGCTATCATATGTCGAAATTCGCGATACTTTTTTTATGCTTCGCATTTTCTTTCTGATGATTGACTTTTCACAATTTTCAGAAAAATTCCGATCAGAATCACCTCTGTAATGAATATCGCTGCAAGGGGGAAAAAATATATCGTATCCGCCGTCCCGGGTTTTTTAGCGATACTTCGGCGAAATTCATGAGATCATTTCGACGAAAGATTGCAGAAAAAACGCAAAATATGTAAAAAAAATCTCTAAAAAACACAAATTATGTCGAAAGATAGCGAAAAAATCATGAATTTCTCAAAGAATCGCCAAAAAGAATTGTCAAAAAAATTGTTAGAAAAAACGCAAATATGTCGTATTTATAAATAAACGGTAAAAAACGAGAAAAAATGTAAATTCAGGTGAAAAAAACGAAGAAAAAAGGAGAAATTTGAAATAAAAGCATGAAATCTATTAAAAAAATCTCGAAAAAACAAACATTTCATCAAAGATTCATGATTCATTCATTTCATCATGATTTATACCATTCTAAAAGGCGAATGAGAACGGTTTGAATCATAATGAAATGAATTTATCATGAATCTTTGATGAAATGTATGTTTTTTTGAGATTTTTTTAATAGATTTCATTCTTTTTATGCTTTTTTTTACAAATTTCTCCTTTTTTTCTGCGCTTTTTCGACAGAAATTACGTTTTGTTTTATTAAAAAAACGCAATTTTTTTCAAGTATTGCTTCAATATCAAAATTCATGATTCATTCAATACATCATGATTCCTCCCTTGCTCATCCCCATAAAAAACGCAAATTTTTTCAAGTATCGCGCAAAAACTCTGCAAATTTGTCAAATATCGCGATAAAACCCTGCAAATTTCTTCAAAAATCGCGATAAAACCCTGCAAACCTCGTTACAAACTATAAAAAACGTATTAAAAATCGCGAAAATAAGGCTGCACGAATTCAAATTTAATTTTATCATAAAAATATACTAAATTTAAAATTGGATTTATATTACAAATGTTAAAAAAACGCGAAAAAACACTGAATATAACGCAATTTTTAACATTTTGATGTATTTTCTTAAGTGCGGCGCATACGGCGGTGCGGCGCTTCTGATGAATATTTGTTTTATTTTAATGCATTTTCGGAGGTGCGGCGCTTACGGTGTGTGCGGCGCATACGCCCGAAAATACGGTATATGACTAAACCATCACGAAAAAGAAAAAAAAATTTCTAAATCAAAAGATAGTTTTTTTGCATATTTCCTAGAACTGTTAAAGTAACATTTTTTCTTGAATTGCATGCATTTCAATTTGTGTCTTTTCCCTTAAAACCTGATGAATTATTTAAATGGCTGTAACTCTGCCAGTTTTGAAGATACAATTTTTTGTGACTAATTCAGGACTGGATAAGGAAAGTTTTACTAATTGGGATTTTTATCCTACGGGGGCATATAAAAATTTAATTTTCATAATTTTTCAAATAGATCGCCCATGGAGTTGCAACTGATCTTATCAAAAATTTCACCCTTTTTTATGAATTTTTGCAACTGGAAGTATGGGTCTGGGAGCAATATTTAAGGAGATAGCCTATTGTTTTGATATTTATGACTGACCCTGTATATATATACACACACTGGTGTGCAAAAATTAAGGACGGAGACAGATAAATTAGTATAAAAGCCAAAAAATGCAACCAAACAAAATGAAACGCCAATCAGGAGATATATCTGAAATAAATACAGTAGGACATGCCCATATATGCCATTTGGTGTAAAAGGAGGAGGTGTTAAGGGGGATAAAGCACAGAGGCGGTGAATATTCAGAAATTTGGTGAAATCTATTGCACTGTGTAAAGTGATTTCATCATGCTGTTTTACTACTATTGTGTGATATAGACAAGCGGCAATCCAGGAGATGTCATCTGGATGGCTTTATATGAGCTCGAATCATTTGGAAGTTGTAACAAGGTCGAAGTGTGACACAAGAGATCATTATCACTCACAACGTCACAACATCAATTTACAAGCCTGGAGTGCATTTAAAACAAGGGGATCAGTTGTACGAGCATTCAGCAGTGGAGTCCATGAGCAACAACAGCAGATGATTGCTATGTTGTCCTACAGGTGAAAATAAACAAGCAGCAGGCAGCTATAGAAATTGCAAGGCAGATTAAACAGACTACTGGATGTTGAACATCCTGTTTTACCATGGCTAAAAGGCTGTACAAAGGTGGTCTATATGCACAACATCCAGTATGATGTGCACTATTAGCACCTGCTCATCAGACGCCGGTTTCTGTAGTGCCAGAAAAACAAAAAATAGACGCAACAGGAATGGGCTTGAGTACTCTTTACAGATGGGAGTCCCATACGAACCTCCACATCTTCCAAAGACGTTCAGTATCTGGTGCTCGCTATTGCGCCGAGATTATCTTGCCTCACATGAGTCTTTTTAGGGGTGTTGTGGATCCACACTTCCTCTTCACGGATGACAATATCTGTGTCATCGTACAGTGGTTATCGAAGAACTCTTGGAGAGTGAAGATATTCAATGCATGTATTGGCCTGTGACATCCTCGGTCTTGAATTCCATAGAACACATGTGGGATCGTCTCTGGATGCACTTGGCATCACATGACCAGGCACCGGCAACGATTCCGGAACTGAAATTGGCATCACAAGAAGAATCAGACTTGACAGCTCCTAGAACACCACATCCTCAGCATAGACCGACATTGTAAATCTTTCATCGTAGTCCAGGATGACCATATCTGCTATTAAAAACTAATTTTTTCCTGCCAGTTGCCTGTAAGGAGGACACTTCTATCTTCTCTGTGTTTGAGCTCCAAGTGACCTTTATTATAAAGTGCTTATGCATTTTTTTAATTCTTTGTTTAGATGTTTTTTAACATTTGTCCCATATTTTTACATATTGAAGATCTTATGTTATGATTTTGGTTGATGTAGGAAGCATCTGGGAGAAATTATATTTGAAAAACCTTCTTGTCCTTAATTTTTGCACATCAGTGTGTATGTATATATATATATACATACACACACATACATATAAAATTTTGTTTAAAGTTACAAAATATTTATTATTCATTTAGTCTCTTCAAAACTAGTCCAAGAATTGAAATACAAAAGAAGCAAATTTTACTTATCAGCCTCCCCTCCCTTACCCATTTGTCATGGTGAAAAGTTGAAGTTATCTTTTGTGGTAGTAGGACTCTTGAACAGGAAAGTAAATCACCTCCCAATTTCTTGTAATTGGTAGAGTCTAAAACTGATTTGAAAAGTAAATAGAAAAGGCTGAAAAATCAGTGACAATCCTCTCTTCCCCAGGTACAAAGGAGGGAGAAAAAAGATTTGTTGAATTTCTACTGAAAATTTGGAATGACAAAAGGAACGATTAAGTAGTAACTGAAAAGTATTCATGGCAGATGGAAAATACATTTTACAGTGTTGTTTATGAAGAGCTTAGATAAGAGTTAACACAAGTTTTCTTCCAACATTAAAATTTAAATCATTTTCTTTTCTAAACAGATAGGCATTTTCCAGAATTTGGAATTTCATCCAGAAATTCCAAATTTGCCTGTCTTTTCTCATCAATTTCAAATTTCCCTGACTTTTAGAGGTTTTCCAGGTGAATAGACACCCTAAAATTATTAGTTTTCACAGAATATGCCTACTTTTTGATCAAAATCATAAGAATACAAATCATAATGTCACATGCTTCTGATTGGTAAGGAACAAGAATGTGACACAAAAAGGTCCAATAGGAATAATTCTGCAAATGAGTTTGTCAACGTGCATAGAAGCTGAAAAATATGAGGAGTGAATAAATATCACAGGGTGTAAAAGATCTTGGGAAAAAAAAAGTAAAAAGAAATGGTTCTTTTAAAAAATTTGAATTCATATTACAAAATAGAAAGTGGTTTAAAATGATGAGACAATTTAGAAATAAACTAAAAGCTTCAAATTTAACTAAACTGAGTAAGATAATAATTTAAGGAGAATTTAATAGAATTAACAAGAGATAATATTAAAGAATGGGAAATTAGTGAATATGGCAGTAATTTAGCGTAATAAAAAGAAAATAAAAGGTGATGTTGCAAAGGAAAAATTAATAATATACATTTATTAGTTCAAACAGTTTAACAGCATTAAGATGTGAAATATTTCATGCTGAATGAAACAGATACAAGCAGTGTTCTCGCTGTCGCTCGCCAATGCGCCAAATTGCGACTAAATTCTTCATCTGGAGAGTAAACAAGCGATTAGATTCGCCAAATTGCTAATGCTCAATTTTTGCTTTCTCTTTTTCGTTTTTTATACATATGTATATATATTTAATATATGCATATTTTTAATATATTTGTAGCGGATAGTTGAAATTAGATTAATAACAATCGCTGTCACAGTTATAAAAACTTGGGTTATTTTAGAACATATTGAAAAAAAGGGAATACATTAAAGGAATAAACGCTTTTTTTTTTCTGCTACACGGCGAGTCTGTTTTGCTAATGCTTTTTTCATTTGGCGAATGTTTTTTATTTTTGATTAGCCAAATTACTAATGTTCGTCAAATGCCAGCGAGAACACTGGATACAAGTAATATCTTGTTAGAATGTTATATATACTATTTTAGATAAATATAATTGAATTACTAACAGCTTTAGTTCTAAAGCTAAAACTCTGAGCAATTAAAATTTTTTTTATAATCCATTATAGCATTAATTAATGGAAAAATAGTCAAAAAAGGCAAAAAAAAAGAAGACGGGAATTGGTTATTTCCATTTTCTTTTACATTATTGAAGTAGTTGAATAGGATTTTGAGTTAATTGGGATTTAGATTCCTCTTTCCCACCAGCTGGAGAAATACTGCCAGAAAAAAAATGCTTTAATTCAATGTCAATTTTAGATATCTTTGAGGTTGTTATCATAGGTCCGAATAATCCTAGGTAGGTCAAATAGTATTATGCTATTTCTTGAGATGAGACATACTTTTAGATAGAGTGTAAATCAGTTATCTTACAAACTCAAATCTAAAATTTTTTATGTTGGAAAAAGAACATTTTATTTAATTCAAAGATTTGTATAATTTTTTTTTTTTTTTTTATGATGAGTTTTATAGAATAGGATTTCTTAATCAAGAAGGTTTTAAGAAAAGATAATCATTCAGAGACTTTTTTTTTTTTTTAAAGAAAAGTTAGAAGGATATAAACAAAAACATTTGAGTTTATAATATTAACAGAAGCTATTCTTTTTTATTTTCCTTATTTGCAATCTCATGAAAGAGTGAAATTATAAAATGGTTTCTTTCTATAAAAAGAAGTTAATATAAACAAAACTGACTAACATAAAAGCAAATTTTACTAAAGTTAGGATACTTGTTACCTTTGTGGTTACCATTTACAGTAAAGAATTTTTGTCACGAAACAATGTTATTTAACACAAACAGTGCATAAGACTACAGTACAGTTGTTGTCAATTGCTACACTGTATGCCACATGCAATAGATATATTCATTTTTATTTATTTTGTGATTAAGCCAGTTTAGTTTTTGTAATGGAGGATATAATGTAATAAGGGTTTTCAGATCTCTCTTTTAAAATAAGAGAAAAATTTATTGACAGTAGTGTTTTGTTTTTCGATAAAACACTACCATTATTTTCTAACTACTGAACTATGTTGAATGTGCCCATGATGCCGTGTTTAAAAAGATTTCCTTAAAAACAAATTATCACATTATTAATCATTTCTAATTATTTTTATTTTCCATTTGCAATTGTATTAAATTATTCTACCAGTAATGTTTAATTAATTTTGTAGTTTCATTCTTGTGATAAAAAGTGCATTAAAAGTGGAATTTATGTAACAAATTGAAAGAGAAAAAATGAAAAAATTTATAAATTATATAAGTAATAATTCTAAAATCTGTAAAATTCTGGATTTTTTAATAGAAGATATTACTATACACATTTAAATAACCAATATACAAAAAAGTCTGAAAAACGTACAATTTTAAGAAAATACAATCTGGCAACCTTGAAACTACATAGCTATTACTGGGTTTTTCTATCAGATTTTGAAACAAATGAAGATTTGGAACAACATGTGGTGAAAGTTTTCAAGATTATGGGATTCTCTCATTTAAAAAATTCTGCATCAATGCCACAATATGAAGTTAAATTGAAAAAGAAAAAAAAAAAAAAAAATGGCAAAGCAGAATGAAAATTTGTTGACAAAAATTGCAATGTGTGACAAGTTAAACCTATTACGAAATAACATATTTCATAAACTCCAAAATTGTATTTGTAACTGCACTAAAATTACAGCTGATCAACAAAATGGGAAAAAAGACTACTACTTTATATATCTTAGTTATGTTTGTTCATTTTCTGATTAAATAAAAATAATATTTTCCTCCAAGCTTCTGACATTACTTCAATTAAATCAAATTCTGGTAACATATTCTGTTTAATTTCTGTAAATCTATCTAAAACTTTAAAAAATTGACTAACTCGAAACTAACTTTGATTACATAAAACCTAGAAAACAACTAGCAACTAGTATATTTTAACATCATACTTATCAAAATTGGTGATAAGCACTTTTTTTTAGAGATAGATTATTTTTATGGAATGCTGTAAATGGGAAAATAAATAAGTATCAAATTTATAGAGTATGGAATAATTTATCCAGAAACCATTCAATCAGAAAAAAAAGCTGTCCAAAATCATGTTTCCAATTGTTAACTTCAGAATTTTCCTCTAACAAAAATGCTATATAGTGTCGATTGGGCAACTACATTGGTTTATACATTGCCACATGCATGGCATAACTTGATGCAAAAATCTAGATTTAAATTTGAAGACATAGGATGCTTTGATTTTTATACAGAATTATTATTTCCAGTGGATTCCTGTAAACTGACTTCATTAACATTTGATTAATGTTTGATTTTGATTCAATTGATTATAAAATTAATAATCAGAACCAAAATCAGAAACAATGACATTGGCATACACATTCTACAAATCTAATCAAATGGCTTTGCTTTGATACTCAAACAGTTGTCCAGAATGCATGACATCCAAATCAGTCAAGATAAATTGTTCTATATTGTATCATATAAATTTAAGATAATTCTGAAATACCTTTGCAGTGCTTCTATCTGCTCATTACTTCTACCTTTTTGGTTGTCCTTTGCTGTTTTCTGTAATTAAAAAAAAAATAGCTATGAAGTGAAAAGAAAAATACTCAGTATTTTCTTTTAGAATTTCATAATAAAATTAATAATTAAAACCCATATGCAGAAATGATTGAAATAAGAAATTTAACAAATTTTTCACACAGGGAAGAAAAAGGTAAGTTTTTAATTGTGACATTTAAATTTCTAGAAGATTAATAAATTTATATGACAAAAAAAAAAAAAAAAAAAAAAAAAAAAATGCTCTAAATAATAAAAACAAAGATATCCAGCTTTAGGCTGAATCTTAAAATTTATCTGTATCCGTTGCTTATTCCTAGAGAACTCATCTTTATCAAAGATAATCAGAAATTCAATTTTCAGTCGGACAATCGGAGAAGAATGGATTTATCTATATTATAAAGGACAAATATATCTGACAAGGAAGGTCTTCATATGGGCATACTCCGAACAGTCTGAAAAAAAATTACAGAATGTTCATAAAAAAATTTTCAGCGGAACCTCCATACACTGTCCATAAAAAAATACTGAAAATTCATTTTTTGGCGATTTATCATCGGCTGGTGATGAAAAGCAATTTTTTAAAAAATATTTGTTTATGTCAAATACATTTAAAAGGAAAAATGTTTCATGCTCAACTAGTTTAGATAAATTAAATAACTTTGGTTTTGTCAGTTTTAGTTTGTTTTGTTTAAAATATAATTTTTTATATCGACACTTGTGTGTCATATTCAAATTTAACCATCAAAATTTAAGATTAAAACGAAATTCAAAATTAATTAAAATTGTTTCAAGTTCAAAGTCCACTTAAACATTGTCAATTCAAATTTGTTGATATGGAAACATCTGACTTTTATTTTTGAATACGCTTAAATGTATAAAAATGATTTGTCTGAATATGAATTTTTTATATATGAAAATATTTTTTCCAGAGATAAATCAAGTAAATACAGCAACAAACAATATACATATGCAATACAATATACAGGGTGAGTCATAAATATCAAAATAGGTTATCTCCTTAAATATTGCCCCTAGACCAATATTTCCAATTGCAAAAATTCATAAAAAAAAGGTGAAATGTTTTATGAGATCGGTTAAAACTCCATCGGGGGTCTATTTGAAAAAATACGAAAATTAAATTTTTATACGGCCCCCATAGGGCAAAATTACCAATTAGGAAATTATTCCTTATCTATTCCTAAATTGAACAAAAAAAAATTTCATCTCCGTATCTAAAAACCTCAAAGAGATATTAAAATCCAAAATTCTCCAAAATTCGTGACTTACACCACCCATGCCTGTAAACGAAGATTTTTTCACTCATTTTGAAAGCAAGTGAGGAGTCGTCCACAAATTGACTGTTATTAAAAGTCAATTTAAGACAGTGACTCTTTTTTGGATATAAAAAAGCAAGGTATTGATTTAAAACTGTTTTCAAAATATGTTAGCACTGGAGGTCGCATTGGAAGTCCTCATGGGTTGAAATATCTAGGTCCGGATCCAAAACGAACTACAGGGAAAAAAGTTCGGCTCAGTCTGGAAAAATGTTAAAATCATAACCCAGACCAGCCTGGAAAAAAAGTTTAAATCATAGCCCGGTTCAGCTGTGAATTTCTACATAGATTTTTTTTTCTTCAATGTGTTAAAAAATTGTTCCGTGGAGTTTTGAGAGATCTATTTCTCCAGTTTAGGGAATAAATTTGGCAGTTGGTGCACAGAGAACATAATATTGAGTAAAAAATCTGGGCTAAAGGCCTTCTTAATATACTATAAATAATACTTTCTCTCATCAATAGATAATGCTATAATACTTTATAGATATTTGTTTAGTAGTTAAAAAAGATTTTTTTATTGTTTTTTTTTCTCTTTCTTTATTAAAATTACAACGACTTCAGTTTAAAATATTCACATATAAAAAAATTCAACATTAATTTAAATTTCTTTTAATAGTATTTCCTTTTTAATAATTCATTTATGAAAATAAACTGAAATGAAAAAAAAACTTATCTACTTTCAGTTCCTTTTAAATTCTAATTGTTTAAATTTGCTTTTCTGTCCTCAGAATTATAAAGGTATGCTACCTACCAACCAATCTTTTGAATATGTTCTCAAAATAATAATAATAATAATTTAATAATAAAAAATGGACATGTTTAAAAAATATTTATTTCTTAACTAATTTTTTACGTACTTTATATTTTTTTACACATTTATTACATATTTTTTACATATTTCATTACGCTTTAAAGGAGAATCACTTGCAATTGATGAGACTAAAAAAGGCATGAACCTTGCTGCCAAATTATGTCCTGAACTAATTCCAATAATTATAAATTATAAAGCTAAGTCAGCTCCATTCTCTGATTATATGTTTGATGCAGTTGCCAATCATAAATTTGCCATTGGAGAATCAAATAAAGTGGAAATAACATTTATTGTGGTGATTAAGCCTTGAAAAACACATTGATAAAAATGCCATGAATATCATAAAACAGTTACATACAGCTGTATGTTCTACTGCTGGATTAGAAAGAGTTTTCTCTATTTTTGGTTTTGTGCAAAGCAAAACCAGAAATCGTTTGGGTGTTGATAAGGCTGTTGTAAGGGTATTGACAAACTTGTTACCATTTTTAAAGAACTGAACAATTAAATGTTTTAGTTTAGAATAAAAATAAAATTGCTAATTAATGTTTGGTATTTGTTATATAATTTTTTTCTTCCTTACTGCCGTTTGAAAATATTTTCATTCTTTATATTTAATAATTTTTGTTCACTTTAATCAAAATTGTGCTGTGTGAGAAAAAAACGTTTTAAACGTTTAAAACATGTTTTAAACAAAAAAAAAACATGTTTTTTGTTTTTTTTAATAAAAAACATGTATTTTCCAACCCTGATCAAAATATTATAATTTATTTAGCTTAATTTTTTTTATAATTTTGTATAATCTGTATATTTTAAACACAAGGTTGTTTTTTAGTCATATCTGATCTGAGCTTTCTGCTGAACCAATTTTACTAATAATTTTTTTAACTGAAAGCTCTACCTTTGTGCTCAAACTAGCTTTTTTTTAAATTTATGTATTTTGTGGCATAAAATCCCATTAGGCACACAATATTTTAAACAAAAAATGACATATTGCTGTTGAAAACACACAATTTTTCTGACATACTGTAATTTTGTGCATATCTGCCACACCTCAGATATGCCTATTTCCTCCCAGAATTTATTTTAAATAAAATGTGACTTAATTTTGCTTAGCATTTATTTGACTTCTTTTTTACAATAAAATTTCTGGTCTGAAAAAGACTTAACTGAGCCACAGCATATGCATGCAAGATTATGGTAGTTTCCATATTCTTTTCCTTCTGCATGTGTACTGATGTCTTATTATTATTATTTTTTTTAAGTTTCATTTTCTTCAATAAAACTAAAAATTGTAAAACAAATGCATCTAAAGAACAAATTATGGCAATTTTTACACTGCAGTAATAGATTAGAATCTGAAGTTTTACGAGCATTTCACATGCAAAGATATTGCTGACAGTCGTTACTCCAAGTCTTGAATTAAAATGACCAAGTTAAAATACCAGTTCTTTA
This sequence comes from Maratus speculifer, assembly GCA_964019185.1. Lineage (NCBI taxonomy): Eukaryota > Metazoa > Arthropoda > Arachnida > Araneae > Salticidae > Maratus > Maratus speculifer. The sequence goes on from OZ025291.1 coordinate 342,891,403, forward strand.
AAAATGGCAAATACTGATATGAGAAGTGCACATGTAAATTGATGCACTTCTCATTGAATCATATTCTGAGATTCTCATTTGTCAAATCTGGGTGATTTAACATGGAATTACCCTACTGTTTTTTATGACTAGTCTAGGAATATTAATGTTTAAGACATGACGTATGTAATGTATGACTTGTTATGATCATCATAAAAATGATGTTTATTATTAATTTAAATACAGTCGAGCCTCTATATAACGAAATCCATCGTTCCAGTAAAAAATTCGTTATATAGAGAAATTCGATGTATAGAGTATGATGTTAAAAATAGTATTTAATGTGTAAATTTTGAACAAATATTATTTTTGATCTTTTTAATTAAGAATTTGAAATGTTTAAAAGTATATATTAACCTAACATTTTATTTCTTACTTATTTAAGCAGTTTCAAAAAAGAGAAAAGACATTTATTTGAAAGCTTAATGAAAATCAAATGAGGAAGACTTACATAAATTTCAGAGGAAGAAATCTGTAATTTTTTTGTTGTTTTGATTTTAAAATTACAATTGTTACGCTCTCAAAAAAAATTCTCAAATTTTAGCAAGGAATGAAAAATTGTAGTTGATATTTTCCTCCATTTGAAGGTCTCTCTTATGTGCTCTCATTGATTCCTCCCTTATATGTGTAACAATTCAATTGACTGTGTTTTGAGAAGGATGTTGAAAGGTATGTGGGAGGTGGGATGAACTTGTTAGATTTAAAGAATAAGGAGAGAAGTAATATTTATAAAAAAAAAAAAAAACCTCTCCACTGAACGATAAATCAAAAATAAGTGATGGAAAATTGATTCCATATGATTTCGAAGCTTTTTTAAAACTGAATAAATTAAGATCAATTTATGAAAAAATTTGTTATATGGTGATAGATATTTCGCTATATAGAGTCTGTTTTTAATGTAATCATGCGAAAAGGGGACGGTTCTTACTAAAAATTCGTTATATGGAGAAATTCGATGTATGGAGTTTCGTTATATAGAGGTTCGACTGTATAGAATTTATTTATAAGTCTTTAAAATGTTAGTCTTTGAAAGTATCATTTTCCAAATAGTCATTGTAATTAGTTAAATTACAATTTTGTTATTTATTTCTTTTATTATCAACAACAGCTAAAAATATTTCATGTCTAATACCACAGATTGTGTATTATTATAGTTAATACCCTGGATAAATTTTCATTTTGAGATTTAACAGTTAGTTCCATGAGCTTTTGCAGTAACTAACACCATTAGGCACACCATACATTATGGAGACTTTCATCAAAAATTGTGTGACAGGAGGCAAATTCTGCTTGTCAAACAGTTTTCTTCATTGTTATCAGGGTGAAAATGTTGCATGTCTCGTGTTTTTTTGTTCAATGTCTCACTGGTGTGTGACATGCCTTACACTTCTAAATATTTTAAACAGGCAATAGTTGTCTATACAACAATTTTCATCCACATTTTTTGTTATTCTCATTGAATGCTATGAATTGTTAAATATATTTTTGTGACTACTCAGCAAAAATGCTTCTGCAGAAGTAAACATCTGATGTATTGTTATGCTTATCATACTTCATACCATACATTAAAGAATGTGTGTTTATATATAACTTCCACAAACAAATTCGAAAACTATTTAAAACTTACAAACATGTGTTTTCCTGTTCAAATCTAGAATCTGCAGTTTAGACAGGGTAACTTGAAATTTGGAGGAATGTATTTTGAGTATTTCGAAAGTACAAAATACTTTAAAAAATCATTCCAAAATACATTACCAAAATGCATTTGTTTTGTCGGTTTAAAATACAAATTACAAATGTATTTTGAAAACGTATTTTAAATACCAGTGTTTTTGATACTGCCCAACTCTGGGGACAACAAATATAAGCATGATTACTCTCTTCACAATTTTATCAAAAAACATGAAGAGTCCAATCACATTTTTCACAATTTTAGCACATAACTAGAGGCATGCCCCTTTGCACTGAAATGGTAAAAAAAATATCCCATTTTGTGTTTGCTGTAGTGAAAACAATTTCATAGATATCTGTTGAATGATTAAAAAGATGTGCAGAGAAAATTTTTAAGAACTACTATATTTGAACAGTAATATTTATCTTAGTTAATTGCAGAGTTATGCAATTAAATAATTATAAAAATATTATTTAGAAATAGAGGCATACAAAATAAGCATTTCTGCACACAAAAATTGATTAGAAATTACATGTGTTTAGATGTTGCATGTAAAAGATGACTGTAGTTCTCTAAAATTAACAAATTATTTTTGAACACGGTAATATGTGTAATTTTAAGACAATTCTGTGAGACAGTTATTATTCATAAAAATACTTGTGTTATGTAAAACAGTAAGTAAAAGAAACACATAGTTTCATCAGACATGGTACAGGCTTAGGAAAAAAAAAAAGCTGAACTTTCCACGGCCTCACGCAATACCCCCCCACCCCCCCCCCCCCCCACCCTTTAAAAAAAAATCAAAGTTAATATATAAATAATTGGTCATACAAATGAGTGTTGAAATTTTATAATTAAAAATAATTTAGATTGCATACTGTAAAGATAACACAATTTCAATATTATGAAAATAAGAAAAATTAATTTTAAAGCACTTTAGCGAAATTTTTTACTTGTAATGTTACTTGTAAACAGTTTCCAAAGATCTTCCTTAAATATATGTAGAACTGGTCAATAAATTATCATGTATAATATCAAAGAATGGAAAAAATAAATTTGATTCATTTTTTGACTGATTTATTTCCTAACTGATTTTTTTTCCCGAAGCTCATATGGCATTTTCGGAAATCGGCAGCGGCGGCGGGGGGGGGGGGGGGGGGGGGGGTCCTGCGAGTTACTCCCCCACGTGAGGTTGTTTATCCGCGATCTTCATACGAAATCGGCGTTTTCCCGCGATCTTCAGACGAAATCAACGATTTATCTGCGATATTTCAGCAAAATCGGCGAATTATTGCGATCTTTTTTTTCGAAATCGGCGGTTTTTCCGCGATCTTTTGACCAAATCGGAGTTTTCTCGTTTTTTTTTTTTTTTATGAAATCGGCCTTTAAAAAAAATCAAAGTTAATATATAAATAATTGGTCATACAAATGAGTGTTGAAATTTTATAATTAAAAATAATTTAGATTGCATACTGTAAAGATAACACAATTTCAATATTATGAAAATAAGAAAAATTAATTTTAAAGCACTTTAGCGAAATTTTTTACTTGTAATGTTACTTGTAAACAGTTTCCAAAGATCTTCCTTAAATATATGTAGAACTGGTCAATAAATTATCATGTATAATATCAAAGAATGGAAAAAATAAATTTGATTCATTTTTGACTGATTTATTTCCTAACTGATTTTTTTTTCCCGAAGCTCATATGGCATTTTCGGAAATCGGCAGCGGCGGGGGGGGGGGGGGGGGTCCTGCGAGTTACTCCCCCCACGTGAGGTTGTTTATCCGCGATCTTCATACGAAATCGGCGTTTTCCCGCGATCTTCAGACGAAATCAACGATTTATCTGCGATATTTCAGCAAAATCGGCGAATTATTGCGATCTTTTTTTTCGAAATCGGCGGTTTTTCCGCGATCTTTTGACCAAATCGGAGTTTTCTCGTTTTTTTTTTTTTTTTTTTTTTTTTTTTATGAAATCGGCCCCCCCCCTCCCCCCCGAAGATCTTTTGACAAAATATTTTTATGCGATCTGTTATCGAAAACGGCGTCTTTTTTCGCGATCTTTTAACGATATCGGCGTTATATCCGCAGTCTTTAGACGAAATTAGCCTTTTATCTGCGATAGTTGGTGAAATTGCCGTTTTTTCCGCGATCCGCACAGGAAATTCGAGTTTTTCAGCGATCTTTTAACAAAGTTAGTTGACAAAAACATTGACGAAATCGTCGTTTTTCCAGTCGTTTTTCCACGAAATATTGACGAAATGTTGTGTTTTTTCGGCGATCCTTTCACGAAGTTTGCATTTCTTCGCGATGGTTTTTTCCACGCGCAAAAACCGTACAAGTTGCTGCAGAACTGATAACCCAATTTCAAAATTTCGGAATAAGATGCCTTAAATTTTCGGACGAGATTCACCCCCAGACCAAGGCTTTACGCATCTTCTTTTTCTCCGGCATTTCGTTGATGTGCGCTGTACGATCCAAAGTTCAGAGAGAGAACAGAGAAAGAGCAGACGATCTCTCCCGTTTTGATGCGCGGTTTATATGCGTGATAGACAACGGGAAAGAGAAAATGGCGCGCCTTTGAAGGAGACAGCTGGCTAACGCTGGTTCATTCGAAGTCTTGTTTTGTTGTACTTCGCTTGCTAGCACGCCCCCCCCCCCCCCAAAAAAAAGGTCCACAGATTTAAATGCAGATTTGCATCGAACTCGAGAATGATAAAATTTGGTGCCGAAAAAGCGGAATTCCGCGTTTCCGCGGAAAAGTAACATGTCTGTTTCATGTATTCAAAATTATTTTACTCAGCCATGAAGCAATAATTTTGAAGGGGAAAAATAAGGAAAAAAACTAATTATGAATGCTTCCATCCAATATTTTAAATGAACTATCATTTTTCCAAATCACAATGATACTACTATAAATTTATTTTTTTCATATACTTTTTTCATTTTTGCACATGCAGCTGAATACAACCCCCCTAATTTGTCACATGATATAGTCAATTGACTGGGGTTTTTAGACTTGTTGCAATTAAAATAATTGCAAAAAGATTCAATTGGGCTACTATCAGCTTATGTTGACTCTTTTTATTCATTAAAAGCAATTAAAAAGGTCACATCATAACTGATTACAGTTTTGGAGAAAAAAAGCCCAAAGACATAAATTATGAATAATATTGCAGCATTTTGTTGGTATGCATCTTTAACATCTATTGAGTCTTCTTTATAAATTCATTCTTTACAGTAGGATAAGGTGCATTAATAAATTCTGAATACAAATTTAAAACTGACAGTTTCTTCAGAGAGATAATTAAAAACTTAGTTCTTAAAAAAAAAGTTTTTGTCAATAATTTAAAAGTTTCAGAAATAAAACATTGTGAAACAGATAATGAAGTAAAATTTTCTGGATTTAAAAATCTAAACAATATATACAGGGTGTCCGAAAAGTCTGGAAACAGTCGAATAACTCGAGAAATACATATGAGATTGAAAAACAAAAATATACGTGTTAAATATTTTTAAATAAGCTACTCAGTGATACTAAATTTGACCTTCGCAACCGACCCCCTGGGGGTCAGAGGGGGTCCAACTTTGAAATCTTAAATTATAACACCCGTTTTTTATTGCAGATTCGGATTCTACGGACAAAAATACGTAACTTTTGTACTTGATGTTTATTTCGAATCCTCATTTATCACGGCGTAATTGAGCATATTAAATCAATACATATTTCGGTTTTCTCAACCAGGTTTTGCCTGATTGGCCAGAATTTTTGACGTCAAATTCCTTGTCTTTTGCAGAAATAGCGTTTCTTGAAAATCACCAGTGGCGATTATTTCGATAATACTACGCTGTTAAAAATTTGATCCATTTGCTGTAGCGTCACTCCACAGCCTTTATAGAATATCTCTTTTATGACCAATGAGAATGTGCCATAACACAATAAAGTAACCGTTTTCTATAAAAGCGGTGGAGTGACACTACAGCATTAAAAAAACATACACCCACATCAGCCATATTTAGAAAATATTCGTTATTTAGAAACCATTTACTGGATAAAATAAAAATCTAAATAGAAAACTAAATTAATATATTTCAATGAATTTTTGTAGAGAAAAACAAAAAAAAACCGTATACACTGTAAAAAATTTAACTCATTTGCTACAGCGTCACTCCACCGCTTTTATAGAAAACAGTTACTTTACTGTGTTATGGAGCATTCTCATTGGTCATATTCTATAAAAGCTGTGGAGTGACGCTACAGCAAATGGGTCAAATTTTTAACAGTGTTGCATTACCGAAATAATCGCCACAGGTGATTTTCAAGAAACCACTATTCATGCATAAGACGAGGAATTTGTCGTCAAAATTCTGGCCAATCAGGCAAAACCTGGTTGGGAAAACCGAAATATATATCGATTTAATATGCTCAATTACACCGTGATAAACGAGGATTCAAAATAAACATCAAATACAAAAGTTACGTATTTTTGTCCGTAGAATCCGAATCTGCAATAAAAAATGGGGGTTATAATTTAAGATTTCAAAGCTGGACCCCCTCTGACCCCCAGGGGGTCGGTTGCGAAGGTCAAATTTGGTATCATTGAGTAGCTTATTTAAAAATATTTAAAACGTATATTTTAGTTTTTCAATCTCTTATGTATTTCTCGAGTTATTCAACTGTTTCTAGACTTTTCGGACACCCTGAATATATATACACTATGAAATGCCTATTTTCACAGAACAAACTTATAAACATATAACATCTGCAATCTATATTAGAAAATAAGCAGTTCTTTCACTTTGAAAAATTAACTACAATGACAGTAAAACACTATTCATAAACGAAAAGACATACCTTGCAAAATAAAAAAATAAATAAATATATTGGAATAAGAATGCCTGACAGATGATTAAAACAACATAAATACAAAATATAACATTTTAAAATCATGTACATACTTGCTCAATTGCCAAATCATTAAACAAGTCTACAATCTTCAATTTTGTGTCAGCAGTAATAAAAGGTGTCTTCAAGATGTCTGCAAATCTAGATACACCATTTGCTAAGAAGAATTCCTCTTGAGCCTTCGGGGCATTTCTCAAAAAGCTTGAGATAGCAAAAACAATTCGAGGAATAACAAAAGGTGATTTGTGATTTAACAATTGAAATAGTTTTTTGCCAACTTTTTCATCCATTGCAATTTTTTGAACATCTGGATTGCTATAAATAAAAGGAAAGATGGGAAATTTTATTGATTGGAACAACTTGTATTCATATTTAACACACATTTTGTAATTCAGACTGCATATTACTTTACTGGTTATTATTTTACTTAATGAACAACAACTTTATAGTCATTTATCAGTCCACAAAGTGCAAATTTAGGAATGCATAAATCTTACCATTTCCCCATAAAACTTATTATTTTCAATGCTAAAAAAAAAACTTTCAAATATTTTCAATGTTATTATATTTAGGGTATTATAGATCCAACTTAGTTTTAATCTTCAAATGCCACACTAACACCAGAATTTTAGAATAAGATTTTACTTTTATAATGTACATGACAAAAAAGATTCGACTTCTTTCCAAATAAATTTGGAATTCCTAGGCAAATATTCTGGAATGATCGGTTAATAACAAGTAAAAATCAAAAACTGTTTTATAATGAGTGCTAGGGCTTGTCAGAGCAATGAGCTATTGTGATCTCTCCACTTTATCTTTTAGTAAAGGATGAAACATAGAACACAATGTTCAGAAAAATGGTGGATCAGATTGGATAGATGATGTTCATGTTTCAACAGATCAATTAGTAAAAAAGGTTGGTACTTTTAATTATTCCTACTTTTTTTATGATCACCATGTCAAATTTGTACGTACTATTAGAGGTCTGGATAGGCTGAAATTTCCAGGTTCGAGCCCAGCCCGAACCATAGAAAAAAAAATTTGGCCTGGCCCATTATTAAAGTTAAATTTTCGGCCCGAGCTCGGCCCGGTCCAGAAATTTTTTTAAATTTCAGCCTGGCCAGAATGAATGAATTTCTACAGAACATTGATCTTCACTCTTACGGAAGAGCTCTGACCAAAAAACTTATCTTAGTCTTTTTTTTTTCATATTTATAATCAATTTTCATTTATACAGAAGTGCCATAGGCTGCAATATTTATGCTTTAAATGAACCTTTGTTTATTATATGTAAATGTTTCAGTTATCATTTGTATTAATAGTCCATATCCCATGTAATGGAGACATAAAAATCTAAAAAATGGTATTTGGTAAAAGTAAAATCTTTTAAGACAGAAACGCATTGGAAAGAAAAAAATATGTTCCCTTTTTAGCAGGTGTAAATATTTTTCTTGCATATTACTGTATTAATTTTGCATGGACAAACAATTTAAAATAAATTTCCAGTTTTCAATTTAAATAAAATTCTGTCATAGGGAGGTATTTTTTTTTTTTATGTGTAATTTTATTTAAATAAGCCTAGAAATCTACAATTCTCCAAAAAGAATAAATTCTAATGTTTAATTGTAGAATAATGAAAACTTAAAAGTATATGGCTTTTTCGCAAAAGTTTTGGACCAAGCCAAATTTTACTGATTTTTTAACAGACTTGGCCACATTGAGTCAAAGAGGATGATTCAACAGGAACTGATTATTTTGATCCGTGAAGACTAGGAAGATTGGAATCAGTCTCGGTTTCGTACGAAAAAAAAAAAAGTTAGGCCCAGCTCACTCCAGGAAACTAAGGCCCGAGTCCAGCCTGGTCCAAAAAGATTAGTGACAAAGTCCAGTCTGAGCCCGGCCCGAAAAGATTAGTGACTAGGCCCAGCCCGAGCCTGGGCTGCAGGCTGGACTTGGGCCAAGGCCAGTCCCGTGCAGACCTCTATGTGCTATTACATAGAGAATCACCTTGTACAACCACCCAATTATATATATAGATGGTTCTAAAATGCCAATGAGTATTTGAGCAGCTTTTGAAAGAAAATATTGGCTTTGAGAAAAGAATTACACTTAAAATTTTTAATACAGTTTATCAGGCTGAGCTTGGTGCTTTAGATTCTGCAATTAAGTTATGTAGATTCGTTATACAGTGTATTCTACGTTTACACAGACAGTTTGTCTTCAGTACAAGTGCTTTAAATTTTTTTTCCAATGGACAAAATTCTTTTTAATATTTATATAAATTTACAATTATTACGAAATAAAATTATCAACATTGCTTGGATTAAATCCCATGTTGGTTTAGTCAGAAATAAACGCTCAGACTTGCCAAATCATTCATTCAAACTGATTTATTTAATGCTGAAATGAACATTTCTATTCAAGCTTCATTTGTGAAGCAGTTCCATAAAAGCAACATCATTAATAATTGTCAGGACTTCTTGTTTTACAAAATTACAAACTTTCTGAATTTTTTTTTTTTTTTTACTAGCGTAAAGAATTGATCTTATAGACAATGATTTAAAGGTATATTTAAATTATTCATTAATGGGGTACTTCACTCACTCATGTGAAAACAGCTGCATGCTAAAATAAATCTTAGGAATAGTTCTTTTAAAATATCTCACTTGTATTTCAATGTTTTCAAGCTTATTTTGGAATTGGACAGATCAGGTCAATCTCTAACATTGGCATTTTTTTAAGACTTTGTTTCCAGGGTTTACCCAGGATAAAAGAAATCTACAAACAAAATCAAGATAGCAAAAAATGGCGATTGCAACAATCAACCTCAGCTTTACAGTGCAAATTATTTTTTAATATTGAAATGGAAATCAGATATTTCTAATGAACTTGCCCATAAGATTAACATTAGCAAGTATGTGCTTTTGTGTGAGTAAAGTAGCTTCTTAACAAAGTCCTGAGACGAACTTTGAGTCTTAAATTTTAAAAATTTCTTGTTAAATGGGTTTTAAATACTCTGAAAAACTATGGAAAAATGCTGAAAAATTTTTTATTATTTTTTTTATTAGAAAATTACTGTCTCCTACAGGCGACACCCGGTCAAAATGATGTACGATATGTTAAATACCAAGTATAAATTTATGTATACATTTATATTTATTTATTTTACGATCAAATAACATTTTAATGTTATAGTACACATTTATAATAATACAGAACATATTTTTAAGATTAAATAGTTAATTCATTGTAAAGAAACAACATTTATAATAGTTTGAAAGTTAAATTGTAATTATCTAATCTTTTAGAAATAACTGAAACTTTAATTAAAACATATATATATATATACAATCATTGCAGATACTTTCCTAAATATCAATAAGAATTTTTAAGTCATTTTTTAAAATGTTATTTTTTGTGAATGTTATTTTTTGTGAATTAATTTGAAACATTGTCTGTCTTCTTGCAGACATAAAAAAAAAAAAAAACTTTACATGCAGTGCACCGAATCCTTGTAGAATTGGATTTACAACCAGGCATCCTACGTTTTTTTGTGGATGGTTTGAGTATCTCAGGAAAATGTGAAACCTATCTTTTTCGCAAAGGAGTGAATGGCAAGGAAATTCTTTGCTTATATCTGTTTTTCTGTGGTGATGATGGCTCACTAGGAATATACTCTGAGCCACTGCATTCGTCTGTGCTATAGAAAAGATATTCTTGTAGATGAACTCTGAATGCAAGATAGTCTAATATTTCTTTCTTTGCTCTAATGAGCAACATTTGGTGACCTCTATATTCTATCCAACTGCAGCTGTGGCAAAATCAAAAAAATTCATAATGACTCTTATGGTCCATTTTTTTCTCCTTGTTTGTATTCTATAACAGCTTAAATCTCAGTCAAAGAAATCAACACTTCTTATATATTCATTATACTTTTTTATAATGGATGGATGATTCACTGACACATATTCTTTATCCTTTTTCGACCATCGCTTACATATATCTTCAGGATGCTTACCAGCAGCTGATGAGGCAAGTATAACTAATTTGGTATCAAATCATTTCAAGATACAAATTTGTCCATCATTACGATTTTTTTTGATCAACTGAGCCCCGTCCAAGCTTTTTCATATCAGAGTCTGATTTAAAATTTACATTTGGGGGTATGTTACTATTTCCTACAGTACCTGTTCCCTGACATTTAGCTTTATATAATAAATGTTTAATAAAGGAATTGATGTAAAATATCTGTCCATATACAAGGTACAGCCTTGAGGTAAATTCTCTGTAAGTTTAAGCATTATTTTTCCACCAGTATCTAATTATTTTCCATCATTCTCATTTATAAACGTATATATTTTGTCTCCGGTACCTTGATATATAAAAAAATCTAACGGGAGGCCATCTGAATCTACGGCTAAAAGACCTTCAATACAAAGGGATTTGGTTTTCCTTTGATGAATCGTCTTCCTTGTGTATGGCCATAAAAAGGAATAATTTGCTCATCTATAGCTACGGCTGAGAATTTTTTATTCAATAGACATCCTAATGCAACAGTTTGGAGAATATGTCTGGCTTTCCCAAATTTATCTTCAGACTTTTCTTCATCGGTTACTGTGAGATCATCTATTTGTTTTAAATTGTCTCTGATTGAAAAGTAAGTATCACTCGACATATTATCTTGAAAGCGAGTGTATTTTGAACATTACATCTGTATTCTAGGATATTTTAGATAGGTCATTATAATTGAAAAGCAAAAAAAGATCAGAATAATTCAGATTCTATAAGTAAAAGGCTTTTTCGAGTCTCTACTGTTTTTAGTTAAGTATTTTTTATTGTTTTACATAAAAGCTATAAAAAAATTTTAAACTCTACACTCTCTAAGTTTTTTTTTTAAATAATGAATTTTAAAACATATTCAATTTACCTCAAAATAATTTTTAAAAATCCACATTTAATTTAAAACTGTTCTCACACTGAAAAATTAAGAAAATAATTAGCTTGTATGCTTGAAATTATAATATACTGTTTGAAATCATAATATATCTATTTTCGCAAAGATGAGATTATGTTGTGACACCTGGTCTACTTTGCATATTTCATGTTAAAGTTTCCGAAGACAATTGTTAGGTTATGTGGCATTCTGTTCTGGGAGTTATTACTGCTGTTTGCTTTCCTATCACACAGAACAGAGCGGGAGATTCAAAATACCAAACTAGACCATGTATCACAACATCACCTCATCTGTCACAAAGTAATCCCATCTTACGGTAAGAAAATCTTTATAAAAATACTGAATTTAAATTCAGAAAAAATAGTTCTACCAACAACTTCAGAAAATGCAGTTTTACTGGAGTATGACCGGATGTCTCCTACAGGCGACACTAAAATGACCTTGCTTTTTTTAAGGCTTAGAGTAGTTAAAGCTTAACACAAATGATATCATTAAAAAGAACAATCTTTATATTATAAAATCTTAGGCTGACTAAATTTTAGCAAAATTATTATTAATAGATAAAAGAGCTTAACTGTATGCAAGTGATTATTTTTCCTTCTTTTTGGCGATGCCATTTTTTCATACCGCTAATTGAACGAAAAAATATATTTTGGTAACAAAAAAGCATTCTGCACTATGCTGTCATCTATTAACAATAATAGGAACCAGTTTTTGAAAATCTGGAATGAAAATTTTGAATGAGATAAAAGTTTTAATAAGGTCTGTTTAGTGTCTCCTCCAGGCGACATCAGGACTGAGGAGGTTAAGCAAAATGTTTTTATTTTAGATTTTAATACTTTCTTTTACATTATTTAAAAAACAATGAAAATTCATTATTTTTATAAAATTTTTTTCCTAAATCATTTGAATAAAACCACAATTTAAATCATCCAATTAAAACTTTTAACACAGTGGAAGTAAAGAATTTTATTTTTTCAACTACACAATCTCTATACTAGTGTTTCTACCTCAAAATGAGACATTAGAAAAAATATTTTAAATGAGTTACCCATATTAAAAATCCAAAACAGAACAAGATGGTCAGTAAAAGTTCAAGCTGTTGAAGTTATTTTCAAACATTTTAATGAAATTAGTATGTTTTTGGAAGAGCTAACAAATCTTTCTCTGTTCCAGAACATAAAAACTGAAGCAATGAGTATAAAGAAACACACAATCCCATCTCTTTATGCTTAAAAAGAAAAAAAAAATCATGTAAACAATATTCTTCAAAAAGGCGACATAACAGTTGATATAGCTATTAAAAATATTTAGATTGTTTAAGTTTCTCATAAATCCTTGAAAGAAAATCAGTTTTCAACACAATTCTTGAGGCCAAAATAAAGAGAAAGGGGGGGAAAAAAAATGATTGATTAAAACTGTTAAGATTAAATTTCAGAATTTTTGCCAAGAAGATTTTGTTTAGAATTTCATTGTTGGAAATTGATAGAATTGTACAGGAGTTTAAAAAGAGATTTTAGGATCTTGGAAATATTAATATTAAAGTTTAGTTTACTAAATGGGTTAAAAATCATAAAATCAAATATTAATGATATTAAAAAGTTGAAGAGAAGCAGAAATGTATAAAAACCTCAGCATTGAAGAATTCACGGAAGAAATAGAAAGGGTCAATGGTAGGAGATACACATTTTAAAACTGTCTAAGCAGCAGATATCTTAAAATTATTAACAAAAACAGGTTTGCTGATATATACCCACAACTTGACTATTTCACTGAAAATATTTCTGATATCTCCTGTGTCTGTTACCTTGGGTGACAGAACTTCAGAAATAGTGAAACAGATAAAAACTTATGACTCATAGCCCTATGGAGTTTAAATCCTTCATTTGTAATAATTTGGAATACTATAATTGTAACAAAACAAGTGAAAATTCAATCAGTCTATAGCAGAGCCCTGCCTTAAATGAAAATGTTACATGGACTTAAAGAATATTAACAAGTATATTGACTAAGAAAACCAGTTTAAGGGGCCGCTTCACTCAAATGAAAAGACCCATTCACTATATGGAAAAAATTTATAAAGATATCTCGGTTGCATTTTAATATTTTTAAATGATTCTTTTTGCATTGGATAGATGAGATTGATAAGAAAGCAGGCCGTTTTTTTATTTTGTTTACAGATATTTTTTTACGAGAACGCTTTCACTTTCAGAACCAGTTTGGAAAGCGAAATCACCCTCATAAAAAATATCTGTAAACAAAATCGAAAAAGTAAAAAATGGCCTGCATTCAGATCAATCTCAGCTATCCAATGCAAAAAGAATCATTTAAAAATATTAAAATGCAACCGAGATTTTTTATAAATTTCTTTCATAGGATTAGCATTAGTGAACAGGTCTTTTCATTTGAGTGAAGCAACCCCTTAAAGAAAAATTTTCTTTGCAATTCCTTTTTCACAGGTTTTAATATAAAAATATATGATAAAGCTGATTATTATTATTATTATTTTATAATTAAATATTTTAAATTTACTTTAAAGAGGAGAAGGGACACTAAAATCCATGTTTGCTCAAGGCAAAAGATAGTTTTAATTTTATTTTAAAGAATAGGAGAAATCTTCCATTTAATTCTATCAATTATTCATCGGCATGATTTCTTCCATTAGACTTCACAAGAGATAATAAATTAAGATGGGATTGGAATTAAATTCCTAAATGTTCTTATATAAATGAAACTTGATTTTTAATGTTTTATTTAGTGACAGTTTTGAAATTTAGTTATTTCAAGATATTCCCCACTATGATAACTCAAAACTGCGTTTTCAATTTCATGGAAGATTGTCTTCAACAGAGGGAAATAGGTAAATTAACTAAATGTCAGGAGAGAAAAAAAGTGCTTAAAAAATTAAAACAACATTAAGATAGGCAATCCAGTTATGTATTACAATTGAAGTAACTTTATTATAACAAACAAGCAGAAAGAATTAAGCTAGTGCATTCAGAAATAACAGTTGCTTTAAGTAAAAATGATAATGAGTTACCTCTGCATAGCTGAACCGAGAACTATTGCAACAGCTGAAACAATATCATCATCATTCGAGTAGAGAAATTGTGAAAGAATCTTCATACCTCCCACAGAAGCAAAAGTTACGGCAACATCATACTAGAAAATGAAAATAAACAGTTCAAAATATTTTGTTGAACTCCAGCACACTTCAAAAACCAAAAATATTTTCATAACTTAATACAAACCATATTTATAATGATGATTCTGATATATTAATATCCTTATTTTTGATTGGGAAAAATGAAAAAAATTGTGTATCATAGCATTCTAATATCAGACAATTAAAGAATCTGAAAAAAAAATTCTGCAGAAATGCTAGCTACGAAGGAAAAACGCTCTCCATTTAAAGATGGTCATTAAAAATTTCAGTGACATGAATATCAAATAAGAACCACAGAAGCCAAGGGTTACAAGTGAATAAAATTTGATTTGGAGTAAATGGAGTTCAAAGATAATTGACACTAAATTTGAACAATAATAATAATTGACTGAACTGAAATAGGAAATTGTTGCTTCTTTCATTGTGGTCTTTGAACTCTTATTTCAATAACTGTGAAAAAAGTAGACAACAATTTTTTTTAAAACTTATAATCAATCAATACTGATTATTATTTAGCAAAAGTGATTGATGTCTAAGAATGCAGCACATAATTAGAAAATCATTTTTATTTCTTTTTCTAAAAAGAAAAAACATAGATGAAGGTCATTTGTACATTTAATTAAATTTTTTCAATTTTGTCACTGATACTTCTTGGCTTCTGACATCCTCACATATGGTGTATGGAAATAAAAATGAGTCCCCCCCCCCCCAAGATAGTTTCAGGATGATGCTGCAAACTTCTACTCTGAGGCAATCAATACAATTCTTGCCCCATAATTAAAGAAAAAAATCTGTGCCCCTTCTGCCATCTTTATCAAAAAATTTACTCCCAAAACAATAACCAAAGAACTTGAAAATAACTAGAAGGAAAATGAGAAGCTAGTACAACTCTAAAGCAAACTGAGGCTGACAGCATTGATGGGAGCATAAACTGTCTTCAACTCTGTAGTATTTTCAAAAATATGACGTGTTATTTTTTCCCTCCTGTTGGCAACTGTCAAATATATTTTATCAATAAAAAAATTTCATCCTATCTGCACTTTTATATTTGACTGAAATGTTTATAATATTGTCACTGGGGGGTGGGAGGAGCCATCAGGATGAGTCATTTATAGAAAAAGCATTTGTATTCATATAAATTTGCATCGTTGGAAGGGTTTCCCCCCCCCCCCCCCGACTCGATAATTGTAATTTTTTTACCAACAATTTTCAAGATTTTCCCAGCTTAATTGCCAATTTTTCTGTGCTAAATTTGCCGACTAAAGTTTGAATGTGGGGTGTAGGGAATTCCCACCTCTTAGGATTATTGAGAAAAAATAAGATGGAGGCAATCACAATATTTTCTGAAGCAAATATAAAATTACGTGACATATGGGATTCTTTCTCCAGCCAATGATTTTCTGCATTTTGGATTAATATGGGGGAAATCAACTGTACAATTATGTTCTCTATTAGATTATGCTCGCAACTGCCATCCTGATATTGTAGGCTATAAAAACACGCTAATTTGCGTTGTTTTAAAACAAAGGGTCTGATTATCAAAGATTGAATAATATCATCGCAAGCAGTAGCGACTTTCTGTAATCGGATTTCCATTCATTTACTGTTGACTATTTACTGGGAAATTTTTCAGTTCGAGGAGGATTTTTCTGCCAAAGTCAATGATGTTGTGATACCTGGTGGCAGTTTTCATGATTGATTATGTAAGATCTATTATTCATTTGAAAATTAGCTTGTTCAAAAAAATTAAGTGAAAATTATTGTTGTCTATTTCACACGTAATAATCGATTTGTTTTAATGTTTTCTTCCTATTTTAAAGTAAACTTTTAAAAGTATATTTTTAATTAAAAAAAGGCTGAAAATATTATTTGCTCTTTTTTTTAAACCGACAACAGTAAATAACAAATAAGAAATATCAGGCATTAAGCATAGATTATAAAACACTTTCAAACACACCTCCTGAAATCTTTAACAAAACTTCGTTATTTAAAGAAATAAAGTTACTGCCCATAGCCAAATACGTATTCCAATACTTTTGAACAGCCCTGTATTTGATCTGTCGGTAATATATTTGTTATATAATGGGAAAATTAAGTTTAGCAAGAAAATGCCTAGCAGGTTGAAATTTCTGTTTCAGCAATTTATACTAATAAATGGAAACAAACTTGAATGCTTTTGTTCAGCCCTATAGATTACCTAGTACCTTTATTACATGCCAGTATTTAGCTAAAATTTATTTTAAACTAAAATATTCCTAAAACTACTGAAATCACATTTTCAGAAATTATCATTCATAGGCATCCATGCATTCAATTCTTTGCGTGGCCCTGTATATAATTTTATCCATTTCTACAACTATTTCTTAGTAAACTGAATGACGTTTAGCATAAAAATGCATAACTTATTTAGAAACCATCTTTAAGTAATTTACGCTCATATTCAGTAACGTTTGTGATCGCTTTGGTATAACCCCGTATATCAACTATAGCATTTATACACTCCATATAATATGCACAGATTTAGAGAAACTTAAAAGCATATATAATTAAAATGCATTTTATTCATCCATCAGCCATCATCGGATACATATCAGGGCTTGAAATTCAATTTTCCAGAGGAGGGGAGACTCCCTACCAACATTTATAAAAGGAGGGGAGTTTAGCTGTTTGGAAGGGAGAAAATTTTTTTTTTTTAACCTACTGTTTAATGTGCTATTTAAAGAATTACACAAATACAGATATGACAAAATACCGCTGAAGCAATTTTTATTAACAAATTGTTATGCAAAATGAGATTTTTTATTTTAAAAAAGTCACGATTTTATATAGTTTATTCAGTTTTCAAAGGGATAAATTCCCTTCCTATGCTAATTACTTTTGTTTCAGGTCTAATAAACTGTTTTTGGTCCAGGTCAGAGTGTGATTCTGGGTGAAAAATTTTTTTCAGAAATTCACATCACGTTTTCGGAAATTGTCAGTGTGGGGGGGGATTCCGCAAATTACTTCCCCCTCGAGGGGGATTAACCGCGATCTTCAGACGAAATCAGCGATTTATCTGTGAAATATTAGCAAAATCGGCGATTTATAGCGATCTTTTGTCGAAATTGGCGGTTTTTCTGCGATCATTTGACGAAATAGGCGTTTGTTACGACTATCTTTAGACAAAATTTGCATTTTTATGCGATCTTTTCTGGAAAACGGCGTTTTATTCCCGCGATCTTTTGACGAAATCGGCGTTTTTCCCATGATCTTTTGATGAATCGGCTTTTTTGTTTAAAATGATCTTTTGACAAAATATTTTTAAGCGATCATTTATCGAAAACGGCATTTTTCTGCAATTTTTAGACGAAATAGACGTTTTCCCGCGATCTTTAGACGAAATCAGCATTTTATCTGCGATATTTGATAAAATTGCCGTTTTTTTACGCGATCTGCGCAGGAAATTCACTTTTTTTAGCAATCTTTTGTTATGTTGATTATTTTGGGGTCTAAAATAATTTAAAATTATATAAATAATAATAATAATAATAATAGGTTATTTTATTTAAATAATTTAGTTTTGCTTGCTAATAGGATATATCTCTTTTTATCAAATAATTTACAAATTACTCCATATAATATCTGGTAAATATTTTCAATGTTTAATAATATTTTGATATTTTTGAGGGGGTTTTGTTGTGTTGGCAAGGTGCCGGCCGATACATCGATATTTCCTCGAAAGATATTTAAAATATATGTGAAATTCTGATTTAAAATAATAATAATTAATAAAAAAAAAAAAGTTTGTTTTGGAAGTTTGTAGTAATGTGTAATTTGAAAATATACAAAAATATTTCATATTTCATTATTTTGGGACGCACGTGGTCCGGACATCGAATAATGTATTCATACACGGCAGGTGTCCGAGGTTTTGACGGACAAATTGGTTTTCTTTTCATAAAAGAATTTTTAATAACAAAAAAAAATTATAAACGGAAATGCCGTTCATTTGTTTAAATAATTGAGAAATTTTGTTGAACAACCCAAATAACTAACATACATGTCGGACATCAAGTGGATTATTTTGCCTAAGCGATGGAAATGAAGTGATTCGGCACGTGGATAAAAGTGGCAGACACACGAAGATCGTAGAGGCTTTTGAGCAGTTCGACGGCTAGTGACTGGAGGATGTGCGGCTTCGGAAATCAGAGATAGAGTTAGCGAGTGATGGTCTATCGGTAGGAGACTCTGCGAGCAGGTGCCACATCGGAAGATATACCTGATGCGCTGCAAAGGAAGGAGCCGGCCGGAACCCGAGGTTATGAAGATGTCTCTCCATCAATATCCTGATCGAAGAGAACTCATATTGTAACAGTTTGGAGGCAGTTATCAACTATGTTAAAAATGTAGAAAAGTTACCTATTGATTTTCATTCTTCCCCGGGGACGTATGATAGTGTTCTTTTAGTATCATGCATTATTTACTGAAATTAATTTTGTACTGTGTTAATGATAATTGTACTATAGTTCTGTATTTTAAAGTATAATTGACCAGGTTCTTTTTAAAATGCATTCGCTAAAGATGTAGGCTGTGATTCATTATAATAAAATAAATGCTTTTTAAGAACTTTGTTTATTTGAAGTAGAGTTATAAAAATTAAATCTTTTCTTACAGAAATTGTTAGTGATGGTGCCTGTAAGCATTTTTTTTTAAGAGACCTTCTTTACATGACTGAGTTCGTGAAGCGAGGGCGGGGCAATTAATTCCTCACACAATAATTCACACATTGGCATCACACAATTGGCGTCAAAAAGCATATGAAAAATTACTGATATCATTTACGCAAAATTGTTTGTTACACCTTAACAATTAAAAGGATTTTGAATTTAATAGCAGGGCAACAAGAAAATAGCAGTCCTAAAAAATATGCCAAAAAGGAATGCGACTGCCAATTCGTACATTAGGAGCATATTTTGAGAAAATGTTCTCAAAAGACACAACAACCATTATGTACATGAAAAGACTCGTATGCAATGAATAAGTTAGACTTAAAATTACGCAGAGAGGAAAATGAAATTTTACTAACCGCAAACACATTCGATCTTTATTCTTTTTTTTTTTTGTTTCCAGCAAGGGTGAAATACGCATCTTAATGAATTCTCTTTATCTGACAGCCATTTTTCAGTAATACGGCAGATGTTAGATGTTTTTCTTTCTTTTCTTTTGAACGGAAAGTTATTGTGGGATCGAAAATAAACGTTAAGATAAAATAGATATTTAATTAAAGATTAGTTTTAACTGTAATTTAGAAAAATATAAAATTTAAGAAAACTATATGTGATTCTACGTCACAATAATATATTTCTTATTTAAAATTTAAATAAATGTAAGTTAAAATTTAATCCATGATTTAAGTCATTACTTATCTTTTCCCACAGCAGCTTATTTTCTTTTAGAATGATTTTGAATATGCAAATGATATTTTTAATTCTCCCTATACAATCCTAATTTTGATATGATGATTGAAGATTTATTTAAATTTAGTTTATGTTGAAGTTCGGTAGAATATATTTTATTCTACCATGTGTTCATGTCTACCCATCTTAATTTGGGGATCGACACAACACTTTTGACAAAGTTCGTTGACAAAAACACTGAAGAAATCGTCGTTTTTCCACAAAATATTGACAAAATGTGTGCTTTTTCGGCGATCCTTTTACGAAATTTGCATTTCTCCGCGATTGTTTTTTCCGTGCGCAAAACCGTACAAGTTGGCAATTATGCGGAATTGATAACCCAATTCCAAATTTTCAGACGAGAATCATCCCTGGTTCAGGCTGATTTTAGGTTGAGTGAGAACACAGAGTCTAAAGTAACCCCCCCCCCCCCCCCTTACACACAATCCACTGTAACATTTCAGAAAATTTGCTGTAAATTAAAAAAAAAAAAAAAAAAACACCCCTGAAGAATCCTTTTATAAATTTGGTGTTTTCCTGCGATCCTTAAAAGAAATTCAAATGCAGGGACGTGCTAAAACTGCGCTTGGGGCAAAGTTTCAATTTAGTGTTCTTTTTCTTCTTACCGGCCAAAAATGATGTTAGTTGTAGAAAATCAGCGCCCCTAAGTTTCTGCACCCGGGGCGACTGCCTCTTCGCCCCCAACTACCCCTTTTCACACGACGCTGTTTATATGGCGATCCTTTCACAAAATTCACATATTTTCTGCGATGCTTTCACAAAATTCGCGTTTATTCCGCAATCATTTACGAAATTCACGTTTATTTCACGATCCTTTCACAAAATTCGTGTTTATTCCGCGATTTTTTTTAAAGAAATTCGTGTTTTATCGAGATCTTTTAAGGAAAGTAGAGATTTTTTTTCGCGATTCTTTGAGAAAATTGCCGTTTTTATCGCGTAATCTAACAAAATTTTCTGCGAACGATTGATTAAATTTATTGTGAAAATATGCAATTCAGCTCGTTTTCAAAAGCTATGAAAAATCTGCAATTAGCCCGGAAATTTAAACATAACTATCCAAATTTTGGTGTTGATAAACAATGTTTCATAACTTTTGAAATTGAATGTGTTATTTTTATCGAAATTTTGAAACGGAATTACTCCGTTCTCATGACGGTAAATCGCACGAAACTTGTCAATTGATCGCGGGAAAAAAAATGCAAAATTTGACGATTGGTTGCGGAAAAATAGCGTGAATTCCAACGATTTTTCGCAGCAAAATGTCATTCAGTCGCATGAAAATATCACAAAAAAAAAGAAAGTTAATCGTAGTTTTAAAATGCAAAATTTTTTGCAAAATTCAGGAATTTTTTTTGGGTGAGAGAGTCCTGCTTACGATATTTTTTGGACGGGATTTCAAAATTTCGGGCGCGAATCCCGCCCTGAAATTCAAGCCCTGAACAATAAAGAATATTAATTATGTATTAAAATAATATAATGATAATTTTGGAAACAAACTTTTCTTTGTAAAATCATTTGCGAAGAATAAATTCTACTATTTTTTTTTTTGGTCCCCACAAAATCAGTAGAGAAGAAACCAAGCTATACAATATGCATGCTTGCAAATCTTAATTGAATATTCATTTAAATTAAGTACTTACTTCATTTTCATAATTTGACTTTTTTTCTTTTTCAAATACATATTTGTTGAAACAATTTAAAGTAACTTATTTATAACTTGTGCTCAGTGTACAATTGAATATATTTTTTAAATTTTTTACATAAATGAACTCATGAAACTTTATTTAAACTGCAATGTGTTTTTGTGTGTCAGGGAACACCTTTAATGCACTTATGGTTTTCTTTTCAAATAAGTTACTGATTGTTATACAATATACAAAGTATAAAATGTTATTGATTTCTATTCAGTGTGTTTTTAGATCTACAATGCTATAGAATTTTGAGTTATATAAAAATATTAATCTTTATCGCACTAGTGATAACTTCATCAATATTAGAAAAAGCGACAATGGTGGATAGGCTTCTGACAATTTTGATACATGTAACAAGAATTTTTAAAGCGTACATATTTTTATTTTACAACTGTTTTAGTTATGCAACACTTGTCTAATAAAGATATATTATTTCCTTGTATCTGGTAACTTTTTACTTGATATTTCATTTATGCTTATTTAAGATAAAATTATTAATCATTCTTATTTCCAGTCAAGGTCATAAGATTAAAACCAAAATTCACAGAAACTTCAGTTTCAGAAAAATGGGTTCACTGAACCAAAAAGCAGACTTTATATCTTTAATATTAAAAAGCCCCTTCTAGAGCAAGAGAAAACAATCAAAGATTGCTATTGTTTTACATTATAATAAATATAAATAACATAAAATTACAACCAAATTAATTTAGGTAAAAATAAATTTCACAAATGCCAAATAAATATGAAATCCAAGACAAAACTAAACATGTTAAGCAATCTAAAAAAGAATTGATTTATCTGGTTAACATACAAAGTAATATTTCTGAAACAAAAATGCTAAATAAGAAAACAATATTTTAAATAACTATGTTAAAATCAGGGTTGGCAAGTTTTTGACAGTGTGCGGTTTTATCCGGTTAAAACCGTGGTTTAAACCGTCATGGCTAAAACCTCTTGTCAAAAACCTCGTCAGAAACCTCAAATACAACACTGATCTGTAAAATTTCACATTAAACATCTGTCACAAATATATAATATTAGATGTAATATTCCGTGTTCTCGCCGATATTTGATCAACGTTAGTAATTTGGCTAATTAAAAGTGAAAAACATTCGCCAAATGGGAAAAGTATTAGAAAAACAAATCCGCCGTGTAGCACAAAAAAAAAAACCTTTTAACTTTTTAATGTATTCTGTTTCTTTCAATATGTTCTAATATAACAAAAGTTTTTATAACTGTGACAGCGATTGTTATTAATCTAATTTCAACTATCCGCTACAAATATAAAAAATATGCATACATTAAATATATGCATATGTATGAAAAACGAAAAAGAAAAAAGAAAAAGCAAAAATTGAGCACTAGCAATTTGGCGAATCTAATCGCTTGTTTACTCGCCAAATGAAGAATTTAGTCGCAATTTGGCGCATTGGCGAGCGACAGCAGGAACATTGGTAATATTAAAAATTCACTTTTACTGTATTGTATAGTATCATTTCCAGAAAAAAAAAAAAGAAAAAAAAATTGTCATAAATCTGAAAATTTGGCCTGCCTCCAAACTTGCTCAACTGGCAATGCTTCTGCTATCAAGTCCTGCTAGCTCAGCATCAATTGAGAGAGTATTTTGTAACTTTGGCTTCAGACACTCTAAACTCATAAACCATTTGGGTGTAAATAAATGTGCTAAATTGGTTAAGTGCTATAGGATGCTGTGGGGTAAAATTGATCCAGATTATTAACTGTGCAAAATCATTTTCTTCTGTTTGAACATTCTAAAAAACAATGTTTTATTGCAATTAAAGTAATTTAATTTTTTTGTAATTATTAAATTACAGTACAATTAATTTTAAATAAAAAATTACTCAATGTTTCTCTCTTGTTCTTAAAATGTTTAAAGTGCATTACACGTTTTTGACGGTTTAAGCCAGTTTTTGACGGTTTAAACCAGTTTTTGACGGTTTAAACCAGTTTTTGACACTTGTCATGTCAAAAACCAGTTTCTGACATCAGAAACCCAACCCTGGTTAAAATAATAATTTTATCCATCAAGAATAAATAAATATGCATCAAAAATACTGACTGCTGTGTATTGTGTTAGATAATTTTTATAAAAAACAAAAAACAATTGGAAAAACTGAGTTTAAGAGGAAAATCAGCAACATATTTTTAGAAATAAAATTAAATTACTTGATGAACCAAGTCTTCTATGCGCTTTAAAATTAGCATTTTATCTTCTGCAGACTGAAACATGAGTAAAAGTTCTTTCACAATATCAGATTCTGCAGAAACAGTAGCTTTTTTTATAACAGACCTTCGCACTTCTTTTTTGTCAACACCCTGAAAGAAATTCAAACAATACAAGATTAACCATCTTTTTTTATCATAAATTCTTACAAATAAAGACAATATGCAAATAATTAAAATACACAGACACTGTTAATACAGTATAAATGTAAAAATGTTTAAATGTTGGAATCAAAGTGCATTCCCAAATGGATTACAAGTGAGATTTATATTGGCCAATTATCTACATGTGGGATATAGACCCTAAAGCAGGGGGGTGGGGGGCGGTCTTTCTAAGGGAACCCAACCCATATTCATGCAAGGAAATCCAAGGTTTGAAGAAAGCCATGGAAACTCAATGGTTAGGCCGACAGCCACGATTAGGCATTACAAGTGATCAGTGTAAAAGAAAAAAACAATCTTACAAACAATTGATCTGGGAGTATAACGTGAAATGGTGGGCTATAAGTGAAGATAATTTTATAAATACAATTTTATTAAAAGATTAAAAACATAAAACAAAACTCAACAAATGAAAAACATTAACTCGTAATTTAGCAGGAAAAATATCCGATTTATTAAGACAAGAACATGCTAGAAATCACTCTCAGTGAAAAATATATCATATTCAAGATAACCATAATTTATCCTTTAATAAATAAATAAATAAAAGTATAATCGCAAGCTAACTGAATATGAACAAAAAAGCGTAATAAAGCAGTTAAAGCAGTTCTTCACATAACTTATAAGGACAGATTACTTAAAAAGAACTGTTTAAACAGGATTCAAACATTATACATTAAAAAATATTTAAACTCCAGATATTAATCTAATCCATGAAAATCTGTTGTAATAAAAAACACAGCATTTCAAATATTAAAAAAAGAAAAGAAAAGAAAAAGCAATTCATTTTATACGACGATGACAGAAACAAAAGAAAAACATGTTATAATAAAAAACACAGCATTTCAAAGATTAAAAAAAGAAAAGAAAAGAAAAGGCAATTCATTTTATACAACGATGATAGAAACAAAAGAAAAACATGTTATCTGATTTCAAAGAGATGACCTCTGATTGGCTCAACATGAAAGAAAAACATTAACTCACTGAGTAATCTCTTAAAAAGGCTTTATGATAATCTTTCTTTGTATGCATTTACATCTTAAAATTAATCATCATGTCCAAATCCAAGTTTATTTTCTAATGGTCAACCATTTCAGTAATACTACCATAAAATGTCTATGTTAAAAAAGGAGACTGTCACCGTTAATTTGCAAATGTAATTTTTGAAATCATTTTGGTATTTCTCAATATTTCTAAAAATCATAATTTAGAAAATTTTTAAAGGTCTTTTTTAGAACATTTGTTGTTCCTGCCTATCCCAGGTGGTAGTGGCACCGACATAGAATATAAGACTATGTAGGGTCAGAGAGTGTCACCATTCATCTGCAACCATTACTTTTATTATTTGGTTATTACTTCCTGACCCAGCACAGAAATCTTAGTTTAGGAATTTTTTAGAACACTTTTCATTCCTTCCCTTCACTTCACAACTTTTAAATTTCAAATTTACTTCCAACTATTTTTAGAAGTAACTACGATGAGAAATTTAAGTTTCTGGACTCTTTAATACAATAGACATTTGGAATATTTTTTGCCACTGCAACCCACTGTTGATAGCATACCCCAACATAAAATATAGATTATGTTTGTTAGGTTTTAACAAGTTCTATCACTATCAATTTACTTTTAAAATCGATTTGATACTTTTTGAGATTGTTTACAAATCGCCATTTACAAAGTTTTTAGGATGCTTTTCGTGCATTTTCACTTTTTTAAAATTTTAAATTTTTTAGTAAACGTGGTTAGAGGTCATTTATGTCTTAAAAGTAACTACCATGCCAAATTTTATGTTTCTAGGCTCTTCAGTAACACAAAAGTCATATTTTTAGAACTTTTTTTCTCCTGCACCCCCCTTTTGAAGTATTGACGCCGACATACGATATAGCCTATGATGCAGCAAGGACAGTCACCATCAGTTTGACATGCTTATTTTTTTAGTCAGTCTGTTACTTCCAGAGGTTTATTAAAAATCACAGTTTAGAACACTTTTAGCACATTTTCAACCCTTTTAAATTTTGTTGCCTCATAAATCATAAATAATTTTTATTGCCTCATTTTACATTTTTTGTGTTAAAAAGTTCATACTAATTTCACTCTTCAGATACATTTTGTACAGTTTATAACATTTTACATCTGTTAAAAAATTTTCAGAAAAAAAAGGCCACAAAAATGTATTTCGCACAGGGCCGCCAAAGTTCTAAGCATGGCCCTGACTAGTACAGGTGAAAGGAATCAATGACTGGAATGGAATGAATTATTTTTTAAGCCCAAGGTTATTGACACACCACAGAGAGGAGGACAATGAACGTGGAAGGGAAAGAGGTGAGAACTATTTCGGCACATCGTTCTAGCATTCTAAAAATGAAATATAGGTGAGGAATTTTTTAAAAGTACAATGCAAACAACTGCAATTCTAAAATGGAAAAAAAAAAAAAGAAGAGCAGGCTTAGAAAAAGGACAAGGAGGGTGGGATTTTATAAGAAAAGGGCACGAAGATGTGTTGTCCTCTCAAACCTCCCTAGAGTGACCCCTGTATAAAGCATATATTTTACCCAATCTATAATAATAAAGAGAGAAGGATGTTTGTCTGTCAACGCTGTTCTGAAGGGACTGCTGCACGTAGAGTTACAAAATTTGGAGGGAAGGTACTTATTCACATGTAGTTTTGCACCTCGAAGCCCGATTTTCGATTTTTTGTTTAGATTTTTTTTAATAATTTTTTAGGCGATTTTAAGCGTTATTTTTGCGGTTTTATCCCATTAGTGAAAGGAATACGGTTTCATTTTTTCAACCCAAAATAGCAATTTTTTTTCTCTTTTCAGAAAAATTTATTCGGAATTTGTACAGCGATTTTTGAATTTTTAACGAATTTTTAATACAATTTTTAGTGTTTTTTCTCATTTTGTGGCTATTTTTTGAGATAGATAAAAAGAAAATCGATTTAAACTTTTAGCCTAATTTCCTAAATTTTGTGTTTGTTACGATTTTTAGAGTTTAACGATTTTTAATGCGATTTTCAATGCGATTTTTAACGTTTTTTTAAAGATTTTTGCGTTTAGCATCTATTTTTTTCATAGTTGTTCTATCAAAAACTTGAGCTGTTGAGAATGCAATAAGTAGTATTTTTTTGTGAAATCTACCTAAAATGTCAAAAATTTAGGTACCACTATTTTCGAATAGCAATTTCATAAACTATCTTAAATTCTTGCTTAAGAGTGCTACCCCCTCGAGTTATATATCACCTGATAGGTTATTTAACAGAGTATGGTTTTGATAAAGTTTTTGAAGAATAGAGTGCTCTACCTGGTGGTGGAAAATGGAACTAATAGAACGCTATTTTTTAAAATATATAATAATAAGAGACAAGTTTGTGTGTGTGTCAGCGCTGTTCTGAAGAGTCTGCTATACGTAGAGTTACAAAATGTGGAGGGAAGGTACTTTTATACATGTAGTTTTACATCTCGAAGCCCGATTTTCAATTTTTTGATTAGATTTTTTAAAATAATTTTTTAGGCGATTTTTAACGTTCTTTTTTGCAGTTTTATCCCATTAGTGAAAGAAATACGGTTTCATTCTTTTAACCCAATATAGCAATTTTATTCTTTTCAGCAAAGTTTATTCGGAATTTGTACAGCGATTTTTGAATTTTTAACGAATTTTTAATGCGATTTTTAGTGTTTTTTCCCATTTTGTGTTTTTTGAGATTGATAAAAAAGAAAACCGTTTCAAACTTTTAGCCATAAATTTTGTGTTTGTTACGAATTTTAGATTTTGACGATTTTTAATGCGATTTTCAATGTAATTTTTAACGCTTTTTCAAGATTTTTTGCGTTTAGCATTTATTTTTTTCATAGTTGTTCTATCAAAATCTTGAGCTGTTGAGAATGGAATAAGTAGTATTTTTTGCGAAATTTACCTAAAATGTCAAAAATTTAGTTGCCACTATTTTCGAATAGCAATTTCATAAAATATCTTAAATTCTTGCGTAAGACCGCTACCCCCCTCGAGTAATATATCACCTGATAGGTTGTTTAACAGAGTTATCGTTTTGATAAAGTTTTTGAAGAATAGAGTGCGGTAGCTGGTGGTGAAAAATGGAACTAACTGAACGCGATTTTGTTAAAATTTGGAAATATAACAATGTCATTTATTTTAAATTTTAAAATGGTTTATAATACATGATAAAAATTTAAACAAAGAATGGTGTGACACATTTCAGGGTACGTGAAAGGAGGGGCGCGAACAAAATTAGGAAATGTAATAAGGAGATCTGTTTTACACTTTAAGGTAGTTCATAACGCATGTTAAAATTTTTAAAGTACTGGCGATGCTCTGGAGAGACCGCTGCACGAAGTTATGTATGAAATTTTACACCTTAAAGGCCGATTTTCAGTTTTTTTAATTTAATTCATATGCGAATTTTAGTGGGTTTCGAGGCGATTTTTCCACATTAGCGAAAAGGAAAGCGGTTTCATTCTTTCGACCTAAATTAGTGAATTTTGTTCTCTTTTCAATGTAATTTATTTGGATTTCGTGCAACGATGTTTGGATTTTTAGTGAATTATTTCATGTAAATTTTGCCGCTATAATTCGACATTAGTAAAAGGAATTTTGCTTAAAACTTTCAGGCTGATGTATTAAATTTTAGTTGCTAAGATTTATGAATTTCAGCTAATTTTAATGCGATTTTTCGAGATTTTTTGCGTTTGATGTCGGATTTTTGTCATTCATGAGATATTTCCAATTACAACGTTTTACCCTATTAAAGTAAATTTTGACCCCTGTGATTTTTTAATATTAGTGATTTTTAATGCACTTTTCAATGCAATTTTTAGAAATTTTTCGAGTTTTATGGTGATTTTTTGATATTCGGAAGTACAAATTGATTTCAAACTTTTAATCTAATATAATTTTAAAGATTTTTAACGCGATTTTTCAAGAATTGTTGTGTTCCGTGTCGATTTTTTATTATCTATAAAAGATTTCCTTTTACTACGTGATTATCCTGTCGATCAATTTCGCCAAATTATATCAATCGTGAAACAAGCCAAATTATGCAAATAGATGTAATTTTTATGTTAAATAATGAAAGAAGAGATAATTTAGAAAAACATTAATACAAATACATATAAAAATAGGAAGTAAAAGCCACTTGATGACGCAACAAACATATGTAACATGTATAATGTCAAGTGAATATGGAATTTACGATCCGCCATTATTGTAGTTTAATCTTATGGTTTGACCCAGATAGTTTCTTTGTCAACCGGATAATCAAATATCTCAGATTCCGATTAGAATGTTTTATCCGTTTGATGAAATTCTGATTACTGCAATTTAAAAAATAACTAGCGATATTTAGTGCATTTTTCAATGCGTTTTTAATGAACTTTTTAATGCGATTTAGTACTATTTTTTTCGATCCCCATCACAGTGGTGTTTTAACAATTAAAAAATTATTTTGGTTTCAAATTTTTAGCCTAATATAGTAAATTTCACCATTTACCTTTTTTAATTTTGTCGATTTTCAATGTGATTTTTGATATATTTTGTGTTCTGCGTCGATTTTTTTGTAATTCATGTAAAAAAGAATGGTTGCTACGTTTTACACGACTAGAATACTTTTTTATTCACGGGATGTATTTACATTTAGCGATTTTTAATGAATTTTTCAATGGTTTTGTATTGGTTTTTTTTAATCTCACGGCTATTTTTTGAAATTTCGAAAAGGAAATTAATTTCAAACATTTACACTTCATTTACGAATTTTGAAATTTAGTGATTTTTTAATGCAATTTTTAGCAATGTTTTCATTATTTCTCACGCTTTGCTCCGGTTTTTTCATTCGCATTTAAGAAATAATTCAGATTACACTATTTTACTCTATTAATGTAAATGTTGTACCCCGCTATTTTTAAATTTGAAACGATTTGTAATGAATCTTTGAATACAATTTTTAGATGTATTCGAGTCCACGGCGATTTTTTCACAATTGGAAAAGAAATTTTTAAATAATTTGTAGCTTAATGTAGTAAATTTTGACATCAATGATTCAGATTTTTTGTGTATTTTCATAAAATGTTTAGCAAGTTTTGTGTCGATATTTTTTAACTAATGAAAGAGTTCAGATTTCAATGTTTTGTCCCATTTTGGTAAATTATGTCCGCAGGAATTTAATATAGCCGACCCAGTGGCGTGGTTGGCAGAGGCAGCTGCTTCCACACCGTTGGTCCCTGGTTCGAGTCCAGCTAGCGGCATGGGTGTCTGTGTTGTCCCTGTGATGTGTATTAAAATGTATGTACTGGTTTTTCTGTAATAATAAAGTGTTCTGTATTTGTTTCTGTGTTTTCTGTATCAATCGAGGTAACAGCCATTGTAGCTATAGACCTCAAAGCCCTGTTCACTCAAACTCAAATTTAATATAAATGTTTATCTTACTATGGCAAATTTTGTCCGGATTTTTTAATTTTACAGATTTTTAATCTGTTTTATAGTGATTTTTCAAGTTCTGTGACAGTTGTTGACATCGGTAAAATAATTTCGGTTTCTAACTTTTAGCATAAATAATACAATTTGTTCTCCACGCTTTTATGAATTTTGCCAATTTCTAATGCGATATTCAATGTAATTTTTAGTTAGTTTGGGGGGTTTTAGGTGTTCTGTGTAGACTTTTCCTTATTCATGAACGATTTCCGATTACAATATTTTCGACTGAATATTAAATTTTTACAGCCATGACTTTTAAATATTCAGCGATTTTTAATATAGCTTTCGATACGATTTTTAGCCATTTTTTTAAGTTCCTTGGCGATTTTCTGCCTTTCAGAAACCAATTTTGATATCAAACATTTTGTTTAATGTAGCTATGTTTCGAATGCAATGTTTTAGCTCTTAATATGATTTTGGCGTTCCATGCCTACATTTTGTAATTCATGAATGATTTCGATCATAACCCCCCCTAATAATTTTTAGCCATTCTTCAAGTTCCGTGGCGATTTTTTTACATCCGGAAATCGATTTCGATTTCAAACTTTTTGGCTAATATGCTTAATTTCTTGATTACAATATTTTATATTATAACAGTGAATTTTTACCCTAGGGATTTTTTAATGTTTTACGACTTTCATTACAATTTTCAATGCAATTTTTGGGCTTTCTCAGTCTTTTTACATTTTTCTAAGGAATTCGATTTGAAATTTCTAGACTAATAAGAGTTTGGTTTCAAACTTTTATCCTTTACGGTAATTGTTTTGCTCTCTTATTTTGATCTACAGCAATTTTTAATGCAGTATGCTTTTTTTTTTTTTTTTTTTTTTTTTTTGAGTCCACGGCGATTTTTTTCAGATACGGAAAAGGAATTCGGTTTTTAATTTCTTCGCTAATATGATAAATTTTCTCCTGCGTGATTAAAGATTTTTATTGCGATTTTTTAGCAGTTTTTTTCGTATTTCAATGCTTTTTACATTATCAAATTAATTAGATTCAAAACATTTATCCAAGTAGAGTAAATTTTGAGTTCCATGATTTTTGAAAATTTTGTCATTTTTAAAGCGATGTTTACGTTTCTTCCCGACCCGCTTCGATTTTTTAAAGGTTCAATTTTTGGCCGAATTTATTAAATTCTGATCTCTTTTCTTCAAAGTTTATTCGAATTTTGAAACACAATTTTTGAATTTTGTTTTATATTTTTATGAGATATTTAATGTTTTTTGAGATTTGTAAGATTTTTCCACATTAGTAAAAATAATCCAATTTCAATTTTCTAGCCCATCTCTTTTCAACGAAGTTTAGACGAAATTCGTGCAGCATTTAAAAAAATTTTCGAGGTTTCTATTATGGTTTTTAAAGTTTTTTCGCAATTCTTGCTATTTTTTGATGAACCAGGGCAACGCCGGGCAGAACAGCTAGTCATGACAATAATCAAAGACCATTTTTACATTATGAATATTAATAATGAAAACAGTTTAGATATATATCCAATAACATAAAATCTATGAGGCAAATGAAGTTGTACATAAATTATTTAAAGGTTAGATATTAACAAAAACAGCTGTTATTATAACATTATATAAGTAAAATGTATTTACTGTAGTATAAAATATACAGAAAGGATTTTTTTTTGCCAATTATTTGAACATTTTATATAGTAAAAACCAAAAACAATATCTAAAGCGAAAAAATAATGGTAATACTTCTCTATAAATCCCTTTAGAATGAGAAATGTTTTTAGCCAATTCTTCTATTTCAGACAGATCACTTGATGATAATTCTGGTCTTGCAGTTTCACCATCAGCATCTGCAAAGATAAGCAACAAAGAATAAATTATAAAAATCCCACTCTTCATACTTTTTTAATAAATATTATTTCAATTAAAAAATTAAAATAATCTACATTAGTGATTGGTGATTCTTGAAAATTTAACAATTGATAAAAATCGTAATCGTATAAAAACACAGTCAATAAAGTCACAGATTAATTTCGAGAATCTACAATCGAGATGTTTTACAATCAATTATTAAAATCTTTATAATTTCATGTTCAAAACGGATAATTTAGTAAATACATCATGGTAACTGAAAACAGATGGATTTAAAAAATAACAAACCAAAAGGAGGCTATAATGGAACCACAATACTAGAAAAGTCATGCAATGGCGTTCCCTGGATGCAAAAAGTTCAAAAGTCGCGAATAGGTATGAAAAGGTAAGGAAAGTTTAAATATCAAAATTTTAAATTATAATAAATAATAAAAAATAATTAAAAGCACCCCTTGTGGCAAGAACATGAACTAAAAATATAGTAAATGTGATCAAAATCTTTTTTGATTTTTGTATATCATTTGACATAAGTTTTACAATTTCCCCGTTATTAGAAGACTTTCTACTGGAATATATTAAACAAATTTCGTGGAGGAAAAGTGGTGGAGGAGCAATGTAAGTGCATAATATAAATAAATTATCATAAGGCTTTCCAATAATATATCACATGACGGGTGTCGGTTAAATTTAGAAAAGGATATTACAATATATTAAAGCATTAAAATAAGTAATAAGCTAAAATAATAAAAATTTAGATAATTTTTAAAATGATTAAAAAATTAAAAACAAAAGGTCAAATTAATAATGTATGATTAAGTGTTCATTAAAAGATGAAATGTATTTTTCCTAAGGAAGCTTTATTCTAGGTTTAGTCAGACTTAATAACCAAAAAAGCTTAATACATAAATATATTCAGTAAGAAGATTATGATTATCATTGATATCAGCAATATCTTGATTTTTTTCAGAAATAAATTTATTCTTCCTTCAAGAAAAAACATAGTAATAATAATATAAATTACTACAAATTAAAATATGTTGAATTTATATAAAACTAAACAGGTCAAATTTTGTCCCTAAATCTGAAATAAATGTTTCATTGTTAACATTCGTAAATTATGTGTGGATTTTAGGTTTGGGGATTTTAGGGAGTCTACTGTATATACAAAAGAAACCTATATTATATCATACTGGAGTCAAAACTAATAAAATATTGTATAAATTTTTATTTTTATTATTTTAATGTATCTTCAAGGAAACCTGAAATAAGTGAAATTTTGTCAGATTTCATTAAGTTTTAGCTATGTTGTGGCACATTAAGATGTTATAGTAGGGATTTTTTTTTTTTTTTTTTTTTTTTTTTTTTTTTAAACACATATGTTAAGCAAACATAAGAGTATCGTATCAACAGTGGACCAATAACAAATAATTTTTTTACTTAGCTATTAAAATTCAAGAAAATTAGCATAATTTGGCTAAAATTCAAGGATTTCACATTCCTTAAGGTACATGAAAATGGTGGTGTACGGATTTCATTTTTTTTTTTTTTTTTTTTTTTTTGACATATGTTAAGAGAACATAATAGTATTCTATCCATAATGGGACAGTAACAATTTTTTTCCCATAATTATTAAAATTCAGAAAATTAGCATAATATAGCTATAATCAACGGATTTTGCACCCCTTGGGGTGCATGAAGATATTGTTGGATATTACAACAGAAATATCCAAACTATAAGCAGAGTTTAACACACAGTGAAAGAGTTAAACATAAGCTGACCTTCCGACAAAACCTAACACAAATAAGGTTAATTTAAAGTAATACCATTGTAAATATAGAAGCTGTATTAAAGCATTAATCTATTAATTAAACCTAGAAAAAAATATGTAGGGAAAAAGAAAAAACAGCAAGTTAAAACAAACAAAGATATTTTATTTAAAAGCAAAAATAAAATATGTATATAGTCAACAACTTAATATACATTAATAAAAATACAAGTAAAGTCTCATTTAAATATTTTTGTCAATTAATATTTTCATTTCAAAGTAGTTGACTTAAACGCTTTAATTGTACTAACATCATATTACTTAAGGAAAAAAGCTTTTCATAAAAAATAATGTATATTTACTCTGGAGCTAAAAAAAAAAACCCTCTTAACCAAGGCTTATGAAAAAACTGTATGAGAAACATGGCAACCCAATGAAAAACTATCTGTCAGCCTAACACATCTACTCTCGGAAGAATATTAAACTGGTGAAACAAAAAAAAAAAAAAAAAAAAAAAAAAAAAAAAAAAAAAATTAATCTCATCCAAGATGTCTTCAGAAATAAAACAGGCCTGGAAAACTAACATTTACTTCTCTGAGGTACACGAAAAACTGGGCTTGATGAATGGTGATAAAAATATCTCAGCTCTCACACTGGACCATCAGCACTTGGACATCAAAAGGAGTATTATCAGGCCAGCAACACTCAGCAAATAAATTAAGAAAGCACACCACGTCTTTTGACTAAATTAGCATTTAACAGACTCCAATGAAATAGGAAGACAGCCTTTCAAAGTCACTTATCCACCAACAATACCATACTTTACTTATTCAAATTAATTTAAAAGGCATCAAGGTTAAAAGAAATATTTTCCACCGGGTAACAAACTGGGACTTGAGGACAAAAATATGAAAAAAACAAACATTTAAAAGCATCTCAACAACATAAGCTCCAACATCTCTCAACTGAAGGAGATGTCAACTGCACTTGATGTCAACGGTCTCTCAGTATATATACGATTCAGTCAACAGAAAAGCATTCTACACATGCATCACCAGCTCCTTCTACAACCGATTCTCACAATACACATTAGGGATGGGACGAATATTTGGCCCTTTTGCCGAATATTGAAGGCTTGTTGACCGAATACTTCGACCGAATACCTGTAGCCGAATATTTAGAGATATCTGGCCGAATATTGCTAAAATCTCGCCGAATAGTGAAAGGTATCTTGCCAAATAAATTTAGGATTTAAAGAATTTTATTTCTTGCAATTTTTTTTCTCTAATATAAATTGGCTATTTCATTCATTAAGTCATTCTCATTCTTACTTACAAAATATACATTTATTCGATTGCTAATAAATAAACAGACTTTCTGTATTTCCTATAAAAGTCAGTGATATTTTAGAAAATGTTGCCTAAGTTGGAGTTTTAATTGTACGGGAAATGTCTTCATTAGAGAATGATATATTACAATTCAAACTATTAAAACACTTATAGGGAAAAAAAAAAGAAAAACACTGTCTTATTCTAAAACACTTGAGTATTTATTAAGGGTGTATTAAAAAAAAGCTTTTCCACCTTCAACAGCTCGAAATTTTCTGATACAATTTCAGATTCATTTTTAAAAGTAGAAACATGAAAATTGCTGAGGGGATTCTTGAAGAGACATATAAGGTGCCGTACGATGTCATTTTATGCTCAATTCATTAGAATTTGATTTATAAACAATTATCCTCTCAGACCCTTTTTTCGTTCACAGATCTCTGGCTTCAGAAAAATCAGTTCAAAATGCCTTTTTTGATTCTTTTTTTTGCAATATTTTCTGCATTTATCAAAGAATAGACAATCACGGCACCTTGTGTATTTTCTAAATAAGACATTTTGCCAGTTTGATGCATATGAGAGCAAAAAAGAATTCAAAAATAAATCGGAAAATAAGCAGTTTGAATCGAAATACACCCTTAATGCTTGCAAATTCCACGCACATGTAAAAAGGCTCTTTTGAAATTCGTAACTTATTTTCTGTAAAGTAAGAAATGAAAAAATTAATTCACTAGGTGTATTAACGAAGATTCATTTTCAAAATTAGATATTAAATATCATTATTCCAAATACAACGGTACATCTGAAAACAGAACTGGTGGCAAACTAGATACGCATTAGATGACACAACTTGCTTTATGAAGATGGTTTTATAAGTATTTAAACATAAATTCTAAATTACTGAACAAAATAATTTTTTATTCTATAGTTTTCACTTTTAAATAATTATTTACTGACTCTTAATTACTGACTTAAATATGTAACATTATTATGCATATATTTTTAACTTACATGTTCCTTCATTCATGTTGTTATCAATTTCTGTTTATCCTTTTAATGCTTGTTGAATAAGTGGAATATTGAAGTTGAATATTGTATGCGCCAATTCAAATGTCAAAGACTTTGTTACCATATGCATTCTACTTTAAGCATAACCTTTTGCTTTAACGTAATTTGTAATTTAAAGCTTGGCAACTGATTTCAGAGCAGTCTCATTCTTACGAATTTGCTTTTCATTAGGAACACAAACTCTAAATGATTAAATTTACTTCATTAAAGGTTATTTCAGAAAATATTTCCTCATGAGTTCTGAGAGAGAGAGATTAAGAATATTATTAATTTTGGATGCAAGAAAAGGTAAAAGTATCATTTGATAGTAAAAGTGAAATACATTCTTCATATTTTATTGGAAATATCTTACCATCCTGATCCTGACTTATTGAAAATAAATTTGATGTACATTAAGGTATAAGAATATTGCAATTTCACAATTCTTTTGTGTTAAAATAAATGTTTCAAATTTAAAAATACAATTAAAAGCACATTTAAGAGTAATAATTATTAATGAGCTTCTATTTTTAAAATTATATATAATAAAAATTTATTTTATTTACTGGAAAAAAAGTTAGTATTCGGCCTAAAATTTGGCTGAATATTCGGTATTCGGCCAAATCACTATTCGTCCCAACCCTAATACACATCCGGTCATGCGTAGTAGTAGTATTGACGATCAAGATCAAATAGAGCATTTTTTTATTAAATATAAAGATTTTAAAGTGGGGGCTACATCATTTTTAGGTGTATTTGGGAAAAATGAGTGAACCCACGGGTGACATGTAAATTTCAAACCTTTTTTTTTTTTAAATCCGTCATGTTATATATGCGTCATCGGAATGTTTTGGCACCTCCTTTCCATTTTATGAATCTTTCTCCTCCTGGAGTTGAATTTCGGGAGGGGAGAAAGCAATAAGAGGGTGAATTTTTTAAATCGTAGCTATTTCGACAATGAATATCATTTTAGATGTGGTTTTCAGAGGAGCGCTCTGGTAAATATTATTTCATAAATACAAAAGTTTCAAATGGGGACTGAACGACTTCCGGGTGCA
The DNA here is from genome assembly GCA_964019185.1 of Maratus speculifer. Taxonomy (NCBI): domain Eukaryota; kingdom Metazoa; phylum Arthropoda; class Arachnida; order Araneae; family Salticidae; genus Maratus; species Maratus speculifer. The sequence goes on from OZ025291.1 coordinate 342,929,212, forward strand.
TTCTGGGAAAAAAAGTAACATTACGGCCACGGGTGAGGAATAAATTTCAAACTTTTTTGGACCCGTCATGTGATATGTCATAGGAAAGGTTTCAGAATACTCTTTCATATTATGGACCTTTCTCTTCTCGCAGTTTAATTTCAGGATGGGGGAGCGATGGGGAGTGATTTTTTTTAATCGTAGCTCTTTCGAGAATAACTATCATTTTAGAAGTGGTTTCTTGATGCAACCTTCTAATAAAAATTGCTAATTAATTATAAACATTTTAAAGTGGGGGATGCGTGATTTTCAAGTGTATTCTGTTAAGAAAAAGTAAACCTGCGGGTGAGGAGTAAATTCCAAACATTTTTGGACCCTTCATGTGATTGATTATTGGAATGTTTTTTGAACCACTCTTTCATATTATGAATGTTTCTCCTCCTGGGGTTGAATTTCCGCAGGAAGGAGGGGAGCGATGAGGGGTGAATTTTTTAAATCGTAGTTATTTTGAGATTAAATTTAATTTTAAATGTGATTTTTTGATGGACCCCTTTGGTAAAAATATTTTATCAAATATAAACATTTTAAAGCGAGGCTGCATGATTTCTGGCTGTATTCAGGGAAGAAAAAAAAATAGTGGAGTAGTGAGGAGTAAATTTCAAGCTTTTTATGTACCCGTCATATGACATATCATCGGAAAGTTTTCAAACCACTCTTTCATATTATGAATCTTTCTTCTCCTTTCCTCAATTTGGCCTCCTTACAGAAGCCCTTTGCAAACTTTTTTGAAATCATTTCATTTTTTTTAATTCAGATCTGATTTTTTTTTTAATGGAGACTTCCAATATATAATTTATAATGTATGAAAAATTCACAAACAGTGAGGACAGGCTGTATTCCGGATGTTGCAATAGTTGGAAGTTACAAAAATCAATAAAAGGTTTTGATCTCTTTTAATATCCTTTTAGTTCATGTTCTTTACACTAGGAGTGTTTTTGATTATTTTTCTTAGGCCATTTTGCTACTCGCAACTCTACTCGCGACTTTACAACTTTTTGCAACCAAGGAATGTCGTTACATGATTTTTCTACTATTGCGGCTGCATTATAACATCCTTTTAGTTTGTTGTTGTTTTTTAAATTCATTTGTTTTCAGTTACCATGTATTTACTAAATTTAAACTTAAACATGTAATAACAAAGATTTTAATAATCGATTGTAAAACATCTCAATTGTAGATTCTCGAAATTAATCGATGACTTTATCAAATGTGCCTTTTTACGATTATAATTTTTATCGAATAGGACATTTTCGAGAATCGCCCATCACTACTTCATATAATCAAAAAAGGCAAAATTCTTTAGCTCATTGAAAAAGGAAAAAAACACGAAATCTATCATCAGTCATATGAAAAAAAGGAGCAATATAATTTCACTTAAGTTAACATTACAGATCCACTTTACATTTATTATTATCTAAATTTTAAAACCCTAGTTTTGCATAACTTAATTAGGTTATATTATAATTGAAATGTAGTTTTATTTTAAGTATTAATGAACAAGAACCCTATTTGTTCATTGTCTATAATGCACATAAGAAAATTGAAACTTACTACAACCTCAGACAATTTTCATTCTACTAAATTGCTGTTGCAGACAGAACCAAAACTTTTTGCTATTGGGGGTACACTGCCCATGTTTTACCTTGACCCTAGGTTTATTATACCATAGACTATGCATCATTTTGCAATGAAAAATAATAATAACGAAACTTTTGAACAATGTATTTGAAATAAATTTTAAAAGCATATTTAATAATGGATGTGTCATAGATGTCTATATAAATTTGTTATTTAATGCAAAACAGAAGGTATAATTGTAGAAGGGGGGGGGGGGGGCAATTCCAGCTACCATAGACATCAACTGTATATTAAATGTTTTACTGTGTTTATATATACTTTTATAATACATGTTTGTTTTATCATAAATTAAAATTGCACAAAAAGTAAAGATCATTTCTCAAAAAATGCATAAATAATTCTGTCTAACAAGGGCACCACCAAAAATGGTGCACACAGAATTTGATGATTTCAAAGTATGTTGTAAGGGTCATACCACTAATTATTCAGCTGAAAGGATTCTTTCAAATGGGCCTTAGTTTTTGAGAAATTGGGTTGGGTCAAAGTTCAGCGTATATTTTAAATACTTATTAGTACGAGCGCCGCATGTGAATTTGTGGTGTCGTGGTAACGTACGAGCCTGCAAATCGAAAGGTTGCAGGTTCGAATCAGTCCTCGGCCTTTTACTTATTTTTATGTTTTTTTTACACTTCGCAAATTATAAGCAGAATTGAAAATTCTACAGCTTTGAACTTTTTGATATTTTCTGAAGAGGACAGTTTACTTTATTAACATTTTTTTATTATTATTTTTTTAAAATATGGTGAACTGACTGCACTTCAGGGTTCAACTAAAAGTACATTTTGCAACAAATAAATAAATAAAAATTTGTATTTAATTAAAACTAAGAAAAAGTATAAGAAAATTTCAATATTTTAAAATCTCCACTACTTTAAATATTAATATTTTTAGATTAATTAGTCACTTTTTTTCTTTTCAAATGTGTATTACACAATATTGTGCTTGGATTTTTAGATAATTTAATACTGCATTTAATATAATTTATATTACTAAAATACTTAATTTGTGATAAATATGTTTAAAAATATATTAAAAGTAAAAAAAAAAAAAAAAAAAAAAAAAGTTTAATCATCATTTGTAAAAGTGGAAAAATGAGACCAATAAAAAGAAATCTTCATTTATAATTACGGAGGAAAGCAGACGATTAAAAAAAGTATTTTTATATGTATTATAAATTTTATCTCATTAAGCAGACGATTTTCATACTTCAGTTGAATTACGGAAAGAGTGTTTTGATTTGTTATAAAAATAGATGTACTCTGTCATTCTTTATTTGTGCAAACGATAACTTATGTTCATGTTGAACTTTGGAGATAAATGTATTTACAGAAAATTGAAAACTTGGATAACTGGTAACAACTTGCATTTTAACATTATTGCATTAATATTTTATTTTTTCGAAGATACGCATTACTTGAATAATCTAACCCTAAAGACATTTAAAAAATTGCACCCAAAAATTATTTTGTATTATTTATACATATACAAAAAAAAAGGCAAGTTTTCATTTAGAATGCTATAAAATAAAAAAGCGATAGGGAAAAAAAAAAAATAATTATTTCAGGATTGTGCTTAAAATAAAAAACGCGAATAATAATTAATAAAAAAAGTTCTAGGCGTAAACTAGTTTTGTAAATAGAAATATTCATTTAAAAATTGCAGAAAAAAAATAAATTTTCATGAAAAACTTTAAAAATGTAAATGTAATTTATTAAGAAAATATCAAAAGCTGTAGCAATTTTGTAATAAAAATACTTAAAATTTGTAACGTGTAAAAATACAAAAATAAATAAATAAAAGCCAATGACTGATTCGAACCCGCAACCTTTCGACTTGTAGGATCGTACGATACCATGATGCCACAGATTCACATGCGGTGCTCGTACTAATAAGTATTTGAAATATACGCTGAACTTTGACCCACAATTTCTCAAAAAACAAGGCCCATTTGAAAGAATCCTTTCAGCTGAATAATTAGTGGTATGACCCCTACAACATACTTAGAAATCATCAAAATCTGTGTGCACCATGTTCGGTGGTGCCCTTGTAAGATTAAGTTATGACAAAAATAAGACTTAATTCTGACAAAATGCTAATGATTTGGTAACAACAAACTGAAAAACATTTTTCTCAAGTATGAATTTTATTCCAATACTATTAAAGCATTTCATTGGACACATCAATAACATCTTCTTCACCATTGTCATCATCATTGCATATGTTCTATTACATATAGAGTTAATTTTTGAATTACTTCCTTTAATGATAAGAGGATAAAGATACCGGAAATAGCATTTTCATTTGTTGGCTTTTAACAAAATAATATAAACCTATTCAAGGAACAAAACTTGGCGATTTGAAAAATAATTTGGGTGAAATGTATTTTACTCTCCTTCGCCAAGGCGACTTTTTTTTTTTTAGCGATAAGTGTTTCGACATGGCAACCGTGCATTTTCATTTTCTCCACTCGGATCTTCAATATGGCAAACCTTAGGAGTGCTTCGGTTTACGTAATGTACTGATTTCTAAGCCGTTTCTGATTGGACACTTCCGATGGCTTTTTCTTGTTACTGGATCGTTTTCTGAATTCTTTCCACGCCTACAGTTGTTAGTTCAGGAATTTTGATCGGTTCAACCGGATTGCACGGTTTCTTATCTTTTGTTTGATTGGCTTTTATGAAATATCATTGTTACATCAGTCTATTATTGTTTGAATTAAAAAAGGAGATTGCATTATACATGTATGACTATATTTTCCCGGCCTTTTTTTCGTTTTATTTTAAAGATATTTCTTATTTTAATAAATAATAACATACATTTGGAGACAAGTATGTGGTACGAAATAAATTTCTCGAAATAAATATTCAATGATTTAAGTTATGATTTATCAATTTCATTTAAAAAATTGAGATGATGTGTTAATTTTACTGAAAGTGAATTCCTATTTCAGAAAAACTTTCTTCTTTATTTAAAAATTCGCGCAATATATATGTACCATAAATACATAAAAAAAAATATATTTCAAAATTTTATCCCGTATTTTCGTACAAATTTACAAAGATTTTAATAGTTGGATTTCTGCATTAATAACCGCAAATTTGCTCATTTTAGAAATTTCTTCAATGCGACGTTTGAGCATCCAGAGAATAATTTTTTGGTTATATAGTATCGTTAGTTAACGCAGTTTTGACAAGTTTTGTGCATTTTAGGAATTCTAACTTAGCGAGTTTCATGAAACCAGCGATTTTTTTGTTTTCTTTTAATGGACGCACAGCATTCATGCATGCGTTACTAATTGCGGCGTTGACGAGTTTCGTGCATTTTAGTGATTCCCGCACAGCGAGTTTCGTGGATTCACTGATGTTTTTTTTAGATTTAATGGGCGAGAAGTTCTTATACACACGTCTGTGACTGTGGCATCGACGAGTTTCGTGCATTTTAGTGATTCCTGCACAGCGAGTTTCATGGAATCACTGATGTTTTTTTAGTTTTAATGGGCACGAAGCGCTCATACACACGTCTGTGACTGCGGAGTTGACTAGTTTCGTGCATTTTGATCGGTTCTTTAACAAGAACCGTCTAAAACAAAATAAAATTTAGCAGTTTATAATAGTGCAACTTCGGTGACCTAAGAGAGTAAGTATTGGTGACATTGTGACAGTGTAGTTTAAGACATTCATTAAAGAAACTGTTTTTCAGTGAAATAATACTAACGTTTATTAACGAAAATATAAATGCAAGTTAAAATAAAAACATGTATAAATCCAGATGAAAAATATAACAGGCATAACATAAACAGAAACAAGTTCAATTCCAGATTTATATTAAAGTTATTCTATGTCATGAAATAATATTCAAGTTTAAATAAAATATGTATCAACTTAGATGAAAAATATAACTGGTAAAATGTAAACAGAAAATAAGTTCAATTCCGTATTTAAATTAAAACTATTCTATATAATGACATAATATTACTTATTAAATGGCATGGCATGGCATATAACAATATTAGGATAGCACTGAAAACAAAACGGACTCACTTATGGATAAGAGCTATCGACGTACTGGAGAAATTCCAATGATACGGCACACCAACTGTTTCGATGAAAAGTCTTGAAAACATGTAGAGTTTTAACTGAAGATAATAATGTCCACAAATGAATATGAAAACTTAATTAAAAACACAAATGGATTATGACTGCTGGTAAAATGACAAACGGGCGAAGTTGAATAACCATTTTCACAATTATATGTCCAGCAACGGATTTGGCGTAATTAAACAACTAGATGTTAACTTTAAAACTTTAAAACTGGATGAATTTAAAATACATTTCTGAAACTATATCATATTGACTTTAACATCAACTATCTTGAAACATAACATCGCTTCAAAATCCCCAGCACAACATATCTCAGCCGGTTTAAATAGCAGCGGCAATTCGAAACTGGATACGCCCCTCCGAGTTGAGCAAGCGAGCTCCTGACTTGCGATGGGAGAAATGCAAGACAGCCACTTACGAGTTGCGATCCGCGATGCTTGCGGATTGCGATCGAACGGAATGATCAAACCAGGATGAACACACCCATCAGCGACGATCGGAAGAACAAAAGATAAGCGATTGATTTGAACATGTAAACAAAAGATCGGAAGATTGGAAAATGCCGGCAAAGAAGAAAAATGGAAGTTGGAACAAAATATAAGATAGTAAGCCATGCCATTTTACAATATTACGATATATATAATTAGAATTATGTATTTTAGAGTGTTAAGGAAGGAAAAATGGCTGACACATTTTAGTGATTCCTACACGGCGAGTTTCGTGGATCCACTGATGTTTTTTTAGTTTTAATGGCCGCGAAGCGCTCATACACACGTCTGTGACTGCGGCGTTGACGAGTTTCATGCATTTTAGTGATTCCTGCACAGCGAGTTTCGTTGATCCACTGATGTTTTTTTTAGCTTTAATGGGCGCGAAGCGCTCATACACACGTCTGTGACTGCGGAGTTGACGAGTTTCGTGCATTTTAGTGATTCCTACACAGCGAGTTTCGTGGATCCACTGATGTTTTTTTTAGTTTTAATGGGCGCGAAGCGCTCATACACACGTCTGTGACTGCGGCGTTGACGAGTTTCGTGCATTTTAGTGATTCCTGCATAGCGAGTTTCGTGGATCCACTGATGTTTTTTTTAGTTTTAATGGGCGCGAAGCGCTCATACACACGTCTGTGACTGCGGTGTTGACGAGTTTCGTGCATTTTAGAGATTCCTACACAGCGAGTTTCGTGGATCCACTGATGTTTTTTTAGTTTTAATGGGCGCGAAGCGCTCATACACACGTCTGTGACTGCGGAGTTGACGAGTTTCGTGCATTTTAGTGATTCCTGCACAGCGAGTTTCATGGAATCACTGATGTTTTTTTAGTTTTAATGGGCGCGAAGCGCTCATACACACGTCTGTGACTGCGGAGTTGACTAGTTTCGTGCATTTTAGTGATTCCTACACGGCGAGTTTCGTGGATCCACTGATGTTTTTTTAGTTTTAATGGGCGCGAAGCGCTCATACACACGTCTGTGACTGCGGCGTTGACGAGTTTCGTGCATTTTAGTGATTCCTGCACAGCGAGTTTCGTGGATCCACTGATGTTTTTTTAGCTTTAATGGGCGCGAAGCGCTCATACACACGTCTGTGACTGCGGTGTTGACGAGTTTCGTGCATTTTAGTGATTCCTACACAGCGAGTTTCGTGGATCCACTGATGTTTTTTTTAGTTTTAATGGGCGCGAAGCGCTCATACACACGTCTGTGACTGCGGAGTTGACGAGTTTCGTGCATTTTAGTGATTCCTACACAGCGAGTTTCGTGGATCCACTGATGTTTTTTTTAGTTTTAATGGGCGCGAAGCCCTCATACACACGTCTGTGACTGCGGAGTTGACGAGTTTCGTGCATTTTAGTGATTCCTGCACAGCGAGTTTCGTGGATGCACTGATGTTTTTTTAGTTTTAATGGGCGCGAAGCGCTCATACACACGTTTGTGACTGCGGCGTTGACGAGTTTCGTACATTTTAGTGATTCCTGCACAGCGAGTTTCGTGGATCCACTGATGTTTTTTTAGTTTTAATGGGCGCGAAGCGCTCATACACACGTTAGTTATTGCGGCGTCGACGAGTTTCATGCATTTTACTGATTCTTGCACAACGAGTTTTGTGGATCCACTGTTTTTTTTGTTGTTGTTTTAATGCAGTCATAATGTTTCAGTTTAAAATTATAGAAATTATATGATATAGAAATTATATTATTTGATAAATATCCTTACTAAATTTTAGAAATAAAATATTTGTAAAATTCACGAACGTAAGTTGTAAAATTTATATAATTTTGTGCAAATTTACGCAGCAAAATTTTAAAATTCCTTTTCTGTAATTTTTATCTCTAGTAAGTAGTTGTTTTTCCCGAATTTTTAAGTATGGAACGAAGCGTACGAAGAGGAAACTGTGACTGGGTCAAAGTCTCAATTTGGCGCATCCTCCCCGAACTTTTTCTTGTGACAAGCTAAAAATGACGTTGGTAGTATAAATTTCTGCGCCCGTAAAACTGCCATCTTCGCCCCCCCCCCTTTCGCACGGCGCTGATAAGTACACAATTATTTTTGTGACTGTTTATTGATATAAATAATATCTGTAAAATACACAAATAAGAAATTCCCCAATTTAAAATAATTCGCTTGAATGTACGCCGTGTCTTTTTAAAATTCATTTCTTTTAATTTTTACAGTGCTTAAATAGTTTTTTACGCTGAGTTTTTTAAGGAACAAAAGTATTTTTCATAGCAGAGATCTGGATAGATTTTGTGCTGTTAGCGAAACGAAATTGACCAATCAGAAAATTCGCTCACTTAAAAAAGCAAAAACTTTGAATGCCGTTTTCTGATTGTTCAATCTCGTTTTGTTATCTCTGTATTCGCAAAATGTGCCTGAATACCGGACATTAGATTAAAACATTGCATTAAATTTTGTAATTACTGAATCGTCTGCCGCATGAAACGATATCTGGAAGCAGAAATAATTCTTTTAGTTTATTGGATAGATTTTTAATTTGGAACGCGTGATGTATTTTCTTGGATAAATCATAAATAAAATAAAGTATCCTCTTTGTAGGATTCCATAATGTAAATAAGTAAAGGTAAGTGAATTTTTTTTTTATGGCTATTGTATTTTGTTTGTTTTAGAAACTGGTGCATATAAAGTTTTATTATTAGAAATTAGATTTATTAGTATATTATTTATTATTAGTATATTAGAAAGTCAATGGTTTTATATATTTATTGTGAAATTTTTTTTAATCGGTGACGATGCAGCAAAAGTTTCAAATTTTTAACAGTGTGTCATGTTTTTTCGCTCAATGTATGACAGGTCTGTGGCAAGCCAAACATTGAACGAAAAAATGTACGACATGGACAATTTCACAGTAATAAGAGAGAAAAAACCGGTTTGATTGCGTCATATTGCACGATTTTTGACGTATGTCTCTGTAGTGTGTGGCGGGCCTTGGAGAAAGACGCTCCGGGAGACAAGACGCAAAAACGCGCCAATTTGGCGATTTTAAGAAATCGCGCCAAGAAGGAGAGTAAAGTACATTCGCACCAATAATTTTCTAGCCAGGCTTAACATGATTTGAAACTCACGTTCACAATGCACAATAAATAATATTTTATGCAAAACTTTCAATCTAAAACAAATAACTATTGACACGTGATACAATGAAAAGTTGAAGCTTTGAATACATTACTTTTGGATGATTTTCTTTTTTTACACACAACTAGTGCAACTTGTGCTGACTATATTGAACTGTTAAGGGCCATATTTCAAAAGTATTGATTAGTTTTGTACAAATCCAATTGAAACAGCTAAAACTGTGTATGTCCAAGATTCGTAGATATTCAAGGTAATATACTTTAGACCTATCTTAATATATAAAGTTGTTAATTAAATCAGGAGTATTTCTGTTGGTTTAAACATATATATTTATCTTTAATTATACATCTAAAATACTGCAATACAAAAGTTTATGTTACCTGGTTGATTTTCTTCAGTAGGAATGACAGCAAGAGGTAAAACCTCCTGGTTGTTTTCACGTAACTCTTCTGAATATAACACATTTAAAATGCCAACAAACACAAAAATTGACAAAATATGCTTCATATTCCTAAAACAAATAAAACATTACAAAATTAAAGAACTGATAATAACATGAGTACAATAAAAGTACACTTAGTGCAATTCTAATTAGAACAAGAAATTTAATGTATGGTTAATTAAATTCCAAAGCTCACTCTCATAAAAAATCGCCTTTTTTCTTCTTTTTTTTCCCTTCATTTGCTTATGGTTGGTAGGTTGCATAAAATTTTCGCAGAAATAATTTAAAAAGCTGGAACCACTGAGCTCAACAATATGGATATGTGGATATGGAGCTCAGTGGCTGGGACGCGTAATTTTTTTTTCCAACCACCTTCGTCGTTCCAAGGCCAAGCTCGCACTCTGATTGGTTGTTGCTCTCGGCACTGTTTTCACCAGCGTCCCCTAGATTATTCTAGGGAGCGCTGTCCAAATTTGATTGTGACGTCAAACCAGTGATAACTCTGTGTAACCAATCAGCTATCAGATATATCTTGGTACCATACAGATTTTAGGTACTTGTTGTAAAACCGGATATTTGAAAACGGAAATTTTGCAAAATATCAGAAAATGTGTTTTTCACAAACTTCAGTGTGTTGACAATCATGTTATTATTTTCAATATTTTATTATAGAGGGGAATTTTAATTTTTCATAGATAACCATGCATTACAGAACATTTTATCATGTCTTTTTTGTCTTGAATTAATCCTGTATTTACTTAAAACATAGATATATTTAAGATGCAGGAAAAGATTTCGGATTGTTTGTCATCATGAGTAATAACATTAACTTATCTTCAGAATTACGTTCATCAAGATTTCCCAACAGCGGATATGATCGTACTTCGAAAGTTGATATAAAAGGAATATGTCAAAAATTTGAAAATCTTTCTGGTACTGTTGGAGAAACTTCTATCCCAGTCCCCCCAGTTCGTAGGAAAAGAAGTAATCAAAATATTTCTAATATGAGCACTCCTCCTAGTGAACCTCATGATTTGAAACCTGCATTTTCGAATGGAATTAAGCTTTCAACAGCGAAAAATTATAATGTTCTACCATCTTCAGTTAAAGAACGAACCAAATTGTTTGAATCTCCAGTGTTAACTGATGAATTAAATTCATCTAGTACAAAATCTAAAAACACAAATAAGGTACCCGAAAATCTTTTATTGTATCAGAATAATTCCACTGGAAGAAGTGAGCCTCACTGTAAAATGAACATAAGCTCACCACCTGCCAAACCTCCTCGTACTTTTTTACATTCAGATTTGATTGCAAGAAAAACTTCAGACGAAAAGTTTGAAGACTGTGAGAAGAAATCTGTGATAAATGCCAAAGACAAACAGCCATGTAAATTCGAAAAGACATTCATGTTTTCTCCTAATGGTACTGCAACCAATACTCCTGTTTGTACTCCTAAAAATTCAAAACTTAATAAAGTTCCTGAAATAGTCACTGGAAATACTGAAAAATCTGTTCATGGGACACCAAACATTTCTAAATCTACTGGAAAGACGCACTTGAAAAACTATTTAAAAAACCTTTCTAGTACTGCTAATAAGATCTCTGAAAAGTTGAAACATTCAAGCATATTTGTGGATTTAACACCCACTACAGTAAGTCCTCCGAAACGTTATGGAACCCTGAAAAAAAGTTTAAGTGAAGAACACATTTATGCAGAACCAATATCTTTGATTAAATCTCCTAATTCAGGGGAATCTAAAAGCCCAGTTGAGCCTCTTCATTACATGGTAGTAAAATTTTATCTTTTGTTACTTAATTATAGAACATCATAATTTTTATTTGTCAGATGCTCTCTATCAAAGATCATAAAATTTTTAATGAATAATATTCTTGCTATAATGTTGACTGTAGCAAAAAAAAGGGTCACTGAGTGAGAATATTTCAAAGAGGGAAATACTATTCTAATAAAGAGTATATTTTTTTTCAAAAAGGGGCACATTATTCTGAAAAAAGATCATACTTGTACCTTGTTCACCAAAAATATTTTAATTTGGTTTGTTTAGAGTCCTCTAGACTTTTCGAAATTTTCCCGAGATCAGCTGAATTGCCATGGGATGCATGGGAAGTTATATAAAAGCCGCTGGGTGCTGTGCCCTGCTAAAATGGCTTAGAATCAACACTGCTAAGCCATTATTTAGAGCACAGCAAGCTGCTTAAAAAGTAAGAAAATATACATCTAATTTACTAAGAGATTTCTCATAAAACTTTTCTTAGCATCAGACATAATGGTGGTATATGTCGTATTCTGGATAGTCTTTTGTAGCATTAGCATGTGCTGTCTATTGTACGTATCAATATATCGTATATACCCTCAGATGTTTTTTTAACTACACCACTCTTTCTTTTTTGATGAAAATTACATAAGATAATGTTTTAACATTACATGCATGCTATGATTTAAATAATGGCAGCTATGAGCTATAACTAACCACAGGCATTTACTTATAAATTTTTTGTAGATAGTGCTGATAGTGTGTAAAGGAAAATCATAAAAGTCTCCTAAAAAAAATTTTTTTTTGTTTAATTTTAAATTAAAATCTTGAATTTTGTCCCGTACGTACAGGGCCATAGCTAGAAGTGAACAATAGGGGGGGGGGGGGCCTCATAATTTTTTTTTCTCTCTCTGATGCAGAAAGATAAATGAGTGCATATTCCCATTGTAGATAATAAGTTTCTTATTAAACTATTGTAATAACTTAGTTTTATGCTAAGAAAAGTATAGGATGATAAAAATTTTGACTGTATAACTGGTGCAAAATTAAACATCATGTTAGCTTCATATGTACAAATAATAAAAGGAGTGTTAAAATACTTATTTTAGATACAATTTAGTAATTCTGCAAAACTGTGAAAGGGTCTTAAAACTAAATTAGATTTTTGAACAGAATTTCATTTGAGTTTTCGGAACAGAAATTCATTGAGTGACCTTGTAATATTTTCCAGGGGGGGCTGAGCCGTCCATAGCGCCCCCTTAGCTACGGTCCTGCATACGTAACAGATTTATCCTGTATGTAACACATTTGAATTTATCTGCACAGCTTCTAAATAAAAAGACATAATACAATAGATTCCCTCAAATCCACAACTGTCTAAAATCTATACACATAATTTATGGATGTAAATATTGAAACATTAAGTTTAGATAAAAAGATAAAATTTGACTTTTTTAGTTTTATCAATTACATATATATTTTAATTTGAAATTTTTTTTTTATATTATTGAATTCATATTTTAACATGAAGGTTTAAATTTATTTCTGAAAAAATTCAAAATATGGCTGATATCAGTGATAATCACTGTCTTTTTACCAAATGTATTTATGTATTAATTGAGCTTTTTTGGTTTTTAGTCTAGCTAAACATGAAATAAAACTTCCTTATTTTATTATATCAATGTGAATTAGTAATATACCTTTATGAGGCAAGTTTCATTGAATAATCTAGGAAAAATACATTTCATCTTTATAATGTATATTTAATCATACTTTATTGATTATCAGCTTGAGTTTTGTTTTTAACATTTTAATCATTTTAAAAATATCTAAATTTTTATTATTTTAATGTATTATTTATTTTATTATATTGTAAGCATTCATTATCTAGTTTCAATTGCATTTTTAATTACATTCAAATTACTGTTTAAAAAATGTAAACAAAGCAATGACAAAAAATCAGCAAAATTCTAAAATCCACACGTCCTCTGATTCCAAGCTTTGTGGATTTGAGAGAGTCTACTCTATTTTAAATAGAATAATTTAGGAAGCTAATTCAGAAGTTGAAGAGGAAACAACTGTTCAGCTATAGCTGTCATTAAGTATCATTAGTTAAAAAATTAAAAATGAGCTCAAAATTGTTTCATACAGGACAAAAAGAAAATAATCATTAGATTTTTTTCTATAAAATATTTTTTATTTTTTTTTTTTACATAATACTACTGTTAAAAGGATTTAATAAAATAAAACATAGGAACTTTAAAATAAAATATTTTTTGAGTTAGTTGAGACTATAATGTTCCATACATAATAAAGTTTCCTATATGAATGCAAATAAATGCTCAAATTTTTGTTTGGTTGAAAAATAAATAAAAATATGGGCAAATTTTAATAAAATATATTTAAAACTTTAGTATTTCACTTATTTTTTTAAGGTAAGTCTTGCAATCATTTAAAAAAAAAAAAAAAAATTGACTGATTTACACGTTTTAGATACTGGAGATTTTGAAAAACATATTTTTAGAAAAAAAAAAATTTCTGTCTGTGTGTCTGTAAACGCTCTATCTCCCAAACAAATTGAGATAGAGACTTGAAATTTTCTATGTACTTAGTATGTAAGAATGGAACAAAGCCTATTTAATATCAGTAACCTCGATTATAGGGAACTTTTTTACGGACTCTCGAAAAATTCATTCTGATGAAAGGTATATAAAATTTTTCACATTTTTTTATTTTAAAGAGTGATTGTAAAAGGCAATAAAATAACACAAATTTTGCATAAAGAACAAAGTCGATCGAATTATTAGTTGCCGAGATATTTGTAATCCTGTTTTCCACATTCAATTTTTCATGACCCTTTATTTCATTCAAATTTCAATTCAAATATATATTTTAATTGGAAATGAGATGCTTAATCCGACGCAATAAACTGTTAATTAATAAGATTATTATTTTTGGAGTTATAAGGATGTTTCTTTTTCATATTCAGACAGGGTTTTTTTGAAAAAGCCCAGCCCATGGGCCCAGTAGTCTAAAACCCCAGGTTTTTTCGGATTTTATTAAAAAATTTTAGAGAACTCTTCAAACTTCTAATTTTCATATGCATAATACCTAAATTTTTCATTTATCAGTGAAACAAGGGTATATTTTTACATTAAGTATGGATTAACAATAAAAAGAAATATATAAAAAGAAAAAAAAAAGTATATTTAAAAAGATTATTGTATCTCGTGGGACTAGATTACTGTAAGAATGATATACTATGCCAAGTACAACTGAATTTCTTTAATATAAATCTTACATAAGTTAAACAGACTAATAATTTATACTATTCCTTTCATTTCCTTCAATCAGAAATCAGTTTAAAACAACATGTTTATTTTTGTGTTAAAAAAATGGCATTTTTATTTATTTATTTATTTTTTAATAGACAAAAATTAGTTTTAGTGTATATGATAGCTGCACACACTTATAGAAAATTAAGTTAAAATTACTTGTTTTAAAAATTGTCATTGGGAGAATTAAGACTTTTTTTCCCTTGGAGGGGGGTGTTAACTTTACAGGTGGTGTACTGATATTACAAAATATACTACCTTATGAAATTTAAAGTTAAAATTTTGAAAAAACCCAAACGGGTTTTTTCATAAAAAAAGCCTTTTGGGTTGGGGAAAATTGCAAAAATTCTGCCTTAAATTAAACATGCTAAATTTATATAGTTTCTTTCATTCACTTCAATTCAAAAATCAGTAGAATTTTTTTAAAGGGAATCAGTAGAATTTTTATAACAATATTTTTGAAAATTTTAGCAAAATTTACTATATATATTGCAACAGTATTAAATGTTAAATTAGATTGTCATAGAAGTCAGTGTCAATGACATTTGTAAATTTTGATCATAAATGGAAATACTCTTTCACTAGCTTTGCAGCTTAATAAACTCCTAAATGATTATGTAATTTGCTCTAAATTAGATCAAATGTAGAAAAATATTGTTCGATTGAAATAGAAATAATTTGTGCATGTAAAGAAAAGAAAGACTGACAAAATCCATGAGGAAACTTCTATTTCACTCTTTTTTTTTTTTTTTTGGTTATAATACGTCATTGTGCTGAAAATTACTGTATAACACTTTCATTAAACATTGAAACAGGATAATAAATAGAATGATTAATCTTGAAGCTATAACAATGCAAGCAACCAAAATGGGGTTCAAGTTTCAAATGCCACCTTAAGATTATACATAAAGATTTAAAGCACTTGGATGCATTTTAAAATACAGGCGTGACTGAAAATCTTTCTTCTTTATAAGCTAATTTCTGTTTTCTTTTGGTCATTTTACCAATACTTAGAAATTCCTTTAAATCTGGTTCTTTTGAAATATATTTAGATTAGCATTTATCTTTACATTCTCATATCTTAGGTTAAAAAATTGTACAGGTGTGAAAAAATGAAAAATTTTGAAAAAACCCACAAACTGGTTTTTCATGGATTTTTCCAAGTGAGCCCGCCCGAAAAAACCCAGGCGGGTTTTTTCGGGCTGGGCCCACTTGGGCAAACCCTGTATTCAGATGCAATTCAGTGCTACTTGAGTAGTTTGGCGTGATGTATAATTTGTCGAAATAGATTCATCAGCAAGTCATTAATAGAGCATTATTAATTATTATGCATAATAAAAATATTTAAATACACGTTTAAATTTTGTTTTGGAATTGCGATCCATTTTATAAATAGTTTACAAATGTTTTATTTTCATATATTGTATAAGTATATATATGATGGGTAAGTATTACAATGGCCCCCAACGACTAGTTTTTTTTCAAACTTGTGAAGTCTAATTCCGTGGAATGGCCCATATGTGGTTTTATTGTAAGTTGATCTGGCGAGACCAAGACAGTTGGACGGAGCCTTCGAAACAATAAGAAGGGGATTTTAACTTAATGAACATTATATATAATAGTCATAATGTAGTAGGTATGTAATCCATAATCTGGATTACATATCTGCAGACCCAGGTGCAGAATCGGTGTAATGCAGTGATACACGTCAACAGACTCTTGAGAATGTCTGCAGACTATTTTTGTACTGTTAAAATTTAAGAGGAAAAAAGTGATAGAAATTATTTGACTTGTGCCTTTGTAATATGATCCGCAACACATGTGTTTGACAAAGTTTCCAATTCACATTAAACTATAAATCGGGAACGATTCATTTCTAAATTTTTCAAAAAGCTAAAGCAATCATTTCCAAAAATTAAAAAAATTTGGTAATAAATCTGAAAATGTGGACATACAATGTATATCGCAAATTTCAACAAATAGTCTTAAAAAAAAAAAAAAATCATTTTTGTCAATCAAATTATTTTGTCAAAAAAATCTCGGGAAAAACATAAATTTTTTCAGGATCTCACAAAAAATGTATAAAGTTTGTCAAAAGATCACAAAAAACCGGCCAATTTCATTAAAGATCACAAGAAAAAAACAATTTCGTCAAAACATCCTGAAAAAAGGGCAAATTTCATCAAGAAATCACGAAGAAAACAGCAAATTTTTTAACAGATTGTGAAAAAACGGCAAATTTTGTAAAAAGATAATGAGAAAATGACAAATTTTCTGCAGGAATCTTTAAAAAAAAAAAAAAAAAAAAGAGAGAATTTCTTTAAAAGATTACAAAAAAACACAAATTTTGTCAGAGGATCACGAAAAAAATATCAAATTTCATGAAAAGATCATGAGAAAACAACAAATTTTGTCTAAAGATTGTCAGAAAATGACAAATTTCATCAAAAGATAACGAAAAAATGCAATTTTTGTCAGAGGATCACTAAAAGACACGAAGTTTGTCAAAGGATTGCAAAAAAAGGCAAATTTCATCAAAAGATCACAAAAAAACAAAAATTTTATCAAAACATCCTATGAAAAAAGCAAATTTTGTAAACAGATCACGAAAAAATGGCAAATTTTGCCAAAAGATCGCAAAAAAAACACCAATTTTGTTCAGGTATCACAATAAAAAGCAAACTTAATCAAAGGATTACAAAAATAACAGCAAATTTTCTCATAAGAGCGAAAAACAACAAATTTTGTCAAAGGATTGTGAAACAAATGGCAAATTTTGACAAAAGATCCCCAAAAAACCGACAAATTTTCTGAACAGGTTGCAAAAAAAATGACAAATTTCGTCCGAAAAAAACAGGAAGAGATCAAAAGATTGCAAGAAAATGACAAATTTTGTCAAATGATCGTGATAAAACCACAAAAACTGTCAAAAGATCGCGAAAAACACAAAATTTGCCCAAGTAGTTCGAATTTTGTTAAAAAAATACCAAATAAATGGCATATTTTGCAAAAAAAAAAAAAAAAAAAAAAATCTGTAAAAAAAATTGCAAAAAGAGCAAACTTTTATAAAAAGATTGTAAAAAAGGGCAAATTTTGTCAAAACATCGCAATCCCCCCCCTCCCCTAAAAAAAAAACAGATATTCTGTCAAAAAATCACAAAAAAACTCAAATTTCATTAATGAGCACAAAAAAAAAAAAAAAAAAAAAAAAAAAAAAAAAAACATTCTGGGATTGGATTTTGTCCCCTTTTCAGACAATATATAGTGGTATTAAAAATTCTGCAGATAAAATAACTTATTTTTAAAAGTACTTTCCTTTTATGGTAATCACAAATACTTGGGAGGTTTGACATCATGTAACATAATGTAAGCAAACTGTTTTTAAAGTTTTTACTTTTGCTGCAGACTGCAGAAAACAATTCTGCTGCTGGGTTTGCAGATCTTTAAGGAGGTATTTTGTCACATGCCCCAAAGAATTTATAACATGAATACTGATAGTTTTTCATAGTGTACTTACATGAGCTTATAATTTATTTTATGCCTTGCTAAGACCATTTAAAACAACTTGTTTTTTTATGTGACATAATTTATCTTACTTTTTCTTTTATTTTTAAAAAATAAACATTTGTCTTAAATGTTTATTAATTTAATATTATTTTTTTTTTTAGTGTACTTCGTTAGTACCACCTGCTGTTCCAAGCCGAGCAAGAAATGAAGAAACTGCATCAATGTCCAATTTATCTGTAAGTTACACATTTTTGTCATTTATCAGGGATATCTTTAGCAAAATTTTAGATCCTTTAAAGGTCCCTTCACAAAACAATTTATCTTAAAACAGGACTCTTCACAAAATTTTTTATCTGAAAACAGGACCCTTCACAAAATTATTTGTCTCTTAAATAGACCTTTCACAGAATTTTTTCACCTTCAAATTGAACTTTTCACAAATTTGATCATTTAATAATAAAATCTGGCTTGTAAATAAGCAGTTGAAGTTACCAAAGAGCATATTACTTAGCTTTTTATGTATGAAAAATAGAACCTGAAGATATCAATAATTTAAAATTCACAATATATGATTAGACTCTTCCCAAATATAAGTAAAAAAGTCACAATTTCACATAAGCAGGACCCTATGAAAAAAGTCTGGAAGAGACCCCTGTTTATTCTGAAAATTTTATTAAATTATTTATTTAATATACAGAGTGGTTACAATTAAAGTTACTCTATTTGGATATACAGTAGACTCCCTCAAATCCGCAAACCAGAAATCCACAACTCTCTAAAATCCGCACATATTTTATGGATGTAAACAATGAAACTTTCAGTTCAGATATTTGGGACAAAATTTGATTTTTTAGTTTTGTATCAGTTCCATATATTTTTTAATTTGTAATTTTCGTAATAATATTCTATTACTCATGTTTTTTTCATGAAGGAAGAATAATTTTTTTTGGAAGATATTGCTGATATCACTGGTAATCAGACTTCTTACAAATATATTTATGAATTAATTAAGATTTTTGGTTATTAAGCCTGGCTAAACTTGAAAAAAAGAATCCTTATTTTGTGATTTTGATGTGAATTAGTAATGTACTTTTATGAGACAAGTTTTGTTGAATAATTTTGGAAAAATATATTTAATCTTTATAATGAATATTTAATCATACACTATTGATTATTAACTTGACCTTTGCTACTAGTACTTTAATCATTTAAAAAAATATCTAAATTTTTATTATTTTAGTTTATTAGTTATTTTAATATTTTATTATATTGTAAGCATTCATTATAGTTCCGAATGCACTATTAATTGCACTCAAATTAATGTTTAATAAATGCAAACAAAGCAATGACCAGAAATCTGCAAAATTATAAAATCCGCACAACCTCTGGTCCCAAGCTGCGCGGATTTGTGAGAGTCTACTGTACATAGAGTCTGTTTTTGTAGACAAATATTGTTGAAACTTGACAAATACATTAAATCGATTATAAAAAAAAAATTACAAAAAAAAAAGTTTACTTTTTGATTGATTGATTGGAGTTTTCACTGCTAGAGGCTGGAGGAGAAAAGAATGAGCATTACTGGTGAAGCTGCTTTATCAGTAAAATAGTAATTTGTCATGAAAGATGGTGCCACCAGCTCATTTATCCAAAACCATTGCTAAATGAGCTGGTAATCTGCAACGCCCATCTCCCATCTTGAACTTTTTGCTACCAGGGTGCAATTAATAGTTTATTATTTTTATTTAATTTATTTATTTTCCATATTTCTGTTAATGTTTAAATTTGTAATGTAAGCCCTTCTTCCTAACAACCATTCAAATATTATTTTCTGATTGATATGCATGTCAATTTTTATTTATGTATATTAATTCTTTTAAAATTAATTTTTAGGTAAGAAACATGATTTATTGTTCTTTTGCTAGTATAAGAGCGCAAGTAAAGGAAAATAGTGGAAGTATTACAGACAGTCCTGCATCTGGTTAGATATACTGTTTAATTTGTTATTTACTTATTGCTTTTTTATTCATTTTTTAAGCTCATTAAAATTAGCATTTTAAATTACTTTAGAATTTTTAATTCTGAAAAAAAAAATACATATATATATATATATATATATTAAACCGCATAGATATATTAAACTAAGAGTTGGCAACAGCAGTGACCCCCCCCCTCCCAAACCCAATGACGCAAATATCCCCCCACCCCCAAAAAAATCATATTTTAACATTACCCCCCCCCCTAAGCAGAATATCAATTGTAAAATACATTTAACTTATAATCTACTGCACATTCAAGAGATAGCAAGTTGAGCATAGCGGAATGAGTTCTTATTGCCTTTATCTACAATTTAAAGAAAGAAAACACAGGAACTTTTCTGGAAATTAAATGTTGAAAAAATTTTACAAAAATCAAGATTTTTTTTTAACAGTAAAAAAAAGGAAATATTAAGAATTGAAAAATCCCCCCCCCCCCTCCAAACTAAATTTTATGACGCATCTTGTGTCACCAAACCCCTCTCTGGGCATCCCTGGTTGGCAATAAATGAAAATAATCTTTGTAATATGCTTCTTATGTTTTTAAAATTAGTTTGATTTTTATATTGTTAGGATGAGCGAAGCGAATCCTCTACTAGGCCACTCAAATTACACTTTGTCGTACACTTTACAAAAAAACTATTCAATATTTTGACTTCAAATTAAACACAAAAATAAAATATGATCTGTAGATTTGCAGAATATAATTTTTTTTACAGTAAAATGTTAAAAAAATATTATTTTAATTAATTTATTTTACATGCATTTCCAGTACGGACGCATTTTAGCAAATAAATAAAAAATGAAACGCGTATATTTTCAGAAAAAAATATAAATCATGGAGTAAGTGATTATAGATAGAATCATGATTAATTTAATAAATAAAATATGTTTTTATTATTCAGCAAAATCGTTTGCACAGATGACACTTAAACATTTAAAAAAAAGAATTGTATTATGTTTTTTTTTTTTTTTTTTTTTTTTTTTTTTTTTTTTTTTTTTTTGTAAAGTGGCAACAAAAGAATTGTAAACAAATACAATTAATTGTTAAATTTGTTATATACATGAAAAATTAAAAGAATTGCGGGAACTTGTTGCCTCGATTCAAGCTCTTTATAAATGTACTAAAGCAAAGTTGGCCGATTCACAAACGACAAATTGACTTTAACCATTTCTTACTTTATCATTTGGATCTAAAGTAATGTTACGTTCTTATTTGTGGACCGAAAAAGGTTTAGTGAATGGGACTTTAGGCTTTGTTGCATGTATTAAAGAAAATCACAAGCCACCAGACCAGATATCGCGAATAATCATGGATAAATTTGAATACTACAGTAATTTATCTTATAAGAATTGGTGCGTACCAATTCCCCCAATAACTGAATTCTGGAAAAAATGGAAGCATAACCTGCTCAAGGAAAGAATTTCTTCTGCAGTTAGCTTTTGCTGTTACAATTTTTAAATCCCAAGGTTTAACATTAGATGAAGCAGTTGTAGATACTGAGGCTATATAGGCACCAGTTGGCTTAAAAACGTACGTAACGTTGTCAAGAGTGAAAATCCTTCAAAATTAAGCATTCAATAGAAATTTTCCTTACGAAAAATTCTACAGTATCAAAAATTCTGATGCGTTAACATGTATAAAAACGAAGAAATTAGAATAAAAAGTTTTACAGTTAAAAATTCATAGTATCGACGAGAGCAGATTTCAAATGTTTTTCCAGAAAATAGGATTTTGGCGAAGTAACTTTCTTCAAGCTCTCTTCAAATATATTATTCGAAAATAGCTATCAAAGATTATTTGATGTTAATTACAAAGATTGAAAACATGCATATTTCAAACAACTTTAAAAAACACCTTATTTGTGGCTACAAACAGTGGCTACTAGAAATTGTAAAAGCATCTTTAAAAGAATTTTTAGTTGAAAATTTAAAAATATTTTGTAAAAGTTTGCTTCAAAAATATTTTTTATGCCAGTCTTACATCATAAATAAAAAATTCCTGGGAAATTGAAAGTTATTTGGCTGAGCTTACATTTGTAGAATTAAACTGCGCCAAAACATAAAATAACGTTTTTGTTTAATAAAGATGCAAAAATAATATTAAAAAATTTTGTTACTTTCAAATATATGCTTTATAAAATAATGCTTCGCGAATCCAAACAAAGCATGGCTTTTGCTAGTCTACTTACCAAGGCAAGAAAATTTTTAGTTTGAAACCACAAAAGTATTTCAAATACTCTTTAAAAAAAATCATCAACCTTTTTGTAATAATAAACCCTTTTAGCAAATAAATTTATTTGTTGAATCATAATCTATATATGAATGATGCTTATATTATGGGTGTTTAATTATATGCCCAATTTACATGTCACTTGCAAGCTGCATAATAAGTATCAATGATTTACTCAATAAATGTAAACTTTATTGCAGTTTTGTCATTTTTTTAAGTTTAAGTTTTAAATCTTAAAAGTCTGTAAATATGATATTTTAGTAACTGATGTTTTTAAACATTTTTTTTTAAAATCAATTTCTATTATCTGAAAAATAATTATATTTTTTTATTCCATGTACCAAATCAGATAGCACAGAAGCAGATTTATCAGTAAAAGCAATACAAGAGAGAATTATCTATGTTAAGTCTGTGAGAAAGCAGGTTAGTATTTTCTTTTCTTTCTCCATTTGCTCGATTTTTAAAAATTAAATTAAAATGTGATAAATACTGTTTACATTTTTATATATATTTGGAAAGAACAGCTGTTTTTCTCTTTATCTCGTCTTTTTATTTCTTTAATATAAACAATAGAATTATAAAAGCCTCTATAATTATATAATTAACGATAAAAATTCAGTATTTTTAATTAAAGTTATTCTGTGGGGGTATATATCAGAGTTTCCCCCAGAGGGTTACAGGAGGGCGCTCTGCCCCTCCTGCCCTTTAGTTTCAAAAATAGCGCCCTTCTTGCCTCTCATTTGAAAAAATGCAGCCCTCCAGCGATGATCCAAATGCGCTATGGCACGTAAATTACACAAAAAATCGGTGACGGAATACAAAAAAAATAGCCTTATATGTGTCCCGTGAGACGGGTAATTTTGTCAAAAAATCGCTAAAAAACGGCAAGTTTCATTAAAAATCATGAAATAACAACTAATTTCTGGCAAGATTCGCAAAAAAATGGCTAATTTTGTCTCAAAATTTCACAAAACGGCAGATTTCCTCAAACGATCATGGAAAAAGACAAATTTCTTCCAAAAATCATGATAAAACAGAAAATTTTGTCGAATGAGTTGCAAAAAAATGGCAACTTTTGTCAAAAAATAGCAATAAAACGGCAGATTTCGTCAAAAGATTTGCGAAAAAATGGCAAATTTTGCCCAAAAACCGCAATAAAACAGAAAATTCTGTGAAAAGTTCTGTTTTTTCGTGATATTTTTACGAGATTTGTTGTTTTTACGCAATTTTTTTTGCAATTTTTTTTATGAAATTTGACCTTTTTTTGCGATTTTTAAGCAAGTTATGCCGTTATTTGTGATCTTTTAACAAAATCTGTTGTTTATTGCAATCTTATAACAAAATTGGCCGTTTTGTGTGATTTTTTAACAATAGTTGCCGTTTTTTCGCGATGTTTTAAGAGAACTTACCTTTTTTTTTCTTTTTTTCAATTTTTTGATGAAACTTCAGTTTTTTCACGACTTTTTGAACCGCTAGATAAGTGCCCTGAAAAATGTAAAACGTGCCCTTTTCAGAACAGTAGCGCCCTGCTTTTTTTTAAAACCTGGGGGAAACTCTGCATGTGTATTCTACATATTAGCATTTGCAAAGATGGGGAAGTATTTGTAGAACAGTTTAGAGGAAAGAGATAATTAAACATTTATTTTAGTGTGTATTATCTTCATATACATCTTATTATTATTTTTTCCCCTATTTTAATTGAATGTTATGCGCCCTTAACAATAAGATTCAATTTGCATTTACCATTTTGCATTTCTTCTCACACTTGATTATTGTTTCAAAAAAGCAAATGTTTTAACCTCTTTGTTCCCAAAGTTAAAATAATGCTACAAATATCTGTTCATTGATTTTTAACAAACAAAATAACATCTTAGATAACAAAATAATAATAATAATCCTTTAGGGGACTACTTATTTGGGATCACAAATATAGGTCTAAAATCACCCCTCCCCCCCCCCCCCCAGTCTTAAAATATCAATTTAATTAAAATACTAATTTAAATTCACATCTAGGGATGCACCGAATAGTGATTTTGGCCGATTGCCGAATATTCGGCCGACAGCTGAACCGAGCTGAACTACCAAATATTGGCCTAGCCAAATAGTAATTGTTGGGTCGAATATTCGACCGAATACTGAATATTTTGGTTTTTATAAGAACATTTAGAGCACAATTATGAGACTTTTTTATTAAGAAAATTTTAAATTTCATGGTTTCTTCTAGGAATTAAAACAAACATTTTAAAATCAAAGAGAAAAAATGGTCAAAGAAAAAAATTACAGTCTCATAATTGTCCGCTTTAAATAACTTAAGGCAAATGTTTTTCAATATAAAGTACAAATACTTTCAACCTAATTCTCAATAAAGGAATGTCTATCTCATAGTTCTTTTCTTATAAATGATGGCATTTTTCAATCTTCCCATCATATCCATATTTTACCGTAATCAAATCAAAGCATCTGAGTTGAAAATATAATTATGGTATCTTATTTATTGTTAATGCAACAAACGAAAACAAGTTTGACCTAGAGGGAGATGAAATACAATGTACTTATATGAATCAATAAGTTCATTATGATTATAGTTTCATGTACAAAAATTGCCTTGATAGCTATTACTAATCTCAAAAGTTTTTCTTTCTTGTTTAAGGACTTTTATTTGAAAAAAGCAAGAAACAGATTATTTACAAAACAAAATTAAGGAACTTCCATCTGCATATCATTTATTCCTAAGGAGAATCCTAATAAATCACCATTTTAATCCTTCTCGTGGTTAATTTTCTTAAGTTATACTTTACAAACAGCAAATAAATATTGTAAAAACATTCTATTTTATTTAATATGATTTTCTTTCTAATTGTTTTAAATATATTTATAAATAGACAGTTAAAAGTAGAAATTGTGAAAAGTTTTTAAAAATGTGTTTTAAAAGATTTTATTAAGTATTGGATTTCACCGAATACTTTGATATTCGACTGGCCGAATAGTTTCATATTCGGCCAAGCTGAATATTCAACTTAACTAAATAGTTTGATATTCAGCCTAACCGAATATTCAGTAACATGGTCGAATACCAAATAGGTACCAAATATTGGATGCATCCCTATTCACATCATTGCAAATATAAGAGCTTTAAACAAATCAATGATATACAAAACCTAAAAAAATGTTATTGTACAGGATTTAAGCTATATACTTATGAAAATTTCTCACCTTCCTTGTCACATTGCCTTGAAAGCATTTTTCAAACTCAGATGAGAATGAAACTTATTTTATGAGGAAATAAGCATAAATGTTGCCTGTTTATTGATTTGCTTTTAAATTACAAGACATTGTTAGAAATTAAACAAAAATTAAAAAAATCAAATAGTTTGGTTTTTACTATGAAAAGTACAGAGGTTTACATATGTGGACCCAAGTAGCAAAGAAGTTAAGAATTGTTGAAATAATGTGGGTACAAAACCTGAAATTCACTTGCTAAAGATATCAAAATTCCACACATTCTTGCTTCAGTATCCAAAAATGTTTATGTAAATTGAATATGTATTAAGAGGCATACATATCAGTAGTCATCCTCCTTCTCTCACTGATCATGAATTCCATGTTATCTTTTAGAAACATGATTACTCACTCATTCATAAAAAGAGGGGAGGATCATACTATATAACAATATATTAAGAAAAAATGAATCACTGTAAATGGCACACTTATATGTATTTGAAAAATGCATACAGCTGTTTCAGAGCTTCTAAAACTCCACCATCTTTATAAAACTTAAAAATTAAATATTTTAACCAGGTTAGCCGAAGAGGCACACCTCACAACTCTCTGCCAACAACAAAATAGCAGTGATTGTCAAAAAACAACCTCAGTGTTGATCTTTCCCACACATATCTGGAGACCAATCAAAATTGCTCAGCCACTGACGGAGAGCTCAACCAAAGAGAAAAAAAAGGTGATTGGAGGGAAAAAAGCAAATTAAAGAAATTGGAGCCAAATTGGCATACTGGACAAATCATTAACAAAACTGTTAGAATTCTCCCATGTTTGATAACCTTCCCAAAAATCTAGATTGTAAAGTGATAAGCATTTCTGTAATACTGAATTTTTGGAAAATTTAAAATTGTGATTATTAGACCAGCAATGATTAGCAATAGCAGAGTGTTTAATGTCATATTTTTTAACCTTAATTTTATAGTCCGCTAAGCAAACCTTAAAAGTTTGCTTCATTTGATCAGTTAGCATTTTATTGCATTCTCCAATGTGAAAGTTTGCCTATCGTATGTGATTCATGAATTAGATTTTATTGAAAGGAGTATAAACTATCTTAAAATAAAAATTTAACAAGATTTTATTACCAAAAATGTGATTCATCAATCTAATTTTCAATATCGTATGACCTTTCAGGAAAAGGAAAAAAAATAATAAAAGTAAAGAAAAGCAAATTAAAGAAATTGGGGCCATACTTTTGAAAAATTGCCATATTGGGCAAATTATTAACCAAACTGTTAGAATTCCTTGCGATATAGGCTTTCAAAAAATTTAGATCATACACTGAGGAGCATTTCTGTATTATTGAAACTTTGGATAATTTAAAATTGTGATTTTTAGGCTGGCAATGTTTAGCAGTAGTGGAACATTCAATGTTTACAATTTCTAACACTAGTTTTATCTGTTCCAAGCAGACTTTAAAAAGTTATTTCATTTGATAAGTGTGCATTTTAGTGCATTCACAAGATGTCTTGTAAATTCCCCCAATGTGAAATTTGTCGATTGAATGTTTGTGGTTAATGAATTAGATTTTGTTTAAAACAGTATAAACTACATTAAAATTAAAATTTAACAAGACTTTATAACTCAAATACTAAAATCTTATTTTCAAAATGTGATTTTTAATCTAATTTCAATGTTGTACTAGATAAAATGAATCACGAAAATAATAATAATAGAGGTTAAAGAAATTTAAGGATGACTTTTTTAAAAATGCATATAAATTAAAATAAAACGGTTAAAATTAATTTACTATTTGTTTGTTTTTTCTTAAAGTGTATCATTTATGAGTTTTGTTATGCTTTGTTTTAGGCTTCTTCCTCAAGTATTTGCCTTGCTCCGAAACTGTATGAAGCTTTGTTTATTGTTAATATTTTAGATGATCAACCACAAGTATCGCATTCATTTCCTTTAAAGGTATGCATAGATGTGTTTCTCTAATGAAATCTGAATGATGAATCTTGAAATATTGCACATTTTTAGGGACTGTGCAAATATAATGTTATCATTTTAGGGGGGCAGAGGGGCAAATGATATCATAAGATATCTCTAGAGGGAGGGAAGATTTGTCTTTTGATATCATTTGTAGTCCAACAAAAATTTTCTTTTATCATTTGCAGTATGGTTTTTGATTCAAAAATAGTATGTTATCGTTTATTAGTCTGTTATCTATATTTATGAAATTACAGTTTTTGATAGAATAACTAAATTATTATGAAAATATTTAATTCTAAAATATGGAGTATCCCAACATTTGATATTCCTATTTTTCTTCATATATTTATGCATATATAATCACTATTCTATAAACCATATGTGAAAGATATTTGAAAAGCAGCTTGTATTGTTGATAAGAATTTCAACACAAGACATTAGTACTGTTGAATACATTATGTAACAAAAAGCTATTATAAAATACTTTTAAATAATAAGTTTCTTTTAAGTGCTACATGGTACAAAGTGATATTGTATTTACTCCTCTTCATTTGAATCAATGAAGTATGCGAAAAATAAATGTTATCAGTTTTATATATCACTCCAAAAAAAGAAAAAAAATTAGGCATTGATAACAATATCATTACCGGGGGAAAGGGGGTGGATCCAAAAATAACCAAAAAGTTGATATTGTTATATATGCACAGCCCCTTACGAAATTGGGAGACATTATTTTATGAAAAAGGTTCTAAAAATGAGAACATGAGTTTTAAAACTTGTCTTATATAGAAAATCAATTGTTGGCAAATCACAAAAAAAACCTGATTGTGTTCATTGGTTTTTATTGTAAATCAACATTTTACTGCCAGAAATATGTGATAAAACTAGTTTTTTTTTTTTCTTTCAGTTTGCAGTGTTTTTTTGATGCAGGTTCACCATTAGAATAGATTGGTTGAGAAAACTTGATTTTTTTTTTTCAATTTTTGGATAAGGTGCATTTTAGACTCATGTCTTTAAATAATCGTTGTTTTTTAATACATCAGTTGGTAACAAAAGTTAAAATGTTATAAATGCTCTTATTTCAATTTGTGATGCACTAAATCACCATTATCTCACAAAGTACTTGATCAATTTTGTCATTTTTATTATTATATTTTCCTAAAGCATAAACATAAGATCATATATGGTTAACAGTTTTTAAAAACTTTAATTAGCTTCAAAGAAAAAAAATTCTGAAAAATTGACAAAGTTCTAAGATAAAAAGTTTTAATTGCAGAAAAAATCTGTCTGCTATAAATCTTGAGCTATAAATCTGCTATAAATATACTGAATATGGATTCCAAATTTCACCAAAATCGGCCTAGCAGTTTCTGAAGAAACAGATATTAAACCTGGTATATTTTCCATAGGATTGCATTAGTCTTGTCTTCCTTTGAGATATATATGAACAATAATTATTGCAAATGCTTGATTTTAAAAAGTATTAATAAAAAATTATTTTTAAGTATATTTTTTTAATTATTATTATTACTTATAGGTAGATTCTGAATATAACATTCCACTTTTGCCGCACATCTGTTTTCCAGATAGTAGACTTTTTAAAAGTGTTTCTGTCTACCAAAGGTAATTTTAGTATTGTATAGTCCAACATTTTACCAATAAATATTGTAATAATGCTTATATATATATATATATATATATATATATATAAACACATAAATATTTCACTACTTTTTATCATTTTAATTTCTAGATAAAGTGGAAAGAATAGAATTATAATTACAACAAATATACATTTATTGCTATTAAATTTTTTTATAAATTTTTTTATAATTTATGCAATTTATACTCAACATTCATTAGAATGAATGAGTTCTTTACTAAAAACTATCGTGTGTGTTGTTGGTTTTGGTTTGCATCATGGTTTAATTAGAAAACTTCTATTTCCCTGTAGTAGCTGAAAGAATAAAAAAGGGAAGTTACTTATTTACAACTGGTTGTTTACTTTTATTTGGAGTGTAGTTAGACCCTGCACATTTTCTGTTCTTTAAAAGTGGGAACATCAGGCTTGAAGTTTTAAATTTAGAATTTTAATTTTTAATTTTAATTTTAAATTTTAAATAGATTTAATTTCTTTCCCTTTCATATATTTGGTTTTACATGATATCAATTATTTATTTTTAAATTTGATTTTTAATTTCCAGTGAAATCTTCCATTTTGCTTTGACTGATAGGAAGGAAAATATTTTTGGATATTGCTTGAGATTACAGGTATTTATTAACACATATTTTGATACATACATATATAATATTGAAATATTATATAATTGTATTCTTAATTCTTAAAGTGTTGTTTAAAAATATTGTCACATGAAGTTAAATAATTGCATTAATAGTAATAAAAGTATTAGTAATTTTGATAAGGATTTTGTTGGTTTATGTTGATTTATAGATTTAACTCAATGTAAGGTTTTTCCTAGAAATCAGATTTTCTTATATTTGTAAGGTAATGTAAAATACACGAATATCGAGAAAATGATTGTTTATTAGGTAAATATTAAGTGATTTATGTATAAAATTTTTAATTAGACTGAAATATGCAAAAACATATGCTTTTTTTATTGCAATAAAATATAAGTATTTATTTTTTGAAAGAATCCTTAATTCATTTCATAAATATAGATTCAGTGAGGTTATACAAAAAAATGTGATGGTCAGATGAGTAGTTTAGGAAGAATAGTACATTTTTTTAACATGTCAAGAACCTCAGTTGTTATCTCCTTAATTTAAAAGGAGAGTTTAAAAGAGATCA
Source organism: Maratus speculifer (assembly GCA_964019185.1). NCBI lineage: Eukaryota > Metazoa > Arthropoda > Arachnida > Araneae > Salticidae > Maratus > Maratus speculifer. The sequence continues at coordinate 342,959,923 of OZ025291.1, forward strand.
CAGACTTTTTAGTAAAACTTATTACTCCTTTTTATTAATAATTTGATATAAATTCTTTCTTAATAAGAATAATTCAATTTTATTGAAGCCTTGAGCTTTACATCATTACATTTTTTAAATAACTATTTTATTTACATTTACTTATTTTCTTAGTTTTATATGCAAATTTATTATCTCTTACTAGGGTTGGCCAGAAACAAGTTCAAACAATATGCCATTGTGTGTAAAATTACCTGTCACCATATGTATTTTAAGCAGTTTTAGTGCTCCTGTTTTTTACCGAAAAGTAAGTTATTGTTTGTTCTTTTTAAATTAAAGATTGATATCATCAAAACTGCAGTGTTAACAAAAATTGATCTTTCAGTAGGTTGTATATTCAGATTATATAACATTTCCAATGACATTCAAATATTGTATTTACTTGTGTATAAGGCACACTTTTTTTCCAAAAAGTTAGGGCAAAACTCCTAGGTGCGCCTTATACATGGAATAATTTTTTACTGTTGGATGCAGTCGAACGATATACATATGAAACAAGCAATTATTCAAAGAAGATATTAAAACCCGGAAAATGTTACTTAATATCTTAATTGAAGTATTACTGCATATTTATTCCATTCCTTGCAGTTTTTTATACAAAAGAGCTAATGACATCATCTAAACACTAATTAGCAATTCTCTGTACTGTCACTCATTCCTATCTCCCGTCATTCTCTTACAACCCGAAGTCTAAAAATGCATTTTCATCTTGTTTTCTGGTCTGGTGTAATGTTTTTTTACTGAAATTCATTTGGTCATTCTTCATTAGTGTATCAAATTCATGGTGCCTTATATACGAGATTTTAAGAAATCGCCATTTTTACTTGTAAAGTAGGAGTGCGCCCTATACACGAGTAAATACAGTACATAAATGACTTATATTAATTTTATTTTAGTTTCGGAACTCAGTTTTTTTTCTTGCTAAAGCTTAGAATAAAGATTGACAGTCTTATCTTACAATTTTTCACTATATTTTCCTTAGAGGGAAAACATTATGGGGAATTTATACTTAGTCTTTCTTGAAAGGCCTGATTCCAAGTGGAAAAATAATCCTGAGAACTTATATCATCATTCTGTTTGAACTATATAGAATTAAAACATTTTCATTTTAGTTTCAAGCCTTATGTTCATAAAAATTTAGTGATTAGCGTACTGAGCAGCCTTCCCTCTAAGTAAGATTCTTAAAAAAAAAAAAAAAAAAAAAGATATAATTGCATGTTAGGGCTATCAACAACTACATATTGGGTGTAATAACTTTGCTTTAAGTTTTTTTTTTTTACTATGCACTACCCTCCTCTTATTTGAATCGAAGCTTTTTCTGTTTCATTTATTATTGGTACATGATGAAATTTTAGTGGGTGACATGACCTATGCATGAATATCCATGGTTTGTATGCTTTGGAAAAAATAGAAAAAAAGGTTGGGGGGAAAAGTATTCCTTTTCAAGGAATAAAAAGTACTTAAAATTTTCTCTAAATGTTATAGATCTTGAAGTTTAAAATGACAATAATCAGATAAGAATCCAAAATTTTGAGATAATTCAGATGCGAAAATTTAAAAAATATATCATTAGTACAAAAATTTAAATATTAAAAAAAAAAAAAAACAAAAAAAACAAAAAAAAAACAGGAAAATATCACAATTTCAACAAATGGTCACCAAAAAATAGCAGTTTCAGCTGTTTTTTGCATAAAACAGTAATTTTGCTGGAAACAATTTGAAGAGAAAACTGCATTCAAGGCAAAGTTTCAATTTCCCACACCCACCCACTCATACTATTTCTTTGTGACACATGTCACAAAATTGAAAAGTGCAGAAAGAGAAATAAATTCTATTGAATACGTATTTCATGTTTATTTAGGAACTTTATGTTTTATTTTAATTCAGAAACTTCAAACAACTAAATAACATAAGAAAAAATTGCACTTATATTTTTGCAAAGAGAATCAGAGAAATGGATGAAAGGAAAAGAATGTATCTAACTATACAGTACAGCAGTTTAAAGCCCTTTTGTATTCCCAGAAGAAAATGCCATGCTAGTTTGAAAGTGTATGATTTTTGTCACAAGCACACAACAAAAATTACACACTCAGAATGAGAAGGTTAATGAAAGAGACTTAAAACAAAGACCTAAAGCAAGTTTTGAAAAAAAAAGTCTTTATTCATAAATTTGTTTTTGGATGTATGGTAAGGGACCATGCAATAATACTGAGACAAAAAATTAACATACTTTTATTAAGAAAAAAAAAATCCCAATATGTAAATATATAATTGTTTCCACAACAAAAAAAAAAGTAAAAAATGAAGTTTGTAGTATAAATTTGGTACCCCTTCAATGTCAGCGCCTAAAGCTACTGCTACATCTCAAAAAAATTCAAAAATCTTGAATTTTCAATAATCCAGCCAAGTCCCGGTCCCGACAATGCCAGATTTTCTAGGTCATTCTGTGTGTGTACATAATTAATCAATCCTTTAAATTACCCCTCACCAAAATTTTATGATAACGTCTCATCCCATTCCTAGGTCTTCTAGCACGCAATTTGCCATATGGAACATATTTTGTAATTATTGATAGCAGTGGGATGGGGAAGATAGGGGGATATTATCCCGCTCCCCGTCAAATAAAATGTATTATACAGGAGTGATGGCAATACTATTTTGCACATGGTTTGCGCTGCAGCAGCAATTGGAATCTATAAAAACATGTCAGATTGGCCTAGGGTATACTAGAAGGTTGGTGCCAAGGTTGCCTTTGGGATCATCAATATCATGCCAGACTGAATTGCCCTAGGATAAACTAGTTCAGGCCAGTGCATAGCCAGATAAACTAGTTTATCCTATGAGCATAAACTAATTTGGTCTAGAAAAAGCTAGTTTATCCTATGGTTATTAGGATTCAAACTATTTTGGACAGTAACTTATATAAAGAGATGGAAAATAAAGAATTAGTCATTTCTCTAAAGCTGCTGAAGCTGCACTTAAATCATAGAGATTTTATCATATTTTCTATTCCTTATTTATAAATAGAACAACATATGTTTGCTATATCTGTTTCAGAAAGCAGATTTCCATTCACTTTGTACCCTTAGCATTTCCAAAAAGCTTCTTTTAAACAAAAAATGTAAAAGGCAAAGTTTGGTGGAAAGCATTAAATAACAGAGAAATAAAACCTAAAATTATACATTTAATGATGAGCCTATCCCCAATTCCTTATAATTCTTCTTCCGTAGAATGCAATAAACTTTAAACATATCCATAGTTAATTAAGAAATAGACTTGGAGTACAGAAAGCTGTAAAGCTACTTCTTTGTTATAGACAACTAAGAGGCTTCAAGAGCATAAATTGGTAAAATGTATTAACGTTTGTACAATTGTACAAACTACATTATGCAACAATTAATATTTTTTAAGTATTTGATTTTTAATTAAATGAATAAAAATTTTTAGTGTGATATATGTATATATATTTTTTCTTTTCCTGTAAACTAGTCTCCATTAACCACTTAACCGGCAAAGGGTATGGGGAAACAGTGCTTTTACCCCCGACTTATCTCGGGGCAGACGGTGAAGTGGTTAAGATAATTATAATAAACATTGTAATGTGTACTCTCATAATGATATAATGATTTTAAGACGTAATGATGATAAATGTACAATAATATCTTTAAAATTATGAATTCTTGTAGGGGGATATCAAGAATGAAAAATTTTCAGGCCTTTTTATATTCATTAAAAATTATTATATTCATATAGTATTTTTTCAGGAATTAAATTTGTTGAATATTGTTATATTGAATTATGATGTTAAATAATCCCAGAAAACTTCCACTATATACCCCTGGGAAAACAAAAACTTTGTAGAGAAAGTTTCCCAAAAACAGTTAAACTAAGTTTTTTCATGAGTGATATAAACACTGGTAAAAACATGTTTTTCCAAAGATAGTAAAAACCACCAGACTGTAAATACTGTCCAACTCTGATTGTTTATATTCTATAAGGTCAGGCAGATATTGTAAGTTTAGTAAACAGAAAAATATAGTAAAAAATTGCCCGACACTTTTTGTAAAAAACTACATTGCTGAAAACAGTTAAAGGATATTGCAGTTTTAGGTGGATTTTGTATCTGGGAAACTTTTTAGCTGATTGATACATGGTGGACAGACATAGTAGGTTATATAAGAATAAATTACACATGTTTGGCAGAAAAAAATGCATTTTATTGCGCATTTGTGTACAAAAGGAAAAAAACACAATTTGTGCATATGAGAAAAAAAGAATAAGAAAAGGTGTTTTCTTCAAAGAAAATCATTTTCAGTAGGGGGTATGGTTTCCACGGGCGGCCAGCAACGTTGAACACCTTTGAGGCATGGACTCAATGAGGCTATTAATGACAAGTTGGGGTATTTTGCCCCACTCTTCCAGAAGAGCTCTTTCCAGTTCTTGGAGAGTTTGTGGGGGTTGTTGGCGGCCAGAAACTCGTTTTCCTAAAGCGTCCCAAATGTGCTCAATTGGATTCATGTCTGGAGAACACGCTGGCCATTCCATTCGAACGATTCCTTCCTCAAAAAGGAAATCCTCCACCAGGTTTGCACGATGTGGCCTGCAATTATCGTCCATTAAAATGAAGTTATCTCCGATTGCTGCAGCGTAAGGGACTACAATAGGTCTGAGGATCTCATCCCTATATCGGCGACCAGTCAGAGCTCCATCTCGAATGATGTAGAGGTCAGTGCACCCGTCAATGGAGATGCCACCATACACCAACACTCCTCCACCGCCAAATCTGACACTTTTGTGCACGAACGCAGGATTATTCCTACTGCCATCGTCCCTCCAGATGAAAATACGCCTATTATCCGGATGCACAGAAAAACGGGACTCGTCAGAAAACAGAATATTGCTCCATTCATTTCTCCTCCAGTTGACATGCTCGGTTGCCCACTCCCTGCGGTCGCGACGATGCCTTGATGTTAATCTAACACATACCATCGGTCGGCGAGCATACAGACCTACAGCATGGAGCCGGTTTCGGACAGTCTGAGTTGAAATCGTGGTGTCTGTAGGGATGCCACTTTTCCGCCTTTTGGCGGATTTCCGCTTTTTTTAATTTTTAAGAATTCGCGAATTTTGTTAAGCGATTACGAGATAAAATAACGATTTTCGTCGAGCGATCGCGAAATAAAACAGCCTTTTCCATCAAATGATCGCGAAATACAACAGCTTTTTTCGTCAAGCGATCGCGAAATATAACATTGATTTTCGTTAAAAGATCGAAAAAACGGCTATTTTCATAAAACGGTCGCGATATAAAGCAGCAATTTTCATAAAACAGTCGCGATATAAAGCAGCAATTTTCATAAAACGGTCCGATATAAAGCAGCAGTTTTCATAAAACGGTCGCGATATAAAGCAGCAATTTTCATAAAATAGTCGCGATATAAAGCAGTAATTTTCATCAAACGATCACGAAATGGTGTTTTTCTTAAAACGATCGCAATGTGAAACGGCGATTTTTGTCAAACGATCGCTAAATAAAACAGCGATTTTCGTCAAACGATCGCGATATAAAACGGCGATATTCGTCAAACGATCGCGAAACGAAACGGTGATTTTTGTGAAACGGCGATTTTTGTCAAAGGATCGCGATGTGAAACGATGACTTTTGTCAAACGATCATGATGTGAAACGGCGATTTTCATCAAACGATCGCGATGTGGAACGATGATTTTCGTCAAGCGATCATGATGTGAAACGGCTATTTTCGTCAAACGTTCGCTAAATAAAACTGCGATTTTCGTCAAACCAATCACAATGTAAAATGACGATTTTCGTCAAACGATCGCGATATGAAACGGCGATTTTCGTCAAACGATCGCGAAACGAAGCGGTGATTTTTCTGAAACGATCGCAATGTGAAACGACGATTTTTGTCAAAAGATCACGATGTGGAACGGTGATTTTCATCAAACGATCATGATGTGAAACGGCGATTTTCGTCAAACGATCGCTAAATAAAACGGCGATTTTCGCCAAACGATCATGAAATAAAACAGTTGTTTTCATCAAATAAAAAAAAACAACCTACAAAATTTTGCTATTCACTCGTGAAATAATCATTGAATCTATTGCTGGGTTACTTGAATTGGTTTAAAATGATGCGATACATAAAATTCTTCACTGAACCTGTTGCTGGGTTACCTTAATTGATGTAAAATACTGTGAACTAAAGAAAAATCATTTTAACTTACTCTTATAAATTAAAAGTTTACAGCAAAAGAAAAGCTGTAATTCTTTATTTTGTTTATTATAAACAATATAATTTTCAAAATTCACACATAAAGTTGTGGAAAATGTCATAAATTTTACTTTACGCATAATTTCCTCTTTTTTGCTATTTTCTGAGTGGCATCCCTGAGTTGAGCGAAGGTGTTGTTGGAGAAGAGTAGCGTTCAGGTTTCGGTGTTTCCAAGCTGTTAATGCTAAATACCGATCTTCATTGGGCGTTGTTGCCCGTCTACGACCTTGCCCTGGTCTTCGGCCTGCACATCCACTCTCCAAAAAACGGTTCCAGATCCTGGAAATGACACTTTGTGACACTCCAATGGCTTGCGCTACTTCAGCTTGAGTTTGGCCCCCTTCTAACCTACCAACAATTCTCCAAGCTGCTGAATCTGTCAAATGACTTCTCTGAGACATCGTACTCATCGAAACAAAGCAATCACTGAATGCCGATCATCCTTGTCTTCATTCTCTTTTATCCAGTTGAAAGTCAAATTTCATTCGCTGCCGCTGAAGCGACGTTTTTGACGTCGAACTCAAAATTTGCATACTCCACAGTTTAAAAACCAGAAAAATTTGCATTTGTCATTCTCTTCTTCTATTTTCGGCAAAAAAAATTTCGTTTATATCTTTATTTTATATAAAACTTCAAATATCCTTTAATTGTTTTGAGCAGTGTATTTATGTGTAAATAAACCAAATCAGAAAAGCTCTTTTCATCATAATTTTTATAGAACTTAATGCAGCTGACCATGCAGACCATCTATCTATTTAGAGTAATTTTCTGGTTTCCGAAATCACCAAACAAAATGCTACCACTTGCACAAAAATGACAGCCATTTTATAACGTGCAACAAGTAAGACTAGCTCTGATATTGTTGCTACTTTAAAATAGTTTTAAATGTATGCCATTTTTTAAGGCTGCTAGTCACTCAGCTTCTGAGTTCTCCTTGGTAATATTAAGTCCATGGGTGTTTGATGCATTCTTATATTCAAAATATCTCTTCAGAAAATTAATGTTTTTAATATCTTTTTTTTTCTTTTTTTTTTTTTCAGTGTTTGATTCTTAAAGGATGTCATTTTTTTCCTAGTTGTCAAAATATTTCTAAAATCTATGCTTAATTTAATATTTTATGTTTTAAAAACTGGCAAACTGTGAGTAAATTTTTAATACTTCATATAAAATTAAGCGTAGATGTTAGAAATATTTTGAAAACTAAGAAAAAAAAAGAGATCTCCTTTAAGAAGAGAACACTGAAAACAGAAATTTAAAATATTAATTTCCCAAGGAACTGTTTTAAGTATAAGAATGCATCAAACGCCCATAGACTTAACATTACCAAGGTAAATTTGGAAATTAAGTAACTAGCAGCCTTAATGGCAACTGATGATAGCACTGACAAAATGCTGTTATTCAGTTAAATTTTCATAATGAATACATATTGGAATAAAAGGTATATTTTATATTTTAATTTGTAAAGTCTCTTCTGTTTAGCATTTCTGATAAGATAAATCATTGTATTTCAAGAAAGTATTATTCATAATGTATTTTAAAAGATTTTATGCTAGTGATTTTGAGCATAAAAAAAAGTGACTATATATGATTTGTAAAACTACACATTTTCTGTGTTCAAACTAAACATTAGTACTCAGAAAAATCGACAGCCCTGGTAAGCAATTAAATCAGTTTTCTAATCATACCTGCCACAATAATAATCGCATGTTTATAATTAATATACATATTGTCAGCGATTTGTGAAAGGGAGAGTGGGCAAAGGAGGGGGTCGCTCTGGGCGTGGAAATTGAGAAGGTGCCAAATTTATACTACTAATGTCATTTTTGGACTGTCACAAGGAAAAATTGGGAGAGGGAGCGCTAAACTGAAACTTTTCCCGGGTGCAATTTTCTCTTCGCACGCCCCTGCATATTGTAAAATACTATACATGGAATTCTTAAAGAATCTTGAAAAGTCAGGGAATTTAGAAATCAGTCAAATAAGTCAAGAAATTTAAATATTTTTTCTTCCAAAATCTGAGGAATTTGATAAAATTTCATTATGATTGTAAGAAAATGTGCTCTTTTGGAAATATTCCATATTTTAGCAACTTCCAAAATAAAAATCTAAATTGCATTTTTTTTTCTTCTCCACCTTTATTCTCTGCCCTTCTCTCATCTATAATAGCTGATAATTTACAATTTTTAAAACTCATTACTATAGATTTTTAAACTGTTTAGCGTTGTTTTTTTTATTTTCAAGGAACAATAAATGATTAATTAACACAAACTTTCATCTCCTAAAGGAAATGTCTACTTCCTGTTGTCTGATTTTGTAATATAGTTGAAGAAGTGAATGGTGGCTAGCGCTAAATGCACAAATATTCTATAGCAAGTTTTTGCAGCATGTAGAAAATTTCATTTGAAAGCTTGTAATGAACTAAATTATTAAAGAGAGCAAGTCTAGTAATCCTCAGAGCAATTTTTGAATGTGTGTGTTGAGGGTAGGGCAGAAAAGAGCTTTAAATCATTATCATCAGTGTTCAGAAATTTCAGTGTTTTAAAATGATACGCTATTTTTTTTTTATACTTGTTGTGCTAATGTACACTAAACTGCTATAATAGAACTTTCTTGAATTATACCTAAAAATGTTAGGGAACCTTAGTCATTGTGATTTCAATCATTAGCAATGTTTATTTATTTATTATTTTATTTTTTCATTCATGTAATGATAATCAAAATTTTATGCATTTTGTTCTTAAAGTAATTTAAATAAATTGTTCTCGTAGTGTTTCAATGTAAGTGTAAATATATCAATGAAAGGAATTATAGCATTTTAAGTTTTAATAAAAATAAAATAGCAGTCATTTTTGATAATATAATTTTAGCTATCACTTTATATCTGTTTATTTGAATTGTTTATTTTTTATTTATAAAATCTTTGATTTTTCTAATTATTAGAATTTTTCTATTTCAGTTACTATTTGAAATTGAGAAGCATCTTACTTTGCCCAGAAATAGTTGTTTTAAGTATATTCGATCCCTAAGAAAATTAGGTGTGCCAAATGCTGGAGCTAGTTTATCTATTCCTGATATTTCAGAGGTAATTTTTTTTCTTTTGTACACTGCAGAGTCATTTTATTTTTGTTAGTCACATTTTATTACAATAAGAATTTATTATGCTTTTGCTCATTTCAAATATTACATAAGGAATTAATATGCTATTCAGATTGATTATTTAAGATATCTTAGACTCTGATTTCAAAAGTTGTATACCCTGGACTTAGAATGCATATTCACACTACAAACATAATCTAAGATTTCTCATTGAACATAGCTATGTTTGAGATCTCCACAAAGGGAAAATATGCATATGCACATAAGTTAAAACCAATCTCAATAGCCAATGAGTTAAGCAAAGCTTTATAGCCAATCAGATTGAGTGGTACTGGTATACCTAGCCATAGAAATTTCAAACTCTCTCAATGAACTGGGAGGACTGAGATAGCTAAAAATACTTAATCTAACATGGATTTATCTAAATGCAAGAGTTTTACCTCTATAATGTAGCTTTCATTACAAAAAATAAAAAGCAACCTATTGCAGCCATTTAGAAGAAAATGATTAGTATAACATTGATCCTCCATCGATTTTCATTGATCATGGATTCTCAGTTCAACTTTTTATATATACACCCTTTTTTGTGTGTATGTGTGTCATGTTGTAAAAATCTTATTTCTGAACCAATATGGATATGACTGAATGTAAGCATGTGTACAGGATTGACCAAGTTTCTTGGCCAGCTTTATCTCCATCTTGTTTCGAAACATCAACTGCTTAAAGATTCTGTCTTCTCTAATTGATAATTATCTTTTATTCTTATGACTGTTCATCTGCTAGCTGGTATACAGGTGTCATTTACTAATACAGACAATTGTTTTTGTAAAAATATATAGTTTTACTTTTATAAATAATATCTTATTTCACTATTTTATTAATATCTGATACTTGTTGAAGCAAAGCCTTATGTTTTTTATTGTCTAATAAATTTCTTTGAATTTGACAACCCACAAAAATTTTTTTTTCACTCACTGGAGGTTGTGACCCAAGGTTTGACAACACTGATTTATGGTGACTAATTTTTGTTGCAAAATTTGATGCTGTCAGATATGATTATGTAGTTTTAAGTGTATGCATGAGAGTAGCAACAATTGTTACAAAATTTAAAGGAAATTTGTCAAAAACCATGTTTTCTAAAGCTCACAAATAGAACTTAAATTAAAAAAAAAAAAAAAAAAAAAAAAAGTCATTTTAGAATTTTAAAATTGTTACATATTTGTCATTTTGGATGTTCAAGATAGAGGTAAAATTAAAAAAATCTACAAAATCCTTGTATCAATACTTAAGGGCAAAACATTTTGGAATTCTAATTTTTTTTTTTTTTTTTTGTACATTTTTTAAAGATTTTAAATTCAAAAAGTACAAATAATAATAATAATAATAATAAATAAATAAATAAATAAATAAATAAAAATTAGAAATCTAAAATGTTTGTACCCTTTATTTTTGGTAGTAGTAACTTTATCTAGAAATAGAAAATTCAAATTCATTGAAAGAGCTTGGGAACTCTCTCAGTGAGTTCAGGAGTTTGAGATGCCTTAAATATCTGGTCTAAATAGGATATCATTATTATGTATCTAAAAGCATGACTTTTACCAATTTTATGTAGTGTATATAGCAAATTACACCCTCAGATTGAAAGATGGTATATTGATGTTTAAAACCGTTGAGAAAACTATGTAATGGTTTTTGTGGAATAAAAGCAGTATTGATGCCAATCGTTCTGAACAAATGTGATACTTTTTCTGTATAATGCTATAATATGGAATAGATATTCTTATATATATAATATTATAGATCAGGGCTTGAAATTAAATTTTTTTTAGGAGGGGAGTCTCCCTCCCAATATTTATAAATGGAGGAGAGTTAAGTCTGTTTGGGAGGGAGGGGGGGGGGATTTTTTTAAACCCATTGTAAATTATGTGCCATTTAAAGAATTGCATTAGTAGTATGCTATATAATAAGAAAATAAAAAGAAAGAAAATATGGATATTGCTTATTTTTAAAGGGGTTAGAAAATGGGTTATTGGAAAAGGAATATTAAGTTATTAATTTAAAGTTATATTTAAATAGTGGCAGTACATCGCGCGCGTAGAGGAGGGAAAGAAATAACATGGTGAAAAATTAACTAACACACAAAACTCTCACCTGAACCGGTAAACAAAGTGTAGATGACAGACGCCAAAGATTTCTCGATCATTTAGAGAGTATTGAGCAAAATAATACACATCTTAAACACACCAAAGAAATACTACATAATAAACACTAAATATTTTATTGAAGCACATATATAAAAACAAATGATACCCCGACCTGCGCAGATCCCAAAAAGGTAAATACAAAATATTAAAAAGTAAGAGTATTAAACTGTATTTCTCCTGTCATCACATGCCATTCTACATTTAATCAATACAGAGTATTAATTTTACTGTGAGGTTATTTTACCATCATGCTTGAAAAATTATTATATATGAAACAATCATCTCCCTCTGGAGAGCTAATCAGATGTTACATATTATACAAATGTGATCGGATCTTATTAAAATAAACCATCAATTCTTGTAAAATTAAAATTCATGCCTAACCGTAAAGTTCTTTGTGAAATGGTACATTATTGTCCGTTGTGGGCTAAAAGTATATTTCTTATTAGATACGAAAAATTTTTGAGTTCATTGTTCATATCAATGTAGTAATAATGTCCAGAAAGTCATTCAGCATTGCCTTGCTAATTCAATGACGACATCATTGTGTAGCTGAAACATGCCCGACTCATAAATGAGAATAAAAGATCCATACCTGTTTGCAACACATATAGTTTGAAATCTCGAGCAATTACGCTGGGAATGGAAGACAGCTACAGGAAATCATACTATCTCTAAAAGCAGCCAACAACCAATGTGAGCACAGTCACTCTACTCAGCAGCAATCAGTAGAGATTGCTTCCAGCAATCAGCAATTGTAGACTTTATGGGAAGGAGAATACAAGTTTGATATTATTCAGCAATGGACCCTTTTTGCCCATAGCCACGAAGAAAACCATGAAAAATATCTCCCACCAAATCATACTATTATGATTAACTTAGAAAGATGACAGATTATTAAGATGGGACAAAATTGTATGAGAACATATTACTTTTATTTTCAATTGGACAGTGCAGACCTTCCCCGGAATGCCGAAATCTGAAACACGGCAAACCAGGGGAAGTCCACACGTCCGCACTCGCTGAAAATTTTTGGCCAAGAGAGAGAGAGCGTCCTTCTCTTTCGAGCGTCCCTCCGAAGAGCGGTAAAAATGCGCAACGCTGATTGCCCAAAATCAAACGCGCGCCAAAGACGAACGTTGGCCAAGATCAGCGGTTATGGATAATTAACTACTGAATAAAAGATCGTTAGAAAAATATATTTGAAAGTTATTATTATAAATTACGTTTAAAAATATTAATTAATTAGGTAAATATTAAAGTTAAGATATTTAATTTATTTAAATTTATATTGACGATCTTTTAAGAAAATTTTAATAAAATTATTTTTAATATAAAGTTTAGATAATTAAATTAAGGATTAGATATTAAATTATAAATATTAAAGTAAAATTATTTTAGAATTAAACATTAAAATTTGAAAATTAAAGTTAGTTATTTAAAATTTTTAAAAATTAATAAATGTTACCTAACATAGTACAGACATGGTAAAATAGCATTGAACAATTTAAATCAATAACTCAGAATAATTATGCAAAATGGTTTATTATTATTATTATTTAAAGAAAAAAGGAAGTTAAGTCCTCTTGTAAGCAGTCTATTTTTATCTTTCACCAAATATCATCGATCTTTAACAATGGGATTGTTAAATGAATTCCTGAATTTGAATTTTATTGAATTTTGGGCCCTGAATCTTCCAGAAGACCTCTTTCAAAAAGCAAATGTCTGATAGACAGCACAAGAGCAACATTTATAACTTTGAAAATTATCTGAAATGTACGATTATGCTCTTTAAAAAAAAATTCAGAATACTTTGTAATATCTGATATGCCTTCATTTTTAACTATTTGAACAATACATATTCGGTGATGGTATTATCAATATCCATTTCTAAAAGAGATTGCTTTATATCCTTGATGGAATTATAGTCAAATCCTGACTCACTGGTATTTTCTATGATTAAATAAGCTCTTATCAAATTCAAATTTTAAATAAAATCCAAAGTTTGATCGGTTGCTGGAAAAAAATACTCAATTGGTATCAATAATAATAATAATAATAATAATAATAATAATAATAATAATAAAAACTGTCAATCAATACTGGAAAAAACATTATATATTTGTCAAAAAATGCTTACTCAAATGCTTAGAAAAAACTGAATTTTGTTGGTCTATCATAAAAAGTGACTGTGAAATTCACCACAGTGGTGATTCTGAGTTTTAAAAAATTTCTTAAATTCACAGCAAATTTTCTGAAAGTCTACAGCAGAGAGGTAGATAGAAAACCTCTCCTGGCTCTAATTATTTTTGTTGCGGGTTAAGTAACTGTTTTTGGTTTTGGTCGATTTTAGGCCGAATGTAGATTCTTGCAAGTTGGGTTTAGGTTAAACGCAAAGTTTATTTAGAGATTTTTTTATATATCAGATAAAAAAAATCCTTTCATGAAATTTCTGTTTTTTCTGCGATCTTTTGAAAAAAATGTTTTTTTCTCGATCCTTTGACAAAATTCACGTTTTTATCGCAATCATTTGAGGAAATTTGCATTTTTATCAAAATTTTTTGAGGAAATTTGCATTTTTTCTGTGATTCTTTTCAGGAAATCTTGTGATTTTTCTGCGGTCCTTTGACGAAATATGCAATTTTTCAAGGCTATTTTGTTTTTTCCATGATTCTTTAATGAAATTTGCATTTATTTTTGCTAGCCTTTGATGAAAAATCAGTTTTTTCCTGGATCCTATGATGAAATTTGTGCTTTTATCACAATCTTTTGGAGAAATTTGTGTTTTTCTGTGATACATTGTCAAAATTCAATTTTTTTTTTTTTTTTTTTTTTTTGATGATTTTTTGAGATAATTTGAGTTTTTTCCGTGATCCTTTGAGAAATTGGCTTTTTTTTTTTTTTTTTTTTTTTTTTTTTTGGCGATCCTTTGAGATAATTTGTATTTTTTCCACGATCCTTTCACAAAATTTGTATTTTTTCACTATCTTTTGAGAAAATTTAAAGTTTTTTGCAATTTTTTCACAAAATTTGAGTTGTTACAAAAATATCTTGACAAAATTGATTTTTTTTTTTTTTTTTTTTTTTTTTTTTTTTTGCCTTAAATTTTTGGGAAATTTGAATGAGAATCATTCCTGATTTGGCAATCAGTCGCGGAAAATAACGGAAAGATTGTCAATTGATCACGGGAAAAAAATTGCAAAATTTATCAATAGGTTGTGGGGAAAAATCATGAATTTCAAGGATCTTTTGTGGTAAAAAACTTACAAAATGTGTCAATCATTTGTGCAAAACTATTGCAAAATGCAAAGATGATTACAGCTATTAATTGTAGTTTCAAAAGCCAAAATTTTCTGAGAAATGAGGAAATTTTTTGGACGAGTGTCTCCCACTCACAATATTGTTTTGGGCAGGATTTCAACGTTTTGAATGCAAATCCTGCCATCCCACCCTAAAATTCAAGCTGTGTAGATCTATAATAAATATTCTTATGATATGGAATGAATAAATAACCTTTAATGACTTTGTTTCAAAGGGAAGGGGTGAAGGGGGGAGGTTGTTACAATTGCATTTAGTTTCTGAGAAAATTCTCCTTGCCCAACATAGTTTTTTTTTTTTTTTCCAACTACAAATTTATAGTAGCTCCTAAAAAGAATTATAGCAACAAGTATAATGCAATAATTAGTCCATCTGATGAAAGAGTCATAAATTAAAAATAAAACTTACTTTAAGTGTTATTGTAGGTGTCCCATTTCCCCTATCTTTTCTCACACCGTATTGCATAATAAAGAATCAGTTCTATTGGATATTACAAATCATTTCTGTATTTTCTCTACAGTTATTACTACTAAAACAAAAAGTGATCTCAATTGAATGTAGAGGTCGACTTATAACTTGCGATTTTCAATACAGATCTGAATCATCATGAGCTTTTTCCAAGTGCATTCTTCACATTGAATTCTTCCAATTTACAGTTCTTTTAAAGTATTTTCATTAAAATATTTATATCCATATGCATAAATAAAATCATTGCTTCATAAAATTATGTATTTTATTCAGACCACTAATAAGGCAAAAACATAAGTGCAAATACCAAAAAGAATTTCACTTTAACTATGTTGATAATTAAATGAAGTGAGTCTATTCAGGTTTTGTGACAAAACTTCACATTCCATAAAATAAGAGGTTGGAAATGAAAATAGTTTGTGCACGACTGCCATAAGTGGAGCCATCTTGGTAATAACTGACTATTTTTCGAAATTCTCATTTATATTCAGTAGTGATAAAAACTGGGAATCTTCTCTAATAGGGTTCCATGCAGTGTTCTCGCTGACATTTGACCAACGTTAGTAATTTGGCTAATTAAAAATAAAAAACATTCGCCAAATGAAAAGAGTATTAGTAAAATAGATTCGCCGTGTAACACTAAAAAAATTATCTTTAATCCTTTAATGTACCCCCTTTTTTTCAATATGTTCTGAAATAATCTAAGTTTTTATTACTGCTACAACAATTGTTATTAATCTAATTTCAACTATCTGCTATAAATATATTAAAAATATGTATGCATGCATGTGTATGAAAAAAAAAAAAAAAAAAGAAAAAAAAGAACAAAAAGCAAAATTTGAGCACTAGCAATTTGGCGAATCTACAGTAGACTCCCTCAAATCTGCAAACCAGAAATCCGCAACTCTCTAAAATCCGCACATACTTTATGGATCTAAACAATGAAACTTTCAGATTGGATATTTGGACAAAATGTGATTTTTTTTAATTTTGTATCAATTCCATATATTTTTTAATTTTTAATTTTCTCAATAATACTCTATTCATGTTTTTTTTTTTTTTTTTTTTTTTTTTTTCCATGAAGGAAGAAAAATTAAAAAAAAAAAAAAAATCAAGATATTGCTGATATCACTGGTAATCACAATTTTCTTACCAAATATATTTATGCATTAATCAAGATTTTTTGGTTACTAAGCCTGGCTAAACTTTAAAAAAAAAAATCCTTATTTTATGATTTTGATGTGAATTAGTAATGTGCTTTTATGAGGCAAGTTTTGTTGAATAATTTTGGAAAAATATATTTAATTTTTACAATGAATATTTAATCATACACTATTGATCATTAACTTGATCTTTGCTTTTAATATTTTAATCATTTTGAAAATTATCTAAATTTTTATTATTTTAATTTATTACTTATTTTAACATTTTATTATATTGTAAGTATTCATTATAGTCCTGAATGCACTATTAATTGCACTCAAATTACTGTTTAAAAAATGTAAACAAAGCAATGACCAGAAATCCGCAAAATTCTAAAATCCGCACAACCTCTGGTCCCAAGCTGTGCGGATTTGAGGGAGTCTACAGTATTTGCTTGTTTACTCGCCAAATGAAGAATTTAGTCGCAATTTGGTACAATAGTGAGCGACAGCGAGAATGCTGGTTCCATGCATGTTACCTTCATGCGTTTGAGTAAAATTAGCTGAATTATTAAAACCAATGAATAGGAAAGCTACCTTTTCTCCTTGATACAAGTCCCAGAAGGATTTTTATTTTTATTTTTTTCATTTTTCTCTTTAATTAGTATTATATTAATATTTAATCTTAATCTAAATGTTGGTTTAAATTTGCTATAGTTAAAAAAGAAAAAAAAAAAAGATAATGAAATAGAACAATTTCAACACAAACATTTATATAGTTGACACATTGTTGTAAATGAATAATTCTTTATTATAATTGAAAAATAAAGGCTGTGTATTAGGGTGGTTCACAAACCTATGGAAAAAAAATAAGCATTCTTGTACAGACCAGGACACCCCCTCATTTTTTTACAGCTGCCCATATTACTATTCTGGCAAAGTTTTAATCTCCTACTGCAAATAAAAGATGGTGCTCAACGAACTGTCAACTTTTGACTTTTGGCGATACTTAAGCATTTGTAATTGAATTTATTAAAAGTTGAAATAAAAGCCAATTTTTTTTAATATCTTTTATTTACATATTTACATGTTTAGTAAAGCTTATCAAAATAGTTCATATTGCTAGTTTTTATATTTACATTTTTGAAACAATATTAACAATTGATTTGTTTTGCTGTTGTTGTCTTGGTTGTGAAAGTCCTATTTTCTTCAATAACTTGCAAAAGACACTGCCTATCCTCATCATTTGTTTAAAATTTGTTGAATTCTTGAATCAGCTGTACACCTCGCTCAGCAGTATCAATCACCACCCTCAGTTCTTTTACATAGTTTCTGCAATTTTTGTAATTGATAATATCCTTTCTTTTTTCAGATGAAAGTTGTAGGAAATTTCACTACTGTTTAAATGAGAAAAGAGTTCAACAACATTATTTTTTTGTTTAAAAATCTTCAAGGCTTGAATCTTATTTCAATAACTTTGATTGTCGTCTTATATTTCATGAACATTTATGGTTGTTCATTCCTGTAATAATTTTGCGTTTTTCTCTTTTTTTGGTACTGTGTTTGAAAATACGGCAAGACCAACCAATTCTGAAACATACCACATTTGACTTCCCTTTTCTTTGCTCCTACTCCAATCTGAGAATCATTAATCGCATATTTTCTAAGATCTTTTTATAATTTCAAGACAACTGCAAAAGCTTCATATGCAAGTGAAGCAATCTTTGCTGAAGCGAGAAGCATTGAATTGCACAAATCGTTGGAGTTGCATCCCCCTTTCTTAGGCAGAAAACTTCTGGTTGATTCCAGAAAAGAAAGATATTGAAAGGGAAAGGAGTTTAGCCATCCATCGAGCATGATGAATAGCACCTGGTGCAATCCAGTGGATTTTCTCAGGTAAAATTCCTAAAATATCTGGTATCAACTCAGTCATCTCTTTATAATCATCTCTGATGACCATAGAATAGATTTATCTACAGGTAAAAGAAAGGTAATTGCTGAATCTTTAAAATGTTTAGTGGATTCTTTCAGTTCTATCCCCGAAAATTTGTTTGTTCAATTTCTTTCCAAACATTCTTAATTCTGTTGAAGAGTGGGATTTCTGAAGAACTGGACAGTCCAAGACACAAGCTAAAAAACCTTTTCCAAGATTAAGTTCATGACATGGTGCTGTAGACTAACCACAGTAATTCACGACCAATTTGTTTTATTCAAACGAATGGATGTTCTTTTTACATAACCAGTGTTTACACTCACAGTATCAAAATATTCATTTTGAATGTTTATTCCTTCTTGTGTAATAGGTTAAAAATAGAATTCACTATATTTTCTGCTGTTTAACCACACTACTAAACTTGCTCACACCAAGGAGATTTTCAATAAAACTCCTAAAACTGATCAACATTTCGTAATCGAAAGAATTCAGATAAAATTTTGCCATTTCAATGGAGGATAATCTAATTTGAAATCATGAATTGCTGTCTCAACATATTCTTTTATAGCTTTTATTTTCTTGACAAGGTTTTATCTTGATTATTGTATGGTACTTCTTGAAGAAAGAAGAGAAGCATACAAGGGTCATACCCCAAAGCTGATATAATAGGAAAAATCAAAAGAAGAGCTTCACAGTCAGATGTCTTGTTACAATCCAAAGCTCTAGTAACATGAGATGTGCACAGTTGTGTTTTAGACAAATCTTGTTTCGCTTTAGGATTGTGAATAAGTTTTTTTCTTTATATTGGGAAAAAATATCATAAATATCTAATTGGGAAGTGGACTCTGAGTTTTCCGAATCAGTCACGGAATAAACAACTGTGGATGAAGTGTCCACACCTGTGACTTTTTATTTTTTATCATTCTTCCTGTTTTTTCCTTTTTAAGAATTCTCTTGTATTTATTTTTATAATTTCTCTACTTTCATTAGCCAAACACATTTTGTGTCTATCTCATTGATCTAAAAAATATCACATTCTTCTTTTTTTTTTTTATTAGAAACAGCTTGTGGCTTATCGAACTTTGCAATATATCTTGCTTAGAAATTGGCAACTTCTTATGTCAGAAGTGTTGCAGTGTGTCCAGATGCATTAAATAGAAAAACTGTTGCCAGATATTAAAATTAAACTTTATATTATCTACTAGGAATTATCAAAACTTAAAAAAGTCAGTTTTTGCCTAAAAATTATGCATTTTACACACATATTCACATGTTAATCTAAAACTATACAATTGCATAAAATTACCAAAAAGTGTCAAAATGAAGGGTCGTTGAGCACCATCTCCCTGTAAGTATAAACAACTATAATTTTAGGAGTGAGATACTATGAGTAAATGTAAAAAAAGTATGGGGTGTCTTGGTACTTATCTCAAAAAAAGTTTTTTTGAACCACCCTACTGTGTATGTTTTTATTTTTATTTATTTATTATTATAAATTTATTTCAAGAAAACATTTTGCAAAAGTTTGTTCCTTGTTATAATAATTTGCACTGTTTTCAAAGTATTTTATAAAATATAATACTTTTCTTTAAAATATCTGTGTTTAAAATTATCTGGTAATTTTGAGTATAAACATGAATTAAGATCATTGATTGTATTTTTTTACTGTTTGTCTGTTTACAGAAAGATGATGAGTCAAAAAGAATAGTCATTTCAAGACCACTTGATAGTCATTTTGTTGATGTAAGTTAAGTTTTTTAACAATTAATATATAGAACTCAAGTTCAGATATTCTCTGTTATTTATAGCAGAGTTTTAGTAGCAGTCTTTTCAAGTTATATATGTAAATTTATATCAAAATTTACTTAAGATCTATAAGGAATAGTGTATCATTTTTTGTTAAAATATCCAAGATATAAAATTTTATGATAGTTTGTGGAGTTCTTTAGTTAATAGATGAGTCATGAATGAATTACTCGCCTTATCCAAAAAAGAAGATTTTTGTAAACTAAATTTTGTTCTCACATTCTTAGTATATAAGGGAAATTTTTTAAAATAAACCAAGATTTTACAATGCCATAAATATATGATAAAATTAGTTTTATTGTAGATTGATGTATTTTTTTAATACATGTGTATTAATCGAATAGATGAATAGGAAAAATACTATTTTATTATTATTATTATTATCTATAAAAGAAAGTGTTTTGAAATTTATCTCCTTAAATTCACTGCTTAATAACCCACCCACAACATTGAATATTTTTCAAGTGTAATTATCACATTCATAATTTGCATTTCAATTTGTAAAACCTTTTTTTCATATTAAAGAGGACTCGGTACCTTATTTACCATTAGTAAAATATTTTATCTTTATTTAGATGAAAATGTCAGCATTTTAGATTATTCTATTTATTATCATAAAAAAATATATTAACTTCCTTATTTTTGATTAATCTTAACAATTTACAGTAAATTTGATTAATAATAATTTTAAAATTTAGTTTTTTTTTTTTTTTTTTTTTTTTTTTTTTTTTTTTTTTTCTGTACTTACTTTACATGTAAAATTAAGTGTCAACCTTACATCTTTTTGCCAAAAAAAATTACCTAAAAAATGTAACTCTAGATCATTGTTTGCTTCTGAACTATTCTCATTCGTATAATATCTAAAAAATTTTAATATTTAGCTATTTTTATAAGGTATTATTTCAAAGATAATTATATTTTTTTATTACCTATTACAGTTTGAGATGACCAGAGCTTTACAGTTACTAGATGTAGATATTCTTGTAAAGTGTGTTGCATCTTTATTTCTTGAACGTCGGATTCTGCTATTTTCTGCTTTAACCAGGTATGAGCCTTAAAATGTTTTATAACGTTTTTCTTTTTAAAAATATTTTTCTTTTACTTTTTTTACTAAAATATTTGCTTTAAAAAATGCATGATGGATAAAATTTACAGAAAAAGAAACATATGATATATGGAGATTCTATACGTAAAGTTGATATAGGTGGGAGAACAATATCATCAGTGGAGAAAACCTTCAAACCAAATCCTTAGTTTGGAGGGAGAGGTCTTTATGTAACTAATTTAAAATGATTTCAACCAACAACTAAAATTTTGAAAATAAATCCTATTTATTTATTTATTTTAATACTTTTTCTACATTTAATGTTTTCAAATTTTTGGTATTATCAAATCTACATGTATTTTAAGGAAGATATTTTGCTGATGTAATTAAATGTAATGTAAATTAAATGTAATAATGTTCTCTTATGAAGTGCTCTGAAATTAGTTTTTTATTTTTTGTTAATATTCAACATATTTTTATGTTTTCTGTGTACAATTTAAACTAACATTATTTTTTATTGTAAAATTTACACACTTAATTTCACATGATCAGTAATATATCAGGCTTCTTGATTGGAGCGGATCAATGCATGAAGGAGTGAATGTTCAGTGTTTTTCTTTGATGAGCTTGTCATATACTTGTAAATTGCATGGTAAAGCTGTTTATGTAAAATAATTATCCTTATTTACGATTTTGTATACTATTGTTATACTTCAGTTTTCTGGGGTATTTATAAATGTCAATAATAACCAAGTTTGGAAGAAATAGATTGCTTTTTATTTAGTCAAAAAATATAAATTGATTTAATATATTATACAACACTAATAAATTACAAATGTACTATATAAAATGTACATTAAAAATGGATAAAGCCTTGAAATTATGGTCCAAAAACATTTTGAACCAGTAAAAACATATTCCTTTTTTAATCAATACACTCGTCACAATTTTAATATTTGCAACACTCAGTCATCTAAATATGCTGCAAAGATCTTTAGAATATGCATATTTTAAAAACTAAAAGATATGAATCAAATATCATGCATGGAATTCATAAATGAGATTTTGTTAAGTAATTTTTTATTTATATCTTTTTATATTTTACTAAATTTGTTGTGCTTATCTATAACAATGCATGTTTTAAAATTTGGCGTTTATTTTTGTAGCAATCTTTATCATTGCTGTAAAGCTATATCATCTTTATTATACCCATTTGAGTGGCCTCACCACATTGTTCCTGTACTCCCTGCTTGCTTAACAATTCATTGTTGCTCTGAGCAACCTTATATTATTGGTATTATTAATAATAATTTGGATTCTGTTTTGGAGCTACTCACTGAGCATGAGGTAACTTATGTTTTTTACTCTTTAGTAGATGCTGTTTAATCAAATCATATTTCCATTCACTTGAGTGGCAATTTCAAAATACACCCAAAACTAATATTTGTATATGGTGTTTATTTTTTATTCTTATAATTCAATAAAGTGGTTGACTCTGTTAATAACTGATTTCAATTATATACATAACACTTAATGTATTTTTGTTTGTTTCACTGATACAATTTACCGTATTATGAATTGTTCTGCTTATGATATCAATACACAGCCAACAAAAGAAACAAGTTCTGGCACTCCACTGATCTTGTCTGTTTTTCCGTCAACTTTGATCACCTAGCACAATAATTGGTGAAATATTTTGTGAATTGAATATTCCCATTTGAGCAAAAAAAAGTATCCAGCCCGGGAATCGAACCCAGATCCCTGTCTTACGGGACCAATGCTCGGCTGGGCATTTTTTCGCTCAATTAGAAATATTCAATTTGTATAACTTTACCAATCAGTTTCACTGTGTTAAAATAATAGTGTATCAATGTACCCATCTTTTATATGGAGTTCCTTTACCTATAGTTTATTCTGTTGATCTGTCTAAATAACAGACCAGATGTTATTACCAGTAAGGTTATCTGGGCAAAATATGCTCACTGGTTGTCGGCCCAGTTAGCTTAAATGGTAGAGCATTGGCCCCATAAGTCCAAAGATTTGAGTTTGATTCCCGGCTGAACATTTTTCCCCTTAGTTGGAAATGTTCAATTTTTATAACTTTACCAATCAGTTTAATTGTGTTAAAATAGAGCCATCTTGATTGCACGACAGCCAAGAGGGGAGAAAGTGTGACAGCCTGTGTCTTTGATTGGCTGCATGCCATTACTATTGTTGTGTTAATCTTAAATTTCTGATGTTTTTGTAATTTAAATTATGCAGAAACTTTATTCAAATTTAAAATTAAAATTCCCTGTTTCCTTTCCCAACGTTTAAATGTAATACTTAAAATTAATCCCTCCCTCTTAAGTTTGTTTCTTGACATAATGTTTCAGGCCTCAAATTTGAATTAACTTTAAAGTATCTGTATATACCTTTAAAATGTTAATCTTGATCAAGAATTCAATTTCCTTTTCAGTCTTTAAATTAATATAAAGTGGTTATTATTATTTTATAAAAATTATCTTGTAAAATTTGTCAATAGATACTCAATAAATAATAGTTCAATTACCAAAAAAAAAAAAAAAAATAATAATTATGTTTTAAGTATATATTTTTAAAAAAAGTAGACTATTCTTTTCTAAATTATTGAAAAGTCTGTGTTACACATTTTTAATTTAGAAAGAAAGGGAATTATAGACGGCTGAAATTAAAAAAAAAAAAAAAAAAATCTCAGAGTTTTGAATGTTTGATGTACTGTAAGTCCATTCACATTTTTAAGATTCATATAGAATTAACAAATTGTTGTATTTAAGTGTGATTTGCATTGAAACACTTGTCATTTCATCTATTTTAGCAATAGAAACAAAAAAAATTCAAAAATAAGATTCAAATTTTGAAATTGAAGTAAATTTAACAATTTCTTATACTAGAGTGCAGTTTATACCACAAGTCTTGCCAAAAAATCCAAATTTTTGTGGCAAAGAGAAAGAATAATAAAAGTTTTCCAGTGTCCCCTGAACATTTCAAACATGTATTAAAATTTAATAAGCAGTCATATCAGGTCTCAGTTTATGCTATGAAACTTTTCAGATGGTCAGAGTTTTTATTGCAAAAAATAGTTTTAAGAAAATTTAACATAATTTCCATACTTTAGAATTTTGTTTTTTTTTTTTAAGAAGTATGATCTTTAATTTAATAATCTCAAAGTAAAATTTTTTGTGATTTTCTTTCTTTGTTGCCTGTTATTTGTTTACTGCTAATTCTTAATGTCCGTATGCATTTTTTACCTACAGCTATTAATCATTGATGTTGACAAGGGTGCTGTTATAAAGTCCTGTAATGATGAAGATACTATTTTACCTAAGAAAGTTCAAAAAGCTGTTATTTCAGCTCTTAACTTAGCAAAGAATATGACCGGTTAGTAAGAAAATTTTTTTTGTATAAAGTATGTCCTCTTTGATTTCCAAATATTATTTTATTGCTTTAAGACAGATAAATTTGTGATCTCCAGAAAGGAATTAATGATCATTTTGGGAAAATCATGATAAAAAATATTCCATCACCTAACAATTTTACCATTTGAATAATAAACTTTAATGCCTAGATATGTATACAAAAAAAAAAAAAAGTAAATAGAAAGTAAATACCATATATTTTCTTGTATAAGCCGAGTATACGATTTATCAGTGAAAAATCGTCCAAAATCAAAAACCTGTATATAAGCTGATGTTAAAAAAGATGATTAAAAATTCAGTGACCAAAAAATATCTCAAACATTATTGTATATAACTCGCGTGTATGTTGACCCCCTAACTTATGTTGTTAAAAGTAAGAGGGAAAATTTAGTACCAGCATATAAGTCGACCCCACCCCCTCCCACCACCACCACCAAAGAAAAAAAAATAAAATAGTCTATTATTTTATTCTCATTTTTTGGGCAAGAAAAATAATTTATACATACAAACAAGATTTTTACAGATTGAACAAATTTTTCACACAACAAATGCTGTAATTGAAAAAGAAAAACCTATGTAAAACGCCATTGGCTGAAAAATACTGAATGCATGCCGAACGCAATGACGTCAAACTTCTGATCGACTACCGTGAATAGCAAAATAACCGGTGATCTGACGATCACAGTTCAGGAACACTACAAAGTTGCGTATTTTGAAGTATCGGCATGCCAGCGACCAGAAATAATGACGCTCCTACGTAGTTTGCTGTTGATTTGGAGAGAGTATAAACAGCAGTATGTGATGTTTCCTATTTTAAACTTTACTGTTAACTTTAATCAGTAATTCAAGTCAACATGACAATGGTTTTTTAGTATTGGAAATGCGTTCTTGATATAAATCACACACTTTTTTTTGTTTGTTTGTTTTCTGCAATCAAGTACAGTAGATTATTATTATTATTATTATTATTTTTTTTTTTTTTGACAAATAAACTAAAAATAATCTGAAATTTGGAATCGTTGAGGTTTGGAGGGCTCCAGATTTTGGATTTGTACTGTACAAATGCAATAGAGTGCTGCAGCACCGATTGGCTAGCAAACTATTTCCCCATATTTTATTTATATATTTTTTTTTAGGTCTCACATATAAGTCGACCCCCCCCCTACTTTAAAGTTCTTTTTTTGTCAAAAATTCCTCAACTTATATGTGAGTATATATGGTAAATAGAAAATAACACTTTACAAAATTATTTATATCTCCTATTCTGTTTTAGCAGGCTGCCAAATTTGTTCAATTGGGTTCTGCTGGATGCTTGTATAAATAAACCATTTAAAAACAAGCTTTGTTTATGAATGTATGTCATCTGTGGATATATTTATTGTGTGGATATACATAAATTGCATTAATAAAAACGATGATATCGTCACTATTTCTGAATGAGTGTAAGAATCTTGGCTTGAATTATCATAAGAAATAATCATCCAATCTTTCAAAAAAATGTTGCATCAGTAATGAATTAGATGGAACTGAAGATGATGTTGGTTTTCCTGATGTACCAATGAAAGAAAATGATTTTAATGAGTTGCCAGAAAAATATGATAATGACTTACTATAGTGAATGACGATTGGCGACATTTCTATTGTAAAAGAATGATGTATTAAAATATTTTTAGAAATTTGCAAATATTTTGTATGTTTTTTATATTTATTATTATTTTTTTTATATATATTAGAATTTTATATTTTAGAAATTTTTGTTGGGCTCTTATATAAGATGCCCCCCCCCCTATTTTGGATCCAAAAAGTTGCCCCAAAAATTATCAGCTTATACATGGAAATATATAGTAATCTGTAACAAAAATTAAGGAAAATTGTTTAAATGAAATATCAGGGTTAATTTTTTCTTTTCTATTTGTGCTAATTAATTCTTTTGCTGCACTTTACAAAATATTTTTGACATTTCATTTTAATTTATTTTTTCTAGTTTATTTAACTGTAATGCCAACATTCAGATAATAATAATAATAGCAATAATAATAAAAATCTGAGAATTGTAAAAATGTCATAGAATAACAGCAAAAATTGGGGCTGCAGGCCAAAGAGAAAATTGAACTATTAATTTTATAACCAGGTTATGTTTTTTATTTTTTTTTCCTTATAAGGTTCTCTGAACATTTTCTTCTAATTTCTGAAGTTCATTAAGAATTTTCCATCTTTCATTTTGTAGCCCTTTTTCTTTTCTTTAATTTATGTATAATTAATCATTTAAATTTTGGGTCAATCATTTGCAAATAACTCAAGAATAAAGTTGAGAATTTCATCAGTCATTCAAGAAGATATTACAAATTTTATGGATGTGTCATAGAATAAAAAAGTATTCATCAATCAGTTATGGAAAAAAAAAAAAAAAAATCTTATCTGTTTGCTGTTTTATTTTCACAATGAATTATCGATCATAAAATTTTGTGATTCTCCTATCCTGTCAAAAATGAAGCACACAAAATTTTAATCTCTTAAATTTTTATTTATTTATTTATTTATTTTTTTTTTTGGTAAATTTTTAATATGGTAAACGATCAGTCATCTATTAAACTCACCCCCCTCCCCCTCTTTTTTTAAAAAAAATATGCTTTCCCTCAGAAAGTTTAAAAAAAAAAACTTTTAATGATGTGGATTGTTTTTTTTTATTATTATTATTATTCTGCTCTGTTTGTTTCATTATTTTAACAATAGTCAATCAACTGAATTCATCCCTTCAATACCGAATTGCTGCTCTCTTCCGAAGCCTCCTCTCCATTTACCTTGCACACAAATTTTAAAGTTTGCAAAATTTTTTGGTCCTAATTACAGGTTTTTAGTAATGATAAATAATTAATCATCTAATATAGGGGTGCACAACCTGTGGCCCGCGGGCCAAACTGATACCACTAATTTTATGCAGAATAATTTTCCATATAATAATGACAGAAACTTTGCTATGTAATAAAACAAACGTCACTTTTCAAATATCCTGGTGGCAAACGATTTTCTGGCAAAAAGGTTGTGCATCACTAATCTAATAGACTTCCTACCCCTATGAAAATTCTAGTTCCTCTCCATTTTTCCTCAATTCACAAAGTTAAAAATCTCAAAATCCCTGTGTTTATTTATTTTAATTTTTTTTGCTTTAATTGTTACTATATTGATTAACAATGATAAATATAAATAATCATTTAACATCTTCTCATTCAAAATTGTTGCTCATCTTCCCCTCCATCTTTTTCCTGCCACATAAAATTTATTCCTTAAATTCTTTAGTTTTTTCTTCCTTTTAAGCCCTGATCATAAATATTTAGTACTGATAAATAACTAAGCAATCATTTAATCTACCTCTTTCTTACCTCCAACCCTTTCCTTCAGCTTATAAAGGTTAAAAACTTTTAAAAAATTTAATTTTATAAAAATAATTTCTGTTTTGTTTCTTTATTGCTACAATACATAATCAATCTCTCACCTGAATCCTTCCTTCCTCAATTCCTTCAGTAAAAATATAAAATAAATAAATAAAAAATAAAACGTTGCTTTCCCCCCCCCTTTTTTTTTTCTTGTACAAAACTCACAAAGTTAAAAAATGTTGAAGCTATTTTAATATTTAATTTCCCCCCTTATTTGTACTTCTATAATAATGATAAATAAATATTAATCTAATTGAGCTCCCATCCCTCAAAAATTACTCTGCTCCTTCTCCTTTATCCCATTATGCTTTGCAGTGGCAATATAGTTTAAAAAATCTTCTTAGTTCACACATCCAAAATTTTAGATTTTCCGTCACCTGCTTTTCTTTACTTTCTGCTCATTAAATTTACAGTCTTTAAGCTTATGTTTTTTTCTGCTGTTTTTGTTATTTTAAAACAACCATAGGTGATAGTTTCCTAAATCTGTGCTGCCACAAGTTGAAATCTCCCTCCTTGGCCATTTGAATGTTTAAAACCTACATTTACAAAAATTAAACCCTTTATTTTAAAGTTGCATATTTCAGTTCATTAAATTATCCAATTTTAGGTCCTTAATTTCTTTTTCTTTTCTTTTTACTTTTTTTCTGTCCTTGAATATTTTTAAAAATCCTTAATTTTTATTTAAAGAAACATGTATGAACCCTGATGGAGCATTATAAATCTTTGTTATATTAATTTTTACACTTTAATTATGTAGTGCTGTTTGTAAAATAAGTTTTTATTTATTGTATTTCAGTAGTTCCCTTGTTTATTTTTTCTGTTTATCATAGTACTCGTATAGCTGGTAACTCTAATGTAAAGTTATCAAAATGCTTTCTTGCAAGCAGATCAGCATGGCTTCTTACATGGAATATATTATATATATATATAAGCAATGTGCATATTAATCATTAAAAAAAAAAAAAAAAGTTAAATGTGCCAAAACGCTGCAGTGAAAACACTTAAATAAAATCCATCAAAAGACTATATTTAGCCTGAACTAGCACATCCCCCTCGTAAAACAAAAACTGTTTTAAAAGTTAAAAATACAGAAAAACACGCTGTAGCCTCATCAGCGATGAATTATATTTCAAAAGCAGCTGAGCATATATATATATATATTGTGATTAAATCTTTAAAAAATATTGATAAAATATTTTACAAGATGTAAGTCAATAATCTATCTTATTTTCATGCTTGTCTTAAGTTCTCTGTGAAAAAATTATTAACAATGAATCAGGAATTTGGGTACTATCTGGTATAGTTTCCAGTTAATTGGAACACATGAGCTCTAATATGATATGTACCGATAAATCAGCAGCTCCAATTATCAAAAGTAAAGATATATACATTTAATTTGTTCTGTTCTTGATATTTTGCCCCAACTGAATTCTGCTCTGAACTGGAATGTTGTATCTTATTGTTGCTAGAATACTTTGAATCTAATATTTTAAACATTGGAATCTATTTGTTAAATAAGAAATAACAGGGATGAGATTCTTCCGCGGATCCGCGGTTTTCAGCTTTTTTGTTATTTTCAAATTTGAATTTTCTGATTTACCAAAAAAATACAAGACGCGTAATTTCGTCAAAAAATCGCGAAAAAACGGCAAATTTCCTTAAAAGATCGTCAAAACACGACTAATTTCCGGCCAATTTAGACAAAATATTCGCGAAAGGATGGTTAATTTCGTCACAAAATACCGAAAAAACGGCAGATTTTGTCAAAAATCGCGATAAAACGACAATTTTCGCCCAAAAATTGCGATAAAACGTCGAATTTCGCCAAATGTTTTGCGAAAAATCACAACTTTTGTCAAAAAATCAGGATAAATCGGTAGATATCGTCAAACGATCGCGAAAAAACGGCAGATTTCGTCAAACGATCGCGAAAAGACGGCAGATTTCGTCAAAATATTTGCAAAAAATGGCAAATTTTTGAAAAAAAAAAAAAAAAAAACTTTAAATTTTGCCAAAAAATTCCAACAAATGACAGATTTTATGAAGAGATAGTGATAAAATTAAAAATTTCATCAAAGGGACTCTGAAAAAAACTAACCCAAAAATTAATTTTCAAAATTATTTTTTTGCCACTCCAAATACAGACTTTCCTGCTTCAAAATCCATTTTTGACACCTCTAAATCTTTCTGAATGAATTTGACTTCTAAAAGCACCCATTCATTGAACAAAAAATACCCTTCTATTCAACAAAAGTATCCTTTTTTTCAACAAAAATGTTTTTTTTCAATAAATCCGTCTTGCCCGTTTTAAAAAGAAATGCAAACAATAGTGATACATGTTATCTTCTACACTCAAATAAGGATTAATTTATGATTAAATTTGTATCTTGCACATTTATTTTTTTTTAAATAAAATTTTTCTCAATAGTTTAAAAAAATAATATTGAATTTAATTATTCATTAATTATTGTTAAAACAAAAATTATTGCGTTTCAATCTTCTTTTCCAAATGAACAAGTTCAATTTTTGCATCTAAAAATGACTTATCAGTGAGGACCCACTTTTGTAAAAAAGAGACCCAGAATTTAAGTTCTGGGTCCTGGAGACCCAGGATTTTTAAAGTCCAGCGACATCATTAGATATTTTTAATGTGTAATATCCAAGAAAAAAGCAGGAGAAAGAAATTTACCTTGTGCAAGAGCAAAGCTAAAAAACAAAGAAAATTTCTATTTTCTTTTCCCTAATACTTAACCAAAAGTGTCTTACTGTTAGAAAATTTCAGTAAAAAAAATATTCATGCCAATAACAGGGTTTTATTAATGTGCTGTATCTTGATAAACTAAATTTTCATTAGAGTAAATATAAATAATTTCTGCAGTTCACGTTTATAATTTCCTTTTAAGTTAATTTACCAAAAGCTAAATTGTATGTTACATATTAATACAATTATATTTGTTGCGATTGACATTCCTGTCATTGTTCAAAAGTCGTTCGCGCAGTTTTCAGCTTTTTTGCTTTTTGGTCAATCTCATCCCTGAATAATACATTTTTTTTTTTTTTCTTTAGATCCCACAGAGATGCTGAGGGATATAATGATCTCTGAGGCATTTGTTCACATGTCTGTGGAAATGATAGGCCATTATGAAAATCATTTTATCGAAATAAATGGAAATATGGCTTTTCAGGTAATTTTAAGTTTAGCAGTAATCAGTCTAATCTTTTTCTATTATTATAAAAATTTCTATTGGTAGCTTATTTTATTAATCAGTTTGTTTAAGATATTTGCTCCCATTCACTTAGTTTATGTGTGTATTATACTAAAAAATGTGTATATTACTAATCATGTTTTTTCGTTGAAGTTTAGATTTTGTCTAAATTTCAACAGTCTAGTTAAACATGATTACTATTACTAAACCATACAGTCTGTTGTAATGAATTTGCCTCTTATTGTAACAAGGTGTAACTACTCAACAAATGAATTTGCTAGACTTTTCACCAGATAATTCATTATCTATTATATGACATAGAACTACTAATGACATTTACTGCCTTGTAAAATATTTATTAATTTTTAAATCCTTCAAAAATTAAATTGTAAATTAAACTCTATTTTCAGAGGTCTATATCTCAAAAGAGATAATTTAAATTTGTTTTCTGCTGGTATCATTGGGAAAAACACACATTGATTGACATGAAAACTTTTTATTTTGGGCCTTCTTTTTATAAGATTAAAAAAAAAAAAAAAAAAAAAAAAAAAAATAAGATTTTAAACACTTTTGATGAGATTCATAAGTATATGCAGGTGCAAAGTGAGATCCATGTACGTTCAATTATATCTTGAACAGATAAAGATAGAATTGTGGAATAAGTGTCGACCTGTAGTAAAATGATCATGTTCTTCACTGTAATATAATTGCAATCCCTAGTAGTGAAAATTTTGAAATTATCAAGATAATTTTGTAGACCATCAGAAATGGCTATACAATGTGAATTACAAAATCATAGAGCATTTTCAATCTAGTATAAAATGACATTTTAAAATGTAAAAAAAAACTTTATAAAAAGTTATAAAGTGTTTTTTATAACCAGTCACTGGCTTAAATAGTCACAAATTGCTTCTAAAAGTGTCACACTGTAAGGCAGATGTATATTTTCTGCTAAAACTATAGATGTCAGCAAGGTAAATGTATTTTAACAAGATATTTGAGTCAAGTATGTACAAGACATTGCGAGCAAAACGTGATTCTGTCGAAAGATCAAGAAAAATGTGGATTTTTTTCACCGAAAGATCACAGAAAAAAGCCATTTTATCACAAGATGTATCAAAATATCACAAGATAAATGTGGATTTTGTCATAAGATCGTGAGAAAAACGTGGATTCTGTCATAAGATTGCGAGAAAAATGCGGATTCCGTCAAAAGATCGCAAAAAAAAAAAAAAAAAAAGTGATTTTCGTCAAAAGATCACAAAAAAAAAAAAAAAAAAAAAAAAAAAAAAAAACATGATTTTCATCAAAAGATCACAAGAAAATCATGATTTTCGTCAAAAGTTCACAGAAAAAATGCAAATTTCTGGAAGAAATCATGGAAAAAATACGAATTTATGATAGAATTACAGAAAATTTGCTATAATAATGTTTTCAACAACTTTTTTGCAATTGAGTGGCAAATTAAACATTAGCTTGCATGTTTGTTAATTTATGTTTTAAGTGAAAACATGTTAAAATTTAAATTGGACAACTAGTTAAGATTGCTGTGCAAAACATTGCTTCAGAAGTATGAACTTAAAATCGAAACTTTAATTTCAGAACTACTTATATTTGCATAAATGGATTCACTCTGACCCTCCTCCCCAAAAAATAAAATAAATAAAATAAAATAAAACAGGATTTAAACAAAAGTATTCACAATTTTCTTGTGAATTAAAAAAAGCTTCTTAATTGTCTTACATGCACGCTATTTAAAACGATTTCTCATTTTCCAGTTCACGTGCTTTTCCTCTTTTTTTAACTTTTTGCAATCTTATAATAATTAACATAACTTTGATGTATTTTCTATAATTTTTAAATTTTATACTAATTTAAGTTACAGTATTTAAAAGATATATAAATTATATGCATGCAATGCGCTGTTATATAAAACAGCTTGCCCATTAAAAATGTACAGTTGTAAATGATATAAATTTTTAAGCAGCACTAACAATTATTTATACAAATTTTCATCGAAACACATGTATGTTGGTTTTGGTGACAATTTATTAGCTACTTTACCTCAAGTGATAATTAATCTACTTTCGTCTCTATTTTCTACTGATATTTAGTCTACTTTTATCTTGAAACTAGTTATTCAGAAACTTATATCAGATTGTCTTATCTTTCCAGAAAAAAAGCATTATATTATGCCACATGTATTATACAAATCTGGTCAAATAAGCATTACTTTGTTGACCAACCAGTTATCTAGAATGCGTCTGATCTTTATCATTTTGGATAAGTGGTTCTGTACTGTAATTGAAATTGTAATTTCTGTACTGTAATTCTGTACTGTAATTGAAACATTAACAAATAATTCAAAAATAATCTTTTATTTATTTTTGGAAGTTATACCATTGGTGCTATAGCAAACTGCATATTTTTTACTTTTGATATTTTTTGTATAATTTATTTTTTTTCTTTCTTTATTTTCTTTCTTTATTTTTCTTTTTTTAAAGATTATTCTCATGTAAGAAAATAGGTGGAAACATACATATTTGATGTTTTAATCTGATTATAAAGTGCTTGACATATTTCAATTTAAATCAAATGTAGAAAAAACAAATAATCAAACATATAATTTACTTTACCAAATATATTTAATAGAGTCAAAATATTGTAGTAAAATTAACTCTATGAAAGAATTTTCACCTTGTTATTAATATAGATGTTAAAACGTACATATATATACTTAAAAGATATTGCAAACATATAAAGATATCAGTTAATATATTGTTTGTTTTTATGTGTTTTTCTATTCCAGTCAGTCATTTTTTTCTCTTTGAAAATGATTGTGGATGCATTCAAAAGATCTCGGGGTTATATTAACTATCTTTATATCTTTGCAGCACCTTCTAAATAATTTCATATATGTTTTAATGTTTATATACAAATATAATTAATGCATAATTTTGTTAATATTTTTTCAAATTAAGTTTATTATTTTATGTTTCTAACTTTATCAACTTTATTTTTAGTATTTGTTTTTTATTTCGGATGTTTTCTCTTCCTTAAGCTATTACATGTATATTCTATTCCATTATTGATAAAGTTTTATCTTCTTTATTTCAGAAAGAAAGTTTCCTAAAGAATGCATTCTCTCATAACATTCGATCTTTTCTACAATGGTTTTCAGAAACTCAAATGTTTGATTCATTTATTGAAGATAGTTTATGGAGGATGAAATACAGAGATATTTGTCAAACTCATTTAAGAAGTAAGCTTTTTTTTTCCCCCATCGACTTAGAAACTTTGCTTATTTAAATATAAAGAAAAATCTTGTTTACATTTTTTTTTTTTTCACTTTGACATTCAATTTGTAGCTTTCTTTGAGAAACGAGTTGATGACTACAGATGGGAGCTATCTCATGACAATGAAAAATTATCCCGCATCATAGGCAAAACTGTGAGAAATTTTGTAAGTATAGTTTAGTCTATATCAGCATTAGCAAACTAGTCGTTGGAGGCCATCGTAATATTTACCCATCATGGATATGCATAAATAATATATGAAAACATAACATATGTAAACAATTTATAAAATGCACTACAATTCCAAAATAAAATAAACGTATATTTAAGTATTTTTAACACATCATCATACTCTATTAATGAATTGCTGATGAGCCAGTTTCATCAAATTATATAAAACGCCAAACTATTCGAGTAGCACTGAATTGCATAAAAGAAACATCCTTATAACTCTAAAAATAATTATCATATTCACTAATGGTTTCTTGCATCAAATTAAGTGTCTCATTTGCAATTAAAAAATATCTTTGAATTGAAATTTGAATGAAATACAGGGTCATGAAAAATCAAAGAATGCGAAAAAACAGGATTAGAAATATCTCATCAACTAATAATCCGATCGACTTCGTTTTTTATGCAAAATTTGTGTTAATTTATTGCCTTTTACGTCCACTCCTTAAAATAAAAAAATGCGAAAATTTTTATATAACTTTCATCAGAACGAATTTTTCGAGAGTCCGAAAAAAATAGTTCCCGATAATCGAGGTTACTGATATTAAATAGGTTTCGTCCCATTCTCACATGCTAGGCACATACAAAATTTCAAGTCTCTATCTCAATTTGTTCGAGATAGAGCGGTTACAGACAGACACACAGACGGACGGACGGCAAAATTTTTTTTTCTAAAAATATGTTTTTCGGAATCTCCAATGTCCGAAACGTGTAAATTCGTCAAACATTTTTTTCCGATTTTCAAAACGATTGCAAGACTTACCCTATACTACGTATGATGGGTAAGTAAAAATGAATTCAGGAAGTAATTTCTTTATGTTAAGATTTTTATAAGGATATTAAATTTTAAGGTTATTTTTTTTAAATGTCTATATTTTTTAAACTATAATATAAGGGGGGGGTGTCAATCACATATTTTTAAAAAAATTTAATTTAAAAATACTTTTTTGGTCCTTCTTTTTTTTTTTTTTTTTTTTTTTTTTTTTTTGTAGAATAAAATTTGTGTCCCAAATTACCTTGTCACTAAGACTATCTAAAGAAGTTCTTAGAAATATCAAATAGTCTTTTTTTTTTTTCTTTTCTTTTCTTTTTTTTAGTAGTTTATTCCATTTTGAGTTGATAAGCATCTCCATCATGATGTAATATAAAGTGTCAGTCTGATGATGATTAATTTCTTATAGTTTGAAACATAAATAAGGCACTTTTCCCAATGTGTTTATTCTCAAATACAGATTTGCAAAAGTCTATTATTGACAAATGTTTGTACTTATTGAAACTTTCTAATTTTGTTTTCATGTCGGTATTCTATAGCATATTCTAGTTCCAACTTCAATGTAGTGAAATAGTGTAGAAATTTTACTTTTCTATTGCAAGATTTCCTTGTGAAAAATTAAAATAAAATAATTAGTTTGGCGAACAATTAGGAAAATATATATATGTATTATGTCATATTGGAAATATAATGGACATCAGCATGTGAATATAAAATGTCACATGCCTTTCAAAGACATAAAACTTATTGTAACGTTATTAAAACATATTGTAACTTGTTAAAAAAAAAAAAAAAAAAAACAATTATAGAAATAAATGCATATTTTAATATTTTGTGATTCTCTGAATTTGTTTTTGCCATTTTAAAATCAATTCCATATATATACATGTGTATATTAGAATTTCCACAAAAATTTAGGTCTCTAGAGCTCATTCTTAGTGAAAAACTGAGATAAAGATTTCAGACTTTTTAAAAAATATAATTCATAGAATTTTTGTACTTACCATTTTTTTTTCTTTTAATTATAAAACACATTTAAGTAACAATATATTTGGAAACAACTTATCATCAAAAGGTTTTAATCTTTTTCTCAATCCATACCACAGATTATATTTATCAAATGAGTAGATAATCTATCATCTATACTAACTGAAAAAAAGAGTAAAAATTACATAAATCAACATGCAATAATTGCTTCTTTAAAACTGATTTTTCGAAACAAACTTTCTTAAAATTCTGGGTACTTTAGCTAGTTGAAATATATATTTACATCCAAATATTGAAAAAAAAAGTTAACTTTAAAGTAATTGAATTATTACATTAAAAAGCGAAGAGAGAGAGAGAGAGAAAATTAAGTCATATTTAAAAAGATATATTAAAAGCATCATATTTTAAACAATTTTCTTGTAGCAACTAAAGAAACTTTTTCTACTAGGCCTTATAATAGTCCAGGATCCTACAGTTGTCAGCAACTATTTTATACAATCTTATTTTCATTTATTAATTGATCATCAAAGCATCCTTCAGCTGTCACAAACAATGGTAAATGTAGTCTTGGGGATTAAAAAAAGTTCAACCAAATGGTGGATTTTGGACCAAATGGTGGTTTTGCCAAATGGTGGATTTCTACTTTTTTTTTAATTTTAAAAAATCCGCAATTCTCATGGCATGTGCAGTAAAAAATTATTTAGTAAACCTGCTCATTTTTCATATAATTCTTATTATTTTTTAAATCTGATTACAGGATGTTATGTACAATGTTGATTGCCATATTTTCTGAAAAGAACATTGTGTGTTATGAAGAACTCTGCAAATTATAAGCAGAAAACTTGGAAAAATTTGGGACTGTTTTTATAAAAACCTTAATTTTGCTTCGAGTACCGTATATACTCACGTATAAGTCGACTTCGCGTATAAGTCGACCCCCTAACTTATATTGTTAAAAATAAGAAAAAATTCAAAACCTGCGTATAAGTCGACCCCCCTCCAAAAGAAGGAGCCGATTGACTTTCTCCCGAAAAAGAATGGTTCTCGGACTCGTTCCGAAATGAAATGACTCCGAAAAGGACCAATTCTTCAGACTCATTCCGAAATGAAACGACTTTGAAAAGAACAGTTTTCTCGGAATCACTCCGAAAAAGAACGACTCCTCTGATTCGTTCAGAAATGAAATGACTCCGAAAAACACGACTCCTCGGACTCGTTCCGAAATGAAACAATCCCGAAAAGGAACGATTCATCATAATCGGAGAATGACGACAAAAACCGGATCCATTCCTTTTTTTCTTGGACTCGTTTTTTTTTCTCGGAATCATTACTATTTTCGGAACGAATTCGAATAACTCGTTCTTTTCGGTGAACGATTCTGACTCGAACGAATCTTTAAAATGGACAATTTTGCCCATCTCTATTTTTTAGAATTGGAAATGTGTTCTTGACATAAATCACACTTTTTTTTTTTAAATTTAGTTCTTTGCAACAGGGTAGGGTAGATTATTTTTTTGAAAAATAAACTAAAAATGACCTTAAATTCAGAATCATCGAGGTTGGAAGAATTTTGGATTTTGTACTCTACAAACAATGGGGTGCTGCAGCACTGATTCGCTAGCAAACTATTTTCTGGTATTTTATTTATAGATTATTTTTTAGGTCTCGCGTATAAGTCGACTCCCCCACTTTGAAGTTCTTTTTTTGTCTAAAATTTTTCGACTTATACGCGAGTATATATGCTATATTCGTAAAAAGGAACACAGTTTATTAAAATAAGCTGCTTAATCATAATCTGCAGTTTGAACGCTTCAGTTGCATTAGTTTTGACAGGGTTATCCAAAAGATTTTCGTTGTTTTTCATTTTGTTGACGGTCCCCTATAAGATTTCAAGGAAAAATCTTCGCGAAAATATATGACCTGTACTATTTTGTTTACACACCAGGAGTTTCAGAATAATTCCTTATGTATATTTCTAGAT
Source organism: Maratus speculifer (assembly GCA_964019185.1). Classification (NCBI taxonomy): domain Eukaryota; kingdom Metazoa; phylum Arthropoda; class Arachnida; order Araneae; family Salticidae; genus Maratus; species Maratus speculifer. The sequence goes on from OZ025291.1 coordinate 342,998,614, forward strand.
ATTTAACAAAATGACAAAAAACGCAAGTGTCAAGATTTTTTTTGCAGTGACTGTATTATTAATAATACTTGAACATTTTCGTTTTATTTCCAATAAGATGTCACATTCATATATATTTTTCAATTCTTAATGTATTTTTTTTTATTTCATTTTCCTTTTACATAGGAAAATCTTACAATTGAAAATTATTTCTTGGGGAGAAATTATTATTCTGTGTTTTCATTTTTGGTAATGAAAAAATAAAATTGTAGAATTTTATTGGAAAATTATCAGTTGATTCTGTTTGAAAAATAATGAAAATTTGAATTATTTAGAAAAATATTTGAATGAAATAAAACAACCTATATTTATTTCTGTTTCACCCATCTATATGCAAAGATAAAAAAGCATTAATTCAACCATTTTGATGTTGACTTCATTCAAACATTCGCATATCATAAAGATTAATAATATTTAAACGTCTTTCTTCTATTAGAAAAAGTTAGTCTTATACTCACTATAGAGGTTTTTTTTTTTTTTCATAAACTTTTAATCTATGAGAGTCAAGATCTTTTAGCATTGTCATTGAATTAAGCGGTATCTTACCTGACTACTTAGGTTAATTCGTCTTTATGCGGATGTACATATTATGTGTTTGCTCATTCATATATTTTTTCTTAAACTGCATAGTTTCTGAGTTTTAATTACAGGAAAAAAAATCATTTGATTCTTAATTTATTTTAGTTTGATATCTCATAGAAGGTAAAATCCTATTAAATTACATTATAAATTTGAAATAAAATAATTAGCTTATAATTGTGAAATATCTTCAGTCTTTTGATACTCATGAACTTTTGAATTAAATACTTTTCCCTTAGCATTGATGTAGGATAAATTCATCGAAAAATGTTTAATTTTTATTAGTTAACCATTATTATCATAAAAGCTTTTAACACTTTCAAGTCCAAATTTATTTTCATTTTTTAGAAAAAATTATTTTTACATTAATAAAATGAACACTAGCTATCCAAATAGTTTAATTAGTGTTTAAGGAACATTAGCTTGTCTGAAAGATAATGAATGTGTGTTTTGTGTACTATTCAATTCATATGACAATAGACTAAGGAAGATTTTTGGAGATGTTTAGAAAATATTGTATTACAATAAGATTTAACTGATATTACAAATTTCTTATACTTTTTGTGCTTTATTACACATGATTCTTTCAATAAAGTAACTTTTATTTTAAAAGAGTGAAATATATATTAAATAAAATAATTTCAAACTGTGCAAAGAGAATTAAGCAAATAATAATAATTATTATTATTACCAAATGCCTAAACATAAATGAAATCATACAGTAAATGCATAGACATATATTAACATTACTACATGAAAATAGTAGCAAAAGTATTTCTTAAAACAAAACAATATTCCAATAAAAGACATGTACTATTAATAGTACATTAGACCCTAAAAGGTTAAATTCATTTATTAATGTTATGTTTATGTACATGCCTGGCTAAAAAATAAACTTTTGTGTTAAAGAAACATGTATATTCATAAAGCATAGGGGTACTAGAATTATACTATATTATATAATTTAATTTTTTATTATCAATATAATTACTTATCCTTAAAATATTGTATTACCTAATGAGACATTCGAAAAATAAACTACTTTATTTTTGCAGGTGAAGTGCTTAAAGTCTTGATAGACGGAATACTGCCTTGCATAGCATCTTTGTTCAGATGCTATGAGGAATCCATATTTTACTGTAAAGTGCTTATGCTTTTCTTTTTAATCATAATACGTATTTTTACCTGGTCACATTCTAGTTTTATATCTATTTTATGAATTAATATTTTTGATAAATGTTATAGTATTTTTACTTTATACATAATTACATGGAAATCTATTCAAATTACTGTTTATATTTCAAAATATGAACAGCATTTTGAAAAGTATAATAATCATTCAATTTTATTGCTGTATACATTTAATTATTTTATGGACAGTTGATGTATGTGTTTTTAAAAAATCACATGTAAATCATCACACATCTAAATTTGTATTGAAAATGGGGTTGCAGCAATTCTTTTTATGGTACTAAATGAAATGCATTATTGGAAATATGAGATAATTTACACATGCTTGTAATATATTTATTGTTTTAAATATATGATTGAAAGTACCTTGCCTTGAGCTAGTCATTAAATGTTATTAATATTGCATTTCTAATATTTATTTCATTTCAAATGTTTGAATTTAATTTTGTAGATTTTATAAACATAAAGTAGTTTTTGTGCCAAAATATGTGATGATTATAGGATTATTAAAAAAGTTAATTACTTTTGTGAAGCATTTTGATATTAGATTCATTTAAATTAATCCCAGGTACATAGAGTAATAGTGTACCATGAATGTATAATAATTTACAATTCGAAAAATGTAAAATTTGTTTAATATTATGCATATATTTTTATTTATTTTATTTTTAATATATATAGCACAACCAGTGTTCTCGCTGTTGCTCACCATTGCACCAAATTGCGACTAAATTCTTCATTTGGCGAGTAAACAAGTGATTAGATTCGCCAAATTGCTAGTGCTCAATTTTTGCTTTTTCTTTCTTTTCTTTTTTGTTTTTCATTTGCATGTATATATATAATGTATATTAATGTATACATATTTTTAATATTTATAGCAGATAGTTGAAATTAGATAACAATCGCTATCACAGTTATAAAAACTTAGGTCATTTTAGAACATATAGAAAAAAAGGGGGTACATTAAATGATTAAATATATATATACACAGTAGACTCCCTCAAATCTGCACAGTTTGGGACCAGAGGTTATGCAGATTTTAGAATTTTGCGGATATCTGGTCATTGCTTTGTTTATATTTTTTTAAAGGTAATTTGAATGTAATTAATAATGAAGTCAAAAATATAATGAATGCTTACAATATTTAAAAATATTAAAACAAGTAATAAACTAAAATAATAAAAATTTAGATAATTTTTTAAATGATTAAAATACTAAAAGCAAATGTCAAGTTAATAATCAATAATGTACAATTAAATATTCATTATAAAGATGAAATGTGTTTTTCCTAAATTATTCAATGAAATTTGCCTCATAAAGGTACATTACTAATTCACACATCAATTAGGATCATAAAATAATGAAGCTTTATTTCTGATTTAACCAGACTTAATAAAAAAAGCTTGATTAACACATAAATAGATATTTGGTAAGATTTAGATTACCAATGATATCAGTAATATCTTGATTTTTTCAGAAATAAATTATCTTTCTTCATGAAAAAACATGAATTCAATAACCTTAACAAGAATTACAAATAAAAAAATATATGGAATTGATTTAAAACTAAAAAAAAGTCAAATTTTGCACCTACATTTGAACTGAGTGTTTCATTGTTTACATCCGTAAATTATGTGCGGATTTTAGGAGTGCGGATTTGAGGAAGTCTACTGTATATATATTGTGCTACACGACGAATCTATTTTGCTAATACTTTTTTCATTTGGCGAATGTTTTTAACTTTTAATTAGCCAAATTACTAACAATGGTCAAATGTCAGCGAGAACACTGAGCACAACTCATTATAAAACTTAATTTCTGTACAAACTTTTGTAACTTTTAGAAAAATTAAGTAGTATTTTCATTGGAAACTACCTTTTTTTGTATGCCAATGTACATTAGTGTTTTATTTTGTTTGGCTATAAACACAGTGCTTGTTATAATATTCAGCCTTGTTGATGACAAGTGTTTTGCTCACATTTTATTTCTTTATTCTCCTATTTTTAAAAAGTTTTATTTATATGTGTTCATTATTAAAAATTTGTAAATGAAACCTTATGTATTACTTATTCCTTTTTACATGTTCATTCAAATTACAAATTTAATAAATATTTTTATACCAAGTATAATGATTTTAAACTTGTTTAAAAAAAGAGTTTTGTTTTTAAACATTGTTCCTAGTTTTAGCATAATTTTATTATAACTAAAATAATAATCAGACTTTATTAGCTTCTGTAAGCGACTTTTTTTTTTTAAATCAAGAATGTAATCATGTGATAACATTTTACTGAAAGAAAAAAAGTAAAAATATTTATTTAAATTGCAATAATGATAATATTATAATAACGAAATTTAGCTTATAAATTTCGAAACAACTTTAAAAATGCTAGAATAGACTAGTTTTGGTAGCCTTTAGCAGACATCCTCAGTTCATTGAGGATGGTACACTAAAAGCTACCAAAACTAGTTTGCTCAAATTTTACCTATTCTGGCATTTTTAACACTGTTTAGAATTTATATAATACTGCACCAAAATGCATATTAATAATTAATAAAACTTTAACCTTTATATAAAAAAGTATATTGTATTTATTTTCTCATTCCTTTGCATTTAAAAATATCCACTTCCAATATTAATTATGTTTTTATCAAAACCCTTTGATATACACTGGTTTCCAAAAATTAAGGAAAAGTCATTAAAATAGCGATAATTCAAAATATTACATGTGGGTTTTAATGAAACTCAGCCACAATATACAACGCATAGCAAGGTATAAAATAACACGAAAAGAAATTACCAGACAATTATAGTGTTTCAAAAATTAGCATAATTATAAAATTAACAAAATCAATTTGCCAGTTTGGTATAGGAAAAGTACCTTTAATATGCCGTATGATCACCCCTAGTAGCAATATAGCACATACAGCGATGTGTCATACTGTCAATTATGCGGTAGATGAGTTCGCTGGAAAGTAAGAGCCATTGCTCTTCCAAAGCAGTTGTAAGCGTGACACTGGTCAGAGGATGGGGGATTGAGAGCAATGACACGTCTCCCTAAAGCATAGGTTCCCAACCTTTTCTTGTTCACCGCCCCCTTTACAAGAGAAAAAAATGCCAACACCCCCCCCCCCCCTTCCATAACAATTAATTATACAAATTGTTAAATTATTATTTCATATTATCTATATTTTATCTATCTATCAATCTATTGATTATAGTAGAAGTTAATTAAAATGACCATCAAATCTAGAAAAACTAGTCGTTGGGGGCCACCGTAATACTTACCCATCATGGATATGTATATGAAAATAAAACATGTGAAACTATTTATACAATGCATTGCATTTCATAAAGAAAATTTAAATATTGTTAATATACATAGTAATGCTATATTAAAGAACTGCTGATGTACCAATTTCGACAAATTATATAAAACGCCAAACTACTCAAGTAGTACCGAACTGCGTAAAAGAAACACCCTTATAACTCCAAAAATAATAATTCTATTAACTAATAATTAACTGCATCGTATTAAGTGTCTCATTTCCAATTAAAATATACTTCTGAATTGAAATTTGAATGAAATACAGGGTCATGAAAAATCGAAGAATGTGGAAAACAAGATTACAAATATCTCGGCAACTAATAATCCGATTGACTTCGTTCTATATGCAAAATGTGTGTTATTTTATTGTCTTTTACGTCCATTCCTTAAAACAAAAAAATTCGAAAATTTTTATATACCTTTCATCAGAACGAATTTTTCGAGAGTCCGAAAAAAATAGTTCTGGATAATCGAGGTTGCTGATATTAAATAGGGTTCGTCCCATTCTTACATACTAACTACATACAAAATTTCAAGTCTCTATCTCAATTTGTTCGGGAGATAGAGCGTTTACAGACAGACCGAAGGGAAAAAATTTTTTTCTAAAAATATGTTTTACGGAATCTCCACTATCTAAAACGTGTAAATCCGTCAAAAAAAATTTTCGATTTTCAAAACGATTGCAAGACTTACCCTATACTACGTATGATGGGTAAGTAATAATAATAAAAATTGAAAAATAATCACAAAACCAATAAGAATTTTTTAAAAATCCCTTTCGGCATGGCCTATAGGCGGAGGTAGATTTCGAAAAGTTTTCATCTCAACAAAAAAGAAAAAAAATGATTAGAGATAAGCCCAGTTTAACTACTTTATTCAGCCGCTTTAAAAAAAAAAAAATTAATTTCATTTTTCTGTAAGAACTGGTTTTATGAAAATAGTCTTAAATGAAATTCTACTCAAATGCCCATTTTGGCAACATATTTTGAATTATATTCTTACTTTATTTAAAAAATTGACCAATATTCTCATTATATAGTTCCTAAATAACAAAAAACTGTTAATTAAATTCGTTTGACAGCAAAATTGAATTTAAAAATGAGTCATAAGTCATAAAATAACCAATTTATTATTTTAATACATCCACAATTCTTTAATCAAGATCGGTTTGAGAAATTTTATGCGAAGTGCCCACTTTGACAGATTTTTTTAAAATATATATTTAGCCTTTATCAAAAATCTGACCAATACGGCACATTACACAGTTCCTAAATAACAAATAACTGTCAATTGAATGCGTTTGAGAGCAAAATTGAATTTAAAAATGAGGCATAAAATAAACAATTTGTTATTTGAATACAACCTCAATTCTTTTATCATGATCGCTTTGGGAAATTTTTTTGCGAAGTGCTTACTTTGACTGCTTTTTAAAAATATATATTCAACCTTTATCAAAAAATCGACAAATACGCACATTATATAGTTCCTAAGTAACAAAAAACTGTCAACTGAATGCGTTTCAGAGCAAAATTGGATTTAAAAATGAGTCATAAAATAACCAATTTGTTATTTGAATACCCACAGTTCATTAATCATGATCGTTTTGGGAAATTTTGTGCGAAGTGCCCATTTTGGCAGCCTTTTTTGAAATATATTCTGCCTTTATAAAAAAAACTGGACACTGTCACATTATATAGTTCCTAAATAAGAGAACCTGTAAATTGGATGCGTTTGAGAACAAAAAAAAAGATTTTAAAATGACTCGGTAAAAATGCAATTTCTTAAATTTCCTCAAATTTCAATCACTATAACTTCGTGAAATTCTGTTCAAAATACCCTTTTTGTCAGCCTTTTTAAAATTATATTCTGCGTTTATCAAAAAACTGGCCAATACGTCAAGTTATATAGTTCCTAAATAATAGGACCTGTAAATTGGATGGGTTTGAGAACAAAAATGAATTTAAAAATGACTCAGAAAAAACGCAATTTGTTATACTTAATCAATATTTTAATGACGATAACTTCGGGAAATCTGTTCAAAATACCTTTTTTGGTAGCCTTTTTAAAAATATATTTTGCCTTTATCAAAAAATTGGCCAATACGTCGCATTATATAGTTCCTAAATAAGAGGATCTGTCATTTAGATGTGTTTAAAATCAAAAATGAATTTTAAAATGAGTCAGAATATGAGCAGTTTGGATTTGAGGTTTTTTCTCCAACTCCTATTTTTGTTTAATTTATTTTTGCTATAAGAATTGGTTCTATGAAAAACTTGTCAATATAAAAGTTGTAGATATTATTGTGAAGATGTAAAATAAATTTAATTAGATTTGATTGCTTAAGAATTGAGTAAGTTATGGGTTTTTTTCTTTTTTCTCCCCCCTTTTTCTTTTCGTTTTTAATTTTTTTCATTGATAAAAATTGGTCCTATCAAAAACTTGTAAATACAAAAGTTTTAGATAATATTGAGTATATTTATATAGAATTTAATTGGATTTGATATCTTGAGAATTGACAAAGTTATGAATTTTTTCTCACCAAAACCATGTTTTTTTCGCCCCTTGAGCCCATTTTTAACTTTATCGAAAATCTGTCATGCATAAACTTTTGGCCCATTCTTTAGAAGTAATATAAACTTTAAACTGATTCTATATCTATTTTAATTTAGAAGTCATCGCGTTTTTTCTGTTTTCACAAAACCCCTCTTAACTTCCACCCCCTTGGTCCGATTTTGCCCATTAACAAACTCGACCGAGATTTTAAGCTCCTTGATTTTATGTAAAAGTTTGAAGAAGATCTGAACATAATTATGAAAGTTATCGTGTCTAGAAGAAAGTGATATACACCGATAGATAGATATATAGATTTATAAACTTTTTTACTGATGGTAGTTTTAGGATCTAGGAGTCATGATTCGTGTAGATCCGCAAAAATTTTTCAGAAATTCCAACATGGGAGAGAATGCAATAGGTAGTATTTCATACGAAATCTACCTAAAAATAGTGATGTAATTGAAGCTATTGGAGTTTTAACAATTTTTTCATGTCAGATTCCATTTTCTTCAACACCAGTCACAAATTGTCAGGTTCAAAGATGCATGTTCCTTTTCTTAGACAGTAAATTAACTACAGCGTGGAACCCACTTTCAGCGAAATTTGATGAAAGGAAAGTAATTAAAATTTTATGTACTCTTCCTCACAATCCAGATTAGAGAGCTGTAGGTTTTGAAGTTAGAACTCTTGGTATCCATTTTTGAATTTTACTTACAGTTCTCATTTGCTGCGAGTTCCACGATTTCCTCTCCAAATATGATTATACTGCTGTAGCTGCATTTGGAAGGATCTAAAAACTAATTCTTCTGTGTGCAGTAGCAACTGATTGAATTAATTTGCAAGTCTGACGCAAAGTGATAGTGATAAATGCACTACAAAATAAAACGACTGTTTCAATTTGTTGTGAAATGATTTTCACTATGAAGTTGGAAAAATATCCTGTCATTCAATGAATTGCTTCTATTTCTATTGACTGCTCTAATAATGTAATGAAGCAACATATACAGATGTTCATTCAAATTTTTTGAAACGAATTGCTGATGATGTGTAATGAAATGTACAGAGAATTCATTTAGTATTGCTTGTTTAAAATGCGTTAATGAAACCCTCCTATGTCCCGTCGTTGTTCGAGCAACATCAGTAGCAAGTGACAAAATATTATAATAAAGAATTCATTTCTCTTGTACTAACTTCATGGTATTAAATATAGATTCTTTTTTTGTATCAGTTTCCAAATTTTTATCAAATAACTCTTGATTTTTTTTTTTTCTTTCATGAGTTTTTGTTATTTGGTAGTGCTGATCTATGGAGTTGAATGGAAATTTTGCAGGTCTTTAAGTAACAATATAATGATGTTTCAATTCTTTTAGCCATCTATTCCTCTTTGTACCGACTTTTTACTCAGGTTGTTTTCTGTTATATCAAACGGTTTCTCATAATGAAGAGCAGTTTTTATTATTTCTCTAACTACAGGCAAGATTAATTTTTTGCCGACTGTATGCAATTTTAACACTTTTGCAGGGGTCAGAGTTGTCCTATATTTCCTATATATCCTATATTTATAAAATATTCTTCAAAAATGTCCTATATTGTCCTATATTTCTTTAACTGTCCTATATTTCCTATATTTATTTACTTTTTCATATATTTCGTATTAATATTGCCTGCTAGCATTTACAATTGCTTCTGTTTTTTATTTCTTTTCCTGTACCTCCATGCAACAGCAATAGTTCAATCCTGCACACATTGCTCATACTTTCAGTCAGTACACAAAGTACAAATGAGGAGGAGGCTGTGGCATAGATTGCTGAATTTTTAAACATGACTTTGTACCCAGGGAGATTAAACATTGATGTCTCTGCTTAATTTCCTAGACTTTGGTGTCCATTTTTTTTCTCTTTTGGCTGTGACATCAGTAAAGAAATGTTTTTCAATGACTTCATGTGCATCAGTTTGCTCGCTGAGTTAGCTCAAATGTTCAATGTGTTTTTGTGTTTCACTGCAGTCCTGTGCGAAAGGGGCAGTTGCCCTGGGTGCAGAAATTTACGGGGTGTCAAATTTATACTACAAATGTAATTTTTGGCCTGTCGCAAGAAAAAAATGGAGGGGGAGGGAAGCGCCAAACTGACACTTTGCCCCGGGCTCAGTTTTCTTTTTGCACGCTTCTATTTCATTGCAGTTATTTTAGTTTTTCTTATCCTTATCCTGTATTCAGCTGCAATATAGGGTTTTTATTTTAATCTAGAAAAAGTATATTTATTTCATTACATTAACGCAATGACACAATGTGAATATAGATTGATGAAATTCTCTGATGCTTGGATAGATCAGATTGATGGGGAGTAAAAGAAGAAAAAAATGCCAACTTATGTGTGAAGGATAAAAATGATTACCATATCTGGTTCCCATCAGCAACAGTGATTATTCACAGTTAATGCATCATGTCAAATCAACGAAGCAGAAATATAATTCAGAAAAACAAAGTGAATAGTTTTAATTTCGCTTCGTGGATTCTACTGACTGATAGAAAATGCTAAAGTTTTAATATCAAATTTAAAAAAAGTTGATTGAGTACTTAGATTTTAAATGAAGAAGGGATTTGTCATTCCAAGATTTTATGGATAATTCGTATGGCTCTAATTATTAATTTCAGCCATCAGATGGAACAAAAAAAAAAAAAAAAAAAAATTGTGAAATTTTAAGATTTCTTTTTGCCACAAGGTACACAGTTAAGGTCAAAGAAAGTATCATATGCCATATCTCATGATCTTGGTTCATTTTTTAAAGGAAATTAGCAATGATTTCAAGCAGGGGACTTAAGAAAAACAATGGAAAGATTCATTTTATATTTGTTTTTTAATATTGCATCTTGATTTAATATCACTAATTAGTGAAAATTTTTAAATTAACATGGATTATGTGCTAAAAAAGTATTATATAGTAAAATATTTTCAATAACATTATTTTCAAAATGTCCTATATTTGTCCTATATTTTTACGAAAAATGTCCTATATTTTATGAATTGTTCACTCCTACCCCTGCTTTTGATTTTAAAATTATAATGATATATGAGGCTCGTAGTCCGTCATCTTCTTATGTAGATGATGATTTACAAAAGTTTGATACAGTTGACTGTTTTAAATTTTCTTTTCCACTCTTTGAAATGGTCAGATGTGGCAATCTCAAAACTTTCTTCTATCTCATACATGTTAATGCTTCAAAATTCGCTATCATAGTATGAAAATTAAAGGGCAATTTACATCCATCGCGAGGATTCTAATGGCAAGAAATTCCGTGCATTAGTTCTTGAAATAGGACTACTGCGACTATCGAGAAAAATGCAGAATTAAAGCGGCACCTTTTATGCGATTTTCACCAAAACATAATCAGCAATAATATTTATCAAGGTAAAACTAAATATGAATTTTGATGAAAATCTGTGCATTAATTCTAGAGATACAGCTGTTACAGAAATCGTAAAGAAAGACAGCATAACAGCGCCAACTGTTGAGCGATTTTCAACAAAATGTAAACAGCATCTATTCATGTCAAGGAATAATCAAATTAATAGTTTGGTGTAAATCTATGTAGTAGTTCTTGAGATAAAGCCGTTGCGGAAATCGTGAAAAAAGCAGCATAGCAGCGTCACCTGTTGAGTGATTTACACTAAATACTAATCAGCATCAATTTATAACAGAGAATACCTGGATATAGATATTTTATAAATTCCGTGTGTTAGTTGTTGAGATAGAGCACCTATAAAATTTATGTCACATATAGTTAGATAGGCTAACAGACAGACATTTTGTAAAAACATGTTTTTGGAATCCCTGACCCATAAAACGTGTAAATCCGTCAAAATCCGGAGCTTGAAAATTTTCACGAACCTTATACTTTCTTCTTATAAAGATAGAAAAAATTAAAAATAGGACATATCTTTCTTTGTATTTCTATCAGCACACATTTATTCAAATACTCTTGTAGCCAGAAGGCTTCATAGCTTCATTTGAAATAAAATTCTTGGCAAATTAAGCATATAGGTAACAATTTGTTTGTTGGAGAAGTCCTAGATCCATATTTCAAATACTCAATACTGTACTGCTGGTATTTTTTCTTCAATTAAGATATTTTGAAATGTAAAACTTTTACCTATATAAGGTTAAATAAATTTACTTTTGAGGAAATTTATAGATATAACGATTTTTATCAATTTCTCTAAGGTTAAAAAAATTTCTTGAACTGATTCAAATCACAGGTTCGTTTAAAAATATTTGTTCAGGCATATATCGTCATACTTCAAAATTTTTCGAAATACAGTTGAATGAAAAAATAATTATGTTTAAAACTTTTAGCCTGTCAATTACCGCAAGTTTTTTACTCCACAATTTTTGAATTCATAATGATTTTTAATTCGAGTCATAGCCCTTCATCGAGCTCCACGGCTATTTTTTTGACATTAGTAAAATAAATTCAATCCCCCCCCCCCCTTCAGATTTAGGTTCGTCTGTATAGATTTCCATTTAAAGGTGCAGTTAAGGTTTTTGTCTCGGACTAGTCCATGTAGAGGAGATCAACTATTTTCATTATAATAGTTCCTAAATAAGTAGGTATGCAATGACCGCTCCCCTCGATGACCCTAACGCTCCCCATTTTTCTTTTGACTCGCTACCGCCCCCCTGGAAGGCTCCAACGCCCACTGGGGGGGCGGTACCGCCCCCGTTGGGAACCTATGCCCTAAAGCATCCCAAACATGCTCGATGGGATTTAAGTCCGGTGATTGAGCTGGCCATTCCATGCGCTGAATTCTCTGGTGCTGAAGGTAATCTTCCACGATGCGAGCCCTGTGCTGTCTAGCGTTGTCGTCCTGTAATAGGAAATCATTACCTATTGCACCGGCATAAGGTAGCACTTAAGCATCAAGGATGTCATGTCTATAGACGTGAGCATTCACGGTTCCATGTGAAAAGACATGGAGGTCTGTGCGTCCACCCAAAGAGGTACCAATCCAAACGCAGACACTGCCTTCTCCGTATGAATCTCTTTCACGAATGTTTGATGGATAATGGCATTTTCCTGTTCTCTCTAAATCAAACAACGCCTACTATTGCTTTGGAGGGAAAAACCGGGACTCATCCGTGAAGAGAACACGCCTCCATTGATCAACCATCTAGTGGACATGTTGACGTGCCCACATCAAACGTTCTATCCGGTGACGTGAGATTAGCGGCACACAAATTGCTGGTCGTATCGCGTAAATTCCATCTTCGTGAAGCCTTCTACGCACAGTAGACATTGACACCAACCTTCCAGTGGCTGCAGCAAGGCAGGATCTAAGGTGAGATGGTGTTGCGGTTCTATTCCTTCATACACATAACCGCAAATATGGGTCATCGGCGCTTGTCGAAACCCTTGACCGTCCTTGGCTGAACCTTCGTGAATCCGAACCAGTGGTCTGAAATTGTTGACAAAGCCTATGAACCATTTGCCTATGACTCACATTTAGCCATCTAGCCACCTCTGCCTGACTTTGTCCTGCCTCCAATCTCCCAATAGCTCTAAATCGCAGTTCTGTGGGCAAATGATGCCTCGAGGTCATTGCATTGAATTGTTTATCCTAAATTTGTAATATCACAATCACAGTGACAATTGCAGCCTTAGTCTCTAACGTGCATTTTTATGTGCCTCACAGATGACACAATGCGATTGCAGCGCCACTAATTTGCTTTTCGTATTTTTATTCAGCATGTTTTATTTAACAATATATGCAAATTTCATACGGATTGCTTTCTTTTAGAACGAGTTATTGCTATTTTTGTGATTTTTCCTTAATTTTTGGAAACCAGTGTAGTTTGTGGTTGTTTCACCGATTTGACAAAAATCATTGTTATTTCGCCCCCTTTTGATGAAATTAAAAGTTGCTTTGCGATCTTTTGACAATATTTGTGAGTCATTCAAAATCATTTGAAGCCATTTTTGTTCATTTTGCATTTTTTTGACGAAACTTGTGTTCTTTCACAATTTTTTGATGAAACTTGAGGCTCTTTTGCTATCTTTTGGCAAAATTCTGTGGTTTTTTTTTAAATTAGGAATGGGACGAATAGTGATTTGGCAGAATACCGAATATTCGGGCAAATTTTAGGCTGAATACCAACTTTTTTTTCCAATAAAGAAAATAAATTTTGATTATATATAATTTAAAAAATAGGAGCTCATAAATAATTATTACTCTTAAATGTGCTTTTAAATGTATTTTTAAATTTGAAACATTTATTTTAACAACAAAAAAAAAATTATGAAATTGCATTATATTTTTTTATCTTAAAGTACATCAAATTGATTTTCAGTAAGTCAGGATGGTAATATATTTTCATTAAAATATTAACAATGTATTTCACTTTTACTATGAAATGATACTTTTATCTTTTCTTGCATCCAAAATTAATAATATTCTTAATTTCTCTCTCTCAGAACTCACGAGGAGATATTTTCTGAAATAACCTTTAATGAGGTAAATTTGATCATTTAGAGTTTGTGTGCCTAATGATAAGCGAATTCGTAAGAATGAGCCTGCTCTGAAATCAGTTGCCAAGCTTTAAATTACAAATCACGTTAAAGCAAAAGGTTATGCTTACAGTAGAATGCATATGGTAACAAAATCTTTGACATTTGAATTGGCGCATACATATTCAACTTCAATATTCCACTTATTCAACAAGCATTAAAAGGATAAACAGAAATTGATAACAACATGAATGAAGGAATATGTAAATTAAAAATATAAACATAATAATGTTACATAATTAAGTCAGTAATTATCCAAGTAATTATTTAAAATTGAAAACTATAGAATAAAAAAAAAATTTTTGTTCAGTATTTAGAATTTATGTTTAAATACTTATAAAACAATCTTAATAAAGCTAGTTGTGTCATCTAATGCGTATCTAGTTTGCCACCAGTTCTGTTTACAGATGTACCATTATAGTATTTAGAATAGTGATATTTGATATCTAATTTTAAAAATGAATCATTGTTAATACACCTAGTGAATGAATTTTTTCATTTCTTACTTTACGGAAGTAAGTTACAAATTTCATAAAAGCATTTTTTATATGTGCATAGAATTTGCAGACATTAATAAATATTCAAGTGTTTTAAAATAAAGCAGTGTTTTTTTATAAGTGTTTTTATATCTTGAATTGTAATATATCATTCTCTAATGAAGACATTTCCCATACAATTAAATCTCCAACTAACTTAGGCAGCATTTTCTAAAATATCACTCACTTTTATAGGAAATACAGAAAGGTTGTGTATTTTTTAGCAATCGAATAACTGTATATTTTGTAAGTAAGAATGAGAATGACTTCATGAATGAAGTAGCCAATTTGGATTAGAGAAAAAAAAATTGTAAAAAATGAAACTCTTTAAATCCTAAATTTATTTGGCAAGATATCTTTCACTATTCGGTGAGATTTTACCAATATTTAGCCAGATATCTCTAAATATTTGGCTACAGGTATTTGGCCGAAGTATTCGGTCAACAAGCCTTCAATATTTGGCCAACCAAATATTCGGCAAAAGGGCCGACTAGGCCGAATACCGAATATTCGGTATAAATAATGACCGAATATTCGTCCCATCCCTAGTTTTTTTTTGTGTTTCTTTGAAGAAACTTTGTTATTTCATAATCTTTTGATGAAATTTGTGTCTTTTCCATAATTTTTGGACAAAATTCACAGCATTTTTATGCCTGAATTTTCACATTGATGAATGATTTTTCTTTTAGATTTCGGAACTGAATGCTTTAAATTTTTGGAAAATGCAGAACAAAATCACCCGTGATATATGGTACATATTATTCTGAGTTTGATTTTGTGAAGGTCTCTTTACAGATCTTTATTTGTAGTGAAATTTTTCTATCTCAGAGAATTATGAAATTCGTTGTTAAAATCGAATAAATTGTATATGTATCTGCAAAATTTCCCCAGATGGTTAAAATCCCCCCCCCCCTCCCCCTGATGGATCCTAGATTGCTGGATCTGACATATTCTGTATCCCTGCATATTTGTGTCAGATAATTCAACTCTTTCATACATTAAAAAAAAAAAAAAAAAAAAAAAAAAAAAAAAAAAAAAAAAAAAATGTGAAATGCATGTAAATATTGTTAAGTCTGTGTTTTTTCATTTGAATAAAGTTCACATTTTTAAATAATAAGATATATTTGTTACTGGGGAAAATGTGGAAAAAAAAAAGGGTTGCTTTGTGATTTTACTGATGTTTCAGTTGGGTGCAGCCAATAAAATGTTGGGAACCACATTTCTACTACAAACATTTGTCTTCTAATTTCATAATTATTGTTTAACATGTTTTAATTTGAATCAGATGGATTGTTTTTTTTAAACTCATTAACACCCAGCGTCCTTTTTTGAGGACGGTTACAAAGACAGCAAGAAAGTGGTTTTCGCACCAGCAAAGAGGAAGATAAATATATACCTTATTTCATGAGACAGAATCCTCGATAAATTTAGATAAAAGTTAACTTGCTTTTAAAAGTGGTGGGAAATACAAAATTTAAATTTTAGCAAAGAAAATAATTTGGGCATTAATGGGTTAATATGCATTATTATTTATTATTATTATTATTATTTATGATAATTTTAAGTTCTGTATTGTAAAAATTGTATCAAAATATTTCAATCTATTTAGGTCTAAATGCTTTTTTTGTTTGAGTGTCACTGGTAATTCAGTTATTTTGCTTTCATTATTATTTGAGTGTGAAAAATAAATACAAATATTCTCAAAGTTTCTTAAAAATTGTTTTGTATAGCATTTATTTATTTTTCTTTTACAAATAGAAATGTCAAACTTGTTGATTGAAGATCTCTCCCCCCCCCCCCCCCCACCCCACCCCACACTTTTTTTTTTTTCTTCTGATTCCTGTCTTCATTGCATTTCTCTTTGTAAGGATATGTAATTTTGCCAGTGATCTGGCATTTTTTATTGAGAAATTTACGGCTTTAGTTCACTTATTTAAAAAAAAAAAAAAAAAAAAAAAAAAAAAAAATTGCAGTGAGAAATCTGCATGGAATTGGTA
The DNA here is from genome assembly GCA_964019185.1 of Maratus speculifer. Taxonomy (NCBI): domain Eukaryota; kingdom Metazoa; phylum Arthropoda; class Arachnida; order Araneae; family Salticidae; genus Maratus; species Maratus speculifer. The sequence goes on from OZ025291.1 coordinate 343,015,397, forward strand.
AACAGGAAAAGTGTGCTATTCAGTGAAAAGTTATAATGCAAGTGAATTTTTTATTTATTATACTATCAAAAATTATTTATAAAGTGTGGAATATAAAATGAACTTTAACATTTTTAACAAAGCAAAAATTCAAATAAATTGATCATTTGTTGGGTTGTGATAAAAAATCTTATTATCAAAAATTCGCATAACAACTGTTATGACAAAAAAATAAGATTTTTTTTTCTTTTTTTAAGCAAAACTAAATTTATTGGTACTGTACATAATTGCCCATAAAAATGTTGAAAATTATCTGTTTAAAAATATAATAAGTATATTTAATAAAAAATGTAATAAGTATAATAAATTTCAGGTTTTTACATCATTCTCTTTGTGTTTTTTAAGATTTTAAATGAAACATATTTTACATAGGTACATTTTAAAAATATTTTTGTACTTATTTTTTTGGTGTTATCATAGTTACATTTGTCGAAGTAACTAATATGAGTTATATGTGTATGCAACTTCAAATTTGTTTTTTGTGTATTTTCAAAAATTAGTTTACTTTGCAACAGTAATGTTAATGATTTTAACATAAAGCCATGCAGTTCCGATGCATGGAAAAATTATTAAATAATTGTACTATAAGCAGTGTTCTCGCTGTCGCTCGCCAATGCGCCAAATTGCGACTAAATTCTTCATTTGGCGAGTAAACAAGCGATTAGATTCGCCAAATTGCTAGTGCTCAATTTTTTCTTTTTTTCTTATTCGTTTTTCATACATATACATATGGGTGATTCTCAAAATAGGGGACGATTTCAAAAATGAAATCTTAAAAAAATTACTGTTAGCAAAATTTCTGAAAAAAATAGGTGTTGTTAATATAGTATTAAGTATACTTTCCATGTAGTCAGCAGAGCTAAATATTTAAAAATTAACTTAAAAAAAATAATTAGTATTTTTTGAGTCATGCTAATGACAAAACGAATTGCATGGAATAAATATATTATAAAATTTTTATTTTCTTCCTGTTTAAATATTTTTTTTCTATATTTATTAGCCTTCCTTTTCAGCAAATGGTTTCCATTTTTACATATATACATATAAGGAGAATAAAAACATTACCAAAGAGCAAACTTTGTTACATGAGCAACATTCTGACACTAACAATGTAAGAACCTGTCTTAGTGATTTTTCTACAGATTTAATGCATATTTTAGGGATAATAATTGTAATACCTAAATTTATACGTAAAATTAAACTTTATAAAGGATACAATGTAAGCACTGGTTACATTTATGTATATAGGAGTCTTTAGCATGGACAGAAAAACATGCTAATGACACTGATATCTGTCCATGCTAATGACAAATTTTAATTTAAATAAGATTATCAGCCATAATATAATCACAATGCAATATTCCTCTCTGGGGCTTTTTAAAACACAAAAGTTCTGTGCAAATAAATAAAATAATAATTTTAACTATAAAATAAACATGAAAATTATTATCCATTCTAATGACATACAATTGATGTACTCCCCTAATATTCAACTTCTATTCTTAAAATACAATACATGCTTCTATTTTCTGGCTGGGATAAAATGGCTACTTGTTGCCATGGAGAAACTTTATATTTTCAAACTATTGTCATATGTGAAAATGAAATTTTGATTAATAACCAGCTGTTTTAGTATGACCTTGTTTTGAAAATCGAATATGAAGGACAAACTTTAATTCTTTTTTTATGTATTATAATTTTATTTTTAAAAAGAAATTTATTGGATAAATCATCTTGATTAATATAAAGAAAGAATAACATTTGTTTATTTTATAAAAATCATATTAACTCTTGAAAAATGCTAGTATACACAAGGCACAGCTGCTGTGGACATCCATGCTAATGACATTTTGAATCTCTATTCTGTTCTTTTAAGGTGTTTTTAACTAAAAAGTGAGTAATTCTTGAGTGCAAATAATGAATAATATTAAGAAAAACATCTAAATATAAAAACATGACAGAAAACCTCAATTTTTTTTGTATGCCGAAAGACATAAATTGTCCCCAATTTTGAGAATCACCCATATATATTCAATATATACATATTTTTTATACTTGTAGGGGATAGTTGAAATTAGATTAATAACAATCGCTATTACGGTTATAAAAACTTGGGTTATTTTAGAACATATTAAAAAAAAAAAAAAAAGATTTCTTTGCTACACAGGGAATCTATTTTGCTAATACTTTTCTCATTTGGCGAATGTTTTTTATTTTTAATTAGCCAAATTACTAACGTTGGTCAAATGTCAGCGAGAACACTGACTATAAGGCTTTAATTTTTTTTATTTAGAACTTTCATAATTCCATATTTTTCATGTACTTCTTTTGATACTTCACCTTTTTTAAATAATTATTTATAATTTAAATAAAATATATAAAATTTTTAATTTCATCTATTTATTTATTCCAATTTATATTTGTATATTTTTATGTATATTTCAAGCGTTTATATTATTCCTGAGGATTTACTTATCATTTGATTTCCATATTTATATTTTCAGCAAATTAAATTATTTTTACAACAAACACTCTCTGAGTGCCAACCACCAATCAGCACCAAATTGGATTTATAAATAGTGGTTGATTAGTTGTATCTACGCATAAAATGTTAGCTTCTGACATTAGCTTACTGGGGAATTATACCCCTTGTAGCAAACAAAATTTAAATTTTTATTAACTCCCTTATGATAAGCACCTCATATGTGAGGCGTAACTTACTTAGGACCTATAATTAATCTCTAAGGGTTTTTTTTTTTTTTTTTTTTTTTTTTTTTTTTTTTTTTTTTTTGTAAATTTTGGTTTATTTAATTAGATCATTTTTGTAATTCAGTTGCAAATGTTCATAAAAAAATTTCTGTTTTGAGAAATTAATAATAAAAGATTAACAATTATACAAAGGATGCTTATCATGAAAAAATTAAAATGGTTCTCATGATATTTTTGTGAAATAAGTGAAGTGTCATATTTAGCAAAATAATAGTATATAATTATAGAGAAATATGAGATTAAACATTGTAGTTAGAACAACAGCGATATTCTTGACAGAAGTAAAATGTCAATGTTTACCAAACAATCTAACATGAAGGGAAGCAGTTTAAGTAATGAGGAGCAAATCTGAGCCGTCTTCAGACTCACAATGAGCATTTGAAAACTGATGACCAATTTTCTTCAACTTGTAATGCTCATCAAATAAATTTTCCTCATTTCCAATGAATGAAATATGCATGGTTTTTTTGTTACTTTGATAGCTATGATTCATTCAATAACTTTAGCGATTTCTGCTTTGAAACGTCATCCACTTATTTGTGTCTGAAAGCTATTCATTGTCTACACCTGGAGCATATTACCTATTTTTTTTTTTTTTTTTTTTTTCTTCACAAATTCTATTATGAATATCACTGTTACTGCAACTACATTACTAATTTTTTCAGTCCCCATAATTGTATTGTTTTTCATGAATACCAGTGGCTGAAAGATTCTCCTCTTAAAGCTTGCAGATGTGAGGTACTGGCTTCAACCTATACCACACTTGTTGCCCTAATCGTTCAATTTTCCATTTTTTTTTTTTTTTTTTTTTTTTTTTTTTTTTTTTTTCAAATCTATGCAACACTGTTTAAATATGGATCATATGGATCAGATTCTTTTTAAAAGATCCTCATGGAGGGCAGTCCTATTCTCCCTTGGTCTCTATCCCTTACATAATTAACCATAACCTTTTAAGACAAGAGTTTTGATATAAATTAAGGCTTGGTTTTCAACCATAGGATCATAACTGATTGAAAAAAATATTCCCATGCCAAGTTTATATTAAGGGAGGATCCACACAATTATGTGTTACAGGCTTTAAATCACAGAAAAACAGGAAATTGCTTTTGTGTTTCCTTAGTATCACCTACATAGAATTCTGTAGATCAGGTCTTAAAGGGATAACAAATACCTAACAACTTATTGAATAAAATATAATATTTCATTCGTGACAATCCACATATTATCATGACCTCTGTTTTAAATCTAATAGGAATTTCATATGCTTTGAAGGGTATAACTCATCTCCAGACTAATGTTATCAGCTAACTTTTTGCGTGATGGTATGGCTCATTAAACATTACTTATGTACTAACTTTACCCCCTTGGGGTCAAGCGACCAGTATAGGTGCCTTAAAAAGGGCTCTGAGTCCTTGTTTATCTCCACCAGTAAAATTTTATTGTAAAACTTGCCTTATTTAATCAGAGTAATTTCTCGATTTAATAAGATACAAATTTAAGTTTTTAAAAACTGGTGACAAACATTAAAAATTTCGTAAAAGGCTTCCATCACAAAGAGGTTAATGCAAATCAGTGATTAACATTTTGGGAGTGTTTCTTTTTACTTTTTTTTTTTTTTTATGTGTATTGTTGCAATGACCTTTCACATTGCACGAATTGTTATTAAATTGAAATACTTCATGATATAATAAATGCAACTTTAATAATGAGCCATAAAATTCATAATTTAACTGCATTGATCATACAAGACCGAAAATGAACTTTTGCATCATTGATGAATGTTAATATAAGAAACTGCCTTTGCCAGATCAAAGTGTGGAAAATTTCATTAAACTATGCAGCAAGCATATTAATATGCTGCTTTAAACTGATTCAATTACTTAACAATATAAATTTAAAAAAAAGTAACTTATCAAAAAAAGTTTACATTATTATAAGCTTAGTTATTGACATTTCAAATTATGTAATAACCCAAATCAGATTTTTAGTCAAATAGATGCTTATCTGTATGCTAAAATTTTTTAATAAAAATTCAGTCATCTTAAATCAATATGGTGCATTTATCAACCATGCCATGGTTCACTCAAAGAATATCAGTTTATTTCTGAAGCAATCAATGGCATTTATATAATCATTTACATGATGACATTTATTTACTTTTTCGAGACAAACTTTTTGCCCTCACAAGGGTGGCATATTTAAAATATTTTTTTTACAGAGTATTATATTGCAACCAAGAATATGTTACGCTATCAAAAATGAGTTCAATAGTGTATTAAAATTGCACTGCGAGATTTGAATCTAAAGGACATCAGATTGGAGGCAAATTAGAGCAGCGGTTGAAGTTTATAAATGGACCTGAGGCGTCCTACTAAATTGCATCAGTTTCAATCCCATTCTGTGCTTTGTTCAATTAGCTTTTTCCTATCCCCTTGTCTCAGCTCTTTTTTATTCAAACTTTAAACTAAGTTTTTTATGTATATATTTTTAAATTATTTTGTGATATGAAATTGGTTTATAATATGTGATATAATATTTTTCCTGTGCAATTAATATTTTAAAATTGTACTCTTGCTATCAATTGTTTAAATGAAAGACCTTTTGTTTGTTTTTATAATTAGCATTTTTTATGTAATTTTTCCCTAATTTTGCTGTATTATTTATTCATCTGTTGCATGTACTTATTTTGCTTTTTTGATACAGAGTGATAAAAGTTTGCCTAATATACTGTTTAATATATTAGATAAATGTGAACATATTTTGAAGACTATTTGGTGTCATATTTTTATATTTTCTTAACTATCAATAATTGCAAAATATTTTGTATATATGTAAATGAATTTAAAACTATATTGTTTAATAAAAGAAAAAATCACTTTGTTTTTATTTTGCTTAATTTTTGTTGAAATAAAGATTACATACCATGGAATGAATGTCTTGATATGAAGTGATTTCAGAGTTGCCACACCACCTGAAAAACCAGGAAAACACAGGGAATTTCAAAATCCCCTCCCAAAACAGGGAAAATCCAGGGAATTTTGAAAATATAAAAAAAAGGGATTTTTTTCCCTACTATATTCAAACATAATTTTTTTTCGTCTTTCATTTTGTCTAATGTCAAGATGTCTAATTAGCATACATACCACGCATATATTTTTGCCCATTCAACGTAGAATAAATGTGTTGCAGTACAGGGAAAACACAGGGAATTTTCCTCCAAGATTAGAGTGGCAACCCTGGATTTCTATATTTAAAACAAACTTTTTTTTTTTTTTTGAGGGGGGGGGGGGGTCAAATTATTTGTTGGATGTGCCAATCCAAAAACTTTCTACTGCTTCATACATGTTTCAAAATTCATTATTGCAGTGCCAAAATTAAATGACAATATATGTCCAATATGAGGATTTTAAAAATACAGTTCATTGAATTGCATGCCTTTAAAAAGGAGATATAAACATCACATATTTCAAACAAATAATTGAATTTTGGCTCCTCTTACATGTTTGCAATTAAAAGAAACTAAGTTTTATTAAATTCTGTGTGTTAATTCTTGAGATATAGCTATTTCAGAAATCATGAAAAATTCAGCCCAGCAGTGCCACCTGTTGTATTATTTACAATAAAAACTAATCAGCTCCAACTTATACCAAAGTATAACTGAATCTAAAGTTTATTTTTTTTTAATTCTGTACACTATTTCTTGAAATACAGTGCTTACAAAATTTGTGCTACTTATAGACACACTGACATTTTCTAAAATACTTCTACTTTCTCAAATTCTGTTCAGGAACTTCTAAATTGCATAGTTTCTTGAAAACCAGAAGTCGAATTTTTTTCATGTATACAATACTCTCTTCTTGTAAAGATAGCAGAAAATAAAAAAGATTATAATAAGCAAGTGGATAATTTAATTTGGCAAAGACAATTTCTTTGATAATTTTCTGTGTATAATTTTACATTCATTTTTTCAAATTTAAATTTTGCGTCACACTAATTCATTGATAATTATAATAATAATAAATAAATGCATGGTTGAACATTATTAATTTTTTAGAATGGACATTAATTTTTTAGAATGCAACACATTTGTTTCAGAAACTGTTAATGTGATATACTTTTATTAAGATAAAATATTCACTAGTTTTTGTTTGTTTTTCTGTTTCTGTTAAAAGGTCCAAACAAATTAAAAATGGCTTTTTTTTTTTTTTTTTTTTAATTAACTGTTTATGTCCATAACCTCTCCAGTCCCGAGACAAATATTATGAGTGACCACAAAAATCTGTTTAAAATTACTATAAAACATCACCAAAGTTTTATCAGCTTATATACCAATGCTTATGATATGGACACATTTATTAAAAATGTCTAGAAGTAATTTTGCCAATTGTAGAAGAGTTTAAATTAATTTAAAGAGTGTTCTTTAGTGTCTCATACAAGTAACATCAGGAATGAGGAGCTTAAAAATGTACAGTTGATCAGATAGGAAAAATTCCACACACAGACCAGCGATACTTGCTAAGGCTTTACTTTAAGCTCAATTTTTTCATAACTCTTTTTTAGTGGTTATCAATTAATGATACATTTACACTATATGGTCAAAGGTGACTGGCCACTTGCAATTTTAGATGTTTTGTTAAATGCCTAGAAAAATATATGAGGAATTATTCTGAAACTCCAAGTGATAAACAATATAGTATAAGTCACATAATTCCATCAAGATTTTTTCCGGAAATCTCATAGGGAATCTATTTTTATTATTTTGTAGGGTAAAAAAGAGGGAGGGGGATGGAAAAATCAGAATCAGTTATGTCGTTAAAAAAGTGGGGAGGAAATTAGACTAAAATTTTATGTTGTTTATTCATGCAAACATTTCAATCAACATTAGTCACATAATTTAACATATTTTATTTTGGCAATTTGTATTAGTGTTGTTTATATAAAAATAATTCTTTTAATTTTATAATATAATGTTTTCATCCATTCAAACTGTAAAATAATTAAAATCAGTTTGTATTATATCATAAAAAGAAGGGGGGAAGGGGGAGGATCAGAATCAATTTTTATTATATCGTTTGATTCATTTTTATCATATTAATTAATAAAATATTTAAGTAATGTACGGTGTAAAGTATTTAAGTAAGTACTAGGGATAAGTCTAAGAGGGGAAAATGGAAAACAACCCCCCCCCCCTTAATTTAGGTTAATGGGTTTTTCACACAGAATTTACTGATTTGCTTCGAATTTTGGATGTAGGTATATTCTGATAAGGTGCGTCCATGATTTGTTTTGGGAATTCATTGGGTAAGTATAAATGGGAGATTGCTGGGACTACTTCTCTTAATTTAGGTAAATGGATCATGCAGATTTCTCAGATTTCATTCAAATTTTAGATATAGGATCATTCTGATGAGCGAACTGCCATAATTAGTTTTGGGAGTTCATTGATAAGTATAAAGAGGGGCAAGGGGGCTAATCCCCCAGCCTTAATTTTGATAAATGGATTTTTCATGCAAAATTATCAGATTTCATTCAAGTTTTAGATATAGGATCATTCTGATGAGGACACCTCCATGATCAGTTTGTGAGTTCATTGGATAAGTCTAAGAGGGGGGAAATGGGAGCTAACTCTCTTCCCCTTTAGTTTAGTTTAATGGGTTTTCCACACAGAATTTACCGATTTGCTTCAAAATTTGGATATAGGTTCATTCTGATAAGGCACTTCCCTGATTTGTTTTGGGAGTTCATTTGACAAGTATAAATGGGGGATCGGTGGGACTATCCCTCTTAATTTAGGTAAACAGTTTTTCTTTCAGAATTAACCAATTTGCTTCAATTTTTGGATACAGGTTCAGAATGATAAGATGCTTCCATAATTAGCCGTGGGGTTCTTTTGTTAAGTATTATGGGGGGTACAGGCAATTATCCCCCTCCCCTTAAATTTGATAAATGGGTTTTTATGCAGAAGTGTCTGATTTGCTTTAAATTTTGGGTGCAGGTTCTTGCTGATAAGACAAATTTCTGAATAGTTTTGGAAGTTCAATGGTTAAGTATAAAGGAGGGGGATAAATCCTCTTAAGTTATATAAATGGATTTTTATGATGAATTATGAAGTTTGCTCAGAATTTTGGATACAGATTTTTTATATGATAAAGCATATCCCTGGTTAGTTTAGGGGGTTCAATGATTTAGTATAAAAAGGGGAATAGGGGGGAGCAAATGCTCCTCTTAATTTGTTTTTCGAACGACATTAACCCTCCAAAATATAAGGCTGTAAATGCCATATGTGTATGCAAAGATTTTATTTGGTGGTAAAAACCTTAACCGATAACCCTTTTAAAAATATTTCCAAACAAAAATAATTTCTCAACCAATCAATGTCGGGAAAAGTTGGAGGGCAAAAATGCAGGCCATGGCAAAAATAGCATCTGAAAATATGTAAACTTCTAACATTTCACCGGAAAGAAGTGTCCCAGAATACTATTTTTCCTTTTCTATGCCAGGATGACATTAAAGAGGGGCTCTCTGTGGCCGAGTGGTCAAGGCACCATGCCGCGAATTGCTTGCGAGCGTAGGAGATTGTGGGTTCGAATCCCACTGGCTCCATTAAACACTCTCTTTGTGTGGAGCTCCCGGCTGTATTTCCTTCGTGTTAAAAAATTTCCTTGTGCTACCTCGTCCCTGTATATTGACTATGACTTATAAGCAGGCATTCATGTCGGCTCGACATGAATGCCTGCGCATAAAGCGTAATTTTTTTTTCCAACCACCTTCGTCGTTCCAAGCCCAAGCTCGCACTCTGATTGGTTGTTGCTCTCGGCACTGTTTTCAAAGTTTGCCTAATATAAATCTGGCGATAATCATACTTGGCGATAATCATACTTGGCGTAGCGATAGATGCTTCCGTCGAGGAGTTTGATTTCCTTCCGAACTGAGTACAAAGTAACTTTTCTCTTGCAGCATTGGATTGGATGGAACGTGTCTTACTGAATGCTGTACTCTTTAAAAGTTTTTACACACAACTTTTTACTTTGTACTCGGTTCGGAAGGAAATCAAACTCGACGGAAGCGTCTATCGCTACGCCAAGTATGATTATCGCCAAGTTACGTGAAAACAGTGCCGAGAGCAACAACCAATTATAGTGCGAGCTTGGCCTTGGGACGACGAAGGTGGTTGGAAAAAAAATTACGCGCTTATAAGTCAAGTCAATATAAAGGGATGAGATAGCACAAGGAAATTTTGTCAAGCACACAAGTCAGATGTATGTATTCAATAAAATAAAATAAATAATAAATACATCAAAGTGATCTCACAGAGGAAAGGGAAGGGGGAGGGGGATTACGCAGGGCCTGATTAATGCACGGGCCTCCGGGGCCTGGGCCCATCAATTTTAGGGGCCCACGAATTATATGGCTGATTTTTTCCCTTAATCAAGTACTTTTCGAATTATATTGTTTCATAAAATATGAAACGTAAAATTTAAATATTCTGAATGACTCAATAAAATTTTTAAAAAGCTTTTAACCTAGGCACTTTTCACCAAAACAACTTTGTCAACTCATGAAATGAACCTTCTTTTTTTTCTGAAAGTATCGCCGAAAATGGGTAGGTAGGGGGCCCAACTTTTTAACAGGCTCTGGGCCCAACTTCAGCTTGATCGGGCTCTGGGATTACGTCGAATTTTCATATTTGGATAAAGCCAGAATTCGCCTGATAAACCATTCGGCTCTGAACCTGAGTGCTGTACACTTAAAAATATCATGAAAAGTTACCTCTGTTTTTAAAGGCTGTTTATTTTCTGACCAATGAGTACCCTCCATTTGCTTTTGTTCTCATTAGTCAGAGAATAGATAGCCCTAAAAAACAGAGCTAACTTTTTAGGATATTTTTAACAGTGTAAAAAATACACTTGTTAAAGGCCATCTATGGGGCAGTTGCAATAGAGCTCATCAGTGCGACGTCACAGACAACTCAACCCCGCATTTCCATGGTAACTGGGTCAAACAAACCGAGAGAGTTTAGAGTGTGCTAGAGTCGTTCAAAGACTGAATTCATTGAACTGGGTGAAGTTTTAAAAGCGATCCGCAAGTGTTTGGACCGAATTGTAACTTGTTTAAATCAGTTTCAGGGTTGAATTTTTAGCTTCACGGTAAAACAACACATTCATCTCTATCTTTTCTGAACTCTGTGGTTTGTTTTGACCCAATTTCTGGAGTTGTGACGTCACCACAGGTCAGACCAGCGCCCCCTAGATTAATCTAGGGGGCGCTGGTCAGACACTAGTAATAGACAGTTCTGATTGATGGGATCACCCTGACCTCCACTTGAAATACAATGGCTATCAGCTGATTGCAAGTTCCCTATTCTCTGACCAATGAGACCGATCAAAAACGCATTATGGAGCGTTCTCATAGGTCAGAAAATAAATAGCCTTTAAAATCAGAGTTAATTTTTCATGATGTCCATTATGATCAATTCTTACATGATGAGACTCACTCCATCTTCCTGTCTCCTCAACACACGTACAGCCTGATCTGCATCCATGAACAGCTTTATAAACACATGTTTCCCGCCGCCAGGTTTGTTTTGATTTGGATTTGGATTGAAATATTGAAAATCGAAGTAGACTGGTTGGTTCTTTGAATAGTACATTAAACGAAAGGATTCCCAAACCATATAACAACGAAAAAACGCACTAGTGTTTATAATTTTACTGTATAGTATAAATTAAATTGCAGATTGTTCCTACAAACATAACTACTTTGGACGAAAAGTAAGCAAAGTTTTGAAAAACTCAAACTCATTGTTTAGCTTTTTCGACATCTAAGTAAAAGAGAATTATTTTACGTCTAAGAAAATACATATCCATAATTATTCAGGTGAAGCCGAAAATTCGGTTTATTTTCCGAATCAACTATTCGGTATTCCGTGAATTTCTAATTTAATTTTTTTATGTATTATTTCTATTATTAGACTATCACACTACTTTCAATTAAAAAAAAAAAAGATACAGAAAATTTGTTAATAAGAAATTTGAAATTGCCTCCCTGAAAAGCGAGATCTTCGTCAAGAACTTGCGTTAATTCTTGTGAAATTGTAGAGATGCAATAGAAAGAATTAAGTTTAAAAAGGGTTATCATGTAGTATTCGCCCGGAGATGTCGGCCATTTTGTTTCCTTTTGCCGATTTTGAATTTCTTTTTTTTATTTATTCATTTATTTTTGTTCGTGTTTTTTGTAAAATGTTTAATATCTGAAACATTTTTTACTGTAATTTCGGAATATATATATATATATTTAAATGAATATGCGGTTTGTTTAACTGTTTTAAAATTTATAATTTTACCATTAGCTAATTATAAATTCCTTCTCTCCCTTCCGCTATATTTTCCACTTTATTTGCAAATGTTTGGAGTGTTGATTTTCAATTTAAAAATTTGTTATTGTTTATATTTAATTTCTGAATTGTTCAAAAATTAGTTATAAAGTGGTCATAAGTGTTCAGCAAAGAAACAAAATGGTGGATACTGGGCGAATACTACATCTGAAGTCTCCCATAAACAAAAGACTTAAATGGGATTATGAAACTACCTTTTTGACTTAGTATGATTTCCTATAATATTCTAGTTAAAAAAAAAAAAAAAAAAAAAAAAAATCTCTCTTTTTTTTTTTTTCCACATTTCAAAACCCAGCCTGTTACTTTTCTGTATTAAATTAATTGAACACAACTTTCACTTCTCGTTTTTAATTTTGATTGTATTTGAGTCTGTGCAAGCAGGGGTTCGTCCCCTTCCCCCCTCCCACCTAGTTATGCCTATAAAGAAATTTCATAAGAAACTTTAAATTGAAAGTATAAAAATGAGAATATTTTATAAAATAGTGAATGCAAGCACAAGTCAGGGCCGTAGCTAGAAGTGAACAATAGAGGGGGCTCAAGTGAATGTAGGGGGGGGGGCTCAAGAGAATGTAAGGGGGGCTCATAATTTTTTTCTCTCGTATTGCCACAGAAAGATAAAGTAACACATATTCATATTGTAGGTACTATGTTTCTTATTAAAAAGTGTTCTAATAACTTCATTTTATACTAAGAAAATTATAGGATGATGAAAATTTTGAGTGTATAGCTGATCAAAATTAAACATCATGCCTTCATATGTACAAAGAAGATGAGGGAGTGTTGAAACACTTATTTTAGATACAATTTAGTAATCCTGCAAAATTGTGAAAGGTTCTCAAAACAAAGTTAGATTTTTGAACAGAATTTCATTTGAATTTTCGGAACAGAAATTCATTGAGTGACCTTGGAATCTTTTCCAGGGGGGGGGGGGGGCTGAGCCGCCCATAGCGCTCCCTTAGCTATGGCCCTGGCACAAGTACAAATAAAGTGCTTTCATTAAAAAAAATAGTTATCAAAATCAATTCAATAGAAAGGTCACTTGACTAAAAGCAGGGCTCGAAATGGAAAATTTCACGAACCGGAACGCTATTTCAAAATTACAATGGAAAATTTCACGAACCGGAACGCTATTTTTCAAAAATTTTTTTGATAATTTTTTTTTTTTCAAAGTATAGCTAAATTTATTTTTAACTTGACAAAATCAATTTTTAAAGGTTACATTGAACAGAATATGCTATATACATGTAAAATAATATGTTTGCGATACAAAAAACGCCGATTTTTTTTTTTTTTCTTTTGCCGGAAAACAGCATGCGGAATGTAAACGGTCCGTGTCTTCAATTCGCCTGCTTCCATCTCCATTATATCAAAAAATTAAATTTTAAAAGTCTGGATTTGGAGACTCACATTGATTCAGAGATTTAAGTTTAAAAAGGTTGTTTTTTTTTTTTACTTTGCCAGTAACAACATACGGTATGTAAACAATTCCATCTCCGTTACAACAAAAGATTAATATAAAAAAGTCTAAATATGTGTGTGGACTGTCATATTTATATAGTAACTAAAGTTTAAGATTAGATGTAAGTTCATTGAAAGGAACAGAAGTGCTGAATGTAAACAAAAAGATAAAAGATTAAATTATATTTCACACGCAATATGTAGTGCAATTTCTGCACATGTTTTATCAGAGTGCAAAATATTTCCCATTGATATTCCATTTAATCTCTGCAAATCAAAGTCAACTGGAAGATCGACAAATGGTCTTTGTTGTTTCACAATTTTATACACACTCCTAAAAAGCTTTTCTGTATTCGAAAATTGCGGTTTGTTCATATTTTCAATGTGGTTATCAATTTCTTTTTTAGCTGATTTTTCCAAAATTTCTGCAGCTTTTTTATGTGCATCAATGTTTTTGTGTTCGTATATCTTTTTTTTCAAACTGGATTGTACCGAGCCTGCCTTACCACTTGGCGTGATAGAACAATTTTGCCATACTTTCGAAAGTCTTAAATTTCTATCACTAAGTACTCCTAAATCTTTTACTTTTCTGCAGATTAAACAACCTAATCCACCATTGTCTACAATTAACCAAGTATTATCTTTCAATCGTTTTAGTTTTTCTTCTCTCAAAAAGTCAGGCAATTCAACGTTTTCACTTGGTACATTTTCTTCTAGATTCAATTTCTGCTTTTTGGCTGGTGGAGTAGCTTCATCTGTTTTGCAATCATTTTTGCTACTTGTTCCAGAGTCTCCCCCAGGTTTTAAAATGGGCAAGGCGCTATTGTTCTGAAAAGAGCAGTTTTTACATTTTCAGGGCGCTTTTATAGAGTTGAACCTAGAATCTAGCGGTTCAAAAATCGTGAAAAAGCAGAAAATTCATCAAAAAATCGAGAAAAAAAACAAAAATTTCGCCAAAAAATTGAACAAAAAGAAAAAAATGATAATTTTTGCTAAAAGATCGCGAAAAACGGTCGATTTTGTTAAAAGATCGCAAAAAGCAGCAGATGTTGTAAAAAGATCGCAAAAAACTGGCAAATTCTCTAAAAAATCACTAAAAAACGACAAATTTCGTGAAATCGCAAAAAAGGCAATTATTGTTAAAAGTTCGTGAAAAAACGGCAATTTTTGTTAAAAGATTGCGAAAAAATGGCCGATTTTGTTAAAAGATTGTTAAAGGGCGAGCCTGATTTATTGAAAAATACATTAAAAAAAAAGAATTGAATACAGGGTTACAGGGTTCTTTTTGTTTCATAAACGGGTGCTTTCAGGATTCACATTTAGAAAGTTTTAGTTTTGGACAATCAAAAGATGATTGCGAACAGGGGGGGAGGGGGGAGAGAAGGAGGAGTTCGCCCCGGGCACGGAAATTTAGGGGATGCCAAATTCATACCACAAACGACATTTTTGAGCTGTCACAAGAAAAAGTTGGGAGAGGGAGAGGCCTCAAATTCTAATTATGCCCCGGGTGCAATTTTCTCTTCACATGCCTTGATTGTGAAGCTGTAAAAATCCGCTTTTTGAGCATTAAAAACACAATTTTGAAGCAGGAAAATTAGTTTTTAGAACAGAAAAATTCACTTCTGGCATTAAGATTTTTTTTTGTGTGTGTGTGTGTGTCTCTTTGACGAAATTTGCATTTTTTCGCCATCTTTTGACGAAATCTGCCGTCTTTTCGGGATATTTTGACAAATTTTGCGTTTTTTTGCGAATTTTTGGCAAAATTAGCCGTTTTTTGCAAATATTTTGACAGAACTTTCCATTTTATTGCGATTTTCGGACGAAATTTGCCATTTTTCCAGAAATCTTTTGATAAAATCTGCCGTTTTATTGCAATTTTTGGACGAAATTAACCGTTTCTTTATGAATTTTACCGGAAATTAGTCGTTATTTCGCGATTTTTTTAGTGAAATTTGACTTTTTTCCGCAACTTTTTGACGAAATTACACGTTCTGTGGGACATGTAAGAGCCATTTTTTGGACGATATTTAGCATAATTTCACGAACCGGAACGATATTTAGCACAATTTCACGAACCGGAACGATATTTTACATAATTTCACGAACCGGAACATCGTTCCGGTTTGCTCCGGTACATTTCGAGCCCTGACTAAAAGAATAATCAGTATTTACATATTAACGTCACCGCAGCAGAAGTTGCGCTAATGCGCCAATAAAGAGCAATCTTGTTGTTCGCACATGCACAAAAAAAAGGCATCAGAAATAAGCAAAAAAAGCTCTAAAGCACTAAAAAATGGCATTGAAATGAGCTATAATAAGCATGAACAACAAGATTGCTCTTTATTGGTGCATTAGCTCAACTTCTGCTGAGATATATAGATACTAAATATGTTTTTAAAAATAATGTGCACAATGTATAAAAAATCTATACAGGGTGATTCAGCTCGTCGGTAACAAACTTTAAGGATCGATAGAGCACACCTAGATGAACATTTTTGAATAGGGAATGTAGGGTCCCTGACGCGATGGTAAGGCGCTAGGCGCTTTCGAAAATTTGGGTGCCGAAATTCGAAACGTCATAAAAACTAGGGAAATGGTTAGATTTTCTTGCTTGTTGCGTCGAAATGATTCTGTTTGTTTAGACTTTCTTCAGTACCAATTTGATAAGCGTATCTCTTAAAACATGGATAGGGGGCGCTGCAGACTTTGGAGAGCTAGACAACAACTTTAAGCCCGTTATTTTGATAATTTAACACATGCTCGCCAAAGTTTATACTCTAACTTAAAGTTTGAACCCAAAAGTAGAGCCCTGCAAAAAGCGTAAGAGCCGGAATAAAATGTCAAAGTACAGGGTGGTCGAAACTCGAAGGCTCCTAAGAGATAAACAAACAGATTTCTTGACTTATGGCATGCATTTTCATGATTCTGTTTGCTGGGGTTCTCTGAAACTCAGTTGAACGGTACAAAAAGAAACATCGATAGGGGGCGCTTTGGGCAAAAAACATAATTCGTTGACATTTCGGACGCTAACTGGAAACGGGGCGCTACGATCAGTTAGTAATAATGAAAACACATTTTCTACCTCTGCTCAACACTTCTGAATAAATTTAGACCAAAAACATCAATGATACTGGAAATTTATTTACAAAAAATAACACTACAGAAGATGCTCGAAATTTCGACCTTGGGCCATGATGCAGGCTTCGCACCTCCGTCGCATTGAGGAGTGTGTATTTCCAACAATGCCAGGAGTATCTCTGATCTGCCCTGCAGCTGCTACAATGCGCGCCACAAGTTCTTCAGCACTGCTGACAGGTGTATGGTATACCTCGGCCTTCAGGTAACCCCAAAGGAAGAAATCCAAGCAGGTGAGGTCTGGTGATCGGGCAGGCCAGTGAACTGGACCCCCACGCCCAATCCACCGCTGGCCATACCTTGCGTTTAGATGGAGACGCACGTCGTTCGTGTAATGGGCCGGAGCTCCATCGTGCTGGAACCACATCTGGCGACGCGAACCTTCGGGTACGTGCGCCTCCTCCAGAAGCTGCGGCAGCACTTGATCCAGGAAAATCAGGTAATTTCCACCTGTCAGCCGTTCAGGTAACAAATAAGGGCCAATGAGGCAATCCCCCAGAATGCCCTCCCACACATTTACTGAGAAACGCTCCTGGGCTGCTCGGCTTCTGGTTTCATGTGGATTTTCATCACACCACACATGACTGTTGTGGGCGTTCCACATTCCCTCCCGGCTGAAGGTGGACTCGTCCGTAAACAAAATGCTGTTTACAAAACGGGGATCCCTGGATCTCATCGCCAAGTACCATCTTGAGAATTCCACTCGAGGGCCAAAATCCTGCTCTCTGAGCAACTGCACCCGCTGGATGTGGTAGGGGTGCAGATTCCGGGAACGTAAGATGCGCCACGCAGTTGCTTGCGAAATGCCAACATGTCTGGCGATATCTCTCGTGCTAAGACCTGGGTTGTCCTCAACCTGGTTAAGCACAGCCTCTTCGTTGTCGGGGGTGCTCACTGATCGCTCCCGTTCAGGCCTGCCTCCGTCGAAAGATCCCGTTGTGGAAACCTCTGGTGTACTCGAGCGAAGAAGGCATGGCAGGGGATTTGCCTGTTGGGGTAACGCTCGGCGTACAACCGCTGAGCGGCTCGTCCATTACAACCAGCAGCGCCATACGCCAAATGCATGTCAGCCAATTCAGAGTTTGTGTACCGTTCCATCCTACTACCGATCTGCAGACAAGTAACCCGAAGCTTAAGTAGGTACCGCACGTTCAAAAGACGTGTCTGCGCATACAACTACGTCATCTCGCGTTGTCGTCTACGCATTACGTATCTTTTGCATATCGATATGGTACGATATCTTTTGCATAAATCAGCAAAAAGCACCTTATGTAAATTTTATTGCGCGCATTGTGCATGATTGAAACCAGCTATGTTTGTTAAAAAAAACAAACAAACTGCAGTTTTAATAGCTTCTTATGATAAGTAAATTACTCTCTTGTTTTGTTTCTAACTGATCGTAGCGGCCCGTTTCCAGTTAGCGTCCGAAATGTCAACGAATTATGTTTTTTGCCCAAAGCGCCCCCTATCGATGTTTCTTTTTGTACCGTTCAACTGAGTTTCAGAGAGCCCCAGCAAACAGAATCATGAAAATGCATGCCATAAGTCAAGAAATCTGTTTGTTTATCTCTTAGGAGCCTTCGAGTTTCGACCACCCTGTACTTTGACATTTTATTCCGGCTCTTACGCTTTTTGCAGGGCTCTACTTTTGGGTTCAAACTTTAAGTTAGAGTATAAACTTTGGCGAGCATGTGTTAAATTATCAAAATAACGGGCTTAAAGTTGTTGTCTAGCTCTCCAAAGTCTGCAGCGCCCCCTATGCATGTTTTAAGAGATACGCTTATCAAATTGGTACTGAAGAAAGTCTAAACAAACAGAATCATTTCGACGCAACAAGCAAGAAAATCTAACCATTTCCCTAGTTTTTATGACGTTTCGAATTTCGGCACCCAAATTTTCGAAAGCGCCTAGCGCCTTACCATCGCGTCAGGGACCCTACATTCCCTATTCAAAAATGTTCGTCTAGGTGTGCTCTATCGATCCTTAAAGTTTGTCACCGACGAGCTGAATCACCCTGTATATGCCACCCTTTTCAAATTTCTGCTCCCAGGTCATTGGGTTATAAATTTCTAAAGAGATAATTTTAAGTTTATAAAGTCCATGTATTGAAGTATTTTTCTTTTTATAGATGACTGATAAAGGCGAAGAACTAGCTCTACCATCTGCTATTGTAATGCGAATATTAAAAGATGCTGTAAGTAGTGAATTTATATGTTTACATAAACTCCCTCTCAAATAGTTTTCTTATTTATGATGTGATACAGTAAAACCCCAATAATTTGGATTAATTGGGACTGGACTCAATGCAGATTATCGAAAATCTGGAGAATTAGAAAAAAATTAAATAAAATAAAATATACTTACAGAAAATCCCCTTTATGTTAAACTTATTGAATATTTACAGGCAGTAAAAATGTTTACTTTGTAATAAAAAAGTTTCCAATTTTCTGCTGTGCTAGTTTTCTATATCTTTAGCGAGAGTGTTAGCCATACGGTCACACATCCGCTTGGGCATAAGCAGTTCGTTGAGTGTAGTCTAAATAAGAAAGCTTAAGGTATTCTTCCGAAAAGATTATTCTTATTCAGAATAAAACGATGAAACAAGTTAATGTTATGGAAATTAGCTAATCGCTTCTCAAACGTAAAAAAAAAAGAAAATTAACTAAAACAATCCGGATTAACGGGGTCCGAATTAGCAGAGTTCTACTGTATTTCAAAATTTTGAATATATTTAAAGAAATATAATCTATGGATTTCAATTGTTAAGTTAGCTTGCTTTTTTACAGTTTTGATAACATTATCTCATGTATGATCTTTTGCCACATTCACCATGTAGCCCCGACATCGATCCTTCGGACTTCTACTTTTTTCCACACTTGCAGCTACATCTTGCTAGCTTACCCCTTTCTGTACTATTGCTGCACATTGGCAACTGTCACAAAATGTTTTCTGGGTACTATTATTTATTATTCAACATATTATTTATATCAGTACTGTTACTTTAATTATTTAAAATGTTAAGCGTCAAGCCAATTCAGTCTATATTTCTCTCTGATCCTTGAGATAAGATTCCACCAAAATTTGTCTTTCTGCCAAGGATTGGTTTAGGTTACGACAAAGCAGTATATACATTTTAGAAGCATCTTTAAAACATCATGTTACATATCATATCAGCACTCTTGTCTCTTGTGTAAAATCAGGAACTTTTGTTGCACATAAATATTGGATCAAAAACTTTTTGCAAATTAATTTAGTGAAATTGTGCTTTTCCGTGTCCCTTCGACAAAATCTCACATTTTTCCTGCAATTCTTTGACAAATTGTATTTTTTCTGTGGTCCTTTGATGCAATTGGAGATTTTTTTCTGGCAAAAGATTGATTTAATTGTTTTTTATGGCAACCATTTATCAAAATTTATGTCTTTTGGTGTCCGAATTTTCCGACTGATAATTAAAAAAAATTTTTGGAAATTGCCACTGCTTTTAATTGTACGCTACCAATAAATTGTACATAAAATTGGAGATATTTTTAAATTTTTCGTATTTAAAAAAAAAAAAAGGTTACTTTTTTTTTTTTAATCTTTTCAAAAAATTGCTGCAAACTTCTGAATTTTATGTAAAATGTTCCATGCACGGCATGCATCTATATGATGCAACCCTGCACATCACATTGACTTTCTAATATACGTAGACGACACATCCCATTGTTATCTCCGCATGGTTTCGAATCCAACATCTTTGCCGAAAAGATGCTGTTTTTTGGCAGAGATCGCTTTATTGGCAACTTTCAGATTTCATTCTCACAGTAAAATAAATGTAAACATAGAAGCGAAACTACAAGCTGACGGGAGAAAAACTGGTTTGGCGCGCTAAATCTGCCCTCCGTCACGTGACGGAAGGCAGACATTACGGCCTACGAAAAGGTTGTCATTGTGGAGTCTAAGTATCTTAGGTCATTGGCACATCATTTTCAATGATTGTCCCACCCAGTCTGAATGAAAGTCTTGGTACCAATCATGCTTGGGATTTCTATGAATGCCAGAAAATAAGTTTTCGTGGCTCATACTACTGTTCAGTGCAACCACTCTTGTGAAGCACTTTCTCGTACCTCAAATATATAATTATGGCCAGCTCCTTCATACTGAAAGAGTTAACTCTGCACAGGATGTCCAAAATGAGGTTTATTGAGGGAAATTTAGGCAACAAGTCTGGGAATGTCAAGGAAATTTTTAAATATTTGGAAATGGTCAAGAAATTTTTGATGTACTACTTTCCATCAGAATCCCGTTTATGGTCTTAAATGAAGAAATTTTAAATTATTCATCCAATCTAAAATAAAAAAAAAATATGCAGACTGTATAACAACAACATAATCTGAAAAATAATTAAAAATCTAAAATTCATACAGTGCATTTTTTTTCCTTTTTTTAAGTATTTATCTAGATTAAAGTTGTTGATTGTAGAATGCTTTGCAACAATATGTAAGCCAAATTTTTATTTAGAAAGGTCAGGGAATTTTTTCACAAGAAATGCGTAAGAATCCTGCTAATATTATTTTTAATAGGAAAAAATGGAGTTTTTATTATATGAATATGTATGATTTTAAATGTTTAAGTGAAATAAAATAAGACTTGTATATTAATCACTCTTAAAATTAGTTAAATAATAAAACATTTAACTAAGTGACCATTTGTTTTCTTCGATTTTATAAAGGAGTAAAAGTGAAAAAAAAAATGTGGGGTGGGAGTAGGTAGAGGTCTGCACAGGCTGGGCCTCGGCCCGGCCCGCAGGCCGATTTCCAATAATGGCTTTCGGGCCGGGCCGGGCTTGGGCCTTACTTCTGAAGACTCAGGCCGGGCCTAGTCACTAATCCTTTCGGGCCGGGCCGGGCCTAGTCACTAATCTTTTCGGGCCAGGCCAGGCCAGGCTGGGCTCGGGCCTTAATTTTTTTGCTGGAGTATCGGGCCGGGCCTAACTTTTTTTTTCCGTACGAAGCCGAGACTGATTCCATTCTTCCTAGTTTCCATGGAACAAAATAATCAGTTCCTATTGAATTTTCCTATATGAAAATCCTTTTCTCGACTTTTTATAAATCAGTAATATTTGGCTTTGTCCAAAAATTTCTGCAAAAAAAGCATATACTTTTAAGCCGTCATTATTCTACAATTAAACATTAGAATTTATTCCTTTTAAAGAATCGTAGATTACTAGGCGTTTTAAAATAGAATTACACACACACACACACACACACACACAAAAAAAAACATGATTATGACGAAATTTTTTTTAAACTGAATACTGAAAGTTTCTTTTAAAATGTTAAAATGTTCATCCATGCAAAATGAATACAACAATACGGGAAAAAAAAATATATTAAATATTTACATCTGTTAAAAAGGGAATGCATTTTTTTTCGTTCCAAAGCAATTTCATCTTTGGAAATTTTACCATATACCGCTTTTTCAATTTTTTGTCTCCATTACAGGGAATATGGATTAATAATACTAGTGATAACTGAAACATTTACATACAACAAACAAAGATTCATTTAAAAGCATAAATATCGCAGCCTACGGCACTTCTGCATAAATGGAGATTATAAACATGGAAAAAGAAAAGACTAATATAATTTTTTTTTGGTCAGAACTCTTCCATAAGATTAAAGATCAATGTTCTGTAGAAATTCACTCGAGCCGGGCCGGGTTCGGGCCGAATTTTAAACTTTTTTCTGGATCGGGCCGGGCCATTATTTTTTTCGTTCGGGCCGGGCTCGGGCCGAAATTTTAACCTTTGGGCCAGGCCCGGGCCTGGAAATTTCGGCCCGTGCAGACCTCTAGGAGTAGGTAAAGGTCAGTGTAAACCAGGTAAAGATATTGATTCATATGGCTTTAAAAAAAAATTAGTTGATATATTTGCAATTTTGACTACAAATCACTAGTAGTTCCATCTCCATCTAAGTTTTATTCCAGCATTAATGTCTCTATCATTGAGAAATTGGGTTACTTATGAAATTCTAAATTAATTAAAGTCATCAAAACGAATTAAAAGCATTTTACTTTTATCAATGCTTCACTGTTTAAAAGTCAATTATGGTTTAAAAAAAACAAAAACAATTTTGGCTAAGGAAAGTTAGTTAAAACCATAAAAGCCACAGGCGTGACTTTTTTGCAACCCTACCCTCTGAAGATATCTATTTTATTAATAAGAGCTTTGTGAAGATTTCTGTTTTAAAAGACTTTTTTAACAATGCCTATTTTATTAAAAGAATTTTTGTGAGAAGGCTCTAAACAGCTCCAAATTTTGTATGGTATGGCTTTTGAACATTGAATGACACAAAATTTTTAAATAACAGCCTGCACATTTTTAATAATATAAATTTGTTGTGTTTAGTTTAAAAGTTTTAGATTTATTTAATACAGTTCAAGATGCAGTATATACTGAGTAAATGAATATTGAAAACAGAATGTTCCACTTCCCAGTTAACATTTAAAAATTTCTGATGGAGTACTAACCTGTAGAATTGCTTTAAATAAATAAAAAAAAAAACCCTATTTATTCTTAAAATAATCGATATTGATGAAATAAAATATGCTAAAATATTTATAATCAATAAGTGTAGTTATGTAGTTTATAATTTTAATTGCAGCAGTGCTTTAAATATGAAACATGTTGTAGCTTTTGCAGATTGTGTATTTATCTATTTTTTAGTTGCCGGATGGAATAAATGTATCCAAAGAAGCAAGAAATGCTGTATCAAGGGCAGCAGCAATATTTCTTCTGTATGCTACATCATGGTAAGTTATGTTTGTATGTTATTTCTATAACCAAATCATTATGAAATACTATAATTAAAAACTGGGGGGGGGGGTAATAGGTATATTAAATATTTAGATTATTATGATGGGTTTCCAGTTTCTACCCATCTAATCATCACTAATTGCCATTCTCCCCATTTTTCCATCATTACCTGCTGTCAGTTTTTTTAAGCGTGTGACTTCTTCATGTAATGTAGTATTGTTATTATATGAGACTACTCATGTAACTAGTGCTTAAATTCATTATAATATTTAAACACTTTTTTAACTTCTAACTAGTATATATTTGTATGTTTATATTTTTGAATAAATGCCACCTCCCAATCTTACACAGCTGTAACAAACACAATCACAAATGCGATATACCACATATATTTTCTGTTTATCAGAAAAGAAAGTCACGAAAAAATGGTTCTTAAAGAAAGAGTAATTTATAGGGCTGGGCAATATCAGAATTTTAATATTGTGATATATTACTGACCAAATACCGATATTTTCAATATATTTGAATTCATATGTCACTCCATTATAGGGTCATAAATGTAACTATCTTCTGTATAAAATACTACAAGCACATATTATATATATATGTGTGTGTGTGTGAGTGTGTGTTAATTATCAAGAAAAAATAAAAAAAATCAATATTTTAACATATTCAAAGGAACATAAATTTTAATTTTTATGTATTGATAAAAAAAAATGCATATCTTTTGCCTGCTGATCTGATCTAAAATATGTGTTATTGAAAACTTTTGGAAAGTTTAACACTATAAATTATTAAAATGAAACAAGAAAATGTATATAAGACAATAATTAGACAATAGATATGTTGAATGAAAATAATTTAATTACCTATAAATTTAGAATATTTTTTATTACAATGAAAAAAGTTTCTATTTCTGCATTTTTGGGCACTAAGAAGGAACACCTTCTTTTAGTTATTACATTTTCCCCTGTACTGAAAACTCTCTTATATGGCACACTTGATTCTTGAACTGCCAAGTATTTTCTGGCAAATTTAATGATGTTTGGGAAAGAACCTTGATTTTATTTCCACTACGTTAGTTGATAGTCATCAATTCCTAGTTTTGGGATGCATAAGTATCTTTCTATGTCATCAATTCCTAGTTTTGGGATGCATAAGTATCTTTTTATTTCTTCATTTACAATTTATTTTGGATCATTGGAAGTAATATTTTCCTCTTCCTCAAACAAAAGTGAAAGACCTTTACCTTTCTTCTTTTTTGGAGGTTCCAAATTTTTATTTTTACCTAACGCTGAATTGTCCAATTCCATTAACTCAGTTTGGATCAGTTCTTTGACTTTACTTTTGGCAGTGTCAGATATATAACTGTTTTTAAATTGGAGATCAACAAATGTGGATTTTATCAGTAAAGTTGAAACATCTTCATGTTTCACAAAAGCATCACAAATGCTCTCCTTTATTTCTTTTTAAAGTTTGGAATCACTGCTTTCAATTTGCAATTTTTTAAAAAATTTGTTGGATCACTGGAAGAAAGACAGAAAATGTAACATAATTTTCTAATGCCAATATATCTGTAATGTTCTCTAAAACGGTTGTTATTTCAACTAAGCTCTCTATAGAGGATATTTTAGGTCCTTCTGGCATCAGATGCTTTTTTTCTGGTCGAGGAAATTTTTTTTCTGGTGTCGGATCAAGGAAATTTTTTTTGACGGATTCAAATTGGATTATGGGTTGACTTTGATATGTAATTATCAGGTTCACATTGGGTGCTGTTATGTAGGACTCCTATTCAGTCCTAGTGTCAGGGATACCATGTCCCCTCCCTCCATCAGGCAAGTTCTGGCACCATCCCTTTAAGGGTGTTCGTTACTATCACATTTGGCTTATTTTAACTATGTTCCAAGTTGTATAAGGAAAATGCATAATGCATGTGTTAATTCTTTTTTTGTGGAAAAACCTATTAAAATAGAAAAAAGTATGCGTAAACTTTGACATAAAAAATGTCCACATATAATCTATATATTTAAAACGTTAAGCATTTCATTTCGACAGTCCATGAGAGCAAACTACTGCATCAAATCACACTATTCTTTTTTTAAATGAAAGGTATTTGGCCACAGATTTGTTATCTTACATTTGTTTGTTTAAAAATTTTATTAATTAGCCACAATTTTCAATTAAAATTTCACATATGTGCATGCGTACTGCATAAGTACAAGTCTGCCTTTGGAGTGACGCGCTTCACATGCGTAGAGATCCTCACTCAGTTGAACTATCACTTCACAGCTAGAAGTTTAGTTTTAAATGTGTCTGCATCTCAAATATAATTTATTCAATCTTATTGTAAACAAGCTCTTCTTTTTACCACAAAGTTATTATTACTCTCTTTCAGTGTTATTAGCAATTCAAAAATATGGTTTATTTCGGAAGGTGTCGTATTACACATAGAAGATAAACTCAATGATCTGAGGCTAAAAGTTGTGACTGGTAATCCTTCTTATAAATTGCCGTTACACACGAAGATTGGAAATATTAGCATTTTAAGTTATAGCTGATATCAATATATCAGAGAAATAAGTTACCATAAACATTAAAACACAAAATGGTTTCTGTAAAATCAAAATCCAAAAAATTGTGCATGTGTCAACTGATTCTGGAATTTCTCCATTATAGAAGATTATTCAGCATGTTCTTGGCAGCGTAGTGTGGTAAAGCAGTTGTTTTAAGCTTTGAGTTTTTGTAGAGATGCAAGTTCGAATCCAAACCTGGCAAAGTGATTTGTGTAGAATTTTTGTCGATAATTTATTTCAATAATAACATATTTTATTAGCAAGAAAAGTTTTAGGATTTTTATTATTATTATTTGAATGCTTTATAATTGAACAAAATTTAACACTGAAAAATATCTTGAAAAAATAATTATTTTATATTTAAAATACTTAACCTAAAATATTTTACATGCAATTATTAATTACGTAATTTGAACTGATCTACAATTTTTGTTACATTTTTTCTAATCAAGAATATATCATTATCAAGAATATAAATGTCTGTAAGAAAGAAAAGTTTGTCATTCATTAAAAAAAAAAGGAAAGAAATAAAAACATTAGTATAACAGCTATAAAATAAATTACATTGATACCCATGATTTGATATTTGAAAAGATGTATAAAAATGTATAAGAAAATTCAAGCAGTAAAAAATAAATATATTATAAATAGTTAGCTGCACCAAATTTCAAATTTAGGGTTTTAGAGAATGAGATAGATGAAAATAAAAGGCATGACAACTTTGAATGGTCGCGTAAATATTGTTATTTGAGAGGGGGGAGGGGCAGAAAGAAAATAGGCCATAATAAGCAAAAATAAATACCTTACACAGTATTTTTAGCTAAATTTCTGGTGAAATACAAACATAATTAGTTGTAAATTATAAACTTAAAACTATTTTACTTCATCGAATAGATTAGACCATCTATCATCTTAAAAAAAAAAATAGAAATCACTTATGTAATACAGTAATTCATCACAATTTGAATAGACAAATTTAAAAACAACTAATTAAAAATTCAAGAATTTTTCTGATAAAACATTGAATTTATTTATCATCAAATCTTGACGGGTATTATCTAATATGTTCTTATTCTCAAGATTTGAGCAATAAATGTCATTCCTGTTACTCCTAAAATGTAGTAACCAATGGA
Organism: Maratus speculifer; assembly: GCA_964019185.1. Taxonomy (NCBI): domain Eukaryota; kingdom Metazoa; phylum Arthropoda; class Arachnida; order Araneae; family Salticidae; genus Maratus; species Maratus speculifer. The sequence continues at coordinate 343,042,694 of OZ025291.1, forward strand.
CAAATTATGTTATCCAGCACTGAGAAATAATCACTTGTGCACAAATTACAATGCCTAAAAGTATATAGGGTACTACTCTGTTATCCTGCCGACCAATTTTGCCAAACTATACAAATCGCCTAACTAATAGCCAAATTATACATATTGACATAATTTTTATTTTAAAAAACGAAAAAACAAATAATTAGTGGAATATTAATAAAAATACAAATAAAACGTCGAAATAAAAATCACTTAATGACATTTTAAACACGTGAATCGTATATAATGTGACATTCATGATCATCCATTATTGGCATTTAATCTTCTAGTTTGGCGATAATTTTTTGGTCGACTGGATAACCTAGTAGTACCGTATACAGTCGAACCCCGTTATAGCAAACTTCGAGGGACCGAAGTTTTTGTTCGCTATATCCGAACCGTAAAAAAATGCTACAGTTTACAAAATATGTATATAATAACCTGATACCTATATGTTCAATAATGATGTATTAAGAAAAAAAAATGTAAATTCTATTAGATATGATCCAGGGTTGGCAAGTTTTTGACACGCGACAGTTTTTGACGGTTTAAACCATGGTTTAAACCGTCATGTCAAAAACCTCCTTGTCAAAAATGTCAAAAACTGTCAAAAACCTATATTTATTTACATATATATATATATCTACCTACATTTATATTTAATAATTATTTTTTTTTTTACTTTTAATAAAGAAAATGTTTTTAAATATGTTGTAGTAAAAAAAATTAAATTTTTGAAGAAAAATATTTTTAAAATTAAACAAAACCTTAGATTTTGGAAAACCTATCTTTTTTACTATTATTTATTAAATTTTAATAAGTTATTCAAAATGTACAGGGATATTAAATTATGAAGAAATTTATTTATACCCAAATTTAGTGTACAGTTTAAAATAATATTAAAGATTAGACATATTCTGTGTTTGATTAGGAACAGAAAGATGTTCAAAACTGGTTATGTGCTACATGGGGCAAATGAATTGGATTATTGAACTAAATTTTTACTTTGATAATTTTTATTTGGATTGATTTCGATTATGTAATCAGATTAATTGGAAGTATTTAATGAATGTTTTATTTTTAAAAATTATGTATTTAATTAGATAATAAAAAACTACGTAATATTTTGTGTTTTAGAAGTACTTCATAGATCAGTGTAATATTTTTTTTGTTTTGACTTTTACAATTGTTATTTGGTTAGAATTTTAAATCGTCAGCCATTTTTTGAATTTATAACTAATATACAGATAATAATAAGAAAAAATAACTCCTCTCTATAAATATCTGAGTATATATTTACAATATTCAGCTATTTATTTACTACTAGAAGATAGCTCGTCAAAATGACGTGTTTGCATTTTTAAAGGATGATAAAAAATTACAACTGTGGTCAATCATAGCCACTTTAGGCTGAAACAATTTTGATAAATACAGCGATTAAACTTGGAGAGGGAAAAATCTAACAAAAAAATATTTCAACAGAAATTTGCATTTAAAACTATAGCAAAACTATCTGGTAGATGGGGGTGGGGATTATAATAAAATTTAAAATGCACCCGTGGTTTGCTTAAATAAAAAGTTTTAATTAAATATATTTCTTAAAATCGTGGAAAGATTTCAAAGCGAAGTAAAATGTAGTGACGTCATTTACCGCTCCCACTGCAAATCTGACCAATGAGAATGCTCCATTACGACTATAGAACGATTTCATTGGTCAGAAAATAGATTGCCTTTAAAATTGGAGGTAACTTTTCACAATGTTTTTTATAGATTTGAAATTCTCAAGAGTCATTCATGGCTGTAAAGGAAAAAAATAAATAAAGCACCCCGAATATAAAAATTTTAACAATATTGCATTTAAAATGCACCTTAGCTTTCCTTTAATAAAAAGTTTTAATTAAATATACTTTTTGAAATCGTGGAAAGATTTCAAAGCGAAGTAAAATGTAGTGACGTCATTTAGAGCTCCCACTGTAAATCTGACCAATGAGAAGGCTTCATAACGACTGAAACATTTTCATTGGTGAATGAGTTTCTTTTTCTCGTGGATAGGTTGACCCCGGAATTGTTATACACGGAAGGGTTTTATATATATAATGCTGAAAAATTAGCTTATACAAATTCGTATGAATTTTTCCTTTTTTTTTTTTCTTCTTCTCACTGATTAGTATAAAATTTTGTTAGGTATCTTAAGTATTCAATTGTTGAATAATTACTTCTTGTCTTACCTTCGTATCAAAGTAAACATTTGTATTTTTAATACTATTAGTGTGTGTGCTGTGGGGTGGGGGAGTTAGATATAAAAATAGTTTATAATGTGTAATAATCATACATATAGTAAATAATATGCATTATATTTAAATTCAAATTAACCTACTGTATATTATGTGTATAATTTGTATAGCATAAAAAAATTATTAAACATATGTATCAAATTCCACACTTTTGAAAATCCTGCATTTACAACACGTAACTCGTTAACAGTTATAAATATTAGTTATGTCAAATGCATACTAAATAACTTTAGATTTTTTTTTAAATATTAAAATAATAATAATAATAAATAAACAATATTTAAACATAATTTTTGTACAAATATTTCTGCATATCCTTTCGAGATAAATTTCTGAGATTTGAAATCTGTCATTTTTACCTTAATTTTTATTAATTAAAAATATTTAAAGACCTGCTAATTTCCCATAATATAATTAAATTTCAACATATGTATGGCAACTGTTGTTAGTTTTAAAATTTAACAACAAACTAGTGCACCACAGTAGATTTGTGACTCTATGGGTTTTTGACAGGTTTTTGGCGGTTTAATCCGGTTTAAACCTTTGTCATGTCAAAAACCCCTTTTTGACGTCAAAAACCCAACCCTGATATGATCATTAATGAATTAAATTGACTAAAATTGATTACATTAAACTGGCACAATACTAAATAAATCAACTAAAAAGGAAGACAAACAGAAATACGGTAAAGCGCCAATTATCTAAACATTCGAGACCAACCCTAGTTCGGATAAATGAGCAAACATTTTAAGGAATGATCATGACTGTACTAAAATCTTTACACTTTTTCCAGGCTTAGGATGACTAACACTAATTATTGACGTGTTAAAAATTGTTTTATTTTTATTTTGTTTATTTACTTTTTTATCATTTAAATTTTTCTTTTTTTCACCACCTTGTGAACTCCAGAGAGTATAATTTAAGGAAAAAAAGCTTTTGATTATTGCTTGCTTCAAAGAAGACGTTTTTTTCAATGCTGCCATATCTCAAATTATTCTTAAATACATTTGTTAAATAAGGTAGCTTAAATGTGTTACTGAATTGCTATGACAGAAGTAATGGAAAATAATTGACATGTGGTCGTGATCACACCTGCAGAATGGCTACCATAAAAGAGAAAGAATGCAGGTCGTACTACTCTTTAATAAAAATACTTATCGTTGATTTGCACCATGTTTAAATAGCCGGCATGCATTTTCTTATAAAATTAGAGTCAAAAATCTTTTTTTATATCATCAAGTAAAAAAAGAAAAAAAAATCATGGTCGACTAGAAAAAAAGTTTGTTATAACCGATTCTTAAGATTCCGGAGGTTCGCTATAAAACGGTAAAATAACATTAAATACAATAGGAAAACGGCGGGACCAAAATTTTCGTTCGTTATAAACCGGGTTCGCTATAACGGGGTTCGACTGTATAGTATATTTTATCACTGATATAACAATAATACAAAAATTATCTTTGAAAAGAGGAAAACCAGCTTCTTCACGAGAAGGCATTGAATTCCCATTTGTTTGAAATTTCATTTAAACTGCTTTGTGTGAATGTTAGTGGAGATGTAAATAAGTTGCATATTTTTCTATTTATTTAAAAAATAGAAATTTTCTATTTCTATTTTTTCTATTCATTTTTTTCTATTTTAAAGATAAGGCAAATTTGTTTAGTGATAAATCATTGATAAATATCAAGAAAAGAAAAGTTGGTCAGGCATACTTCATTTCCAGATGCACTAGTAAGTATAAGAGAAACAAAATTAAAATGGCTATATGTAATTGAAGAATAAAAACACAAAATGAATATTTACTCATAAAAAAAATACCATGTATTTTACATCAGTGGTGACTTCCAAATATACATGTATATTAAATTAATTTTAGAAAGACCCAATTTAAAATGAATTAAACTTAATATATCAAAATTATACCTTTGGTCCGAAGTACTTTAAGGTATATAAATACTCATAAAGTTAATAATTATTTGCTCTTTTTTTTATCTAATTTTAATTTAAACAAATATATATTAAAAATAATGCATTCTACTGTCAGGAAAATATATTTTTTTTCTATATTTGGAAAAAAAAAAAAAAAAAAAAAAAAAAAAAATATTAAATTCTCATTGTCATGAAATTATTTAAGTTTCTTCAACTGCATCTTTATTATTTTTTTTTTAAAAAACTTTGTATTTTGTTTAATTTAAAATATTCTAAAATATTGATTCATTACAAAAAAAAAAAAAAAAAAAAAAAAATAATAATATGATGCATGTTGAAAAATGACACATAAATAGCGGCGAAGGGAGCACTAGCACCTTCTATCCGCCTCCTTTATTTTTTAAGTTAAATTTTGTAAAATAAAAAAAAACGAAATGATAGGCGCACCGCTTTGTGCAGATCGCCGTGTAAAGATAAAGATAATCCATTCCGTGTGACGTTTTAAACTGGTCTTGAATCGTTCGAGGTATTCGACGCTAATTATGTCTACTCCATGTATTTTCTCCTTGCTTTGCGAATGGTTAGTGCGAAAACTAACTGCGGAAGCAAATTTTAGCCTAAAAAATTCCTGGATCGCTGCCATTTATTTCCATAAAATTTATTCGCATGTTGTGGCAACAACTACTCTCGGTTGTCCTGAAAAATCTTCACTGCCAACTGCGCCGTTAACGGTCTTTCTTGTTGGAATTTCTCCGGTGCTGGAGGTGTCGAAATTCAAGCTGTTAAGCCTATCCCCCGCGTGTCCATCTAATTGCAATTTTTTGAATTTTATAATTAGTTTCTCTTAAATTTAATCATGTTGATCTTTAAAGATATCATCACTGGTGATGAGATGTTCACAGATTCTTCTAAATATAAAATTGTTGACGATTGCCTGTATGAGGTGGAATGTAGGCATGTTCAAAGAAGATTAGGGGATGTTCAACTTGAAGGTGCTAATCCTTCCCAGGAAGAAGCTGACGAAGGAACAGAAGATGTTGTAGAATCTGGATTAGATTTAGTTCTGAATCAGCGGCTTATTGAAACTGGGTTTTCCAAAAATGATTATAAAACCTACTTGAAAACATACACCAAATCTTTGCAAGACAAGTGGAAGGAGATGGGTAAAACTGATGCTGAAATCGCAGAAGCTAAATCAAAGTTTACTGAGGCTGTTAAAAAAGTGCTTCCTAAAGTTGGCGATTTGCAGTTTTTTATGGGCGAAAGTTCCAATCCCGACGGATTAATTGCTCTGCTTGAATATCGTGAAAATGCTTCCGGCGAAGAAACCCCTATTATGATATTTTTTAAACATGGACTTGAAGAAGAAAAAGTGTAAACTTAATTGCTTCTGTCCATAATTAAGAATAAATTTTTAAAAATATAAATATGCTATGTAATTATTTTGTATGCCTATATTAAAGTTCAGTTTATTTATAGTAATTGCCAAACTTTTTTCTCCTACTCGTGCATTTTTCTCGTGATAAGATATGAAGTATTTCAAAATTATTTTATGCTGAATATCTAAAATGATAAATTGATAATATTTTCTTACATTTTTCATTTTATGAATGTTTATAATTGAAAATGTGTAACAGTTGCTAAATATTAAAGTAAGTTTGTCAGAAACTTTGCATTCCTGTACTGTCATTTTAATAATTGCTATTTAAGTAAAATAGTATTTGAAATTTACTTTTTATTACAGTAGCAAGTGATATGAGACTAAAAACTTACTTTTTTGTTTGTGCTTGAATTTTAACTAAATGGGCATCAAATGTTTGATAATGCTGATATAGTGCTAAAAAATTTTCAGTATCTCATTATTTAAAAGTTGCAAGTTTGCATATAAATTTATGGTTCCAATCTGATTTTTAATACATATCTGACCATTTAATTTCTGTTTAAGTTTAGTATTTTTTTTTGTTTGGAAATTCTAATTGTCTGATTTTAGTAATAAATGGACACATCTAGAAGTTTTTAAGTAAATTTTTTTCAAAAAGATTAAATACGGGTACTAATTTTATTAAAAATTTAAAAGGCCAAGCAATTGGTGAAAAGTTTATTCTAATTGATTTTTATTTTTTATGAGTACTTTTACTCTTAAATGGATCTTTATACATAAGTACTACTGCTTTTTGAGAAATATTTTTAGAAGTAATAAAATAATTACTTAGTAAATTCTAAAATAAAAATTTGCTTAAAAAATAAGCTAAACATTTCTGTAAAGGCACAATTTTAAATATAATGGAATCTTTTGAGTAACTTGAAACGTAAATCCTCATATGGTAGAGTTTAAGTGTATACTGTTTATTCATTTTACAATCAAATCTGCATGATTTTGATATTGAATTTATTTATTACTTTAGTAAAACTAATAAAACAATTACTTAATGAATCTAAAATAAAAAATTGCTTAAAGAGGCTAAATATTCCTGTGAAAGCACAAATTAAAACATTGAATCTTTTTTATTTTGAGTAATTTAAAAGAAATCTTCAAATGGAAGAACTATTAATTTTACAATTTACACAAATCTGTGATGTTGATATTAAATTTCAACTAGAAGATTCCAGATAGTATCAACAGAAACAAGTCACTAATAACTGAAAATGAAATTTATTCTAATTATTTATATCATGCCTACAAGTATTGTACTGCTTAAAAATGTGTGTAGAATTTTTTTAAAAACTACATTAATTGGAAAATATATTTGTTGTTTATTTAAAGGTGAAACCACTTCAAAAAGTAATAGGCATTTGATATAGAATTGCCGTTGAATACAAATGTCTGATGAAATGCTACAAAACATTTTTCCTTTTTCAGCTAGTTATAATCGAAGGAATTTTCTGATGTAGGATATTATATAAACATTTATTAGCCATGCTTATAAAAATATTGTAAATATTTAGTGAAATAGTTACTACAATTGCCAAGTCAATGTTGGAGAAAAGACTGGAACTGGGGTATGGGGGTGGCATGGAATAGGATTTAAAGAAAGTCATGCTATTGATATGTCAATAGGGATTTAAGGTTTCAATTTTCACAATTAAAGTAATTTAAAAGTAACCATTAATATAATATGGGTCATTCCATGCCAAATCAACCAGTGACTCAACCTGACCCTTTCTGATTTCAATGAAACTGCTAGGGATCATTCTCTATGATGATATAAATTAGAGCATATTTTTATTTTTTGTTTATTGTTTTAAATTTTTCTACAATTATTTAAATTTTGAAAAATCATCATTTTTTAAGTTGCATAAATATTTTCAATTTTGAATTTCTCAAGTTCTATCATAGAAAATTTTATGACCACTCATTTCAAAGAGGAGTTTATAAGGTTTAATTTGATATGCAAGTTGACTATGTGTAGTTAAAATAAATAAAAGTTTAATTTTTTTTAAAATTTAAAATTTGAAAATTTTTTAGTCATTTTTAAAAATTCTGAAAAAATTGTATGTTTGTTGTAATATTATAAGCTTTAAATTCTGAAATTTTTGGAGTGGGATCTCAATGGGATCAGGAGTTATGAAATAAAAGCAAAAATTACCATTAAATTAGTAATTTAATTCTGTCTGTTATTTATGATTTGTATGGTAATTTTCAGCTTTTATTTCATAACTCCTGATCCCATTGGGATCCCACTCTAAAAATTTCAGAATTTAAAGCTTATAATATTACAACAAACATACAATTTTTTCAAAATTTTTAAAAATGACTATCTAAAAAAATTTTCAAATTTAAAATTTAAATATTATTTATTTTAAATATACATAGTTGACTTGCATATCAAATTAAACCGTATAAACTCCTTTTTGAAATGAGTGGTCATAAGGCTTAGATGCAGTATCTTCCCGTGAGTCGCCATTTTGTTTCTCAGTTATTTCTCTTGCATTATTATTTTACCTTAAACTACAAAATGCAATTAAAATGATTATTTAATGATTGAATCATACATTTCAAAAAATGATTTGAAATTAAACAAAACAATCTACTGAAGAAACTCAAAGATTGAAAGAGCAAATTTTTAATAGTAAAAATCGTTTGATTTACTTATTCATTTTTTATGTAAAACATTCAAGTAAATTGAAAAAAAAATTTTTAGTATGCATAAGACTTAAAAATATTTATTTTATGTTTCCTCAAAAAAATAATTACAAAATAATAATAAAGATAACAAATTGTGAGAAATAATAGGGAAACAAAATGGCGGCTCGCGGGAAGATGCTGCATCTGTTGCGGTCATAAAATTTTCTATGTTTGATAGAACTTGAGAAATTGAAAATTGAAAGTATTTATGCAACTCAAAAAATGATTTTTCAAAATTTAAATAATTGCATAAAAACATGCCTATTTGTGTTCCGGGGAATCCCCGGAATTCCGGGGATTTTATTAAAAGTGTCCCGGAAATTCCGGAGTTAATTACAACAAATCGGCATGCTTTTTTTTACTTTTCTATGAAGCTTTCCTTTCATCTACATGTTAGTAGCTGGGAAGCCTGTATGATTCGAAAGTAACAAATCGCCCTTTAGTTTAAAAATCTAGCGCCCCTCTTGCTCCCCATTAAAAATCTAGCGCCCCTCTTGCCGCTCATTCAAAAAAATAGCGCCCTTCTTTCCCCTCATTTGAAAAAACGCCCTTACTGCTGTTGCGTCCGAACTGAATGCACGCCTGCTAGTTGTCTTCTCATTCATACATTTAAGACCGCGCGTTCTCAAAGAGTGCATTGCGGTAGACAAGTCTTTGACAGGTCAAGTTTTTTTATAAGATTTTGTTCCGAAATTTCCAAGAACTAAAAACATTGTTTTTTTTTTTATTATTATCATGGATCAGAAAATTGAGGCATAAAAAGTATCGCGAATTTCAACAAATGATTGCCGAAAATTTTCGTCAATCGTTCACACCACACAAAAGAAAAAAAAAAAGAGAAAAAAACGCGAATTTCATCAAGGAGTCGTGGGGGAAAGCGTATTTCGTTTTAGAATTGCGAGAAAAACGCTAACTTTGACAAAGGATCGACGAAAAAGCGTTAATTTCATCAAAATGCAGCACACAAAAGTGTAAATTTTGAAGAATCGGAAAAAAACTTCAAAGTTTGTCAAGGAGCCATCGAAAGGATGCAAATTTTGTCAGATTATCGGGTGTAAAATAGAAATTTTGTTAGAGAGCCATTTGTTAGAACGCGAATTTTGTTAAATGACCGCGGACAAAAGACTAACTTCATCAAATGACGCAGAAAAAATGCTATTTTTCAAAGGGCCGTTGAAGAAACGCGAATTTTATCTAAGTATAGAGACGAAAAGCACGAATTTCATCAAAATGCCTCGTAAAAATGCGAATTTTGTATCAAAGGGCTGTGGAAGAAACTTCTTTTTTGACGACTCTGCGAAATTCACGTTTTTTTTTTATCGTAATCCCTGAACGAAATTCGTATCTTTTGACGATTCTCTGTCAGAATTCGTTTATTTCATGCGATTCTAAAACAAAATCTGCATCCCCCCCCAATAATTTGTCAAAATTTGCGATACGTTTTATATTCGAATTTTCGGAGTTTTGACCAATTTTTTTTAATTTCCGAAATGACTGACTCAATTTTTCTTGATTTTGTGGAAAATCTGATTAGAATCACAGAGGTGAAAAAGTATGAAATTCACAGCAAATTTTCTGAAAGGTTACAACAGAAGTGGGAAAAAGGGGGGAGCAATTCCATTCCCAGTACAAAGTTTTGTGGGTTTTTTTTTTTTCGCGCCCCTATTTTGAAATTTGCGTCTTTTTGCGATCGTTTGACGAAATTTATTGTTTTTTTGCGATCTTTTAACAAAACTTGCCGTTTTTTACGATCTTTTTACAAAATTTGCCGTTTTTTGCGATCTTTTAATAACATTTGTCGTTTTTCGTGATTTTTAGTAAAATTTGTCAGGTTTTATTTACAATCTTTTTACAAAATTTGTCTTTTTATCATGATCTTTTAACAAAATTTTCTGTTTTTTACGATCTTTATAAAGAATTTGTCGTTTTTCATGATTTTTTTTTTTTTACAAAATTTGTCACTTTTTAATGATTTTTTTAACAAAAAGTTGCCGTTTTTTCGCGATCTTTTAGCAAAATGTGCCGTTTTTTCGCGATCTTTTAGCAAAATATGCAGTTTTTTTCGCGATCTTTTAATAAAATTTGCCGTTTTTTGTGATCCTTTAACAAAATTTGTCGTTTTTTCGCGATCTTTTAACAAAATTCTTTTTTGGTGGATACGAATAAATGTGCAAGGGGTGAAAAAAGTAACATTTTTTGATGATTTTATAGTTTATATATATTATAGGAGTAAAATCCACAAAAGAATAAAATATTTGAAAGTTAAAAGCAATTCTATGTAATGGCTCATGGGATACTTATGAAGTTAATCGGTGATTATGATTTATATACTATTGTAACTTATTTTAAAAAAATGAAGATTTATTTTTTCAGGGGATTTAATCAAGTGTTACAAACAGGCATGTAAAAATTTAAAGCGATAAATAAAAATATGCTCTAATTTATATCATCATAGAGAATGATCCCTAGCAGTTTCACTGAAATCGGAAATGGCAAAATTGGATGTTGAATTTTTTTGGTTGATTTGACATATAATGAATTCCACAGCACAGTGTTGTTGATGGAATATTTTTAGAAGACTAAAAAGTATTTCCTAAGTTATTTGAAATACTTATTAAAGAATTTTGTAACAAAAAAATGCAAAAAGATTATTTAGACATGTAATCTGCATCACTCTTGCATAATTAAATATAAAGGGGTTTTCAAAATATATGAATATTCCATGTGCAGTTACGAAATTATTTTTTAATTTTCAGTAAAATTTTGTTTTTATTTTTGTACATTTCTGCTGCAAGCCATTTTTACATAACATGTAGCTTGCAAAAAATGTGCTATAGCAAGTTATTTTGTTCAATTCTGCTATCTGTTAGACTTCAACACTATTTTTTTAGTGTATACAAGGTTGCTATGCAACCTGGAGAAGTCAGGGAATTTGATAAACTTTCATTGTGATCCCTAAGAGAATTTGATTGTTGTGCATTAGGGTGGAGCGAATTTTTTTTTTTTTTTTTTTTTTTTTTTTTTTTTTTTTTTTAAATCAAAAACGTATTGGTGCCTTTATACTAGTACATCAACTGCGTGACATTTTACCGCTGAAAAAAAATGGCTTGAGTCTGCGCTTTTGCTTTAAAAATCGAAATATTGGGTAAAATTTGTCATTTTTTTACATTTTTTCAAAAAAATTAAATTCCTACAGAGCTGGTTATAATTTAAAAGTGTTACTTACACCTTTATATTTATCTGTTTAATATATTTAAACTATAAAACAATATCTTTATTCCGTATAGCTGGAGCAAAACAGACAACTTTTGGTAAGAAAACGGCATTACCACTCTATTGGAGCATACAACGAAATGTTTTGAATGCATTTCTTGCATATCTGCTTTCAAAACTATTCTGTATATAACTAGTAGATATGGCTGCATTTCATATCCCACCCGTCTCAGCCACCCAACAATCTAGGCCCAGTGTTTTATTTATGTATTGAATTATTATTTTTTTTTCCCGAAGAAAAGCATAAGTTTTCTGTTAATCAAAGTAGTTTACCTCATCTTCGTTTTCACTGACATTGGATGTTACTGGTGTGACCTTCTGCATGTATATTTTTATACCTTGTGCAGGCCTCGGAGCGAGTCGCTAAACTCGCTTTTCTCGTTATTTTTTTTGCATTTGTCTCTTTTAGTCTATATTTTTCAGATTGTCTCTTTTTTCACGTTTTTTAAATGTTCCTTACCCATCGATCGATCGCAGGAAAAAGATCGTAACTTTCCTCATTTGATAGCGGGAAAAACATCGCAAAATTCAACAATTTGTCGTGAGGAAATATCGGAAAACTTGTCAGTTTATCGCATTAAAATCTCGAAATTTGTCAATTGTTCACGGGTAAAAATCACAAAATTTTTCAGTCGGAAACCGGCGGAAAATCATGGATTATGTTAATCTGTCTTAGAATGAAACAGGGATGCCACTTTTCCGCCTTTTGGCAGATTTCCGCTTTTTTAATTTTTAAGAATTCACGATTTTCGTTAAGCAATTAGGAGATAAAATAACGATTTTCGTCGAATGATCACGAAATAAAACAGCCTTTTCCATCAAACGTTCGCGAAATATAACATCGATTTTCGTCAAGCGATCGCGAAATATAACATCGATTGTCGTTAAAAGATCGGAAAAACGGCTATTTTCATCAAACAGTCGCGATACAAAGCAGCAATTTTCATCAAACGGTCCCGATATAAAGCAGCAATTTTCATCAAACGATCGCGAAACAAAACTGTGGTTTTCTTGAAACGATCGCAATGTGAAATGGCGATTTTTGTCTAACGATCGCTAAATAAAACGACCATTTTCGTCAAACGATCGCGATATAAAACTGCGACTTTCGTCAAACGATCGCGAAATGAAACGGCGATTTTTGTCAAAGGATCGCGATGTGAAACGATGATTTTTGTCAAACGATCATGATGTGAAACGGCGATTTTCGTCAAAAGATCGCGATGTGGAACTATGATTTTCATCAAGCGATCATGATGTGAAACACCTATTTTCGTCAAATGATCGCTAAATAAAACAGCGATTTTCGTCAAACAATCGCAATGTAAAACGACGATTTTCGTCAAACGATCGTGAAACGAAGCGGTGATTTTTCTGAAACGATCGCAATGTGAAACGACGATTTTTGTCAAAAGATCACGATGTGGAACGATGATTTTTATCAAACGATCATGATGTGAAACGGCGATTTTCGTCAAATGATCGCTAAATAAAACGGCGATTTTCGCCAAACGTTCATGAAATAAAACAGTTATTTTCGTCAAATTAAAAAAAAGTGCAAAATTTTGCTATTCACTCGCGGAATAATCATTGAATTTATTGCTGGGTTACTTGAATTGGTTTAAAATGATGTGACACATAAAATTCTTCACTGAACCTGTTGCTGGGTTACCTTAATTGATGTAAAATACTGTGAACTAAAGAAAAATCATTTTAACTTATTCTTATAAATTAAAAGTTTACAACAAAAGAAAAGCTGTAATTTTTTATTTAGTTTGTTATAAACAATATAATTTTCAAAATTCATACATAAAGTTGTGAAAAATGTCGTAAATTTTACTTTACGCATAATTTCCTCTTTTTTGCTATTTTCTGAGTGGCATCCCTGATGAAACCATGACACCATATAGTGAAACTTTAGTCGCGGAAAAAAGTATACCAAATTTCCCGGGAACAGAATCGGTGCAATGCTGTGACGCAAGTCGCAGACTTTTGAGAAGGTCCACAGGCTATTTTTCAACTGTTATAAATTTAGCAAAAATTAAAAAATTTCGGTCCTAAATCCAAAAATTCGGACATAAAAGTGTATCGTGAATTTCGACAAACAGTCTTCGAAAAGAAATCTATTTCGTCATAGATCGCGAAAACATGCGAATTATTCAAAAAATCGCGAAAAAACGACAAATTTCCACAAAAAAAAAAAAAATTCATTCAAAACATCGTGAAAAAACTGGCAAGTTTCTTTAAAACATCGCAAAAAAAAAAAAAAGGTAAATCTCTTCAAAAGATCATGAAAAAACGGCAGTTTTCATCAAAAAATCACGAAAAAATGTCAAATTTTCTCAATAAATTGCGAAAAACGGCAAATTTCGTTAACCTTCCTACCCTGTTGAAATTTTACTCAAACCTGATTAAAATATTTCGCACCAGAATTTTTATTTAATTCCAGTTACGATAGTTATTAACTTAAATCTTTGTGTTATTTATTTAATTTACTTTATGAAAAAATTTCTGGTTTCAATCGAATGAAACGCATTATAGGACTGGGTCGATTAGACCCATTCAGGGTAGGAAGGTTAAAAAAAAAAAAACCCAAAAATGGCATTTTTCTTCAAAAGATCACGAAAAAAAAGTCATTTTTCTTCAAAAAATCACGAAAAAAAATAGCAAATTTCTTCAAAAGATCGTGAAAAAAGGCAAATTTCTTCAAAAGAACGCGAAAAAACGGTAGTTTTGTAAAATGATCATGAAACAACAGCGAATTTCTCCGAAAAATCACGAAAAAACGTCAAATTTCATAAAAAAAATCACGGAAAAAGTAACATTCCTTCCTAAAGTTAGCAAAAAAAAGGCAAACGTCTTCAAAAAATCGCGAAAAATTGTTAAAGAATCACGAAAAAACTGCAAATTTCTTCAAGAGATCGCGAAAAAATGGCAAATTTCTTCAAGAGATCGGGAAAAACGGCAAATTTCTTCAAAAGATCACAAAAAAACGGCAAATTTCTTCAAGAGATCGCAAAAAACGGCAGTTTTCGTCAATAGATCGCGAAAAAATGCAAATTTCGTCAAAAGATTGTGAAAAAACGCAAATTTTGTCAAAGAGGAGCCCCCATGGGCCATTGTTTTAGAAATTTGCTTTTTTCTGCATTTATATGACAAAATTCGTCATATTTTCCGCGATCGATTGGTGAAATTCAAAATTCTTTCACGTTTATTTGCCGAAATTCATCTTTTCCATGATCGCAGAAAAAAATCACGAATTTTGACAGTCGATCATTCTTCAAAATTTGTGATTTTTTTTTCTTTGCAATCGCGATTTTTTTTCCGTGTGATTTTGCAAATGATCGCAAGAAAAAAAAAATCATGAATTTTTAAAAATAAATACAGAAAAATAGTAAATTTCTGCAAACAATAGCAAAAAAATTGCGAATTTTGTCAAATGAAAACCAAAAAAAAATCACAAATTTTACTGAAAAAAAATTTCAAATGTCAGCGAACAATCGTGGAAGAAGAATCGTTCCGTAAGCAATAGTGTGGGAAAATCACAATTTTCATATTAATTTGCGGCAATTGGTAGAGGGGGGGGATAGTTAATTTTGTCAAATGGTCTTAGAAGGAAATGGGACCGTTCAAGTATTACATAAGCATATTTTTAATCATTTTGTACCCCCTCCCACCCCCTTGTAAGAAAATATAAGCAAATGCTAGACCCCCCCCCCCTTTTGCTTACATAAGGTTTTATGGCAGTTTCTACATCAGTACTTCTTGACTTATTATAGTTATAATAAATACTTATAAATAGTTACCAATCAATTACATTATTAATCCTACAAATTTATATAGGCATATAAGGATTGTGATATCAAAATATATAAAATGGTTTTAATATATTGTTGCTTATTGCATTAAACAAACCACAGAATACAAAATGGTTTAAATATATTGTTATTTATCACATTTAACAATAAAACAAGATATACAAGTAGTTTTAACTTACTCGCTAAGCATCATAACTAAAATTATGAACCAATAAAAAATTCACTATGCAACTGAGCTAAAACAATAAATATCTGTGCTGTGTATCCGAAACAAGAAAAACCCCAAGTAGGTTTTTTGCTTTCTAAAGTTCCAAAATCTATAGAGAAGGAAGTTTGACAATAGGAGTGAAAAGACAAAAATTTCCAGAAATTCTGTAAAAATTCCCGGAATTTCATGACCGATTGAGCGGGAGAAAAGAAAATACTGGACTTACCTAAAATAAAGTCAACTGACCAGTTACCCTGGCAACAGAACCCAGCCACACCGGTTCCTGTGTTTTTCTAGTCTTGCAATGTACTTGACTTGGCACACAACTTAACAGACAACAATGAAGACAAATGGCGAGTGGGAGATACGGGGTCACGCGACTGCCAATGGATAAGCAAAGGATAAAATCGAAAATAAACGGCAAATTTCAAATGGACTGTAGAACGCTCTTTCCCCATCATACTTTGTTTGCTTGTTGAATTTGAACTGCAGTTGCTTCGTTGTTTAATGTTTATGTAAGAACTGTCGTGACCCACCCTCCCCCTTGTCAGAAAAAAATAAGCAGACTCTGGACCCCCCTCCCCCTTTAGAGCTTACGTAATACTTGAACGGTCCCAATGTAGTATGCCAGTTAAATGTGTCCTAAACTAAAATATCCAAAAAAGTTTGTGTGAAATATTACTTGGCACCAGTACAACCCCTGATTTTACTTTTTCACCAACACCATTTGATAAATTTCGCCATTCTTTTCCTGAGATAATTTGACACTGTTTTATACTGTAACTGATTTTTGCACATTTTAATGTAACCCATTGACAGGCATCCTTGATTTTTTTTTTTTTTATGGCTTTATTCTACGAAATTCGTTATTTTTCTAGCGACTAGTTGATAAATTTCACTATTTATTTCTGTGACCTTCGACAAAATTAGCAATTATTTGTATGATCGCTTTTGGAATTTCGCAATCATTTAATGAATTTTGTGATTCATCCCTCTCTTCGAGACCCATTTGATGAATTTTATGATGTTTAACACAAGATCCATTTGACTAATATCGTGATTTTTTTTAAGGCCATCTGATAATTTTTGTGATTTTTTTTTTTTTTTTTTTATCCTAAGAACATTTGACTAATTTCGAGAATTTTTTCCCCGAGATCATGCGACAAATTTTATTATTTGTTTTTTGAGACAATTTGATGAATTTCACTATATTTCCTGGAATTTCATGATCTTGTAACCGTGGTCATTTGATGAATTTCTGATTTTCTTTCATGATGAATTGTTGCGATTTGAGATATTTTTCTGCAACCAATCAACAATATTTGCAATTATTTCAAAACCGACTGAAATGCATTGAAAATGTATTCCGCATAGTGTGTTAAACCCAGTGGCGGATCCAAGGGGGGGGTCATGGGGGTCATGACCCCCCCTGGAGCTCTTCAAAGAGGGATGTACAGTGTAAGTAAAAAGTGCTAAAACAGGAACGCAAAATTTTTTGGGTGTGATCGACGAAATTTGAAAATTTCCCACGAATGGTCTGCGAAATTCGCGATTTTTCTTCACTTGATTAGCAAAATTCACGATTTTTTCACACTCGATCGGTGAAATTCGCGATTTTTGCGAAGCCGATCCACGAAATTCACAATTTTTCCATGCCTAATCGACGAAATTCAAGATTTTTTGGGTGTGATCGACGAAATTTGAAATTTTTCCACGAATGGTCTGCGAAATTTGCGATTTTTCTTCACTTGATTGACAAAATTCACGATTTTTCCGTGCCCAATCCACGAAACTAGCACATTTTTCCGTTCTTGTTCGATGAAATGTCTTCAACCACTCAAAGATTTTTTTAATTTTTCCGCGCATCATCGACAAAATTAGTGATTTTTTCGTTCCGAATCGACAAAGTTCGCAAGTTTTTTGTACTCGATCGCCCGAATCCGTGCTTTTTACGAAGCCGATCGACCATATTTACGATAATTTCTTTTCCGATCGATGGAATTGTCAATTTTTGTTCGCCATATCAATGTAATTCTAGATTTTTTTCATTCCCGATCAACTGTATTTGCGCTTTTTACGAAACTGATCGAACATATTTGTGACTTTTTCGTTCCTGATCGACAAAATTCGCAACTTTTCCATGCCCTACCAAAAGCGATTTTGTTGTTCCTGATCGAATAAATTTGGGCTTTTTACGAGAGCCATCAACCATATTCGGGATTTTTCCGTGCCCAATCGACGAGATTCGCGCCTTTATCCGTTCTTTGTCCCTGAAATACCGCACCGAACAATAAAATTCGCGATTCTTAACTGACTGGTGAAATCTGCATTTTTTCCCCGCCGTAAATTTATGAAATCTGTATTTTTTTTTCTCCCGATAAGCTGATAAAACTCGCTATTGTTCTGCAGCCGCTCAAAAAAATTTTCGTATTTTTCTGCGCATCATCGACAAAATCTTCGATTTTTCCTTGCCCTATCAACGAAATTAGCGATTTTTTTGTACCGATTCGACAAAATTCGCGAGTTATTCGTGCCCGTATCGCTTTTTTACGAAAACAATCGACTACATTCGCGATAATTTCTTTCCCGATTCACGAAATCGGCAACTTTTGCGTTCCATATCAACTCGAAATTCGCGATTTTTTATTCCCAATCAACAAAATTTGCGATTTTTCCTTTCCCGATCGAATAAATTCACGCTTTTTACGAAGCCGATCGATAAAATTGGGTTTTTTTCGTGCCTTATTAAAGAAATTTGCGATTTTTTCGTTCCAGATCGACAAAATTCACGATTTTTCTGAGACATACAGACAAAATTCGAGATTTTTCGAAGGCCGATAGACAAAACTCGCGATTTTCCAATGTACAGATGACGATATTCGATTTTTTCGCACGCGGTCAACGAAATTCGCGTTTTTTTCGCGCGGTAAACAGACAAAACAGCCAATTTTCTGCAACCTATGAACAAAATTTGCAATTTTTTCAAGTATTTAAAAAAAATTTAGACTTTTTTTTCCTTGCCCGATAAACGAAATCTGAGATTTTTCGCGTCCGATCGACAAAATTCGTGATTTTTGCGTGCATAATCGACAAAAGTCGCGATTTTTTCATGCGCGATCGGCGAAATTTGCTATTTTTTTAATGTAATTCTGTTTTCACAAGATTTACTGTATTTTAAAATTGCTTCATTACATCATCTGTCAAAAGTTGTGACCCCCCCCCTGGAGGTTGGGCTGGATCCGCCCTTGGTTAAACCTTATAGTGCTTGTCTGTATACCAAAAACATTTAAGTGAAGAGAAAGAAATGTTTTTTATTTGGTCTCCTTTTAGTCTCTTTTTTTAAATTTTGGTCTCTTTTAGTCTCTTTTTCTTGCGATTTAGTCTCTTTTCTCTCTTTTTTAAGAGTAACTCAGCAGTCCTAGGCCTGCTTGTGTAACAGAAGAGGAAGCTGAGTAATGTATTAGGTATGTTGCTAATTAAACCAATTCAGCAGTCTATTATCTTCATTAAATTTTGATACAGTTAATACATTATAATTGGGAGTTCTGTTACCACAACATTTTTTCAATCAATTGCATTATATATATATAATGATATGCCTAAAAATTGATTGTATGAATTCAATTTCTAGTATATCATCATTTACTGTACCTATTACATTGAATATATTTTGAGAAGCTAGCAGTTTAATATTATGACGATCGTTACAGAGGACTGCAAACAAAATTTGCTTGTTAAGCAACATTTCGAAAGAAGTTTTAGTATTTGTTTTATATCGTTTTCTGTGTTGTTTCGTACTCGAGTAATTTCTAATAAGTTTTTAGGCCTTTTCTTTAAGTGTGTATTACAGTTGGTATAAAATGTCCCGCGGTATAAAGTTTGATTATATATTTTGTGAGTAAATCTATAGTCTCTGATTGCCAATCTATGCTTACATAAAGCGGAAAATTTTATTTGCTTTATGAGCTGTTTTTTTGTGCGAGATGTTTTCTAAATTCCTATTCCCCATTTCTTCAGAGAAGTAGCTTTCCTTATGAATTAGCTTTGCAATCTCCGACAGAAATTTCTTGTCTGTTCTGAGTATCTTTTACTTAATTTGAGAAAATAATTTTTCAAAATTATTATCTATTTTATAAAAAATTGCAATAGGAAGTGAATAGTACATATACAAAGATTTTCTTATTGATCCAGTTAATTCATGTAGATTATAACGTTTTACATCGACTTTTCTAATAATTGACGCAGAGGAAATTCACTGGAGTTGAAGTAGCAAATGATCCATTATTATACACAATTCTAAGCTTACCCAATGCAAAATGGTTCACAGTGACAAATAGAATTCTCCTAAATTTAAATGAGTACTTATAGTTGATTAGAGTCTGTACATTCTCTCAAAAAGTATGCATTATAAGTTTATGCCCAAACAGTTCAGCATCAAATATTGTTCACTTATAAAATGGGGATCTAAAAGTTAATAGGAAATTACCTGGAAACGAAAACACTTAGAAAACGGCACAATGGTTGCTCTGCACGTGCAAAACAAATTCCCATTGCAATTCTCTCTGATGATCACCAGAAATCACATTAATCAGCTAGCTTCTCAACATATACAAAATGCAAAAGCAGAATAAATGATGGCATACTTATAGTTGAAATACCTGAAATCAAATTGAAGCAGATCATTATTTAAAAAATATATAATTGACTGAAAAAAATGTTGTAACAGAACTTCTAATCACTTTCATTAACTAGATGTAAGTTTGATAAAGATAATAGATGACTGAATAGATTCCTTTAATAATATTCCTGTACAATACTCTACTTGTCTTTTTTTTTTTTTAAGCTGTAAAAATATACATTAAGATATTTAATATAAGCAGCATGTGGATACAAAGAACAGAAAAACTAGGTGGATGCATCGAAAACATGCAAAATTATGATACAGAAAATCACAAATCAATATATAAATAAAACGCTGTACTAAGATGATCGAATAGTTGGGACGGGTGGTATATGAGATATAGCCACCTCCATGACGTATGTCCAAGGTAGTTTTGAAAAGAAAAGCTGTATTAAAAACAACAATTCATTGTATGTCCCAATAGAGTGGTAATGCAGTTTTCTTACCAAAAGTTGTCTGTTTTGCTCCAGCTATATGGAATAAAGATATTGTTTTATAGTTTAAATTTGTAAAGCTGATAAATATAAAGGTTTAAGTAACACTTTTAAATAATAACCAGCTCTGTAGGAATTAATTTTTTTGAAAAAATGTCAAAAAATGACAAGTTTTACCCAAAATTTCGATTTTTGGTGCAAAAGCGCAGACTCAAGCCATTTTTTTTTCAGCGGTAAAATTTCACACAGTTGATGTACTAGTATAAAGGCAACTTTTGGCAATTACCTGTTTTTGATTTAAAAAAAATATTTTTTTTCGCTCCACCCTATTGTGCAGCAAGAAGTGAGAATCTTCCATGATTTGGCAAACTGCATATTTAAAAATAGAAGAAAAATCATGCATCCCCCTTTTTTTCCCAAAAATTTCCTCTTTCATCCTTCACATTTTATATTTTTAATACTCATTATTACAGATTTTAAAACTTTTTCCAACAGTTATTTCATGTAACAATAAGTAATTATCACAAGCCTCCATCTCTTTACTTTGTTTCCCCTTACCTTTTGACTCCTATTGAAAATAAATTTTAGCTAGACAATGATTTTTGGATGTTTGTAATTAACAAAATAAATATTTGTGAACTCTGTGTACAAATATTTTGTAGCAAGTTTGTACAGTTTGTAGGAAACTTTATTTGAAAGTTTTCAATATAAATTATCAAAGAGAGCAATTCCAATTGTAAACTTCAAAACAAGATTGCTATTGATTTGGGAGGGGTATTGGGATAAAGAGCTTTAGTTCAGAGATTATTAGTTACTGTATTCAAGAAATTTTTAACCTTTTTTGAGTAAATATAACATTTTAAATTCAGCATGTCCACTATGCGCTACACCGCTCGATTAGAATTTTCTTGAAATACACCTGGAAAAGTCGTGGAATTTCATTCTCCCACATGAGTAGCAACCCTGTATGTACATACAGGGTGTCCAAAAAGTCTGGAAACGGCCGAATAACTCGAGAAATACATATGAGATTGAAAAACGTAAGTATACGTGTTAAATATTTTTAAATAAGCTACTCTGTGATACCAAATTTGACCTTCGAAACCGACCCCCTGGGGGTCAGTGGGGGTCCAACTTTGAAATCTTAAATTATAACCCCCATTTTTTATTGCAGATTCGGATTCTACGGACAAAAATACATAACTTTTGTATTTGATGTTTATTTCAAATCTTCGTTTATCACAGTGTAATCGAGCATATTAAATCGATACATATTCCCGCTTTTCCAATGGGATTTTCCCTAATCGAAACTGATTGGGCAGAATTTTCGACGTCAAATTCCTCGTCTCTTGTAGGAATAGCGTTTCCTGAAAATCACCTGTGGCGATTATTTCAATAGTGCTACACTGTTAAAAATTTGACCCATTTGCTGCAGCGTCACTCCACAGCTATTATAGAATATCTCTTTTGTGACCAATGAGAATGCTCCATAACACAGTAAAGTAATCGTTTTCTATAAAAGCGGTGGAGTGACGATGCAGCAAAAGGGTAAATTTTTTTACAGTGTACTTTACTGTGTTATGGAACATTCTCATTGGTCATGAAAGAGATATTCTATAAAAGCTGTGGAGTGACGCTACAGCAAATGGATCAAATTTTTAAATGTGTAGCACTACCGAAATAATCGGCACGGGTGATTTTCAGGAAACGCTATTATTGCAAAAGACGAGGAATTTGATGTCATAAATTCTCCCCAATTAGTTTCGATTAGGGAAAATCCCGTTGGAAAAGCCAAAATATGTATCGATTTAATATGCTCAATTACACCGTGATAAACGAGGATTTGAAATAAACATCAAATACAAAAGTTACGTATTTTTGTCCGTAGAATCCTAATCTGCAATAAAAAATGGGGGTTATAATTTAAGATTTCAAAGTTATACCCCCTCTGACCCCCAGGGGGTCGGTTACGAAGGTCAAATTTGGTATCACAGAGTAGCTTATTTAAAAATATTTAACACGTATATTTACGTTTTTCAATCTCATATGTATTTTTCGAGTTATTCGACCGTTTCCAGACTTTTCGGACACCCTGTGTATATATATATATATACAGGGTGTCCCAAAAGGTCATGTCCAAACGGAACACATGGTTGTGTCAGGTCATGAGGAAACAGAATTACATAGGAAAGGGGGGTCGGAAACGCGATCTAAACAGTGAAATTGCATCGTAACCGTCACGCAAAGAAAAGATAACAAACGGTGTAAAATATCTTTATTTTACAACAAAACAGTACCAAATAAAAAAGAAAAATGCTACAACTCATAGTAAGTGCTCATCAACTGGTTCATCCTTTCTCTGCAACGTCCGCGCTTCGAATGATCCGACTGCCCGCGCTTTCGTCTGACATCGCTTATCGCCCTCTAGCGGATTACAATCGCGTTTCCGACCCCCCTTTCCTATGTAATTCTGTTTCCTAATGACCTGACACAACCATGTGTGCCGTTTGGACATGACCTTTTGGGACACCCTGTATATATACATGATAATAAAATTGTAAAGATGTGTATTCTAAAGGATATATTTCCTATAGGACAAATAGGGTTAAAGTGGAAGTAAAATCAAGCTTTTGTTCGAGAAGATCCTAAAGTCAAAAGTATTAAATTTATTTTAATGAAGCTTGTGATGCATTTTACATACATTAAATACATTGAGTGCCACTGTGTCTGACACTGAACTTTTCATTAAGGCCTTGTCAAACACTGATGACTGACAATGTAAAATATGATATAAAACTTTAAAAAAATTGTTTCTAGTAATTAATAAAGTATAATCTTGTAATAAGCAAAAGTTATGTAAATTTTCAGTAATTACAAAACAATATAATTTTAGTTTTGTATCATATTTTAGACTTGGTCACCAGTGACTGGCATGGCACTCACAATGTTAATAAAGATTAAACATGAAGCATAACCATTCAATTTTGTTAGATTGTTTACTCTTAGGGATGCATTTAAGAGAATGTTTTGATACCATCAGTTTAGCTCATGAAAAAAGAAAGGAGGGGTCTTTCTAAAGTTAGTGCATATATAAATTAAAATTGAAAATATTGTTTTGGGAAAAAATACACTGAAATAAATATATTTTAATTACATTTAAAGGTACAAATGCACAAAAAAGTACTTTTTATACATTATTTAAGAAAATAATGATCACAACTATCAAAATTAGACTCACTTAGTACTGCTGAACTTTATACGATCTTCATCATCAACAGAAAAAGTGTTAAAAACTTTCCCACTGGTGGCTTAATCAAATACTTTTGTATGATATAATTTATTAATTTCTATCAATTTATCAATGAATTTAGCTGGTTGACATTTTGATAGATCTTTTTCTACGAACGTTACTTTGTCTATTTTTATCGGTTTTATTTCTTTTGCTTTTAGGTAGATTTCATAAGAAACACTACCTATTGCAGTCATTACCATGATACGACTTTTGAAAAGTTTCTTCAATACTTTTCATATGACTCAAAACCACTCCCACCTAAAAAGTTTGTACATGTATGTATATACTAAATTTTGTCGACTAAATAAAAGTTGAGTGGCTCATAACTTATGCTCAAATTTCAAATTTGCCAAAAATGTTGATGTTTAATGTCTTAGCAGGGATTGCAAATGGGAAAAATCGGCCCAAGGGGGTAGAAATGAATGTTAAAAATCTTGGATACCACCTTAATGTTATTCTGATAAAACCAGTGCGTACAAAAAAAGGACAGCAATAGATAAACATTTTTTGTTACAGCAATTGCCAAAAAAAAAAAAAAAAAAACTAAGTCTAGGCAATAGAGGAATTTACCTGGAAAAATTAATGATAGCTCTGGAAAAAGGCTTGTTTTTTCGGGCACTGAATTTTCAACTTTCCTCCAAAATGTCTCAAATTTTGGTAAAACACTCCCCATAATCTGCTTTGAAAAATCAATTTTTTTATTGTTTTAATGAAAAAATATTTAAAAATTCAGAAAGTAGACAATTTGCAACAAATAAGATACATGACATTATGACATGAATGGGTAGGGAGAGTCTGCCTCTCAACATGCACTAAGAGCTGTATCGCACAGAGAAAGATTTTTTGGCAAGCATTTTGCAAAAACGATCGTTCATTTTCCTGCGTCTTCAGTAAACAGGTTTTTCAAACTTCTTGCGGGGTTATTTAATTTCTCGCTCTGCTCCTATTGGTCAGTTGATCAGCACTGAATGAATGATGAACATTTTCCATACGATGCGGGAAATGCTTGGTAAACAAAAAAACAAACAAATTCTCCCCTATATCAAGGTCATGCAACTTTTTGCTGACTGTAATTTTATGTTGGGTGGAAAAGTTCTGCGAAAATACAATTCTGCTTAACTACTTGCATTGTTTGCAGGGTTGGATTTCTGATGTCAGAAACTGGTTTTTGACATGACAAGCGTCAAAAACTGGTTTAAACTGACAAAAATTTGCTTAAACCGTCAAAAACATATAATGAGCTTTAAACATTTTAAGAACAAGAGGGAAACATTGAATAAATCCTAATGATTTAAATGAATTTTATTTAATTACTAATTTAATAATTAAAAAAAAATTAAATTACTTTAATTGCAATAAAAAATTGTTTTTTAGAATGTTCAAAGAGAAGAAAATCATTTTGTACAAATAATAATCTGGATCAATTTTACCTCCCAGCATCCTATAGCACATAACCAATTTAGCACATTTATTTACACCCAAACGATTTCTGAGTTTAGAGTGTATGAAGCCAAAGTTAGAAAATACTCTCAATAGGAGCTGAGCTAGCAGGGCTTGATAGCAGAAGCATTGCTAGTTGAGCAAGTTTGGAGGCAGGCCAAATTTTCAGATTTATGACAGATTTTTTTTCCCCCCGGAAATGATAATATACAATACAGTAATAGTAAATTTTTAATATTACATCTGATGTTGTATGTAATATGTGTAGCAGATATTTAATGTGAAATTTCACAGATCAATGTAGTATTTGAGGTTTCTGAAGAAGTTTTTGACATGATGGTTTAAACCACGGTTTTAACAGGATAAAACCGCACATTGTCAAAAATTTGCCAACCCTGATTGTTTGTTATGCATAGTTTTCCCATCAAACTTTCCCAATAAGATTTGTTTTTTGGGTTACTCAATCAGAATCCTTACTTCTCACCAAAATTCCCCCCTTCCCTTCCAAAATTAGATAAAAATCTCTCAAATTGGTGGGGGAGTCTAAATCCCCCCATCTAAATTATCTATATTGGGGTTAAAATTGGTTAATTTTAACCTTTAACCTACATGCAGTTTTTTTATACAGTAGAAGATCTATATAACGCAAACCTAAAAACGCAAGGTTGTGCGTTATATAGAATTTTGCGTTATATGGATCACATATCACGCATCATCAAATTTACCTCATAAATATAGACAAATATGTCTGAAACACATCAAAATACATTAGAATTACCTTTATACTGCATTCCTTATCCAGATTATAAATTTTTCTATTATTGCGATCATTCAACATTTTGTTAAATATACGTTTTAAAAATGGTCCAGATACACCTGGACCCAATTTATTCATTATATTGTTCATTTTCAAAAACATTTATTGTAATAATAATTTTTTTCCTTTAAAAGTTCTAAATTAAGGAGGTAAAATTGTACTAATGCATTAAATTTAGTTTTCAGACAGTAGCAGTTTTTTACAGTCTTAAAATTCAGGTGCTCCTTCATGGCAAAATTCATTGTTTACATCTGAAAGGTTGTGCGTTATATGGAGAATTGCGTTATATGGAATTGCGTTATAAAGATCTTCTACTGTAGTTCTTTCTCTAAGACAGCAAAGTAGAAAAAGCATGCTCACACCAATATGTTGTTAAATTCCATCATTTACCACAAAAGTGATTTAGATATTCTGCACGTATATTCATCCAGGAAGAGATTAAAAATTATTAAATATTTGTTGTTGAATTTTATATACAGTTGAACCCCGGTTATTAACCAAAAACTACTAAAATTTTTTAGTCTATTTTTAATGTGAAAAATTTTATTTTCAATATTATTTTTACCGATTTCAAATGACATCTTTGAACACACTTTGATTTACGATTACTATTTAACTTGTAAGTTTTAGATGAAAACAATTATAAATCATTTTTAATACATTTAAGAGTTTCAATACATATTAGCTTTAAAAATTAGCAGCAAAAGAAGTAAAAATCTAAACTTTGAAAGGTATTATAGCACACAGGTAGAAATAGTGTTAAGAAAGCATGTTCTTTATAAAATAAACAAAATCAACTTTATTTGGTCCATTGCATAATTTCGAGTACTTTAGACTATTAAATAGGCATGTACGGCACTTCATTATTTTGGAAAATATGTTGTGATTCTTTTGTTTTTCAACTTCAGGGTGCTTTGAATATGGTACCACAACATTTTTATAACAACAATGTTCTAAATTACAATCACAGCATTTCATCTGTCAAGTTTTCACCATAAGCCTACCAGTTATTAAATTCCTATGGAACCCTGGTTAACCAAAAATGCTCTGGTCCCATGCTTTTCGGATAATCAGGGATTTACTGTATTTTAAACAGATGAAATAACGATTTATTTTTGAAACAAACCTCAAATGGTTAACTCATATGTTGGGATCTGCTGTTATAAAGTGTTAGAAATTAAGAAGTATGTGTTAATTTGATTAATTCCCTTTGTCTCAGAAAAACTGGCCTAACATGCACTGGACCATATTCCCCCATTTTGATTTGAATCTGCAAAAAATCGCCTGCTTGGTAATAATGTTCCTAAGCATGCCATTGAAAAGCATTGTGGTTAGAAAATTTATGGTTATATTTTATTTTTAAATGAAGTTTGATTTTTAGGGACAGGTATGAGTTATACATGAATTATTTTCTTTGCTTTAAAGCAAAAGCAAATGCATGAATACTTTTCATTTTACTTATAAAATAAAGATTTTAATAAATATATATGAATTTTATTTTAATGCATATCTAAGTATTGATCAGATATAGAATAAATCTCCAGTATTTTACACATGCATTTATCAGTATTTATTCTACATCAAATGATGCAATGCCGAAACAAACGCATTAGCAGCTGCTATTTTTAACCATGTGATTCCCACTGTAACATCACAGAGAATACTGTCCATACTACAGTTTTCAAGCTATTGACTTCACATATTTTCATTCAGTGGTGCCAACTTAAATGGGTCTATGATGCTCAAATCTACTCAATAAATCACTCTTAGCCAAGGGTTGTCCAGGGGGCATATGCCCCCTCGTCGGGTTGAAAATTCAATGTCATCGGGGGGAAATATTTTGACTTCTGAATTTCGGGTCGAGCTGGAACAGATTTTTTTTTCTTTTTTGCAAGTCTGATTGACTAAACTAATTCTTCCTAGTATGAATTGGTTTTGGATGGAATTTTGATTCTGGAAGGTTGGGTTCAGGTAAACCTGATTTTTCGAGAAAAAAATGTTAAAATTTCTGTAGATAAAATTATATATATGATGTATGGATGATTCTTTAAATATCTATTTTCAACATAAAATTTATCCTGAAGTTAAGAACAAGTGCTATTTTTTTAATAGCTATATTAAATTGTTGGCCAGTTTTCACTGATTGTGTATTTACGGTTGGCTTAGTTTGAAGTATTTGGGATTTGGTTAAGAATATGGAGGAAGAGAAAAAAAATTGCCATGGTCTTGTTGGATGGCAAGTAGAGTGCTACATTGTGTTGGGCAAACTAAACCTAACCCGATTCGCTGTCTGGACCTAAACTTATGTCATTGTAGGTCGGATTCGAGTCTGGTTCAGTGCTAAATTCAGACATTTTTCTCTGGGAGGGACTTCTATGGTTCTAGGAGGGGGGGATTGCATTTTTTGATCATTGAAAACCCAAAACCTTAAATTTTTGACAAAATCACAGATGTGGTTCTTAAAAAAAAAAAAAAAATTGAAATTCACAGTAAATTTTCTAAAAGGTTACAACGAAGGTGGGGGAAGGGGAGGGGATGATTCCACTCCTGGAACGAACTATCTGCTTTTTTAAACCTGGGGTCAAATTCTGTATCATATTTATTATATAATAATAAAAAATGAGAATACATAAAGAGAAGACATCATATGGGAATGTAATAAAATCAAAATTTTATGTTGTATTTAAAGGCCTCCCCCCTCTAACTTTACTATTATAATTTTTCCATCCACCTTCTTATTTTCAAAGAAAACAAAATACCAATGTCTTTTTTTTCCCTCTAAAATGAATGAGCCCACAATATTTTTCAAAAGTTGGCACCACTGTTTTCATTTTAAGTGTAATAAGAAACATGGAAAGAATGGCTAATGTAGCACAATCTGGGTTTTAAAAAAAAAGTATTTTTCCCATATGTTCCTTCAGTGACATAGTCTGGTAAAGTAGCACCACTCCTCACCTGAAAAAGGAACTTTTTTGCTGAATAATAGGTATAGAAACTGCTAAAACAAAAACAAAAAAATTCATGAAAAATTGCCGTAGTAGGTGTAATTTCGAGCTATGTATTTCTTTTTTTTTTTTTCCTGTTGGGACAATGCATTACAAATTATACTCTGTTCACTGAGACGAGAGAACGAAAGTAAACAAATGGGTTGCAGAAACATTGCCAAGTAGTTATACTTTTGGCCCAAATCCCTGATTTAGCAAATTTTATTTTTTCTATCGATTTTTTAATCTTTTGTACATTTAAAGTCTGTACATAATGTAACTTTATGAGTTTAGGGGGGAAGGGTGCCTGGTAGATGATATCGTAAGCTAACTGTAGAAGAAGGCAGTCTATCTTTTGATATCGTTATCATCAGCGCCGTGCGAAAGGGGGGGGGGGGAGCTCCAAATTCAATCTTTGTCCCGGGTGCAGTTTTCTCTTCTCACGCCCTTGGTTATCATTTTGATCCAACCAAAATGCTATTTATCTTTCTACTTTTTCTTTACATCAAAACAGTTTAACTTTTTTTGTCTGCTGTCTATTTAATAAAATACAAAGTAATTATTAAAACTAAGGATAGACTAAAACAGCTTTTTAAGACCGAAACCGAATTTCGGCAATCATCCTTTTTTTTCAGCGAAAAGGAAAACGTATTTTTTAAGTAATTAATAAATACAGTTGGCAAAAAAAGTATTTGTACACTCTAAAATTTTTAATTTTTAACTAAATAAAAACAGGTATTTTGTCAAAAATAGTTTTAATACAGTCTGTTTACCGTGCGTTTTAAATTACACAACAGAAAATTTCGATAAAGATGTAAAATAATTTTCTAATAGGAAAAGTTTAAAAATTTCTTGCAAAAAAAGTATTTGTACATTTCTCCATCCTGATATGTACTGTGTTTTATAGTGTTTATGGTTCAAAGGGCTACTTTTACAGAAGCTGTTAATAATTTTTGAGTTCATATTATATTTGTCTGACATTTAATCCAATTTGCTCTTGAAATAATTGAGTATAGAACCTAATACTAGAGAGGCACCTCTAGATATATGAAATCCTATGATTGAGCATAATAAAAATTTAAATTCGCAACAAGAATTTGTAAAAGCTATTAAATTACCATTTACAACTATTGGATGTATAGTGAGAAACTATGAATAAATTAAAAGCATCGAAATTCAATGAAAACCAAGACTTCTTAGCAAACTAACAATGAGGGAAAAAAGGGAGTGTTGTTAAAAAAACTTTAAAAAATCCTATGCGTTCGGTTCAAAAATTTGCTGGAGACCTTGCGACATCTTCTCGTATCAGAGTAATACCTCAAACAATAAAAAATATTCTTCTCAATGCAGATTTAAAAGGAAGAACCTCAAGGAAAAATCCATTCATCAGCAAAACAAATAGGCGAAAACGCATATAGCCTAAGAGCCAGTGAAAAGCTACCTATATGTATTTGACCAGACCTGAGATTTTGTACATTGATCCCCCTATACCTACCATACATGAGATGGGGGGTCACTAAGCCCAAAGTGGTGGACGTGGCTACTGCGCAGGTAACATAGGTATGAATTTTTGGCAAATTTTAAATGCATTTGACTACGTCTGCAGTTTTGAAATTTTAAAATATGTTATTAGTATTATCAGAAAAAAACAATGGCAGACCATTATCGCGCGGTTAACATTGTGGCAGATAGCTTTGAAAGTGCTGGAAAAGATAAGATTTTGAAAGTAATTGACCAGGTCTGCCATTAATGTATTTTGTTTATTAGGGTCTTAAAAGCTTATATTGATCACGGCAGACGTCTTCATTAAGTACACACTTCAGCAAACAACCAAATCTTAGCTACAACACAGTCAGATGTACGCATAGACTATCTATAGCTATCTTTCATTTTTCCCCTACACTGTAAAAAATATTACCCTTTTGCTGCATCGTCACTCCATTACTTTTATAGAAAAGTATTACTTCAACCTATTATGGAGCGTTCTCATTGTCAAAAGGGACATATCCTACAAAAGCCGTGGAGTGGCGATGCAGCAAAAGGGTCGTATTTTTAAAATGTATAGATTAGTATTGTACTCATTCTAGCATATAGTATTCTCTATTATAGTTACGAGCATTCAAATAACTGAGGTTTTTATGCCTGAAAGGGCTCTATTATGTCATCACCCTAACGTTTTTTGCCAGAAATTTTCATTATGTTTGTGGACCTTCATACAGATGCCTCGTGTTTCGTAAATTTAGTAAAATCTTGACCCATTTGCTGCGTCGTCACTCCACCGCTTTTATAGAATATCTCTCTTTTGACCCATGAGAATTTCTTCATGATAGGCTAAAGTAATCGTTTTCTATAAAAGCGGTGGAATGATGATGCAGCAAAAGGGTAAAATTTTTTGCAGTGTATTAGCAATTTTAGCCTTACACCCCTTTTTATAGTAGAATCGTCCTAGAGTGAAAGGTGCAAAGTTCGAAAACAGACAGTAATGTTGCTTTCTTTTTTTGCTGATTTGTCTATATTCATTTATTATATCTGAGATTATGTCAAGTGAAAAAAAAGAATTGAAGTGTGTTTTTTGTGACACGGTAAAAACTGAAAAATTACTTATATTTTCGGAAGAAACTTTATCAAGATGTCAAAAGATTTTAAGGTTACGAAAATTTCATAAATTGAAATATAAAGACATTGTTTTACCGGACGAAAGTTTTGATTCAGCATATCACAGTAGTTGTTACAAGACATTTACAGCATTGAAAAGACATTTTTTCTCGATGGATGTTGAAAAGAAAGTTCTATCACAGCCCAGTACGTCTTCGTCTGCAATTGAACAACAATTTAAAAATTTAGAAGAACCATTGATTGTTCAGACTTCTGATATTGTAAGTTCACCAAATGTAAATGTCTGTTTTTTTTGTAACAAGAAAAGAAAACAATATCGGTCTAGGAATGAGCCATTACGCAATTCAAAGAAGGATGAATTTGAAAAGAGTATTTTTTTAAGCTTTAAGCCAGATACTAAAATTTACAGTGAAACTTTGACCAAACTGCAAAGTGTTACTTCTCATGAAGTATACTATCATGATGTTTGTCGGCAAAATTTCAGAAATCAGAAAAGATCACTAGTTAAAAGTTCTGCCCGTACTTCATGGCACACCTCTCGAGAAATACATGAAACTGTTTATAAAGAAATATGTTATTTAATTGAAAAGGATGTCATAAATCGAGGTCGTTGTTATTTTCTGAGTTATTTACACAAAGAGTATCTTGAAATGTTTAAGGAATTAAGTGAAGGCTCTGACGCAACAACTATATTTACGCCACATTATTTAGAAGAAAAAATCCACGAGAATTTTAAAGGTAAAATTCAAATTTTTATTTCAAACAAAAAAAAAGTTGTTGCTCCTAAAGGCATTTCAAGTATTGATGACTCTTTATTTGCGCACTTGAAAGACCAAGATACTTTGCGAGAAGCCGCTGCCATTTTACGAAAGGAAATTTTGGGCATAAAAAGGAAAAAATTACCTGATAATTTAACTAGTCAACGGCTAATAAAAGGGGAATGTTCAACACCATCCATGGTTTCCGATTTTTTTACATCAGTTATTGGAGGTTACAATCGTAAACGGCGGAATTGCGACAGTTTTCAACGTCACGTAAAATCTCTGTCACAGGACCTTATATATATGACCCACAATGGCAACATTAAGACCTCTAAACACATCTGCTTAGGCATGACATTAAAAAGTATTACAAGCAGTCGTAAGGTTATCGATATAATAAATCGTTACGGTCATTGTATAAGTTACACGGCAGTCGAGGAACTAGAAACAGAAGCAACGTTTTCATCAGTTTCACGTACCGAAATATGTCCAGAGGTAATTAATAAAGATGAAAATCTTGTGGCAGGCATGGCATTTGACAATTATGACCGATTTGTTGATACCAAGACTGGAAAAGACACTCTCCATGATACAGTTGGAATAATGTATCAAAATATTCACCACAATCTCGAAGACGACGATGTCGAAGAAGAAGAAAAAGAAGAAGAAACTGAAGGTAGTAAACATGATGAACGTAAAAGACGATCTTTTGAAAAAATAGAGTTTGAGTTACCACAGTATGCTAAAAAACTAAAAAAAACTAGTAATATTCAAACTGAAAGTGAAGAAGAGGTTAATATAATCGTGAATAAAAGTCTTTATAATCGGATTGACAATATTTGGATGCTTAGTCATGCTTTGGGATTAATAAATACCCCTATGTGGACTGGTTTTAACAGCCGAATTATGACAGATAACAGTCCACAACAAATAATTTCTTATTTGACTCCGATTAATCACTCACCAACAAGCAATGCAGTAGTTTTGGCAACTATGCAGCAATGTATGTTAGCTTTGGAAGAGCTAAATCAAGAGTACATGCAAGTGACTTACGATTTAGCTATTGCTAAGATTGCACTGCAAATCCAAGCTACAGAAGGTAAGACCTTCCAGAAACTATTTATACATTTGGGTGCTTTTCACATAATGATGTCGTACTTTAAAGCGATCGGAAAATTTATTAATGATTGTGGTTTATCAACCATCATGGTTGAAAGTGAAATGCTTGCTAGTGGATCCGTTTCAAGTTTCATGGATTGCAAACATTTCAATCGCTGTAAAAGATTACACCCAATAATGGCTTTAGGGCTACAAATAATGCATTTTAGATCTTTTCTAACACATAAAAATATTCGAATTTCTGAAGATATCGTAGACGAGATTGGACGATTACAGAGTTGTCAGACACTTTCATTTTTTATTCACGATGAAAGCTTGAAAGAACTGTGTAATGATTACGCTATTTACGAGCAACAAACATTAAATGGTGAACATGGTAAGACAGCCCAATTTTATATGATCTACGTCAAGCTCGTTTATTATTATTTACAACTGAGCAGGAGCATTCGTATTGGTGACTTCCAATTGTATCTTGACATTTTACCGAAAATAACAAATTTATTTTTTGTCTTTAACCATCAAAATTATGCAAAATGGACTGTCCAATACCATTACAATTTAATGAAAGTTCCCACTACTCATCCTGGATTAGAGCTGGACTTCGAAAAAGGCTTTTTTGGAATCAAGCGTACCAGTAAGCCGTTCTCAAGGCAGCCTATTGATCTTACATTAGAGCAGACCATTAATGCAGATGCTGCGAGAACACTTTCTGGTATTACACATCTGTCTCATTCGATTTCAGCTCGCCAACGGTGGGCAAGAAGTCACGACATCCGCTCAAGTATAATTACACACGTGCTGGATGAGTTAGGAATTACCAAAAAGCAAGATATTACAGCAGAGTTGCAGCCACATAATATTAAGAAAAGTTGTGAACAACTTGAAAAGTTTATCAACTCGTTTGATCAATATGTGAATCCCTTCAGCTTAGATTTACCACCTGATCAGTTGTTTAACATAGGTTCCGGGAAAGCTGCATCATCTAAAGTGGAAGAGTTTCTGTTAAATATTCAATCAATTGGTGAAGAGCTACGAACAACTTTTATATCGGAATGTGCATCTGATCCGAAAAGATTTGAAAAAGCCATAAAAAAGATACCCATACAAAACTTTTCAAGTCTACTTGTCAAGAAAAAATCTGTAAAAATTGGAGGTAAGCAGCAAGAGATAAAGTTACAGCGAGATTTATTCGGTCGTCTGTTGGGAATTTCGATGGACCATCAAATTGATGTTCTCAAAATTTTAACGTATCCAATATCTCCTGTACCTCTTGCTCTGTGTCATCTAGATGGGGGTTTCTGTAAAACTGACAAATCTGTACTTGTAAAATGCCTTGAAACAAATATTGATCAAGAAGCTCCAAGTAATACAGATGTACTCTTAATTGATGGATTTTTCATTCTCCGTTCTATGAAAGAAGTTCCGAAAACATTCGGGAGTATTTCTAAGAAATTTCTGCAAATGCTATCAAAATATTCCGCCCGAAGAATTGACGTAATCTTTGACCAATATTTTGTTCCATCAATTAAAGATAGTGAAAGATGTCTACGACATGAAGGATCGTTGATTGATTACACAATTTCGGGCCCTGAACAGGTGCGACCGTCGGATTTTGCAAAAGAATTGAAGAATACTAAATTTAAGGAAGCTCTGGTAGATTTTTTTACAAAACATTGGTCTAGTGCGGAAATGAGATCATTTTTGGGCAATCGACAGATTTTTTTAAATTTTCGGAATTGTCAATCATATCAAGTTGTTGATGACAAGATTCAGTCAAGTGTTGTTGAAAATTTATGTTGTATTTCACATGAAGAAGCTGATACGAAGATAATCTATCATGCTTGCAGTATCGTTGAACAGTCGAATATTGTTATCAGAGCCTCTGATACCGATATTTTGATTATAATGATTGGTAATATGACACAATTACAAAATTCTCATTCTAATATTTGGATGATCAATGGAACAGGAAATAACGAAAGGTATATTGACGTCACAAAAATTTATAATGAGCTTAGTGAGTTGTTAGCCAAAAGCTTAATCGGTTTCCATGCGTATACAGGATGTGATTTCAATCCAGCTTTCTTTAATAAAGGGAAGAAAAGACCTTTTAGCTTGCTGAAAAAAAATATTGAATTTCAACAAGCATTTGCTACTCTTGGAGAAGAAAATTTGAGAGAGGATCAGTTAAAAGAGGTATTTAACAGTATTCAGAAGTTTACCTGCCAGCTCTATAACGCAAAAAATTCAATTGACGTTGATGATGGAAGATACCAACTTTTCGTCAGCAATTATAAACCTTCCGACGTCAATGAAAACTTTAGCAAAAAAATATTGAATTTTGATGCAAGCTCAATACCACCGTGTAAGACTGAGCTTTACCAGCAACTTCTAAGAGCACATTATATTTCAAATGTTTGGAAAAATGCACACAAAAAGCAACCTACCACATTGGACCCATTAGAGTATGGTTGGATTGAGCAAGATGACAAATTTGTATTCAAATGGTTCGAAGGAGATCAACTCCCAACTTCTGTGAGTGACTTAATCACCAATGTTCCTGGTAAGTTTATTATGATAAATTTTTTATCGAATATGTTCGGATCAGTTTACGAATTACTTTTATTTTATAATTTATTTTGATTTTTATAGAATCCGATTCAATGGATGATGCAGACGATTCACACAACGGCAGATATGACTTCGATGATGACGATGAGTGACGATTAAAATTCGTGAAAAGAAAAATATTTTGTAATACACATGATTCATTTTTTTTTTATTTGTCTTAAATAAATAAATTTGTCTTAATTAAAGTAAAATCAATGTATGAATGATTATTTGTTTTCTGCAATATATCTTAATATTTAAGATTATTTTGCTATATATTATTTTTTTATTAGCAAACTTATAAATTTTGGTACATAGTTTACAAAATTAAATATTAATTTTTATAAATACAAAGATAAAGTAAATCATATAGATACAAAACTGGGAACTTAATACATATACATCTGACCGGGTAGTAGCTAAGATTTTGTTGTCTGCTGATGTGTGTACTCAATGAAGACGTCTGCCGTGATCAATATAAGCTTTTAAGACCCTAATAAACAAAATATATTAATGGCAGACCTGGTCAATTACTTTCGAAATTTTATCTTTTTCAGCACTTTCAAAACTGTCTGCCACAATGTTAACCGCGCGATAATGGTCTGCCATTGTTATTTTCCGATAATACTAATAACATATTTTAAAATTTCAAAACTGCAGACGTAGTCAAATGGATTTAAAATTTGCCAAAAATTGATACCTATGTTACCTGCGCAGTAGCCACGTCCACCACTTTGGGCTTAGTGACCCCCCATCTCATGTGTAGTAGGTATAGGGGCCTCAATGTACAAAATCTCAGGTCTGGTCAAATACATATAGGTAGCTTTTCACTGGCTCTTAGGCTAATAGTATTCGCTTTCGCATAGAGAAGTAAATCATTGGATTTTTGGAAAACAGTAATTTTTTCTGATGAGGGAAAATTCGGAATTTTCTTACCATCAAGCATTCGAAAAAATTGGCGTAAAAATAAAACTGTTCTAGATCCAAAACGTATACTTCAAACTATCAAGCATGTTGGGGGGAATATTATACTTTTGGGGTGCATAGCTTCTAATGGAGCAGGACATTTAAAATTTATTGACAATGGAAAGACAGGTTTAACATACATTGATGTGTCACGCCATAATTTATTAAACTGTGCCAAGAAATTATGCATAGAGGAAGCTTTTCACTTTCTGCAGGATAACGACCAAAGCATACCGCTGTGATCACCAGCACATGCTTACGACAATACTCCAAGACGACTGGTAACTCTTCTAAAATCTCTAGACTTGAATCCAATCAAGTCTAATCAAGTCTTGGATCAAGTCTTGAATCCAATCAAGCAAAAAATCCGAAAAAAAAAAAATGTATTGGTAAAAAACAGTTTTAAAGAAGCTCTTATTGTGTCATGGAATAACATTAACCAGACCGATACAAAAAAGTTGGTGGGATCAATGTCACACCATTTAGAAGTAGTCATAAACGCTAAATGAATTCGCACAAAATATTAATTTGTATCATTTTACAAAATTTTCATTAATTATATTACATTAATATAGTGTACAAATACTTTTTTTGCATTATATTTTTGTATATTTGTTTATTATAATGTAAAAAATCGATTCGTTTCATTTTGTTTTTGCTTCTATAATATTATAATGCATTAAATTAATGTATTACAGTATTTTTTGCTTAAATCTTTTGTTTAATTTCATTATAATTTAAGAAAATGAAGTGTACAAATACTTTTTTTGCCAACTGTACATAAATATACAGAATTATTAATTTATTATACGTGTGGCCCAAACTGACTTTCTATACCTCTGACCAACACTTTTTTTTTTTCATATAAAATAAAATGTAATCAATTCATCTACGACAAATTTTTTTTTTCTAAATATATGAATTTCATTTAATTAAAAAAATTTTAGATACACATGCCTCGATTTATCTCTTATAATGATTTTTGTAAATGATCATCTATTATACTATAAGCTTCTCATAAAGTATTCAAAACACTTCTGCGGTTTCAATTTGCAGCTTTTAATGAGCACATGAAAAGCTTCATCAAAGTTTAGTAAAATATGCGTTGCTTTTCTTTATAATTTGCACTCACGTCTCTGAGTCAGTCAAGACTGATAATTATAAACCGTGAAATTCATAAAGAATGTCTCATTTGAGCCGATACAGCTGAAATTAATCATTAATGCTGAAAATTTCCGAAAAAAAGATTTTTGGAATACAGATTGTTAAATTCTTTCGGTTAAATTTTTGGCAAAAACGAATTTTCCTCGAAACTCACATTTTCGATCGATCTCTAATTAAAACCATTAAATAATTAGGAAATCATTTTATTCCAAAATATGGAATATCCCAACGTTCGAAAATTCCTATGTTCAG
Source organism: Maratus speculifer (assembly GCA_964019185.1). Taxonomy (NCBI): domain Eukaryota; kingdom Metazoa; phylum Arthropoda; class Arachnida; order Araneae; family Salticidae; genus Maratus; species Maratus speculifer. Next base: position 343,081,499 of record OZ025291.1, read on the forward strand.
GGCCTGACTAAAGCAGTGGCATGCAGGGCAATTGCCCCGATATATGATAATGATAGAAAAATGGAAAAATAAAGGATTTTTAGAAATTGATAAGGATATCATTAGGGAGGGGTTGAGGCTTCGAGGCGCGATAATGTATGATTTCGTAATGGTGGAGGGGGGAGGGGATCAAAAACTGCCAAAGAGTTACTAATGCTATATATGCACATTTATATATTATATGGTATAATGTTATATATTTCGATAAATTACAAAACACTTACCTCAAAAATCACTTTCAGAATTTGACGTTGAAGAATTTGAGTTGGGATTAATTATCAGGGAATCGACTATTTTATCTATTGCAGTGTCTAAATCCCACATTTGTTTTTCTACTTTATCAGTTACGTGTTGAATGCAGTTTTTCCATTCTTCAGCTCCAATTCTGCAGATACTTTGCATGCACAAATCTTTTACACAAGGCATTTTAAATGTTTTATTTTCCTTCGTAACAAAGTCCTTAATTTGTGCCCAAATCAGTTCGATAGGATTAAGCTCGTAATGGTAGGGGGGTAATCGCAGGACAGTTTTATTTTGATCTTTTGCTAATTCATCCAAAGCATATTTGTCATATTTATTTTTATTTTGAGTCACTAATTGCAATAATTCTGCTTTTAACATGTCGTCTTCGAAATCAATATTTTTCGTTATAAGCCAATCAATAATTTTTTGTTTCTTCCATGAACTATTTGGTATTTTTTCTGATTTTCTAGAATGATAAGGAGTATTGTCAATTACGATTACACAGTTATCTTCGAGTCGAGGTAAAATATCAGCAAACCACTTTTCAAATCTTTCTGAATTTATGTCTTCATGATAATCTTTATTTTTATTGGATTTGAATATGTCAAGCCCGCCATCCACAAACCAGAATCGCTCCAAATATGGGTAATTATCAACCGTTTTCCTTTCCCTGAAGGAGATTTTAATCCCGTAGAAAGCCCAGATAAAAATGCTTGCTTAGAAAACTTTACTGATGTATCTTTCCAAACTTTATTAACCGTATGTCCAGCATTCACCCAAGTTTCATCTGTATAATATATTTTCCGCACTTCTTTTCTGAATGATTTGATTTGTCTTAAGTATTTTCTTCTCCATACAATTATTTCGTTTTTATCATTGAGACTACTATCCCGTCATCTTCGTGAATATGTAAAATTTAATTTTTTCAGAAGATAATAAAATGTTGTCCTTTTAAAGGTTGGCAAATCAGGGTCATCATTTACAACTTTCAAAACTTTATCGACAGTGGGCAATTCATTTCTAAAAAAAGAATTCGTGTACTTTTCTCCTTATCGCATTTCTGTCAAAATCGTCTACATCTTCTAAGATATGTTTACGTGTTTTTGTGTTCTTCGGAGAATTTAATACGCCGCTATTTTTATAATCTCGCATCACTCGGAAAACAGAAGCTTTACTCACTCCGGTTATACAAGCAGCTTCATTTCCAATATCAGAAATCAGACGTTCAGGATTCGATTCAATAGCTGTTTTGTATACATTTAAAATCATATTTTTTTCAACCTTACTCAAAGCTGTTCATTTTATTCTCTTCTTAAGTGGACTCAGAGAAGTTGTTTCACTCTCCATTTGTGTATTGAATACGAAATCACTCGAGAAAATGGACAATTATAGCATAGCAAAGTAAGCAAACAAACAACAGAGTTAAAACAAGCAGAAACCCCGACTGTCTGTTTGATATTCCCGCCCAAGGAACAGCCTGGCAAAGTGCCAGGTGTTTTATCATCGCCAATCTGCACGTGCTTTTGTTTAGTTTCGTTCTCTCGTTTCAGTGAATAGAGTATAGATAAAAAAAATCTGGTGGCTGACCCCCTTCTGTCATCAATTTCAAAAAGCACAAAAGATTTTTGGAAAATAATTGAGAAAAAGTAATAACAAGCTGAGCTTAGATTTTTTAGTTACATAAATTAGAAAGATAATATGTATAAAAAAGTTTTTTAATAAAACATATTAAATCATATATCTCTGAAAACAAAGAAAAAAATTAATATATGTTGTAAAAGTTGAATTAACCAGCATGTTTGAGAAATGCTGATATCCGAATGCTTCAAATGTCTGCATGGTTGAATAACACAAAATCTGTATTCAATAAGGGGTTGTGTGGCATCAGTAAAATAGTGTAGTATAAAAATAATTTTTGCCTGCTTTCATGTTGAAGCCAGTAAAATAATTCTGATTTTATTTTTTCTAAATTTGCATTTAATGAATTTGTTTTTCCAAATTAAACTTAAAAATTGGATTTTTTTTTTTTTTTTTTTTTTTTTAAATATAATATGCAAGATTACTTCTTACTATTTTGTAACTTTGTAATGTCTGTGAGACATTTTATGAGAATTTCAATTTAACATTGCATGGCTTCCGGCATCGTGGAAAGTCTGGGAATTTCAAAGTAGTCATGGAAAGTCAGGATAATTTCAAAATATACAGGAAAAGTCAAGAGAATTTACAAATATTTTCTTAAAAGTCTTGGAGAAAAATACAAAAAATTACACGAAATTCATCAAAAATAGCTCAGGAAAAAATCACAAAATCCATCAAATAAATAAAAAAAAAAAAAAAAAATCGAAAAATTTGAAGTATGATTGCAGAAAAAATTGCTAGTTTTGACAAAAGATTGTGAAAAAAAAAAGTAGCAAATTTCACATATGCCCATATTTGATCAGAGAATTTTTTGAGGTTTGGTCATGGAAAGTCAGGGAATTTGCCATTCCCTGGCATCTGTAGTATTTATACTAATGCAGCGAATTTCTATTATTCAGAACTTAAAAAAATTTTCATAGTATATTTTTGACAATATAATTGTCCCTTTTGAATTCGGGTCGAGCACCTGATTCGAAAAGTCAGAACAAGTCCTAGTTCCTTTTAAATTGATGTCATGTCAATTCTAATTTTTCAAATTCTTTATCTCAACTTTTCAATACTGAATCCAAGCTAAAAATTAAAGATGGAATCTAGGGATGCACCGGATATCCGGCTCCTGCCGGATATACTGCTTATTCGGCACTCGAACCGGATATTCGTTCCGGCCGAATACTTTAATATCCGGTTGCCGGATAGTAAAACATTTTTTAAATTCTGTTTTTTATATTTAAAAACAAATGTAAAACTAATTTGCTCCTTGCATACCTTATCTTATTAAAAAGCAATGTTAACAAAAATAAATACTTGTATATTTTCACAATTATGAAATTATAATGTTTATATGTAAATGAAGATATATTTAAAGTATGACAATATTTTGTCATAACCTATAACAGCAATAGTAAAAACAAAACTAGAATATGTACTTCAACTTCACATTTTTTATTTCTCTTAAAAATTGTTCTTAAATTTCAGTAATGAAGTAATTTTACACCTCTCAAAAGTTTTATTGTAATTTTCACCAGTCAAAATTTAACTGCAGTGTTCAATAATTCTGTCATAACTGTAACTGTAAAACCAAAACTAGAATATCAACTACAATTTCAACTTTGTTTTGCTTTTTTTTTTTTTGTAATGAAGTAGTAGACTTTTATAGTTCTTCTCAAGTGTTTTGTTAATAACTTTATTATTAATTTGAATTATTTATATCAACAAAAGAGAAAGGTATAAATATCTAATCTAAAAGTTTTATGAAGTTGCTGTTAATACGTCAAAAATCCGAGTCTGAAATGTGTACAATGGGGCCATCTTATAAGTGCTAAAGTATTGAGGATTAAAAACTATGTAGAAAAATAAAGTTTTCAACAAACTAAAGAGTTTATTTATGAATATTCATACTCCAGATTCAAAGTGTGTTTCTTTAGAAAATCAAGAACAAAATGGTGCTGATAATAAAGAAACCATTCAATTTTTGTTGGAACATCAATTGCACAAGTTAAGCAGTCAACAATAGAAAAAAAATGTGGTAAAAACAAAAGAAAAAAAAATCATTAAATATACAAATTGCATTTTTAAATAAAACATTTTAGTAAAAATTTCCAAAACAATTGAACTACGCCTTGTTATATAAGTCACCCGCTCATGTTAAAATTGCAAGTGATATTTTAAATAAAGTTCATTCTGAAACTTGCTCTACAATGCAAAAAGAGCTTAATAGGCAAACTGTAATGCTCACTCAGAGTCAAGAGGAGTAACATACATAACTATCCCATTTTTGTTAATTATGTGTCAACAGGGTAAAAATATTTTTTTCTGTTAATTAATCGATACAATGCATCTATAAAAACATCAAGACACTACCTAAATCTGGTGATAGAGACTAAAGAAAGGGTAGAAAAAAATATGCATGTAAAGTTAGAAGTTTTATAAGTAATATTGAAAAGGCAAAATATTATTACATTTCAATATTTAATTATTACTATGTTTTTAAGTAACTTTGACTTAATAAGTGAATTGAAATCTATTAATACTTGCATAATATAAAATTACAATAATTTTTTTTCTTTAAACAAGCATAAAATTGAAATATTATTAAAATTAAAAATGAGAAATTATTCGGCCGGATACCGGATATTCGGTAAAATTTTGTGCCGGATATCCGTTATTCGGTATCCGGCAAAAATCCACATCCGGTGCATCTCTAATGGAATCTTCATCTGTCAAGAATTCTCTCATGAGATCTTATCGGCCAGAATTTTTTATGCTACAGAATTTTAAAAGGGATTCACCCATGGAACCTTTAATTGTGATATTTACAGTGACCGACCAGATCTTTTTCCTCCTTTCATCTCTTAAGATGAATTCACAATAAAGTTGGATTTCATATAAAAATGTGTCTTCATTGATTGTCAAATTCCTTGCCCTTCCCCACTAAGTTACAAAATTTCTGGCATTAAAATGTCTAATTAAAAAAAAAAAAATTATAAATACTATGACTACTATAAATACTAGACCTTTTATAAATACTATGGGGTTCGAGATTAATTTGCATTGAATGGATCTCTCATTACTACTCTTGTGTATTTAAAAGTTAATTAAAACCTATCTGGAAAAACGTGTTAACTGACGAAAGCAGCTTTGCAAATGTGTGAGCTTCTTTCTACGCAAGCTCTTTTAGCACAATATCATGTTCAATGCTCCCTTTAGCCATTGAAGGGTTTTATGTTAGCTAAACTGGAAAAATGAAAGGTTATTACTATGCTGAGATTAGTTTTATGAAATGCCAAATGAAGTCACCCAAGTCGTCACTTGCTATTTGGTGAGTGGCGACTAGAGTGACAATCAATGACCAATAAATTACTTGAAATGCATTTGGAATCAAAGCTGATGAATATATTTTCCATTTTTATGTATACTATATTTCTTGAAAAAAAAAAAAAAAATCAAACTGAATACCCTAAAAACACATGACAAAAAAAAAAAAAAAAAAAAAAAAAAATATATATATATATATATATATATATTGAAAATACAGGAAAGTTTTTGTAATCTGCTTGCATCCTATAGGAAAAATAATTAACCAGTACTCTAATTAGACATGTGACGACTAGGGTGGCGATCGATGGCCAGTAAACTACTTGAAATACGTGTGAAATCAAAGCTGATAAACAGATTTTTCAAAATAAAACTATTTCTTGAAAAAAATAATTCAACTGAACACGCTAAAAGCACATGCCAAAGAAAAAAAAAAGAAACCTGAAATATTAAAAATACAGCTATGTCAGTAAAATCTTCTATAATTCTGCTCAAATCTCTTCTAAACTGATACATAAAGCCAAGGGGCATAAAATCTCGGTCAAGTTTGTTAATAAGCAAAATCAGACCAAGGGAGTGGAAATGAGATTGTTTTTTGTAAAAACCGAAAAAATTCAGAACTTCTTAATCTTAATTAAAATAGATATTGAATCAGTTTAAAGTTTATGCATGACAGATTTTTGATAAAGTTAAAAATTTCTCAAGGGGTGAAAAAACTTAGGTTTTTTTTTGGAGGAAAAACTCATAACTTCATCAATTTTCAAGATATCAAATCCAAAATTTTCTTAATAATATCTACGGCTTTTATATTATTAAGTTTTTAAAAGGGCAAATACTTATAGCAGATACAAATTAATCAAAAATAGGAGTTGAAGGAAAAATCGTATTAGAGGTGTACTTAAATCCAAACTGCTTATATTATGACTCATTTTTAAATCGATTTTGCTCTCAAACACATCTAATTGGCAAGTTCTCTTATTTAGGAACTATATAATCTGACATATTGGCCAGTTTTTTAATAAAGTCTGAATATATTTCAAAAATGTTATCAAAGTGGGCATTTTGAACAGAATTTCCCAAAGCGATTGTGATAGAAGAATTGACAATGTATTTAAATAACAAATTGCTTATTTTCTGGCTTATTTTTGCTCTCAAATGCATTCAGTTGGCAGGTTCTCTTATTTAGAAACTATGTAATGTGATGTATTGATCACATTACACATCACATTTCACATCACAGTTTTTTGATCAAGTCAGAATATATCTCAAAAAATATTGTCAAAGAGGGCATTTTGAACAGAATTTCCCGAAGTGATCATGATTGAAACAGAGGTGCCAAGTGTTACAATTTATCCATAATTATTGTAGGTACACAACAAAAGTTACGGTGTTACAGGCATTGGATAAAAATTACGGATAAAAAAAAATACTAATTTTGTGAAAAAATCGTGTAAAAAAATGCTAATTTCTTCAAAGTTTCACGAAAAAAGTGCAAATTTAGTCAAAAGATCGTAGAAAAGTGCAAAATTAGTCCTAAAAATCATGGAAAAAAACACAAATTTCGTCAAAAAATAGCGAAAATCGCGCAATTTTTTCAAATAATTGCAAAAAATGCCCAGATTTTGTCAAAAAAAGTGAGAAGCGGGCAAATTTTGTCAAAAGAATGTGCAAAACATTAAAATTTCATCAAGAAATCATAAAAAATATGCAAATTTTGTCAAGAAATCACGAAAAAGAGATCGCAAAAAAATGTGCATATTTTGTCATTTTTTGTAAAATGAGGGGGGTTTACTTGTGGGCAAAGCAAGCTAGTATTATATTAATGTTAATATTCTGGATTTTAATGTCATACTCTTTCACAAGTTCACCCGATTCTGTATTTTCTTCTTCGTTATTTACATAGAGGATTGAGCCTTGCCAGTTTTAAACATTTACACTAGCTATAGCAAATAGCTATACACTAGCTATCAGGGGTCGATTTAGAAAAAGAAAGTTGCATAGCAGTAACTGCTATACAAAGTCAGTTTACAATAGCAGGTACACACTTTTGTATAGCAAGTAAAAAATAGCTAACGTAACTTTTAAATCTTGAAAATTTACATAAAATAAAAAAAAAGCAATATTTAACCAAAAGCATAAATGAAAGTAAATAAAATTATACAAAGAATAAAAAATAGTAAAAGAATCGTAACAGTGAGTGTTCATTTTAGAACCACTACAACACGCACATCAAACTTCTATGAGCAAACACCGTGATTAGCGAGTAACAGTGATTCAGTAATCAATCACAGCGTCAGGGCGGAAACAAATCATATGTTTATTGTGTGTATAGTAGTTAGTTGAGTTTTGATATTTGTAGTCTGTGTTTAGGAGAGTTTATTAGGTGTTGGTTTTTTGGTCGGTGTTTGCTGAGTTAGACAGCTATAAAGAAATATAAAGCTGCTCACCGGTCCCATGAAAGTCTATACAACAACAACAACAACATATGTTTACTGGGAAAACTGCGCCCAGCAATGGCGTCTCGCTGTACTTCCATTGTAAATAAACACTTGGGGAGAGTGAAAACACAACGTATGTCATATTTTAAGAATAAAAAAGAAACTTAGATATGAAGTTGAATAAGAAGACATTAAAAAATCGGATGCTAATAAAGCACCTATTTGCATTTAACTAAATTATGCAATAAAATATGTTTAAATCTTCTATTGCATAACCAAACTCATTACTTAAATCAGCTAAGAAAATTGGGGAGGAGAAGGGGGGACAAGACAAGGTTTGCTAGAGATATAACAGAAAAAAAGTCTCATAAAATGTCTAAAAAGATGTAATTTTTAGATTAGACATTTATAAGTACTCAGCGTTATAATACAGTAGACTCCCTCGAATCCGCAAACCTGAAATCCGCAACTCTCTAAAATCCACACATAATTTACGAATGTAAACAATGAAATATTCAGTTCAGAAATAGGGACAAAATTTGATTTTTTTAGTTTTATATCAATTCCAAACATATTTTAATTTGTATTTTTTGTTATTATTACTGACTTCATGTTTTTTCTTGAAGGAAGAATAAATTTATTTCTGAAAAAATTCAAGATATTGCTGATATCAATGATAATAATAATCTTACTGAATATATTAATCAAGCTTTTTTGGTTATTAAGTCTGACTAAACCTGGAATAAAACTTCCTTATTTTATTATTTTGATGTGAATTAGTATTGTACATAATTGATGAGGCAAGTTCCATTGAACAATTTAGGAAAAATAAATTTCACCTTTATAATGAACACTTAATCTTACATTATTAATTAGACCTTTGTTTTTAATATTTAAATAATTTTAGAAATTATATAAATTTTTATAATTTTAGTTTATTACTTATTTTAATGTTTTAAAATATTGTAAGCATTCACTATAATTTAGATTGCATTATAAATTACATTCAAATTACTTTTAAAAAATGTAAACAAAGCAATGACCAGAAATCCGCAAAATTCTAAAATCCACACAACTTCTTGTCCCAAGCTGTGCGGATTTGAGGGAGTCTACTGTATAGCATGTAGTCTGATGGCTGTTAAAATACTTTAGCGAATGACAGTATTTATAAAACTACTTTGTAATTTAAGATCAATATTTTCAATAGTCTAAAAAGCTGTTAAATAGGTATTTTTATTTATTTTACTATTGCCTTTTCTTTTTTTTTCTTTTAACCTGGTAGTTTCAGAGAACTGTCAAATAGCAACAATACACAATAATACTTCTTCAAGTGTGTAAAGATTATACTGCTAAATTCAAATTATTCCAAAAATTCTTTATAAAAAGCTTTACTTTCAATAAAAGATAATTCATAGAGTCTTATAGAACAATCAGACATCTGATATAAAAAGTTTTTCAAAGAAATTATTTTGAATAGCCATGTGAAAATAATATATATATGAAGTTTTATATATGAAAATACATCACATATTTATTTATAGTACTAGTAATCAAAAGATTGTTTATCAAGATTTTCAAGGTATCAATGTTTCATTATGTAGAACATTTTATTTATGAAGCATAAGACAGCTTTTTCTAAAATGTTTAAAATTTGAAAAGATTTCAATTGTCTACATAACTGATTGTACATTAAATAATTCATTTATTAGAATTACTTTTAAATCAAGTTATTACTCATGTATTCAAAAATATTCATTTTTATTGATAATGATAAATATGCATGTATATGTAATAGGAAAACATATTTAAAAAAACCCGGTTTAAACCAAAAAAAACATGTTTTTTTTAAACCCTGTTTTATACTAACCCTGCTTTTGTTAAAAAACTCAGAGATAAAATAGAAAGAAATTAGTTTTATTTGAAATTAGTTTTATTTTATTAGTTTCTTTGAAAGAATAATATGATAAAACATTTTAGTAAGAGACAGCCATGAAACCAGAAGCTTTGTCTTTTAAATACAAGTATGGTTTAACAAATCAGTAAAGTCATAATGCATACATAAAATTAAAGCATAACTCAATACAAAATAAATTTTTATTTTATCAATGTATATTTTCATGATGCTTTATGTATTTTCAATGGTTCTTGTTTTGCTGATTTTATTAATTATCTAAATCATTATAATAAATATTTTATGTAAAATCACAGTTTATTTAGTGTGCATTTTTTGTTTTTTAGTGCAAATCAAATACAGATTTCTGCATCTAGAAAAACACTTTCTGCTAATGATGTATTTCTTGCTTTGAAGGATATGCTATTTGAAGATATGGAGGAACCACTTAAGGAAAGCTTAGAAGGTAAATAAATAATTAAACTAGTTGTTCAGGGCCACCGTAACACTTACCCATCATAGATATGCATAATATAATATAGGAAAATAAAACATGTGAAAACTATTTATACAATGCATTGCAATTCCAAAACAAAATTTAAACGAATATTTAAATATTGTTAATATACATAGTAATGCTTTATTAAGGGTGTTCTTAACTGATCCGGTCAACAAGTGAAAAACGTTTTGACACATTTACAAATTCATTTTTTAACAGAAAGTTATAAAATTTTAATGCCTGACTATGAAAGCGATTTCAAATTAAACTTATTTTTCCATTTTATGATAATTAAATTACTTATCGAGTTATAAGCTATTTTGATGATGCAATCATCTGTTTTTTTACTCCTTTTCGACCGGTTTTTCTGCTTTCTTCGGGAAATATGCTCAAAACTGTCAACTTTGAAGGCTTGTTATGAAAAATCTATTGTGTTTTTAAAAAACAAAAGAATGAGTGCCATTAGACAGTTTTTGAATAACAACACCTGCTATTTTCATGCATTTCCAAACAAAAATAAATTAATGCATGTGTCACAAATTTGCCCTTTTTGATTTAAGAACACCCTTAATGAATTGATAATGAACAAATTTTGACAAACTATATAAAATGCCAAACTACTCAAGTAGTACCGAACTGCGTAAAAGAAACATATTAACCATCGGAATATGGTTATAACTCCAAAAATAACAATCATATTAACTAACAATTTATTGTGTTGGATTAAACGTCTCATTTCCAATGAAAATATATCTTTGAATTATAATTTGAATGAAATACAGGCTCATGAAAAATCGAAGAATGTGGAAAACAGAATTACAAATATTTCGGCAACTAATAACCCGATCGACTTTGTTCTTTATGCAAAATATGTGTTATTTTATTGCCTTTCACGTCCACTCCTTAAAATAAAAAAATTCGAAAATTTTTATATACCTTTCATCAGAACGAATTTTTTGAGAGTCCTAAAAAAATAGTTCCTGATAATCGAGGTTACTGATATTAAATAGGCTTCGTCCCATTCTTACATACTAAGTACATACAAATTTTCAAGTCTCTATCTCAATTTGTTCATGAGATAGAGCATTTACAGACACACAGACAGATGGCAAATTTTTTTTTCTAAAAATATTTTTATCGGAATCTCCACTATCTGAAACGTGTATATCCATCAAATTTTTTTTTTCCGATTTTCAAAACGATTGCAAGATTTACCCTATACTATGTATGATGGGTAAGTAATATAGATATTACACATATTTCTAAATGTTTTTTTTCCCTTTTACTGTTTTTTGACACAAAAATATTCTGAAAATTCCTGCCTTTAAAATGTAAAATGAAAAAAAAAGCCAATTCATTTGTAATATGGCCAAATATTTTTTAAATATTATTAATGGAATTATAATTATTTCTATGTATAGTCATTCATTATTTAAATTTGATTTTTATTAATCTAATCAGTTGAAAATGTGTAATTTTTAATAATGAAATAAGGTACTATAAAAACTGATGCTTAAACAGTAATTGTGAATGCACTGAATGTTTGGTATGTCTTTGCTATTTGGCCATACTAGCTGCATGTTCTGTTAAACTAAATACTTAATCTGTCCAAATACGTTAGAAATATTTTTAAAAACTTGCTTAACTTCTACTTTTAATTGTCCAGAATAATTAAGAAGTAGAATCATTTAAACGAAAGATATTTCTTTTACATTATTTATTTGCTGTTTGAAAATTCACTCTTAAATGAAAATTGACACTTTTAATGACAGTCTTCATAGGAATCAACCCCTTGAAGGGTAGTAGGGCATATTATATCTCACCTGTTTTTAATATTGTTTGCACCAGAAACTTTTAATGAATTTTTACTTTTTATATCTTTTGTGTAAAGAAGAAAAAATGTAAAATTGCTTTTTTAAATTTTGAAGTAAAGTATTTTAAAAATTCTAGTGTGAATTTTCTTTTTAGAAATAGAATTACTTGACCATGGAAGGGTTAATAATGTATAAATGCAGATATCTGAATATTATTTTGTAATAAAGTGTTTCTTGTTTTTTCATACGTATAGGGTATTTCTAATCAAAATGGAACAAACTTTAGAGAGAAAGGAATAATAGGTATCAAGAGAAACAGTTTTTTAAAGGAAACCAGGATCCCTTTACAATACACTTAATCCGACAAAAATATAGAGTATATCTTCCATTAAACTGAACAAGGCTTTTAACAATAATGAAAATATTGTATCACTAATTTAAAAAAAAAAAAAAACTTTGTTTTTTGTGAAAATTGATCACATGAGAAGTGCTAAAAATTGCCACCATTCAATTCAAACCAATACCTTTGTGCAGATAATTAACTGTCATAAACAACACCACAGTTACAAAATTCACATGCGTACTTTTCATATTCATATTTATCACTTTAAAAATATTTTAACGTTCAATAGATTGTTAGTAAAAATATTCCCAAACTTGATGTCATATGTTGTTTTTGTTACTGCCAGTTGCAATTTTGCATGTAAGCATTTACACTCTGTACTCGAGGTTCTAATCTGGGTACCAGAGAAATCCAGATATTTACCTTTAGATGCATTCATTAGTGGAAAGGCCTCTGGTCATCAGTAGATTCAGCAATGACAAGAGAAAAATAAGGACAACAGAAATGTTTTAATTTTATATAATTATATTTTGAAATGCTTTTACTTTTTTCCCCTTTAATTTTTGAGCTAAAGAGGAGCGGCATTCTATTTGTTCTTATAATTAATATTTAATGCTGCTATCTGTCGTTTTTCAAGTTAGGTGACTAAATTGGATTGTAATTTGATACAAAGAATGGCCCAAATTTCCAAATTTGGTTTTGCTTGTGCATGCTTATTCTCAGCTCCTTGCAATTAATCAGGCTATGGAAGTATTTCCTAGTTTCCAATAAATAACACTGCTTGTGATCATTAAATTTATTGAATCCATTCTTTGCACTTTCAGAGAAAAATTGGTATGTGCATTTCATTCATACATGCATTCTGTTTTGAATTTTTTTAGAGAAAATCTATTTTGTTAAGTACCGTAAAGTATACTATTTTATTCTTTAATAAGGCTATTAAATCAAAGCGGATGAATAAATCAAGGATTTCTGTCCATTCATAAGTTAAATAGAAATACATTGATTGAACAATTTGGTATTTTTTGCTTCATTATCCTTTTCGGGTCCGATTTTTTTTCTTTTTGAAAAAATTACTTTTATTTTAATTTACTAATTGTTTACTTTTATTATAATTAATCAAAAGTAGCTATCCAAATGACAACAGATAAAGTTTATTAAAATTTAACAACTATAGTTATTTTGCTTAATACTCATACAGGGTTGCCACATCACCTTGAAAACCTGGAAAACACAGGCAATTTTAAAATTTCCTCCCAAAACAGGGAAAATATAGGGGATTTAAAAAAAAAATCCTTAAAAATCTGGAAAACATAGGGAATTTTTTTTCCTACTTATATCCAAACATATATTTTTTTTTTTTTCGGCTTTCATTTTGAAAGCCAAATATTATCTTTTAATATTTTTTAAGATAAAAAATAAACCAGTGTTGTGTATCAAAGTTATCGTATATTTTATGTGGCCTGTATTTTAATATAAATATTAATTTGAATGCATAAAGTAAGTAGCTTTTCCTCTTTTCTTTTCTTTTTTATTTCTGCAATTTTTGTGATATTATGTTCAAGATAATTGATTTTAATTAAGATTCTTTAAAATTTTATCTTCTCTAAATTATTAAATACAAAGTTTTTAGATATTTTAACATTCATTTACAAATATTTCAAAGTATTTTTTAGCAGAATGTTTGAGTATTGCTTTACTGTTTTTATTATTATTAATGTAAAATGTGGGATTCAATAATAAGTGTAAGAACTTTAAAGTTTTTTTTCATTTGCTGATATCATATAATGTATTATATTTAATATTTGTTCAATTAATTGGGTAATGGTAAGTTATGACATGTCACATTAGTCTACATATATGCATATATTTTTGCGCACTCAACATAGAATAAACGCGTTTCAGTACAGAGAAAACACAGGGAATTTTTTTTCGAGATTAGAGTGGCAACCCTGTCATATGATATAGTCAAAAAGCCGACAGCACAAAACCTTATGTTATCAAGCATAAGAAAAAAAACTTTTATTTTATAGAAGAATAGTAATAGGTGAATCTAATGATCCATGTTTGCCGGAAGTGAAGTGGTGCATAAGCCAAAAATGAATACCACTAGTGGTTGACTCATAGACTTAGTATTGTGTTTTCCTGCTGTCAGTTTTCCATGTTTTCATACTTTTTTTTGATTGCAGGACAAACACAATTCTAAACATACAAGGCAACCACTACTGGTATTCATTTTTGGCTTATGCATCATTTCACTTCCGGCAGACATAAATCAATAAATTCGCCTATTATTACTCTTCCATAAAATAAAAATTGCTGTCGGCTATTGGACTAATAGTGAAAAAGAAATAATTTTCAAAGATGTTTAGAAAATGTTGGTTTTAAAAAGAATTTTATGTATATAAAACATCCATCTAAACTTAAGGTTTGCAAATTATTTAATCCTCTATTGTTTATGAGTCATAATCATTCTTCATATGAAAATAACTTTAGTGATCATTATATGTATTTGTCATGAAGAATTCAACTTATGTTGAGGATGCTGTACATTTACGAAGTCAATTTCTTCCATAAGTAAATATAATTACCATGTTACTGTTGATAGAAAACAATCAATCAGTGTTTCCTTTTTTCCTATAAAAACATTGGACTTTTAAGATAATGGTGTCAATTTTTTAATTTACATTGATTTTCAAATTCACATCAATCATAGAAGATTGTTATGAGAGGGGAATCTATTATAGTTAAAGATGTACACTTTTTACGGAAAATTGAAAAACATTGTTCAATTATTCAGTGTATAAATAGTAATTTCGGCAAATTTCACTCATTTATTTCTTAAACTTGTTTCTTTAGTATGCCCATCAAATTTGCTTGTTAAAGAAGAAAAAATATAGGAATCCTTTTAAGTATGAAATGTATTTTTTTTTTATACATTTTGATATGACTGAATTTAAATTTTCATTTAATTATTATTTCTGTGTAAGAAGTTTTTAAAGATGAGGTATCACTTTTAAAACAACTTTTAAATACCATGCCTTTTTTTTTTCTTTTATACTTTTAATATCAAATTCCATCAGGTTCAGATTTAAAATCGTTGGGCCTGGGCTTTGAAAAATGAGCCAAAAACATCTCTAATAAGAGTCTAATCCATTGTTTAGGTGTGACAATCATACATTTAAATTATCTTTATACTTATAGGATTCAATCCTCTAATTGTGTAATAAGACTTCCCCCCCCCCCCCTTATTTTCTTACTGTTATAACAAAAATAAAATTATAAATAATGTATTACATATTTGAATGCTAAGTTAACTTGGCTCAGCCTTCACATAAAAGAATCAAATAATGCACAAGTCAAACTATGTTTGAGTAATCACAAATAATGGTTGTTTGAAAAACAGTTTGGTGATGAGAGTGAGGAATAAATGCTCAAGCTTTTAATTTAAGCAACTTTTTAATTTCTTAACACAGATACCAATTTTTTTGAAACATAATTTTCATTAAAAAAACTGTTGTGGGCATAACATTAAAAAAATCATAGCTACTACTTAAAGAACTTTTTATTTTATTTTAATATGAAAATATCTTTTTGGAAATTCAGATTTTGTGTTATGGTAGATAAAAGTTTCTTAAATAAAAACAAACATAAAATATGCATTTAGTTTTTTTTTTTTTTTTAATAATAATTTATGCAATATGTCTTAAACTCATTTTTAGCTTACCAGTCTGAGAAAAATAAAAAGGAAAGTTTATCAGGCTCCCCTACCAAAGTTGGAGCACCCAAGGGTAGACGCAAAAAGTCTGTTAATAATAGTACACCAGAAACTTCAACTGAGCCTCCTACAGAGATTTTTGATAGCACTGAAGTTCTTCCAACTGAGGACTTAGATTTAAATGACACAACTGAATAAGTATATTATTTTAAAAATTGTGCTTATGGAACACAAATGTGAATCTGCTACTGCATATTTTTGAGGATTTGTATATATAATTTTGTAATAAATATTTTATATTAGCGTATTTGATTATTTTATTTGCAGTACAATTAAATTCATGCCATGATTTATCATATATGATATTTTTAACCTAATATTTTCCTTTGTATCTATTTTATCCTTACTTTTGAAAATTGTTTTTATTAGAAAGGCTATCAGTGTGAATTTTATATGCAAAATTTATCAAACCTAAAATGATCCCAGCGAGCAAAATTATCCACATGTACTTTTTGCAGACATGTTGTGCTATCTATCGGATGACATATCAACTAGTTGTGCCAATTGACAAAAAAGCAATGACTAGGGGTATAGTGGTGGGTATACGGGGGTATACGTCTTATACCCTCTGGATTTTTTTAAGGAACACCATATACCCTCTTTCCTAAGAAAGCTATAGTATATATTATCTAGGATTTACTCTATGGCTTGATCATATACCCTCTGTTTAGACCGTATACCCTCTGTTGTCTTTACGACTACATCACTGGCAATGACAATATTCAAACAATCTCAATATTATGTGTCTGAATAAAATTCTTTGAAAAATTGACTTTTATAACATCTGTTATAAGATAAGCACTAACTTTCATGTTTATTTAGATATACAGTGTTTCATGTACAACAATATGACTTGGTTTATTTAATGGGATATGTTTTTAGAGTTAATATATCTTGATAAGTTTGTTATGTTTCTCGGCATCATCCAGTAATATGATCTAAAACGGACGGCTGTGCTTCCAGGGAAAATTTTTTTATCATTGTGGCAACATTTTCCAATTCTGTATGTGCTCCTCTGTGATTGGTATTTACCTTACAGCTAGTGCCACCTGTCTCATTCTTCGTAAGCTAACCTCATTCCCTCCATTAATGTCTATTTGTGACCTTGTCCCCTTATGGATATGTGTTTACTGTAACTGATGACGGATGTTATAGTTTCCATCTTGAAATGTATTCTGTGAATTGTTTTGATTTTATGATGATATATATAAAGTTTTATTATTTTAATTGTCAATCATTGCCTTTTTTATGCTGTTTTAACTGAAGTAGCATTTTGACCTTTGGAGGGATGTAAAATGGTTGTTTTTCAAAAATCTATTTTTTTTTTCTTACTCAGTTTGGGATTAATGTATTATTAAACTATGTTTATAATGCAAAATATGGTGTAAAATGTACTAGCAATGGAAAAAAGTTCTATTTATACAGTTATGCTATTTCACAAAGGTTTTTCCCTTAAGGATATCATTTTAAGCCACTTCCCCTTAATAATCCTTTGCTATTTTTCACTAAGATTTTTCTTTTGCATCATTAATTCATTTAAAAACATAACTGAATTTTTTTGTTTAAACATTGAGATTTATTTACTGAATATTTTTTTTACAAGTATGTATGATTCTGATGCTTAGAATATTGTATTTAAAAAAAAAAGCTCTAATAAAAGTTCTTCCAACATAATTTATTTAACTAAAATTAAATAAAGAAAGAGTATGTTACATTTTCCCTGATTTGTTAGAATAGAGCAGTATCATGTGAGTCTAATGATAATGTGCATTTTAACAAAATTTCACTTGGGAAATATTTCCAAGTGAGAGTCAAAAGTTTACTTGAAAAGTCTATTGGTATAATCCAGAGTACATTTACTAAAATTTTTGTAGCACAGAAAATTCTGATCTCGCAAATGTTATAACAACATCTCTAATTAACTTAGCAAGCTGACCCTCACCTTTCCCTTTCAATAAATTTAATAATTTTTTTTTTTTTTTTTTTTTTGCAAATCTCTGAATTGTATTGCTTGTTCTCCTAAATGTTATTCCATTGCTTCTTTTATAAGCAATAAAGAGACTTAAGAAGTTTTTTGCATTTCTGTATTCAAAGAGGGAAAGCAAGTATATTTTAAAATAAATAATAAACATATTAAAATAAATAATTAAAGAATAAAAAAAATTCTTTAAAAGTGATATTATTGTTTTAATGATACAATCAATTGTGCATAATACAAGAGATAGCTTTGTCAATATACATCTCAATCATGAATATAATTTAAGTGAGTTTCTTAAAAAAATAAAATTATGCAATATTCAAAAGTTTATAAATATTGTATTAATACATTTAGGTAACAGGAATGAAAAATATAGGAAAGTATAGTCACTAAAATATGTGCAATTTATCAGTGTTTTAATAAAGATTATTTATTTATTTATTTTTTACTTGCTATTGAAAATTAACTTGTGACTTTTCTGAATTGACTTGCATTTCCTTATTAATTAATTCACAAATTTATGATTAGTTCAGGCTAACTTGTGAAATTAAAACACTACAAGCTTTAGCCATGAATGGTATTTAGTCCCAATATCGCTGAATTGTAACAAAAATATTAAAATAATATCTACAAAGTTAAATTCAGGTTTGCAATTTCATTTGAGAATGCCCATTTAAAGAATGTAGTATTGTAGTTTTAATTTTGGATTGCCTTTTTTCTCTACTTGAAACTACTACTACTCTACATGCATAATTATATTGTCTTTTTAATTTTTTGCAGTGTTTAATAAGATTTTATGCAATATTGATAGGATAATAATAATAATAATAATAATAATAAATCAAAGAAAAATATTGTTTTAGCTTAAAGCTGTTTAATATTTTTTCTATCAAGTTTATTCATTTGCTGGTAAATTTTATAAAAGCACCTACATTATTATTTAATATTTTCAAGTGATATATTGTAGCAGAAAATGCAATGTAGATAGGGGAAAAAAAATCTGTATACAATATAATGAATTAAAAACTTGTGTGTTGAAATCTGAACATAAAAAAGTGTCATTTAAATACACAATATCGGAATTATGTACTATGAAAATAAATGTACATATGTTTTGTGAGTAACTTGGATTCGCATCATCAGTGTCAATAAAAATTTAAATGGCAATTCCCCAAAGATGTGATACTGAAAGCTGAAAATTCAAATAACAGTAAACAACACACTGAAAGACCATCATGTTCCGGCAACCAATGAGATTATTCTGAAAGTGATGCACCATGATACAATACATCAACACAGAAAGGTGAGATGTAAGGTACACTTGAAAAAATTTTGACCAATCTCTCCTGTGTGGGTTGGTTTATTCTGTCATGGTACATGGTTCGCACGGACCTTAAAAGTCCTTATATTTCGATAGTCCTTAATAAGGATCCTTAAAGTCCTTATTTTTTATTGAAAGTCCTTATTTTTTAAAGTGAGCTTAATATTATCGCGATCCGTAAAATGTTTTAAAAAAATCGCCAAACATTCCAGGGATGATTCTCGTCCGAAATTTCCGAAAATTTAAGGCATCTTCTACTGAAAATTTGAAATTGGGTTATCAATTCCGCATAGAGTTGCCAATTTGTACGGTTTAGCGCGTGGAAAAAAACAATCGCGGAAAAATGCAAATTTCGTGAAAGGATCGCCGAAAAAAGCACACGTTTCGTCAATATTTCGTGGAAAAACGACGATTTCGTCGATGTTTTTGTCAACGAACTTTGTCAAAAGATCGCTGAAAAACGCGAATTTCCTGTGCCTATCTCGGAAAAAACGGCAATCATCACATAACACAGATAAAACGCTGATTTCGTCTAAAGACCGCCGAAAACGTCGATTTCGTCTATAGATTGCGGAGATAACGCCGATTTCGTTAAAAGTTCGCGGAAAAAAACGCCGTTTTCAATAAAAGATCGCTTAAAAATATTTTGTCAAAAGATCATTGAAAAAAAAAACAAAAAAAAAACGCCGATTTCACCAAAAGACCGCGGGAAAACGTCGATTTCGTCTATAGATTGCGGGGATAACGCCGACTTCGTTAAAAGTTCGCGGAAAAAACGCCGTTTTCGATAAAAGATCGCTTAAAAATATTTTGTCAAAAGATCTTTGAAAAAAAAACCGCCGATTTTATCAAAAGATCACGGAAAAAACGGCGATTTTGTCCAAAGATCGCGTGGATTAAACGCCGTTTTTGAGAAAAGATCGCGTAAAAATGCAAATTTTGGTAAAGATCGTCGAAGAAAACGCCGATTTCATAAAAAAAAACCACGGGAGAACGCCGATTTCGTCAAAAGATCGCGGAAAAACCGCCGATTTCGACAAAAAAAATCGCGGAAAAACAGCGGATTTCGACAAAAGATCGCAATAAATCGCCGATTTTGCTAAATATCGTAGATAAATCGCCGATTTCGCCTGAAGATCGCGGATAAACCTCCCTTCCAGGCGAGGGGGGTAACTCGGGGATCCCCCCCCCCTTCCCCCGCGCCGCCGATTTCCGAAAATGCGATGTGAATTTCCGAAAAAAAAAATTTTCAGCCAGAATCACCCCTGAAACATTCATAATCTGCCAAATATGGCAGCTGAAAAAAAAAAAAAAAAATCAAGTTTCTTTGTTATAATTCTCTTATTTCTGATTGGACATTAAAGCTGCCTTTTTCGTTTCCCGATTGCGACGTAGAAACATTGTATCCACAAATACCAATCGTAACCAGTATTCACCATCTAAAATTTCCTTTTCTTTGAAATAGAGAAATGAATAACAAAGAAAAGATATTTCGCCAAATAATTGTGCCAATCTGTTCTATAATCCACTGATCTGTGTTTGATCGTGGTCTTATTATTTCACTGGATATGTGTAGCATGGTTAACAGCAACAGTCTTCCTCTACAGGAAATAAAAGGATATTAATTGAAGATGACTTAGGTTTTATAAAGAAAAAAATATGGCTTCTTGAAAAAGAAGTATCGGAGTTAGAAAATAAGGCCAATGAATTAGCTGATAAAGCTGAATCAACTAAAAATATTCAATTATTTATAAAATCGAAAAATTTTAGAAAATCTGCAAAAGAAAAAAGGAAGAAATTTCCTTCCTGACCAAAGAAATAGATACTAAAAAACATTTTGTTATATAATTACATAATTATGTTTTATGTAAAATTTCAATCTATTACTTTAAAATTTAATGTAAGTAGTTATATGTACTGTTCTTTTTTAACTTTAGAAAGTCCTTATTTTTCTTTTAACAAAGCCCTTACAAAGTCCTTACATAGTCCTTATTTTTCATTTAGCAAACTATGAACCCTGTGGTACATCACTTTTGGCTTAATCTGATTGATTGTTGAAACC
This sequence comes from Maratus speculifer, assembly GCA_964019185.1. Lineage (NCBI taxonomy): Eukaryota > Metazoa > Arthropoda > Arachnida > Araneae > Salticidae > Maratus > Maratus speculifer. Next base: position 343,102,858 of record OZ025291.1, read on the forward strand.
TTATGGTCTCTTGGTGTATTGTTTGTTATTTTGGTTTTCAGCTTTCTGTTTCATATCTTTGGGTGTGTGTGTGTGTGGGGGGGGGAGGGGGGGTTGTCATTTTTATTTTTATTGACACTGATGATATGAATTCAGGTTACTCACAAAATACATGCATGTTTGTTTTTATTGTGTGTTTAAACTTTGATTTTTTAATATACAGTATAGTAATGTTTTACCTAGTTAGTTACTATGCTTTTGCAAATATCATAATGTCTTAAAATGTGACTTATTACAAATTAAAACATCTTAAAAATTACTATTTAGCAGTATAGTTTATATTATAACATAATTTGTAATCTTTCAAAAGGTTCAACTAAATTGAGAATACAATACTGAAGAAAAAAAAAGGCAAAATATCATATATTCTGCATGTCGGAAATTTTTTGGTTCATAACTTGAAAAGTTTCAGCTTTAATATTTCAATGCCTTATTCCATTCTTTATTATAAGTTTTAAAAAAACTTTATCTGTCATTATTAAAATATTTTTATTCTACTTGACAAATAAAATAAATGAATAAACAAACAAACAAAAAAAAGAAATAAAGTTATTAATGCTAGTGATAAATGCATGTGCAAAATAAATTTACTGAAATTCTTTTTGCTCATAATTTGAAAAGTGACAGCTCTAAACATAATACCAAAAAAAAAAAAAAATAAATAAATAAATAAATAAATAAATAAAATAAAATAAAATAAATAAATAAATAAATAAAAATAAAATAAAATAAATATTGGGCAATCATGTGATTAAAGCCATCTTTGATAATTGGTAATTTCTCATTTTAGTAAATTGTAATTGATAATTTTTAAAATTTATTTTTATTATTATTATTTTAAATGAAAGAATAATGCTTAATGCTTATAATCCTATAGTGGCAAACATTGTTGATGTCTCAATCAGCGCTATATGAGCCTTTTTAAGTTACTTTCTGGTAGTACTATCAAATATCATTTGATAATGATGCTGTTCACTTATGATTGATTTTAGTTTTTTGAGATTCTTTAGGTATTTATATGTTAATAAATAACTTTCTTTAAGTAATATGTATAAAATTAAAATCTTTTAATGTAATATATGTATAGACATTTGGTACTACTTGGTTATCCGGTCGACCAAAAAACTACTGCCAAACTAAAAGATTAAACGCCAATAATGATGATAAAAAATGTCATACTCATGTAACATTAAACTTGTATAATGTGTTTGTTATGCCATCAAGTGATTTTTAATATAAAGTTTTATTTGTATGAGATAAAAAAATAAATAAATAGAAATAAAAGTGCCTTTTTTCATAAGTATTGTGCAAGTACTCTTTCCAGGGAAATTGTGGAGGTAAAAAAAAAGGATTTAACAAATAGTGAAGGTTTCTAGAAAGGTTTTATTCTTTATATTTTCTCTGTTTGTTAAAACATTTTTAAATCCTACAATTTTCATGGAGAGCATCATATGAATGCAAAAATGCACAAAAAAAAAAAAATTCTATGTGTATCAATAGTAAAGTACAATCTAAGTAAAGTACAATCTAAGTAAAGTACAATCAAAGTACAAAATACTAGTAACGTTCAATTCTATGTGTGTCAATAATAGTGTCACAATAAAAGATTTAAAATTTTCACATATATTTTACAACAAGCTATTTGCCATCAACAATGTTTTCACTATATGTTTATAAATGGTAAGCATTATTATTTTTTCATTAAAAAGGTTTTATTTTTATTTAATTATAACTTACTAAAATGAGAAATTATAAGCTGTTGAAGGTGGCTCTATTATGGTCACCCACTGTATGTTATGATTGTATTATGTGAAGTTAAATTGAAATAGTATAGTGAAATAAAACTATAGACTTAAACTGTCTTTATTAAGAAATTTCAATGGATAATTACAATTTTTTTCATTTTTTTCACATTGGTATAAATACATTTTGGATAGTTTGTATAAAAAAGAAGAGTAGTCTTATTTCAAAATGCATACTCATGTATGCATGCATAGAAATGTCACACAAAAGCCCACTGTTATGAGAGAAAAGCACATAGACTGTACAAGAACTAAAAAATATGTGGACCAGCATTTTTCAATTTAATGTCCAACAAGTTTGAGACACTTTACAAAATTTCATTTTTATAAAAACATTCAGTTATAAATTCATTGGGTAAAAAGTGATCTGCTAGAAATATGTTTAACTTTCTTTAACTTTTAAAACTTCTTAATAATAAAATGTGATTTAAAATTTTTTGGGAAAAAAATGAAGTGATTTTTTTTGTTGCACAGTTAGTCTATTTTTAGCATCTATATTATAGAAAGTGTATGAAATTTTCAACATTTCACTTGTACTACTATGTCTTCCAAAACCTTGAAAAATGCTGGCACATACAATGTTAAATATTTAAAATGAAGAAAAATAATTTACATTTTTATCATTCGTTGAAGGAATTTGCATCAATAAGCAAATATTTATGTACATATTCTACATAGTATTGTAGAAAGAATACTTCACATAAAAAAATGATGATGATGAGGATTATCTATAATATTTGAGCATTATGATTCCATGTAAAAGTTAAAATTTTTTATATGAACCTTAATTCTAAAAAAATAAGAATAAACCATATAAACAATGAAATTTTACTTTAAATAACATTTCCTATCTTCAAGTACGGTAAAATCTCCATAATGGACACATCTAAATAACAGACACCTCTATTTTACAAACATTTTTTCAATCCCTAACACAAATGTTATTTGTATTTTTAAATCTGTGAACAGTGGGCACCCCCTGAATAGTGTACAAATTCAGCATTCCTGAGGTGTCTGTTGTTTAGAGGTTTTACTGTATTCTGATAAGGTATTATTTAACTGTACCCAGTTGCAATTTTATGAGATAATTATCTTCCATCCCAAAACATTTTAATGATGAGCAGTTAATTTTAAGTCTAAACAATCTGAATAATAATCTGTGTTTACATAAATCATTAAAAAATACATGTTTACTAGAACTATTTTTAGCAGAAAAAAGTTCTTCATTTTACTTCAGTTCAATAATAAACTGATATGTGATTAATTTATTTATAAAAACAGGAACAAATCAAGCATATTTTATTGATTGACAAAAATAATTTTGTGTACTCATTTCATTTACTCATAGCTTGAAAATAAATAAATAAACCCAATATAAATTTTTGAAATAAATTTTGCGAAAATTGCCAGTATATTTTAGACCAGAAATTTCCAATTAAGAAGCATCTAAATTCTTTATTAAAATCAGTAAGTCACTTTACTAATGTTTGATGAGTTTTTGTATAGTTAAGAATAAATACAGTAAAGCATCTTTAATGCTGTCTTAGATTTATATTTTGATTTTTCCTTGTTTCAAAATAACTTCAGTTGTATGGTATAATGTGAAAGAAACTCTATAGAATAGTTTTGTCAAAGCAGATTTTTAAGTATTTTGGTGTAGAAAATCAAAAATCAAAATTGGTGATGATATTGTGTGAGGCAGTATTTTGCAATTTTATTTATGAGTAGTATGTAGATTAATATCTTTATCCATGATAAAATATCTTCTTCATATGAGTTAAATCTCTCAAGAAAATTTGACAATAGAAATTCCTGGGAAGATAACCATAAATAATTTGTCCAAATTTTAAAGGTGCTTGTTAAATGCATGGATGTTTTTCAAAATTATTTTATATGTCAAAATACTGTGCAAAAAGCTTTTTAACATTTAAATACAATACTTTCTCAATTGCTATCACTCAATATGCATTTGTTAATTATCTTATATCTGTATTCTTACATGTACTTATTGACATACCCTTTGCTTTTTTTTTTTATTGTTCTCTTTAGCAATAAATGAAAGATGCTTCACTGTATTAATATTTAAAAGAAAAACGTCTGTATGCTAATGAATGCCAGTGTTGTATATGAAACTAAAAATATCCTACAAATCCTCTTTGTATATATACAGTAGGTTAAAAACACTATATGCAGGGTGTCCAGCAAATAACACCCTGATTTCAAAATTAAATTTCTCAAAAACAAAGATCAATAGAGTATGCAGTAAATGGTTTGTTTATCAGGTAAGCTGTAAAAATCTTATACAAAAGTTTCGAATGGTAAATATTTTGAAAAGATTGTGTTCTGATTGCAAAGAATGCTTTGATTTGACATTTTTCTTGCTTTAGACTGCTGCCAGAGAATGTGTTTTTCGGCTTAAAGTGCCATATTTCATAGTTTTTTGAAATTTCAAAATTCTAAAAATTTACTTTGAAAAATCTTTAAAATATTGCATTGTAAGCTGAAAAATTATTTCTCTGCAAGCAATCTAAAACAAGAAAAATGTCAAATCAAAGCATTCTATGCAATCAGAACGCAATTTTTTCAAAATATTCACTGTTTGAAATTTCTGTATAAGATTTTTACAGCTTACCCAATGAAAAAAAACGTTTACTGCATATTACTATCAATCTTTGTTTTAGAGAAATTTAATTTTGAAATCAGGGTGTTATTTGCTGGACACCCTGTATTAATATATATATATAATTTTGTGAGTTGAGAAAACAACTGTTAATAATATGATTTTTGTCTTTTCTTCCATGTGTCTAACAAGCTTCATTAAATTTTGGACAAATTATTTAGTTTTCTCCTCCCTTCAGTTTCCATTATCAAGTTTCTTTGATACAATTCATATTGTTATTTTTATTATTATCATTATTGCCACTGCTATTATAATCAAACCTTTAAATTGAATTTTTGATTTGCTATAGCCAATAGTTTTTTAATATGAAATGTATAGAATGTGTGTGGGAAATTGAAAAAGACAAACAATTTTTCTTATATTCTGGGTTTATTATATTGGAGTTAGACTGATTATTATTATTCCTTTTTCATTAGAATTCTATGACATAAAGATGGCATTAGTCAGGCAGTTAATTGGAAATTTATGGTCTAAATTATAAAATTAGAAAAATTATAATATTTGACTTGTTAAATTGTTATTAATTTTAAACTTTTAAATGCATTTCTTTGATGTTCCTAAAGAAATATTACATTATATTAAGTTATGTTTTTTAGATAAACAATCAACTATGTTCAAATTGAATGAATGTTTATGCAAATGTATATATTATAAAAATTGCAGCATTTGGCATCATGAAAAAATAAAGGATATTTTCTTTTCAATGAAAATGATGTTTTCTAAGTGTAGATTCAACTCCGAGAGATTCTACACAATGAAAATTGTCTTGATAAATAAAAGTAAAAATTTATCTATAATCACAGCATTTTATGCAGCAGTTGTATGCTCATTGTTAAATCGCACAATCTCTAATTTCAGTTTTTTCCTTTTAAACAAACACTTAGCATTCAAATTCATTAGCTGTGATAGCATTTAAATCTTTCATTAGTCCTTCTAAATTTGCCATTTCAACACTCAGATCTTCAGTACTGTACGAAGGCTAAAAAGAAAAAGACCATTTTTTAATGACAAGTGCATGTTATCAAAAGTAGATACTTATAAAAAAGAAAAAAAATTATTAACATACTTATCTTTAATAATATATCTTTTACTTATAAATAAGTCAATCTTATCTTTAATAATATACTTTTTTTTTATAAATATGTGATTCTTATCTATATTAATAGTATTTTTGTTAATTTATAAAATTAATCACATTTTCTTTTTATTCTTTTTGTCACTATGTTAATTTAAAATTAACATCCTTTTTATGCATGTAATTTATTAAACACCATATCTTAACATATACAAGCATATGAAATGGAGGTTGACAAGCTCATTGATTGTGTGTGCATGAGTTAAAATTTCCAGTTCTGGTCTCAACCCAATCAGTACAAAAAATTCATTGGCCCAGCCCTGTCCAGTATAAAAGTTAAAATTTTGGCCAGAATCTGGCTTGCACAATGGTAAAATAATTATTGGCCTGACACCTAGCCCAGTCCAGTTTAAAAACTAAAAATTGAATTTAAGCATGGTCTGTATCAAAAATTTATTGTCTAAGTATGAAAGTTAATAGTTTGCCCGGAGTTTCGTCCTTGAAAAAATTTAATAGGCACTTTCAGTCTGATTAAATTACTACAAAACGAAACATACCAACATTTCTGAAGCAGCATTATTCTACAATTAAAATTGTTCAACAAGCCCAATTACACATGATTTTTTTTTTCAAGTTATGTTTGAAATTTATGGAATACAGCATAACAATATTAATGACTATTTTTACAATTATTTACATAAATAACAATTAAAAGAATAAGTCAATTATATTCAAATGAAGATTCAGTAAGAAAATGAATAAAGTTTAGAATGAAAGAAAAATTTGATAAAAAAAATTAAACTTTGTAAAAGCTCTACAAAGAAAAAAAAAAAAAAAAAAAAAAAAGGGTTTAATTATGATTTATTAAACCAAATTAAATATCTAAGAATTTCTTAAACAAATGTATAAATCACTGTAATTTCACTATTTAAAGAATCACTATAATAATAATAAAAAAAAAAAATACAAAGTGTCATAAAAAAGTAATAATTATTAATCATATTATTTCAATAGTTGCAGCAGACTTTTTTAATTATCTAGTTCTATTGCATATTTGTTAAAATTTTCTTTTTTTACGAAATCTTTAATTTTGTTATGGTATGTTAGCCGCAAAGCCTTGTTTACCCAGAAATATTACCCTAATAGTGTGTTTATTAGAACATAAATTAGCCAAATTTTGCTCAGCTAAACGCTATATTTTTTTTTCATGATATTTTTGTTTAATGTAATGATCAGTAGTAGTATAAAGTGATAAACACCAAATTGATAAATAAAAAAAGATTAATTTTATTAACATTAATATAAAACTGATGGATCTGAAGTGAAATATTCCGTACAGCGATGCTTTCTAAAGCTTAAATATCACTATTGATGATATTCTTTTTTAACGCAATACATAGTAATAGTATAAAAGTTATAAACATAAAATATATATATATATATACACATACACAAGAGCCAAAATATTATGACCACCTAAATTAGTATTCAGATAGACCTTGGTGCAATGCAATGGAATACAAAAGTAACAATGTTAAAAAGCACCAAATATTGTATATAAACAGCAGACCGGTTTCGGTAGCATTTAGCGTACTGTCGCCAGTGCTAGCAGAGGTAGAAATCTGCTCATATATATAGTAGAGACGAAGGATTGAAGGCAACCAATAGGATGGCAGAGGACTGCAAGTGAGGGCCAATTGGAGAGTGCACATGGAAAGTGACCGGAGGGGAGAGAAAAAGGTCAAAAAGGAGCGGGAAAAAAAATAATAAGCATAAGGAAATAGAGGTTTTAATGTAATATTTCCAGCAATTCGAAAGAGGGAGGGGGGATAGCAAATTCACAATTGAAAATTTTGTTAAATTTTTTATAAATGTGAAACACTTCAAGGAAGTTAAGTTCATGAATGGAGGTAGGTTTTGAAATTATTTTCGCTGAAGCAAAATCGAAAATATGGTTCATCTCCCAGCAATGTTTAGCAATAAAGGATTTATTGATTTCTTGTTTCTTAATATAATTTTTATGTTGATTGATATTTTTTTTTAAAAGCGTTTGGTTTGTCCAGTGTAGGAGAGACCGCACTGACAATTAATACTGTAAATTCCCCATGAATTAGATAAATCTATAGGATCTTTGAGTTTGGAGAGGGTCAGTTTATTAATAGGTGCAAAAATTATTTTGAAGTCATGTTGTTTGAGAATTTTAGCAATGGTAAAGCTAGTTTTAGGAAAAAAGGGTGACACAATGCTGATATTGGATAGAGTAGAAGACTGCGGTGAGTTTGAGGAACGAGGGCGCCACAGTTTAAATAGGGCAGCATCAATTATAGAAGGATTGTAACCCCTGACAATCGCTATGGCTTTAATGTATTGAATTTCCTTATTTAATGACAGGAAATCAGAACAAATATGTAATGCACAATTTATGAAGGTATAAAAAGCAGCCATTTTTTGGCTCGGAGGATGACAAGAATGAGCATGGGGGGGGGGGGGGGGAAACAAACAGCAAAACTTTTTCGATAAACGGACGTAGAAAAAAAAAAAAAGTTACCGTGCGAGTTACTAAAGTATCAAGAAATGGAAGGGAACCATTATTTTCAATTTCAAAAGTGAATTGAATATTGTTATCAATAGAATTCATAATGTATAAAATATTTTCAATATTGTGAAGAGCGGTGTCAATTAATGTGAAAATATCATCAACATAGCAAATCCAAAAAGGAAAAGAGAATTTACTGGAAAGGGAGCTCTCAAAATAATTCATGTAAATATCAGCAAAGATTGGTGATAAGGAGGTGGTAGCATTATGACCACCCCCACATTTTGCAATGAACTTGCTTGGATGCTCAATTACATCACAGGACAATACATGTCCAAGTGGAATTCTTTTAAAGCATATAATTTAGCTGATAATGTTAGATGTGAGACTGTGGAACTAACATCTCACTCATGTAACTCATGATCAATCATCATCGCCAAATACTCGTATATTAGGCATGGGAACATCATATCTGGACTATGGAACATAGGGAAATAGTTGCCTCATCGGATAAAATATGATTCATCCTTCAATGCATTGATGGCAATGTTTGGATATGCTGTCTTCTATGCCAACTGTTTCTCCTTATTATACAAAAAGCCATGCACAGGCTAGTTGTGGCTATATTAGGCTTCGAGAAACATTCCCATGGGTGTCCCTGGGACCTGTGGTTGTTGTAGAACAAATCATGAATGCCACAAACTGTCTGAACATCATTATGGATCATTTGCATCATTACATAAATCTGTCTTCCAAAATAGAAATTGAATCTTTGTTCAAGACAACACTGGTGCTGGATCGATTTTAGGAATATAATACTGAAATCCAGTTAACGTCTTGGTTGCTTAACTCAACAGATCTTAATTCGACAGTGCAGGTGTCATATAATGGCACTCAGAGCTCAAAAGCAAACATTTTGGGATATCCTGGATATGCATTACTGCTACTTGAACAACTAATGCAATTTATCTTCGGTCATTTACTTAGAATTTGTCACATGCATGTCAAGGTGTTTTGCAGCTGCTTTGCAGGTCAAGGTGGGTTAACATGTTGTTTGGTAGATGGTTATAATGTTTTAGCTCTTGAGTGTATATGTATGTATGGATATGTAACAAAACAAATTTATAAGTTAAGGAAGAAAATGGAATAAAGTACACAAATATATGGGTGACATATTCCAGTATACTATAATTTATCTATAAAAATATTGGAAAAAAAATGCTAAAATACTGGTTGAAGATTGGAGGGTTTTTTAGAAAGAAGGTAGATTGTTAATCATGCAATTATTTTGTAATTCGCAGGTGTTCTTCATTAAATGACTCACTCAGTAAACCCTCCACATTTTTAATGATTAATCAACCAAAAATGATTATAGTCACATGCAAACTTAATGTAAATATGAAAACTTAATAAAACTATTTTAATGTCTTAATTTGTATCAGTTGATTTTCAAATGCTTGTCTTTTTGACATGATTTAGTTATTGGGTCATTCCACATGAATTCAACCAATGGGTGTTGCATCATAGTCACAGATTTTTTTAAATTTTTCATCATAGACAGACATAGTAATGAAACTCTCGAATCTGAAATTTAAAAGTAATATTCGCAATATTGGCTGAGATATGGACATTTGAAAACTGACCATTTTTACTAAATGGCGGTCATCTTGGAATTTCATCAGTGTCTAAAAGTGCCCATAACTTTTCAACTAATGGCTCAAATTTTATATATCTGGTACCAATTTGAAGCTATTTGTACAAAGAATGCATATTTTACATCAAAACAATAGTAAATGTTCATTTATTTACTTTTTATTATGTGCAAACTGAAAATATCACCCAAAAAAAAGGGCCGATTGTAATTGCCCATAAAAAAAATGAATCATCATGAATTTTTCTAAAACTTGGTAAAAACATTGCTCTATGTGTGTGCTTTAAATAATAAAAAAATTGGAGAGGTAAAATTTGTTGTTTAAAAATAAATGAATTTTTACACTTAAGGTGTCACTAACCAAATAATGATCATTTTAGAATCTGTAAGTATTCCTAATTAAAAAAATAATGGTTAAAATAAAATTTTCTAAAATCTAAATTAATGTAAATGTATATTCAAAAATTCTTTTGCGCTAATTTTGTAGAAATTCTCCCTCAACCCCATCCTCCTCTCCAAAAAATGTATACTATTAGAAAAACTTTTACACTGAAAAATATAAAGAAATAATTAAGGAATATAATGTATAATTATAAAATACTTGTAAATGCAATACATATAAATGAGGATTTATGTTACATATAGAGGAGAGTGGGGTGGAATGGGACAGTAGGTTTTTCTCTTTATGTATCATTCTGAAAATTTCATCAATCACACATTACATGAAGCAATAGTATCCCAATCTTCAGTTGAAAAAAGTAGCTGGTTGACATAAGCTTGCAGTTGTATAAAGAAAAGATTATTTCAAGAATCAAAAGTTAATTTACTTCATATACTTTTTGTGCTTTCTGTATATTAATGATTTGTTTATGCATAGATGTAATAGTTCTCCTATTTATAGAACATTATATTGTAAATTAACTATAATTTAAATTATGCCTAAAAGCAGTATTTCTGTTTATAATAAAAGAAGGTAGAGAGAATAATGGGACATGCCAGGAAAGGGGGGGGGGGATGGAACATGTCTAATTCTTACTTTTTAATAAGATGAGTATAAATTGCCAATATGCAAATACTTTTAAAGATTAGCATATTAATTATAGCATTGAAAATATATTCATTTACTTCAAAATATAAATAAATTGAACGAGTGATTATAATCTCTAACAATCATGAATTATCCTTCTTTTGATGAAGATACTGGAATTTGATGTTGTAGCACAGATTTTATCAACCTATAATCTTTGTTAGATTGTAAATATAGCCACTCTAGAATAATTTGTTTCGTATAATATATTGTTTTATAGTTGTCTCATTCCTGCCTGTTAGTGGATTGGTATGGGACACATTTTGAAATTTACAATTTCTTTAATTATAAAATTGTTTAGCTATATTGCCCAAGAACATTAAAAAATGTTTTATTTTGTATTCAAAATGAAATTTTTGTTTTTGTATCAAACAAAAATTATTTTCAAATTTTTGTAAAAAGTATCCCATTCCTTCCCACTCTCCCCTATACATAGAGCCTATTTAAGACATTTTTTTCACTTAAAAAATGAAATTTATGTGGTCAAATTTATATATTTTTTTTTATTTTATTTTATTTAAATTACAAAAGTGAATGAATTCAACTGTGATTTACAGCTAGTATTTCTCCAATATTTCAGGGGAAAATATTTTGTGGCCTTTTTTTTTTTTAATGTAGTCCATTATAGTAAGGTATTTAATATTTATGTAAATATGTTTTGAGAATTATATTATCATACTTTAAATGAAATAAAAAGTATTGTAGAAATGAAAATTTACTTGTATTTTAATATATGAATATTTAGCATAAATAGCTGCAAATTGATATTTCTTTATTTAATTATATAATATACTCACAATATATTAATTTAAATGTTAGAAAATTTTATTTTTACCATTATTTCTTAAATTAGGAATACTTACAGATTCTAAAATGATCATTATTTGGTTAGTGACACCTTAAGTGTAAAAAATCATTTATTTTTAAACTACAGATTTTACCTTTCCAATTTTTTTATTACTTAAAGCACACACATAAAGCAATGTTTTTACCAAGTTTTATAAAAATTCATGATGATTCATTTTTTTTTATGGGCAATTACAATCAGCTCTTTTTTTGGGTGATATTTTCAGTTTGCACATAATAAAAAGTAAATAAATGAAAATTTACTATTGTTTTAATGTAAAATATGCATTCTTTGTACAAATAGCTTCAAATTGGTACCAGATATATAAAATTTGAGCCATTAGTTATCAAGTTATGGGCACTTTTAGACACTGATGAAATTCCAAGATGGCCGCCATTTAGTAAAAATGGTCAGTTTTCAAATGGCTATACCTCAGCCAATATTGCGAATATTACTTTTAAATTTCAGATTTGAAGGTTTCACTACTATGTCTGTCTATGATAAAAATTTAAAAAAAATCTGTGACTATGATGCAACAAGCTTTCTTTAAATTGGTTGATTTCACGTGGAATGACCCTATTGCAAAATATTGAAATTGATATAAAATACAATTGTAAAAAACTTTTTTTTTTGCCTGAAAAGAAAAAAATGTCATTTAAAAAATTTGCTTTTTTTTTTTTTTTTTTGATATGATTTACTGAAAAAATTTCTTTTATTTATTCTTAAAAGAAAATTTATAATATAATTTTTGGATTAAAAAAAAATATTTATGAATGTATTTTTTTACATTGTGAAATTTCTGTTCTAATTTCCTTAATTCAGCAATGAAATTTGTGGTCATATCAGATTCCTTTAACGATTTTAAATCTGACAGTACAAATAAGTTTTCTTAGTTTAACTAGTGGAAAAAATATTTTAATATGAAAAATGTTGTTCTCAATAAAAAGTCTGAAAGAGTAGTATTTCATATTTGTACAACTACTTATTATTCAGCTGTAGTTGAAAGAGTACTTTATCTTCAGATTTGTTCAAAAAAAGCATCCAGAAAAAGATTGATAAATGAAAAAGTACATAATTTTTATTTAAAATAACTAAACAAGATTAAAAAAAAATATATATATATATATATATTAAATCTCAGATTATAATTTTTTTTATTGGCATTGATACTTCAATTTTTAATTACTCTTTTTATTTTCTTCTGAAATTCATGTAAATTTTTTTGTGTGAATAAAAAGATAATTTTCTTGAAGTTTAACATATTTTTTCTGTGAAATCAATAAATGTATTGTATGATAAATCTATATTTGTTTGTTTAGTACACTAAGTACTTGAGAAACTGGTTTGATTAATAGAACAATGCATATAATTAATCAAGAATTTGTTCTATCAGCAATTTAGAATGCGTGTTAAAGACTTTAAATTTTTTAGTAGTAAGAATTTATTTTATATTAATTGCTATGGTTTTACCTGTTGTTACAATCAATAAGAGTTTTGTTGGAGGTGAATATATATAAAAATAATGATGCACACATATTGTATGTAAATACTAATAGTGTAAGAGAAGTTTTATTAATATTTACAGTACATTTAATCATAATAATATAATTTGCAATAGTTAATTTATAAATATCTAAAAATTATAAATAGCAATTAAAAAAAGTCAGGATTTTCGCCATTCTTTGTTAATAATATATTTGAAAATTTAAAAATTATTACATGCACAAAAGATTAAGAAAATCTGCAGAAGTAAAATTTAAACATGCATAATTTATATGCTTTAATTTAAACACTTAATGCAGCTGTAATTTTTTTCTGTTATGTAGTTTTTTTTTAATTAGCATTTTTGAAAAAACTACAATTTTTATGAAGCAACTAAATATATTGTTAAAAAATGAGAAGCATGCCAAAAGAAACAGAAGCTGATGGCACAGCATGAGTGAAATATTTATGAAATGGTTAGGAAAGCAAGTAAACTTCTGCTAAGCATTTTTAGCTTAAGAGCCCACAATAGTCACAGAAAAATTACTCAAAAAGACCCGGATGACCATGTAAAGTCTATGGGAGCATTCTTTTCTAATATCTCGCTCAAATTTTAATATTTTTGCATGATTTTTTTGCACAAGATAGCTGAGGGCAATCCACAACCGGGCTAGTTTTTACTTATTTCAATTTTTGTTTCAGATTTTCTTTAAAAAATCACTTTAACTTTCAAAACCGGTTTAAACCGGTTCTGAAACTGAAACTATCGTAATATAAAAAATATATAACCAAAATCAAAAAAGTAAAAACTAGCCCGGTTGTGGTTTGCCCTCAGCTATCTTGTGCAAAAAAATCCTGCAAAAATATTTAAATTTGAGCGAGATATTAGAAAAGAACTCTCCCATAGACTTTACATGGTCATCCGGGTCTTTTTGTGTACTTTTTCTATGACTATTGTGGACTCTTAAATAAAAAACCGCATTTGTTAATGTAGCATGTTATGAGCAAGAGAGATAGAAAGCAGCAGAAGATTTTAAGTACCTACAGGTAGGTCCTCCCGATCACTGCTTCCTTCTTGTTGCCTTGGCATAGTCGAGGGCCGAGACTTGAGTGTTGATTGTTGCGAAGATGGCGTTGCAGGGGATGGACCTCCACTAGTAAGTATCTTTTTCTGAGGGCTAGCAACTGCTTGTTGGGGTTTCACTGAAATTTATTAAAAATAAAATTTTTAAGCCTTTTGAAGAGCATAATACAGTAGACTCCCTCAAATCCGCAACTCTCTAAAATCTGCACATATTTTATGGATGTAAACAATGAAACTTTCAATTCAGGTATTGGGACGAAATTTAATTTTTTTTAGTTTTGCATCAATTCCATATATTTTTTATTTTGTAATTTTCTTAATAATACTTCATTCATGTTTTTTTCATGAAGGAAGAATAAATTTTTTTGGAAAAAAATTCAAGGTATTACTGATATCACTGGTAATCATAGTCTTCTTACCAAATATATTTATGCATTAATCAAGATTTTTTGGTTATTAAGCCTGGCTAAACTTGAAAAAAATCCTTATTTTATGGTTTTTATGTGAAATAGTAATGTACTTTTATGAGGCAAGTTTTTTGAATAATTTTGGAAAAATACATCTAATCTTTATAATGAATAATTATATACTATTGATTATTAACTTGACATTTGCTATTAGTACTTTTATCATTTTAAAAACTATCTAAATTTATTACTTTTAATATTTTATTATATTGTAAGCATTCATTATAGTTCCTATTGCACTATTATTTGTACTCCAATTATTGTTTAAAAAATGTAAACAAAGCAATGACCAGAAATCCGCAAAACCTCTGGTCCCAAGCTGTGCGGATTTGAGGGAGTCTACTGTAATAAAAAATAGAGTATTAATAATATGATTATCTTATCAAATTTTTTGCAACCTTAACAAATCGTTATCGGTAGGAAAACTTCAATATTGCAAACATTTATTTATTTATTTATAAATTTTGGATTATCAAATTTAAGGCTGGTAATCATTTAGGTTGTAACTGTTATCTCTAATTTTAAACTTGTGGACTTGGAATGTATCTGTATTTTTAAATTTCTTCCTGGAAAATTTAAAATTTTAACTTCTTTTTTAAAATATGCTCTTCTTAAAGAATATTTTTAAAAAATGACAAAATATTTATAAAATACATAGTTACTTTAATTTTAAATGCTTAAATTTTATTTTCAATTCATTAGCATCACTTAGATTTTAACACTTAAATTATAAAATTAAGTATACATGTTTAAAAAACATTTTATCCAATAATAATAAAAAAGAAACTAGTATTCTTCAAAAAGAGTATATAGAAAAAGAATATAAATGTTTTAATTTTCTGAGGATAAATGTTTAAAATATGGATGCCTTCTAAGCCTATAGATTACATTAGATAGGAAAATTTGAGATCCGATTCATGAGGAGCCTTAATATGCATCAATATTGATGCATTTCTTGGTGTCTCTGTTCACTACTTTTAATACACATGGTTATTAATCTCATACTACAAATTTATATATATTATTAAGGTACCTGTGCCTAATATGGACACCCTAAGGAAAATTTATTTTTTTCACCCGCATGTACACGTAATAGGATGCCAAAAATATATGACCATGACCCCTGGACTGTTGACTATCATTATTAAAATTAGCGACCTTGTAACTATTCCGGTTTTATTTAAATGCTAAAAACAAAAAATGTTAACAAATGTCCATATAAGGAACCACCAGTCCCTATTATGGACAGGTGCCCCCTTATTGACCTACTACACAGGGTGTAGGGAAGAGCCACTCTTCTATGGAATTTTAGAGGAGAGGGAATAAAAAAAATATATATCTTAAAGTTTTGCGGGGGAGGGCGTAGTAGATATCTTCAAAACATGCACTTTAGAGCGGGAAGGAGAACATTTTCGGTTTTGAAGTAAAGATTCCGAGTGAAGGTTTCGAATATGAAGATTCCCCTGCTGTAATTCCAATGTGGACATAAGGTATATAATTGGGAATTGGGAGTAGTTTTATTAGATCTTGTAATAAATAAATAAAGAAAACTTTTTTAAGCAATATATGCAATAGCAATCAAAAATATGTTTTGAAAGCTTTCTAAAACACCCCACTTTTCAATATTTAAAATAATTTTACAATGTCTAATGGGAATTTAAACTTGCCGATTTAATTACGATCAGCACACCATCCATTAAACAACAATTTTCATTCTAAATGGCAAACAGTGCGCTTTGCTGTATTTTCCAGGCTTAGTTATCTTTTCAACTGCTTTTCTTCACGGATATGTAGAGTGATCTCTCTATCAAAATTGTTACTTTTAAAAATATAGGGGTGTCCATATTGAGAACACTATCCATATAGGGTACAAGTACCTTATTATTAAACTAATAAATGACTTTATATTATGCTATTAAAAATGCTAATTATGATTTTGTGCATTTTAATAAGAAACATTTGTTATAAAAACAATAAGAAAAAAATGTTTAAAAACGACAAAGATAAAAAAACTTCTGTTTTTTATCTTTTGAATCATTTTTTCTACAGTATAATTTTTCATTTTTATAATTATTGTGACAATAAAGAAATAAATTCAGAATAAAAAAATAAAATAAAAAAAGAATTAGATTTATAGTACAATTGTCAAAATTTTTTACACATGTCTTCCCTCCTCCTCTTATTGTCCACATTATGTGTGCATCTTATTGTATATATTCATGCAAAATATATGTGTTACAGAGGCAATTTTTTATGTTTATTTATTTATTTTTGTATTAATTTTGATCAAATTGAAATAAAGTGATGCAAATCAAATTTTTGAATGCAGCAAAATCAAAATACAAATTTTATGAGCATAAGAGCAATAATGAATAATACTACCCCAAAATTAAGCCAAAATAAATAAATTTTTGTCAAACGAGATATCTGATATATAAGATATTATACTATACTTTAAACAAATCATGAATGTTTTTCTGATCACGAGCGTTGTTTTGAAGAAAATTGTGTTTATTAAATATGAGGAATTTATAATATTAATTAGCTATGCTATATGTTTTCAAAAACTTAGTATATACAGTCAAACCTCGTTAACATGAATTAATTTAACATGAATTAATTTTAACATGAACTGTTTACACAGTTCGCTATAAAGACGAATATAAAGATTTGATACTGATAAGATAAATTACTGGTAACATGAACAAAATTTTGATTCCCCTTGAGGTTCATATTAACAAGGTTTGACAGTATATAAAATTAAATAAAATGTAAATTCTATTATTAACTTTCATTTGTCTGTAAAATTGGTTAATACTTACAGTGGTTCTTAAATCCTATGTTCATTAGCAAATTTTCTGACTCATTTTTAAATGGTAAAGGCATAAAATTAGCAGGCCTGACCATTGAATCAATTTGGAATTGAAATGAGTTTTCCATTTTTTGATAAATAAATGACTTATCAAGTTATAAGTGATTGTGGTCATGTAACAACCTGTTTTTGTCTTGTATCATGGTGTCGCATGTGTTAATTCCGTTCAAATTGCCCTCTTTGGCAGTATTTTCTGAAGGACCTTTTGCATTTGCTGAAAGATTGAAAATGTCTTTTGATTACATAGTTTCTGAATAGTAACACTTGCCAATTTTATGTGTTTCTGAATAAATATACATGTGTAAAAGTGTATTAAATATACATGTATGTCAGAAAGTAGCTTCTTTGGATTTAAGAATAATCCTAATGGAAGTGAAGTCTCAAGTAGCTAAATTATTTTTGGAGAGTGAAAGCAATAGCAAATCCAATGCATAGTTGTTGTGACAGTTTTTAACACATACTTTTGAAATGGAGGTTTGAAATCTGAAATGATAGTAAGTTTATGTTAGAGTATAGTGATCATTCAATAATTTTAGTATCCCATTTTTCAAACATTCCACTTAAGATTTTGATTAGGATATGAAAGTCCCATCTTATTATTATTTTTTCCCCCTATTGCAAATGCTGACGAAAGAGAACAGTAATTCTGATTTGAAATTCACAAGATAAAAATATTTCTAATGTATATATCTAATTTAAACTATTAATAATATGAGAATTCTGCCTGATTAGGCTTTGAAAATTCCACATACTTTCAATTTTCTATGTCTCTGTACCAATCTTTTAAAAACACCTGAAATTTATTTAATATTCTAATATGAATACATTTTTTATGTTCATTATTTCATATATATTGAATTTGGACTGTTTCATAAAATGGTTGACTACTTAATGTTTAAAAATATAAAAAGCAGAACATTAGTACATATTACAATTTAAATTTATCAAATCAATTATTTTTCCTTTTTAAAACCCTAGTTGTATTTATTGCAGCACAATAATATTTACTATTTGATGTGTCCACTTAATTTAGCAGATTTTATTATTGTAGATATTATTACAGCTCATAGTCCAAGAGCAGACTGCACAAAAGCCTAAGTCATCGAGCACAAGAAAATTTCCTTTATTTTATGGAAGAGTAGTAATAGAGAAATCTAAATGATCCATGTCTGCCGGAAGCAAAGTGCTGCATATAAGCCAAAAATCAATATTACTACTGGTTGACTTGTAGAATTAGCATTATGTTTTCCTGCATCCAATTTTACATGTTTTCATATTTTTAGGCAAACACAATGTTAAACGTATGAGTGAATCACTAGTGGTATCAATTTTTGGCTTATGCACCACTTCGCTTCCGGTAGACATTGATGATTAGATTCCCTTATTACTACTCTTCCATGAAATAAAGGAATTTTTCTTGTGCTCGATGACTTACGGTTCGATTTAAGCAGTATCGCATCGCAATTTGTGATTTAAATTTAACTAAAATGCGATCCAAGAAATGCATTAAATCACAATCATTGCGATGCATATTTCCCACACCCTTTGTTATGTCATGTACACTTAAAATTTACACGACATACATTGTGTTTTCACTCTCCCCAAGTATTTATTTACAATGGAAGTACAGCGAGACGCCATTGATGGGTGCAGTTTTCCCAGTAAACACATGATTTGTTCCTGCCCTGACGCTGTGATTGATTACTGAATCACTGTTACTCGCTAATCACGGCGTTCACTCATAGAAGTTTGACATGCGTGTTGTAGTGGTTCTAAAATGAACACTCATTGTTACGATCCTTTTACTTTATATTGCTTTTTTTTTTTTTTTTTTTTTCAAGATTTAAAAGTTACGTTAGCTATTTTTTACTTGCTATACAAAAGTGTAACTGCTATTCAAAACTGACTTTGTATAGCAGTTACTGCTATGCAACTTTCTTTTTCTAAATTGACCTCTGGCTCGATGACTTAGGGTTTTGTGTGGTCGGTTCTTGGACTATCAGAGAAAAATAAAAAAAACAAAGGCTTTGGAAGTGACAATATTATCCATAATGAAATATGTGCTGATATTATTTTATTTTACCTATGTGTCTCGGTTGCGGTGTTGTTGGAGCACTCTGGCAAGGGGGCGCCGGCACACTAAAAGATTTTAGCGAGTGGTTTGGCGGCCTTTTGCTTAGCGTGCCTGAAACTGAAGTACACTCTGCTGACGCAGCTGCTGCTGCTGATGGGTTTGTGTTGCTCGAGTAAGCTGCATGTTGACCTGGGTTCAACACAGATGGACCACCGAGGGTGATGTGCAAGGTGGGAGAAGTCACTTGATCATATGGATGATGGCTGCGTGCTGATGGTGAGGCAAGTGTAGATGATGATGATCCTTTAAGGTACAGTTAAAGAACAACTATTGGAATTTATTTGTGAAATTGAAAAATAATAGAGAAGAGGGATAACGCTAACTCAGGCAAAACAAACAAACAAACAACAACAAAAAAACATATTTTAAAATTCCATTTTGACATTTTTTAAAAGTATGGCTTATTTTAAAAATAGGGTAACACCCCCAGTAATTGGCATGCACCAGTGATTGGCACATTTTACAAACATGTCCTAAAAAAAGATTTATATCCAGTCTTTTAAAAATTCAAGACCATATATCAGTTATATGCTCATTTACGTTAAAGATTATAACTTTGACTTATTTTACAAGATGACAATAGAGCCTAGGAAAGAGAAACAAATCTGGCTTGTATCAAATTAGCCATTTTGTTGCGAATTCTTGTTCTTTGGCTTAAGGAAGGCATGCTTTTCAATTCATTATTATCTGATTTAAAATATATTTTAAATTTTAATTGACAACAGTTTTGTTTAGTTAAAAAGAGTTACTTTAATTGTGTAAAAGTATTTTCGACACAAATATTTGGATTTCTGAATTAATGGTAGTTGCCAATTAATGGTGCTTCAATTTTGCTAGTTCTGAGTAATTGGCACCTATTCCAATTACAAGGAATTCGCAAGGAATTTGAGATTAAACCATTTATTTTGGAAGTATTTTTAAAATTATTAAAAATTGTTTATCATTTGTTTTTATTTGAAAATATAAATTTTATTAGTAATTGGAATCCATTAAAGCTACATATGACAATTACTGGGGACAGCATGACAATTACTGGATATTAATGTAAGTATATTGTATTGTTTTAAAGTGTTCACATTTCAGATTAATATGCTGATTTCTTACTCTCAAAAACCTGAAATATGGCATCTTCATCTACAGTAAATTAATTTAAAGCGATTAAACCCAATGCAAAATGTAATTTTTTTTTAAATATAAACATATGCCAATTACTGGATCACAAGGTGTCATACATTGGTGCTCTAGGTGCCAATTACTGGTGATTTCAGCAACTTTTTATAAATATATTTTTATAAAAATACTTTTTCAATTTTTTTTTGCTTTTAGTGGGCAAAATAGATGCACAGATATGCATTCTTTGATTTAAAAATATTTCCAAGTAAATAGCTTATTTCTTTGTAATGAAAATTTAAGTAAGTTTAACGACAAATTCTTAATGTGCCAATTACTGGGGATGTTACCCTACTTATTTTAAAACTCAACAAAATTGATGTTTTAAATTTAAATTGCAGTACTTCAGAATTATGCTCAAAATTAATCTTTTCACATAAAAAAAAAGAAAAAAAAATCAAGCTTAAACACAATAGCTAAGTCTGAAAATAACTTTTAATAAACTTCTAATTTTACAGATAATTTAGTTTACATTAAATTTTGAAAATTACTTTATATTTATTGTCACTTATTAAAATGAACTTAAAATTATATTTTACTGAAAAATAATGCCAAAGAGACCTTTTTGAAAAAATAGCGTTATTTTAAATTAAATTGTATTTTTTCATTGTGTTTATAATACCATATACAAGGTTACTAATAATGATGAGTATTATTAATTATTAACAATAAATTTTCTTAAATTATCATTTAAATTAAGAAAAAAAGAGAAAGTAAGTTAAAATAATTTTGTAAAAAGTTGTAAATTTTAAATTAAATAAAATAAATATTTTTATAAAAAACCATTTTATTCTAAAAACAAGAAAGAAAAAGTCATGCGTCAAGCATAGATGATGAGCACTTTCTAACACACTCAGAATAATCTAACAAAACTGCACTGTATTAAAAGTTAAAATATTGCATCACATTTCACCATATGGAAATGTATAAGGCATTTGTAAACTTAATTTCAGTTGTTCCCATCTACAATCGGGAAAATTATCTGTATTTTTTAGCAGCCTTGTATATCATATTGAGATTTGTATCTATTAACAACATGCATTCCAAAATTTAGTTCATTTAAGAGATACATATATTTCAGTTGAAAATTCCCTGTCAGCAATTTCTTTTAATAAGGAGAATAGTATGCGAATATGTTTGTGCAGCCCTGTACATTAGGTATAGTATCTGTATATAAAGAGTAATATGCAAAAAACTAATTAAATTTAAAAGCTCATATTGAATTTTAAAACATATTCTCCAGCAGTTATTATGCAAAGGCATACTGTAACCAATTTCTTTTGTGTGTCCCTGTAAATTAATAAAAAATGCTATGAGTACTTTGTTTTAACATGATCGTAGTGAAATTCAGTGATTTATATCAGTTTCAATACACTTGAAATATCATGATGTCATTAAAATACTCTCCAAGTGATTTCTCTTGCG
The DNA here is from genome assembly GCA_964019185.1 of Maratus speculifer. NCBI lineage: Eukaryota > Metazoa > Arthropoda > Arachnida > Araneae > Salticidae > Maratus > Maratus speculifer. The sequence continues at coordinate 343,125,209 of OZ025291.1, forward strand.
TGTGTCCTTGTAAATGAACTATTAATTATACATACTTCATATGCAATACCAAACAACCTTTGGTGACCCTAAATAAACTTTATCAGTTGCATGAAAATTCGAGTATATTTAAGGGAGTTAGAGCATGGACGGACAGGCAGACAAATTAAATGCATAAGCACTTTATAACTTTGTTGGAAAATGCTAAAAAGTGGTCACAAAAATTTCAATTTATTTTACTACTGTAAAATACCATTAATCCGCCCCCCTAAACGTGACAAAAAATCGTACAATAGTTAGAGGGGGGCGCTTACACGGGATTTTTCCGCGATCCTTCAACAAAATTTACAGGAATGAATCATGATGAAATGAGTGAATCGTTGAATGAATCATGAATTTTCATGCTTGAAAAAAAATTGGTTTAAAAAAAAAAAAAAAAAAAAAAAAACGTAAATTCTGTTGAAAAAATGCAGAAAAAAGGAGAAATTTGTAAAAAAGAGCCAAAACAAGCTTGAAATCAATTAAAAAATCTCGAATAAATGCACATTTCCTCAAAGATTCATGATTCATTCATTTCATAATGATTCATCCCATTCTCAATCGCCTATGATAATGGGGAGGGATGGCGCTTTCTCGGGATTTTTTCAAAATTTCAAATTCTTTATAAAGTGGGGAGGGGGCATTTGATCGGGAAGGGCAGATTATTGAAATTTTACGGTAGGTATTCACTCACTCATCCTTCAGAATTTAAAAGTCTATAGCTCTACACAGCTGATTGATTATATTTAATTTTGATATTTTATCAGTATTATAGTAGTATTAATGATAGCAAGGTAATAAAGTATGTCAAGATTTGGAACAAACCTGGATGAGTTGAATCTATTGTTACATGAGCATGAGGAATGTTGTATTGGGTTCTTGGATACACTGGTCGAGCTAAGCCACTGGATCCCATTTCATATGGGGATTCTAATCCTCCATTTGGAACAGGAGTGGTTGCTGACAATGCTGAGGAAAAGGAAAAAAAAGTGTTTGAAGTAATGTGACAAAAATATTTATTTTGTCTATATTTACAAAAAAAAAAAAAAAAAAAAAAAAAAAAATTGAGAGACACATGAATTATTCTTATATGATTCACTATAAAGAATGGGTGAATAATCTGAACTAATATTATTCGAAATAGTAATAATAGTTTAAAAAATTAAATGAGTCTTGGTAATGAATAATACTGAAAAAAAGTATAAAAAATTTAAATTGTTTTAAGTGGTAGCTGTATAAAATGAATATAAAAAGAATCATTGTTAACAATTGGAACTTTTTAATGAATTCATAATACATATATTTAATGATTCTCTGGGATGAAAAAATATGTATTTATATTTGCATAATGAAATATTTTGAATCTGGACAATGAAGCACTAAGCCAATGTCCCATGAATATGGCATTAGTTGATATATCATAACAGCATCTGAATGACGTTCTGAACAGGTGTGCTATTTATAATACATCTGTAGCATCAAAATGTGATACATGAATGTTATCTGCCTTATAAATTTCTTCAGGATCAAAATCATCTTGAGGCTTGGAAAGATGGAAGTTGCTCTCTTTAATGTTGTCTGTGAATTATTTGATTGTCAGTTGCCTACTTATAATTTCTAATCTATTTTGCCTTGTCATTAGTTTATTCTATTTACATTGGAATTTCAGATAATTTAAAATTGGCTAATCTGGACAAGTAATAGTTCAAATTAATTCAGTTCATGGGGTTTTAATGTATTAAGAATGTTTAAGTTATTTTATACTAACTACTACTAAAATAAAAGACTGATTAACTTATATATATATACATTGAAAACCTTAGTAGATGAGGAAACAATATATATATGTATATAAAGGACATATATGTTGAGACAGACATGAACACAATACAATAACCCAACACGGAGTGAAAAATTAGCCATGGTCAGGCAGGACTCACTTCATGTTGGGTTATTGTACTAATTGCGTTTATGTCTGTCTTAATTTATATGTACCTTTGATAATTAATTAAATTTACATGTTAATTTATGTGCCCTTTAAAGCATATATGTACATATATATAAATATATATATATAATACATTTTTTTGTTTTAATGATTAAAAGTTTAGTTTGTTGCACTAATATTCTTATAACATAAATGATTAATAATCATTCTTATACATAGATTTTAAACAGAATCAGACAAATTTGACATTTAATTGCAATCATACTTTTTACAATTTTATTGCTATTATTTTATTGCTATTTATTATTAATTTCTGTTTGATAAGTATATCGTTTGTATGAATATTTCATTTTGAAAAACATAATTCATATTTATTTGTGGTATTTTTTGTTGTTGCATAATAATAATGCATCATTGAAAATCAATGTTTAGTATTATTTATTAGAATAGCTTTACAATCTAATGCTGCACATTAAAAACTCTTTAATATAATATACTCTTTTTAATATTTTTGTGGTATTTTTTGTTGTAGCATAATAATAATGCCACATTGAAAATCAATGTTTAGTGTTGTTTATTAGAATAATTTTACAGTCTAATGCTACACATTAGAAACTCTTTTTAATATTATACTTTGAATTATTGTAAAAAAAAACCCATTATATAATTGAAAAAATGTATTTTTTTAAAAATAGAACTTATATTTAGTTATAAAGATCTTTCAGTTTAGGAACATTCTTTTCAATGAGATGTTCTTTTCAAACAAACAGTACACAAATAAAACAAAAAACAATTCTATACTAGCTGAAATGAAATATGTATTATTATGAACATTATAGCATAGTATTATATATATAAGAGCATATATATTCATGTTCTTATTTATTTGGGGATTATTTACTGGTGATGAATTATACATCTTATTATAGATTAAAGCTTCAGCAAACAACACACATAATAAATAATTTTATATAGGCAAAAAATTTATTCTTATGAGCAGGTGCATGAGGCAAAGATTAGATAAGGGTACATCTTTACTTACTAGGTGGTGGAGGAGGTAAGGTGAAATTTTCAGGTGGTAATAAAAAGGATTTTACTCTGGATTGACTAGTTTCACACTCGTGATCTAATGAGGCCATATCATCTACACATTCCAGAATGCAAAATAAAATGTGATGAATCAAATGAAAATAAAATGCAAAATAAAAAAAAAAGGTAACAACTTTCTTTAAGGTAAAAAAATTAAAATGATTATATGTGGGATGAGTCAAAATGTTAGTTGCATTTGGCAAGAGTCTTTTTTTTTTTTTTTTTTAAATATATGTATATACATTTTAATGAAATTTGGCAGAATTTTAGTAAAATTTTCATCTTTAAGCTATTAGCATTGGGTGGAATTGAACTGTGTGTATTGAAGACAGGAAAAAAAGTGCAAACGAAATTAGTTGTACCGAATTATAATTTTTTAAAAGTGTCATTGTTCAAAAAATATTCTTATTTAAGATTTTAATCTCATTTTATTATATGTAATAAATGATATTAATAATTACCTTCATTTACATTAAATGTTTTCTCCTCTATTGCTATTAACATGTTAAATCAATTAAAAACTTCCTCGCTGGACAATTTTTTTTTTTTTTTTTTTTGACATTTTCACAAGCTCAACTTTGCACTTAAATGAATGCAAGTGACACTGAAGTGATTATTGATGATTACTAAAGTGATTCAAATAGCATTTTTTTTTAAAACAAATGTATTACATAAGGGATTACTGTCTCATTGTAACTTTTCTTAGGTTCCCCTTCTGGGATATTTGATTCAAAACACCGACTTTGACAAAATTTTCTTTAAAATCTCGTACTTCACTTAAATATGGATAATTTCAAATTTCAGAGTTTTTGAGTTACAATATTGGGAATGAGTCAGAAATAGCCAATCTGAATTTGAGAACAGCATTAACACATACTGTGCATGTAGCTTTTTTAAGCTATGAAACATGCAATCTCAGTATTTAAATTAGAACTTTGTGCTGTAACTTGATTCTAAAAGTAGAAAAGTATAACTCTTGAAATTCAGTGCGATTTTGCAGAAAATGTAATGTGAGCAAGCATCTTAGATGGCAAATTTATGCATGTTTAGTTTGGTTTTACAAAACCGTACTTCCATTGAAAGTCAAGAACAACAATTAATTGCAAAACAGAGGGCAGTTAACAGTGACCTTGTTTAAAATTAATTACTGCATATAGCTCAATTACATCAGACTATATTACAACATAATAAACTGTTCACATGACACTGACTTACTATATGAAGTCTCATTATAAGTACTTCACTGCTGATACATCTTTGATATTTAAAGCAGACTTACTGCTGCCATCACATGTACAAATCTATTCAAACTTAAAAATGGACATTCTAACAATCTCAAAAAAATATTTCATAAAAAAATTGCTATCACCAATTATAACTAACTTTTTGACTCATCTGTAAAGTAATGCAAAAATATAATTCAAACAAACAAAAAAAGGACTATATAACATGCTTTTATTTGTTTGAGGATTTTTTACTGATGTTGTTTCATGCAAGGAATGAAATAGAGTACATGCATAGTAATAAAGAGATAATTTAGCGTGCAGAAAACTCTGATAAAACTATAAAGAAGAAATGTCATTGACTTCTATATCAATCAAAGGAAAATTCAACAGATAATGTCAGTTAAATGTTGGAAATTTTGACAATTTTCATATTTAGTAATAGTGAAATATCTAAGCATTGTGTTACTTAGAGGAAATATTGTTACTCTGAAAATGTCAAGTAGAAAGTAGCAGTTTGTTAAGCTATACATAAATATTGTTAGATAAAATATGTAATAACTCTTGAATTATTATATACATACAATAGACTCCCTCAAATCCGCACAGCATGGGACCAGAGGTTGTGCGGATTTTAGAATTTTGTGAATTTCCAGTCATTGCTTTGTTTACATTTTTAAAACAGTAATCTGAGTGCAATTAATAGTGCATTCGGAACTATAATGAATGCTTACAATATAATAAAATATTAAAATAGGTAATAAACTAAAATAATAAAAATATAGATAATTTTTTAAATGATTAAAGTACTAATAGCAAAGGTCAAGCTAATAATCAGTAGTATATGATTAAATATTTATTATAAAGATTAAATGTATTTTTCCAAAATTATTCAACAAAACTTGCCTCATAAAAGTACATTCCTAATTCACATCAAAATCATAAAGTAAGACACTTTGATTTCAGGTTTAGCCAGGCTTAATAACCAAAAAATCTTGATTAATGCATAAATATGTTTGGTAAGAAGACGTGATTACCAGTAATATCAGCAATATCTTGAATTTTTTTCCCCAAGAAAATTATTCTTAATTCATGAAAAAAAACATGAATGGAGTATTATTAAGAAAATTACAAATAAAAAAATGTATGGAATTTATACAAAACTAAAAAAATTAAATTTTGTAGCAATATTTGAATTGAAAGTGTCATTGTTTACATCCATAAAATATGTGCGGATTTTAGAGAGTTGCAGATTTCTGGTTTGCGGATTTGAGAGAGTCTACTGTATATATATTTAATTATGCATTTTTTTAATGAATTTTTAATCGAATCTGTTTGTTTTTCAAATAATTATTAGAAGAATTATTTTTGTTGAACCTTGCAGTAACTTTTCTAGACTTATCATTTCGGAAGGGGCTGAAATAGTAAAAGTTTCTAAACGAGAATCATAAGAATCCTTTTCCACTTTAAACAGACTATCATAGCAGGTAATGCATATATTATACAGAACCTGCTAAGATTGAATGGTATGGAATTGCAAAAAAATTAATTTTAAGCAGGTTTTTGTCTTAATTTGTATAATTTTTATGGTGTGTAAAGAGAGCCTGTGTATAACGGAAACTTGGTTGAAATAGTTATTTTGTGGTCTCTGCGAAATAATATACCTTTTTAATGAAAACCTGCCTAAAACAAAATATTACTGTGCTGCCTATAAATTCTATCTTAGCGGATTTTACTACATTTTGATAAACTTTTGCATTTACATTTAATGTTTTTTACAAATTTCGGAGGGGGCTGCAGCTCTTTCAGCCCATCCTTTAAATACACCAATGGAACCCTGCATTTCACATTTCAATGTTTAAAAGATATAAAACTAAAAGTAAATTATCAGGCTGAAGAAAACTACTTTTACAGGTAACACACAAATTTGTACTTTGACTATGTCTGAACGATTCTGATTTATGTATTATAAATGATTTCAAAAGCTGATATTAGAGGAAAAGTAGTAAAATGATAAACAAGTATTGTTTTATCGCACTCCCCCTTTTTTTTTAATGAGTTTATTATTGAAATGTTCAAAATAAAACTTTGAACGTTCACTTCTTTTTTGTTAAATCATTTTTAAAAGTTGATTTTATTTTTTTCATTTTTTGAAAATTGTATTTGAATGTATAATAATAATATAACATATTTGTCTGTATTAATAACTGTTGTTTATTTGTCAATGCACTTTTTAAAAATTACATGCATCTCTTCAAAAATAAAAAACTGATAAAGGTTAGAAATAGATCTTTAAATGTTTGTTGATTTTTACTATATTTTATTTATTAAAGTAGTAGTATTCCAACTTATTCAGTGACTCTAATTTTTCTATGTAAAATTTAAACTTCCTACAAAAAGAACATTGATTTCAAAACTTTATAAATATTTTATAATTCAAAAGTATGAAATAAGCAACTAGAAGAACATTTGTTTGTTTGATGTAAGACATTTTATGGTTTTTAAGAAAGTGAATACATTTTATTTGATTAAAATTATCTCATTATAAATATGTAGATTTTTCATTGCACTAAGTAGATAGAAATTAGAGTTCAAATCTTTTATCTTTTGCAAACAGCATTATTAATGTTTACCAATATAGGACCCTTTTTTCTTTTCCATAATATCAATCATAACGTCTGCTTCGTGTGGATTTCTTGTCAGACCTGGATGTTCTCCTTGCCTAACTTTTTCTTTTAACTCCATTTGATCATGGTGAATCCACAGATCTGGAGGTTTCAGCTCTCTTCCTCCCGTTGCTTTCTGTGCTCCATACCTGTAAAATAATGAAAATTAATTTCTGAGAGATAAACTTAGGTGAAGTAGTACACTAAATAGAAAGTTGCATAAATAAAAATTTTTGAAAGCTTTTAGGATGTTTTAGTTTTTAAGTATAGACAAAAATAGGTACAGCACAGTAGAGATTTGTACAGACTTGGGCTAATTTTCTTTCGATTAGATTCGAGCCAGGCATAGACTCATTTTTTTTCAAGACTATAGAGCTAAAGTTTTTTCTTTACAGATACCATCTGGACCGGGACTTCATTTTTCCCGGGTTGAGTCAAGCCAGCAGCTTAAAATAAAATGACAGTGAATCTTATATTTGTTAATGGAATCTTTAGAAATTTATTTTGGCTTATTAAATATATATATATATATATATTATTCTAATAATTCTACATTCTTTCTTTATTATAAATAAAAGATTATATTATTATTATTATTGTTATTATTTTTGGTTCTAAATTGAAAATTTTAAATCTTTGAATATATTGCATATACTTATGTATAAATTGAAGAATTTCTGACAATTTTAGGCGAGCAAATTGGGGGGGTGGGGGAGGGCAGTCAACCTTATACACAAATCCAAAAAAAAAAAAAAAAAAACTTTGAATACTGCAAAATTTCAGCTTTTTACGTGTATGCATAACAAAATAATATATGAAATGTTTAAATAATAATAATTTATCAATAAAAAAAAAAATTCAATGATTTGTTCTTGTTTACTTACTACTTTTTCGCATTGGCAAGCGACATCTTTGATTTGATTTTGTACAAAATTGGAGTAAAAAGTTAGGTGGTCGACTTATACTCGTGTTTGATTTTTTTTTTTCAGAATTTGTATTTGAAAATTAGAGGGTTGTGCTTATGCACTAGTATATACATGTATAAGTCAACCCCCCTAAGTTTAGGAAAGCTCCCTAAGTTTTGTAGCTTAGCATCAGTTAAATCCTGTAATGTTATTTAAATCAATATAACAAGTTGAAACTGGTGTAAATAAACTGAAGTGAAAAAAACTTCTTTAAAACACCAAAAATAAATTAAATGTGCAAGGCCTTTCGAAAGAACATAGTCTTTCTTCATCAGGCACAAAATTTTTTATGGTGTTTTAATTTATTTTATGGTGTTTTAACTTTTTTCACAACGTCATTAGTCGCGCTCGGTCTTTTTGCCGCTGGCGAACATATTTTACATACCAAATATGTAAAATAAGAAATATGTTTCAACTAACATACAAAAATAACATTTTCATGAAGATATAAATTTGCTGTTTTCTTAAATTATACATTATATTCATGAGATCTGGAGTAATTAGAGAAAGTAAAAATGAACTGACATTCATGATTGTTACATAAGTTTTTTCGCGAATTTCAACTTTGTTTCTAAAAATTTACCTGAAAGAAAAGCAGAGGTGTCCTACCTGCAGTAAGTGGATCAATAAACCTTCAAAGTCAGCTACATGGTAGATCGCCGTTGTATTTGTAATGTAATATAAGTTAGGAGAAGATAAGTTATACGGGCGGCAAAAAGACTGACACGCGACTACTGTTGGGTTAAAGAAGTTTTTTTCACTTCAAGTTATTTAAATCAATCAAATAATATAAATAAGAGACTTTTAAAATTATTAATCTAATATTAATAGTTAATTCATGCCTTCAAGCAAGCTCACACTCTTTAAAAATACATTATTTCAATTTATGCTTATTTCAGTATGTATACATATTTACCTGTTTTTCTGAACTGGGGCTAAATAAGCATTGTGACGTCTTCTACACCCCACTGATACAATGATGATGAGTATGATGACTACTATTCCCCCAGAAACTGCAGCAATGATTATGTACAAAAAATTATTTGCTAAGCCTAAAAAGAAAAAGAGATAAATTATTAATATATTTCAGCAGCATTTTAAAAATTTACTTCTTCATTTTAAAAATTAAATATGCATGAGCTAAACAAATTCAAGAAAGGGTAAAATTTTGAAAAGATGCGCTTGGCGATTGTTTAGAAATCATGCCAAAATTAAATTTCTTAAAAAATTGATTGATAAGCTGGAAGTCCATAAAAACCTCGATTTTTCAAAATATATCGTTTTCAATACCTTTTTTTCTTCTTCTTTGAAATGGAAGGATATAAACGTGAAATAAGGTTGTTGTTTCTTGTAAAACCTGTCCAAGACAATTTTTAAACATATGGACATTAAATATAAAACAGATTTATATTATAACAATTAAAAAATATTGAAAATTACAAAACAAATATGCATGGGCTGCAGCTAAACAAATACAAGAAAGGGTAAAATTTTGAAAAGATGCGCTTGGCAATTGTTTAGAAATCATGTTAAAATTAAATTTCTTAAAAAATTGATTGACAAGCTGGAAGTCCATAAAAACCTCGATTTTTCAAAATATATCGTTTTCAATACCTTTTTTTCTTCTTCTTTGAAATGGAAGGATATAAACATGAAATAATGTTGTTGTTTGTTGTAAAACCTGTCCAAGACAATTTTTAAACATATGGACATTAAATATAAAACAGATTTATATTATAACAATTAAAAAATATTGAAAATTACAAAACAAATATGCATGGGCTGCAGCTAAACAAATACAAGAAAGGGTAAAATTTTGAAAAGATGCGCTTGGCAATTGTTTAGAAATCATGCCAAAATTAAATTTCTTAAATTGATTGACAAGCTGGAAGTTCATAAAAACCTCGATTTTTCAAAATATATTGTTTACAATACTTTTTTTTTTTCCCTTCTTCGAAATGGAGGGATATAAACATGAAATAAGGTTGTTGTTTGTTGTAAAACCTGTCCAAGACAATTTTTAAACATATGGACATTAAATATAAAACAGATTTATATTATAACAATTAAAAAATATTGAAAATTACAAAACAAATATGCATGGGCTGCAGCTAAACAAATACAAGAAAGGGTAAAATTTTGAAAAGATGCGCTTGGCAATTGTTTAGAAATCATGTTAAAATTAAATTTCTTAAAAAATTGATTGACAAGCTGGAAGTCCATAAAAACCTCGATTTTTCAAAATATATCGTTTTCAATACCTTTTTTTCTTCTTCTTTGAAATGGAAGGATATAAACATGAAATAAGGTTGTTGTTTGTTGTAAAACCTGTCCAAGACAATTTTTAAACATATGGACATTAAATATAAAACAGATTTATATTATAACAATTAAAAAATATAGAAAATTACAAAACAAATTTCTTTTACTTGATAAAATATATGTAAATATGAGAATTCACCTCTGGATTTCTCATTTCAATCAGTTTTAAATAAATAAACATAAAAAAAAAATCTTCATAGAGATTTCACAAAGTGATCTGATGCAGTTTTACTCTGGTGTAAAATGATAATTAAACCCTTGGTATGTCGCATTATTTAATTTAAGTCACCTTCAAGGAATATTATTTATTTATTTTCTTCAAACTCTTCATGAATACTCTGAGAAAGAAATTTACAAGAAAATTTGTGCTTAATTAATTAAAAATCTAAAAAAAAGGCAATGGCCATATCTTTCACCCTTCTTTCCTTCCCTTCACTTGTACAAATATTGATTATTTTGTTCATAATAACATGGAAACTTTACCTGGTGGTGTTTTGTAAACTATTTCAGATGATAAGGGTCCATATCCTTTTGTATTCTTTGCTTGTATTTTAAAATAATATGTTGTATCTGGCATTAGATTTCTGATAACCGCAGACAATTTATCACCTATAACTCCTTCGACAACCCAATCTCTATCTTGAGTATTATCAGTTGTGTAGAAAACCACATAACCTGAAATAATTCAACAAAATTATTTATAGATAACTACCAACATAGCGCCTGTTAAAATAAATAAATAAATAAATAAATAAATAAAATAAAATAAAACTTTTGGACTGGAAAACATTTTTTTGTTTTTGTGTTATTTCAGAAATAATTTAAAAAAAATTTCTTCTGAAAGCTTTTAAAATGTAATTAAAAATATAAACATTTCATTTTTACATTTTTTGTTTACACTCCATCAAATTCCTACTTTAAGATTTGTTATTCTTCCATTAACACTTTTCAACATATTTGAAGAGTGGTTTATGACTTTGGTTTGTCTCATTGTTTGCATGTCTTTTAACTTTCGTAAACATGTTTAGATTGCTATGAATTTTAATTAAGTTATTAAAAAATTACTGTAGCATGTTTGAACTCATTAAAATTGGTCGACCCCTGTCTGAAGTCAACACATAAAAAATCTTTGAAGAATATTGATCTGATTTACAGAAATTTTCCCATTTCCTTATTGCTTTTACAAAATTTAATGATTTCCAAAGGTTTTCTCTAAACAGATATCTAAAATGTAACATTAGACAGCTAAGGTAGCAAATAGAAATTTGTTCATTAAAAAAAAAAAAAAAAAAAAAAACTTCATTTTTGGTGGAAGGGGGGGGGGGGGTATTTTCTTTTCTTTAAGTTCATGATTAATTTAAAAATCACTGTACATATTCGAATAAACTTTATTAAAAAGAGAGCTGCAATTATGAGTTGATCAAAATTGTCTGCAAACTTGAAAAATCAAGAAAATACTCAAATTTTTCTGTTCAATATAAAAAAACAGGAATTTAATTTAAAAAAAAAGCAAAAATCTGAGGTATTAGGAACTGTTATTCTACCTGCAACTAAATTTCCAGACATCTATGTGCAGTAGCTTTTACTACCTGCTATAGCTATCACATGGACACAGATTCACAAAATCTTTTTATTATTATTATTTATTTATTTATTATTATTATTCAAGAAATTTAAACACAGGTTTCCCAAGTTACAGAATATAGATGAAAAACCATCACACACACACACACATATATATATTTTAACTGAAAACTTTAATATATTTTTTACAGCTAATATGTATTTTTAAAAATTTTCACTAACAATACCTGCAATAATTTTAGTATAAAAAAAAGCAATTATGCATTCAAATATAATTTTGATACATATAGAAAGCAAATTTAGTTAATAAGTTGTAATAATAGTTGTTAGTAAACCAAAAATTGCTTGCCTTTTTTATTCTCATAATTTTAGTGATTTAAACAAGTAGTTTTATTTATGGATTGATAAAATTTAATTTTTTGGTGGAATAAAAGCCAGAAACACTTTAAAAAATAACTTTTAAGTCAAATTTAGAACAAGTAAAAATCCTTTTAATAAAAATAAATATTCTATAAAATTTAATTCTTTATTAAATTATATTGTAAGCTAGAAGTTGTTTGAATGTCTGTAAATAATTTCTCTGAATTTTTCTTTTTACATGCATGATCAAATAGATTTACTATCTTTATTTTTGAGTATTAAAAAATATTTAATATGATAGGAATTTTATTTTTCTATTCTTACCAGTGATCTTCCCATTTGGTTGCTTTGGTGGTTGCCAAGTAAGACTTACAGATGATGTGTCATCCTCTGATGGAATAAGGGTGAGATCCCGGGGTGGGGAGGAAGGGGCAGCTTCTTGTGTTGTATTACTAACACTCATACTCCACGTACTTTCCCGTGAGCCCTTAACTACTTTAACACTGAATTCATATTCTGTATTTGGCCTGAAAAAAACGAAGGCTTTGTTTTAATATCAGTTCATAAATAGATCAAAAAATATATATTTAATAAAACTTTTTTTTTTTTTAAGAATTTTTATTTTGTCTGTTTTTGTAATAAAAGTAATTGTCTTAAAACGAACTGAAGGCCTTTAAAATTCAATTAATAGGTAAAAAGTGACAGTTATTTAAATTTCTTTTGTTTGAAATTAAGATGTGAAATTTGGATTTCTTTATTATGCTTCCTTGTTTTAATTCACAATATAACCTGTCCCAGATTGATAGAATACACTATTAACATATAGAAATGTATCAAAGCTCAATCACTGTTTACTCATTTTTAATCCAGATAGCTGCTGAAACATAGAATAAAAGTTGGGTTTTGAAAACTCAAGACTATTTTGATAAATTTGTAAACATTTTGAGATTAGGAAAAAAAAATAAAATACAAAGTAGGATTACAATAAAAGAAAAGGAATGATAACTCATTTTGTTGGAGTAAATTTTAAAAAATAACATAAAATGCTTCTAGGATATGGCATTTGATATTCCAGATAGAGTTTACAAGCCCCAATGTTTTAGTACTCTTCTTATCTTTGACTCACTAGTATAATTATTCTCCTAAATCACTTTTATTTTTGTATATAAATATTATTGGAAAAACAAAATTATTTTTCACTCTTTTAATAGTAATTCACCTTAAAAATCCCATTAAACTTAACCCTTTTGGGTCTGAATTTCAATCCATTTTGAGAATAAAATTATTTTTACTTTAATAATGTTAATTGTAGCTATTCAAACAGACAAACTGATGTTTATGGACTGTCTGATGATCTGAAATGCAAGGAATGTACCTATTTTGTGTATTATTAAATTCATATTTATATGATAGAAGGCTAAGGAAAAGTTTTTGGAGGTGTTTGGAAAATACCTTATTACAACAGTGTTTAACAGATATTACAACTTGACAGTAAAAACATGTTAACTGTTTTTTTTGCACAAACATATTTATTTATTATATCATCCACGAAATTTCACAACATTCTGAAGATTAGTTTAGTCTAAATACAACTTAAAAAAATGGGTTTTTAATTATGGACTCTCTTAAAATGTATTTTAGATATTAATTTCTCTTGTATGTCACATGTGATATAAAAATTATCTATTAAAAATTATAATTCTGTTATCTATTTGTCTTAACATTCAAATTCTGGTTTTATTCATGCAATAAAAGAATAATTTTTATAAGAATTAAATGAATTAAGAACTTGTATTTGATTCATACCTAAGATCATCGATCATACAATTTAAATCAGTTGAATTGAAATATCTGTATTTAGCAGTGGCACTAATTGAATAACGCACTGTATAGTATCGATTGTCTGTGACCAGTTGACTTCTCGACAATGTGCTATCTGTCCAGTACAAAACAACTGTTGACGATGAAAGCACTATTGCTTTCAAACCAACAGGAGGTAGCATTGGACTTAAAGGTTCAGGTGCTGAAAAAAGAAGAGAAAATAATTAAATTATGAGTTAGATATATAGAGGGGATAAAAGTCTTTATATAAAAATAATTTTTTTGCTATTCATTCTCTTATAATATTTTAGCACAAGTATGAAATATGTTAAAATGTTATTATTTTGAAACATTTTATGTGCTATGTATATATCATATGAATATGTATATATCATCATATATCATATAAATTTTTGAACTTTTATTGCATTGATTTATTTTTTATTATATACAACTGTACTATACAATAACCATCTTATTAAGGCGCTGGATATGTATAGTTAGAATATAATAAATTCTATATCTCAAAAGTTCTCATATCTTAAAACAACTGAATTTTGTCATATGCATATTTTTTTTTACAAATTTTATGTAATCATAATCATATGTTTGCTCAATATTCCTTTATTTATCATAGAAAAATTAATGCAAAATATGGAAAATTTAACATGCAATAGTAATGCCCTTGGGTAATATCATTTTTTATATCTAATCTATTATCTCTTACATTAACCTTAATTAAATTAATCTCTTATATTAACGATTTTGTATCCAATATACAAAAACTTTATTGACAAAATATTAGGCTGGGATTACGGATACTTATTAAACAGATTAACTCTCGATTGAAATGAGAATTGCACTCCTTAATATCTTTTAGATGTATAGTAAAAGTTGTTACAACATAAAGTGTTTTATGTTACTTGTCATGAGAAATTTATCATTACTTTTATTATTTAAGATATCACACTACATTTTATAAATGTAGAAATTGTTTTAAACAAGTTAGTATAAAAATAAAATCATTAACGAAATAAATTATTTTGCTGCAATGTTTTAAATTTTTAAGAGGAAAAAAATGCAATATTTGATGCTTTCCAAAAATGTTTTTATAACAAAAATAATAGTAATAGATTATGATAATTTCTTTTCTATAAGTATGCGATTTAAATTACTAAGAATGTAATGAATTGTAATATTAGCCTTCAAAATTTGAGTTGTATCATGTTTTTCAGCTTTTGATAATTGATTCTTGTGTATTTTGTAGCACTGAATCTGAAAAAAACCTTCATTTTTTTTTTTTTTTTTTTTTTTTTTTTTATCACATCCGACGTCAAGGGGCTTTGCAAATCAGATTTTTTTTTTTTTTAAAGAATTGAAATATTACAGAAATTTAATACTATAAAATGCATGTAAAACTTCTTTTTTCATAATAATTTATTCCTTTTTTGATTATATTATGCATTTTTACAGCTAAATGTGCAAAATATTGTTTACAATTTTATTCTATGCGTGCAAATTGCAAAATTATTATTTTTTTTACTCAAAATATTGCAGAAATTTGATACTATAAAATAAATATAAATTTTTTTCATAATAATTTATTAATCTTTTGGCTTATACTATGCTTTTTTACACTTAAATGTGTAAAATATTGTTTACAGTTTTATTCCATGTGTACAAATCGCAAAATTATTATTATTTTTTTAAAATCTAAATATTGCAGAAATTTGATGCAATAAAATATATATAAAACTTTTTTTTAAAAAAATAATTTATTAATTTTTGATTATATTATGCATTTTTACAGCTAAATGTGTAAAATATTGTTTATAGTTTTATTCCATGTGTAAAAACTGCAAAATAATTTTTTTTTTTTAAATCGAAATATTGCAGAAATTTAATAATATAAAATATATACAATTTTTTTTTTCATAATAATTTATTTATCGCTTGGCTTATAATGCATTTTTTACAACTAAATGTCTAGAATATTGTTTACAGTTTAATTCCATGTGTAAAAGTTTTTTTGGCCAGCTCAAACTCTGTTCTCACACTTTTTATATTCTCTATATTCTTCTTTTCTCTTTCATTTTAGTGCTTTATAAGGCTAGAAATTTGTCTGAGATGTATTTACAACATTTGCCTGCTTTTGGTAAGGCTTTGAAAATTGCTTTGACAGATTTTTGACTTTTTAACTTCAAAATTTACAATTTGCAGAACATCCTGAGATAGTGGTAAAAAATAAAGGTCATTTTCAGATTTAGCACTAAAAAACACATCAAAACCAATTATCAAAAATTTAAAAATCACTAGCATCGCATTTATTTTATAGTACCAGTTTTTCACATTTTTTTGACTTTTTATCTTTGAAATGTACCATTTAAAAAAAATCCTGACATGATGGTAAAAATAAATGTCATTTTCTGATTTAATGTTGAAAAATACATAAAAAACTATTATCAAAAGTTTAAAACATAACCATTGCAGGCTCAACATAAAATATAAATTTCTATAGATTTACTTATTTCAAATTATAATTTTAATGACTTTCTCTATATTTTTTATCTTATTTAGTTTATAAAAGTAACAGTAAAATTTAAGGAAATTCTTTAATTTTTAAACCAATTGTTTATTACATTCACAACATCAAATGAATTATAGGCAATTCTTTTGATATAAAAATAAAAATAATTTTTTAAGATAAAACATTTTTCTTTATTGATAAATTGGAAAATGGAGTTTTTCAGAAAGTACATTTAAAGCTTTTATTTTAGAAACCGAATTTCGATAATCTTTCTACTTTCAGCTAAAAATGAAAATGTCCAAAGTTTTTTAAAAATAATTGATATATACTTAAACATACATAGTTATTGATTAATTATACTTGTTTAATAATCATACATAATTATTATTTAATTATACATGCTTAATAAATATACATAATTATTAATTAATTGTATGGCCCAAGTTGGCTCTATGTACTTCTGACCAAAGCTTTTTATTTTCATGTAAAATAAAATGCAATTAATTCATTAATGACACAGAATGATTTTCTAAATATACAAATTTCATCTAATTAAAAAATGTTTTAGATGTAGATACATTGATTTATCTTTTATAATGATTTTTGTAAACAATTATCTGTTGTACTAGAACTTTCTCAAAGAGTATTCGAAACATTTCTGCAGTATCAAACAAAATCTTTTCTTTGATATGAGCAAATGGATTATGTCTGATAATATTCATTTTAATTAAAACTCATTAAAATCATAGACAATACAAATAACTAAATTAAAAACATAAAAGCATTAAATAACAATTTCATAAAACGTTTCAGATTATTTCTAAATCCCTCATCAATTAGGTTATAATATCTCATCATTAATCAGGTTTTTTAAAATCTGATTAACTTATACATTGAAATAACTGATGAGGGATTTAGAAATAATCCGAAACATTTTGTGAAATTGTTATTTAATGCTTTTATGTTTTTAAATTAGTTATTTGTATTGTCTGTGATTTTATTGAATTTTAATTGAACCTTTTCCATTATTGTTCAGTCTGCAGCTTTTAATGTGCATGTGAAAAGCGTCTTCAAATTTTAATAATCTATGCATTATTTGCTTTCTAATTTGTGCTCATGTCTTGAGTCAATAACGATTGATAATTATAAACAGTGAAGTTCATAGTAATAAATTAAGAGTGTCTCATATGAGTCGCTACAACACAAATACATGAGCTGTGTTGAAAATATCCGAAAGATGGAAAGAGATTTTTGGAATGAACATATTTTTGGTCCAGCCGAATTTTCAGGGAAACTCTTATTTTAGGCTGGATATGAAACCGAATTTTTGGTTTATCTCCAGAAGTAAGTCATAACTAAACTTTCAATGATTGCACGAAGAAAACAAAAACTCTTTATCTTTCAAATTGTACAATCTTTCAAATAAAACAAAAAAAAAAAATAATTGTGGTTCGTTTTTGAAATGAAATATAAATTTGACTATTTTTATGGTGTGCAATACCTTAAATTTTCAAAATCATGTAAATTATTTATTTAAAGAAAAGATAAACATACTTACGAGCTTGAATCAATGTTTTAACGGTTTCATAAATAGGTATACCATCTCCAACTTGGTTAAAAGCTCGAAGACTGATAACGTATTCTGAAGAAGGCTCTAAAATAAAAATAAGAAATAAAAAATCATGCATCGAGCATAGATTATTAAACCCTTTCCAAAACATTCAGAATGATGTAACAAAATGAACCGTCTAGTAAATTAAAGTATTACAGTCGACTCTCATTAATTCGAACTCTTCGGGACCACAAGAAATGTTCGAATTATCCGAAGTTCGAATTATGGAAAACATGCTTAATATGGTACTATTACAAAGGAATTAATGCTATAGTGTTTTTTTAAACTTATTTCATCTGTTATCATTATAATATAACTTAATATTAAATTAGAATGTATAAATACATAAACGAATTAAAAAATTAGAAACAAGCACGATGGAATTAAAATTTAAAGTGTCACTAATGGACAGACGGGGCACTAAGAAAGTGGATATCAAATGCATTGTATTATATGTATACTCGTTCGGAACAATTTTCACAAAAATCAAAGAAAGTTATTCAAATGATCTGAAATCCATCAGAAAGAAAAGAAAAATGAAAAATCGGAATTCTCGTTAGTTCGAATTAAACGAAGTCAAGAGAAAATGAGTTCGAATTAATGAAAAATTTTAACGTTATTCTGCCATTGAAAATTTCGGGACTTCATGTTTAGTTCGAATTAAGCAAAGATTCGAATTATCCGATTTCGAATTAACGGGAGTCGACTGTATATCTAATTCAACAATATGGGAATGTATTTTTTGTATGGCACAGGAAGTAACTTTTAGTAAATCTAAGTAACGTATATCAATTTTATAGTAAATGAAATAGTTTAACATACTTAAAATATGCCATAAGTAATGTTCTCCCTCCCTATATTATTATGTAATGGAATTCTTTTGGTTAACCTTGTGAAGGAACTCTTAATCCCACATACTTCATATACAATATCAAACAAGCCTAAGGGACCCTAAATAAGGTTTACCAATTGCATGAAAATCAGAGTACATTTATGGGAGTTAGAGTATGGACAGACGGATAGACAAACCGAATGCATAAATACTTTTCAACTTTGTTGGAAAGTGTTAAAAAGTACGTTAAATCTGTATTCTCATACATTTAATTATAAAGTAACAGATAATAAAATAAATTTAATGATCTATATTCAGATATAATGTACATTTCTAGGAAAAAAGAGCATATCCCATTTTAATAATTCTAATAACTTTATAGGCCAGGAGACAGTTGCACAAACAATCCTCTCGTCAAGATGACGACTGAAATTCCAGGATTAGTTAGAAGTTAATTACCAAATTAAAATGCCACTAGTGGGCTAAGTCATATCTTGATAGAAAATACCTGTTCCCAGGCTAACTGGATAAAAAGTTATAGTCAGTGAATATATTTGCATGAATTGGGTTTTCTACGTCATTCATATTCTGTGAGAGAGTGCTGACCAAAGCTTAACATTTGGCATTGAATGTTTTGAGAACCCAAAACCACAATTTACATTAATATTAATGAGATATGAATGAGAAAAATATATATATACATATCGCTATTAGCATTTTCGAGCAAATCTTTTCGAGTGACTAAAGTAGCCCCTAAAAGAAATATAGATGAAATAACCAAAAATGTTATCCCTAGCATGATACAGCACATAAAATTCTCGAAAACATAATATTCTTACTTTTAATCTAGGAATATATATATATATATATATATATATTTAGGTGACAAATATTAAAACTTTCACTGACTTTTAGAATTTCAAATGTACCTGACCCCACAAGACTTTCATTTGAAAATACCATTATGAGTTTTTAATTTTTTGTGCATTTAAATGTTAAAATATACTGGCCTACAAAAGTTAAGGTACAACCAGTTTTTTGCATCTAATTTTCAAATGAATGAATATAGAAACAACAAATTTGGAGGGATTGTGCGCTAAACTGTTATTTATTAAATGCAACATAGAAATTTACTTAAGTTAAATGTATAAATGAAATTACAACAAAAAAGCACTGTATCCTTGTTCTAATATGAAATGCGACACAAACATTAAAAATCTTGTTCTAATACGAAATATGTCCACCCTGGACTTGAATACATTGGTGGCATCGATTTTCCATGCTTTCAATTAAATAGTCGGACACTGAAATAGGTAGCACTGACCAGACATAGAATAAGCTTTGTTCCAGCTCATTTAATGAATTTAGAGGAGGACTTAAAGCCGCAACCTGTCTTCCGAGATAGTCCCAAAGATGCTCTATTAGATTCAAGACTGGAGAGTGAGTTGGCCATTCCATTCTCTCCAAACCATGATCCTCACAGCTGGGTGTGGTCTCGCATTATCATCCATTAGAATGAAACAATTGCCAATAGCACCGGCATATGGGTGCACATATGAATCAAGGATCTCATCCTGATATCTCGTGCCAGTCAGAGTTCCTCCATGGAACACATGCATGTCAGTGTGGTCTCTGAGTGAGATCCCTGCCCAAACCATGGTTCCACTGTTTCTGTACTTGTGTGTTTCGACAGTGTTTGATTGATGGTATCGATTGCATTGTTCTCTTCAGATCAGAAGACATCCTGAATCACTCTCCAGTGCAGGCCCGTAGCTAGGGGGGCGCCAGGGGCAGCTCAGCTCCCCCTAAAATTTTTTGAGCCCCCCCTGAAAAAGATTCCAAGGTCACTAAATAAAACTGTTTAAAAAATCAAAATGAGAAATCGGCCCGAACCCGGCCTGTGCAAATCTTTTGAATGTCTATAATCGTACATTATGATGTTTTGCAATCAATATAAATTTGTATATACTTCAAAAATTTATCTAGATTATTCGGTTTATGTTTAGCAGAAATAAAACAAACATTTGAATCTAATCATCAACATTCATTATTTATCGATTTCCATTTCAAGTTAAGCAATCTCTTCTGAAATGGAAAAAAAGTACTTAATTATGATCATAAAAAATATTTTTGCTTTTAACAATCAACAGTTTGGTTTGGCAAATTATCCACAGAAATATTTACTATCTTAACCCCCCCCCCCCCCTCCATTTGTCGGCGAGGTGAATGAGTTATTTATAGAGTTGTAAATTTAAATTGTTGGTATTTTGTAATGTGCATATTATCTAATTATTATTGGTATTATTGTCTTCTACTGCTGGTATACATGGGTGACGTATGTGTGGCGCCATGATCAGCCGGCGCCAAAAACACGGTAACGCATATATATATATATATATATATATATATTTAAGCAAATGTAGAATTTAGCTTGGCTAGGATCCAGGAAGTGTAAATGACTCTTTTTTTTTATTATATATTTTTTATATTTATGTTAATAACTGTTTTTTCTTGTGTGTGTGGTTTAATTAAAAAAAAAGGAATTTTTAAATTATCAATTTATTTTATAGAAATCTGCTCTTAGCCGGGGAGGCAAAGTTTTCATTCGGTCAATGAGATGTCGTATCCCCCCCCCCTCTGTTTTTGTAAGTGATTTTATGATTTTTAGTCCGTATTACGCAATCGGATATCAGAAACTCAACAGGCGTGAGGGTTATTCTTTCGGTCTTCGGTGACTTATCAGGCAGGATGAATGCCGATGCACCTAGTGACATATCGAAGGTGGGCGATAGAAATTTTAAAAGTACAAATTTATCAGAGTACCCAAAAAATGCGGATAACAGGAGTTTTCAACCAGATTGGATGAAAAAATTTAAGTGGCTGGAATATTCCAAGAGCAGAGATGCTGTATTTTGTTCTCCTTGTCGACAGTTTCCTCATTCGGGGACTAAAGAAAATCCATTTATCTCAGCCGGTTTCCGGAATTGGAAAAAAGCATTGTCCAAGGACAGAGGGTTTCAAAAGCATGCTTCGTCACAGAATCATACACTATAAAAAAAAAATCTGCAAAGGTACTAAACTTTTTCTTGGAAACTGGGATTCCAAGAATTTTTCCTGTAACGATAACAGCAAAAATTCAAGTTTCAGAATCGATTACATGAATTTTTCCTGTTATTGTTACATGAAAAGTTCTTGGAATCCCAATTTCCTAGAAAAGGCTTAGTACCTTTGCAGATTTGTTTTTACAGTGTATAATATCAATGAGCATGTGGACAGAAAGAGAAGAACGTGAAAAGATGATGAATTTAAGTGTGTCATCTTTGGTATGTAACGATATTCTAGAAAAAAACCGATATTATGTTCAATCTATTGCAGAAATCGTACAATTCTTAGTTATAAATGAACTTTCATTATGTGGTACGTATGATATAGATGAACACGAGGAAATAAGTTTATTTCAAAACCTTTTTAAATACACAATCAAAAAGGACAATAAACTTGCAGAATGTGTCAAATCAGTGCCAATTAATGCAAAATACACTTCACCTGAAATACAAAATGATGTAATACAAATCCTTGCTGAAATAGTGTCAGAAGATATATCAAATGACATTAACAATGCTGATGTTCCCTGGTTTTCGATTTTGGAAGACGGAATGTGTGATAGAAATAATAGAGAAAATGTTGCATTAGGAGCAAGATACGTAAAGGACGGGAAAATAAAAGAATGAATTATCGCAATAAAAACATGTTCTGACTTGGATGCAAAAACATTTGCTGATTTAACTTTAAAGATCCTTCATGATTGTAATTTAGATAATTCTAAAATTTTGAGTCAATGTTTTGATGGTGCTTCAGTCAAGAGCGGTGAAAAAGGAGGGGTCCAAGCTATATAGCAGAAACATCTTGATAGAAATATCCCATATGTACATTGCTGCAGCCACAGACTTCATTTAGTAATTATAAAAGCAATAAAAGATGTAAGTGAAACCAAACAGTTTTTTGATCAATGTTCCATGCTGTATAACTTTTTGAGAAAAGGTAACATAGCTAAGAAATATGGAGGTCAATCCCTTGTTCATTTATTAGAACAGCGATGGAGTGGACATTTACATGTTACAAAAATTGTGTATAACAATTATAAAAAAAATTCTGAATACTCTAGAAGAAGTAAAACTGAACAGAAAACAAGATGGAGTAAACATTGCAGAAAGCACTGGTTTGTTAACGATAATGAAAACTAAAGCTTTCAAATTCTGCTTAATATTTTTGAAGAGAATTCTTGAAACGCTAGATCCTGCAAACCAATTATTGCAAAAGCTAGAAACTAGTTTAACTGATTCTTTAAGAATTGTAGATTCTACAATAGATTCACTTACTTGTTTAAGGTCAGATGAAATTTACGGAGAAATTTTAAATTTGATGTCCACTGAATTTGTTGTTGAGGAAGAGGAAGAAGAAATATATTCAAAAAAGCGAAGAAAAACCACTTCTACAAAACTCAGAGACTATTTAATTGTAGAAACTACAGGTGCTAGCTCGAATATTGATGAAACATTACATCTAAAAGCTATTTATTTTGGAACTTTAGATATAGTATTAAATGAAATGAAAAGGCGGTTTAATAATAACGATAAGTTACTTCTAGCGCTGTCAAGTGCAGAGCTTGATATGGATTTAAATGAAATGAAGATATTAGAAAATTATAATGTTAAGCTTCCATCTAAAGATGAAATAATTGTTGTAAAGAGTTTCATAAAAAGAACCATTGAAGAAAATCCAAACACCGTTGTATTTAATGAACTTTTTAAATATAAGGTTGCATTTGAAGACACTTATAAACTATTAGCAACTGTTAAAACTTTTCGATGTAGTACTGCAATATGTGAATCAACATTTTCAGTCCTTACAAGAATAAATCGTCCACAAAGACTAACAATGTCTCATCAAAGAATGGCCGATTTGAGTTTTCTTGCGTTTGTAAAAGAAAGAACAGAAACAATCAATATGGAAGTTTTCCTTAAAAAATTTCATGAGAAAAAGAATAGAAGACTTCAATTGTTTTAAAGCAAGTGAACTTCAATTTGTTGACACTACTTTATTCCTTTTAAATCTACTTTTTTCAGTTTATGTATTTAGTATACACTACAAGGTTAGTTTTCACATTTATAATGCTTATATAACCATTCGTATTTATATATCTATTTAACTTAAATATTTTATATTGTTTCATGTATCCATTAAAGCATAATTCATTATATTTTTCCAAATTGGTTTTAAAAAAAATTCCATTTGTTACAAAAGTGTGTTTGTTACATGTACTATTGTTTGTTTTATTTATTTTGTTTTCGTGTTACATGAAAAATGCAGTTCGTTGTAATTTGGTATTTTAGCATTTTGCTATAAAGCGTTTTTTCTGAAGAATTTTTTAAGTATAAAGTTTTAAGTATTCATATTTTGCCTCGTGTTTGAAGTTTGAGTCATGGTATTTCAAATTAAAGAATTTTTTTAATAGTATACTCAATTGCAAATGTTTTTAACATTTGACTGTGCATAAAAATAATTTTAAAATTCTTTATCTATGAGTGAATTTGTTTATGCTTTTATTATATAACAATAATTGAAGTTCTCTTTTTGTTAAAAAAAGATAATGATTAGAAATGAAGATTACAACTCGTTTTAAATAGGTGAAATGCGAGCATTTTAATTACTTTTGACATATTATTTATATTATATTGTATCAGCATTAGTTATATACTGAAAATATTTATTCTGTAGCGTTTTCTATTACTAGCATAGATCAAACTTATAATTAATTTTATCATAAATATTATCTTATGATAAACATTTTGTTGTATATTTGAATATTTCTAGTATAAATTTTAAAATATATATATATAGTCCTTTATTTATGAATGTAATCAAAGAAAAATGCCAATATAGCCAATTCAAATGTACATGCTTTTAATTTTTGAATGAACACAGTAATAATTTTAAATGCAAAATACAACTTTGATTTTGTTAATGTTTTTATTGTAAAAGAATGAAACTTAAGCTTCCTTGAGGGCAGATTAAAAAAAAAAAAGATTAAAGGTTGCAACTATTTCGAAACAAGTGAACTGTAAGCTTTTATTTACTTGTTGACATCATCATTTATTTCACCAGTATAAGTATTAGAGATCGAACGCCAATTCTTTTGCGTTTCCGACCAAAATTCTGAGTTTTACGAAAATTCGTTTTTGACGAAAATTCTATAACCTATATACACAGTCCAGTCACATTAATGTGACCACTTGTCAAAAGCCAGAATATCCACCTTTCGCAGAGCGGACTGCTGCGAGACGTGTAGGAAGAGAGTCAATAAGGTTCCTAAAGGTGTTCACTGGGATATTGAGCCATGCCGACTCTAATGCCGTGGCCAGCTGCGCTAGATTAGGGGGTTGAGGATCCATGGCGCGAACAACCCGATCAAGATGGTCCCTCAGATTCTTGATTGGGTTTAAGTCAGGTGAGTTTGCTGGCAGGGGAGGACGGTAAACTCATCTTGGTGCTCTTCGAACCACGCACGTACAATGGCAGCTGTATGGCACTTCGCATTGTCCTGCTGGTAGATGCCATCATCCTGAGGAAAAACAATGCGCATGTAGGGGCCCGTAAGACATGGTGACGTCACTGCAACGTCGATGTGAAGTCACATTGTGACTTTGTGACCATTGATTGTCGATGTGACGTCACGTGACGTCGATGTGAAGTCACAGTGACTAAAAT
This sequence comes from Maratus speculifer, assembly GCA_964019185.1. Taxonomy (NCBI): domain Eukaryota; kingdom Metazoa; phylum Arthropoda; class Arachnida; order Araneae; family Salticidae; genus Maratus; species Maratus speculifer. The sequence goes on from OZ025291.1 coordinate 343,150,944, forward strand.
GTGAAGTCGTTATGGCCGTTTTAGAGCTTTTTTGTGACGTCACATTGTGACCAATTTGTGACGTCACAATGTGACCAATTTGTGAAAAGTGTGTCATTTGTGACTACTTTGACATTAACATTGTGACGAACTGTGAAAATTTTTTTAGAAAGTCACATTTTAGTCACATTGTGACGTCACTGAGTGGTGGCATATTCGTCACAGATGTGATGTGACCAAAGTGACTCACAGTGACGTCATTGTGACGTCACTGTGAACATGCATGCTATGAGGGGGTGAACATGGTCCGCAAGGACAGATGCGTACTTGTATTGATCCATCGTGCCTTCCACAATGATAAGTGAACCCAGAGAATGCCAGGAAAACATTCCCCAGACCATAATGCTCCCGCCTCCGGCTTGGACCGTTCCGGCAATAGTTGCAGGATGTTTGCTTTCAGAGGTTTCACGCCTTATACGCCAACGTCCATCTGTCCGATGGAGCATAAAGCGCGATTCATCGGAAAACGCTACCTGTCGCCACTCAGTGGATGTCCAGCTGCGGTACTGGCGTGCAAATTCCAGCCCTCGTCGTCGGTGAACAGCAGTCAGCATAGGTGCACGAACCAGGCGTCTGCTTCGGAGGCCCAGATGCAGCAATGTTCGCTGAATAGTAGTTTGGGAGACACTTTTGGTAGCCCCTTGGTTCATTTGGGTGGTCAGTTGCTCAACGGTAGCCCGTCTATCTGCCCGAACGCATCTCCGCAGCCGTCGTTCGCCTCTGTCATCTATGGCCCGTGGTGCACCACATTTGCCACGTCGCTGATTTTGGACAGTCCCATTTTGCCATGAACGGTACACTTTTACCACGACGGCACGCGAACATTTCACAAACTCAGCCGTTTCGGAAATGCTTCCACCCTTGGCCCGAAAGCCAATGATCATGCCCTTTTGGAAGTCGGATAAATCGCTTCGTTTCTGCATTACGCCAACGATTGAAATGTTTTCCGAAGCCCTCGCACACCCTTTATATACCCTCAACTGCACTGTGCTGCCACCTGCCTCCTGTGATTGGTTATTTAACGTCGACGTCAGAGCATTTTTTAAGAAATTTTCACTGGGCGACAATAGGTTTGGTATTTTGTCCCAAACAAATGTTCATTAATCCCCACCTCCTCTCTGATTAGGATAATAGAAAACTAAATCATAAGAATATTGACTGGCTGACAAACTTTTATACCTTATTAATTATGTTCATTATACTTCTGTTGCTGGTTAGTTATCAACACAATTTTCATTTAATCATCCAAACTCCTCAATTTTAAGATAGGTAACATTAAAGAAGGGCTGCATTCTCAGTTCAGGCAAATTGTTGATACAATGTTAGTTACCTTTTATTAATTAACTCAACTGACTATTGTTCATAACTACAATACATCAGACTAATTAGAAAGCTGGAACCTGTAATAATTTTTGAAAAATAAATTCGACCAGAATCATTACATATTCTTTAGTGTAATGGTATTATAATTATAGTTTTAGATTCAAAGTGAAACTAATCATGAAAAGATTTTTCTCTTCATGTTTAAAAAATTCGAAATAAAATACAAATACCATGTTACATTTTTAACATGTTTCCATAATACCAAATCAATAATACTTATAGTGATTAGGTATTTTTTTGACTTTACTCATTTTGCAATGGGTGGAACTTAATTAGAAACTAGATTTTGCTCTTTATGTTTTAAAAAATCAAATTCTACCATTAAAATGTAGCCAAGATGATGCAACTATACTAGGTGGAGCAAGAAGTTCTGGGAAATTTGTGAAAGTTGCGTTGTTATGCGCAAATTAACAACAAAAGCAACAAAGCCTATTCCTCAAATAGAGACCATCCTAGTCCACGACTTTCTGCCCGATTCCGGATTTGCTGGAAGTACCATGGCGGCTTCTTAGAATCGATAACCTCTTGACATGCTTCTTCAACTTCATTAAAGGATTAAAATCGATGGCCCTTGACTAAAAAAAAGTTTCTTTGATCGAAAGGCCATAATCATATATAGCCACGTCTAGACCGAAATTTCTCAACTCTTACAGACATACCACTAGTACTCCGACATACGATACAAATTCCGGTAAATACTAGATTAAAAATTTCTCAGACCTTTTTTGCTCAACCTAATAATTACAGTTGTTGAAAATTTTTATACAAAGGACTGTCTGATATAAATAGTAGAATTATGCAGGCTAGGAAAACGATTTTGATCTTTGTGTTTTATTTTTTTCTTAATTATTCAATTTTTATGTGTTCAAAATGCTAAGACAATAATTATAATTGATAAAGATTTTTTTACTAGTTACTGTCAGCTTAAAATTTTAACTAGTTTAATATTCTCATAGATTTTTCTTATCTGGAAGCTTTCTTCTTCTTTTTCTTTCCCCTCTCTCTCTCTATGGATCTTGCAACAACATGCCTTCGATTAAAAAATCTATTCTTGTTCTATTATTAACGCAACTGACATCTTTGAGTTTAAGACTTCTCTTGATAGTTCCTATTGTTTGTTGGATTTAAATGATGTATGCATGGACACAGCTGTTTCTTGCCATCACTGTGAGATTCAAACAAACATTTAACAGCACCAATTTGTTCAAAACAGAATGTGATTGAAACGTCTTAATGTATTGGATTGTTCGGAAAGTCCTTTCCGTTTGAAAAAAAAAAAAAATTCGTACCGGAAAATTCTTTCATTTAATTATTAGTTATTGTTTCCGATATCTAATACTTAGATATTAATGGACAAAATTTTCCGGTACCAATTGATCTTCTCAAACGGAAAGGACTTTCCGAACAACCCAATAGTAATACAGTCTTGATATAGGTTAGAAGGATACAGTTTTGCATACAAAACCATTACACCATCGGTGACCTATTCTTTATCAAAAAGGTTCTAAACACGAAGGTGGATTGCACTAACAACCTTTGTTTGTGTTCTTGCTTTTTTTTAAATATTTAACTCGTTAGAAATACTCTTTTGATACACTTCCAATCTGATGGATAGAAATTCTTTACATTTAAATCCCGTTTCTTTTTCTCTGCATACCACTATCTCTTGATAGAAACTAATGAGTTGCTAATGTTATGTCTGTGAGGTTTTTCTTACACATCCGAATCACTTTCTTCCTTGGTGCTGCATTTTTTTCGCTAACTGTTCTTTGTATCCACCAGGATAACACCCATCTTTGATAAGAATCAAAACTTTCAAAAAATTATTCGTTAACAATTCTACATGAATTCTATATTAGCTAGTACAATGAGACTAGCTTTCTGAATTTTTTCAGTGTTTTAGGAGATATAGGCACTAGGCAAGTCAGGCTTTTTTGTTCATCCTATTTCATCTATAATCGAAGAAACACACGAGCAGAAACATGCTCAAGTTTGATAATTTAGGTTGATAATTCATAATGTTTTTGCATGAGACGATTAAATGTTTCACGAACCGTATTTCAAAACAAGGTAGAACGAACTGGGAACGAAAGGTAGTTTATTTTCTGCTCCTGCTATTTTTTCAAGTTCGTCAAATCGTGAAGCAGAAACTCAATAAAATGCTGCTTTTTGATTTCTAGTGCTGAATTTTGATAACTGATTCCAAATGAGACATAGCTAAGTCCGATTTGTGAGCAACGCACCACACACCCAAAACAGGTCTCTAAGTACTCTTTCAAATTAATCTAAAGGCCACTGTTCTTACCTATGTTTGTACTTCAACCATTTGTAGTAAAGCCTGCCAACTTTTTGCCTGCCACTGAGTTTTGAGTCATTCCCAGTGATCAAGTTGTCAAATACAGTCTTGGCAGAATCCATGAGGTTTTCTGCTCCCATAGAATTCCCATAGAAAAACAATTTTTTTTTTTTTTTTTTTTTTTTTTTTTTTTTGTTCTTCTGCAAATGAAATCATGCTGTAACAAACTTGTTGTAAATCCTATAATACTCAATAGAACCATCTAATTGGTTAGCAAAACAATCAACATTTTGTGACCGTGCTATTGTGTTTTCTTTTGCTTTTTAGGTGCGTTCGTAATTATGTAAATACGTAGCACCTATTGTTGTCGCTCAGTCCATCCGTCTGTCTGTCTGTCCGTCCGCATATAACAACGCAAAAACTACCCAACCGAATCTTTTGAAATGTAAAATATATAATGATAACATAATTTTGTCGAGTCATTTCAAATTTTATGAAAATCGGATGGATGGATCAATTACAGGGACAATCAAAAGGATTCCGTTACATTACGGTCAATGGGGAAAAAAGTTTCAAATGCATTTTAATAGTTTGAAATTTAAAACATATAATTATTGCGTAATTTTGTCGAGTCATTTCGAATGTTATGAAAATCGGATGCATAGATCAATTACAGGGACAATCAAACGAATTCCGTTACATTACGGTCAATGGGGAAAAAAGTTTCAAATGCATTTTAATAGTTTGAAATTTAAAACATATAATTATTGCGTAATTTTGTCGAGTCATTTCAAATGTTATGAAAGTTGGATGCACAGATCATTTACAGGGACAATCAAAAGTATTCCACTACATTACGGTCAATGGGAAAAAAATTTCAAATGCATTTTAATGATGTTGCACTCATTCGAACATAATAGAATTGGCATGAATCTATGAAATATATACTAAAATATGCATTCTGTACTATCTGTGATGCAAAGAATTTTTATTATTAAATTACAGAGCCACAGAAAAGTATTCCATTACATAATGCTATACGGGGAATCATTGTTTGGGGCGTGTTTTAATTATATTCAACTATTTTACATCTTATGAATAAGATATACGTTGATGAGGTGTAATAAAAATTACTTCCTGCATATTTACAGAAACACAAAGATTTCGACCACTATACTGTATCCGAAGTACGCTGTACTATATCAGCAAGATCTGAATATTTTTAAAACTTCGTTATAGTACGAACGCACCTCATTTGCTACGTTCACGTGCAATTTCCAACTTGTTGTATTTTCTATTACTTCTATGTAGATTATTGCCATTGTTATCATATCCCAAATCACAGAGTCACTTATGTTATTCACTTGTTAAATATTTTTTTTTTAAATGTCGGCACCATCATCTGTCACTGGGCGACAATATTTGGGTACTGGGCGACACTAGTGTCGCCTACTTTATATGTTATTTTATGCCCTGGTCGACGTAGAAAGTACGTGGTGGTCACATTAATGTGACTGGACTGTGTATTTAAACCTATGAACTTCTTTTTTTATAATTATCTGTCATGAATTACTCAAGATGCGAATGCAAACTATAAAGATAGCAATGCATATATATGACTAACTTTTTCATGTTGTTTTTAAAAAAGTAGATTTAATGTTATTAGAAAATTTTAATTCGAAAATGCAGAGGCATTTCAAATTACTCTGTCGGAAAGTTCTAGTATGACAGATAGGGCCGTAGTTAAGGATGTGCTGGCTCAGCCCCCTCCCCCTCCCCCAACCCTTAAAGCATTTTGAGCCTCTCTTAGAAAAGATTTCATGGTTACTCAATGAATTTCTTTTTTGAAAATCCAAATGAAATTCTGCTCAAAAATCTAATTTAGTTTTGAGGCCTTTTCAAAGTTTTGTAGAAATACTAAATTATAACTAAAATAAGTTTCAACACTCGCTCTTCCTATTTGCACATACGAAGCTAAGATGATGTTTAATTTTGCACTCGTTATACACTCGAATTTTTCATCAGCTTATTCTTCTCTTAGCTTAAAATGAGGTTATTACAACAGTTTAATAATAAACATAGTACATATGATATGAATATGCACTAATTTATCTTTCTACATCAGAGTGAGAGAAAAAAAAACATGAGCCCCCCCCCCTACATTTTCTTGAGCCCCCCCTATTATTCACTTCTGGCTACGGCCCTGCTCCAGTGTGAATCTGAACTTGTCTGTGAAGAGTACAGAAGCCCACTGTTGTCTGGTCCAGGAAACATGTTTTCTTGCTCAACATAAATGGGCACTTCTCTGTCGTCTGTTGAGGGACACACACACAACTGGTCACCTTGCTTAGAGACCTGCATTGTGAAGACATCTTTGCACCGTAGTAGCAGATATTCTTCTCCCTGATGCTGCAGAGTGGTCTGCAATAAGTTGTACAGTAGTGCATCTTCTCCTTTGGGCCGAAAGAGCTAGAAACCGGTCATCTGCAGGTGTTGTAACACGTGGGCGGCCTGAAACATGTTTTCTGGACACATAATCTTCAGATTCATACTGATTCCAGAGTCGCTGGACTACACTGCGAGATACATTGAGTCGTCTATCAGTATCGGCCTGTGACAACCCCGTTTCCATCCATCCTACCGCCCGCCGCCTTAATGAATCGGGCAAACGATTTCTAGACTCTACTGGTTGTTGTGAACAAAACTGACAACAATAATTCAAATACAACAAAACTTATACGCGAAATTACGAAAGCTTCATAATTGCACATTTTTCTCTCATTCACAAATATCTATTCTTTTCTATAAAATAAAAGTGGTAGATGTGATTTTTATGTAAGTTTTTTTAAAGCTTATTATTCTCATTTATATAAACTATAAAGTTTAATCTGACTGTCTTTTTTTTCTGGTGAGCTTCAAAAACATGCTGTACTTTAACATTTGGAGGCCAGTGTATTTTTATAAATTCATATAACTTACAAAATTAATGGTTCATTAGTAAAAATAAATAAATAAAATAAAAACTTACGTAAATTTTCTATATTGTAGTATCTTTGCCGACCATCAAGAACCTTTGTATACACATCTGGAAAACCAATACCCCAACCTATTGTATAGCCTCTTATCATTATATTTTGATTTCTCGGTGGAGTCCAAGTGACATAAATACTGTTCGCTGTAGGCTTGGCTCTCAAAGAGCTTGGCTTATCTGGGACTCTTGTTTCTGCAAAAGAAAATAGAATCATGCAAATGATACGAACGTTAATAAATTTATATAGAATTTGTAGCCACAAATGTATGTATATTTTTTCGCTTCTAATTTTCAAACTTTCATGTTTCTATGCATTAATAATAAAAGTTTATGAATCATTAAAGTTAACACTTATTAACTTTTTCGCTACTGGCGTCCTTGATCAAGGACATACCTTTGAAAAAATTTAAGGCATTTAATTGAATTTAAAAGAATTTTACAAATTTCGTGTGTATTTTTACTCATTTCCCTACCAAAAGACAATTGTTTAGAAATCAAACTAACAGATGAGAACTTTCGCTGCGAAATTTTGGAATCGATCTCATTGTATTAAGGGAGACCCGTAAGAAAAAACCCCAAATTTTTATTATTGATTTTAAAGTAATGAATTTTGGTGTACTATTTAAGAATCTTCTTGTAAGGAGTAATTAGCAAAAAAATCACTTTTTATTAAAAAGTATATTTTTTATGGGTATTTTTATGATTTTTTTTGGTCGAAAAATACACTTTTTAAAATTACTACTCCTCATTCAATTTTCAATATTTTGGTATTACTAAAATTTCTTAAATAGTGTTATAGTATATAGAAAAGAACTAAGGAGAGGTATTTTTAAATTTCTATTTTAATCGGCTAAAAAAAAAAAAAAAAAAAAAAAAAAAAAAAAAAAAAAAAAAAAAACGCATGGTAAATTTCCTTTATTTTGTTATAATTTTCATGTTTACCAATTTATGTAAAATTTTCAGAAATAGTTAAAAAAAATATCTCTCCTTACTTTTGTTGCAATTTTTTTTAAGATTCTAAAAACATAAACACTTTGTTTCTAAATCATTTTATCACTGAGCCTTAGTACTTTGAACTTAGGCAAAATGTGAAAAAAGTCATTTTCAGGAAAACACGTTTTAAATGGCCGCTAGTCCTTTAAAGTCTATAATGAGTACAATTTAAAAATCTCATTTTCTACCTGTTCCAAGTGTCTCCGAGTTCTGAAATTTTGCATGGATATTTGCAAATATATATTTTATCATTTTCTGAGAAAAAAAAAAAACTTTTGATGATTTTTGGCCGAAAATGGGGTTCGGGTCTCCATTAAGATTTTTAAAAATCCTCTAATTTTGAAAAATTTAATATTTAAAGCAGCTAATATATTTTTAATTTTGTTAAAGAAATTAGAAACCCTGATTTATACTTATTCTAATAGTTCTATATATTTTTTAAGATGTATGTTCATGACATTTGATCATTTTATAACAACAACAACAATAATTAAAAAAAAATGTCAGAATTTTTTATTACCTAGTTTTTAATTTATTGGGAGTATAATTAACAATGTGCAAAAAGCTACAATTTTTATTTAAGTTTTTTTAAATATTGGTAGTGAAAGGGTTAATAAATCTAATGCGTTTTTGGAAGTATAGTTTCTCATCACAATTATTATTAAGTGCAAAGAAAGTGGTTTTACAGTTTACTGAAATGATACTGTCAGATAAATCGTCCACGTTTCTAGAAGTGCAGTTTCTCATTGTATTAATACAGATGTTAGATGCAGATAAAGTAGTTTTACAGGTAAATTATAGGGATGCACCGAATAGTGATTTTGGCCGAATACCGAATGCCGGATATTCGGCTAACAGGTGAACCGAATACCGAATATTCGGCTGGCCGAATAGTAATTGTTGGGCCGAATGCCGAATATTCGGCCAACCGAATAGTAACTATTCGGCCGAATACCGAATATTCGGCTTTCCAAATACTTTTTATATTTCAAAGTTAAAGGTATTAAAATGTTACTTTTTAAAACAATTTTACACAATATTTAATAAAAGAAACTTACATTTTGATAAACAAGGGTGTTTTATAAGAAAATTTAGTATTGAAAAAATAATCTGCCTTGAGTTATTTAAGAAGCACAATTATGAGACTTTTTGAATAAATAAAATTTTTAATTTCGTGGTTTTTTCTACGAATTAAAACAAACATTTTAAAATCAAAGAGAAATAATGAAAACATGGATGAAGTAAAACTTTACAGTCTCTTAATTGTCCTTTTTCCATATCTCAAGGCAGATTTTTTTCAATATAAAGTACAAATACTTTCAACTTAATTCTGAATAAAGGAATATCTAGCTCATAGTTCTTTTCATATGAATGATAGCATTTTCCACCCTTCCCATCACATCATATTTTACAGAAATCAAAGCATGTAAGTTGAAAATACAGTTACCTTATCTTATTTGTTAATGCAACAAACGAAAACACAAGTTTGATGTAAAGTGAGATGAAATACAATGTATTTATGAGTCAATAAGTTGATTATGGTTTCATGAACAAAAATTGCCTTGATAGCTATTACTATTCTCAAAAGTTTTTCTTTCTTGTTTAGGGTTTTTAATTCGGGAAAAGCAAGAAACAGATTATTTACTAAACAAAATTTAGGAACTTGCATTTGCACATCATTTATTCTTAAGGAGAATCCTAATAAATCACCATTTTAATCCTTCTCATGGTTAATTTTCTTAAGTTATACTTTATAAACAACAAATAAATAATGTAAAAACATTCTATTTTATTTAAATAAGACTTTCTTTCTAATTATTTTAAATATATTTATAAATTGACAGTTAAAAGTAGAAATTGTGAAAAGTTTTTAAAATGTGTTTTAAAAGGTTTCATTAAATATTGGACTTGGCCGAATACTTTGATATTCGGCTAAACCGAATATTCGGCAGGCCAAATAGTTTAATATTCGGCCAAGCCGAATATTCGGCTGAACCGAATAGTTTGATATTCGGCCTAACCGAATATTCGGTAACATGGCCGAATAGGCCGAATACCGAATAGATACCGAATATTCGGTGCATCCCTAGTAATTTATATAAATAATGGTGTTAAATAAGTCTTGTCCGAGTCGTCCAAAACGTAGTTTATCATAGAGGTCTGCACGGGCCGAAATTTCCTGGCCCGGGCCCGGCCCGAAACACAGAATAAAAAATTCGGCCTGGTCCGGTCCAGACAAATAAATAAATAAATAAATAAATAAAAAATAAAACAACAAAAAAAAAATATTGGCCCGTTATAAAAGTTAAAATTTCGGCCCGAGCCCGGCTCGGTCCGATATAATAGCTAAAAATACGGCCTGAACCCGGCTCAAGTGAATTTCTACAGAACATTTTTACTCTTACAAAAAAATTCTGCCTCCCCCCCCCCCCCAAAAAAAAAAATCATATTTATAATTTTTATTTCCGTAGGCTGCGATATTTATGTTTTTAATGAACCTCTGTTTGTTGTATGCAAATGTTTCATTTGTCATTAATATTAATAATAATCCATATTCAATGTAATGGAGACATAAAAATCTAAAAAATGATGTATAGTAAAAGTAAAATTCCCTAAGACGGAATCGCATTGGGGGAAAAATATGTTATAGACAAGTTGCCTTCTTAGCAGGTGTAAATATATATATATATATATATATATATATATATATATATATTTCTCGCGTATTATTTTGCACGGACGAACAGTCTAAAAGAAGTTTTTAAAAAAATTCCAACTTTCAGTTTAAAAGAGGATTTTGTCATAGGCAGGTTCTTTTTTCATGCGTTTAATTCTATTTTAAAAAGCCTAGAAATCTACCATTCTTTAAATAAATAAGAATAAATTTTAATGTTTAATTGTAGAATAATGGCGAAAAGTATATGCCTTTTTTGCGAAAATTTTTGGACCAAGCCAAATTTTACTGATTTTTTTTTAACTTGGCCACGTCGAGAAAATGATATTCATACGGGAGGATTCAATGGGGACTAAATGAAGACAAAGAATAATGAAATCATTCCCGGCTTCGTACAGAAAAAATAAGTTAGGTCCGGCCCAGCCTGATTCTTTAGAAAAAGTAAGGCCCGAGCTCGACCCAGCCCGGAAAGATTAGTGACTAGACCCGGCCCGTATCTTCAGTAAAAGGTAGAGCCTGGGCTCGACTCGGCCCGGATGCCGTCAATGAAAATCTGGGTTCGGGCTAAGGCCGGCCCATGCCGATCTTTAGTTTCTCATTGCATTAACTTTGCACGCAGAAAAAACAGTTTTACAGATAAATTACAGAAGTAATGTAAAAGAGAGCCTTACGGTCTTCTTCGTAGATGGCAGCACTACCGCTCTTTAGCGGGTCCTTTTTTTAAAATATACATATACATTTGTACAGGTTACATATACACAGGCCCCGACTATCACACGGGTACTCGAAGCCTATGCTCTTTATACGAAATTTCTAAGGAGCACAAAATTTACTGTGGAAACTAATGTGATATTTGAGATATTAACACTATGAAAAGACACATTATGTATTTAAAAACACATTTCAATTGAGAGGGAAAAAAATCTGGAACTGTTTTTTTAATTTTCTAGGAGATTTAATTTTTTTAAATCGACACTTTTCGAATAAGTGTATAACATGTGAAAAAACTAATATCAGTAAATTAACCAATCTAAGAGAACACGAAAAATTGGAAGCACAGAAACTAGTCAGTCGGGTCCAGCATGTACATACGTAAACAAATATAGTGTATATTTGTTTCGGCGTATAAACGAATATTTAAAATTTCAATTTTAATTTTTGTATTTTTTGGTACATTCGTCGTATAATGCGCACCTGTTATTTTGCGAAGAAAGTTTTATGAAGTAGAAAGAGAAAAAATAAGGTAAAAATTATTGTAATGTACAACTATTATTACATTTAATATACCTTGCGAGGAAGATTTCTTTTTGTATATAAATAAATTGTTCATTAAATTATAAACTTTGATTTTTATGATAATTTGTTTTATTGTTATTTTTCATTTTTATAATTGACGTATATTTTTATAATCTGCATCATGTTCTTTCAAAAGAGATTGAAAACACATGATGCAGATTTAAGATTGGGTAGACCACACACCGCACTTGCAAGATTAGCACAAACTCGACCTATAGAAATAGATTTAAATAGTTCTAAAATAATCTTTCATACAACTAGCCACCTTGAAACTATCATAAGAGAATCCATCGAAATAATATCTAATAAAGAAATAGTATGCAATGATGCACTTTCCTACGATATTCACGCAGTCTGGAAAATTTTTATTCATGATAGCTAAACCTGTGTTTTTGAAAATATTTTCAATTGTTTTTTTTTCTATTTCTCACCTTATACTATCACCTTCCTACCCTCTTGGATTAAAGTGGACTGTTCCGGATGAAGCCTGAGAACGCAAAGCAGCATCAACTGTCTTTAGAGTTTTTGGTCACTGATGAGGACCGTGTTAGCGACGGTTGAAAATGTTTTGAACTTTTTTTTTAAAGGACTTTGAATGTATTTTTAAGTGTTTTTATATGTTTCAATGCACTTTTTACACAGTATATATACCAATACATACATTTTTATGTTTTAATTTTCAAATGCTTAAAAAAAAAAAAAAAAAAAAAAAAAAACCTAAAAGCTGATTTTACGCGCATATTTATCACATCTGTAATAAAAAATATGTGCAAAAAAGTTTAAACCTGTATTTTAAATAGAAAAAAAAGATTAGTTTTTTTAATACGGAAAGTGATGAATAAAAAGCCACTTAAAGTTTTAATTTTATATGGGTAATTGCGCTGGATGTATTGTACCAAAATTTACTCGAATCTTGTAATATAATTGCTGTATGGATAAAATTGAGGTGTCAAAATATTCGTTATAAGTTTTCATTGAGTTTTTTAAGTTCGTTATAAGTTTCCACTTAATATCAATAAAAGAAAATCGATTTTTCGACAATTTTGAGATAAACTGTTGTGATAATTTTGAGATAAAATGCTGTTTCCTTAGTACAAAATGTCAACTTTTAATTTCTAAAACAGATTCAAAATCATAACTTAAAAAATATCTTCATTTGTCTTTAATTTGGATTTACGAAAAAGAAAAAAAATTTATGAGCTGGAAGAAGTGTATCTGAGACATTTCATTTTTTTGTCAAAAGCTGTTCAAAAGAAGAAATATAAAACATAACATTTTAAAATAAATATAATCAAGACGAAATAAAAAGTATTTTTAAGAACAAAAGGATCTTATATGTTTAATATTGATATGAAGTGCATTCAGTTCGGAAATTCTAATTTCTAAAACATCTCTATACAGTTTTCATTACAACAATGCATATTAACTGCGTTAATTTTTAAAATATTTTAAATTAACAATTAGGAAAAAAAAAAGATGTAATACACTGTAAAAAATATCCGTTAAAGGGGGTAGCGGGTTAAGGGGGGTCTGGCGGCCCCCACCGAATCTGGTAAAATCGTTCCAAAAATCTTAAAGAGGGTCGAAAACCAAGCAGTATAAGCTTTTTACCGACATTACAACCCCAAACGAAAACACAGTAATGGCAAAAAATATGATTTTTTGTGATTTTTATTTTTTTCAACCAGTTTAATTTATTTTTAAATGGTTTAAAGGCAATTAAAAATTTGTTTTGGATGTGTGGAAGTCCCCTGAATTTTTTCAGATTTTTTGGTCAAGTAAAAACATGTGAATTTTAGGTTTAAATACGAAAAAATCGTGAAAAACGCGTCATTTTCAAGATTCAACCCTCTAATATTTAGGGTTGTTTTCATTTTCCCGAGAGGTGCTGTATAGTATTGATAGCGGCAATCGTTCTCTTTCGAATGCAGGCAACTGGACTCAATTTGGTCAATTTTGGTGAGCGGGGCGATTTTTTGAAAAAAAACTCGAATTTTCAACTTTCGGTAAATTACGGCGCGTACTTGGTATAATGCGTCTTTGCTATAAAAAATACATCTCTATAGGGGTTTTTGAGGTCGCTGATCACGAATTTGATGTCAAAAAATTTTTTTGACAACAAATTCACCCATAAATATTTATTAACACAGGTTTGATAATGTAAAAATATTAATGAAAGATTTTTTTTTAATTTCTCTCAATTAACTGTTTTTTAGTTTTTATTCCAGAAAAAGTTAATTAATAATATTAATAGTAATATTAATAGTATTAATAATATTATTAATAATATTAACATTAATTAAAAAATATTATGTGTCGTTGAATTTTCATCGTTATTTTATTTAGTCAAAAATATAATAATTACCGATAACGTAATATGAATTTTAACTGCTTTGATAATGGTAATTTGAAATTCAAATGAGTTGACTGAACCGCCATCTGGTAAAAGACTACACTACTAGGCCCACGACTCGAGGCATTAGGCCCAACCCGAAGTCATGCTACTGCGCACGCGCCATAGCGCTGTGGCGTCGTCATAATATCATCAGTTCTTAATACGCATTACCTGTTGGAAAATAAATCAATTTTGAAATGCGAAGTTCAATCGAGGCACATAAGTCGGAAAAAGTACAGGTGTTACGTAAAATACGTTCCTAAAGCTATTGGAAGAAGTGGTATAGAAGAATACGTATGCGATTATGCGAATGGCCTCAGAACTGTCGGTTGTTGTGCACATGTGGCCACTATCATTTACTTCTTAGGGCATGCGAGATATTTGTCGCGAATTATTCGTCCAGCACAAATCCTCACAAATCATTTCTCTGTTCAAAGCGTTGAACCTGTTATTGAAGAAGATAGTGACGAGGATTAAAACTGTAAAATTGTTAACTTAGCTCTGTAAAAAAGTATTATGCTATTTTATATTACTGTGTGACTATTACGTAAGCTTGAATAAAATATGATTTATACCAGAAAATTTAGTTTCATTGATTACATTAGTTGAACACGATATTAAAATTGTTTAAATGCTGTGATTCAATGACATTTTTTACATTATCAAACCTGTGTTAATAAATACTTATGGGTGAATTTGTTGTCAAAAAAATATTTTGACATCAAATTCGTGATCAGCGATCTCAAAAACCCCTATAGAGATGTATTTTTTATAGAAAGACGCATTATACCAAGTACGCGCCGTAATTTACCGAAAGTTGAAAATTCGAGTTTTTTTCAAAAAATCGCCCCGCTCACCAAAATTGACCAAATTGAGTCCAGTTGCCTGCATTCGAAAGAGGACGATTGCCGCTATCTATACTATACAGCACCCCTCGGGAAAATGAAAACAACCCTAACAATTAGAGGGTTGAATCTTGAAAATGACTCGTTTTTCACGATTTTTTCGCATTTAAACCTAAAATTCACATGTTTTTACTTGACCAAAAAATCTGAAAAAATTCAGGGGACTTCCACACATCCAAAACAAATTTTTAATTGCGTTTAAACCATTTAAAAATAAATTAAACTGGTTGAAAAAAAAATCACAAAAAATCATATTTTTCGCCATTATTGTGTTTTTGTTTGGGGTTGTAATGTCGGTAAAAAGCTTATACTGCTTGTTTTTCGACCCTCTTCAAGATTTTTGGAAAGATTTTACCAGATTCGGTGGGGGCCGCCAGACCCCCCTTAACCCGCTACCCCCTTTACGCCAAAAACTGCTGGCTATATTGCTGACAGCCGTAAAAATTACAGTAAAATTAGATGTGGATTTTTTTATTAATCTAATTTTACTGCAATTTTTTTGGCAAAAACTGCTGGCAACATTGCTGCCAGCAGTTTTTGGCGTAAATTTAACGGATATTTTTTTACATTGAATGTATTTCAAAAAAGTAATCCATTGTTGAACTCTTTATTTTTGGAACACAGGTCTTGTTGTAAACACATCGAAAAATATAGCTAATTAGAAATATTAAATAACGGATTTGATATATCTAATTAAAAATATGCTGAAAAACATTGATCAAATAAGTATTTTCGACATTACCATCTAGATCATTTTGGTATGTATCAACTACTATCCAATCGGTTGCAGGACCACTTCCATTAATTGTTAAAGCAGATATCTTGATGCTGTATTGAGCTCCTTTCTCAAGACCTACAGGTAAAGTTAATGGGAAATATATATTGCAAGAGGTTATAAAAAGAAAGAAAAATCACGCGTCAAGCATAGATTATGAAACACTTTCCAACACTTCTAAAATACATAAACGAAACTTCACCGTTTAAAAAGCTGGAAAAAATAAGCTTTTTACAAAGTTAATATCACATATTAAACTAAATTGAACAATGACTGCTCAAAAAACGGAAAGATACTCCAATTCTTTTATTCAGCTCGGTATATGAGCTAATGTTTGTATACACCTTTTTATGCTAAAATTTAGATTAAAGAAAAGCATAACACAATTTAAAATTCACCTTTAACAATTTCTACCTATAGATGAAACATATTTGAACTCTTTTGTACAACCCTGCATATTACCTAAAAATTTTTTTAGTCCAGAAAAGTTTTGTCACATATTAAATTGAAATTTAATTCAGGCAAAAATCCACTTAAGACTACCGAAATCACACTTCCAGCAATTATTATGCATAGGCAACCATATATCCAGTTTTTTGCACAACCTTGTATATGGTTTTATTTAAATGCTATAAATATATTTTAGTACACTAAATATACCGAGCTTGGAAATGCATAACTTAAATTAAAAAATAAATAAATAAATAAATAAATAAAAGCTAAGGTACCCTGGGGTAATAACGCCAGGCGGGGTAATAACGCCAAGTGCTAATTTTATGCATAATTATGAAATAATCTGGTAAATGACACCCATGTGCTCTGCGCAGAAGGGTTTTGAGTCATATAAATCGCAAAAAACAGCTTCAAGTTAATTTGTTTCATTTTTAGGTCTTATTGTTTATACAAGCAGCTAAAATTAACGCTTGATCTAAAATTTGCGAGATACGTTTTGTGATGTGAAGACTATTTTTTTCATTCGGAAATGCTTTCTTAATTACATAAATTTGTAGTACATTTCATGGACTTTCAAAATGTTGTTGAAGATTTTGGATAGCTTCTCGAGATAATTTGTAATTTAAAATGTACAGCGTAATAACTATAACGGGGTAATAACGACAACCCTTGGCATTAATACCCCGGTTGATTCCCTACAGTGGCCGAGCTACATCCTAAATACTGATTCAAATAAACACAGTTAAAACTATGCAATGTTTCTAATATTTCTATTTAAGCGGTCCTTTTTAAGCAAAAAGAAGCTCACGGTCTGGTATTCTTTTGCCTCATCCTCCCCCCTCACACCACACCTTTATTTTTCTTAAACTTTCACAAAAAATTGAACATTTTCAATAGCTTAGAATGCAGTTTGTCAATTTCTAAGTTTGTAAGAGTTTGTATTTTTAGAATTGGGCAATCTGCATGCAATTATTCCATCTTATTTCATAGTTTTGTTTGCATGGCGTTATTACCCATATAGGTGGGTAATAACGCCAAATAGCATTGGTCAAGAAATCACGCCATTACATTTTATGAATACATATCTGTTAAATTATTTTTTTATATAGATAGTCAATGAGTTGCTTTATCAAATCATATATTTCTTTGAAAAATACCAACTAAAACTGAGCCGTGAAAATTGGTAGAACCTTAACGTGGCGTTATTACCCCAGGGTACCTTATTTTCGTTTGCTTTTAGTAATGCTTACAATTTTTTTTGTGCAGCCTTGTGTTGCAGAATTTATATGCACTACGTAGTTTGCAAAACTTTTGTTTACCTTAAAACAAATACCATAATCGAAACGCGTTTTTAGCAATCATCCCTAATAGACAATGTTTCAGATACAGTATTTTACCCGAAATCTTTTATGTGTCACTGTAAATGAACAATAAATCCGATATGAATCATATTAAGCTGAAAGCATTTTGTAGTCTGTAAATCAATTTCATCATGTTTGAAATAGTGCGATATATGTAATTAAAATAGACTGCGAACAGTTTTTCTTCGTAGATTATTATATGACCGAATTTTTTGTGCCGACGCTGTTAATGAATGATAGATGCCTGTGTTCTACAAAAAACATGTTTTAGTGCAACTTAGAAATTCAAATCAATTTCTTTATGTTTATAACAAAGTAACATCATTAAAATGTGACACAAATGATTTTTCTTCATAGATCATAATATGCCGGAATACTTTTGAGTTCCCCTGTACGCATACTGTAGTGTATATAACATATTCTATAATAAGCATGTTCTAGTGCACTTCAATAATGTATGAAAGGATAAACTTAATTCCTCTTTAAAAAACTTTAATTTAAAATTCAAATTCACAAGTTTAACATTTATAGTTCCACTTAATTTTCTTTAAATCTTAATTCTAATGCTTAAAAGCAATTTGCCCCTGATAACTTTATTTTCCAGCAATACACCTTATTACTTTCAGAGATCATTTTTGGACGCTCGTTACCGCTATTTTCTAACGTCAAAGTTTCGAGATCCTTTTTTAACCAGTTAAATATTTCACTTCCCTTTCTTGTAATGTCGCAACCTGGTGGAAATAATTAGAGTTGCGGCATATAAATAGTCTGGAGCAGCGAAACTCCGTGGCTTTTGGATCCCAAGACTTGTCATCAAACATGCTGTCCAGGCACTGATCATTTTATAATTTCTAAGTCAAGCCAATGTGGGCCTGGTTTTCAAAGGACATGTATGAAAAGGATTAATAAACCAGGCTCCATAAATTAGACTGTTTCCTTTGTCTGCCAACACCTATACGACTACACGATTTAGAGGATCGCGGGGCAGGAGAGATCACCGGTCGACAACAGCGTGCCGAATCCAGTTCGATGGACGAATTACGCTCCGTGCTCCGGATGATTTGGTCACCGTGATCTCCCGACATGAATCCGATCAAACATTTATGGGATAGAATCGAGGGATTCGCTCGTGTACAAAATTCTCTTCCGGCAACACTTTCGGAATTATGGACGTCTACAGAGGCTGCATGGATAAATATTTCTGCAGAGGACTTCCGAAGACTTATGCTGTTCATGACACGTCGCGTTGCTGCAGTCAGTGTTGAATTCAGACACTTTTCTACGGAAAGGACTTCAGTGGCTCCGGGGAGGGGGGAAATTGTACTTTTTGACCATTAAAAACACAAAATTTCAAATTTTCCGGGCGGACATTTCATTGCTTCGGGGGGGGGGGGGAATGAACCCCCTGAATTCCACACTGGCTGTAGTTCCCCGGGCAAACAGAGGACCGACACGCTATTAGCAAGGTATCCCATGACTTTTGTCACCTCAGTGTATTAATATTGAAGTATTGACTTTAGTAACTACATTTTGAAATATTAAGATATATGAGATAGAAGAAAGTTTTGGGATTGGCACAAAAAATCCTATCAATAATATCTCATCCATCGTTGTCTCTCATTCCTCATCCATATTAGTTGAGAAAAAGTGATAGTGATAATATAAATAATGGCATAATTTCAGTATAGTTACTTTCAACATTACTCTGGATAAAAAGAAAAAAAGAATCTTTTTTTCTAAATAGATGAAATTAAGATCCACGAAGCATTTTTTTTTTTTTAAATTATAAGCCCCAGAGAGTTATCGCTGTACATCCATAAATAAATATGATTACCGTACAATCAGAAATGTTCTTTGTTTTTACCTGTGATAGCAAAAAGTCTTCTGTTGCCATCCGTGGTGACTGTATCCCCTCTTCTGCTTCCTTTGAGTTTGAATCTTATTTTGTAACCCACAATAATTCCATTTTGACTCTCTTTTGGCGGTGGTTCCCAACGAACTATCACACTCTATAGAGAGAAAAAAATACAATTAATAGTTTCGTTGTTCGTATTAGCATTCATGGCAAAAATACAAATATTATCATAATTAAATACCGAGTCACCAGATTAGTGGTTTCCAAACTTTATTGCTATATGACCCACTTTAATGTTTGAAAAAATTTCAAGCCAAATAGCTTGAAAACGTATGATACTTATGAACTTAACATTTATAAGCGCAGACTTAATTATCGTCAGTCTATAAAATGTCTTAGAAATATTGGTAGAGAAAATAAATAGATCTAATTTTTGGCACAAAAATTTAACTACTTTCCATTAAAAGGTTTTTACTGTTACTTTCGAATTGTTAAACAATATCATTATTTTTTACTTTAAATTGACAATTTATTAATATCCTTTATTAAAAGACCACCAATAGACAAACGTGCTTGGAATTTTCATTTGAAATTAGAAAAAAGCCAGTAAATTTCTAACATCAGTAAAACTTTCGTAATGCTGTCATGTTTTTTATAGAAATAACATTTTCAAATAGTATTTATTACTTTGAGGGGAAAAAATAAAAATAAGATATATTCGATTTTAAATGTTGCTAGGCATTATTTGAAAAATGAATTAAAAATATTTTTGAATTTCAAGATATACGGAAATCAATTTAATCTAATTCTTCACCTCTCGTTCGTTAAAAAAAAAAATAAAAAATGTGTGTGGCACTCGGGGATTGCCGCGGTAAAGCTATTGCATAGCATTTTTTATCAACTTATGCAAAAATACCGCGTCTATGTCTGCCGAAGTCTCCCGAAGGATACCGTGCCGAAATCTGCCGAACTGAAACGTCGTTAGCCGGAGTGTTAGGATTTTTTCTCGTTACGGAATTTCTAGATTCGGTCGCCGCACTCAAAGCCCGCGATAAAAGCTATGCAATAGCTTAATAAATTACCAAAAAAAATTTGGTCGCGCTACGAAAATTAGATCGCGAGTTATAAGCATTTTAAATTTTTCGACCCTCACGGTGGGGGAGGTCTCCTGTCACCAAAAATTAACACTGTCTCATAATAAATTACCAAACAAAATTTGACCGCGCTACGAAAAGTAGATCGCCAGTTATAAGCATTTTAAATTTTTCGACCCTCATCGGGGGGGGGGGGGGGGGTCCTCCTGTCACCAAAAATTAACACTGTCTCATAATAAATTACCAAAAAAATTTGGCCGCGCTACGAAAATTAGATCGCGAGTTATAAGCATTTTAAATTTTTCGACTCTCACCGTGGGGGTCTCCTATCACCAAAAATTAACAATGTCTCATAATAAATTACCAAACAAAATTTGGCCGCGCTACGAAAATTAGATCGCGAGTTATAAGCATTTTAAATTTTTCGACCCTCATTGTGGGGAGTTTCCTGTCACCAAAAATTAACAGTCTCATAATAAATTACCAAACAAAATTTGGCCGCGCTACGAAAATTAGATCGTGAGTTATAAGCATTTTAAATTTTTCGACCCTCACCTTGGGGGGTCACCTGTCCCCAAAAATTAACACTGCCTCATAATAAATTACCAAACAAAATTTGGCCGCGCTACAAAAATTAGATCGCGAGTTATAAGCATTTTAAATTTTTTGACCCTCACCTTGGGGGGGGGGGTCTCCTGTCACCAAAAATTAACACTGTCTTATAATAAATTACCAAACAAAATTTGGCCGCGCTACGAAAATTAGATCGCGAGTTATAAGCATTTTAAAATTTTCGATCCTCAACGTGGGGGGGGGGGGGGGTCTCCTGCCACCAAAAATTAACACCGTCTCATAACAAATTACCAAACAAAATTTGGCCGCGCTACGAAAATTAGATCGCGAGTTATAAGCATTTTAATTTTTTCGATCCTCACCGTGTGGGGTCTCCTGTCACCAAAAATTAACACTGTCTCATAATAAATTACTATACAAAATTTGGCCGAGCTACGAAAATTAGATCATAAGAAACATAAGTTTGAGATTTGATATCCTAATATCTGAAAAATACCCCGTCAATGTCTGCCGAAGTCTACCGAAGGATACCGTGCCGAAGTTTGCCGAACTGAAACGACGTTAGCCGAAGTGTTAGGTTTTTTTTCGTTACGGAAGTGTTAGGTTTTCTCGTTACGGAATTTCTAGATTCGGTCACTGCGCTCAAAACCCGCGATAAAAACTATGCAATAGCTAAAAAAAAAAAAAAAAAAAAAAAAAAAGATGGCGTTGTTTTTCAAAACTGGCGGGATGACCGATCAACGACTTTCATCCATGGGCATCAAATGGCTACTTTCATTTATGTGAATATCCGGCATGATAGCGTTAATTTTTATAAAGCGTGTGTGCGCGTCATCGTCACCGAAAATAAATAAAAGAACGAACGAATATAAAATTTTCTTTTAAATTTGGATTATCGGTCACACACAGAAACATACTAAATGATGAAATCTGCCTATGGTTGCGATGCTATGAGTCGTTAGCGAGTATTTGAGGTGTTTCCGAAATTTCAAATTCGAAAAGAATTGACCGAAGACGAAAAGAGATCTGGTCGTCTATGTTCGAATTGAAATGAGGAAAACGTTCAGCATGTACAATCATTGATGGCATCAGATCGTCCACTGTGACTGGTGCATTCTACAAAGACGTGTTGCATAGGCTTTTGAAACGAAATCGGTGTGTGAGACCCGATTTGCTAACAGTGGAAATTGTTACATCTCGCACAACACACCGGTACATAAGTTCATCCTTATGTAGCAATTTTTGGCAAGAAGGCAGGCGTGTGTATTAACGGCCTACTGTAATCTCCAGATCTGTCCACCTTGGACTATTTTTTATTTTCCAAGTTGAAACTGAAAATAAAAGCACAGTTGTATGTGTCGATTGATAGCACTGAAGCGGCTGTGACGTCAGAACTCAATAATGTTTGAGTTGAGGCTAGGGATTACAATCCCGAGACTAATTTCCGGTCCCGGGATTTCGGGATTGTTTAGATTCAATCCCGGGATTATGAAAATTAAAATTTCTCCAATATTACCAATTCTCACAATAGCTAAATTTCACAATATTGTAAAAAAAAATAATTAAAGCAAAAATACAGCCTAACTTAAGAAATTATACCAAGTTCAAAATTTATTAATAATAATAATAAAGTATAGGATAAATTACAACAATTGGAAATTAAAACAAATATGATGCTGATGTTTGGCAATGTAACAACAACAACAAAAAAGTCTATGTTTTATCTTCCATATAAGTTTTTTCATTTTGTATTGAAAACGTCTTTGAATGAGTAAATATTTACAATATGGAAAGATAATTAATAAATTAATATCACTAATTAAATTTTGAATTATTCTCATTACCAAATAACTAAAGATTACAAATTTAGGATATCGAAAACACAAGATTTTCCTCTACATAATGCCTTTTTTTTCCTTGAAATAAAAATACTTAACGCATACTCACATATAAAAATAAAAATTTAAATAAATGTATTATTTAAATTTCTAATTAATGATAGTTGTTAAAATTTGAAAACACTGCATAACATAAAAATTTATTGCATACCAAGATAAAAAACATTAGTTTGAATAGCTCAGTGTCTCTTAAGGGTGTTCTTAACTGCTCCGCTCAACAAGTAACAAAACGTTTTGACACATTTACGAATTCATTTTTTAACAGAAATATATATATATATTTGAAAAACCTGACTATGGAATCGAACTTATTTTTCCAATTTACGATAGTTAAATTACCTATCGAGTTATAAGCTATTTCGATTTTCCGATCACCCGTTTTTCTCCTGCTTTTCGACCGGTTTTTCTACTTTTGTCCGGAAATTTGCTCAAAAGTGTCAAATTTGAAGGCTTGTTATGAAAAATCTATTGTGTTTTTTAAAAACAAGAAAATTGAGTGCAATTAGACAGTTTCTGAATAACAACACCTGCTATTTTCATGCATTTCCGAACAAAAATAAATTAAAGCATGTGTCACAAAGTTGCCCTTTTTGATTTAAAAACACCCTTAACTAATCGGTTTTCCTTTGAAAATATGATCTAAGTAATATCAAAGCATCTAAAGTATCACCTCCAAGTCGACTTCTAATTTTGTTTGCAATAAATCCTGCTGCCGAAGCTGCTCGATCTGCTTCGACACTCGCAGGAGGAATTGTCAGCAATTATTGATAAACTAACTTTAAATGATGACCGCGTACTCCTCCATTTTCAAAAAGAGACATCACATTTCTAATTTGTATTGATAAATCATTTTGTTTTTGTGTTTCAGGTTAGTCAGTTTGCATGCTTTTTTCTATTTCTTGTTGTAATTTTTCCTTAAATGTTCGGTTATACGTTTGACGTTTCACAGTGGGCTCAATATACGTTATTTCTATATCTTAACAGCAGTTTTGTTAAGAATAGAAAACATACTGATAGTTTGCATTTAGGTCATCTCGTTTAGGATTATGCAAATAATTTAAAACACCTGATAATTCCATACGTCGTCGTTCTCTAATGTATACAGTAGAGGACCTATTATCCGGGACCGAGGGCTTTCCGGATTTTGGAATTTTCCGGATTTCGGGTCCGTCCGAAACTCGACACTCCCCTCCCCCCCCTCCAAAAAAAACATGGAATATAGCACTGTTATCTAGAATATGAATGAAAAGTGTGCTGTATGAGAAGTCTGTGGAAAAAACACTAAGCTACAATTTTGACTCTTGTACTACAGTAGAAAGTCTCAAATCCGGACATCCAAAATTCAGAGCTCTTCAAAATTTTGCTAACTGGCTTTATATATATATAACCGTAAAATACGGTTAATCCACTCCCCAAAGGTGACGAAAAATCGTAAAATAATAGGAGCGGGGCGCTTACACGGGTTTTTTCCGAGATCGTTTCACAAAATTTGCATTTTTTGCGAGATATCTCCAGGATTTTTTCGCGATATTTGAATTTGTAGTTTTTTTGCTATACTTGAAAATATTTGCGTTTTTTATGGACATGAATCATGATGAAATGAATGAATCATAAATCTTTGAATGACTTATGAATTTTGATACTTGAAGCAATACTTAAAAAAATTTGCGTTTTTTTTTTGTAACGATAATTCTGTCGAAAAAACGCAGAAAAAAGGTGAATTTTGTAAAAAAAAAAAAGGCCAAAAAAGCATGAAATCTTAAAAAATCTCGAAAAAACGCCCATTTGATCAAAGATTCATGATTCATTCATTTCGTCATGATTCACCTCGTTCTCAATTGTCTTCATTTCCGGATTTCGGAATTCCGGATAATAGGTCCTCTACTGTAGTTTTAACACGTCTGTCATTTTATAAGCAAATTTTGATTTTTTTTCTCCGACAATTCGTTTAAAAGAATTTTTAAGGTTGCGTCTGTGGCTAACAAATTAGAATCTCTGCAACAGATTGCTTCTACTGTGATTTGTATCAGTTTGAGGACTTGAACAATTTCGTTTATAAGTAGAAAATCGGAATCGTCAATTCAGATCTCATGCTCTAAATCGATTAAAGCTTTCTGTATGCAATTTTTCAAGAAATGAAATCTTTCAAGTATAGTTACCAGCTATTCTATTTAGTCTATCTATCTAAAAGAAGGGAAAGTTTTTTCTTTTTTTCAGATTTAACATACTTTTGAAGAACTTCATTCCTTGTTGCAGATCGTTTAAAATAAATTACTAATTTTCGAACTTTTTTAATAAGTTCATTGATATATTCATCAGAGTATGAAAAGCCGTTTTCATCTTCAAAAATTAAAATAAACCCCGATTCTAAACTTTCGGAAGATTTAATATCTTCATCTTTATCATCTTCTTCTAGGGCTAAATTTTCACTTCCGCAGCATGATTCAGCTATTGTTTTACTAGAGGATGTTTCTGGTTCTGTATTTCGTTGATTACAATATAAATCCTCACAAACTGCTAAAAGAATACTATGAAAGAAACAAATCTGTTCATCAGCTTCAATTTCTTTTGCGACTTTCAGCATTACATTTTGTCCATCAGTTACGATTTCAACAACGTCTTTTTTCATTGAAATATCATTTACAAATCGCATGTTTGCAGTAGATGTCCATTCGTCAAAATCAAAGTAATTTTTTCGCCCGAAGTTTTAAAAGTTTGTATTTTTTATGTAATTAACATCTTTATTATGAAACTATAGTTCATTACACGATTTCAAACTGATATTGCAGATTTTGGCAAATCATTGTAGCCTTTAGCTACCAGTAGATTTCTTAAATCAATTGAAGCGATGAAAACGTTAAATGAAAAACCATCTTTAGCAGTCATTCTCGATAGAATCACATCCAGTGATTTCTTATCACTAATAAAATAGTCCTCTATTTTCAACTTTTTATATGTAATAAATTTTGCAATCCCTTAGTTTATCCACCTAATGTTTTAAGCACTGTGCTACACTTTTTACATTTAGCGCTTTTTCCATCTTTTGGCGTTAAATAGTAGTACCATATTGAAGATATATCATTGTCTTTCCGATGAGCCACGGAATCCTTTTCAGTCGACATCTTTAAAACAAAGTAAGGGTGAATTCACAAAAAGAAAAGAAGTTAGCCCATAATGACTATCATACTCAAATGCGACTCCTATCAGTAAAAGCTAATTCAAAAAATGATCTACGAAGTGAAGATAATTTCGACAAACGCACTAAAACCGAAATAAACAAATGATTTCATTTTTCCTGTCTAAAAGCTGTATGCGTTACATTTGTTTGCAAGTCAAAAGATTTCTACTGTAAAAGACTTACTCGCTTAGAAATATATGTAAAAAATATTTGAGGTATATATTCATTTTCAATCATGTATAAACTTCATGAAAATTGATTTTTTTCCAACCAAAAGCGAAAGTTTATAAATGTATTTTTTAAATTAAACTGAATATTATTTCACTAAAAAAACAGACAATCCCGTAAATCCCGGGATTTTTTTCTGACAAATCCCGGGATTTTCGGGATTAAAAATACACCGGGATCCCGGGATTGTAATCCCTAGTTGAGGCGTTCCAGAAGACGTTTACTGACCTGCATGCATTTTTGCCGATTCCACCGAAGCTAGCATAAGGAAGTAAATATGGGCTTCTGATTGGTTGAATAATTTAAAGAGCAATTGTTGTTTGTAAATAAATTATTCTGAATGTGGATGTACGTATTAGGGGTACATATGGATATATAGTGTTAAAATAATAAAAAAGAGATGATAAGAACAATAATAAGAATTTTTTTTACAGTAATATAGAACATTTGGGTTAGTAAATATCGCATAATTGACGCCATTAAAAGGAAATATGATTATTGTTTATAAATAAATTGTTCTATCATGTTAAAATAATTAAGAAGAAATTCCAATTTTCTTATTATTATTATTTTTTTTAAAGTAATACAGAACAATTGAGAAACATCATCATTAACTTCTTTAATTCTGAATTCCAGAAAATCTTTTTTTTTTTATCTGTTAATAAATTTGTAAAATCAGAAGGAAATTAATCAAAATCCATCTTCTAAAAGTGATGATTAAATAAATTTAAACTCAAAAATGAACCAATACAAAATGCTCTTTAAATTATTCAACCAATCACAAGCCTGTATTTTCTTCCTTGTGCTAGCTTCGGTAGGATCAGCAAAAATACGACCTCTCTCTTGCACATTCGTACAAAGCGTTGTACAGCGTTGAGAAGAGACTTTACAGAAGCTTGATATCAAATGTAAGAATAATCTATTCTATGTTATGTGGTCAGTCCAAGTACTTTTTGAGAGCATTGTGTAATTTTGAAACTGTACGTGAATATTTCCTGTTCATAATTGTGTAACATATGTATACAATTTTTTTTTTGTGCATTTAGTAATATTACACCTGCTTTTTAAATTGTGGCCTGCAGCTTTGTTTATAATGCTAATTTACCCGCAGCGATAAACGAGCTTGTTATGTCTGACTTTAGTTAATCATCCGAATAATCTTTAACACCATTATGCATCATCGTTTTATACATATAGTAGATGCTTTTCTATCCAATGGAGAATTATCGCAAGAAGCTGATGAGACATAAAATAAATATTTTTGTGCATATCGATTTAATCATGCAAGAAACTTCTAGAGAAAATCAAGTAAGTAGGGAATTCTGTTCATAATACTGTTGATTTTAAACACTTTCTTAACCAGTATAATAACAACAACAACAAAAAAATGGTATTGTTTCTTTTCCAAAGAAAGCGATTGAAATGTTATATTCTCAAGAAATAGAAGAAAAGTCTGGATGCGGAAAAAAGCCATTATGAGGAAATTTCAGATGACGAACTGTTTGATTAAAATAAGTAATTTTCTTTAAAGCTGTTTAATATTTGTCTTGTATCTGAATTAGTAGCACATTATTAGAAAATATATGTTTTTTAATGTAATACTATATTCATAGTATTCTGTGTATAATGTATTTTTTCATATAATAATTAACAAATATTCATTAATTAAGTAGTGTCATTTACTTTCCGTAGTATTAACAAAATCGATTAAGATTATCAATAAGTAATGACTAAATTATTAGATTAACTCGTTTATTACCTATCTTCAAGTTTTAATAATGTTTTTACCCAGATGAATAATGAGGGATAAAAAAAATAATATGATTTTACATCGAATGTTTCACATTAATAAGTTTAAATTAAATTTAATCATTTTCGAAGAAATGTTGATTTAAGATTTCATAGATTTTGTCAAAATAAGTTAGTATATCATTTATTCGAACAAAACATCATCGATTTCAACACAGATAAATTGGAAGATAAAATTTTGACCAACTAAAGTCGGCAACTATTCCATCGTGCTTCGGTCCACGTGTGTTAACGAAAGCAAATTTTCCTTTTCCCTTGATAACCTTATATTGCAAAATCATATCGAAGAAATGCTTCAATAAAACTTGCTTCAATGTTGTTTTTTAAACTTCAATAAACTATTGCAAGGATTTTTTAAATTTTTTTTTAAAATTTTTACTGTACCAAATAATGATTAACAATTTCAAAATTGACCTACCGTAGAACTAGCTGCTTCGATGGTAACATTTTGAGGAATATCACTTGGAACTGAAAAAAAACAATTTCCATAGTCATACGCATTTTACAAACAATCACAAACATTTAAAATGTTATTTCATATTAAAATTTACTTAAGAATATAAAAACACATACCATCGGACAAAGTTTTGACTGTTACATCGTCCGAATTACGGCCAGCACCATTTGCATTAAAAGCTGCTACCCAGATGTTGTAATCCGTAAATTTCCGCAATCCTCTCAAAGTATGACTTGGTTCTGTTGTAGTAACCTCACGTTCTTCCGATGTACCTAAATAAAAAAGCAAACAATGAATGAGCCGGATCAGGTAATCTGTTTTTAACTATAGGGCGACGGACGCTAACAGTAATGGGATAACATATTGATAAAGATACATGGTCTGTTCAATAAGTAATGAAACTGATTCTATAAAATTCCTTTATTTAAAGATAATTTTACAATCACAAAACAACATTATAATCACTTCTTCAAAATAGCCCGCTTCTGTATTAATACACCGTTATTTACAACTCTGCCATCAATTTATGGCTCCCTAGAAGTCTTCAACTAGAATGCTGTTCAGGCGGCGCATTGTTTTT
Organism: Maratus speculifer; assembly: GCA_964019185.1. Lineage (NCBI taxonomy): Eukaryota > Metazoa > Arthropoda > Arachnida > Araneae > Salticidae > Maratus > Maratus speculifer. The sequence continues at coordinate 343,180,217 of OZ025291.1, forward strand.
CTGCATGTTCTCCAGATTATCAAAACAATGACTCTTTAAACTGGATTTTAATTGAGGGAATAGAAAAAGCTCAGGCGATAATTGATTAAGGCTTTACGGTGGTTCAGGAAGTGTTGTGATGATCTGTTTTGCCAGAAACTGAGTCAATTTGAAGAAACAGCTTGTCAGATTTTTTTTTTTTTTCGCATTTGAAGTTCTTACAGAACAATTTGAAACACAGTTGATTTTGTAAGCCTCAATGTTTCTCCAATCATTCGGATACTCATCCGATGACCAAAAACCAAAAACATTTACACTTTAGCGAGTTTTTCTGAAGATTCTGAAGCCACTTTGTCTGATTCGAGAACTTGATGAACGTGCAGCACGTTGTTTGTCATCGATGTTTTTTTTTCTGACTCACAAGACTTTGTGCCACTTAAACGTTTGAGACTAGATAAAAAAAATCTTTCTATAACCAGTTATAGCCATTAATAGTAGCCAATTTGTTTAGTTTTACACAAAACTTTTATGGGGCTATCTCTGCTCGACATTTTCTTCATTCTGAAAACTTCCCCCCTTAAACATATGTCTGTTTTATGAGTAATCCGTGTGATGCAAAGGCTCAAAGCCAACTTACTTCTGCTCTCCACTACACGCATTGCTTGTGAGCTCCGTCCCTTCGACCTTCTGCTTGGCGTGAAAAATTCAGCCTCATTACTTAATGGACAGACCATGTTAGATAAAATATAACAAAATTGTTAGCAATACTTACCATCTTCAATATAAAACAATTTGTACTTTTGTATGGTTTCCCCGGGTAATTCAGGTGGTTCCCATGTGACATGAACTGAAGTCGGAGAGAGAGCTACAGCTTTTAAGTTTTTAGGAGGTCCAGGAACATGAACTAAAAGAAACAAATGAAACTGTGTCCCATAAAATAGAAAAAGAAGATATAGAAGATGACAGAATCAAAAGTAAAATCAATTTTGAATTTTACTCTAAGAAAAGTATCATAGTACCATATTAGAAAGAAAATTTTGATAGTTATTTAGAAAATATCAGCGTAATTGACAATAATTTTGAGCAAGAAGTATTAAAAAGCAAAAATAAATAAATAACAGAATTAAAGTTTTAAAGTAATGATAATAAAAATCATTTTAAGCGATTTTTATGTTTCAGTTAGTAAGAATAGTTGCTTGTTAACATTCAAACATTTGTATTCACGATAAAGTTTTTAATATTTTTTTCATAAATATGCCGTTAAGATAATTTTAGAAGCAAATTAAATTGCTGAATTTCAATTGTAATATCATTGAATTACCATATTATTGATATATTATTATTATTATTGTTATTATTATTATTATTATTATTATTATTATTATTATTATTATTATTTTGTTGGAAAAGGGCCAATGATTAATGATACCCAGTGTTAAAAATTACGATTTCGTAATAAATAAGTTTGTTATTTTAAATAAAAAATGAAAACAATAAACTAAATAAAATATTAATACTTTCCTTGCCCAACAAATTACTGAATGGACAGAAAATTCCGTAAAAACTTTAAAAATTCATAACAGCCTGAAAAATAACCGAAAAAAAATTTGTTTGCAGGGTTAGCATTTATACATCATCGATTTTTTTTTAGACAGCAATAAAAACTAACTCTAAAAAAACAGCCGGCAGATGACGCTGAAAGCGTTTGACTTCAGGGGAAATATACAAATGAGACGGTTATAAGAACTTGCGCTGCTAATCCACAATTAGTTCACTGTTGAGAGCCATGTACTTGATCAAGGTTTGGTCGCTCATCCCTAGATCACGTAAAATAACTTCATCAACAAAACATTATCCTTCCACTCATTATCCTTGATCAAGCACAAGGCTCTCAAACGTGAACTAATTGTGAATTAGCAGTGCCACCTATCGGATGTTTTTTGAGTTATTTTTTACTATGTCTTATAAAAAATTTCTGTGACTTGTAGATATTAACCCTGTAAACCATTTTTTTATTTGGGTAGTTTTTGTGGCTGTTATAAATTTTTGAAACTTTTACGAACTTTTTGCACACCTAGTAGTTATAACTCGCCAGTGCTCAGCAGGAATACAAAAGTGGCGAGGTTATTAAGATTGGAAGAAATGTTGCACTAAGTTGTTCAGGACATCCATAATCAATGATACTGTTCAATGATAGTTTCTTCTCATTTCTATAGAATTTAAAATTTATAACATAGGCTTTTACCAGGTATACCCACTCAATTTGCTATTCATGGTATTAATTTTATAAACGATATTATTTTATCATATATCTGTATTTTTTTAAATTAAATATTTTCGTTTTTTCTGCTACTGTTTCAAATGAAAAAGTATAAATGTTTGATAGAATTAACATGAATAATTATTTGAAATTCCTGAAATAATTTTTTACCAATTCTTGGAACTAAATTCCCATTTTTTTTTCTTTAGATTAAAAGAAAACTCAAATTTCGTAAAATTCAAATTACTATTATTCGATAAGTTTTGGCATAGAAGGGTGCAATCTTTACTACTTTACTTGTTTGAGGATGCAGACTGTTTTTTAAATATAACTTATAGGAAGGACTCTGGAACAGTATGAAAATTATAATTTCATATATTTAAAAATAATAATTATTATGTTGACGTAAACATTTAAAAGAAATTTGTAATTGTACCTATATTATTGATAATTGCTTTTCTTTTTCATTTAAACCCGATAACACGACTTCTTTATTTGCTGCAAAAAGTATATATTCATGATAATACAATTTACAACGAACATATAGTATAATTTTCGAAAAGCTTGTCATACTTTTTGCTCGTTCAATTGTTAAATAACAAAGAGAAAATAAGACATTTCTGCTTACAAATTTTGTTAAACCATTTGAAATTTATGAACAGCATCGTTAAATCGGGGAAAAGTGTCGATAAACGGGAGTCATGTAATAAAGAAATAAATATAAGTAAAACTACACCATTAAAATTTGTTAAATCGGTATTACACTATTTGGTTTTGAAAAATTAATATGGAATTCTTCTTAGAGACTTCTGACGAATGTACAGATTTTACTGCTATATTTTCTCATACTTCATTTTTTCCCTTTAAAAGGAAAAAAAAAAAAAAAACTTTTTTGATATACACGTAAGATGCTTTTATTTTGATTATTTGATGTAATGTGCTAAGCTCATTGTTCGCTGATGTATATGTAAGATAATTGTTGGCTTAAGTAATATGTAAGCTAATTTTACTCTGATTTTTCATCGATTTTCTTATGTTAACATTCACCGTAGTCAAGAAGGTTTTACATTATATTCATTATTATTACTTTTATTATTGTTATTTTTTTCATAATAGTTATTACTATTTGTGCATTTATTACTATTATTTAGTATTTATTAAAAATTTTTCGTATTTTGAACCAAGCAGCTGTGTTAAAAATCTGACAGGTTTTTTTTGAATGACTAAAGTATAAATTTAAACATTGTACGGGGATCAAGAAAAAAGGAATATATTTTATTTTTTGTAAAACTTGTCAAAAAGACGAACTATCAAATGGGTTTCGGCCATCCATACGAAAACACTCCATACGATCAGTCTTGAAGCTACGGTTCAGATTTCCCTTCTTTTGAAGTAAAAAATAATGTCATTTTTTTCAATAGCTTTCATTTATGACAAAATTATCCCATCAAGAAAACAAACCATTTTTGCATTGAGGAGGAGGAGGATGTATTTTTAATACATTTCTGTATGGTTTTCATCGGAAACAAAAAGTTAAACGCAACTAACTGTTTAACCATTATAATGCTTTTAAATTTTAGTTGAATCAGGATTATGGAAAATTTCTTGTTAGACACTAAAGATTTCATTTGTTGAAAAGAAGATTTGCTTTAATTGTTAAATGTATAGAAAGTTATTGTACATGAATATACATGTATATTATGAGATGTATTCAAGAAAGCAGGTAAAAGATCAGCCATTAATGAGATTTCAAGAAAAGGAGGCGGGGATGTGTTGCATATGTGTGATTGAGTTATCACAACGAGTGTGTTCCAGCATTGAATAATATTGTTAATGAAATTGTTATGAAATCCCATGTGCTCAAAATGGTTAGTATATTGCCGCTAATAAAAATTTGAGATTTTTTTTAATGCTGACTTTAATTCCTTACATATTGATCATATATATACATATATAATAATCGAATATTGTTTTAATTAGCTCTAAATTAACAAGAGCAAGAAAATGTGACGTCACAATTGGATGTATCACTCGAATGTGACAACTAGTGACTTAATAAATGGGAAATAGAAAAAATATCTGGAGATTGAAACAATTTCTGTAATGTCTATTTCTATGAGAAAGAATTTGCTGAAGGGTCATTTGTTTTAAGGTGAAAAAATAGCGAAGAGCCCTTTAAAGGACTCAAGTTTTTCCTGAGCAAATCCCTGCTTAGAGATCAGAATTTCAATGTTGGTATTTTCATGCAAGACATTTGAATATGAAGAAAATATAAGGAAAAGTTTCAAAATGTAGCTGTAGTAAAATTTTGAATATATTATTTTATAAATAACTTTTTTTTTCAGTTTTGAAATAGATAAATAAATATTCTCTTTCGGGAATGGGGTGGGGGGTGGGGGGAAAGAGAAGAAACAACCGTGAAAATTTCCGTTTTTTTGTTTTTTCCTCTACTTTTGAGCATTCCTATCTCTAATTTTAACAACTCTAGCGCGTAAATGAAATCTACCAGTAAGGCAGTGAATTATTATTATTATTTTTTTAATCTTACCTTCTCCTTGTGTTTCGACCGTGAACTCATCAGAACTATCACCAGGCCCATGTTCATTATAGGCAACCACTCGAAACTGATATTTGGTAGAAGGTTGAAGTCCTTGAATGTTTATCTCTTCCAAACTATTACGGGTTGTATTCAAAACTCGTTCCCTGAAAGAAAAGTACAGGCACATTAGTTTCAGATTATCGAGGACATTTTTTGACTACACTTCGTTGTTTCATTTATAGGTAAAAAAAAAAAAAAAAAAAAAAAAAAAAAACCGCGCTACATTAAATTTTAAACATGCAACATTAAGTTACCTATAAACTTAATATATTACATTACATTTTAATACATAGTATGTTATAATTTTAAAATATATTACATTCAAATTAGCAATTCTCGTAATCATAATTGCATTTCTGCTCAATATCAAATTGTAAGAATACTTGCATTTATTTCATACTTTTATAATACAAATAGTTTTCTTCGCCTTGCAATGGTTGAATTACATAAAATATAGAAATTCACAGCCATATTAATCCAATTTTCAGATTAGTTTGAGCATTTTTACAATTTGAGACAGCACAGTGCCATCTAAAGACGAAAATTTGAGCTATTTTTTCTAATTACTACATACTAAATTTACAAGCTATGTGATAAGCATGTGATTTATTTCTTGTTTATACTTATTTTCTATCATATTAAAATTTGAATGTTGGTTTGTATTTCACAATCACTAGTCTTAGAATATAAAATACAGTGTGATCCGCATGGATCCTAGGATGTCATATAAACTCTGAGAATTTTAAAATTTGAATTAGTTTTCCAGACATTAATTTTCTTTGTAACTTTTAATATAGTTTCTCTAAAGATGTCAGTTAAATTATTTTAAGGATAAAAGGAAAAATATTTTTAATGATTTCATTTTTTTCATATTAAATTTTCGAAAAATATATTTTCACACATTCAAGTTTAAAACAAGTAAGAAAAATCATGCGTTAAGCATAGATTATGAAACACTTTCCAACACTTCCTGAAATATTTAACAAAACTTTGTTATTTAGGGAAATGAGATGCTAATGTCCATAGCCAAATATGTATTCCAATACTTTTGAACAGCCCTGTATTTGATCCATCGGTTGATATATATATATACTATATGATGGTAAAATTTAGTTTAGCGAGAAAATGCCTAACTGATTGAAATTTCTCTTTCAGCACTTTATTATAATCGAAGGAAAATACTTCAATACTTTTGTTCAGCCCTGTAATTTACCTAGTACCTTTATTACACGCCATCATTTTGTTGAAATTTAGTTCAAACAAACATACTCTTAAAACTACATAAATCATATTTCCAGAAATTATCATAGATGGGTAACCATGTAGATAATTCTTTCCGTGGGCCTGTATATCATTTAATCTATATTCTACAAACATTTCTTAGTAAACTGAAAGCAATTCAACGTAAAAATGCATAACTTACTTAAAAACCTCTTTTAAGTTAATTACTCTCATATTCAGTCACCCCTATGAGCTCTTTTGTGTAACCCTGTATATCAACTATAACATTTAGATACGCCATATAATATGCAGAAAATTTAGTAAAATTTAAAAGCGCATATCATAATTGAAAAAATGCATTTCAACCATCCATCAGCTATCATCGATAATATACAGTACTTCGGATAAAAATATAAGATTTGAAATATTTTGTGTGGCCCTGTAAATGCCATGCACTTCATATTATGCGTTAAATAATAAGTCTCAACGGCGTATATCAATTTTATGATACTTGAAATCGTTTAACGTTATTAAAATATGTCGCAAACAATTCCCTCTTTTATAATTGTGTAATCTAATTCTTTTGAGTGGCCCTGTAAATGAATAATAACTATTATTTTGACACCATATTTTAATAATGCGTATTTCAGTGCACTTTGCGAATGCATGTAAATTTGAATAAGTTTGACAGGGTGTAACACCTTTAAAATTCACTTTAAACTTTTTTTTCCCACACTATTTTTTTTTGTAAAAAAAAAATCTGCAAAGGTACTAAACCTTTTCTAGGAAACTGGGATTCCAAGAACTTTTCCTGTAACTGTAACAGCAAAAATTCAAGTTTCAGAATCGATTACATGAATTTTTCCTGTTATCGTTACATGAAAAGTTCTTGGAATCCCAGTTTCCTAGAAAATGTTTAGTACCTTAACAGATTTTTTTTACAGTGCATTGGCCGTAATGTATCGGAAAACTTTTGACTATCTCTGTAAATAAACTAATCATAGTAGAAACTTCATTTTCAATAAGGTTCGTGCTAGGGTAAACATCAATAACATATACAAATTTCATAGCAATCCGAGAATATTTACGGGAGTTAGAGCGCGGACAGACGGCCAGACAAACCGAATGCATAAACACTTTTCAACTTTGTTGGAAAGTGTTAAAAATCGTCTGTTAATATATTGACATTTAGAATCATATTTTTAGCTTTATATCCAATTAAGGGAAAAGATTTGAACTACCTAATTGCTCTCTGATGGACAATTGCTGACCCGTATTTACAAGAATTCAATTTAAAGAATTTCAAATGCTATTTTCAATTAATTATTGTTATTTTTAATGATGGCGGTTCGAACGTTTCACAAAGCCGGTAAAAGAAAGATAGTTTATCGGTTAAAAGCAACATTACATTTTTTTTTGTCAAACAATTACTTTAATTCAAAAATCTAAACTTTTTTTATATCATGATCCATTCCTCCACCAGCTCTGACATTAGAAATCAAATCTTGAAGGAATAATATGCTTTCGACAAATAAAGTTTTGCACAAAAAACAAAAATAAACATGTAATATAAAAAATGTAAATCTTGCACTCAAAAAAAAACCTACATTGTAAATATGATTTCTGACTTGAAATCATATAACAAAGTGTTTAGTAAAATTAATGTTACATATTTTTTTTTCTAAATGTACATAGTGCGGGTGGTGGATTCAAAAACCATAACCTTATCGAATTCTCAACTGAAATTCAGAATCTTGGTCGAAAGTATCTGCAGACTTGGATCAATGTTATTGTTTGTTCTGTAATTTTTATAATTGTGTTTTCCTGTACACAGTTGTCCATTCCTCTATGACCTGCTGAGTGCACAAAACACTATGAGAAATCTACCAATCAACCACTAAAATTGGGTCTACATGTGGTTTCCACCAAAATATAATTTGGCAGACGAGTTTCATTTTAATATGTTAATCGAGTTATAATTACTAGAAATTGTAGACGTGAACTCGATGAGATGATTATTTGTGCAACCACCGGTCTGATAGTAATGTCAAATTCCTTTTCCACTCAAGAAATTGAATGATCTCTTGCAATGCAAAAGGAACACATCGGGTTGCCACACAAGAAATAGTTAATTAATTAATTTTTAAAATTAGGAAGCCCATTATGACAAATGTTTTGCAATTATCAACTATCTCATGCAGAAGAAACAGATTCTTACCTGGTTGATGTTGTTTCTTTATAATATACAGAGTATGCTAGAATTTTCCCATTGGCCTTCTCAGGTTTTGTCCATGAGAGGGTAACAAAGCGCGTGGACACTATGGCTGCCGTGATCCCGGTGGGCGCTGAAGGCACGTCTTTACCTTGTGGAACGTCACCTGTGGAAGGAACAGAAGAGGGCTTTGCAGCAGGAGGGGCTGGAGAGTTAAAGAAGCAGGCACAGGAGAGTATAAAAAAAGATTCAAACATATTTGGTAGTTTAGTTATGTTTTGGGAGCGTTAAGTTTTGCATATTAGTTGCGTAAATGGATTCAGAAATAGAATTATGATTATTGGAAGGGTTAATAATTCAATGTGAAAAGATATTTTAATGTATCAAGTGTTGAGAAAACACGAGATTGTAGTGTTAGTAGATTAATTGCATTAGTAGAGGATTTCGGAAAATATTTATTAATCGCATTAATATTGAATTACATAGAGGAGATATTTGCAGAGAGAAAAAAAAGGGAAGAAGAAAGGGAAATAAATTATTAATTCAACAAATAATGTAATTATACAACATCAAATAAATATAAATTTTAAATAAAAGAAATAAAATATTAAGAAAAAAAAAGAAAAATATTCAAATGAAAGAAATAATAAATACAAAATGAAAATAAACACATAAGTTAATAAAATTCAGAAAAGTACATTGTGTTAATTTGTGTCATGTTTCGAATATTTAAAATTCTATAATGCTTAAATAAAAGTTAATTTGAAAATTCACAGAAAAAAATCATTCCTACAATATTAAAAAAAAAAAATATCTAAAATTTTGACGATGTAAAATGTGCATGCATATACATACATACTAAAAAAATATTTTTCAGGAAAAATCTGTTTTGTCCAAGTGGTCCGTTATGATAGTTTTGAAAATTTTCTACAGTAATAGTTAATTATTCACAATTTTTGATTACTAGGATCTTGCCAAATACACCATATTGTCTAAAGTATTCAGACACCAATAATTTTCTCTAAATTTTCTGAAAGTATGCAATATTTTTCTTTTATTTTAAAATTGAAATTTATCTGGTTGTATATGACATACAGAATCTAAAAATAGTTAGGTCATTGCGCGAAACTATTCAATTTTGAAAATATATAAACAGATTTTTTTTTTTTTTTTGTAGATGACGTATATTGCTAGTTTTACCTGCAAGCGTAATCAGTTGTTTCTGACTCAATAATTTTTATTTTGAGAAAATTCTTCATTACATTAAAATGCATGATTATACATTGGAATTAAACTGTGGAAAAGGGGAATAGAACAAAATACATTCCAAACCCTTCAGTCGCTAAAGGTGAATTCTCTGAGGTCAATGCAGTGTTCCGATCAGGTTTGAGTTTTGTAATCTTAGCAGTTTTTTCATGGAATCCTTTGCATGTACTAAAAACAATTCCAGAATCATTGAAGTAGAGCGAGCGGCAGCTGACAAATTTTATTTTTTATGCTAGTACAAAAGTACAAAAGAGAACATCACAAAATATGAAAACTGCAATCCGCATAACAAAATGTATATTAATGTTATATAATGTAATTTATTTTTTATATTCTAATAAAAAAGCATTTTTAGAGTTATTTTCAAGAGACATTACATCTATAATAACACATATAAACCAATTAAAAAACTTAAAACTTCAGACTGTCATTTTCTTGGCATGTCAAATGGTGATATGTGCTAAGTAAAAGGATTTCTGCTATGCTTTACAAATATTTTTTTTCTAGCTTTTTTAATTTCTAATTAATATTTATACTTTATAAAACACGTTTAGGATGTGTATAACAAATTCTGTATTTTACAAGAAATTTTCCGTAAGTAAACTGTGTTTGTCACTGAAAATGAAAGTCATTTTCCTGGCCTGTTCATTTTAATTCTTTATCAGGTATAAATATGGCGCTGCAGAGTAATTTTTATTTTTGAGATAGTTCAAGTCAGAAGTAATAAAATAATAGCTATCAGCAAGATTTTTTCAGAAATTTATTTAAAAGTATTGGATTTAAAATCTTTGTAAACATTGAGTACTTTTTTATTATGTTATTTTCCTGCATTCAATAAATTAACAAATAAAACTGAACATTAGATTAAATTTGAGTTACTTCATAGTAAACGTGTTCCCTTAAATGAAATTAAAATGTCAGATTAAAGAAAAAAAAAGAATGGGGAAAACGGTTTAGAATGAAGTTGTCATTGTTCTGGCGGTCATTATCCTGGAACAAATATGCCAATAAAATAATTATAAATGCATAAAAATTAAATTATTTTGTAGGACTTATTATTTAAGCTCTTCAAACTTTTACAGTTTCACATGGAAAATCCTTTATTCTCCAACAAGAAATAAATTTACCTCTTGAAATTTTGTAATTTTGAAATGATTTAAATTTTCAAACATTCTTGTTTTCAAAATCTCACATTTTGTGATATTCACCCATAAAGTATTAACAAAATAACAAACCTGGCTGAAGTAGAATGAGTTGTGCAGTAGCTTGGATGGCTCCAGCTGGATTTGTTGCAAAGCACTGATATATTCCCGCATCGGATCGAACTAGACCTAGGATTCTGAGATTGTAACCGTTTACCAACTTGAAATATTCGCTTTGCACGATTACGTCGCCATTTTTCAGCCAGTGTACTTTGGGTTCAGGTTTTCCATAGACTTCACATTCAAGTTCCACATCTTCTTTTTCATAAGCATATCGGGTCTTAGGTTTTTTGGTAAATCTTGGAGGAACTGTAAGGGGAAAAAATGAAGAATTTATACTTTTTTTGCACCTCAGAAAGTGATTATATTAGATATATTTTTTCCAAAGCTATCTCAAATATAACAGCAGCAATTTTAAAAGATAGAAATGTTATTTTAATTCGAAACATTTCTTTAAATGTCTAAACTACACATTTTTTATTCATATTTTCATTTTGTGTAGAAAAATAACTATGTGCTTAAAAGTAACCATATTCGAAAACTGTAAATCTGAAAATTGGAGATAAGTACTTTCATATTAGTGAAGAAATAATTAAATAGCACAGTTATTAAAAATTGTAGATTTTAATAGTTAACAGATACTAATAACAATTGTACTTTTCTTTTAAAATGATTGTTTTAAAACGTTAGTAAAATTATCAAGAAAGAAGAACAATTTTCTATAGTAACCTATAAAAGAACTTTATAACAATGCATTATAAAATTAAAATTTAAAAAGTAGATGTATATATACACTATATTGCCATTGATTATGGGACACTTGCGATTTTAGACATTTTACTAAATATCTAGAAAAATACATGAGGAATCATCTCGAAACTCTTAGTGTATAAATATAATAGTATAAGTCATACATCTCCGTGAAGATTTTTTACCGAAACTCCATAGGGGACCGTCAACAAATTAAAAAAGAATGAATATCTTTTGAATAACCCTGTCAAAACTAATGTAGCAAAAGCGCTCAAACTCTAGATTGTGATTGAATGCCTTATTGTAATAAACCTTGTTCATTTTTATGCAAATAGCATGCATACTCGCAGAGTAATTAAGGTTTTTATAAAAATAATCCCAAATTTTTCCAAGTTTTTTCCTTATAATTTTCAGAGTTCTTAATATAAAATATTATTTTTTTCAGAAAATATGACAAACAACATTGCACATAGTACCCTGTAATCAGAATTAAAAAATAATGAAAATTGTATAAAAAATGAGTTGGTTTACTAAATAATTTTTTACTGCGCATGCGTCAACGATATGAAAATTTCATTTGCATATTATGTTAGCTAAATGTATAGAGCAACTTTTGTGAAAGTCACAAAATCATAACTTGAAAATTCTGACAATAATCGTCAATTGAATAAGTCGAAAATCCGTTATTCTCAAAATGAAGCAAAAACAAGAGGGGTTGTATCCATATGTTCATTGATTCTTGTCAATATAGAATACACAGTATGGGATGTACTACTGCATTTGGATAAAATCCCTCTATTTTTTGCTTCATTTTGGGAACAACGGATTTTGTCCTTTTTCTATAGACGATTACTTTCAGAATTTTCAAGCTATGATTTTGAGACTTTTACAAAAGTTGCTCTATACATTTAGCTAACATAATATGCAAATGAAAGTTTGATATCTTTGACGCATGCGCGGTAAAAAATTATATTGTAAACCTACTCATTTTTCATACAATTTTTATTATTTTTTAATTCTGATTACAGGGTTCTGTGTGCAATGTTGTTTGTCATATTTTCTGAAAAAAATATTATTTTATATTAAGAACTCTGAAAATTATAATGGAAAAACTTGGACAAATTTGGGACCATTTTTCAAAAAACCTTAATTACTCTGCGAGTGTGCATGCTATTTGCATAAAAATGAACACAGTGTATTACAATAACGCATTCAATCATAATCTAGAGTTTGAGCGCTTTTGCTACATTAGTTTTGACAGGGTTATTCAAAAGATATTCATTCTTTTTTAATTTGTTGACGGTCCCCTATGGCGTTTCGGTAAAAAATCTTCACGGAGATGTATGACGTATACTATTATATTTATACACTAAGAGTTTCGAGATGATTCCTCGTGTATTTTTCTAGATATTTAGTAAAATGTCTAAAATCGCAAGTGTCCCATAATCAATGGCAATATAGTGTATATATATATCCAATTCAACTTTTGCGTAAAACTTAAATGGTGATTCAATTAGCAAGAACATGACACTCACCCTGAATCTCTAAAGTTGCAATGGCATCTACCGAATCCACATGATTTTCAGCTCGGCACATATATGTCCCATCGTCTCCTTCTTTCGCTGGGTCGATTGTCAGACTACCACTTCCAATGATACGATGGCGATCATCAGAACTTTCCCTAAAGATTTCAAAAGATTAAGAAAATAGGTAACTGATAGTGTTGTGTTTTTATAAAATATGTAGGCTAATAAAACGTAGTTTTATGAAACTTAATTACCTTTTTAATTTGTATATTTTTAAGTAGAATAACATACATTTCAACATATCATATATTTCCAAGTTCAATGTCAACACTTAGAAAGATAATGAGAATTAATTTTCGAAATTTCTGAGAAATGATTGCTTACTGTAAATCTATTGTAGCTCCATCCTTAAGCCAAGTTATCTTCGGCGGTGGGTTTCCATTTGCTGCGCAGTCAAGCGTAGTCCTTTGACCTTCTACAACGAAGGTACTTCGGGGAGCAGCTATGAATTGTGGGGAAGACACTTTGCTGGCTTCAGCTGTAAAACAAGTTTTAATTTAAAAAAAAGTTTTAATTTGAAAATTTAAATTTCATCAACAAATAACAAAACAAAAATAAGATAAATATGAATGTTATTTTTATTGCTACCGTAGTTTCCGGTAAATTGTGAAACTTTCAATTACCCGACATCTATAATGAATCTCACAATACTATTTGTATCACATACAGGGTACAGCAGATGTTTGAGAACAAAACTACGTCAGCATGCAAATAGAGGCAGACACCGAAGATAGAGCATTTTTTCATCTGTACAACGCTCTGTATAGATGACCACACACACCATGAATGACATAATTCGTTGGAACCAAAGTTAACTGTAATAGCAGTCTCTATAGGCTTTCGAAACCGATTGATGGCAATAACGAGGTGGGTGCTGGAAATGTGTGCAATTGCATCAACAAACGACTGCATACGACGGTGTTGCGTGGATGTCGATTGAAGTCCTTCGCAATCATTTCCCCACATGTAAACACTAAGTTAACATTTGGTGAGCTGAGTGACTTAAATTCGAGATGACATGGTCATAGAAATTCTCGGTCCTCCATTATTGAGTTTTATGAGCTGTATGAGGTGGTGCAGAGTCTTGTTTAAAAACATAGGATCTGCTATGGATTACAGAAGTAATCCTGAACTTCAGAATCATGCATAACAACAACTATGTACAACAACACTTTCAATGGAAGCAACGGTGTTGAGTTGATTCTGATGTTTTGAAGGGAGGGTTGAGTCGCCTTCGCGGTTCACAATCCGGATAATCATCAGTGCGACATTAAACATTTTGTACATGACGATCTTTTACCTTTAATTTAACTCATGATTACCAGGGTATCTAATGTTTTCGATTTTGGCAACAAACATATAAATTAATGCTTGTTGTGTTTCCGGGTCAGTTGCCGTGGCTGAGGGGTATTTTTTACCTATGCCATATTTGGTTGGCACCCAGGTCAAGTGATCAAGCGCATGACGATCGGAAACTTTTGAGGTTATACACAACCTCCGATCTTTTTGTAGTTTACTTTCTGGACCTAAAAAAAGTTTTCTCGTCGAAAGAAGAGCACAGCCTTCTTGACGCAATGTTTTAGGTATATCGAAAGGTGCTTGGCTGTGATCAGGTGGTTATCCTGGTTTTTTAAGACAAGATCTATTCTGTCCTCTATACGATGACTTTTGATAAAGGCTTTCATAAATCACATGTCGCGTCGGTTTCAGCAATTAACAACTATCAGGCAGGTACTCACACCACTTCCTAGGATCTCCATCGCCATGTCTGACGAATTCGGGTGTCCTGATAGTGTAAGGTCGCCGACTGGTGGGAACCAGTGGCCACATCTATCCCGGCAGCCATCAATTCACTCCATACTTTAAAGACGAATGACCGGGCGAGTTTCAGTAATATGAAAATCTCTGAATCGGAGTAACTAGCTGCCAGGGAGACAATGAAAACACTCCTTCTCATTTTCTGAGTTAGTTTAGGTTCTGACATGTTTACATGTAACAGAAAAGTTTTTGTAACTATGAAATACAGGCGGTATTTCACCTGTAATGAATGTTCTCAAATACTTGCCACACTCTGTATATGCACGTGGAGAAAAAAGATGACTACAGCTCAAGCCCATTTTAGCAGAAGCTCCATTTACCAGAAAAGATGATGCCAACTTGGGTGTCACATGATTTCTGGGCAGGGCAAATCTTGAAAGTTTCTTGTTATATATTTTTCAGGATGAGAAAAGAAAAAAAATAATAGAAATTTCAGAAAAAGTAGATTTTTGAATAATTTTTCAGGCACAAAAATAAATGACATTGAATGTTTAATTGAAAGCAAAGTCTACCCCTTATCCCTTACAGTCTTCCTAACTCTAACTACTACCTCGTACTACAATGTATTATAAGGTTCTCGCGCTCATTTAAAGTAAATTTATTCAAAACATAAAATTTGACAAGAGACGATGGAATGCCATTTTTGAAACTCTGCGCAGCTTTTAACTGTAATTTTGTAGCTATTCAGTTATAATTTGTCTGCTATTATTAAAAACATGGTTACATTTAGGCACGAACTTATTCCATTAAAATTTTCGTTGCCATTCAGATGTTTGTTTGGAAAGATATTTTTTGTTTTATAAACTGTACTTTTCATGCCAGTTAGGTCACGAATGATGTAATGCAGAAATTTTATAATCAGTTGAAACAATATTTTAAAAAGATACGCCCACCTACTTTTACACTTATCACATAATGTCAAAAAGAATTTTTTTTCATAAAAATTTTAAAAAATCATGCAGTAAATAGTTGAAATTTAAAGAAAAAGCATTAAATTATTTTAATTGCACTTACAGTAATCTAAACTAACTGTGAGCGTTCCTGTTGAACTGATTCTGTGCCTTTCAGCGTTGGATGCGTTGCACTTGTACGTTCCACTGTCAGAAGTTTGTACTCTGCGGATTTCTAATGCACCACTGGGAAGAAGGGTCATTCTTTCGTCAATGTCGATCCGAATGGCGCGATCATCCTTCAGCCATGCAATTTCCGCAGGTGGATGTCCTTGGATAGAGCAAGGGAAGTAGGCAGTTTGACCAGGATAAACAGTGATATCATACGGTTGTTCATCAAACCTTGGTAGACCTGAAAAAATAAAGCATTAAATAAGTACAGATATCAACAACGCATATTAAATATATTTTGTTTTAGAGCAAAGTTTTGGATTAAGATGCAACAATACAATTACACTGGAAAGTATTTTTCAATTATAAAAGAATCGAGGGATAAAATAATTGTATAGTCAGCTTGTTGTTTTACGGAGGCTCTAAAACTTTACTTTTGAATGATAATTTGTTACACAAAATTTTACCCTTTTTTTAGGTGCGTGATATATTTGGTTGAGCAAAAAGTTCTGGAAAATGTTCAATCTAATAGTTACTAGAATTTGTATCGTATATAGTAGTACTAGGGGCATATCTGCAGGAGTTCAGGAATTTCGGTCCAGGCATGGCTTCATTCGATTATGGCCCTTTACGATCAATGCAACATTTTTTCAAGGGCCGTCGATTTGAATCCTTTAATGAAGCTGAAGAAGCATTTCAAGAGTTTTCCGATTCCAAGGAGCCGTCGTAGTGCTTACAGAAAATCCGAAATCTGGCACAACGACAGCATAAAGTCGTGAACTATGACGGCACATTGAACAACAGTCCTTGTTGCTTTTGTTGTTAATTTGTACATAACAACGCAACTTTCCTAAATTTTCCAGAACTTTTTGCTCATGTAACTAGCATTAATAGTCGTCATCTGGTCCGTCCGTCTATCTGCATATAAGAACAAAAACTACCCAACCGAATGGTTTGAATTTAATACATATGATTACTGCAGAATTTTGTCGATTTGTTTTCAATTTTATGAAAATCGATTCAAAATTTAAAATTACATTAATAAAAGTTTCCTCTATTTTATTAAATTCTATCATACCTAATTAATCAATGATATACCATATATAATAGGTTGCTATGGTCATTGCGTCCTATTTCAGAAGGAGCCGTATTATTTTCGTATTATTGAGTTTAATATAACAAGGTAGAACCCATCGAATTTCGACGAAAGAAAATGTTTAAGAAGGAGCTGTTTCATTGATCTATAATAAGCCTATAAAATTAGCTACAGTAAAAAATGCACCTTACACTGGTCAGTGTAACGCTCAAACAAATGTTATTTAAAGCTAAAAGTCAGAAAAAAAAATACTATTTCTATAAAACTCAGTTGTCTAAATTATTAAAATTAAACTTTAATCGCATACATAAAAATATAATAATAAAGCAAAATATAATAAAAATCAGTTATTAAGATGAAGTTATCATTTGAGGCTCTTATGTTTAGTATAAATGCGTATGGAAAAAAAAAATTCAAATTGACACGATCTTAAATTTTACGTGAAATCTAAACCCATCATAATTTTTATCTTTTCAAAATTTACATGCTCACATTTCAGTTTTTATCAATTTTAAGAGAAAATGGCATATTTATGTTGCCACAATTACAATATTCGTACTAAAAACTATAAAAAAAATTAATATCTCAAGAATAAATTGAGATACAGCTTTCGAACAAATTGCATTTAAAAGTACATATTTTTCTCCATACGATTGTGTAAAAATTGTAAATGTGCGATGTTTAGAAGTACATAATTTGTAGTACCGAAAATTGCAAAACTGAATTGCATGTGAAAGTGTTGCCATTCGCAAAATGGCGTATGCATTACGCACAGATACGTTTGGCCTTTATAATATAGATAGTAATAAATTTTGTATGGATGCATTTTTGCATAAGAGTGCAACAGCTATTGCATTAAGATCTGAATAAAACTAATTCTAATACGAACACACCTCATTTACTACGTTTAACGCCAATTTCCGACTTGTTAATTCTTAAACAGCTATATTTTATTTAATCATTGTGCGCGCGGCAGCGCGCTACAATAATATGATTGAGCGATGGTGCACACGGATTTTTCAATTTTTCTTTTTGCAATAACTAACTAAATACTTATCCAATTTTGATGATTTTTTTTTTAAATGTTCGTCTGACCAAGAAGCACAACATAGCACAAAAATTATTTTTTTTTTATGGCATACTGTAGGTGTACTGTAGAGTATTCTGAAAATCGGACAAAAATTTTGTGTCACAGCACTTTTCTCGAAAACTACTAAAGATAAAAACTTAATTTTTTTTTAAAACAAAAGACAAACTTTTTATCCCGGGGTAGTCATCGAGAAAACGTTATTTCGCTGGGCGGTTTTTCTGAAATTGCGTATTTTCCAAACTTGGTCATAAATGGGTATATCTAACGTTCTATTGCAGATAGAATGTTGCGGTAAAGTTTATTTTAAAGATTTTGCGATGCTAATTAATCCTGCAAAAATTCATAGCTTTACGTTAAACAGTTTTTTTACAAGATGAAATAAAAGAATGGCAGTCATCAATCTAAGGTACTTGTGATCATCGGAGAGAAAAATCAGTTACACCATTCGATTAAGCATAAAAAAATACAGAATGCTTTTTTTTTCTTTTATTTTTAACTTAATTTTTTAACGAATTATGAATTTTTTTGAAATTTTTGACATGCTGATTTTTGTCATTTTTTTAATGAATCATTTACTGAATAATTATGCACGGTGTCTAGCCCTGGTGGCTGTTAAATTTGATTTTTAATTTTAAATTAGGCAATTTTTTGCACCATACCAAATTTATATTTTATCCATTTTTTTCATTTATTTATATTTTGTTTTTAGCACAATGGCATCAATGGCAAAAATGCCTGGCATACCTGTCAAATATTGGGGCCCTGTACTTTAACAAAGTGTATTTACAATAAGTATATACCGTATTTATTCTAATAGAATGCGCCCTCTAATAGAGCGCGTCTTCTAATAAAGTGCGCACCTTGGTGCTGATTGAAAAAATAAATATACGGAAACGATATAGTAGATAAGTAGAAAACGATTACTTAAATGCATTATCGAGGATTCTCATCGATCAAAATAGAGTTATTCTATCAAAGCGATGGAGTGGCGATGCAGCAAAAGTTTCAAATTTTGAACAATGTACCACTCCTGTAAACTATAGCGCCAAGGATATGCACACTGTTAAAAATCTGCTGCATTTTGCTGCAACGCACTCCCCTGCTTGTATAGAAAACGGTTACTTGGCCGTGAAATGGCCATTCATTGGTTGGAATAGAGATATATACAAGTGGTGGAGGACGTTGCAGCAAAATGCAGCAGATTTTTAACAGTGCACTGTTAAAAATTTGACCCATTTGTTGCAGAGTCACTCCACAGCTTTTATAGAATGTCTCTTTATGGCCAATGAGAATGCTCCATAACACAGTAAAGCAATCGTTTCCTATAAAAGCGGTGGAGTACGTTTTTAATAAGTCCGTAATAAATACGGATTAAGAAAACAAAGAAGCAACGTTCTTGTATCAAACTTTACTCTTGCATAAAAAAAGTTCCTGTTTTTGGCAAAAATAATGGATATTTGAATGAAAAATCTATTCTTTGAAAGAATTTATTATTTTATTCACTTTAGTAAAAAACTGATTTTTTTTTTTTTTTTTGAAAACCACCGTAGAATTTTGGTATAGAAAAACCTGTTTAAAATTTTTTTTTAATTTGTAACACCAGAGTATTAGAGTATGTAGCCTTTTTTAATTTCAATACAAATAAGATTTTGTTTTCTATATATAAAATACAAAACAAGTTGTGCAGTATCCCTATGGAATATGGAAAAATAGAAGGACTAGTGAAAAATGCTCCAAGGAGCAGTGCAAAAGCAGAATATGATTTTAATTGAGCATTAAAAAGTAATGGACAAGTGCTTCTGTTAATTACTGAGCATGAGGAAGGATAAGGGATCCCTTCTTGGCTACAACTCACTTCAATGCCAACTTTGAAAAAATCATATTTGCGCTTTTTTCGTGAAAACAAATCAGTCGCAGTTACTATAAAAATGTATAGTGTAAAGACGTAACCATTAAAGATGCAGCTTAATTAGACATAAATGTAAAGGAAGGCGACATAATGCCAGATACCTAGTTCCTGCAGGTATCACATTCATGCACTGCCACCAAGCATACCCTAAGTGTATAATTGCACAGAAAATTGATTTGTAGTATAGTGCAGAGTGAACAGTGCAGTTAACATCAGAGATGTAGTACAGGCTATACTCCGCACACCTTCTGGACTTTTTAATAGAACACCATATACCCTCTGTTTTTCAAGAAAGCTTATAGTATACACATTCTAGAATATCCCTCTGCTTAGAGCATATATCTTATGTTATTTTTATGACTACACCCCTGGTTAACATCTAAAGCACGGTGGAAAATTCTACTAAAGAACCGCAAATTTCTTTTATATGGAAAAAGCGCAAATATGATTTTTTCAAAGTTGACATTGAAGTGAGTTGTAGCCAAGAAGGGATCCCTTATCCTTCCTCATGCTCAGTAATTAACAGAAGCACTTGTCCATTACTTTTTAATGCTCAATTAAAATCATATTCTGCTTTTGCACTGCTCCTTGGAGCATTTTTCACTAGTGAAATATAGTTTATCATGGATTCATGCTTATAATTGAAACAGTGCATTCGTGCTTATAATTGATACAGTGCATTCACGCTTCGAGGGAAATACAAGTTCACTTACGAGAGTTAGTACGTGGCTTGAGGAACAGACAAACCGAAGTCATAGACACTTTTCAACTGCATTGGAAAGTACTAATAAATTTAACTTTTTCAAAAAAATGTATAACCGACTCCAAAAAAAAAGCGCTAAAAAGAATTAAATAATTCTATAAAATTCTCTAATGACAAATCGTTATCCAATAACCACACATTGACTATCATGTACCGATATAAAAAGGTTAAATTTAATATATAGAATTTAATATCCACCAAACATAGGTTTTCCAGAGAATATTTTTTACAAGAGATTAATTTACATATTTTTGATTTAATTTTTGAATATATACATATAAAAAGTAAGGAATTAATTTTTGAAGTTGGTGCCAAACAATCATAATCGATAATGATTTCCCCATTTTATTTATAGTACTAGACATAATATATCCACAATTCTTACTATACTTAAGATAGTTTGGCACCAACTTCAAAAAGTAATTCCTTATTTTTTATATATATATATTCAAAAATTAAATCAAAAATATGTAAATTAATCTCTTGTAAAAAATATTCTCTGGAAAACCTATGTTTGGTGGATATTAAATTCTATATATTAAATTTAACCTTTTTATATCGGTACATGATAGTCAATGTGTGGTTATTGGATAACGATTTGTCATTAGAGAATTTTATAGAATTATTTAATTCTTTTTAGCGCTTTTTTTTTGGAGTCGGTTATACATTTTTTTGAAAAAGTTAAATTTATTTCCTACTTTTTAGTTATTTATACCGTAATACATAATTATGTGTACTGACATATGATGGCTCTTTGCAACGCACTTTGCTGAGTTCTGATGTATTCGCTTTACTTGTCACTGTTTGATTGTCAACTTTTCAAAAGACACTTACAATATCGGTTAATACCGTTGTGAATCTTTAGGTTTTCTGGATGTGGTAACTTCTTCAGATCTGACACGACCAAAAGCTACCACATTCATGAAGTCTTAAAGTCAACATCTAATCGTACGGACATCGGAAGTGGTTATCGAAAGGTGACAATGCCTCAAGTAAAGTGTCCTTACACATAAGCGGGCGGCAAAGCGCTTCCATGTATGAGTAAACAGCAAAATGACTCCATGTATCAATGAATAGTAAAATGCTTTTCTAGTGTAGTCAAAAGTACTCCCCCTTCAGTCAGAAAAGGCAAAAAGAAAGATTTTAACAAAAATCGCTCTATGATTCAATAGATAAACAACAACAATCTAATTCCTATAAATGCAGTAAAGGCATCGGAAATGATTCGACGAAGAATCCGAAAATCATAACCTGTACTTGGCTGCATCAATAAGAGAGTGACAGCATTCGATGCCCAAATACTTTTTTCACGGACGCTTTTGTCCCAACTAAAAATTTAAAACTCACTTCACCGCTTTTATGGAAAACGATTATTTCAGCCTATTATGGAGCATTCTCATGGGTCAAAAGACAAATATTTTATAAAAGCGGGGGAGTGACGATGCAGCAAAAGGGTCACATTTTTTTACAGTGTATGTATGAGATATTCCATAAAGGGATCGAGTGATGATGCAGCAATAGTTAAATTTTTAACAATGTATCGCAATGCTAGGCATTTTCTATTATGAAATTTGATGGTGATTTCCTGGTAGAATTCGATTGTACGCCGAATTATCCTTTATTTCTACACAGACATAAATACTTAATCCATATTATTTTGCAAATTCGTGGACATACAAGGACAAGATAGCACAAGGAAATACTACGACACAAGAAAAGTACAACCGGGAGCTACGCATAAAGAGTGTGTGCAACGGAGCCAGTGGGATTCGAACCCACAATCTCCTCCGGATAATTTATTCCTCCGGAGCAAAATATATACTAAAGGATTTTCATCTTTAGTATATATTTTGCAAGAGATTAGCAGCGTGGTGTCTTAACCACTCGGCCACAAGGAACGCCTTGATGACTCATTTTTGTCCAGATTTTTTTCAATCAATCGTATACTGTGCTCCATGTGTCGCCATATTCACATCGAGGAATCCTACATGAACAAAATCTGAAATCATTCTGGTGTCTAATCCGGTAACCAAATCTAAATCTAAAGATAATTTTGCTAAACATATCTATGCACTTAATTTTGCATTGATATGTAGAGATAATTTTTTCCTCCGGAGCAAAATATATACTAAAGGATTTTCATCTTTTTACAACTTAAGGATGTCGATTGGTATCGATGTCTATTTCCGCTTTAATGGATGCGAGAACTTGTCCATTTAAGCTTTAACATTTCGAAAATTTATCATATCCAGCAAACTTTAAGACCGCACACTAGGCACAGAAAAAGACCCAGATGATAATGTGAAGTCTATAGAGGCGTTCTTTTCAAATATCTCGCTCAAATTTTAAAATTTTTACGTGATTTTTTTTTTTTTTTTTTTTTTTTTTTTTTTTTGCATAGGATAGTTGAGGATATTCCACAACCGACCTAGTTTTTACTTTTTCAATTTTGGTTTCAGATTTATAAAAAAAAACGATTTTAAATTTCAAAACCGGTTTAAACAATTCTGAAATTGAAAGTATCATTATATAAAGCATACATAAGCAAAATAGAAGAAGTAAAACTAGGCCGGTTGTAGATCATCCTCGGCTATCCTATGCAAAAAGAAATCATGTAAATATATTAAAATTTAAACGAGATATTTGAAAAGAACACACCCATAGTCTTTACACTAACATCCAGGTCTTTTTCTGAGACTAATGTAGTGCCTTAAAGTCCACATTGAAATCTACAGACTTCGTAAATGGGCATTGAAAAGCTGACAATCCATCAGTATACGTTAAAATTATTGTGAAAAATTACCTTTGTTTTTAAAGACTATCTATTTTCTGACTAATGAGAGCGATCTAAAAATCGTTTCATTAGTCGTTCGATCGTTTTCATTAGTCAGAAAATAGATAGTATTTAAAAACAGAGGTAATTTTTCTAGATATTTTAAACAGGGTACATTGTTAAAAATTTGACCCTTTTGCTGCATCGTCCCTCCACCGCTAATATAGAAAACGATTACTTCAGCCTATTATGGAGCATTCTCATGGATCAAAAGTGAGATATTCTATAAAAGCGGGGTTGTGACGATGCAACAAAAGGGTCAGATTTTTTACAGTTTAAAGTACGCGTACACAATCAGAGCGCGTCAAATTGCTTCTATGATTCAATGCATAGAAAAGTAATTCTAAATGTTCGTATGAATTAAAATACCTTTTTCAGTCATAAAACCTAAAAAGGAAGATATTATCAAAATCACACCATGATTCAACATGCGTCTATGTGAAAGTAGCAATATTTGAAGTTAAGAATGTTCTTTGATAAACGCGGTTTTCCAAAGTACAGAAAATTTAAGAATTTTTATTCCAGAATTTGGCGGTAGTCGCTTGAACGAGTTTGTTTTATGGGTGAAAGAAGTTAACTAGCGTAACTTTAATGGTAAGCTTATCAAAATTTTTCGTTATTTATGTTTGTCCAAATGTAAATCTAGCACATAGCAATGTACTTTAATCACTTTGTGCATCCGGCATAACAAGCACCCTGACACACAGACACTCTTGCTTCAAAGTGTCTGTGTGTCAAGGCAATGTGTCTGTTCAGCTCTTTAGAGATGAATTTTCAGCTTTTCGATATCGAATTCTCATGTCTGGATCGATGTGGATCTTTCACTTTGGTGGATACGAGAATTTTTCAGCTAAGATTTCGTACTTTGAAAAAAAACTAGCATCTCTGCAACAGTGGCTAGGATCCAGAAGGATTATTCGCTGTTAAGCAAAACAAGATTTACCAATCATAAACCTTCATTTTTGAGAACTTTTCATTGTTCGAAGGAGAGAATCTGGAATACATGGAGTGAAAATCTGCTATCGACACTGTAAAAAATTTGACCCTTTTGCTGCATAGTTACTCCATCGCTTTTATAGAATTTCTTTGTTTTGACCAATGAGAATGCTCCATAATAGAGCGAAGTAATCGTTTCCTATAAAAGCGATGGAGTGACGATGCAGCAAAAGGGTTCATTTTTTTACAATGCAAGCAGTGCTAAAAATTTGTATCCTTTAAATGCGCAACGATGCTACTGAATTCCAAAGTGTCGATCACAGCGACATCTGCGGCATTTTCGTGATACATTATCTAGACTAGCAATAATTCTTGCATTTTTAGAAAATTTCCTGATGATGTCGCTTCTATCTTTAAATTTCATTAGCATTGTTGTACATTTAAAGAATAGAGCATTTTAGCGCTTTTTTTAGGTGTTACAGAGGGCGTGTCCAGCACAACTTACCGGTTACTTATCGACGACTTACCGATTGTAGACAAGTACGAAATGAAAATCAAAGCGAAGTGTGACGTCAGCTACAATTCAACAGAATAGTTTTCATTGATGCCACAATTTGCTTTCGTACTGCCCTACAATTGGTCGGTAAAATTGGTTACTTTTGTAAGTTGCTCTGAACACGCCCTGAGATAGCAGATTTCCACACTATATCCCCTAGATGCTATATTTCCGGATTATTGCATAAGAGAACTTGTCCGGAATCCAGGTAGAATTTGCGCTGTTAACGAACCAGATTAACGAATCAAAAGCCTGAATTTTAGTAAATTTTTCAATGTTTTAAATAAATTTTCTTGTTAATAAATCTCGTTTCGCAAACAACGCAAAATTTATGTGAATCCTGGCCCTAGTCCAGTTAGGATTTTGCACTTTGAACACTGTTAAAAATTTGAAACTTTTACTTTATCGTCTATCCATCGCTTTTATAGAAAATGATTACTTCATTGTATTATGGTGAATTCTCATTGGTCAAAATAGAGATATTCCATAAAAGCGGTGGACTGACGATGCAGCAAAAACTTCAAACTTTTAACAGTGAAAAGATCGTATGTCTATGTAAGTGTAACATAAAAGCATGCATAAGGAACACTTCTAATTGGTCGATTGCTTCAAAATGAATTTGAAATTTAAAGTTTTTATTTTTTTTAAAAGTTCTAATTATCAGATTTTTATGAAATTCAAATGGGACCACATGGGCCTCATACGCTTTCAAACAAAAAAAGAATTATCAAAATCGGTTCATATTTGCAAAAGTTATGCGTGAACAACAAATACATACAGGTCGAAATCATAACCTCCTCTTTGAAGTCGGTTAAAAAAAGCCGTAAGAGCATAATATTTTAACAATCCGTATCTATACTAATAAAATAACAAATCGGTCTGTGTGCCTGTGTGTCTACGATGGCTAGCGAAAACTGCGGCACGTACGAAGCTCTTTTTTTTTTTTTTTTTTTTTTTTTTTTTTTTGGTGAAGATTTTTCAAGGCCTCTCTTAATGCACCTGACTGTCAGAATTTTAAAATTTTAATAATTAGTTGAGAAATTAATTAAAATTCCTAAATTAGAAGAAGTACTCATAATTCAATAGAAGCATAGATTTTTATTAAAACACAGAATATTTCTTCGAAAGCTGGAAGAAAGAGAAAGGATTAATGTAAATAGAGGGCACTTCTGCCAAACGGTTCCGTAGGCTGTGGGAATTCGGTTCGAGAATGGGTCTTTTAATGAGATTTTGCAGTGCAAATTTCAGGTTTATTTAAGAATATTATTACGGGCCCGGGCAACGCCGGACGGCTCAGCTAGTTGTTCAATAAATCAATTTACTTTTTATGATTATAAAATTAAACGTTACAAAAAATTTAAAATTAAAAAAATCTTTAGAATCATTGCAGCA
The DNA here is from genome assembly GCA_964019185.1 of Maratus speculifer. Taxonomy (NCBI): domain Eukaryota; kingdom Metazoa; phylum Arthropoda; class Arachnida; order Araneae; family Salticidae; genus Maratus; species Maratus speculifer. Next base: position 343,206,746 of record OZ025291.1, read on the forward strand.
ACAGAGTTAAATTCATTGATTAATTCTGATTACATATTTAATGAATAAATTTTTGAAAGCAATTATATTTAATGGAAAAAATATCCATTAATGAAAGAAACGGGAATGAAAGAATTTATATCAGACAAGAAAATAAATCATAAATTTAAGCTTCCTTATGCATTTCGCATGAAAAATTTTAATGTCGAAATCCTTGAAAAAATAAATATTTCCAAACGGCTTCTAAAGGAAGCCATATTTACGTATATTTATAAGAAGAGTTGAAGTATTTCGCTAGTTAAGTTTGAAGTGTCTTATTTCCCGAGCGAAGAATGTGCGAAGCTTCAAAATTAAATCTTTTGCAAACTTACAGATTAAATAATTTTTCTCCTTAAAGTATGATTTTAAGAATTTTTGGAAAGACACTTAGCAACATATATTTGCAATTATGATTTGAAGTAGCTGGTAGAAAAAGGTTATATGGAAATGTTACCTTTCCATGAATGAAGGATAAACAAGAGTCATATTACACTGTTAATAAATTTTCTTTGTAATTACAGAGAATCTACGGGTAATCCATTATTTTAAGTCTTATGTAAAATTACAGATTAAGGCTTAGGACCTCATATTTCCCTCATTAGCCTCTGCTGAATACAGGTAAATATATATATTTTTTAAATTAATTATTACTGATTAATAAGTATTTAGATCAGTGGCGCACCCAGGATTAAGCTTTGAAAGCGACTAGCATATTTTAGAGGTCTATATTTTCCTGATCTAGCCCGGAATGTCAGACGAGTTCGGTCCGATTTTTTACTCCTTTTACTTACCCATCATACGTAGTATAGGGTAAGTCTTGCAATCGTTTTGAAAATCGAAAAATTTTTTTGACGGATTTACACGTTTCAGATAGTGGAGATTCCGAAAAACATATTTTTAGAAAAAAAAATTTGCCGTCCGTCTGTCTGTCTGTAAACGCTCTATCTCCCGAACAAATTGAGAAAGAGACTTGAAATTTTGTATGTACTTAGTATGTAAGGATGGGATGAAGCCCATTTAATATCAGTAACCTCGATTATCCGGAACTATTTTTTTCGGACTCTCGAAAAATTCGTTCTGGTGAAAGGTACATAAAAATTTTCGAATTTTTTATTTTAAGGAATGGACGTAAAAGGCAATAAAATGACACAAATTTTACATAAAGAACGAAGTCGATCGGATAATTAGTTGCCGAGATATTTGTAATCCTGTTTTCCACATTCTTCGATTTTTCATGACCCTGTATTTCATTCAATTTCAATTCAGAGGTATATTTTAATTGTAAATGAGACGCTTAATCCGACGCAGTAAATTGTTAGTTAATAGAATTATTATGTTTGGAGTTATAAGGATGTTTCTTTTACGCAGTTCGGTACTACTTGAGTAGTTTGGCCTTTCATATAATTTTTCGAAATTGGTACATCAGCAGTTCTTTAATAGAGCATTACTATGCATATTAACAATATTTAAATTTTGTTTTGGAGTTGCAATGCATTGTATAAATAGTTTTCCCATGTTTTATTTTCATATGCATATTAATGATGGGTAAGTATTACGGTTGCCCCCAACGACTAGTTTCATTAAAAATGGACGAGATGTGTCGTTTCCGGACATATATCTTTTCTATTTACTTCATACTTTTAAGCACCGAACGAAGACATTCTGGTGGAAGGGGGAGCAATCAGCGAAACCTGGTGTAAGAGGCTCTGAAAAATATTTGATGGTGCTAATTCCGAAGACTTAAACTTCTTTGATAAATAAAAAGAAAATAGTTTTAGTGGTGAATATTAAAAATGCTGATATTTCAAATTTCACAAGAAAAATTATAAATAAGAAAAAAAATGTGAAAAGATTACTATTTTTTTTTAAATTTTTATTTTGCAGAATCCATTAAAAATAATAAAATTAAACTTTTATAATTTTAGAAAACTTTAAATAGTTGGTTTAATCTTGCAATTTCGAAGGGGCTTCAGCTTCTTTAGCTCCCCCTCCCCCCCATAGGTGCGCCAATCATTTAGTTATAGTTAAAGCCCACTAAGTCTAATCTCAATTCAGATATTCGTAAAAAAATAAATATGTATTTTGTTAAAACTCATCACTCCCTCATAGTCACCCCCTCTTATTTTGCCCCCCCCCCCTGTGACTTTTAACTTTTTAAAAGAAAATTTCTGGTTTTAATTGATTAAAAAGAATGCGAAGATCGGCAGCTGTGCTTCTGCGCGTGTTCAAACAATTTTTTCTAATATCTCATTCATTAAACCCTTTACTGTGCATAATTTCTCATATTCTTAAAGGGAAAATTTTGCTTGCCTGAACGGTTTTCTTTCCAAAAGTAAGTTAATGACAAAAATGCAGTGTGTGTGTGTGAAAGTTCTGTGACTAATGAAAGTTATGGATGTTATCTTCAGCAATTGCTATATTGTGTGCGTATTTTCTCGTCTAATTCGTGTATAGGATTTATAGACTTTATACACATCCTCTAATGCTCTCAAAATAAGATAAGTTAAAAAATGCATTATATCACAGCGGAAAGCACACTTCCAACAAAATTATCGATTTTAGTTAGTCTTTCAATTGAATTCTTTTGTGTGTCTGTTTAAAGGAAAGATATACACTTCATAATCCATAAAAGGTATGGTTCCTGCACTTTCAAAAATTTACTTATATTAGAAGTGTAATAAAATCATTAAACTGTACTGCAAAAGGTTTTTTCTCCTTAGATCGTAATGCAACGAATTCTTTTGTGCGTCATTGTAAATGAACTTTTTAGTTCATTTACAATGACGCACTACACAATTCGTACTCCTAAGAAAGTGCGTTGTAGCCCTTATCAATACTGCACATCAATTTTATTGTGATTGAAATGTTGTAACATCAATAACCGCAAATAATTTTTCTCCTAAAAAACATAGTATAGCGGAAACCTTATGTATATCTCTATAAATTAAATATAAATGCTACACACTTCCCTTTCAATACCAAGAATTATATGGTAAACCTAAATAACATAAAAGTTTCTTGGTTATCTTTAGATATTTACAATTGTTAAAGCACCGGCAGACAAACTAAATTCACATCCATCTTACAATAATATTGGAAATTGTTATAAAGGGAGTCAAAGAGAAAAAGATGAATCTAGAAATGAAAAATTCTTTCCTATGCTACACCCTTTCAGTACCAAAAATTGCATAGTAAACCTAATAGCATAAAAAATTTCTTGGCAATCTATGTATGCTTTAATACTTACTAGGGAACTGCAAGAAGTGTGTCACCGATTTTGACGAAAGTGGTATCGTTGGAAAGATCTCATCGAGAGCACTAAAAAACTCAATGGAACTACCCGTCGCAAATGATTCATTTTCGAGGTATCCGACAATTTATGTCACACATACAGTGTAACTTAATGGGAGATCGTAAAAAATTTTAGTCTCGATTTTAACGAAAGTGGTATCTTTGAAAAGATATCATCATGAAGATTAAAAAAACTCAATGGAATCACCCGTCGGAAATGAGACGTTTTCGAGATATCCAACAATTTGTGTCGCGTAGCTAGTGCATACTGTTCTAGTGCACACTTAATAGGGGACCGCAAAAATTATTTTCTTGTTTTTGATGAAAATGGTCTTGTTGCAAAGATATCATTGTGATAAGTAAAAAACTCAATGGAACCAACCATCTGAAATGAGCCGTTTTCGAGATATTCGACAATTTATGTTACTTAATGCAGTTTCCCAGCAGTATGCATTAGCAATTTGACACAAATTGTTGGATATCTCGAAAATGGCTCATTTTCGACGGGTGATTCCCTTGAGTTTTTTAATCCTCATGATGATATCTTTTCAACGACAAGACTTTCGTTAAAATCGTGACTAAATTTTTTTGCGGTCCCCCATTAAGTGAGCACTAGCTACGTGACATAAATTCTCGGAAATCTCGAAAATGAATCATTTGCGATGGGTAGTTCCATTGAGTTTTTTTCTGCTCACGATGAGATCTTTTCAACGATACCACTTTCGTCAAAATCGGTGACTTACACTTTTTGCAGTTCCCTAGTTAGACAAGTGTTAAAGAACTTGCAGGCAAATGCGCTGCATCATTGAATTCTATCAACGCTTACGTAAAACACCAAAATGGAACTTTGAGAATACTGAGAAATGTGTACGGTGAATTTAACCATGGTGAGATCTAAAGTTTACAAATGACATCGGCATTTTAAAGAGGGCTGAGAATCCATCGAAGACGAAGAACGCGTTGGACCACTTTCGATTTCACGGAACGCGAAAAATGTTGCGTCGGTGTTTGAATGTGTTCGAAAAGATTGTCGGCAAATACTTGTACACATCACGGAGGCTATACACTCTTACATTCTGCATTACAACGCACCAGCATATCCACCTCATTTGGTAAAACAGTTCCTCTTCTAAATTCTCACTAATGCGCTTCAACATTAGCCCCGTGTGGCTTTTACCTGTTCCCATTTAAGAAAAAATATTTACAGGGACGCCATTTTTTTGTCATTAGATGAGGGGAAAGCATCATCGCGGCAGGCTTCATGGAAGGTTGTAAAAAAAAATGGCTTCCGGTGGTGCTTCCAGAAATTAAGGCCCAAGCACATTTGATCACTTCTTAAAGTTCGTTGTCGGCTCGTTTGTTGTGGTGACGCGGTGTTTTTGATCTTAATGAGTTTTGCAGGAAAGAGACGGTTTCAATCTTTCCGTCAAGTAGGGTGGATTGCTTATCTCCCGATTCTTTTGTTAATTACCTCGTTTCTGTTATGAAGAAACCGCAAATGGATCCTATACAAAAGACTTTCCCACTTTTCCCAAGAATTCAGTTGGAGGGAACGGGGCCTTATATGAATATTGGCATAAGGCTGCGCGCAAACAGCACTACTTTCAGTTACACTAAAAGAGCAATAAATCTATCTTTGAAGAAGCAGTGGTTCCGACGGAACAAAAGGTTGCTAGTTTTGGAACCTCTTTAAATGATTTTTGAGGTACGAAAGATAAAGGAAGGGAAAGTTTTATCTCCTCCATCTTCAGTCGTAAAGCTGTCAACTGATTTCGAGTTCGATTTCTCTCTTGAAGTTCAAATTCAGTGCACTGAAAAAGCAATTTTACATCAAAGCGCCGACACGAAAGATCAAAAATAGCGACGCCTGACCACAAGAAGTTAGTGCTATGTGTCCGGTCCTTAAGTGTATAGTTGCCCAAGGTGATTGAGGATGGATGTGCTTGGGTGCTGTGAATATTTAAAGTAAGGTTTTTTACACATTGTCCCCAAACTTTTAGATCATACTACGTACATCTTTCAATAATGTTGGAAATTGTTAAAAAGAGACTTAGAGAGAAAAAGATGAATCTAGAAATGAAAAATTCCCTTTTCCGTCAAAAAATACATAAACTTTTAAAATGAAAGAAAAAAAAATCATTTAAGAAACATACATTTGTACCATCTAAACGCAGCAGGATGTTTTAATTGTGATATTCTAGTAGGGAACAAAATTACTTTCATTATAAAATGTTAATATTACAATTAAAAGCAACGCTTCTAAAATACATATTTTAACCACCAGCTGTAACAAAATGAACAGAAGTTAACTAAGTTTTACTCACATGTTTAACGCTGAAACAAATATCTAGAATTAAACTCCCAGTTAGTAACACAGAAAATAATCGCACCAGCTCTGTTAAATACAGAGCAACAAGTTAGAATTTTTAGAAAGCTTTCGGGGTTTAATTAAGATATGAATTACGCATTCAACATAATTAAGTTCACGCTTCAATCTCTGCGAAAGCTTAAAAATTTTTCGCTTAAATTTAATTTAAATCTGAATATTACTGCGAATAGCAACTGATTTCCGCATTCGAGATTAATTTTGGCCGGGAGTAAATATTTGCTCTGCCTCCAATTCAGTGAGAGCGTATGTTTATATTATTCGAGAACTGTGTTTATTTCTTTTTAAGTCACGTACGGATTTCAGCGTTTTATTTGTTCTTCAGAATGGATTATTTTTATCATTCTAACACATCTAATGCGAATATGATGGCATAGTAAGCGAACAGTTTAACTTTTAAAACTAGAATTCACAACAAAACGCAAAATATGTAGCTTAGAGCAATGACATATTGTGGGGCAAGCTCTTTAACGTAATTGGAAAGCATATGTGAGCCCCAGGGAATACGAATAGTGTAATTACCGTAAAAATTATTGAATACAAAATGCAATTTTCGTTAATTTTAAAAATACATCATATTCTTATATTTGAAAATTAATGCTTCAAGCAAAAGTAACAAATTTTAGAAATGAAATAAAACAATTGTAATCGAAAAAGGGCACGAGAAATACAGTTATATTCAATTACGTATGTTTCACTTGATAGCCTAGGTGGGCTAAAGGTTAAGTAAACATTGTTTAAAAGTTAGTTAAGTGGAAGTGATATAAAATTCACACTTTTCATAAAGAAGATTAAAAAAATTAATAAAAATAAATATCTAGTTATTTCAGCCAAATTTAACTTTCAAATAACATGAACCAAGTATAATTCAGGAAATGCTTGAAACAACCTTATTTAAAATGAGATATTTCACCCATTTAGACAAAACAATCCTCACAACTAGTGCAGGATGATATAAAAAATTTAATATCACAATGTATCAGCGAATTAATATTGATATTTGTGATACATCGCGATAATTACCGTAAAGTGTGTGGACATCGAAATATTACTAATTTCGAAACATAAATGTGTGGTTCAATATTATTATCCCTAATGTATATAAAATATTTGTACTGCAGTGGTTGATGTGGAATATCGAAGCCTAATGTCTTACATGTCTAACTGCTCAATTTCAAAACCGTATCTGCTATATTAACATATTTTTGAAGAAAAAGGAGAAAATTTAAAGGGTTTTTGAAGGGGAATTGAGGGAGAAACGCAGATTTAGAGCTCATGGAACTAGATTTGTGATAATGGATGAAGCGTGGCTACACAACTATGATCCCGAATCATAACGGCAGTAGCCACATCTCATCCACTGTCACAAATCCAGCCCCATAAACTCCAAACTAGACTTTCACTACACCCTACTCCTTTCACCGCTCCCTCCAATAATATGTTAATATAGCAACTATGGTTATAAAATTGAACATATAGGCATCTAAGATGATAGGCTTCAATATTCTTCATCAACCCATCGCAGTACAAATATTTTACATACATTAGGGACAATAGTTATTGAACCACCCTCGTAAATGGCTTAGTAGCAGCAATTAAAGTACAAAGAGATGTTGAAAGCAATGAATCAATGCTTTAAAGATACCGGGTGTCCAGTAAATGACTGACCCATTTTGAATGTAAATAAAAAAAAACTATTTGAGATAAAAATGCGCGGCTTGCTGTATTGTTATTAGAATATAAATAAATTTTTAAATATGAACTTTGTTAATGTAATATAATAATATTTAAAATAATATCTCAGTCTCAAGACTGAGGAGGAGAAATGAGGGGGATGGTTCAATCACAAATATTATTTTAAATCACTTTCCAACCAACGTACCCTATTTCTGAAGCTGATTCGAGAGTCGATTCAACATATAGATTCAGATTCGACAACATATAGATTCAGATCCAGCCGAAAATCTCATATTTATGAAAATTAGAGTCATGTCTGTATTCAAACAGCCTGTTACCACCAGCGCAATATTTTTTTCCGAAATTTGAACTGTATTAACAATGTACATGTTTAAAAATTTATTGATTTTCTAATAAAAAATACCGCAAACCGCGCATTATTATCTCCAACCGTTTATTTGTTATTTAAGTTCAAAATGGGTCAGTTATTTACTGGACACCCGGTAAATTAAAATAATTGTTTTTAAATTTGGGAAGTTGGAGATTTTAATATGATTAAAATAAGGGAAAAACAAAGGAAAAACTAAAATAAATAAAAACTAATGTACTTGTAATTAAGGAGATTTCGATGAATAATACACTATTAAAAATTTTGTCCTAGTTTGAACCAAATTTTGGTGTTCATTAGCTGCCACTATAACATAGTTAAATATTGAACCAACAATTGGAGCTCCTATTGAAGCATAGTTCCAGTAGTTGGAACGAGACTGAAATAGGAAGCTCCAAATGTTGGTACGAGATTTCACCATCTTATGGTGGCAGCTACTGAGCAACAAAATTTGGTTCAAACTAGGACAAGATTTTTAATGGTGTACTTAGATACAGCATAAATTGTGTTCTTCAATATTTCTCAAAGGAATCTAAGCATTTTTAATAATAATAATAATAAACACTGTATCTATACTTTTCTCTCTATTTACTACATGGAAACAATACTGAGACCCTTTCTTAGGCATAAATATTCAAGTCACATTTGGGGATAGTTTTATACTTATTTAAATTTAGTTTTGATAAATATTCATTTTAAACAGAAATAGCATAACAGGATATACTAAATCTAGTCAGGAAAACTTTGCGCTAATGACAATACGAAACAAGAAGGAAAAAAAAAACATGGCTAAGCATAGATTATGAAGCACTATCCAACACATTCAGAATTATGTAACAAAATTGCAACGTTTAAAAAATAAAAATATTACGTTGCACTTCATCATATGGAAATGTATAACACATTTCAAAATCGAATTTCAGCTATTCCCATCTAGAATTGGAAAATTATCCGAATTTTTTAGCAGCCCTATACAAAACATATACTTTATACAAAAACAGGGTATTACACAAAATTATTCGCATACTATTCTCCTTATTAGAGGAAATTGATGAAGAAGAATTTTCAACTGAAATATATGTATCTCTTAAATGAACTAAACTTTGGAATGAATGTTGCTTTAGCAACATTACGATAAAAGTGACTATATATTTTGAAACTTCTTATAAAGTAATTGTACCCTATATGAACAGTGCTCTCAATATGGACACATCTAATATTTTTAAAAGTAACAATTTTGATAGAGAGATCGCGCTACATATCCGTTAAGAAAAGCAGTTGAAAAGATAATTAAGAGTATGGAAAGTACAAAGAAGCGCGCTGTTCGTCATTTAGAAGGAAATTTGTTGTTTCGTGGTGCGCTGATCGTAATGACAGGCAAGTTTAAATTGTTATTAGATATTGTAAAATTACTTTAAATATTGAAAATTGGGGTGTTTTAGAAAGAATTTAAAACATATTTTCGATTGCTATTGCATATATTGCTTAAAAAGTTTTATTTATTTATTTATTACAAGATCTAATAAAACTACTCTCGATTCCCAGTATGGACACCTTATGTCCACATTGGAAGTACAGCAGGTGAATATTCAGATTCAGGTTCCTTGTATGGACATTTGTTAACATTTTTTGTTTTTAACATTTAAATAAAACCGGAATAGTTACAAGGTCGCTAATTTTAATAATGATAGTCAACAGTCCAGGGATCATGGTCATAGTCGTTATAAGAAAAAAAAAACATAAGGTATATGCTAGAGGCATAGAGTATACGCTAAAGTCATGAGTACATGCTATAATTTTATTTGATGCTATAATTTTATTACAGCGGATATACCAAGCTTCTTAAAAAATTCCAAGCTGAAGAGAAAAAAAAAAGAGAAGATGAAAGTTTATTGACAAGTTTTTAAAAATTAAACTAGTTGGATGTGCCAATCCCAAAACTTTCTTCTATCTCATACGTACATTTTAATATTTTAAAAAAATAGTTACTCATTTTAATGCTTTAATAATTTTAATTCTACCATACAATACCATAACTTTGATTTTCATCTTAAATCTCTGCTTCAATCAATTAATCGGAGTAAAAACGCATTTCCGTCTCTGCACGAACCGATGGACAATAAAATGATAGGCAAATTTTTTTTCAAATTCAGGGAGGACCTACTTGCGTTACCAAAAAATAATCATATACAAAAAATTTAGTTCAGTTCTAGAACTAACTTCATACACTTTTATGCGGTGCAATATTGAAAATGGCATAAAATTCGCTATTGCAGCGCCCCCTTCCGGCGAATTTTTTTCAGATTCAGGGCGATCCAACTAGCCATAGCCATGCACTTACACAAAAAATTTCGTTCAATTCGATGCATAACTTCATGTCCTTTTGGTCGGTACAATATTGAAAATGGCACAAAAATCGCGATTGCAGCGCCCCCTTCTAACGGATTTTTTTCAAATTCAGGGAGGACCAACTAGCCATAGTCATACATATGCACAAAAAAATTGGTTCAATTCGGTGCATAACTTCATATACTTTTGGTCGGTACAATATTGAAAATGGCACAAAAGTGGCGATTGCAGCGCCCCCTTCCGGCCGATTATTTTCAAATTCAGGGGGGACCAACTAGCCATAATCATACACTTACACAAAAAATTTGGTTAAATTCGATGCATAACTTCATATACTTTTGGTCGGTACAATATTGAAAACGGCACAAAAATCGCGATTGCAGCGCCCCCTTCGGGCGGAATATTTCAAAACTGAAGGAGGACCTGCTTGCCACAGCCAAAAACATTCACAAAAAATTTGGTTCAATTCTATGCATAACTTCATACACTTTTTGATGGTAGAATGGCGACATACAGACACACACACAGACACACGGACAGACAGACATTTTGTAAAAACATGTTTTTTGGAATCTCTGACTTCTAAAACGTGTAAATCCGTCGAAAACCGGAAGTCGAAAAAAATTTCGATTTCAATACTTTCTTCTATTGAAGATAGAAGAAAGTAAAAAAATATAATAATTAGCTTCATGGCAATCGAAGTGAGTTGAGGAAACGAGAGAAGAAAAAATTCTGGTCATGAGGTAATTGTTTTTTGTCACCAGTTTTTCGAATCACTCTTTATAGTTAGAAAATACTGAAATTTTAAATAATTTTCTTGAAAATCCTGCCAATTTTTAATTAATTATGTATGAATTGATTAAATGTAACGATAAAATCTTTTATGGATTATCTTCTTAAGTTTGGACACGATTTTCATAAAATGTGAAACGGCTCGACAAAATGCTGTAACGGTTATATATATTAAATTTCAAACCATATGGTTAGGTAATTTTCACACACTTATATGCGGTCAAACAGACGGACCAGACGACGACTATAGGTGCACTGTAAAAAAAAAGGGTCGATCTACTAAAAAAACTTTAGTGATCCTTGTAATTACTAAAGCAATTTTAGTAATCTTAGTCGGTTACTAGAAAATCTGTAAGAATTACTAGAAAAAAGTTAGCAATGGATAGAGTTAATAGTTTTACATTTTTAATAGCTATTACTAAGATTCACTTGGTGTGACCTTGATAGCATAGTGGTTTTAGTAACGGACTCCAGGCTAAAAGGTCCCGGGTTCGATACCGGACGCCACCAAATTAAGTACTCGTTAATAAAGGGATTATGAAAATCCTGTCAGAGCAAATAGCAATGTTTGGTGCTGCCATCTATTGAGGTTTTGCCGAAAATCTATCGCTTCATAATTTTGGATGCAGCTCGAAGGAAGCTTCTGTCCTTCGGGCGCACGTAAAGGTTATTAAAAATAATTTTGGAGCTATTACTAAAATTTTCTTGGTGGCTCATACTAAAAATTTTTTAAGTTAGTTATACAAAAAAATCTTTTGTTCAGTTTACAAAAGAAATGTTTGTTTCACTTGCAAAAAAAAGTTTGTAATGGTTACTAAAAAATTCTGTGGAAGACAAATTTATTAAAGAAATTTTAGTAACCTCTTGAATTTTTTTTTACAGTGTGCTACGTATTTATATAATTACAAAGGCATCTAAAATGATGGAATAGACTAAAAGTACTTTAAATTACAATTTCCAAATAATATTTCAGTATTTTACAAATATTCGTTAATTAATTAATTCTGCATCCATTTCAAATGCACACAGATATCACTTGGTACAGTCATGGAAAAAAAAAGTAAACACCACCTACTAACTCCTCAATAAATTATCGTGGAAGATAGTTACTAGTACCGAACGATTGTAAATAAAGTCTACTTTTGATTGATGTACATAATACAGTAAAACCTCCATAACAGATACTCCCGAATAGCGGACACCTCTATTTAACGGACAGTTTTCTAATCCCCACTCCCAAAACCTAAATTTTTGTATGTTTAACCTCTGAATAACGGACATTCCGAATAGCGGACACTATTTTCGGCGATAAAGGATGAAAAAGTATTTTTTAACGAAGAAAAAATGAAAAAAAAAATTATCAGGGTAATGTGCCACAGATAAACGTAGAAGGTGGACTAGGGAAAATCTCCTCATCCCCCCCCCCCCCCATGTTGAGTGCTAAATTCAGAGGATTCCCCTGGAGGAACATTTCCCAGATCATTGAAATGTCTCTCCGGAAAAATTTGAAATTTAATGTGTTTAATGGTCAAAAAATGCAGTCCCCCAATCTCCACCCGGAACTCTATATTGTCCAATAATGTCACACTGAAAAACAAATTATATGTACTCCCAAGCAAAAGTAAAATTTTGTAACAGATTTTTTTTCATAAAAATGTAATAAACAGTGGTAAAGGTGTGTATAATTTTATTTCAATTTTATTGCCTAAATAATAGTTTTAATTTCTGATTAATCATGTAATAGAAGTTTTAGGAAGTCATATAAGAAATATAAAAGTCAATTAATGAAAAATTAAGCATATCTTAGCGGTTTTTGAATCACTGAGGTTTTCCCAATAGCGGACAATTTTTCCGTTCCCGAGGTGTCCGTTATTTAGAGGTTTTACTGTATTTGCTTAGGGAGCTCTTTACGTATTAAAATGAACCTGGACTTCATTTTTTTTTCAATGGCAATACCCAATTTTAACAAGATATATCAAATTTTCGGATCAAACTATGCCTAAAAACCAAATTTAAAGTCATTTGAATCATAAGTTTTTAAATTATAAACATTCAAAATTTTGTGCTTCTAATGTTAAATTACATTTTCATATTTTTATTAATGTCTCCTGGAATTATATTCTTAAAGTGCTATTTTTTGTGTAGTAATAATATTAAAATATTCAAACATAAATACATTGAATTTTGCAATTTTTATAACTTTATGATATGAATTATGAAATTAATATTCGAAAAACTTATGAATCGCAACCTACAATTTTTGTTGATGGATTTAGATTTATTAAGCACTGCTTTATGGAAATTCAAAATTTCAAATTTATCTTCCAAGCAGTTTTCAAATTATGCTAAATAAACGGCAAAATTATGGTTTAAAGGGCCGATTACGTTAAAGTGACTACATATTTTGAATCTTCTTATACTACTAGCCGCCTTGGCGACCGATTTGGTCTTCAGGTCTTTTCAGGATTTGGTCATTGACTTTATCTGTAAAAGGCCTTTAATGATGTCTATTCTTACATTAAACCAAAATATCATTCATTTAATGCCAATCATTTAATTGTATATTAAATGTTATGTGAGTTGGCTTATTTACATTTCACTTTGTCAAGAAAACGTTTTGAAAGTTGAGTTGTATAGTATTTCACCCCCCTAGCAGAATGAAACTGAAGTTTGATTGGATTACGTGATCGAATTATTTTTGCATGGCAAGATTGATGGTTAGAGAACTTGCTATATGAATTATTACCTCCATAAATTATTTTTTTTCCAATTATTGGAGAATGAATCTTTTTTTGTTTACTTTGGTGGAAACAGATTTTGGAAAGCTAATTTAAATTTCACTGAAGTAATTTCAAAATATAAATGTACTTCAATGCAATTCATTTCTCAAGTATTATTTTTTTTCAAGCGATCTCTATAAAAGTATAACTTTTATATAGCTTTATCCGTAAAAATAATTTTGAATAAAACTGGCCGCTTGGCCTATGAAAAGCGAAGTGGTCATCACGACCAACTGTTGACAGCCAAATACGCTTATAGTACCAATAATCTGTACAATAATTTGGCGACTTATCACCTGCGCTGGCTAACATGAAATTGGCTGCATAGCATATAAAGAATGAAGTGGGTAACCCCGGAAGTGTTGATGACAGTCACATGACTTAGGCTTTTATTATATAGATGATTCAGTAATCTAACAGTCTTCAATGACAGTTTGAGTGGCACCTACGATGCTTGATCAAGACGGAGGCTCTCTTGGCGAACAATTGAGTATCGAACTTCAATTTGGATACAGCTTCTAAAGTATCCCCGTTTTAAAATAATTAATTTCTCTGAAACTTATTGTAGGAATTGCATGAAAATTTGTATTTTTTTGGCTAATTAAAAGATGTAGAGTTGATTTATGCAGTCAGAATTGAGTATATAGCCATAAAAAAGTTATGGTTTGTTTTAACATGTAGATGGCCCTCTAAGCAAATTTTATATGCATCATTTAAAAGTAGACGTTACTTCCAATTTTTTGGTACTAGTAATTTTCCTGTACGATAATTGTTTGCAGAGTTAGTAGGGGGTATTTACTTTTTACCCCACGCAGTACATTTCAACAATTACGCATGTAAAGAAGCGGCTTTTGCTAGTAACTTACAAATGTAGTTGAATTTATCAGAGTAAAAGGATTTAGAAGTCAATTACAAAAAATTGTGTAGTACTCACTTGCCACTTGCAGTTTAGCTGGTCTGCTGACAATGGTACCAATGTCTTCGATTGTAGCAACACACTGGTACGTACCTTCATCAGGTCGCTCAGTACGAGTATGATGCACTTGATTTATATACAAGGATCCGTTCGACATGATAGATCTACAAAAATAAAAGGAAAAGTTTAAAGGTGATGCTTAGATAAAAAAAAGAAGAAAAAAATAGACATCAATGCACAAAACTGAAAATATAGCTGAAATTTTTACTGCTATAACTGAGGTGTTTGCAAAAATTCTTATTTAGATTCATAGTTATCCACGAGTCCGGAAACATTTCTCTTATTTTCAGAAACGATTTGAAGAAGAACAAATCAGAAATCTAAAATAATAATTTTGTTCCGAAATTTGCTGAAGCGTTTCTCTGAAGTAAAACAGACTGATTGACTGAAGATTGCTAGAAGGAAAAATCCTTATTTATAAACCTAAACTTGTATATATATATATGTCAATAGATGACAGCTCCACGTAACCAGAGAAAGCTGGCAGAAATTTGTATAATATGATAACTCTACCGTAGAAAGTTCGAAAAAGACGTTTGTGTTAATTTCACTATTCTATTGTTTTTGAAGTGCTTCATTATTTTTTTGGTAAAATTTACTAAATATAAAGCAAAGTTCTCGGAAACCAAATAAAATCGAGGTTTCACTAGATTTTTAAGATCGTTTATGCAACTTTTTACTGGCATAAATCACTAAAAGTGTTATTGCTTTATGAGTATTTTTGTATATTTAAACGAGAGATACGTTGCCCCTTCAAATGAATTTTAATTGAAAAAATAAAACTGACGGATTGCCTGAAGATTTCTAGAAGTTTATCCGGAGTTCCTAAATTCAATATTCTGTAAAAATCATTATATATAAACCTAAGCTTGTATATATGTCAATAGATGACAGCCCCACGTAGCCTGAGAACTCTGACAGAAATTTGTAAAATATGATGATTCTACCATCGAATAAATTTTTTTTCAATACTTTAATTAAAAAAAAATTCTCATATCAAGTATAAGTTTCGTCTTTCTCTTTACCTCCATGTGTATAGGGTGAATTATAATGTCGTCTATATTACTGTTATATTTATGTATAGGTTTATGTATATATGTTAAAAGTTTTGACCGCTCGTTCGTACCGTTACGATAGCATTTGTTAGTTTCTACATGTGCTTTAATTTGGAAAGAGGCTTTTAGAGAAGATTTGTAAGATGTCAAGTACACCATATTAAAAAAAATGTATTTTTAAACTGCAAACAGCATATAAGTATCTAACCCTTTAAAAATCTACGCTGATGATGCAAAAACACCCATAAGCTTATTTTAAACTAATAACAATGTTTTCTGTTTGCATTTCAATTTTTTTTTTTTTTTTTTTTTTTTTTTTTTTTTTTTTTGTGTAGAAAACGACGAACTGCAACCAAATTAGAAAAAAAAAGATAAGTAAAAAGTTACTCAAATATCCTATATGTATATTTTAAATGTATAAATAAGAAAAGTTTAAAATTTTAAACATATCTATCAACGTGGCTGATGTACGCTTTTAAGTAACATTATGCTTAATTTTCTATAGCAATTTAAATAAATAAAAAAAATTGCTGCATTTTTTATATAAATGCATTTAAATTTAACAATAGTTTAAAATCTACTTTAATTGAACAATTAAAGCAATGCTGCTTGGTTTTACTTTAGATTACAAATTTATGAACGAGAAAAGTCTGTAAAATTTCCCGTCAAGTTATTCAAGACCCTAAAAATCTATATTTTAGTTTGCTTTGAAAGTTATAATTACCTTCGAGTGTCTCCAATGAACTGTACAGTAGATCCATCTTTCCTCCAATCATATTTGGGTGAAGATGGTCCTCTAACCGAACAGTTCAATAGAGCTGGTCCGTCTCGAACTGCTATGACATCTTCTGGTTCGATGGTAAAAATCAGGTCTCTGAAAGACGCCGTAGAACCTAAACAAAAAGAATAATACAAATATTAGTGACTGTAGAGTAATATAAACAATTAAGATACAGAAAATTATAATTCAATGCAACTCGATAAAATATCATGTTTCTAAGGCATACAAAAATGATCAAAATTTAAATAGAAGAAAAAAGTATTTGACGTTTAATTCTAATCACATTATAGCAAAATTTGATTCCTAATAGAAGGAAGGTAACAGCAAACGAAAAAATTATGATAATTATAGAGCCATGTATAATAGAATTGAATCTAGGGCCTATACTCGTCAACATACGTCAACAAACTGCACAATTTTTTTCTTAACATGGATAGCTGAGATAATAAGGTAACATGATAGTTTGTACTTTTTTAAAAATCTCGGTGACAAAATATTTCTAACATACATAATTATTTTTATTTCAAGTAATATTTACAACTCATCTACTTCAATTGGTTTTTAACATTTAAAATATAAAATTAAGTATAAGTTTTAAAAAGTAACATAATAAAAAATAATCGTATGAAAACACAAAGAAACATTCTTCAAGCAGAGTATACCGTACACAAAAAAGAAGATAAAAATTTAAATTTTTAGAAAAGAATTTTGATAAAAAAAAAAAAAAAAACTAATAAAAAAGTAAATAAAAAGAAAGAATGGATGTATTCTAAATTCATTGGCTTAGCATTAGGGAGGAGAATTTTCAGTTTGACTGATGAGGAAATTTAAAGAAAAGTTCTAAGAATAAGCTATCGATTATTGAAGATTACGTAAAGCGGCAGTGGATTTCACACCGGAGTTTTAGTTGGATTCGACCTTTAGATTTTATTTTATG
Source organism: Maratus speculifer (assembly GCA_964019185.1). Lineage (NCBI taxonomy): Eukaryota > Metazoa > Arthropoda > Arachnida > Araneae > Salticidae > Maratus > Maratus speculifer. Next base: position 343,224,176 of record OZ025291.1, read on the forward strand.
AGCTATGGAACTGAAGTGAATTGATATATTTATTTATAGCTTTAGAATTTTTTGAATGATACCGCGTAGTGACTCCTATTGTACGGCATTTTTTTTTCCAGTTTGACGTGTAAAATCGAACGCTGGAATTAAGCAGTGTTTTTTTTTTTTTTTTTTTTTATAAATGAATCTGAAAAAGTTTGCAAAATCCAAAGCAAAAACCTGTCTGTCAGTAGACCCGACATTATGTCGACGATGGCAATAATTTAATTTAAACAATCAAATTTATTTTTATCGAAAATTTATAAAATTTTAAAAATCGCATGATTTTATTTTTTGCACAGTGGAATAGAAGAAATGAAATAGTCGGGAAAAAAATGCAATTTGTTTGAAATCTGTATCCCAATTTACTTATTTTTTATGCTTTCTAAAATATTTTTTGAGCATGATGAAAAAAAAAAAAAAAAAAAAAAATCAATCAATATTTTGCTGTACTGCTACAAAAATTAACAGATTTGCACGTAAAGCAATATAAGTATTTAAGTATTTCTTTCCATCCAATATTTCATTCAAATACAACACTTTATCAAGAAAATAAAAATAAAAGATAAAATAATATAAATGAAACACAAATTTAAAAAATATGAAATTGAACTGCACGCTTAAACACTGAAAAAAAAAATAAAAAATAAAATAAAAAAGGCTGCTGTAAACAGAGAAATCTTTGGAAATTTCTTATGTTAATAATCAGTATATCCCTTTAAATAAATTTCAAAACTTTATTCGAATATTCGAATGCATAATTGACATTTTTCTCGTAAAAATGTTTTTTGGCGCTTCTCAATGTCTTTTTGTTACCGGCAATTTGAAAAATGTATCAAATGTAAAAAATCTATTAAAATTTTTAAGTAAATAAAATCACCGATATTCTGTATACCGGACAGTATTTTCTATAACAAAGAATATCTGAGTTGGAGTCTGTGAAGTTTGATGAAATTAGTGCAGTTTCTGAGATGGAAATATTGCGATAATCATGAATAATGCTGCATATCAGTGCCACCTGTTGTGCTATTTACACCAAAAGATAATCAGCGCCATGTTATATCAAGGATTAAAGGAATATGAGCTTTTATGAAAATCCGTCAATTAGTTCTTGAGATACAGCTATTGCTGATATTGTGAAACAGGCAGCATAGCAACGCCAACTGTTGGGCGATGTACAAGAAAATATCTAATCAGCTCCAGTTTATATTAAGGTCTAACAGAATCTAAAGTTTTGTGAAATGCCGTACATTACTTCTTGCGATAGAGCGCCCTCAAAATTTTTGTTACGTACAAAGTGACAGAGAGACTCACAGGCAGACATTTTGTAAAAACATGTGTTTTGGGTTGACTGACCCCTAACCGTGTAAATCCGTTGAAAACCGGAATTCAAAAATTTACAGGAATCAAATATTTTCTTCTCGCACAGATAAGAGAAGGTAAAAAAAAAAAAAAAAAAATGATAAAAAAGAGTTTCTAATCTATCTTACCGAGTAATAAAGCAAGAATTTTAAAGAGCTGATCTTACCATTAAAAAAATATTTGCATTTAAGAACAGTTTTTTCAAACAATGAATCAACAAATTTCCATATTTCTGTTTTATGTCTAAAAAAAAGAAACACAGTACAAAATAACATGACGGATGCGGAGAATAAGAAAAAAAAAAAGAGTGTAGTAAGACAAGCAAAAAAGGAAATCTCTGAATCCGTTGCCATACCAACTTTAAATCTAATTTGGAATCTGGTACGATGTCTTAATTAAATAACAAAATTGAAACGACGAGGTTCCGAAAGAACTGGAGGACAGCTGAAAAAAAAGTAAATAAAGCAGTCTTTGATGCTCTTTTCTGTTACATGTTTTTTCTCCACCAATTTTCTTCAACTTCAAGCAAGCAAGTAGAAAAGGAATTCTCTCAGCGATGTAATGGAGCACAATTTTGCTATAAAAATATCGATTATCTATGTTTCACATTGTGCTGTTTTTAAAGTTACTAGACATAAAATTTGTTTATAAGCAAGTCGTTTATTTAGTCTTTTTATTTTATAGTTTAAGAATCATTGAATTTTAAATGCCCATGTATTTTTTTTGGGACATCCTGCAAATAGCGGTAAAAAAAAAAAAAAAAAAAAAAAAAAAAAAAAAAAAAAAAAAAAAATCGAAAATACTCTATATACCGTATCGTATATTAGTTGAAGAATTTTAGAGAAAATTTGGGCATTAAAGGTGGAACGTCGACTTATATACACAAGTTAGTAATTTTTAACTATTTGGAAAATACGTGTTGTTCTCGGTAAAGAGCTGGGAAATATCTGAAACTTTTTATTGATTGAATTCCGCAACTTATTTTATTTTATTCGTTTCCTGATTGGTCCAAGTTTAATGCCAAAAATGGAACATTTCTGTTTTTTATTTTATTCGTTTTCTGATTGGTCCAAGTTTAATGTCCACAAATGGAATACTTCTATAGCCACGACGACAAATAGAATAATAAAAACTTTAAAAAAAATTAATCATTTAAAAAAAAATTGTGATAGAGATTTCAAACAAATTTCTCTAAAAATTGCATTTTTTTTCCTTTACGCAACGGTGTAAAAATTTTAAAATGTACGATGTTAACAAGTTTAAAAATTTGCAGTTTTGAAAATTGAAAACTGAAATTCCTAAAATTTGTTTGTGATAGGTCCACGAGTACTAATGTTTAATCCACGTCGTACGTAATATGAGGAATTCAGAAGTAAGTTTCATTAATTCCATCCAATAAAAATGCACATTTTAAACAGTTAATGTTGTCTATCTTTAATCTACTGTTTTTTTTTTTTTTTTTTTTTTTTTTTTTTTTTTTTTTATCATTGGTCCAGAAATATTAATATTTAATGCATGGCGTACGTAATATGGGACTCGTTATGATCATCATAAAAATTATGTATATTATTATTATTAATTTAAATATAGAATTTATTAATAAGTCTTAAAAAATTTAGTTTTTAAAAATATCATTTTCCAAGTAGTCGTTGCAATTTGTTAAATTACAATTTTGTTATTATTATTATTATTATTGTTATTAATTTTTTTTGCAGATAATCAGCGAATAAACATAAATGTCTTTTACGTAATTACATATGGACCTAGGTTGGAAAGAGAGTTAAAAGTGGACCATGGTCATTTCCCTCTGATTGGCAAAAAAAAAAAAAAAAAAAAAAACTAAAAAATAATGTCTCTAATTGTTCTGCATCCATTTTCTCTTGAGATCGAATTCTGCTCAATACAAGGAGCATTTCTTTCAACATTTAAATCCTCTTTTTGAAAAGAGCTCAATTTCAAAATGCTTCTAAGATATCTCTTCTAAAAATCTTATAATAGAAAAAAGTACTATATTTTAACAGTTTAAGAAGTTGTTTTCCCTTGTAAATAAAGCTTGAATAGATTTTTGAAAATTTTCTTTTTCTTTTTAAATATCATTAAATTGATATGAACGGGTTTCAAGCTTCTGCGCTTTTATATGATTGTACATTTTGAAAACGTTGAATTAAGAAAAAAAAGTCTCATTAGAAATGTAGAAAAAATGCCTATTAATTTAGTGAAAAGATATATATATATATATATTTAATCCGAGATTACAAATCATTTTTTAACATACTACCAGAAACGTGGTCCGACTTATACACGAAAATTCTACTTTTTTTTTTCAAAATTTTGCTTAAGAATTGGGGGGGGGGGGGGAGGATTGACTTATATGTGAGTATACACGGTATATTGGAATAAAAGGTTAAAATAGGATTCCTTTTTCAAAGGTTGAATAATTGTGAAGCGAGGAAAAATATCTGAAAGTCGAATAAACAAATTCACGAAAATTAAAAAATCATTGTACGCATTCCGAATAAACTTACTTGCATTAAAACTTAGATTTAGGCTAAAAGTTTGAAACAGAATCCTTTTACGAGTGTCAAAAGATTGCCGCAAACCGAGAAAATATCCTAAAAATCACATGAAAAATTGCTAAACATTCAGAAATTGCATTGTGTGAATTTTACTATAGTGGGCTAAAATATTTTAACGGACTCCCCCCCCCCCCCCTGCTAATGATGAAAAATCATAAAATATCACAAAAATTGCTATGCATTACATTCGAAGTCCAATATAGTATAAAAAGTAGCAGCGAATAAAATTTATTATATGAAACTAAAAATTTGAAACGAAATTCCTTTTATTAATGTAAAAAATCGCTTTGAAATGCAAAAAAAACCCTCTCAAAATCGCATAAAAATCGGGAAAAACTAAAAAATAACTGTTCGAATCTCAAATAAACTTTATTAAAAAAAAAGACAAAAATTGGCTAATGGGCTAAAAGATTGAAATCAGATTAATATTAATAATAGGCTATTTCTATGAAAATCATGTCTGTCACACAGCTGAAAATCACTATGCTTGTTGGCCACCGTTATTTTCGAAAAGTTTGCTTTGCCTTATTCAATTAATGAGATATCTCAAATAAAATAATTCCTATCTTTCCATTCTAAAATACTGGTAGCCAAAAATCGTAGTATGTGACAGACATGACAAGTTTTCATGGAATTAGCCAATATAAAAAATTCGTCGCAAAACGTGGAGAGGGGGGCCCGCTATAAAATACATATAAGTTTTTAAAAAATCGGAATTCGAGGTGCATAACTGCATCTATAGAGATACATTTTTACCAAGTTTTGTAGCTCTCCATGCAGCAGTCTTTTCAAATACAGAGGGAAAACAGACAAACAGACAGACAGTCAAAATTCCTTCATTATCATTATAGATAGAAATAGAATGCGATGGACATTGTGAAACTGACCGGCAATATTACTTATGTACTCAGCTTGATCTCACTTTATTCAAACCTCGGTTGGCAGTGACTTAAATGAATAACTTAAACTTTCTTCTTTTACCTTACCCGAAATTGAATAAATTGAACTCGAATATAATTACTGATAAGCCAATATTTACCAGACATCTTATTTTCAGACTACATACTTGATAATATGTACTGTAAAGATAAATATTTTTCTGAGTCCCGATATATGCTTAAGAGGAGACTTTGTATTAAATTAATATCATATAGACTCTGTGACAATTCAAACATTAATACCATACATTTACTTTAAAAGTGTCACCAATGATCATTAATGCTGTTTTGTTACATTTACCAGCATAAATTTACTATATAATATGATCACCAAACATTCCATTCCATTAATATTGCATTTATGCTAGGACATGGGAGTAGAATAATGGGAATTAGGCCTCAGGGTGCACTCAGAATAAATGTATTTACCATGCACATACAGCAAGCACAAGCTGCTTAAGTGATACCTACGTGCAATTCATTTTCAAGCAGACGTATGTACATTTATAATGAATAACGGATTCAGTTACTATTTCCGCATATTTATTTTCCTTAATTTTTATTTTTATTAGTAAAATATTATGAGAATTTACATTAAGTTGATAAAGAAATGTCAATAGATTAACTAAAATGTAAAGTTTAATCTTGTTACATTGTAGTTTTAAATATTTTCGTTGTCTAATTGATTAGCACATTGTATAACTGAAAAAAAAAAAAAAAAAAACTATATGAGTTTGTTAAAAAGAAAGTCATGTCCTTTGCTAAGAATATGACAAATCTTATATCATTGTGAATAAATTTGATAGTTAAATAGTTCACCATTTTTTTTAACACTTAAACTTTGTTATTTTTTTGCAAAGAATCAAAAACTACAATTTTACATCTCCTTTTAAAATATAAAATAATATTGTAATTGGCAACTAGTAAAAATAAATTAGGTTAAAAAAAATTCAAGAAGAAATTTGTTGTTGATTCAAACATTTATTTTCATAAGAAATAATATTACTTTAAAAAAATTATACGTTTTCTCTCCATTAGAAAGCAAACGGGTTAAACTAGTATTTATTTAATTAAAAAAAAATAAGCAACTGCATTTTATTTTTAAAAGACCAATGAATCCCTAAGTAGGCAAACGTGAGAAAAATTTCCCTCTATTATCTAAATCAAGCTCAACACCCTCACTTTTTTCGACAATATTTTCTTCATAAAGTAATTTTCAACAATGAATTGCTTCCATAAATCACGAACGCCTGCTGAGTAGTAATTTTCAGCTGCCATCCCCTATATCACTTCTGCACTTAAATGGCTCATCACTAGATACTTAGAAATTGGAAACTACAAAGAAGGGCCCCAAACGAGACGATCTTTTGCGCCCTTTTCCCAAAACCACACATCCAATATCGGAAAAATATCCCCCCTTCTCGTGCAATCCTGGTGTACGATTTCCCAACTTAACTTTATAATGTTTATAAAACAGATAAATGAGCGTAAATCCATAATTAAATGGGAAAGATAAATAAATCCTGTTTTTTGATGCCCTCAACTGATGCGTCAGTGAAAAGATTTAATTACCGCAAATTTAATTAGTAGATGGTGGCATCGCGCGTGTAGAAAACGATATCGAAGTGCTCAGTTTTTTTAATTTTTTGTTTTCTCCAATTTAATTTGGAAAACTGTTCGTGGCTCATTTGAAATTGAAACATCATGCTGCAAAAAATTGTACCTGACGTTATGTCACTGTCAATTTAAGGGAAGAGGCGTAAAGAATTTTTGTTGCTGATAATATCGTCTGACTTAATTAAAATTTAATCTTAATTAAGCTGTGCGTTTTTACTCTTCTTTTCAAAGTGTATAATTATTACTTTGTGCCAAAATTAATTAACGTTTAATGAATGCATTCAGACTTGAATGCCTTCAATAATAAGCAGATATAGATGTGAAAAATTTTATTCCAGATGTTTAGATTGTTTACACAATTCAATTTTTATTTTTATTATAAATTAGTCGTGTTTATTTAAAAAATAAAAAAATATATAAATATTGACATGCTTATTTCATATGACTTCTGCATTGTGACACCAGGCATATTATATTGCATTTTTTTCAGGAATTTATGATTAGCATAAAGTTTTTCATTAAATTAAAGAAATATTTAGATAAATTTATAGCTACAATGGTATAAAAAGGAAGTTAAATTAACATACACTGCAAAATATCTGTATAGTTACTGATTATATGATTATATGATACTGATACTGATACTGATATATGATTATACAGATATGAGATACTGATTATATGATTATATACTCTGTATATTACTGAAAGTTTTCTAGGTAAATGGGATTCCTAGAACTTTTTATGTAACGACAGCAGCAAAAATTCATATAACAAATACAGGTTTGCACTGAAAATCAAAAAAATATGTAAGGTTACTAAGAACTTTTTAGGAAACTGGAATTCCTAGAATTTTTTATGTAATTGTAACCCAGGTTACATATAAAATTTTAGTAAGATAACTGTAATTTTAGTAGATTCTTTTGTAAAGTTACAGATTTCTGTAGCTTAACAAAAATTAGTTTTGTAGATTTACATCTTTTCTTGTACAGAGTGCAAATAAAATGTTAGTAAGCATAAAGATTTCTGCAACTTAACATCTGTAGGATTGCAGTTTTTTTTTACAGTGTAGGGTAGATTGGATGAAGATGCCATTGTTTTTCACTTAATTGTTTTAAAAATCGGTTGTTGATTTTGATAGTTAGTCATTGATTTCTCGTTGAAGTTAGCACTATTATGTAGGATTTTAAAACATACTATTTCATTTTATGGATATTATAGAAAGCATAGAAAATTTTGTTTCCGTAAACACTTGCATTTCGGCATCTTACCTCAAGATATGGATTAGATAAAAGATCCATCCCCACCCACACCCACCCACTGACGTGAAGAAGCGAATTCCGGCGGTCATTTATGCTTTGCAGAAAAGACTGGTGCCAGTACTCTATAATAACATCAAATTTTGTTTCTCTAATATTCAAACGAAGACTTATATAGGCAAATATAAAAATCACGTAAAAGATTTTGCGCACATACCAGAGGTGTTAAAACGAAATCGAAATAAAAAAGCACCACTAAAAAATTTGTAAATAGATTGCAAATGGAAACTAAAGTAGCAATAGGGAATCCTCTTGCTTGCAATTGAGCGGCACGGCGGTTTCTTACAGTGCCTGTGCATAGGAAAACTACGTAGTGCTTGTTGTCTACATATATTGATACATCTTGTACATACGGCAGCTCACTTTTCAAGTTAACTTACAAGACAGCGTAGAGGGTAATACATGGAGAAGAAAAATCTTAAACATGGAACTAGGTATAAGATTGTAAGTCTATCGTGATATACGTGATCTTGCTACCCCACTAAAAATAATCTTAAGATTATCTGAAGAAATCGCCATTTTCTACAGAAATTCTACAGAAATCTGAAGAAAATTTGCAGACTTAGCTCTATCTTTAAAATATCTTCAGAATTTTTTGAGATATTCTTAAAAATATCTGCATAATGGGCCAAATACCTTCGGATTTCCCCCAAATTTTGGGCCAAAAAGCTATAGATTTTCTTCAGATTTTTTTTAGTGGGGTATAAAGCAATTAATTGTTCATGGGTACGTTTTATTCGACTTCAAGTTTGTGGTCTTTAAAAGAAAAAATAATTGCCGCTACTGCAACATAGGCCTTGTTTTGTGTTTTGGAAGAGAAATTGTAGTTTTATCGACTGACTCCCTTACTCATTAAATTTTCATTATGCAAATATATTAAATTTATTTTCAGGAATTTTAGTTTGACAATACGTTTTTTACTATATACATATCGAGGAATTGAAGAACGGGGTGATCATAAATTGACGTACATTACAGATTTAAGTAGTTGTTCAACATAACCGAAGGAATCGTAATCCAGAGGAACTGACACATAATCATTTCACATTTTAAAAAACAATTTCTTTGCAACTTATTTTATTAACTGTTAGATTCGTTTGTAAATTATAGATGGCAGGACATAATATATACTAACTGTTTGGCTGGGATGGCCCCATAACATTGATACATGCTTCTACAGCAGTAATCTAAGATAGAAGTGGCGACAAACAGAAGCACATCTATATATATATGCCAAAATTATCCTATCCCGGCCATGGCGAGTCCAGAAAATGCCATATAAAACAAAGCTAAAAAAACCGTTATATGAAAGTCAATGAGATTAATTAAATTTACATGACCGATCAGAAGGAGTGCAATTTGTCAAATTAATCTGTATTTTAATATTATAACCCTTCATACAAGTTCATATCTCATGTATAACAAGTGCATAACAATTTATCAATGTTTTGTATAACAAGTGCATTTTAATGTTGTTACACTCTTTCGAGCATAATACAATTGATATACATCTATGAAATCTACACTAAAGTATACATTCTGTACAATCTGTGTTGCAAAGAATATTTTTATTAATATACAGGATCACATAAAAGTACTCTATTACATAATAGTATAGAGGGAAACATTATTTGGGGGAGGGGGCGTTTTAATTATACTAAACTATTTCACATTTTATGAAATTGATATACGTTGCTGAGATTTACTACAAGTTATTTTCTTTATAATAGAAAGCATTTAGTATTTACAGGGACACACAAAAGATTTCGGATATTGTATGGTATTCGAAGTACTGTATATTTTAAAAACTTCATTATAGTACGAACGCACCTCATTTGCTATGACTGACTTGCGAGTTCCGACCTTTTTTTTTTTTTTTTTTTTTTTTTTTTTTTTAAAGGTTTAAATTCTGTAATCTATTCTATTGTCAAGATTATTTCTAAGCTATGGGAAACTAATTTTACCAAGGCTAAATGATGAGTAATATTCTTTTTAAAGTAAATTGATAATGTTCCTCTTAAATTAGTTCAATAGAACCTTAAATTTTGTAATTAAAGACTGAAATGCATTTAAAGCGCTTTTTAGAATATTATTTTTATCATTACCTTATGTTTTTTCTTTTTTAACTAAAATTTATAAACACATAATCATTATCTTCAAATGAGGCGTACATAATGACTACTTTCTGATGAAAAAGAACAAATATTTTATGTAACAAGTAAAAAATAGAAAAAAAAATAGCATTTGAGTTTAAAAATGGAATAAAAACAGTATTGACTTTTCGTTTTAATTTTTGTCAAACTAAATTAGTTATTTAATTGATATATATATTTTTTTTATGTCAAAAGACTTTAAACATTTTCTGAACAACCCCCTTAAGATATTATATATGGAATGATTTTGCTTTTTTTGAAGTTTTCCTAATTAAAGAGATTTTTAGTTAAGGACATCATTTTTTCATCTGTTTTGTTTGCAAAGTTCTAATGTTTAAAAAGATTTTTTTTAATAGCTTAAATAGCTTGTCTGTTTTTTTCCCCGACAATTTTAACTTTTATTTTATTATTTTTTTTTTTTTTTAAGGAAGAGCTTTTTAAAAATCTGTTTATTTTATTTTTGTGCATTATAGCAAAACTAAGAAATCAGTTAACAAAAAGTCAAAGAGGCAAACAAATAAAATACGTTAATGCTTTTCTGTATTAAAATGCTACAAAGCTTCAGGCGGAAAAAAAATAAGTGTTTTTGCAGTATTTTACGATAATTTTGAGAAATGTTAATAATTATTCCCCAACCAAAAAAATTTAGAAATTTCATTTAAATTAAAGAGTTAATGTATGAGTTCTTTTATAATCGTACAGGCCTAGATTATACCCTATCAAAATAAAAAAAATTAATTTTTTATGATAATTAAAGAGACTCAAACCCCAACTATTTCGATATTTCGTAAAAATTTCGATTGTCAGATTTATATCTTGCCTCATACCACATACTTTCAACTACACCCAGATAAAACTTCGGAGTAATATTGCCTGTAACCCTCTAAGCTGTGTGCCGTATTTTTCTGTTTCTTTAAACCGACTTAAATCCATTGTAGACATTTTTTTTAAACGGAACTGCGTTTTAAAATGCATGTCAAATAAAAGAACATGAAGTGTATATTAGAAACAAACAGGGAAAGTTATTTTTAATTAACGGTAGTTTTATAAGTATTTTCATGAAAATGAAGGAAAGCCTCAAAAGTAACAAATACAAAAATAAACTTGATAAATAAATAAATGCTCAATTTTACCGATTATTAAAAGACAGATTTTTTTAAATATATTCTTTTTTAAATTTCTTTATATATATATATATATATTCCTTTTTATATCAACAATTGATAATGTTCCTCGTGTATTAGTTCAATAGAACCTTAAATGTTGTAATTAAAGACTGAATCACATTTAAAGTACTTTTAGAATATAGTTTTTATCGCTAGCTTATGTTTTTTTTTTATAACTAAATTTATAAATACTTGATCATTATCGTCAAACGTGGCGCGCATAATGACTACTTTCAGAAGAAAATGAACAAACATTTTATATGACAAGTAAAAAGTAAAAAAAATATATAGAAAAAAATCGCATTTGAGTTTTAAAAATGGAATAAAAACGGTATTGACTTTTCATCTTCATCTTTCGTCAAACTAAATTATTTATTTAATTGATATTTTTTTTTTTATGTCAAAAGACTTTAAACATTCCCTGAAAATGTCCCTTAAGGTATTAGATATGGAATGATTTTGCTTTTTTTGAAGTTTTTCCTAATTAAAGAGATGTTTAGTTAGAGACATCATTTTTTTATCCGTTTTGTTTAAAAAGTTCTAATGTTTAAAAAGAATTTTTTAATAGCTTAAATAGCTTTCTGTTTTTTTACGACAATTTTAACATTTTTTTAAGGAAGAATTTTTTAAAAATTTGATTTTTTTCTGTACATCATAGCAAAACTAAAAAGTCAGTTAATCAAAAAGTCAAAGAGGAAAGCAAATAATATATATATATATTTTCTGTATTAAAATACTGCAAAGCTTCAGGAGGACAAAAAATAAAGTATTTCTTGCAGTATTTTATGATGATTTTGAGAAATGTTAATAATTGTTCTCCAACCAACAAAATTTAGAAATTTCATTTAAATTAAACAGTTTATTTATGAGTTCTTTTTATAACCGAATAGACCTAGATTAGACTATCATAATATAAAAAAATATGAATTTGTTATGATAGTTAAAAGGACTCAAACCACACCAATTTCGTAAAAATTTCGATTGTCAGCTTTTTACCTGATCACAAACCGCATATTTTCAACTACACCCAGACAAATCTTCAGAGTAATATTGCTTGTTGCCATCTAAGCGGTGTGTCGTTATCTTTCTGCATCTTTAAAACGACTTAAATCGACTGTAGTTAAAAATAATTTTTACTGAACTGTACTAGAAAATGTATGTCAAATAAAGGAGTATGAAATGTATATTAGAAAGAAACAGGGAAATATATTTTTAATTAACTTCAGTTTTATAAGCATTATTATGAAAATGAAGGAAAGTCTCGGAAAGTAACAAATACAAAAATAAACTTGATCAATAAATAAATGCTCGATTCTACCGATTATTAAAAGACGCATTTTTTTTAAAGGTTCAGTAATTTATAGTCAAAATAATTTCTAAACTATGTGAAGCTAATTCTATCGAACCTAAAATTGGATGAGTAATATTATTTTTAAAATCAATTGATAATGTTCCTTTTGTACTAGTTCAATAGAACCTTAAATGTTATAATTAAAGACTGAATCGCATTTAAAATATTTTTTAGAATATAATTTTTATCGCTAGCTTATGTTTTTTTTTATTAACTAAATTTATAAATACTTGATCATTATTTTCAAACGAGGCTCACATAATGACTACTTTCAGAAGAAAATGAACAAACATTTTATATGATAAGTAAAAAGTAAAAAAAAATATAGAAAAAAAATCGCATTTGAGTTTTAGAAATGAAATAAAAACTTTATTGACTTTTCGTCTTTATCTTTTGTCAAACTAAATTATTTATTTAACTGATATTTTTTTAAATGCCAGAAGACTTTAAACATTCCCTGAATACCTCCCTTAAGATATCAGATATGGAATGATTTTGCTTTTTTTTTTTTTAAGTTTTTCCTAATTAAAGAGGATGTTTAGTTAGAGACATAATTTTTTTCATCCGTTTTGTTTTCAAAGTTTTAATGTTTAAAAAGACTTTTTTTTAATAGCTTAAAAATTTCTTGTTTGTTTTTTCCCTCAATATTTACCATTTTTAAGAAAGAGATTTTATTTATTTTTATTTATTTATTTATTTTTAATGCATTATAGCAAAACTAAGAACTCAAATAATCAAAAAGTCAAAGAGGAAAAGAAATAAAATACATTAATATTTTTTAAATTAAAATACTACAAAGCATCAGGAGAAAAAGAAAAGCAAGTATTTTTGCAGTATTTTATGACAATTTTGAGAAATTTTAGTAGTTAACCTCCAGAGAACAAAATTTAGAAATTTCATTTAAATTAAAGAGTTAATGTATGAGCTCTTTTATAATCAAACAGGATTAGATTATATCCTACCACAATAGGAAAAAATATGAATTTGTTATGGTAATTAAAAGGACTCAAACCCTACCAATTTCGTAAAAATTCTGATAGTCAAATTTTTCTTATCACATATGGCATACTTTCACCTACTACACCCAGACAAAACATCCGAGTGATATTGCCTATTGACGAAAACGAAACGAAGTTATAAAATGATTTTTTAAATCAACTTAAATAGATTGTAGATAAAAATAATTTTATTTGAACTGTAATTTAAAATGCTTGTCAAACAAAGGAGCATGATATGTATATTAGAAACAAACAGAGGAAGAAATTTTAAATTAACTTTAATTTTATAAGCATTTTATGAAAATGAAGGAAAGCCTCCAAAACGCTCAGATGGGTAAAATCACACCTATACGATGAATTAACAAGCAATTAAATACCACATTCACATTTTATCTATAAATTAATTTATCTCAATTCCTATTTTCTCAGATCGTCCATGTTTTCTAAATGAAAAGGCTACAGATTTTTTTCTAGTTGAACGTCATGTCATATACAAGAGATTTACTTTTTTTCCGGTTTTATTTAGTTATTATTTTTTCTTCAAATCTATCGCTATTAAAAACAAGAATGAGAAATTATGCTCAGAGTATAGATTATAAAATTTTTTCCAACACATTCTCAGTATTATAACAAAACTTCATAATTTACTAAGGTGAAAAATTATGTCCAAATGAGCAATTTGGAAAACGCATAACCACAATGTATTGGGAAATCAAATTTCTGCTATTATCATAAATAATAGATAAAATATATTATTTTTTTTGTGCAGTGCTGTATATGATTGATAAATGTGTTGTATACTACATATTATGCTATAAGTTTGTTATTAAACGCTTTCGCCAATAAATGAATCCTCTTGAGGAATTCTTAAAATAATGAACATTTCATTTTAAACATAACCTATTAAGCTTCGAATAAGTTCATCGCCCAGTAGATAATCCTTAAATTTAACAAATAAAAAATTCATAGAAATATCGTAAAACACTTTCAAAGCACTTTCTACATAGTGGCTTTAAAATTACACAATAATAAAAAGGAAATCAGAGATAAATAATAATTTATATCTGGTTGGTTTAATAGAAAAAAAAAATGCAGGAGATTACTGACAAGGAAGATCTCCATACGGGCATACTCCAAAAAATCTGAAAAAATTAATTACAGAATGTTCTTTTCATGAGGATATATACGTTTATAAAAAAAAATTCGGCGGAACCTCCTTACCCTGTCCGTAAAAAAGGAATGAAAATTTCGTTATTTGGCGATTTATCATCGGTTGGCGATGAAAAGCAAATTCAAAAAATGTTTTTTTTTTTTTTTTAATGTCAAATGCATTTTAAAGGAAAAAAGTTTCATGTTCAGCATGTTTAGATAAATTAAATAATTTTTGTTTTGTCAGCTTTAGTTTGTTTTAAGTATAATTTCATTATATTAATATTTATATGTATTTATATTCAAATTTAACCATCAAAATTGAGAGATTAACCATTAAAACGTAATTTAAATTTAAATTCATTAAAATTGTTTCTAGTTCAAAGTCCAGTTGAGCATTGTCAACTCGTTTTGTTGCTATGGAAACACCTATCTTTTATTTTTGAACATGCTTAACTGTATGAAAATAATTTTACTGAATAAGAATTTTTAATATATAATTTTTTTTTCCAGAGGTAAATTAAAAAACTACAGAGACAAATAATATATATATGCAATTTAATGTATATATATATATGTATACAATATATTAAACTCGCTCATATTGTTCATGTTTAAATTCATTTATGTTTCAATTCATTTACACGGATTCTAAAAATCCAAACGTTTTCAGTTCTATTAAAATCGTTTGCTTTTGGCGGGGAAAAAGGATGCTCGCCAAATCATGCACACTTTCGTCTTTTCACGCCAAATATTCGAAACTATTTTACTTTTTTACCTGTTTTCTAATGCAATTCCGCCGCTAATTTTCACTGATCCTTTATTGCATACATAAGTAGTTTAATTAGTATTTTTTTCAAAAAAAAAAAAAAAAAAAAAAATCTGAGTATGCCCAGTATGGAGACATTCTTTGTGAGTGAGTTCACTAATTTTTCCGAATATAATATGTATCAATAACTGCATTTCTAGAAAAATTATTAAATTTTTAACAACACTTATTGCACATTTTTTTTTCCTGTCACAACACATTCACAAGACAATCAAAAACTCTTTTAGTGAGAAATGTTAATTATTATGTTCAGTTAACGTTGTAAAAGTATTTCACGAATTCGCAGTGTACTTTGAAAATAGAATGTCAGTTTCAGAGTATTACATCATATGTCATGCGATTAAAAATTATTCTTATTTATTTGTTTTGAAAATGCTTCGGATATAGCCGGAACTTGTAAACAGCCCAATAAAACAATTTTTGGTACTACTACGTTATCCCGTCGACCAAAAAATTATCGCCAAACTATAAGATTAAATTCCAATAATGGATGATCGTGAATGTCACATTCAATGACATTAAATGCGATTCATGTGTTTAAAATGTCATTAAGTGATTTTTATTTCGACTTTTTATTAATATTCTACTAATTATTTGTTTTTTCGTTATTTAAAATAAAAATTATGTCAATATGTATAATTTGGCTATTAGTTTGGCGATTTGTATAATTTGGCGAAATCGGTCGACGGGATAACCTAGAAGTACCCAATTTTTAATGTTTTAGTGTTCACACCTTTTAGCAATTAAAAGATAAAGAGTATGTTACTAGTGAGTATTTATTTAAGAGTTACCTAGCAGATCTTCCAGTTTATTTTTCTATTTTGCAAATATGCTATTATCAATGGCGGTGTTGCTAAATAAAGCTTAACCCTTTTGGGTCTGAATTTTTATTCAATTTTTAGAAAAAATTACTTTTACGTTAATAACATTAACACTAGCTATCCAAATAGATTAATTAATATTTAAAGAATATTTCATAGACTAAAAGCTAACAAATGTTGTTGCTTTTTGTATTATTCAATTAATATTCATATGACAATAGGCTAAGGAAGAATTTTTGGAGATGTTTAGAAAATATTATATTACAATAAGATTTAACTTATATTATACATTTCTAATACTTTTGGCACTTTATTATACATGATTCATTAAAATTCAGAAAATTAACTTTTATTTTAAATTTAAGGAATGGAATATATGTTTAAAATAAAAGAATCGCAAACGGCGCAAAGTGAATTAGGCAAATAATAACAATTATTATTATTACTAAATGCCTAAACATAAATGAAGGCATATAGTAAATGCATAGGCATATACTAACATCACTATATGTAAATAGTAGCATAAGTATTTCTTAAAAGAAAATAATATTCCATTTAAGGTTAAATTATACATGTCTGAACTCAGATCGAAATTCTACTCTCAAATTTTAAACCATATTTTCATCCAGCAAACACCCTGAGACCGCTGACAGATACAAAACGTGAAGGTCGTTTTCCAACACCGTCGCTTATTCTTGCGTGGCCATCTCGGAAGGGATTGCGGGTCCGCTGAGATCTCAGAGGCGCCTAATGAAAGCGAGAGAAGATGCGAAGAAAAGAGAGAGCAGAGCATGCCCATCGATTTCGGCTCCTAAGGTAGTCCGGAACTCCATTTATCTCCGGGCATTGTTGGGCACTTAATGAAAAGTTTGGGAAAACAAATGGAAATCATGAAGGAGGTTGGGAAAGGAAGAAGAAAATACATTACGGAACAATGCAAATTGAGTGTACAACTTAGATTTTTAGGAAAATCGCCTATACGCTTTAAAAAAGGCTGTTTGTAAAAGAATTTCGAAGAGACGGTTTGGAAAAGATCGAAAAAGACTGAACTTTGATGCATTTTTTATGATACATTAAATTTGAAGTTTTATGGTTCTCACAGTGTTTCACTGTAAACAAACAAAAAAATTCGATTCCCTTTATAAGGAGAGTATATCCGCTTTAACTCTCAGTAAAACACTTTATTGTATAGAGGAGAAATGAATATTTTTACGAGCTTCTTTTGTTTCATCAGCCATATACAGTATATATGACTGTAAAAAATAGGTTATGCCATGAAACAAACAGTGAGAACACAAATATCAATTTTAATAATAATAATAATAAAAATAATTTGTAAACTAACGACGAATGCAGCACAATAAATACAAATACGTTTATATATTAAAAAAAATGTAATTTTATAAAGGATAATTTATGAACATCCCAATACAAATTAATCAATTTACATAAAAAAGGGCAAAAATAAATAAAACATACACAGTTTTACAAAGATAAACTTAAAGGGAAATGTTTAGAATGTTTAAATATACATAAATAGATAAATTTACTGTCCCATTTTTTCCTACTGTCCCACTCCACCCACTCTCCCCTGTTATCTTGAAGAGTTTTCAGTTCCATTTTCTACTGTGAAAGTATGCTATTATCTATGGAAATGCTGCTAAATAAAGCTGAAATTACATGCCTGATCTCAGATCGAATTTTTATTCTCAAATTTTAAATTATTCTCATTTAACAAACACCTTGAGACGGCTGAGAGATACGGTCTCAGCTATATCTGACAAACCACACGTTAAGAAGGTCGTCTTCCAACACCGTCGCTTAATTCTTGCGTGGCCATCTCGGAAGTTAATGAAGTGATTGCGGGTCCGCTGAGATCTTAGAGAGGCGCCTAATAAAAGAGAGAGCAGAGCATGCCCATCGATTTCGGCTCCTAAGGTAGTCCGGAACTCCATTTATCTCCCGGCATTGTTGGGCACTTAATGAAAAGTTTGGGAAAACAAATGGAAATAATGAAGGAGGTTGGGAAAGGGAAGAAGAAAATACATTACGGAACAACGCAAATTGAGTGTACAACTTAGATTTTTAGGAAAATCGCCTATACGTTTTAAAGAAGGTTGTTTTTAAAAGAATTTCAAAGAGACGGTTTAGAAAAGACTGAAGATGACTGAAATTTGATGTATTTTTTATGATAGATTAAATATGCAGTCTTATGGTTTTCGTTGTTTTGCACTGTTAACAAACAAACAAACAAAAAAAGTTGATTTCCTCTATAGGGAGAGTGTATCCGCTTTAGCTCACAGTAAAATATTTTAGTGTATAAAGGAGAATAACGTATTTTCACCAGCTTTACTTGTTTCATCAGCCATATACTGTACATATGACTGTAAAAAATAGGTTATGCCATGAAATAAACACTAAGAACACAAATATCAATTTTAATAATAATAATAATAAAAATAATTTGTAAACTAACGACGAATGCAACACAATAAATACAAATCCGTTTATATATATATATATATATATATAAACATATAATTTTATAAAGGATAATTTATGACATCCCAATACAAATAAATTAATTTAAATCAAAAAAGGGCAAAAATAAATAAAACATACGCAGTTTTACAAAGGATAATCTTAAAAGGAAATGTTTAGAATGATACATAAATAGAAAAACTTATTGTCCCATTTTTTACCACTGTCCCACTCCACCCCACTCTCCCCTGTTATCTTGAAGAGTTTTCAGTTCCATTTTCTACTGTGAAAATAGGCTATTATCTATAGAAATGCTGCTAAATAAAGCTGAAATTACATGCCTGATCTCAGATCGAATTTTTATTCTCAAATTTTAATTTATTTTCATTAAGGAAACACCTTGAGACCGCTGAGAGATACAGCGGTCTCAGCTGTATCTGACGACCACACGTTATGAGGGTCGTCTTCCAACACCATCGCTTAATTTTTGCGTGGCCATCTCGGAAGTTAATGAAGTGATTGCGGGTCCACTGAGATCTCAGATGCGCTTAATGAAAGAGAGAGAGGATGCGAAGAAAAGAGAGAGCAGAGCATGCCCATCAATTTCGGCTCCTAAGGTAGTCCAGAACTCCATTTATCTCCGGGCATTGTTGGGTCTTAATGAAAAGTTTGGGAAAACAAATGGAAATAATGAAGGAGGTTGGGAAAGGAAAGAAGAAAATATATTACGGAACAACGCAAATTGAGTGTAAAACTTAGATTTTTAGGAAAATCGCCTGTACGCTTTAAAGAAGGCTGTTTTTAAAAGCATTTCAAAGAGACGGTTTAGAAAAGATTGAAGAAGACTGAACTTTGAAGTATTTTTCATGATGTATTTTTATAAATTTGCAGTTTTATGGTTCTAATTGTTTTGCAATGTAAACAAACAAATAAAAAGTCGATTTCCTTTATAAGGCGAGTATCTCTGGAAATTGACTAATTTTTACAAATATATATCAATAATTGCATTTCTGGAAAAATGATGCAATTTCTAACAACACTTTTTGCACAATCTTTTTCCTAGCACAATCCATTCACAAGACAATAAAAAATGATTTTAGTTTGATGTGTTAATTATTATGTTCAATTTGTGTTGCAAAAGTATTTCACGAATTTGCCATGTTTTTGGAAAATAGAATGTCAGTTTCAGATTATTAAATCATGTATAGTGCAGTTATAATATTCTTATTTTTTTATTTTGAAAATGCTTCGGGTATAGCCGAAAAATGTAAACAGTCTAATAAAACTATTTTTACTGCTTCAATGTTCACACCTTTTAGCAATTAAAAGAAGAAGTGTATGTTAATAGCGAGTATTATTTACGAGTTATCTTGCAGAGCATCCAGTTCATTTTTCTACTGATCAAATATGCTATTATCTATGGCAATGCTGCTAAAATAAAGCTTAAATTACATGCCGAACTCATATCGAAATTCTACTCTCAAATTTTAAACTATTTTCATCCAGCAAACACCCTGAGACCGCTGACAGATACAAAACTTGAAGGTCGTCTTCCAACACCGTCGTCGTTTAATTCTTGCGTGGCCATCTCGGAGGTTAATGAAGTGATTGCGGGTCCGCTGAGATCTCAGAGGCGCCTAATGAAAGAAAGAGAAGATGCGAAGAAAAGAGAGAGAAGATGCGAAGAAAAGAGAGAGCAGAGCATGCCCATCGATTTCGGCTCCTAAGGTAGTCCGGAACTCCATTTATCTCCGGGCATTGTTGGGCACTTAATGAAAAGTTTGGGAAAACAAATGGAAATAATGAAGGAGGTTGGGAAGCAAAGAAGAATATACATTACGGAACAACGCAAATTGAGTGTACAACTTAGATTTTTAGGAAAATCGCCTGTGAACTTTAAAGAAGGCTGTTTTTAAAAGAATTTCAAAGAGACGGTTTAGAAAAGATTGAAGAAGACCGAGCTTTGATGTATTTTTTTTTTATGATAGATTAAATTTGAAGTTTTATGGCTCTCGTTATTTTGCACAGCAAACAAACAAACGAACAAAAAAGTCGATTTCCTTTAGAGTCATTCCATGGTAACTTATGTTACATTTAAAACAATTTACTGGAGTAATTTTAGTAACATAACACTAAAAAATATTCAAATGTAAAATTAACATGATTTGTCAATAAAACCTATCTAAGGATCAATTTGGATGAAAATTACACTTTATGTAATAACTTACATTCTTTTTTCAATAATGACAGTTACCATAGTAAATAAAACTACCAAAACTTAAGAAATAACATTAAAATTAATTTTCATTTAAATTGAACTTTGAATAAGTTTAATTAGCACACCATGTCAAATTTACATTCTGAATAATTTTTTTGTGTGTGCTATATTACTAAAATTACTGAAAATAGCTCTAAATGTAACGTAAGTTACGATGGAATGACCCTTTATAGGGAGAGTATATCCGCTTTAGCTCACAGTAAAACACTTTATTGTATAAAGGGGAATAACGTATTTTTACCAGCTTTCCTTGTTTCATCAACCATATACTGTATATGACTGTAAAAAATAGGTTAAGCTGTGACATAAACAGTAAAGATACAAATATTAATTTTTATTAAAAAAATTAATTTGTAAACTAATGACTGATGTAGGATAATAAATATAAATCTGTGTATATATAAATGAACATAGCATTTAAACTATGAACATCTCGATACAAATAAATCAATTTATATTGGAAAAACAAACAAACAAAAATAACTGAAACATGATTTTACATGGGATAAACTATGAAAGTGCAATTGACTTTAAAAGTCTGCTAGTATATTCTTATTTGCATCATACATATATGTTTATATGATCAAGTTGTCACAGACTGAGGTTAATCAGCTGCCGCAATACATAATTCATCTCAAAATAGGCTTACTACATTTGTATTCCAGTAGCTGGCTTTAAATGTAATGATATTTGATTTCGTTGAATCTTGAGATTCATCTGAGATATATAGCAATAAACCTAGAATTGAAAATGCTAAGTTATGCAGATAACAAATAAGAAAAAGTACTATATTTTTTGAACATGATGATTCGATTGATTTATTTCATAATTTCATATAAAATTTTCTTATTCGTTATTTTCATCATCTTTCCTTTAATTAGATCTTGAAAACTAATTTATGAATTTGATAAATTCTCCTAATAATCATCAATAATACAAAATTCGAATCAATAAATTTCTGTGCCATTTATTATCTATGTAACGTCAGAACACAGTTATCATTTTTGATCCAACCGAAATTTATTTTTTTATTTGTGACATGGTTTTTGGTTCAAAATAGCATGATATCGAGTTTTAGTGTTATCTATTTTTTATGAAAATACAAAGTTTTTATTAAAATCACTAAATTATTATAAAAATATTTAATTCTAAAATATGGAATACTCCAATATTTGATATCTCTAGCCCTCTTCACATATGTATGCATATACAATCACTGTTCGAGAAACCATATGTAAAGCGTATTCGAAATGAAGCTTGAATTTGTTTTGTTGATAAGATTTTCTATTTAACCGCCACCTTCCTTCGTGTAGGGTAAGTGCAACAAGACATTACTACTATTAAAGGCATTATGCAACAAAAAGCTATTATAAAATAGTTTTAAATGATAACAATTTCGTTTAAGTGTTACATAATGTGCTATTTTATTGACTTCTTTTCATTTGAAACAATAAAATGATGTAACCAGTTTTGTATATCACTCCAAAGAAAAGAACAAAAAAATTAGACATTGGTAACGATATCATTACCGGGGGGGGGGGGGGGGGTTCGATGGATGATACGTATGATATCGGAAGGGGGTCCAGAATTATTAAAAAGTTGATAATGTTATATATGCACAGTCCCAAAGAGAAATTTTGAATTAAAAAAAGGACCAAATTGGTCTTCTGGTGTTTTTATACTTCAACGCGTCACTTGCGCCCGTACAATCCTAGACAATAAATGATAGTTACAGTGTCCTGTGCCAACCCTTAAAGTTTATAACATTAATTTAAAACCACCCTGTATAATCTGGCCAAAGCTGTAGTTTTTTGTTGTATTTCATGTATGTAAATGTATTTTTATCACTTTTAACAAGCATTAAGTTAGTTTTGATATTTCAAATAATATGCATATATAGTTTTTATACTTACCATCATATAAATCATTTTTATATTAAAACATTGGGGTATTAAAAACTGTTTAGAAAAATTATTATTTTTTTAATAGCTCTTATCATTAAACTTACATAATACGTTACGAATTTTTATTTATATCTGAAATTAATTTTATGCTTAAATGTTTATAATACTTTGAGTTCTCTTTTTTATCTAAACTTCTCATCAGACAATTTATTTCAAAATTCTTTTTTGCTATCAATTATAAAAAGCTTTAAGATGTTTGATGCTAAATTATTTTGCAGCATTAAAACATCAGTGGTTTAAAAAAATTTCATAAAGAAGAAGAAGAAGAAAAAAAGAAATTCTTGCTTTGAATTTCGTTTAAGTGTGCTTCATAAATCAGATTAAAGAGCATGTAATGAAAAATTGGATATTTACGATTTTTAAACTTCTGGTTGTTTGATTGCTTTTTAATAGTTTAAATTCTTATTTTTGTTTCTAGCAACTATATCTTCTTTATATATTTTTTAAAAAATATGCTGCTTTTTACATTTTTTAGTATTTTCTCTTTAATAGCTTTAAAATTGCCCATTAAATAGGAAAAGAAAGAAAAAGAAACAGTTTGACTGGAAGTTATTTTTTAAATGTCTTTGGAGATGTGCACAAATTTAATTTAATATATGGTAATAAAAAAAAAAACCGATCGTAGTTTCTTTTACGCTTAATTTCTTATTTATTATTTTCATCTTTATTTCCGGTGGCAGCATTTAAGAATTGAATATAATGGCAATAACAAACTTGAAACTAACATTTTTTTTTTCATCTCCTTCAAATCGTGTTGTTTTTTAATCTTTTGTTTGTTGTTTGTTTTGTTTGTTTTTAAAATAAAACTTGCATGTGGCGCAGCTGTTAGTGGAAATTTTATAAATTAAAAATAATAAAATTTAATGTTTTCAGTAAAACGCAAGAAAAAAAACTATTAAAAAAAAAAACCCAGAAAACATTTAAGTCATAAAAACTATTCAGTCGTAAAACTTATTTTTATATTAGTATGTTGCAATGCATTTTCTGAGCATTATTTAATCTTTTAAAAGCCATATTGGCGAACCAAAAAACAAAATTAACGCTTGTAAAAAATGTTGATTTTTTTTCTCGTTTAACAAATGAAACGTTTTATTAATGGAATTTTTATTTCATTTAATGCATTTTTGTTGGTTATGTTTTTAAATTTACTTACAAGATAATAAAAAAACAGACTTGGAATTAAAACCTGAAAAATATTAAATACCTTTTAATTTTTTTTAAAGTTTTTTTTTATATTTACATCAGAAACCTTTTTTTTTTTGCTGTGCTATATATCAGTAATTGGTGCTGTAATATTTAAATACGCACAATTTATTTTACCCATTCCTGCGAACAAATTACGCCATATTACGTATCAAATGATAAAGCTAATTATATAATGTTATAAGGAAATTTAAATCATGCACATGTGGCATTCATCTTTTTTCAATTAATACAAGCTGCTTAAATTAATAATATAATTAAAAATTCTTAACATATTTCAAGAATTTTTTAAGGACAAAATATTTTATTAATGAACATTTACAGTGGAAAGACGTTGATCGAAATAATAATAATAATAATAATAATAATAATAATAATAATAATAATAATAATAATAATAATAATAATAATAATAATTTTATTAACACATATTTTCAAAGTTATACATTAGCCGACAATTTAAAGTCATGCAAGTACGTTTCTCCCTCTGTCTCCCCCCCCACCTCTTTCTGTGTACATGTGTACGCGACTGTGTGTGAAATAGAAAATCCGATAAAGAAGAGACCCATTGATATATGCATATTTAAAAAAAAAAAAAAAAAAAAAAAAAAAAACAGATATGCTAAGTAGATCGATACAAAACATTAATCTTTTCGGGTCCGAATTTTTTCAGTTTTTATTAAAAATTACTTTTACGTTAATAACATTAACACTAGTTATCCATTCATTGTCTGGAAGATAACAAATGTTGTTGTTTTGCGTACTATTCAAATAATATTAATATGACAAAAGACTAAGGAAGAACTTTTTTAGATGTTTAAAAAAATATTGTATTACAATAAGCATTAACCTGTCTTGCAGCTTTTTAATACTTTTTACGCTTTATTACACAGGATTCTTTCAGGAGAGTAACTTTTATTTTAAATCTATAGAGTGAAATATGTGTTTAAAATAAAAGAATCGCCGCGACTTAACATTACGGAGGGGGATTTGGAAAATGAGGGACCAGCAGCCTTAAGCGTGTTCCATGAATCCTCTACGTTCTTTGTCTTAGGTCCCGAATCATTCCGAAGTATAGTAAACCCCCGATAATTCGGATTAATTGGGACCAGGTCCAATCCGGATAATCGAAAATCCGGATTATCCGGAGAATTAGAAAAAAATGAAATAAAATGAAACATACTTACAGAAAATCACCTTTATAACTTATTGATTATTTACTGACAGTAAAAATGTTTACTTTGTAATAAAAAAGTTAGTAATTTTTTGCTGTGCCAATTTTATATACCTTTTGCGAACCGTACGGTCACACATCCGCTTGAGCATAAGTAGTTCGTTGGGTGTAGTTTAAATAAGAAAGCTAAAGGTATTTTTCCGAAAAAATTTCAGAAAAAAAGTTTTTTAAAATTCAGAATACGACGATGAAACAAGTTAATGTTATGGAAATTAGTCAAATCGCTTCTCAAACTTGAAAAAAATTGAATAAACCGATCCGGATTATCCGGAGATTCGGGTTAACGGGGTTCAAATTAACGGGGTTCTACTGTATTTTCATTGAAATGAATTCAAAACAAAAGATATCATTTGCATTTTAGCTATTACCATTGACTGAATTAATTAAAATATCTTAAAATCTGTAAAAATGTGTTTGAAAATATATTTGAAGAGCTCAGATAATAAAAGTGGTGAGTTGAAAAAAAGAAAAAAAAGTATATGATTGATAATAATCACTTGTCTTTTATTATCTGTTAAATTACAAAAAAGAAAGAAAGAAAAAAAAACTTAGTAAAACTCAGTAAAACTTTTACAGAGATTTTGTTTGGCAAATGAGGCATTTGGAAATAAATGAAACGTGTCACTTACCACCTTTATCGTTTGAGCTCTTTATTTACAAAAATGTATTTACCTTTTGATTAGGTGCAAGGAATGGCGACAATTATCGCAATTTACAAAAAAATTTCTTTGTGCCAAATATTACTTGAAAATATCTCAATATAAATGTTTAGTAGAGATTATTTTTCAAAAACTGGTATGAATATAATAATTAAAAAAAAATAGTAGTTGCTGAGACGTACGGTGTCCTTATCACGTAATGAAAAGGTTAAAAGAAAAAAAGGACATATATATTTTTTCTAATGCACATTCATTTAAAAAGAAACTCCACATTAGATGAAATTTAATTTAAAGTATTAAATATGTTGTATAAAATATATTATTAAAAAGTATCATTTTCGATTAATTTAATCGATTTGCTTAAGTTATCACAAAAAATTAATTACAATTGTTCGAATGTTTAGAGTGTTTATTCTAAAACAGTAATATTTACAAACGTTAAATTACTTCATATTTCAGAAGTGACATTAATTAACTCAACTGTTTACTTTAAAACCATAATAATTATAAAGGGTAAATTACTTTATAACTCAAAAGTGACATTAATGATATTAATATAATATCATTGTTTATTTAAAGCAATTCATAAGTAGTTGATTGCACATGATGGTGAAATCATTTTTGTTGATTACTTCAAGGACAATATTTTACTGTGAACGAACTTACTTCAGTTTCTCTTATGTCTTTGTAAAGCACACACGGTGCTTATATTTCTCGTCGCTATGATTTCGCATACTTGGATAATATGTTAATCCAGTAACCGCAGCAGGAAACTGCATTCCTGTATCTTGTTTTCAATTTACTAAATGTTTCTTTAAGTTGTTAATATAACGCAAAAAAGATATATTAGTGTGAATTTATTTCCACTTGACAACACCAAAGAACTGCTTCGTGAACCTCGGACATCAACATTATGGAGGCACCACCGGCGAGATAACCTGCACACATCGCTTTTTATGGATTACTTCGTTTCAAAGTCGCCGTAAAGGAGCACCCTTCAGCCCAGTTGTTTCAGATAAGTACATTTTGGTTTAATATCAGTTTGGCTTTGTTTTTTAACTTGGTTCACTCATTATTTTAATAATGAGTCAAGAAGATTTAGAAAAGACAGCAATAAATTTACGTGGCAGAGCTAAATCTGCATTAACACGTATCACGAACTTCATTGACGCTGATCAAGTTTTTCAAAAGAATGATTTATTAAATAAATTAGAAAAATTAGAAACAGCTTATTTCGATTTTGATAAATATGATGCACAATTACCAGAAGAATCCTCGGAAATGGAGGAATTTGAAACAAAATATTATGAAACCAAAGCCAAACTGCAATCAGAACTTGAAAAATTTTCTATAAATAGTATGAATGCACATTCTCAAGTTGTTAATGAACAATTACCTATAGTTAATACAACTAATAATTTTAAATTACCCAGATTGAATATTGAGCAATTTGATGGTAATTTCAAAAACTGGATGTCATTTAAAGACTTATATTTATCGTTAGTGCATAATAATGCCAGTATAACAAATATTCAAAAATTTCAATACTTAAGAGGTTTGCTCGGTGAGGAGCCATCTTCAATTATAAAACATATACCCATTTCTGAAACCAGTTATGCAGAAGCATGGGAAAAATTATTGTCAAGATACGACAAAAAAAAAAACAAATTGTCGCAGCTCTTATCAAAACATTTATGGATATACCTCCCATTATTCATGCTAATGCACTTAACTTACGCAATATATCAGATATCTCTGACGAGGTAATTCGTGCTCTCAAATCAATCGATGTTAAAGCATCAGAGAGAGACATTTGGTTAATTCATATTCTTCTTCAAAAGGTTGATAATAAAACACGTGAAGAATGGGCTCAATATTCATCAAAGGATGATTTTCCTTCTTTTGATCAATTTATTCAGTTCATTAATGACAGATGTTTATCTTTAGAATTGTATAATAATGATTATACAGGGTTACATAAAAAAGAGAAACAATTTAATTTTCACAAAGCTCCCGCCAATAACGTTATCAAATGTTTATTTTGTAAAGCTAATCACTTATTGTACAAATGTATTAAATTTAAGGAATTAAATGTAAGAGATAGAAAACAATTTGTGAGAAAAAACAAATTATGTAGCAACTGTTTGTCTGACAAACACTACACATATCAATGTAATTCTACATTTAGCTGTCATCATTGTCAGCTCAAACACCATACGCTGTTATGCGAGAATAAACTACAAAATTATGCGATGTCAACTTCACGTTCGAATGAAAAACAGAGTCGGAAAAGCAAATCTGATTCAGAGGACCTTTTGATTCCTGATGATAATAAAAAAGAAGTTTCTCCTTCAATAAATTCTGTTCAAACATCTTTCGCACTTTTGCCCACTGCTACAGTATATATTTATGATTGCATGGGTCAAAAGCACACGTTAAGAATTATGTGTGACAGTGGCTCAGAATCTACGTTCGTTTCAGAATCATGCATGAAAGTGTTAGGATTCAAAAGGAAAAATGCCAGATTTCCCGTGAAAGGTCTTTCTAATTCAAAAATCGCAGTAACCAAGGGTTACGTAATGATTGATCTTATATCAGTTCATAATGCTGACAGCAAGTTGTCAGTGAAAGCTTTTATTTTAGACGAATTAACAGCTCCATTACCTTCTGAGAAAATAAATGAAGAGCATTATTCACACTTAAAAAATGTAAACTTGGCAGATCCACATTTTGGGACTCCAAATAAAATTGATGTTATTTTAGGATCAGATTACTTTTTTTCTATTTTGCTTCCTGGTCAAATAACATGTGCTCAGAGCAGTTTAATTGCGCAAAATTCGATTTTTGGCTTTCTCGTATCTGGAAAAATGCCGCATCTTAACACGACTCCTAATTCAATGCATAATTTACATATTTATGAACTTAATATTGATAATGAATTAAAACGATTTTGGGAAATGGAAGAAGTATTCAATAATAATGCTCAAATTCTATCTCCAGAAGAACAATTTGTTGAATCCCATTTTCAGAAAACTTACTCAATCAATTCCGAGGGTCGTTTTGTAGTAAAATTACCTTTTGTAAAATCTACGACAGAATTAGGTAATTCTAGACCTGCCGCAATTTCTCGCTTGTTGGCGATGGAAAGGAAATTTAAAGAAAACCCAGAATTCGAAAAGCAATACAAGGATTTTATGCGCGAATATATACAGTTAGGCCATATGGAATTAATAACACAAAATGACATTAACGATTCTGAAAATGAACAATATTTTCTTCCTCATCATGCGGTTATTAAACCTTCTAGTACTACTACCAAGTTGAGAGTTGTGTTTGATGCATCATGTAATACTTCAAAAGGAAACTCCTTGAATTCAATATTGGGAGTAGGTCCTAAATTACAACGGGACATATTTGAAATTTTACTTAATTTTCGAGTTCCGAAAATTGTTTTTTGCGCTGACATAGAAAAGATGTACCGCCAGATTTTAGTTTCTGAAGAAGATCAAAATTATCAGAAAATAGTTTGGAGGTTTAACTCTAATGAGGAAATAAAAAATTTCAAATTAAAAACGGTTACTTATGGGCTAGCTCCAGCGTCTTATCTAGCCACTAAATGTCTCAAACAAATTGCTGATGATTATACACAAAATGCTGTTATTTCTCAAACATTAGAGAAAGATTTCTATATGGATGATCTACTTTCAGGCTCAAACACTGTTAGCGAGGCAATAGAAACTTGTAAAGAAATTACCGATGTTTTGCACGCGCATGGTTTCCACTTAAGAAAATGGAATTCAAATTCAAAGGAATTTCTTAGAGAGTTTGAAGATGATTCCAATACCGAATCGAATTTTGAAATAATTCCTAGTGATAACGGAAGCTCTAAAGTTCTAGGATTAAGCTGGAACTCTTCTTATACTTTTATTTTCAAGGTTTCACTAAATCTCACTCGACCTCTTACAAAGAGGCAAATTTTTGCAGAATCTGCTAGAATCTTTGACCCACTGGGTCTAATTTCCCCATGCACTGTAACTTTAAAAATATTTTATCAAAAACTGTGGTTGACAAAAGGGGACTGGGACACTATTATTCCAGAACATCTAACCGAGGAATTATTCAAATTTCAAAATTCATTCAATGAAATCAATCAATTTTCGATACCAAGATGTGTTACGCTTTCATCCGAGAATGCCTTTGAATTACACGGATTCTCCGATGCGTCAACACTAGCTTATGCCGCCGCAATTTATTGCCGACAAACTTGCAATGGAAAAACCAATGCTTTTCTTTTGGTTTCTAAAACAAAAGTTGCACCAATCAAGCAAATTTCTGTCCCTAAATTAGAACTTTGTGGTGCTCACTTATTATCTAAATTATTCCGCACAGTTATGGACACACTAAAGAATTACAAGTTCGATATTTTTGCATGGACTGATTCTAAAGTAGTCCTTTCATGGTTATCCGCACACCCCCGCAAGTGGAAAACATTTGTGGCGAACAGAACCTCTCAAATAACAGAAGTTTTACCTACTAAGCACTGGGGACACGTTCCCTCAAAAGAAAATCCCGCAGATATCGCTTCTCGCGGTATTGACCCAAAGGGTTTGCCGGAATGCGAGCTATGGTGGAAAGGGCCAAGCTGGCTACTTCTAGACCCATCTAATTGGCCGAAAGACGACTTAAATGTTGATGAATTCGATGAACAAATCAAATCTGAGCAAAGATCGGATCCCATTTTTTCATTTCACATGCAGCCTTCAAATGATGTACTAGATAATTTGTTTCAAAAGCACTCTTCACTTTCAAAAATTATCCGCATTCTGGCATATTGCCTAAGATTCATTAAAAAATGCAAAAATGCTAATGAATATCAAATCCCTTCAACAGTACTTACATCTAACGAAACAAAATCTGCTGAAGAAATTATCGTTCTTTGGATTCAAAATTCTTACTTTAAAGAAGAGTTAAAATGTATCAAGGAACAAAAACCTCTAGCTAAGAAAAGCAAATTACACTCCCTATATCCGTTTATTGATGCTAAGGGTATCTTACGGGTGGGAGGACGCCTGCAAAATTCACAGTTAGCATTTAATCACAAGCATCCGGTAATACTTCCATCACAACATAAAATGAGTGAACTATTGATAATACAACAGCATATTGCCACTTTACATGCTGGACCTTCTCTACTATCGCACATTATAAAACAATCTTTTTGGATAGTTGGAGGAAAAAAGCTCATCAACAAATGCATTAATAGATGTTTAAAATGTTTCAGATATAAGAAAACTATTACAACTCCTCCATTAATGGGGAATTTACCTAAACCTCGAGTAAATCTTGAACGCCCCTTTTTTGCCAGCGGAATTGATTACGCAGGCCCCATATCCATTAAATTTAGCAAGGGTAGGGGTGCAAAAACAACTAAGGGTTACATTGCCTTATTTATTTGTCTTGCTACGAAAGCGGTCCATATAGAAGCTGTAAGTGATCTAACAACTGAAGCATTTATAGCAGCTCTTCGACGTTTTAGTGCAAGAAGAGGTACCCCACGTCACCTTTATAGTGACAACGGGAAGAACTTTCTCGGGGCATCAAGAAAAATCGACCAAATACAGAGGGCATGGTTGTCATTTCCTAAAAATGAAATCATGTCTCAATATTTAACTGAAAAATCCATTGAATGGCATTTTATCCCTCCTTCTTCCCCTCACTTTGGCGGAATTTGGGAGGCTGCAATAAAATCCACGAAATACCATCTCAAAAGAGTAATAGGAGCGACACTTCTAACTTTCGAAGAGCTCGCCACCCTACTTAGCCAAGTCGAAGGCTTACTGAATTCGCGACCTCTTATACATTTAAATGACAATGATAGTGACTGCATAAATGTTCTCACACCCTCACATTTTCTTACAGGTGATGTAATTTTCTCGCTACCGGAGGCGACCTCATCTATTACGAGCAACCCTAGAAATCGCTGGGAGCTGGTGCAAAATTTAAAAAGAGGATTCTCCCATCGATTTAAAAAGGAATATTTGAGCTCGCTCCAAAAAAGAGGCAAATGGAGAGTCGAGCAACGTAATCTTCAACTTGGACAAGTTGTGCTACTCCTTGATGATGCCCAGCCACCAGACTCTTGGCCATTGGGCCAGGTAAAAGAGGTGCATCCAGGAAAAGACGGACATGTCCGTGTTGTGACCATACAGTGTAAAGGATCTTATTTGAGACGACCAGTACACAAATTAGCTCTCCTCCCTATATATCAGGACTAAGGCCTGATAGGGTGGGAGTGTGTTCGAATGTTTAGAGTGTTTATTCTAAAACAGTAATATTTACAAACGTTAAATTACTTCATATTTCAGAAGTGACATTAATTAACTCAACTGTTTACTTTAAAACCATAATAATTATAAAGGGTAAATTACTTTATAACTCAAAAGTGACATTAATGATATTAATATAATATCATTGTTTATTTAAAGCAATTCATAAGTAGTTGATTGCACATGATGGTGAAATCATTTTTGTTGATTACTTCAAGGACAATATTTTACTGTGAACGAACTTACTTCAGTTTCTCTTATGTCTTTGTAAAGCACACACGGTGCTTATATTTCTCGTCGCTATGATTTCGCATACTTGGATAATATGTTAATCCAGTAACCGCAGCAGGAAACTGCATTCCTGTATCTTGTTTTCAATTTACTAAATGTTTCTTTAAGTTGTTAATATAACGCAAAAAAGATATATTAGTGTGAATTTATTTCCACTTGACAACACCAAAGAACTGCTTCGTGAACCTCGGACATCAACAACAATAATAATTAAAAAACATTGAAATAGAACGCTTTCTACTTATCTATACATATAATAAAACAGTAGGACCCGGTGTGTCTGTACATTGAAGATAATTGACAAAAATGGAGTCAGGGCGATAAAAGAAAACCAATGAAACACAAAAAATTTTTTTTTGAATTTTTTGTCTGTCTGTCTGTCTGTCTGTCTGTTTGTTCGAGGTTATCTTCGTAACTACTGAATGGATTTTTATGCGGTTTTCACTAATGAAGAATGCACACTCCCGGGCAGTGTATAGGCTTTGTTTCATCAAAATCGGACAACAGACAAAAAAGTAACAAAAAGAAACAAAAGAAACTATTAGGTGCGCTGCTCACGTTTTTTAGTACATAACGTTTTTTAGTACATATAAAATCCAATAGATGTCACTGTGCGATTTTAAAACGCGCTATCGTTATGTTTTCGCCAGTCTACTTAAGTATGAGAAAGTTTCAAGCTGGCTGTCGTTCCATGTGGTTTAGTCGGTAGAACGTCAGTGCGCCATACTGATGGCCCGGGTTCGATTCCCAGCATGGAATTTTTTTTCACTATGTTGGCATTAACGCCTATAAGCAATTAAAAGAATTTGAAATATTGTATTCAAGGCGAATTTTCTCTCTGGGAAAATTTCCTTGCATTAATATGTCAGTGTAATTTTTTTTTCGATTTAATTTTTTTTTTCGAAACTTTGTTTTTCTTAAAAAATTACAGTAAATATTTGATATTTCCCAACGTTTTTTGAATGATCGACTTGCTTTTTTTTTTTTTTAATGTATGTCTGAACCTTATCTAACTACTTCTTCAAGATTTCTTTAGATAAACCGACCAGCGTAGCGGGCGAAGGCCGCTAGTTTTTAAATAAAAAAAAATATGAGCATCTTAATTAATGGTAGTTGCACAAGTTCATTATTGTAAAAAAAAAAAAAAAAAAAAAAAAAAAAAAAAAAACTACCTTGTGAAAAAAGAGTGCTGTAATTTATTTTTTCGTATTCATTACTAACATGATAATTAACCTCAACATAAAAAATCAATCTTTAAATAGGTACTGAAAACGTACTCCAACTTTAAATTAACCATAATTAAGACTTTTAAAAAGTTAATTGTTCATTTTTTTTCTATTTAGAAAACATTTATTTGCTTTAACAGCGTCGTTATTATGCAACTGTTCAAGGAAATTAGCTACAGTAAATGTTTAATTATAAATAAATTTATGTGCCGGTATGACTGGGAAATTATTTAATTAATAATGGCTTTGTTTTTCATTTAATAAAGCTCAGGATTTGAGATTTATGGTTTGTTTCAAAGAACACCATTTTTCATTTCCTTTTCCAGTAGAAATAATTTGAATATTTTGTACCATGTGAATTAATTCTTTAATGTTTTTAAAATTTGAAAAAACTGTTTGATGATTAATACTGTTTTCTGTATGAATTATACACATTCGTTTCTCGCTCTGTATGCTAATGTTTTCTTTCCCTGTATACGAATAGGCGTCACAATTAACCCTTTCGGGTCCGAATTTTTTTTTTAGCTTTTAGAAAAAAATATTTTTAAGTTAAAAATTTTAACACTAGCTATCCATAGAGATTAATTAGTGTTTAACGGATATTTCATTGTCTGAAAGATAACGTAAGTTGTTGTTTTGCTTACTATTGAATTAATATTCATACGACTGTAGGCTAAAGAAGAATTTTTGGAGATGTTTAGAAAGTAGTGTATTGCAATAAGATTTAACTTATATTACAATTTTCTAATACTTTTTGTTCTTTATTACACACGATTTTTTCAGGAAAGTAACTTTTATTTTAAATTTAATGAGTGAAATATATGTTTAAAATAAAAAATCGCAAACGGCGCAAAAATAATTCGAAAAATAATAATAGTAATTATTATCACTAAATGCTGAAACATAAATGAAGTTATTTAGTAAATGCATAGACATATGCTAACATTACTACATGTAAATAGTAGCAAAAGTATTTCTTAGAACAAAATAATACTCCATCAAAAGACATGTACTATTAATAGTACACCAGAACCAAAAGGGTTAAGATGTACAAAAAGTTTTTTTTTTTTTTTAATTTCTTTTGATTAAAGAATCATTTATATTAACAACGCAGCAGGTTTTATTTTAACCCTTTTGGCCTAACATTTTTTTCGAATTTTGGGGAAAAAATTACTTTTACGCTATCAAAATTAAAAGTAACTATCAAAATCCAGAGAAGTTACAGTTTATTGAAATTTAACGAATGTGTTCTTTAGAGAAACCTCAGAAATGTAATTATTTTGCGTGTCTTTTCATATAACAATAGTCTATTGAAGAATTTTTTAAAGACGTCTGGAAAATGTCGTATTACAACCATATTAAAGGAACATAAAAAATCAGTGGTATTTTTTATCTTTTATCACAAATTGTTAATTCGGAAAATTAGTCACTAATTTAAATTTATAGACTGAAATAACTGTTTGAATTTAAAGAAACGCCAACGGTTTGCTAATAATTAAGAAAACTTTTATTATTTTTATCATTATTTAATGCTGAAACATAAATGATTATACAAAAGTGATTATGATTACACATTTATATGATTATCAGATTTTTGCGCATTTGCAAGACTTTTTTTATAATTTATAGCATTAAACTCTAAGTTTCACTGCAACACAAGCATTATTTAAAGTAATATAATTATGTTAATTCAATATTTTTATAATACCTTTAACAATGATTAATACTCTCAGTGATAAGATTCATATTTCTAATTAAGTTTCTTCATATAATATTAAAAGAATCATCTCTTTTTTTGCATTTAATTCAAAATGCTGAGAAAACAACATTACAATTTTACCCTTATGCAAGACTGTCAAAGGGTTTAAAAAAAAAAGGAACGCATTTGTGACCACCAGAGCCGAAAAACTTGAAATCGGCTCTCGTTTAGTAAAGATCCGAGTATTATAAATACAGTTTAAAGCGGTTTTATTACATCGCTGTCTTATTAAATGTTACAATCCTCCAAGTGATTTTTAAGTATCGGATTTATCATAAGTTAATAAATTTGAGAGGAAAAAAAATATGCAAGTAAGTGTAAAATTACCTAAAAAAAAGCTTTTTACTTTATTGTAAATTTGATACTTATTTTCATGAAATAGACTATAAGGAAAAACCAAACAAAATTTTGAATCAATTGAACGATATACATAAAAGTATTGTCACTTGGAACATGCCTATTCTTCGAAAAAACACAAACTGAGAAAAATCACTTTTTAGGTAGATTTCGTATGAAATACTACCTATTGCATTGTCTCCCATGTTGGAATTTCTGAAAAATTTTTGCGGATCTACACGAATCATGACTCCTAGACCCCAAAACTACCATCAGTAAAAAAGTTTATATATATATATATATATCTATCTATCTATCTATCTATCTATCTATCTATCGGTGTATATCACTTTCTTCTAGACACGATAACTTCCATAATTATGCTCAGATCTTCATCAAACTTTTACATAAAATCAAGGGGCATAAAATCTCGGTTAAGTTCGTTAATGGGCAAAATCGGACCAAGGGGGTCAAAGTTAGGAGGGTTTTTGTGAAAACAGAAAAAATGCGATAACTTTTTAATTAAAATAGATATCGAATCGGTTTAAAGTTTATATTACTTCTAAAAGATGAGGAAAAAGTTTATGCGTGACAGATTTTTGATAAAGTTAAAAATGGGCTCAAGGGGCGAAAAAAACATGGTTTTTGGGAGAAAAAAAATCATAACTTCGTCAATTCTCAAGATATCAAATCCAACTAAATTTTATATAAATGTACTCAATATTATCTAAAACTTTTGTATTTACAAGTTTTTGATAGGACCAATTTTTACCGATGAAAAAAATTAAAAACGAAAAGAAAAAGGAGGGAGGAAAAAGAAAAAAACCCATAACTTACTCAATTCTTAAGCAATTAAATCTAATTAAATTTATTTTACATCTTCAGAATAATATCTACAACTTTTATATTGACAAGTTTTTCATAGAACCAATTCTTATAGCAAAAATAAATTAAACAAAAATAGGAGTTGGAGAAAAAACCTTAAATCCAAACTGCTTATATTCTGACTCATTTTAAAATTCATTTTTGATTTTAAACGCATCCAAATGACAGATCCTCTTATTTAGCAACTATATAATGCGACTTATTGGCCAATTTTTTGATAAAGGCAGAATATATTTTTAAAAAGGCTGCCAAAAGAGGTATTTTGAACAGATTTCCCGAAGTTTTCATCATTAAAAAATTCATTAAGTATAACAAATTGCGTTTTTCATGAGTCATTTTTAAATTAATTTTTGTTCTCAAACCCATCCAATTTACAGGTCCTATTATTTAGGAACCATATAACTTGACGTATTGGCCAGTTTTTTGATAAATGCAGAATATATTTTTTAAAAGGCTGCCAAAAAGGGTATTTTGAACAGAATTTCACGAAGTTATCGTGATTAAAATTTGAGGAAATTTAAGAAATTGCGTTTTTACCGAGTCATTTTTAAATCTTTTTTTGTTCTCAAACGCATCCAATTTACAGGTTCTCTTATTTAGGAACTATATAATGTGACGGAGTGGCCAGTTTTTTGATAAAGGCAGAATATATTTCAAAAAAGGCTGCCAAAATGGGCACTTCGCAAAAAATTTCCCAAAGCGAGATGATTAATGAACTGTGGGTATTCAAATAACAAATTGGTTATTTTATGACTCATTTTTAAAACCAATTTTGCTCTGACGCGCATTCAATTGACAGTTTTTTGTTACTTAGGAACTATATAATGTGCGTATTCTTCGATTTTTTGATAAAGGGTGAATATATATATTTTAAAAGCTGTCAAAGTAAGCACTTCGCAAAAAAATTTCCCAAAGCGATCATGATAAAAGAATTGATGTTGTATTCAAATAACAAATTGTTTATTTTATGACTCATTTTTAAATTCAATTTTGCTCTCAAACGCATTCAATTGACAGTTATTTGTTATTTAGGAACTGTGTAATGTGCCGTATTGGTCAGATTTTTGATAAAGGCTAAATATATATTTAAAAAAATCTGTCAAAGTGGGCACGTCGCACAAAATTTCTCAAAGCGATCTTGATTAAAGAATTGTGGATGTATTAAAATAATAAATTGGTTATTTTATGACTCATTTTTAAATTCAATTTTGCTGTCAAACGAATTTAATTAACAGTTTTTTGTTATTTAGGAACTATATAATGAGCATATTGGTCAATTTTTTAAATAAAGTAAGAATATAATTCAAAATATATTGCCAAAATGGGCATTTAAGTAGAGATAGGCATTTTTTTTTTTTTTTTTTTTTTTTTTTTTGAGATGAAAACTTTTCGAAATCTACCTCCGCCTATAGGCCATGCCGAAAGGGATTTTTCTTATACAGTGTACAATTTTACCCTTTTGCAAGACTGTCAGAAAGTTAAAAAAAGGAACGAATTTGTGACCACCAGGGCCGAAAGGATCGAAATCAGCCCTGATTTAGTAAAGATCCGAGCATTATAAATACAGTTTAAAGCGATTTTATTACATCGCTGTCCTATTCAAAGTTACTTAAAAGTGATTTTTCTCAGTTTGTGTTTTTTCGACGAAAATTCATGTTCAAAGTGATAAAACTTTTATGTATATTCTTTAATTGACTCAAAATTTTTGTTTGGTTTTTCCTTATAGTCTATTTTATAAAAATAAGTATCAAAGTTTTTTCTTACTTTTTTTTTAAAGATAATTTTACACATACTTGCATATTTTATTTTTTCCCTCCCAAATTCATCAACTTATGATAAATCTAATATTTAAAATTACACAGAACACTAACACCAATAGCTTAAAAAAATAGCTCAAAATATTCAAAATTGTACGAAAATATGCTGTTTAAAATATACTTAATTTTCTTCAAAATTTATTGATAAAATAATTTTTCTTCATTGAGTTCTTTATTACTATGCCAAAAATATATCCTAAAATGGCACAAAGGGTACAAAGTCC
This sequence comes from Maratus speculifer, assembly GCA_964019185.1. NCBI lineage: Eukaryota > Metazoa > Arthropoda > Arachnida > Araneae > Salticidae > Maratus > Maratus speculifer. The sequence goes on from OZ025291.1 coordinate 343,263,159, forward strand.
CTTTAAAGGAAGGAAAATTCATGACTTTATTTTTTCAAATAAAGAATAAACTCTTAAAAAAAACAGAGGAAGAAAGCGGAAAAAAGCTTTTAAATTTATATAAAGAGAGATATAAATGAATGACTATTGTACAATTTTAGGTAACAAATGTATGGCAAGAATCAATTGCAAATACCTATTGAGCCGCCTTTTTTTACCCTTCAAGATTATAAGTCGATCTTTTATTTTCAGTCATCAAAACTAACATTTTTTGCTAAAAGTACCACAATAAATTTCAACTATCACTATGATTAGTTCTTTTCTCTCATCTATTTTTTTTTCTCATTTCTCTACACGTGCGTTATTACTCACAAAAGAGAAAAGAAATGTGAATCATTCCGGTTTTTTTTTTCCTTTTCAAAAGACTGAAAACTCGCTCTCATTTTACCATTTTCTCGATGAGCATTATCGGAATGATCTTATTTGATTTACAGCCAGTTATTCGTTTCCTGTCTCAAACAGATTTTTTTTTTCAAGAAAGAAGGAAAAGAAAAAAAAGACAAAATTGCTTCTTTTTTTTTTCTTTTTCTTTTAGTGCTTTTATCGTATACAATCCATATATTTTTTTTGCCCTTTTCCAATCTCGCTCAGCGGAATAAGATACACAAGTAGGGAAGATTCGTGTTTCATAGTTTTCTTTACCCAAATTTCCTTCTAGAAAAATTCTCGTCGATCACGATAAAAGAAAAAAGAAAATTGTGTTTAGAATATTTTGTATCAAACTTGCATTAAACTCGGATATTCTTTTTCTTTAGTTTTACGTTTTATCTTAAAGGGAAAGCTGGAAGAGTTGAGGATTACAAACAGTAAAGAAATTTTTTTGAAGGACTTCAAAAGAGTTTAATAGCTAATAAATAAATTATTGATTTTGTACAAAAATTAAACGTTTTGTTCACCAGTTTTTTTTTCAGTTTTATTTCGGCAATCAATTTGTAGAGGAAAATAATCCTTCTCTATTTCTCAGACTCTCTCCCCCTTTTTTCTGTCTCTCTCGCTGTCTTTTTATCTCTGTTTTTGCATGCATGTATTTACATAATTACGACCGCACCTAAAAATGAGGAAGAATCTTGGCCATCTACTTTTTTCTGAATAAGTTCTGCTTATCCTCTCACCATACAGGAGAATGCATTATGTAACAAAATTCTATTATTAAATACTAAATAGTAAGTATTTTCTTAACGTATTATTTTATATAAGGTTATTTCATGCGTGACCGTTATATTTTATTGACGTTCTTCTTTTAAACGAGCAAACAAATGCAAAAAGTAAAGGTATATCATAGCAAACGTTAAAAACAAATAATAATAATAAAATAAAATAAAAAAATTGAAAATAATTTTTTTTTAAATCACTGATACCGTTACGATTAAGGAAGGGGTGGAAGTTCAAAGGATAAGAAGACATGATATCATTAATGAGTGAGGTATCCAAAATCACCAAAAAATGATAAAGTTACACATGGTACAACACTGTAATAGTAAATTTTTGATTAAAATTGAAAAAGAAATGGGATTCGAAAGGAAAAAATGAAAGAAGGAAAATTCACGAGTGTATGTATATTATCATAAATACAGTAATTTCAATTTTTTGTTAAATCTTTATGCATGTGTGGATTAAATCCAATGTTTTCAGTTTGATTCATATTTTAATAATAGTGACGAGACTCTCGGATCATTTTACGAATTCCTTTTTTTTTATTCTTATAATGTTTAAATTAAAAAAACTTCCAATTGATATAAAACAGAGTAAAAGTAATGTAACCATAGCACTGTATTCTATTTAAGGTAAGGGTCCTCGGTACCCTTCATTCAGTGAAAAAATGACGAAAATTAAGATTTTCTAATTTTTTTGCTTAAATTATACTTTATTTTCCCAAGTAAATTATGATCACGTTTAGTAACGATCCGAGTATCATAAACTTTAAAGCGGTTTTATTGCATCTTACCTTAATTAAAAAGCAGTGCTATGGTTAGATCAATTTTATTCTGTTATATTAATATGCACATGGGAAATTTTGTAATTGACTTTTATCGTCTCTTATTTAATGTGCTCTACTTGTAAATAAATAAATAAATAAAATAAAAGAATATATACATAGAAGTTAAGTTACGGAGTAAAACAAACCTTACAAAAGTTATACGGCGCATATCACCGTATATCCTCTACTACAGCCAGCATCTTATTATAATGGTTATAATTAGTGATGCCCGGTGTTACGCGAACGTCGTTTCAAAATATTTCAAAATATATATTTTTAATTTTATCTAACAGTTGAATTATCTGTGAATATTATAACAAAATATTTCAAAATATATTTTTTTAATTTTATCTAACAGTTGAATTATCTGCGATTAAAGAGGGTGAAGTAAATTCTAATAAAAAATTTGTGATATCTAAAACATTTGGAACACAGATTTACGCCGTACATTTGGAGTATAACACAAATACAAATTAAAATGAAAAAGTCACTACAATGAATATTCAATATTGAATGACCATCGAATAAATGAATATTCATTGTACTGCGTGTCTATTGTACTATAATAATTATTTTTATTTCTTTCCTCATCATCATAGATTCAATAATGTTTCATGAATACGCTAATTAGCTGAAAAAGTGAGCTTATTGCAATTTATATTTTGTATTTAATTGATTTGTTATATCTTAAACCGTTAAAAACTTACATTAATTATTCCCAAGCGCAAATAAACAGATGCTTAAAAAATAATAAACTTAGAATAAAAAAAAACTGCAGATAATTGAATTAGCATTACTTTTAATAGAATATATGTTGAAGAATGTACAACGAACAAAATCGATTGACAGTCGTAATTTATAAGCACCTTCCTAATCGAATTCATAGATTACTTTATAATGAACATGTATTTGTAGATATGCTAACAAAATTTATTGTGAAGAGAAAAATAATGATAATGTCTTTTGCGATATTCTAATTTGACAACTGAGCACGAAATATCACATCCAAATTTCAAGTCAAATGAAATGTAATAATCCAAATTAAGTAAGAAGTATATAAATTTAGAAAATAGTAATAGTAATAATAATAATAATAATAAATTTTTAATAAAAATTAATAGCGGCGAAAGCAAAAAGCAAATTAATTGAAAATAACTTTTATATAAAAAAAGGTTATAGAAAAAAATGAAACATTACCAAGCTTTATTTATGTACCAAAGTGCATTTTCATTGTTTAAACATAAAAATAAATGTTTAAATATTTCTACTTCTAATGAACGCGACAACGTACGCAAAAGAAAAATAATTGAAATAACATGTAACTTTAATTTTATAATTAGTATATTCCAACAACGAATATTTAAAGGGAAACTTGACTTTAACTACAGGTATATATTTTTCGAATAAACTAAAAGTCCGAGGTAACTTCAGATTCCAGAAATCAAACATTTTCTCCTAATAACGCGACAACATTTCCTCTAAAATTTCACATCTGAAATATAGTGTATAAGAGAGAGAAAGATGAAACTTCTAACCTAGTACTTAACTCAACGAGCTAAAATTGCAGAGCTAAAAGATTGGAACAAATAAGAAAATGAAGAAGTTAACTCGAACTGTATTTTTCTTTTTCTTTTACTTCCTTTTTTTTTATCCTGAGAGAATAAATACTGTCTTAAGGGGCTAAAAAAAAAAAAGAATTCGCTATAAATCAAAGAAAATGACTCCAATAATGTTGAATTGGCGAGACAATTTGCAGACGGTTCAAGAACACTTGAAATTGCGAATGTACTTCTTACTTTTATATTTTTACGTTGGGAGTACCTTAGAATCTAATGATGAGTAGGAAATATTTCGCTTAGTATTTAGAAATATTTTCATGTAAAGTATTCTTTATTTAAACTTAATAAGATGAAATAAAAACGGTCGGGTTTAAAGATTCAACGCTAATGAATTGAGAGTGATTAAACCATCACTAAGGGGTGTGCAAATACAACATTATCAACTTTTTGGCAATTTCAGACCCCCTCCCCACTCCTCGGTAATGATATCGTTATCAAAGAGTAATTAGAATTTCTTTTGTTTGGTGTTTGGAGTGATATGCAAAACTGTTTGCTGTATTTTTTTGTTTACAAATAAATAAAATAAGCTTTTTAAGAAAAAAATATCAACCGACTTCAAAAAAGCGCTAAAAAGAATTAAATAATTCTTTAAAATTCTCTAATGACAAAACGTTATCCAATAAGCACACATCGGATATCAGGTACTGGCATAAAAAACGGTTAAATTTAATATGTATAATTTAATATCCACCAAACATAGATTTTAGAGATAATATTATTTTACAAGAGATGAATTGACATATTTATGATTTATTTTATGAATATATACATATAAAAAGTAATGAATTACTTTTTGAAGTTTGTGCCAAACAATCACAATCGATAATGATTATCCCTATTTTAATTATGGTACTAGGCATAATTTAGCTACAATTCTTAATATACATCAAATAGTTTGGCACCAACTTCAAAAAGAAATTCATTACTTTTTATATGTATATATTCATAAAATAAATCATAAATATGTCAATTCATCTCTTGTAAAATAATATTATCTCTAAAATCTATGTTTGGTGGATATTAAATTATACATATTAAATTTAACCGTTTTTTATGCCAGTACCTGATATCCGATGTGTGCTTATTGGATAACGTTTTGTCATTAGAGAATTTTAAAGAATTATTTAATTCTTTTTAGCGCTTTTTTGAAGTCGGTTGATATTTTTTTCTTAAAAAGCTTATTTTATTTCCTGCTTTTTAGTTATGCATACCGTAATACATAATTATGTGTACTGACACACGATAGCTTTTTGCAATGCATTACTAATGTACGCACTTTGCTAAGTTCTGATGTAATCAGTTTACTTGTCACTGTTTGATTGTCAACTTTTCTGAAACCACTTACAATATCAGTTAGTATCGTTGTGAATCTTAAGAATTTCTTTGTATGGTAACTTCTTCAGACAAGATCTGCCACTTCGAAAAGCTACCGCATTTATGAAATCTTAGTCTGCATCGAATCCTACGGTCATCGAAAGTGGGTATCAAAAGGTGACAATCCATCAAGTAAAGTGTCCTTACACATAAGAGTGCGACATAGTGCTTCCATATATGAGCACGCAGCAAAATGACTTCATATATTAATGTATAGTAAAATGCTTTTCTAGTGTAGTCAGTCAAAAGTACTCCCCCTTCACTCAGAAAAAGGAAAAAAAAAAGATTTTAGCAAAAATCGCACGATGCTTCAATCCATAAACAGCAACAATCTAATACCTATACAGGCAGTAATGGCATCGGAAATGAGCAGTGGCGATTCCACGAGGAATCTGAAACTCATAACCAATACCTGGCTGCCTCTATAAGAGAGTGACAGCATTTGATTCCCAAATATTTCTTTTACAGACGCTTTTGTCCCAACAACACTGTTAAAAATTTGAAACTTTTGCTGTACACTGTTAAAAATCTGCTGCATTTTTTTTGCTACGCACTCCAGTGCTTGTATAGATAAAGGTTACTTGACTGTATTAAGGAGCATTGTCATAGGTCGCAGTAGAGACATTATATACAAGCGGCGGAGTGCGTTGCAACAAAATGCAGCAGATTTTTAACAGTGTATCATCACTTCACCGCTTATATAGAAAACGATTAGTTAAATGCATTATGAAGGATTCTCATTGATAAAAATAAAGATATTCTATAAAAGCGATGGAGTGACGATGCAGCAAAAGTTGCAAATTTTTAACAGTGCATTGCATTGCCAGGCATTTTTTATTATGGAATTTGATGATGATTTCCAGAAAGAATTCGATTGTACTCGCATGAGAAGTTAACAAGATTGACAAAAATTGCCCGCTCAACAAGATGGTTGGTGACTCGTTTTTGTCCAGAATCGTTTCAACCAATTATATACTGTGCTACATGTGTCGTCATATTCATAGCGAGGAATCCTACACTGTAAAAAAATTGACACTTTTGCTACATCATCACTCTATTGCTTTTATAGAAAACGATTACTTCACCCAATTACGAAGCATTCTCATGGGTCAAAAGAGAGATATTCTACAAAAGCAGGAGAGTGGCGAGGCAGCAAAAGGGTAACATTTTTTACAGTAACACTGTAATCGGAAATGAGCGGTGGCGTATTCGATGAGGAATCTGAAACTCATTACCTATACCTGTCTGCCTCTATAAGAGAGTGACAGCATTTGATTCCCAAATATTTCTTTTACAGACGCTTTTGTCTCAATTACACTACAAAAACTTTGAGCCTTTTGCTGCATCATCAGTCCACCGCTTTTATAGAAAACGATTACTTTACTGTGTTATGGAGCATTCTCATTGGTCATAAAAGATATATTCTATAAAAGCTGTGGTGTGACGCTGCAGCAAATGGGTCAAAATTTTAACAATGCATCATGGAGCATTCTCATGGGTCAAAGGAGAGATATTCTATAAAAGCGGGGGAGTGAAGATACAACAAAAGGATCAAAATTTTTACAGTGTACAAGGTAAAAAATTTGGCTCTTTTGCTGCATCGTCAATCCACCGCTTTTATAGAAACTATTACTTCAGCCTATCGTGGAGAATTCTCATGGGTCAAGAGAGAGATATTCTATAAAAACGGGGGAGTGATTATGCAACAAAAGAGTCAATTTTTTTACAGTGTACACTGTTAATAAATGTAAACTTTGTCCAGTTAGGATTTCACACTTTGAAAAGATCGTGTGTAACATAAAAACGTAAGTGTAACATAAAAACATGAAAAATGAACGTTTCTAATTGGTGGATTGCTTCGAAAAGATATTGAATTTTAATGTTTTAATTTTTTAAAAAGTTCTAATCAACAGATTTTTATGAAATTTAAATGGGACCATATGGGCCCCATACGCTTTCAAACAAAAAAAGAATTATCAAAATCGGTTCATATTTACGAAAGTTATGCGTGAACAACAAATACATACAGGTCGAAATCATAACCTCCTCTTTGAAGTCGGTTAATAAAATAAGGAGACCACGAGGTCTACTCTTGACCGAAAATAACAACTTTTTACCAAATTGTTAAAAAAAAGTGAAACCGAAAACAAATGAAAGAGCGCTGAATATTTTCCCGTATTTATTTTGTTTCACTGCACAAGATCAAATATTTGTACAGAATGACATACCACTATTTACTTTTAAGTTATTAACGAGCTACGGAGTCTGAAATTATCTTGCTCCCAGTAATTTTTAGAAACTTGTAATACAAGAATTGAATTATAGATATTTTTTATTCTTGTAGCTTTAATGCTGACGAAATAATAAAATAAGCCCGAAAAATACGTAAAATATTATGTGAACTTTTCGTAAATATGTTACTATTTCAAAAACTTTAAAAAAAGAAATAAAATAAGGAATGTAGAAGATGATTTTAACAAGTATTTTATAATTATTTTTAAACTAGTTTCTTGGTATATTTTTACATAGATAAAAACAACAACTTTGAAGCAATGTAAAAACACTAGTCGATTTTTAAATACAGAACTTGGAATAGCTAAGGTAAGGTCTCAGATCTTTTAGAGGAACCCAAGTTTTTGTTTATCTGAAGATTGGATCTATTTTAATTTTATTCTGCAAAGTAAACTATTATAAATTTAAAACCAGCTGTAATATTTAATAATTTGCAAATTTTTAGGAAAATCTTCTGCACTATACTAAGAATACATTTTTTTCCTTTTACAAAATGTAATGAATAATAATTTTTTATTCTGATATTTTTGATAATTAACTATAACTACATAAATTAAACGCATGCAGAGCAATAATTTTAACTAATTTTATAATAATAAAAAAAACTACAAGCAATAAAGTGAACAAATAAAAATCTGCAAAATGAAAACGAATACTATTTAACAATAAAAAGTGCATTTCATTTTTAAATTTAAACAATAAAATTATAAAATCCTTTTATGTAAAAAATAAAAACAGCTTTTGTTTTAATTTTTAATTTTAATAGAAATTTTCTGTATTGTAGATAATTTAACAGTGAAAGGAATTTTTTTTATTTTCTTAGTTATTAACCCTTTCGAGCGGCACGTAGAGGTTGCAAATAATTCGCAATTTTCCTACCAGTAATTTTGAATAGAAAATTTTGTTTATATATATATATATATATATATACCAGGTGTCCCAAAAATGACTGATGGATTTTAAAATTCAATAACTTGCAAACGGTGACAGCTATTTAAAAAATTTTTGCAGGAGGGTTATATATAATGTCAAGAGTTTTTTTTACCGTTATTTTTTTTAGTTCGCATCTCAAACAATAGGTGGCGCTGACGGCGATTGAAGGTCAGGTCGACGCTTCACTCAGCACTGATCACCTGGCCTTCAATCGCCGTCAGCGCCACCTATTGTTTGAGATGCGAACTAAAATAAAAAATTACGGTAAAAAAACTCCTGACCCTATATATAACCCTCCTGCAGAAATTTTTTAAATAGCTACCACCGTTTGCAAGTTATTGAATTTTAAAATCCATCAGTCATTTTTGGGACACCCGTATATATATATGTAAGAAAATACAAAAAATCAGACCTATTTATTACTTTTTTAATAAATCGCCCCTCAATGTGGATACGGGCCCCATGACTAATAATCACGGGTTTTACAGGGCAACAAGAAACCTAAGTTTATCGTATTAATTTAAGTAAAACACATGGCCTTTTTAACTGGTAACCCCCCTCGGGAGATGAGAAATTTCTATACATCTACGCACTTGGTCTCCAGAGCTCATAATGTAAAGACTTGCGAAAAGATTTTGTTATGTTTTAAATAAATCGTAATTAAAACTCATCCCCTTGAAGTCTGTCGTTTTATGAAAATGCGACATATATATATATATGTATATATAAGTGTATATATGTGTGTGTGTGTGTATGTATATATAAACTTTCAAATTATATAATTGTGGTTTTGTAAACTGAGTAACCGTTCCTTACTCATATTTATTCATTTTATATTTTGTGCCACCGTTTTCTTTATCGAAAAAGAAATGACCCATTTTTTACTAGCAGCATAGCGTTAAAGTTAATAAACCTACATTTTTTTCCAGAATAAAAGAAAATCAATGAAAAATTAGTCCTTCTTCTTAGAAAATACTAATTATGGCTAACTTTTTCATCTCATAGATATACAGTTCTCTTTTTTTTTTTTCTAAATTATTCCCTTGAACAAATGACCAATTAAGTTTTTATTATGTACATTTTTCAGTGATCATTTTTCTTTCTTCCAGATAAAATGCTGTTTTTATTACTACTTTTATCCATAGAGTAATAAATAAATGAATAAATAAATAAATAAATAGTCTTTTAAAGAAAAATTATGGATGAGTATTGCAAAAAATAACTCATAATGAATAATTATAAAACGTTAAAGATACTAATTTAAAACAATTTGTTTCAGTTTTCATTTTTGTTAGTCACAGCTGTGTAACTAATTATGTTTATAAAAATAGTTCAGCAGATCAATCAAAATTAAATAAAAACAAAAGAAAAGAATTAATGCAGGCAGAGAATTTATGTAAAGTATGTAAATGTTTCACAGGTTAGAATAAGTATATTGTCACGTTATTTGAAAATGTTTTTGTTAAAACATCTTTCATAATAATAATGTGTAATTTTAATGATAAACAAGAAAGGTATATCATGCATCATAGATAGATGGATAAATTTCAAACAATATGAACTGAAAAATCTTTATACACTTTATTAATATTTCTTAATTACATTTAATTATAGATCACAGATAATCTGAACTGCTCCAATATGTTATGTAAATTTGATTTCTAGAGTATCATAAGTCAAATAGGTGTTTGCATCAAATTTTGATACTATACACCCAAGTCACCATCAAAATTGACCAATAGCCAAAGTTACCGTCACTATTTATTACTAAGATCAATTTTTATATTGGTCAGTTCAAACCCATTATTCACAAATTTAATGGCAACAATAATGTGAGTATATGGAATATATTTTTACTAATTTTTTATAAAAAATAACACTTTTTTTGTAAAAAATTGAGCACAATCGAAAATTATTTTAAAGAATATTTGCCTATAGATGCTAATGAGCTCAAATTATTTTCAGTTGATATGTACAGTAATTATTGATCATGTATGCATCGCATAATTTTAAATAAGTAAAACTTAGTTCGGGTTGAAAATTCACTACAAGTGAAATTCGCCATAAATCTTAACGTATCTGAATTATTTTTTGCTTTCCTTTATACAAATATACATCATTTTTCAATTTAGGGAACATGTTGTAATAAATATCAATGATACACATCAATTTTGTGACAATCGAAGCATATTTACAGCTAATAGGGTGTAGTACACATGCAGACAAACAAAATCGTTAACACTTGATAAGTATATTGTAAAATCTAAAATATCTTATAAAATTTGTCTTTCGTTATAACCAGATTAATATTTAACTTTATCTGGATATTTTATTCACAACCTTATTATGGTGAAAAAACATAGTGAAAAATACTTAAAAGTTTTTTTTATAGGAGCTGTCTCATGCTAATATTTATTGAATGCGTTTTTTTTTCTCTCCACGTTTTTATTTTTCAACAAGAAATCATAGTTCCTTGTTAGCAAAATACATTTAAGATTAATGAAGTTTATTTGAATCATATTTGAAAAAAAAAAGTTTAAATGAATAAATAATAAGCTACTGTTCTTTGAAGATACTAATTATGATTAATTTTCACGATCGAAAAATTATATCCAATCCCTTTTCGTACTTTTTTTTGTTTTCAAACAAATGAACGAAATGTTTTTATTTTATATGTTTCACAAATATTATTTTTTTCTAGGTAAAGTATGATTTTACAATTTAATTTGCCCGTACAATTGCTATTTTTCTTTTATAAACATTTTCAATAAGTTTATTTGTTTTCAAAAGAAATTTAATAATTAATGCATTTAAACGAATACAAATGCTAATTAAAAGCAATCATTTATTTCACAGCTATATAATTGTTAAAAAACGCTGTTAAATAAATATCCTATAAAAATTAAATAACTTTTTTTTAAAAATATAAAGAGCTTTTTCACATCGTTCTTTTTACTTCTTATGAAATTAGTAGTATATTTATGTTATAGAGATTATTTTGATTCGTCCGACATTTTATTAAAGAAGAAATCATCAGATTCCAGCAGAGATTATGTAACACTTTCCAACTTACAACTTTACAGTTTATTAAGACATCTAACTCTTAAAATTTGGTTTCTAGTGTTTTAGATGTTTGAGCTGTCGAAGTTGGATAATACATTTAAACTCTTCATCGAAAATACTCAGGACACACATTTAACCTTACACGGCCCAGTGGTTCCACTTCGGGCACACCTAATTTTAATTTAAAAAACTTGCAGATAGTACCAGTAATATTTTAATAAAATTTTGCTTTTACTATGAAAGCTTAAATTAAGATGTTCTTGATTTCTAAAAATGTCGCTTGTAAATTCTGGTGTCAGTCAATAATTTCTCATTTTACGAACAGAATTTGTCCGTCCCGGAAAGTGTTAACTATTTTTTTTAATTGTTTTTTGACCTTTAAATATCCCGTTAATCTCCCCTTCCCCGACTTCTCATAAATCAAGAAATTTAGGTCCAAAGTATGCATTATGGGGCACATTTGATACTAGTCGACTGGAAGGTTCCTAAGAGGCGTCTCAAACATTACGAATTTTTTATGGGAGGTTTTTAAATTTTATAGGAATTTGATATAAATTCATTTACTCATTCAAATTTAATTGTAAATTTCATTCATTTTCGAAATAATTGAAATAATTTTATGAAGTACTTCAATAAAAATTAATTACTACCTATTTAAACAATAAAATTAAAATAATTTAAAAAAGTAATTACATTAATTTCATTAATTTCATTGATATTCTAATAACAAGGGTTATTGGATGGTCGCTCGCTTCGATAACGTAATACAATTAAATTCAGTTGTAAACTACTCTTCAAGAAATAAACCATATGTCAACGGTAATGCATTTGAATAATTAATGAAGTTGAAATACCACTTCATTAATAATTAATAATATTTATTACGCATCATTATGTTATACGCATATCACGTTTAAAAAATTTGTTCTATTGTATTGATTATTCATCAAATTTGTTCATTTTTATCCAAAACTATAATATAATTAATGAATTTATTTTGTATATTTATTATTTTAAAGAAAAAAACAAGCAATCTGTCAGGTTCTGATAGACACCTCTGCTAAGGAATGGAATTTCCGCTGTTTCTCTATTTCAATATTTCGTATTGTATGGCTGTGTATCAGAATTTCCAAGGTGACATTCCTTCTTTGTGGAAAGGAGATTTGACAGATAATCCTGTGCAGGTGGTGAATAAAAGAAAGAGAAGATTGCTGAGAGGCATGTCCATCTGTCAGTGAGGTATGCGGATGATAAGCAGATTAGCAGCATGTCACTAAGCAAGAAAAGAATGGAGGATGTGTCCAATGAATGAACTTCAAAGGGGGTTGACATTCGTGTGACCCAGTGAGTTGAGAAGGGCAAGTCTTGTCTCAGATTAAGTCAGTCTGTTCCTGGGTTTCGTACCTAGCGGGTGTGTAGAACTGAGGTCCTGATAGTGTGCTCTGTGTTGCAGAGCGGGAGCAGTGCATCTCTGGGCCGAGAAGTGTAGGCCGAGTATACTTGTGTTGGGAGACTCAAGGTTGATCTCCGATAAAGTGAATTTAACGTGCATTGAGTGTGAGGTGGAAAGTGTAATTGGAATAGTACACAGCCAACTTTTACTGTATATAATTTAATGTTGAACCGGATCACCTATATCCGAGTTGTAATTGTATATAATTGTAAATAGCGTATTTAGTGTGTACAGATATTCTTAATAAACTGATAATTCAGTTACTTGACAGCGTAAGTCTTCATTTACACAATCCTCACAAGGGGTGACCGATATCACCTAGTAATATCGGTGGTGGCAGCTATATCTACCACGGACTTTCTTCAAAGTTGTGTGGACTGAGAAGAACGTCCGACACAATCTATTTTTTTTTTTTTACAAAATTATTTGAGTTACAGTCAAATTACAAAATATAATTTTACTTGTGTCTTGAAATAACTTATTGTATTTATTTAGGATGTTACTTTATTTGCTTATTCCCAAACTGCCAGAACATGTAACCAAAACGTTTATAAATACAATGAAACCATAAAAAAAATTATCATAAAGCATTGCAACACAACAGACCACATTTATTATATCAACCAACATTTTTTTCTGTCTACAAAAATAGTACTTTTATATTTGAAGTGCCAGTTCAGAAAAATAGAATCAAGTGAAAAAATATTTATTTTATCTATCAAATAAAGTTTATATCTTAATAAATTAGTAAATGAATTAACGAATCTGTTAGCTGAAATATAAATTTATATAAAAAGAGTCACATTTAATTTAATAATTGCAACAGATTTAAACTTCACTGTGATTAATATGCAAATAAATACAGCATCTTAATTAATAAATACCATAAAATTAAATTTAACCTATTTGTGATTTCAGATCTCAGATGTTCAAAATATACGAGCATTGTTAGCTTAAATTACTTTCAAAATTATCGACTTTAAAGAGATTCAATTGCAGATTATATTCACTAGCAGATTCCACTAATTAAGACGAATAATTTCAAGGAGTCTGATAATGGAATTTACATCTTTTCTATTATTGGCTTTATTTTATTTAAGCATCGATGTAAAATTCTAGACAATGAATGAATACAAACAGTTTCTGAGGGAAATGTTATTTGAAGTATCACACAAACACTTTCATATATTAAATGTTCTTTAGAATTAACACTAAGTGAGAAAACATTGTCATACATTTCGTAAATTATACTTTAATAATATTAATAATAATAATAATAAAAACATAATGACATTGTCGTAAAAGTTAAGACAAAATGCCGTAATTTCATAAAATTAAACTAAATTAAAAATCTAATGAGACTTCCATGCTTCTTAATCATTTCAATTATGAAAATTTCCACTTAAAGAAAGAAAGAAAGAAAGAAAATCTGATTTGATTTTGCACCAAACATTCTTGATTGAAACTTTAAGTTACTCGAGCGAAATTCTGTTTTATACCATTAGGGGTATTTAAATGAAAAGATACGAAACGGAACGCAGTGAGACATTGCGAACACGAAGTGTCCGGCGTGGTTGTGAGCATGCGTATGAACGAAGAGAGAAGCAGGCAGGACCTTATGCACGTGACGTCAGACGCCAGAGCTGGCAGTATGCTAATCTGTTATTCTAGCAACTGCACCTCCAGAATGCTAGTATGCGCAGGCGCAAACATCGCTAACAAACGACTTCAGCCTTGAACCATGTTGAATGAATACATTTTCATGGAAAAAATACACATTTAGAGAATTTTCTCTCAAGCAGAACAACAATTTTGAATTTATATTATAATATATTAAGTATATGCTGCTACAACAAAGAATTCTTTTCCGGTATTTTTAACAAACATGCAATAATAACTCACACTCCATAGACTGCTATACGCCGACAGCAGCCGAATTTTAGCCTCGACCTCAGGTTGCACGCATAAGATCCATTGACGCGGCAGTGCGTGTGAGGCCATCATAACTTTCCCATTGCAAAATCCGAGGAATACAGAGCAATGAGGTTCTGACCAAAATCTGGTGCACCGAGAAATCGAATACCAACAATGACAATGTCTCTATGTCCCGAAATGGCATATTCAAATCTCAACAGTTTGGTTGTTACGACGTGTAGTACCTTTTCATTTAAATGCCACTAATAGTTAAAATTGAAGAGAGTCATTTTATTATGAACAATACATGTAGATTACATTTTAAAAAAGAAACGGCTGTGTTTTGTTAGTATAATTAACGCTTTCAGAAGTAAGTAATTAATTTTTACGATGTTAAATTCACACGGGAATTTTCGAAAATTTTATTTAAAAGCAAAGAAATGCAATTTACAGCTTTTTTTTCTCCTTTTTTTATCAAAATTATAAAAATAAAATGTTGTTCAAAAATTCTGGTGCAAATATAGATTAAAATTAAATGGTAAAAAATAATAATAACAGAAAAAAAAATTTAAGATTCTTCCAAAGGGTTAATTCTCTAACTTTTTATATAATTCCCAAGATACAAGTAAAAGACTTGATAGTATTAAATTTTTTTTTATCAATACAAAAGAAATAAAATGACAGAGAGATAAAATGTATTTAAAAAATGCTAAAAATATTTAATAAATTTTATTTTTTACAAAAATGACTCTTAAACTTTTAGTTCTTTAATTCATTAATATATAGTAGCATAAATGCATTGTACATTTAAAAAGAATAGTGCGTTGAAAAATTGTATCTCATATTTAAATGAAATGAAATTAAAGAAATATATTAAACTAAATTTATAAAATACATAAAATATTTTGCATTTAGCTGTTCCTGTAACCACAAACAAAATATACGAAATAGGAATTTTATATCTTATAAAAATAATGCAAAAAAAACTTTTGAAAATATAAACATTATACTCTCATTAAAATTATTAGTTAATTAAATGTATTAATGGAACTTTTACAAAATAAGCAAAAATTTACATAATAAAAGTTGCATCTAATTTGGTCATTGTAATTTAAAGTTCATTTCGATCTATCTACAAATAAATACAGCAGCATTAATTAATTAAAACTATCAAATGAAATGAGAATCTATATTTTGAGATCTGATACATTGAAAGTATGAGTAGCCGAAAATTATAACCTTAAATTACATAAACTATAACATTTAATGCATCCAAGTGCGTTGTTTTCATTCATTAACGAAGATAATGGAAGAGACGAAATTTACAGCAGCTTGACAATGGAATTTAAATTTTCTCACTTAAATGCTAAATGTTATTTTCTGTAGAACAATACACTTTTGAAGTTCAGGTTTCTCGAAATGGGATTCAATTTTACACCTGTTTTAAAATGCAACGAAGTGCAGTAAAATTTCTCTAAAGCGACCATGTACCATTAAAGATGAAAATTGGTCTCTCCGAGAGGTGGTCTCTTAATGGAGGGTCATGTTTAAATTTAGATTTCAATTGTTGAAAAAAGATAACAACTAATGTTACAAAAATTTATTTTTCACATTAGGAAAAAAAATTCCAAAACTTTAAGTATAAAAATAAAAGTTAATTACATAATTTTATTACTGCAGAACTAAAAAAAAATGAACACATTGACGTTTGATTTGATTTTACGATTTTATCTTTAATGACTTATTTACAAATCCGTTCAAATTTCAATATATACATATATATATATATATATATATATATTTTTTTTTTTTTTTTTTTTTTTTTTGACGGGAACAAATAATGACAATTTCGTTACTTTATTTCTGTACATATTTCTGTTTCTATATATTCTACATATTCTGTTTCTATATTTAAATGCAAATGTCCAAAAATTGAGAAATTTGAGTTAAATGCACGAATGAATTCAGGATGTGATATAAAATAATTGTTAAAAGGGTCAAAGTCCTGCAAATAATAGATCATTGAAAAACAAATAGTTTGTACAGGCCTATGTTACTTTTGTTAATGTAAAAATGGCCAATATCACTGTAAAAAAAAAAAAAAAAAAAAAAAAAAAAAAAAATCTAAATCAATGTAACATTAGATTATAGTGAGAAAAACATTACTGAATTGAAAGGTACAACTTTGAAAAAATAATAGTGCAGAAATCATGTTAAGATTCTTAAAATCCCTCAAATTTAAATTGCTTTTTCTGGCATTTGAGAAAAATGGACGTTGGCCCTTTTTGTTCCAAGGTTCAGATTTATTTCTTTGAGAGTTTCCTGACAGAATGGGGTGGGAGAGTTTATTTTGACCGTCATTTTTAATTCTTCATAGGACACAAAGGGGTTTAAACACTTAAAACTACAATAATAATAACAATAAAAATCTAAGCATAGTTTAGAAGTTTGATGAATAATGTGGTTCTCCGGCATTATTTTTTTTAAATAAAACCTTATTTAAGCGACCAGAAGAAAACGGAATTTGTTTCATTTTCTTCAAAGAAATTGGTTGCTCATGGAGGGAATTCTAATGGGATGATCGCTTAATGGAGGTAAAATAATTGTTATTGAGATTATGGGAATGCATTTTGTTCCATGAAAATATGGTCGTTCCAGGAGGTGGTCTCTTAATGGAGGCTGTCACATACGGAGTTTTCATAGTACTTTATTAAAGGCAAATTAATATTTTTTCTAAAATTCAGTTATCGCACTATTTTATTTTATTGCTATCAATATGATAATTGACAAAGGTGTTCGTCCGTAATGATGACAGCCTTTAGATTTTGGTAACAGTAGACAATTATTGTGTACACAATTAATATACACCAAAGGTTAACTTGTTTAAATCATGGTCTAATTGAATCTATAGTTTTGTGGAATTCCTTGCATTAGTATGTATCAATTTTTTATATTGTAGTTATAGATAAATAGAATAAATAGAAGAGGATAAAATAAATAGAATATAATAAATAGAAGAGGAGGATGAGAGTTTATAACACGCGTTTGTTACGTGGAATGGTGACCCTTGCAGCTTAACATGATTTAGAGTTCTCCTTTTATTATTTTTTTAGTTCTGGTAGTGGTTTGAAAAGAGGGATTTTTATTTCTTAAATTCTTTTCTCTAAAAAAAAAAAAAAAAAAAAAAAAAAAAAATCTGTGTACGTAATCGGCTTAAAAAGCTTAATTTTTTTTTACTGGCACTATATATAGACAGGAAATTTCTCATCACATCCCAAGTTTATAAGTGATTTAACTCCACTACGGTCTGTCTGTAAATAAATAGTGAAAGGTCAATTGATAAATAGAGTCAACAAAAATAAATATTTTTGAAAATAGTGTCGATGCAGAAAAATAACTGATAAACATTATGTTGTCAGTGAAGTTAGTAACTTACAGTATATTAATGATTCTATTACATAATATATGCAAATATATGTATATCAGAAGAAGCATCTAATTTCAAGCTCGTAATTGATTAAAATTTTATTACGATTTACCAACAAATGAATATAGCAGTATTAATTAACGAATGCTATCAAAGGAAATTCAAAATACCCATAATTTTAGATATGAGGCATTGAAAGTATATGGAAATTATAAGTTTAAATTACATTTATAACTATCGCCTTTGATATCGAAAGGAAATTCAACTCTGGTCTGTATTCCTAACAAAGATGATGAAAGAGGCGAATTTTCGAGAAGCCAAAATTTACATTTCAACCAATTAAATGCAAAGCGTCATTTTATGTAGAACAATAAACATTTTAGCTGCAGGTTTCTCGAAATGGGATTCAATTTCATACGATTTTAAAATGCAATGAGGAATATTTATTAAACGCGAAGGAATATTATTCGCTTAATGCAACTAAGCGAACTATTATAGTGGATTAATATTGGTAAAATTGCGGTAAATTTATTATATATTTTTTAATTTTTAAGGTAAAAATTACATATATACAGATAAGATATTTAAGTATTTTTATTAACGTATTATAAAACATAAGAAATTAGAAAAGACATATCTGAAAAATAAAATGCCTACTCATGTATCGTAAATACAATAGTACCAAGATTTTCAGACATAATTCATTTTAAACAATTGCTTGAGAAGATTACGAAAACAGAATCAAGTTTCAGCATGAGAAATAATAAAAATACGAATAATTGATTCCCATGCCTAACCATAAACATGGATCAAATTGCAAGGGAAGGTAAAGAACACATAATGAACCAATTTGATATAGCAATCTGGGGTCTCAAACGCAAGTGTTGGCTAAAAACGACAAATGTGGAAGAAATTAAAAGAAGTGTTTTTATTGATAAAAAATTCCAGTAAGTGCTCAAATGTGCCATGCCGACATCGATACAGGCCTGGCAGCGTCTAGCAAGTGATTGGAGTACCCTTTTGAAGATTCCAGATGTCTCATCTAGATACCACTCGACTTTAATAATGACTTATTTCAAGACTTTCAGTCATTGCCGCAGCTGTTTTTGAAACATCTGGAATCTTCGAAAGGGTACGCCAATCACCTGTTAGACGCTGTAAGGTCTGTATCGATGTTGGCAGTGGCACATTCACAAAAACACTTCTTCCATCATCCTTTTATAATGTTACACTTCTGTAAGCGATTAAGTGCACATTTAATCTGAAAATTGGATGGCTTCTCACAAAGTAGCTTTACGCGTAAGACATCATTTCATATCAAATCGAGTCGAGTATGCTCTACAATTTTGTAATTGATTATTTCTTCGCTATTATTCGTAGTGATCGACATTAAATGGGTAATTTTCAAAATTCATCACTAAAGATTCTCCAATCACTGTTGTTTGCCAGCGTATACTTTTGCTATAGACAGATAAAATGTACCTGAACTTGAGATTTATCTATTCGAAAAATTTTTTAATGCATCTAGAATTTACTTTGTACATTCTATAATATATAAAAGAGAGAACATAATTTAATTTGAAACTTACAACTAATTTGAATTTCATTATAATCTACAAATTACTGCAACATTAAACAATAAATGCCATCGAAGGAAAAGTTATATATCCACAGTTTGAAATCTTAAGACACTGAAAGTGCGCTAAAATTATGAACTTAAATTATAATTAAAAGTAAAGACTTTAATATAGCAAGATGATTCAAGTGTAGGCTAGATTTGCTAACAAATATGAAAAAAGAGGCGAAATTTCACTTAATCTTGGCTAAATATACATAGTTTCTAAATACCATAGAATTTAAGCTGTAGCTACAGCTTTATCAAAAATAAATGAAACATTTTACTTGTTAACACTAGAACGCCCGGAAAATTTACTCAAGTTTTATAATGATGATTCATACCAGAATTTTTATTCAAAATTATTTAAATTACTTAACATATATTTGCGTGGTTTAAATATAACTTATTTAAAAAAAAAATTTCTGGCTTGAATTGAAATTTAATCACATGGTCAGAGTCGAATCGACTCCTTTCGGGCGTTCTAATGTGAAGGATCACTTTATCATTTGTTAAAAATAAACAGCTAAGCAAGCTAATCTATAAATATGTTTGAGTTGTTAACTATCTTTATAGAATTAACTAATTTATTTTATAATTATCAATCGAAAAATTTTGTATCAAGTAAATATACAAAAGATTATTTACAAATCTTAATAGTGTTATTCACATTTTAAAAATTGTCTATTAGTTAGTACCAGACAAAAAATTTTGTTATGCTGTTTTCAAATTTAAAATCATATTTATATTTTCAATAGACAAGTTAATAATTATTTAAATAAATTTTATTAATGGCAAAAGAAAATTGGATTTTAAAGAAATCTACATTAAAAAAACTAAGTCCGCTTGTGTAGGCTCTCAAGCTGTGATGCTATGATGCTATACTCAAGATTACTCTATGATCAAGATGTTATGCTATGATGCTATTAGCCAAGCTGTGATGCTATACATCACAGCTTGGGATGATGAGTTCAGCTTTTTGCCTACACAGTACATTTTGTCGTCTACTGTCTTATTACAGGCCTACACAGGCCTGTAATACGATATTGGGTGCGGAGGTTCTTCAAGATGTATTTGAAAATACATCAAACAGATTTTTTCAAAATTGGATTTAGAATTTTTAAATAGAAAGTTTTAATGGATTTTTACTGTATTTTTGCACGAGACATTTTCATTTGCTATTTGCATCTTTGTTTACAAATATCACATAATATCATGCAGATTTTTTTAAAAAAGGGGGCTTTAGTTAAAGCTTACCTTATAATTTCAACGTATTTTGTGATTTTTTAAATGCTTAATTAAAAAAAAAATAATTACACATTCTTAAACTTTTAATATTTTGCTTTTAATTGCAATAAATGTGAAATGCAAACCTTCGTTTGTGTTTCTCAATTTTTTTGTTTTAAGAATTCTAACTGTATTGTTAAAAAAAAAAAAGAAGGCTTTTCGTAACCCATTATAAAAATATCTTTTGTATAGCGTATCAATGCTCTGCACAATAAATTTGAAACTTATACATCAGGTTTGATGGTTTGAATTAACTTGCATATGCTGAAATAATTTCTAACATCTGTTCAAAAGTCTATCATCCTCATTTTTTTGTTCACTTTTTACAGCCAGATTATAACGCTTTCTTGTGATAACGACCATGCTAATCTTTCATGGTAATTTGATTCTAATTTCTGCTAATTTCAGAAAAATATGCTCTTTGCGTTTCTTCTGATGAAGTGATTAAAAGTCCATTCGTTGTTGATGATCCATTGATCATTCTTTGCCTATTATCTCGTATCATTAATTACTGGTTCCATTATTACTTTTCTGTCGTTCCAGTGAAATTACCACAGTTTCAGAACGGAAAATCTTCTTTTATTGTTTCGCATACGTTATTTTGCTAGATTCAATATAGAAAGATTGGATAATTACTTCTGCTTAAATTTCTGTTTCTTAATGATCAATTTTTGTTCTGATTTTCTTTGAGCTTTTTTTTTTCGTTTATGAAGCTTTTTTTCAGACAATAACTAGGGGGCCTTGTATCCTACGAGACATGCTCGTCAATTCAGACACAGCTAATTCAAAAAATGCTAATTTGATCGGCTTTAAAAAGATTACAGAAGGTTGAAAAACCAGTAGCAATCATTTTGTAAACGGGTTTTCATTAAACATTTTTCATTGGGGAATTTTAAGGCCGAATCAGATTTTGTTTAAAAAATCCTAGGGCTGTTTTCGTCTGTTATTAAATAAGATCAGTTAAACATTTTCAAATAAACTAATACAGAATTAACTGAGTAAACAATGTCTCTCTGTCCCGATATTTTTGAATAACGCTATAAGAAAGCTGTTTTAAATAAGACATTTTAGGTGTATCGTTTTAAATCTTACGTAATTATCTCCAAAGATTTCTATCTTTCTTTTAATATTTTTTAAAATATTATTTGTGCTGCTTTAGAACTCATATAAATATCTATAAAATTAGAATATATCCACTTAAAAGGAAAGCATAAAAAAGTTTCATAGATACCAAACGCAGTTTTAAGACTACTAGTGGACCTGAGTTTCAAAATCCTCCTTATCCATAAAATGAGGTTTTGGGAAATCCCGAAAAGCCTCTAACTGCATCCATTAGTTTTCATTGTAAACCAGGATTATACAATACCAAAAATACAAGTCAAAACTAGTTTTTTTTGCAGACTATAAAGTTTTTTTGGTGCAGGTTTACCAATAAAATAAATTGATGGAACAAAATACGATTTTTTAAATTTCAGATAAGACTAATTTTAAAACTCATGTCCTCACTTGTATAAGTTCAATTTTAAGTAATGCTAAAATTAACAACAAAATGAAAAAGCTAAAACATTAGAGAATGTTTACATGAAAATGAATTTTCAAATAAAGTAATATGAGAAATTTTCTAAATGACGGATTATATAAATGGAAAATATTACAAAAAGTAGGTGGCCAAATTATTACTTACACGCCTAAACTTTACATTGCGAAGAACTTGAAGGTTTGTTTTGTTCTTGTTTGCTGGGGGATTGTTAAACTTTTTTCGATACACATGGATTGAATACTTATGGGTTGATAAATAAAAATAAACTTTTGCTCATAAAGTAGAAATTTATTGTAAAAAAACTAAACACAAGAGTTTCAAGACAAATTCTTCAATATTTTGTCGAACCTCCTTTTATGGATCACTCCTCATCGTACAGTGAAATTGATATTCAGTTCAGATGTAGATTGAATTTGGTTATTTGTACTTTATTACAGGACTCTAAAATAGATGACTCCCCTCTCTAGTAGTCATACAGTAAGTTTTATAGGCACTCATACAAGTGAGATCAAGAAGCTATTTACTTTTGAGTCTGGCTAAAAGTGGTAGCACGAGAAAACTAAACAAATAATGTAAAAAAAAAAAAAAAAAAAAAAAAAAAAAAAAAAGAAAGAAAGGTTTAAATTGCGGGTGTTATCTGATGTCTGATTATGTGAAAATGGCAAAAGTATAAGTACTTCTCTGACCAGAACATGTTCATATTTTTGGTAGATGTCTATTTTGAGCACATTTAGCTTATTATTTAACAGTCAATAAATTACTAATTTCATATACTTTTTGTTTTATTACATATATGTAATCTCCATGAATCCGGTTAAATCATTTAAAAAATCTTGTGGCCAGGTTATTAAATTATCTAAAAAGCATATATTCTTTATTTCTATTATTTCTTTTTTTTTTTTTAAATGCTGGTGTAACATATACATTTCACTCATTATTCATTAAATGCTACATGTAAAACCGTAAATCCCCCATTTATATTCAGAGCAATACAAAAGCCTTTTAGAAAATGGAGTGTTCATAACCATGTGTAGATTACGACTTAATCTTTCGGCTGACTTCGACTTGTTTTCAACAGAAGTGGGATCCCTCCTTTGTTGCGAGTAGGAGAGACCCACTAAGACAAAGAGGATCTCTTTGTCTAACAAGTAATCCCTTTATAGCGTCGTGAAGAGGGAGTGGATCTCAATAATGAAGATCTGTTGTTCCTTGGGAAGCGGGAGTACTTAACAATTGTTCATTTTCGCTCAAACTTCGGGCAGTGTTCCTTAAAAATGGTTTTATTAAATTGTTTACAAAACTAGATTATTCATATTAAAGAAAGTTTAAGTATTCTGTGTGGTGTAGAATAGTCTTAAACAGCTGTTCAAAGAAGTTCCGTTGTACATTGTAAACAGAAATTTACATACGTATAGATGTGCATTAAAATAAACTATCTATGGTAAGAAATATTTAATATAAATATTTAATACAATACGATTAAATTTGATGAAAATAAAGTACATAATTGTATGTGTGTCTAACGTGTATATTTAAGCAACATTGAGGTAATATACAATACAGTAAAAACAAAACGTAATTGATATATTTTAGCAAAATTTCTTTCATGCAGTGTTCTCTTTTCTATAGATTGTGTGTGCTTGTGGGAGGATATGTACAAAATTAAGACTATATAAAAGTAGTATGAAGCATGTAAAAATAGTAAATCATAGTAAGAAGTAAAAAGTGCTTGAGGTATTTTAGTAAAATTTTGTTGACAGAAAATATATTGCACTTATTCATCGATTATTCAAAAATAAAATTTGCAATATAATCATACAAAAATGATGTAATAGTTGATATTGACACTCTTTTGCATGCTGTAAGATATTGTACATAAAAAAATATTTTCAGCGTTGAATGATTTGATGGTACAAAGACTTTAGAATAATCAAAACGCGATTCTCTTGTTTTTGCAAAATTCCTGATTATGGTGAAACTTTTAGAATGGTTTCAGTAACCTACAGTAACACGTAACAGCTAATCATAGCAAATAGTTCTACGCATAGTGCTGCTTTAGATTATGCTGAAATCCACTTGTATCGTTGTTTTGCTGTTGTTGTTTTTTAAGAATAATAAAAAAAAGCTGAAAAGTTGAGGCTTGAATACATTTTCCGGCTTGGACATCTGTAGTGCGTCGTATTTAAATTAAATCAAAGATCCCGATTTAATTAACCCTTTTTTTCAGACAATAATTGCATTTTATTTTTCAGTATTTTTCTAGTTCAACATTTTACTAGCTTCTTAGTTCATCATTTTAGCACGTCATAATTCAACATTTTATCAGTTTAGGATTCAACATACAAAAGTCTATGCTTCAACCGGAGCAACAAATTTTGGAACAAAGTTTCACCCTCTCATAATAGAAATTTATTTGGCACCTAATTTTTTTAAATGTTAAACTATAACAGTGCAAAAAGACATAAAAAAAGTTTGCTGTAATGAAGTTTCCAAAATTTCTAGTTTACAATTCGCATATAAAGTGTTGTTATATGCCTGGATTTGTTATTTATATTCAACTTTTGTTGAGATATCTCTTAATTTTGTGCACATTCTCACCACTTTCAACAATTTAAAAACTACAGTGATTGGCCAAATTATTAGCACATTTTTCCTTACTGGCAATCTTGGTTTGTGTGTTTTCGGGCTGACAACACTGACCGGTGACATTTGACAGGTATCATCGACCAGTAAAAAATCTTAATGCATATCATGCGTCATGGATGTTATGGGAATAGTTAGAAAGTTAAATGTTTTCAATTGTTATATAATGATTCTCTGCGAAAAGTGTCAAAAGAAAACATGACAAACCAAAGAGATTTGATAGAAACCCTAATTATAGTCTGGCATCATAATGACTAATTAAAATAAAAGCTTAAAATAATCTATACACAATATGAGTACCATTCAATGTATTGGCCTGCTGCCAGGGCCGTAGCTAAGGGGGCGCTATGGGCGGCTCAGACCCTCTAAAATATTTTGAGCCCCTTCCCCCCCTGGAAAAGATTCCAAGGTCACTCAATGAATTTCTGTTCCAAAAATTCAAATGAAATTTTGTTCAAGCATCTAATTTAGTTTTGAGACCCTTTCAGAGTTTTGCAGAAATACTAAATTGTGTCTAAAATAAGTGTTTCAGCACTCCCTCATCGTATTTATACATATGAAGCTAACATGATATTTAATTTTGCACCAGTTATACACTCAAAATTTTCATCATCATATAGTTTTCTTAGCATAAAATGAAGTTATTACAACAGTTTAATAAGAAACACAGTACCTACAATGTGAATATACACTAATTTATCTTTCTACATCAGAGAAAGAGAGAAAAAAATCATGAACCTCCCCCTCCCCCCTACATTCTCTTGAGCCCCCTATTGTTTACTTCTAGCAACGGCCCTGCCTTCTGCTTCAGGATAAGCAACCCAGCACTTATTTATGTTACCTGTGAAAGTAGACCAATTAATTGTCTATGCAAAATAACATGTTGCTACTAAAACATTGCCAAATTTATTTACACTTAGATGATAGTTAAACAAAAATAGCTATTTAAATATTGACTAAAAAAAAGCCATTCATATTCGATAAATTATAAACGCTTTTATTCAATATCGATAGGATTTTCTCTCAAATAAAGAATACTTTCAAAAGTGAATTTTGAGATATTCTAAGCATTGCTTTAAAATCAATTTTCATTTAAATGCATAAAAAGGTAACATTAGATTTAAAATTAAAAATAAAATATATAAATAAATGTACCCTTTATTTTTTGTATTAGAATTATCTAAAATGTACTCTTTCTTTTTTATAAATAGAATGATCTAAAAATTTATTCAGTAAATTGAAGTTACAGTATTTTTTTAAACTTTTGCTTAAAACAATAAAACTTAAATAAACTTAAAAAATGCTTGTTAGTACTCAGATTAACTCACATTAGTGACTTCGTAATTCGTATATTTTCTGAATTATATTTTAATTTATACAAAGTAATTTCGAAATTCAATCATGGTTGTCCTTATACTATAGAAAAAATAATCCAAGAGTAAACTCTTCGAAATTCTCAGTTCTTTAAAAAAAATGTCAAATTTAGCAAAAAGATGTTTCTCATAGTTTCTTCGTTAATGTGTTTTTAATGAGCCTACATCAGCAACTAAGAAAATGTAATTTGGATACATATATTTATTTAAATCTATTATTAAAAAAAGAAAATAAAGATTTGTAAGAATTGTATATCTTAACAAAAATGGAAGTTTTGCTTTGTTTTCAATTAATTTTTCAACAGACACCAGGCTTACTTAATATATCTAAAAATATTGGAAAATTTAAAAATAAATTAGTCCGCAGTCATCTGTACTGTATGTGGTACGGTAAAAGAAATTGCAATTGATTATTCATTAACAAAAGTATTTTTTCGATAGTATAGGTGAAGTTAAATTTAAAAATGTTACACGATTAATGACAATTTTCTTAAGTGAACTCAGCATACTCCGGATTCCCTTCCCAAAATATATTATCAAATAAAACGGTATTTTTTAAAAATCCTTATTAGTTCATGTTGGTAGCAAATAATTTAAACTGAAAAATTTTTAAAATTTTTTCAGAATTTTTTTTAAAAAGTAAAATTTTTACTACCAATTTTTAGATATTATTCTTATTTCCTTTTAAAATTTCTTCCAATTTTTTTCATAACGTATAAAGCAACATAGTTAACATTTTCAAAAGTATTAGCGTCCCAAAGATAACACTATAATCATACTGTAATAAATACCAAAGTTTTAGTTATTTATTTATTGTACTTCTTCATTACTTTTTTTGCTTAAAAAGACATCGGAATAAAGATTATTTTCAAGTTCTATGTTTAAAAGTTGAAATAGTAGCATTTTATTCCATAAATTTAGGAATTCTGCTATATATTCTTTAAAAGTTTTACTGAGAGAAACGGAAGGAAAACTTTATTCAACATTTTCATTCATAATTGATAATATTAAAAATAATTAGTAGGACTGCATAAATTAATTATTAAAAAAATTGTAGTAAAATAAAAAATGTAAACCTATCATTTTAAAAGAAATAAATATTTGTGAAATCACAGATAATTCAACTGCACTTCTTTTTCCACTTGCTCATTGACCAGGCAGTGCTGCTACATGTGACGAATTTTTTATTTAAAAATAAGGAATTCACACCAGAAAATTTTGAATAGCAATTTTTTAATGTTATTTATAGAAAATCTATCTATACATATAATAAAACAGTAGGACCCGGTGTGTCTGTACATTGAAGATAATTGACAAAAATGGAGTCAGGGCGATAAAAGAAAACCAATGAAACACAAAAAAAATTTTTTTTGAATTTTTTGTCTGTCTGTCTGTCTGTCTGTCTGTCTGTCTGTTTGTTCGAGGTTATCTTCGTAACTACTGAATGGATTTTTATGCGGTTTTCACTAATGAAGAATGCACACTCCCGGGCAGTGTATAGGCTTTGTTTCATCAAAATCGGACAACAGACAAAAAAGTAACAAAAAGAAACAAAAGAAACTATTAGGTGCGCTGCTCACGTTTTTTAGTACATAACGTTTTTTAGTACATATAAAATCCAATAGATGTCACTGTGCGATTTTAAAACGCGCTATCGTTATGTTTTCGCCAGTCTACTTAAGTATGAGAAAGTTTCAAGCTGGCTGTCGTTCCATGTGGTTTAGTCGGTAGAACGTCAGTGCGCCATACTGATGGCCCGGGTTCGATTCCCAGCATGGAATTTTTTTTCACTATGTTGGCATTAACGCCTATAAGCAATTAAAAGAATTTGAAATATTGTATTCAAGGCGAATTTTCTCTCTGGGAAAATTTCCTTGCATTAATATGTCAGTGTAATTTTTTTTTCGATTTAATTTTTTTTTTCGAAACTTTGTTTTTCTTAAAAAATTACAGTAAATATTTGATATTTCCCAACGTTTTTTGAATGATCGACTTGCTTTTTTTTTTTTTTAATGTATGTCTGAACCTTATCTAACTACTTCTTCAAGATTTCTTTAGATAAACCGACCAGCGTAGCGGGCGAAGGCCGCTAGTCATATAATAAAGCAAAAATAACTAAATAACATATTTATCAGTAAGAATTCAAAATGCCTAAATGAAAAATAAGCCAAGTCATATTTATATATATAAATACAATAAGTAAAGAAAATAAAATTAACAGTAACCTTCACTAGGCATGCGTTTAATAAAGTATGAGACCTGACATTATTATTATTTTATGGTAAGTCCGTATTATAATTAATCTGAATTTATAGATTACGAAGTATTATTAGATGATCCTCTAAAATGTTAGAGGAGAAAAAAAAATCATAGTTGATTTATGTATCACATTTACAATAGACCATTAAAGAAACATGGTGGAACCCGTCGAAATTCGACGAAAGAAAATGTTTAAGAAGGAACTGCGTCATTGATTTACAATAAATCTACAAGTGATCATTCTACCTCTCAAACAAATATTATAAAAAATACATCTTATATTTGTTAGTCTAACTCTAAAACAAATATTATTTTAAGCTAAGATTAACAAAATACAATAAAACTCAGTTGTCCAAATTTTTAAAATTAAACTTTAGTCGCATACTTTAATGAGTAAAATATAATAAAGATCAGCTATTATGATGAATTAATCAATCGAGACTCTTATGTTTGGTATACATGCGAATGAAAAAAAAAAAAATTACACCAAATTGTTACGATTATAGAATTTCATGCGAAAATAAAACCCGTCATAATTTTTATCTTCTCAAAATTTAAACACTTACTTCTCTTATCCGTGTTCACTAAGTTAAAAAAATGGTATTTTAATTTGATAATTTTAAAATCACTTTAACTCAAAACTTGAAGTTATTTAACTGATGAATAAAGACGAAATAAAACCGAAATCACGGAATTTTATAACAGACGATATTTTTTTGCAAAATATATGCATTTTAATAAATTTTTTTTTTCAATTTTAAGAGAAAATTGACTGTTTCTGTTGCCACAATTACAGAATTGGTACTAAAAACTATACAAAAATGAATATCTCAAAAACAAATTGAGATACAGCTTTCAAACAAATTGCATTTAAAAGTACATTTTTTCTCTGTACGACAGTGTAAAAATCGGAAATATGTCATGTTTAGAAGCATAAAATTCGCAGTAGCGAAGCACTGAAATTGCATAGGAAAGTGTTGCCATTCGCAAAATGACGTATGCGTTACGTACAGATACGTTTGGCCTTTATAATATAGATATCAAGTTTCATTTCAAGATATTAAATACTGAAAAAAGAGAACTCTAAAGCTCTTAAACAAAAACCGTTCAGTATTATGAAATATAAATAAGTTTTATTTGGATACAATTATATAAAGTAAAGATATGTTTCCATCGAAGGAAAAGTAACAAAATTATCTAAATTCTCAACGTTTTATTTTTCATTTCTTTTTCAGATCATCAAGAAAATAATGTAATAAAGTACGAAGAAACTTCGAGATTGACGACCATCATTAATGAGCTGTTCTTTCTCTCATAATTTCTATACAAAGAAATATATTCTATGTGTACATTTTGGTAACAGATGGCGATCTTCTAAAGGATTTCGGGGGGGGGGGGTATTATGATACATGAAAGTCTGGTAGTTTTGTGGAGAATATCGAAACTATTTCGATTTTTATTTTATTTGTTTATTTATTTATTTATTTTTTGTTGATTATTCGCAGATCAATAGAATTACCTCTGAACTATTGCCATTAATTAAAATTACATTTTACGGGATCCCGGGAGTTTTGTTTTTTATCTGGTGGGTTTATTGTTTAGCAACGTGTCACATTTGATTTTTTTTTCTCAGTCCCTATAAAACATAAATGCATAAAATTTTTAATATAGACAACTTAATATTGCTTCTATTTAAAATATTTTTTTAAATATTCTACATTGAAATTTTATTTTATTTTTTAAAATGATAAATTTTGATAAAAAAAAATTCAAATTGTTTCATGACTTTCATCCACTGCGTGCAGTATTTCTCAAAATCTAATACTTTGTAAATATCTTCATTTCAAGGAAAATAATAACTTTTACTTTAAGTTTAGTATTATGACTTCATTCATTATTTAAAATTGACAATTTATCAATTAAAAATATGATTTTTTTTCAAAATTTTCTTAATTTAACTTTGAATTTTAAATAAATAAATAAATAAATAAATAAATTGCTTTCAATTGAAGTATAAGTTCGAAATATAACCGTATTACATCATTATCAATATTTTGGGGGGCTTTTGAACCAATAGTTTTGCTACAACCTTGCGAGTAGTAAATGCAAAATCAAAAAGCAATTTTTTTTTAAATCAAAATTAAACATAAAAAAATAAAGTAAAATTTCAACGTAGAATATAATTTAAAAAAAAAAATAGAAACGATATTAAGTGTTTATATGAAAAAATTTTATGCATATATGTTTCATAGAAATTGAGAAAAGAAATTACGTGTGACATGTTGCTGAATTACACCACCAGGTAAAAAATAAGACTCATGAGACCCCTTAAGGGTGTATTCGAAAAAATAGTTTTCCATCCTTAACAGAATGAAATTTTCTGAGACATTTTCAGAATCATTTTTAAAAGTAAAAACATGAAACTTGCTGAAGTGATTTTTGAAGAGATGTATAAAAGGCCATGTGACTTCATTTTGCTCTCATAAACGGTTATTTTCTCATTATGATTATTTTTTTTCGTTCCCAGATCTTCGACTTCGGAAAATTCGGTTCAAAACACCAACTTTGGCAGCCTTTTTCCCCAATATTTTCTGAATTTATCCAAAAATCGACAAGCACGGCACATTGTGTAGTTTCTAAATAAGAGAATTCGCCAATTGGATGCGTTTGAGAGCAAAAATGAATTTAAAAATAAATCAGAAAATAAGCAGTTTTGACTGGAATACACCCTTAAAGATGGATTTCAAGAATTTCTATATTGCAGCGGTTCCCAACCTGGGTTAGTGGCAGGCCTGCTGGGACTCATAAAAATAATATCAGTAATGGGAAAAAGCACAAATAGGGTAATAAAATCACAAAAATGTTAGCAATGACAATGTAATTTGTATTGATATATTAAATGGTTGTGATAAAGAGATTATTAATGTAAAAAAAGCCTGTTTTCATTATTTAGCTGAGTATAGAAGGGGAGGAGGAAGGAATGCGTGTTTATAAGAAATGCGGTACTCAGGTATGAAAAACGTGAAAGAAAAAAGGCTGAGAAGTGCTGCTATAATGGTTAAACCTGCCCTCCCTTCCACTATAAATATCAATTTAAAAAAAAGGGTATTTCTAGGAAATTCTAGGAAAGAAATATTTTATTTGTCTTAAAGAAAAAACTTGGCAGGAGATACAGGGTGTTTCTTGAAAGTCACACCGTGCTTGAATTAAGGCTCATGTCCCGTCAGGCGAAGACACCCGAGAGCTAATGCTAAACCTATGAGGAGGTTATTTACTAATATCTTGTTTGGGAATTTGCACATTTTTAAATAGTTTTGTTTTGCATTGAATAGGGAAGGTCCATTCTACATCGCCCCCTTTTTAATTTTTCGATTTGGGTAGCAGATGTTTTTCAGAATGACTCTTTCATTTTCAGAACTTGTTTCTAATTACACTATTTCACGTATATTTTATGAAAGGATATTGTATAAATATTTTATATTCACTATTTTTAAATGTTTCTTTATCAATTTTCATATAAAAACTTTATAGAAAGTAATGAATTTGGTTAAGAGTAAAGGTTTTTGAAGCTTTTAGCTCAATTTCTTCAGTCTTTCCGAAATTAAAAAATGTTTAAAAAATAGATTTCTTAATAAAAGAGATGAATAAAACATGTAACAAATCTAAACTGCAGTCTAATCTTTTTACCGTTTGTATTTAGAAACATTTTTTTTTCAAATGCTAAGCATTTTATCCTTTCTGGAAAAGAAAACTCAAATTGCATAAGTAATTAAAGAGAAGGAAGCTTCTTTTCAGTAGACGACAAAAGGAAAAAGAAAATGATGAATTAAAATAAAATGAAAGAAAACAGAACTCATGAAATTTAAATAATGTATGATGTACAAATGTTGGATAATTATTTAGGTTGATAATTAGAATGTATCTTAAGAAATGTATTTTAACCCCTCTGCCTTAAAAAAAAATGTCATGCATAAAAAATAAAAATATTTTTTTTTTTCTGTGTCATTTGACTTGCATGAAAGTACTTTTTCTGAAATTTACTCTTGATTTATTTTCAAGATACTTAATTTTTTTCGATTAAAATACCAAACAAATAATTTTTAACTATTTCTAAAATATTCAAGCGAAATTTCTTAAAGATGTAATAGAAAACCCAAATTAAATATTCTTTTGACTGTAAATGCTGTATTATTGAATAAAATTTCATTGCATTGAATAACATTTTATAGTACATAATAATTATTGTATTGAACAATATTATATTGTATTGAATAATATTTTATATTACAGAATATTTATTATATTGAACAATATTAAGTTGTATTGAATAATATTTTATTTTATTGAATAACATTTCATTGTATTACCCAGTTAATGTTTCCGGCATTTTCTTTTTCATTTTGCATAGAAAAAAGATAAAGAAAATTCAAATTTAATACATTCATGCAGTGATACAAATATATCAAAAAAAATTAAAACATTTACAATTAATTTAAATTAAAAATTGTCTTCTGTCAGATGACATGTAATGCTCCAAGCAAATATTTACATAATCATTTAATAAATTTTTGAAAGATTTTAGAAGGATTGAAGGATTTAGAAAGTTTAATTGAATTCGAATTTACAGGGATTTTGTGTAATAGTTATAACCCCACTCAAATCTTTTATTTTAAATTGTTTTCTTAGTATTTTCTTGAATTATAAAATGTACAAATAGGATGGTCTTACAATATAAATATAGAAAAATTTGCGAATTGAAAAATCCCTACTCCCCTTCCTGAACGCCAAAAAAGCTGAAAAGATACAAAGGGAAAAGAAATCATCCTTTTAAAAATATTTTTGTTTTGTGTAACCAATAATGCTTTTGGAACAAAATAAAGTAATGTATCTGTAATTTATTCTAATCAATATTAAAACTAACTGACGTATTAAAAGAATTTTATAATAAGTTATTTTAATGGTGCTTATAAGTACCGTCGGTAGATAAAGAGTTAAAAGACTGCTTAACAATTTACACGCCCTGTTAGAAAATCCACTCGCCAGCTTCGAGCAAAATGATGTAATTAGCAATGCCCGGAATATTATCAAAGCGTTTTGCACATGTTCAACTACAATATGCGAAAGCAAATTATAGTTTCTTGTTAAGACGAATGCTCCAGCAGCTGAATCAGTTATGTTCAAACCAAGGGCGGATCTGGAGAGTCCTCAAGGGGGGGGGGGGGCAATTTTAGAAATTCGGAGACTCGACTTTAATGCGTGGGTAGGGGCTAATTTTTTCACTGCGGGTCATGTTGCTTTTATTTTTTGCTGCGGGCCGGGTCTGGGTCCGGTTGACTTCTAGTTTTTGCTGTGGGTCGGGTCTGGGTCCGGTTAACTTCTAGTTTTTGCTGTGGGTCGGGTTTGGGTCCGGTTGACTTCGTTCCTTTTGCTGCTGGTCGGGTTAACTAATGTTTATGTTGTGGATCACATTAGCAGGATTAGCAGGTGTTTTTATTCAAAAACTATGATGTGATCCATTTTTTGATAAGCAGTTTAAGAAAATACTGTGAAAATTATCGTTTTGAATAGAATTTCTGGAAGCGACAGCATGAGAAGGTAGAAAAATCCGCAATCATTTGACGTGCGAAGAGAAAACTGCCTCGGGGCAAAGCAAAATGTGGAGCCCCCCCCCTCCGACCCAGCTTTTTCTTGTAACAGGCCAAAAATTACGCTGGTAGCATAAATTTGGCGCCCCCTAAATTTCCACGCCCGGGCCAACCGCATCCTTCGCCTCCCCTTTCGCGCGGCACTGCATATTGTCTGTGATACACATCTTGAGAACAATTAAGTCTAGTTCCAGCCCAGCTCGTCTATATGTAGAAAAGCAATGCAAGCCTGATCTCGGGCCGGTACGAGCCTGCTAAAAAAAATATTAAACCCGGGTTACACACAATATAATTCTCCGATGCTGATCTCTACACTGTAAAAGTTAGATTTCTGTATTGATGTTGCCAAACTGCTTTCGACTGATGACGCACATTTATATTTATTCTCATTAAACACATATAATTAAAAATAGCTCATATTTTAACGTTCTTGCTTAAATCTTTACAAAGGGCCAGTGAGCCCGCAATTTTTTTTTATGAGCTCGGCCCATATGGCCGTTCGATTTTTTTTGCCGGATCACCCCGTTTATTTTGTTTATTGGCCCGGCCTGTTGGAAAAATTATTCAAATTTTGTTGGCCCGTTAGAAAATTCGGACCCATTTCGCCGACTCGGACAGGCCCGGGCACATGTATACGTCTAGGCTGGGTCGGACACGGACCGAAATTTAACTTTCATTCCGAGCCGAACACCAACCAGCGAAATTTTGGTCAGTGCGGACTAGAGATAAATTTGGGCTATTATTCCACAGCCTGGTCCCGCCTGAGGCAGAAACATTTTGCGGCATCAAGAGCAAAACCCGATAATGAAATTATACAGTAGAAAAAATTGCATAATACTAATAAAAAATGTTCCAAAAGTAATTATAATTTTAAAGCTATTTTTTATATTAAAAAAAAGGCTGTTAAACGAAACATTAAATTTAATATTATCAAAAGAACAGTTTGATGTAAAATAAAAATATACTTTACGCATAAAAGGATTTTCATATGTTGTCTCTGTTTTAGTAAAAAAAAATATTATGGACAATGGACATGTTAATGAAGTGTGTTTCATGAATAAATGCATGGAACCTGTAGAAAATACTGTCTATTATCTGTCAAATCGAACAACATTTTTAAATTTTCTGTAAAAAATGCACATTTTTAACTATAACCATTTCATTCTTCATAACAAGCCTTCGTTATAGCATGACCCAAAAAAAAACCTCAAATTAAAAATTTTAAAGTTCAAAACTTTTTTAGGAACAGTGGAAACACTACTCGATCGCAAGAATATGGTAAATACATTTACTTACCGCTACGGCATCAGCAGAGATCCCAAAAGAAATTATAATTACTACAGTTATTTCCATATGAAAAGCGATTACGACTTGTATACGTTGCATACAGTAGAAATTTAAATTATTCGGTAACCGCAAAACAAAATCAAAAGAAAATATTCTTTTCGCGTTACATGCCTAAATAATAAAAATAAAAGATCCAATTGCAAAACAATCTCTGCCACAAACAAAAATCGAACTAAACACAGATTCATTATTCCCGCCTTTTTTTCGTAGTCGCCAGATCGGCGGTCGTCGGCAATGCTTGAACATAAATCTACAGATGTAGATATCACTAATTGTTTGTTTTGTTTTGTTTCTTTAATAGCATTCAAATACTAAAATAAAAAACATTGTGCCTCTTTTTCATTTTTATCAAAATAGCAAGACATTGATTTGAAAAGGAATAAGTACTAATTTTTAAGAGGAAAAAAAGTTTTTTACATATTTCTATTCATCGATAAGTAACATTTTCAGATTTCAGAAAAAATGAGTCCGAATCAAATCAGTAGACCAGCATAAAAACAGAGCACGATTTCGTATCGGACACGGGCTAAGTCTGAACCTGTGTCATCTCTATAATGCAGACATCTAAGAAGAATGACTACAGGCCAGACTCGATCTGGAAGAAAAATAAGTCAGGCCCAATCCAAATCAGCAGAAAAATGATGATCTTGATAGTATCAAATAAATGACGGCCGAGTTCTGAATGCGGTAAGACCAGACACAGTCCGAGCCTCGGGAACTTAAAAAGGTGCGGCCCGGGTGGGGGGGGGGGGGCGCTGAATTCTAGTTAGGATCTAACTCATTTCTTGCAAGGATGCATGTATTTTTGGGAAACGTTTATTGCCCAAGAAGTGAAGACGATCGCCCCCTCAGACCCGCCATTGGGCCCGACCCAAATCTGCAGAAAAATAATGATCACGATACTGCTCGGTTCTGAAAGCGAGAAGACCTGACCCAACCCGAGCCTCGCGAAATTAAAAAGGCACGGCCCGCCCCGGACTCGAGTTAGGCTTCAATTCATTTCCTGCGAGAATGCATGTCTTTTTAGGAAACTTTTATTAGCCCAAGGGGGGGGGGGGGATTGCCCTTTCGCCTTGAAAAATGCCAAGGCGCATTTTCCTTGAATCCGCCAATGGCGGATCTAAGGGGGACGGTTGCCCTTCCCCCCCCCCCCTTAGATCCGCCATTGCTTCTCCTCCCTTATGGTCTGGTTCGATCTTAGACCGAGCGTTTACCTCAAGAAAGAACGAAATCCACGCCAGGCCCGCCCTCAAAAGAAAAGTGTGGCTCGATCCCGCTCTACAAAAAAAAAGCAAGACTCGATCCGCCCCGGTTCTGAAAGTGTAAAGACCTGACCCAGGTCCGTGACTTAAAAATGGCGCGGCCCGGGTCGGGCCGCGCCGGTCTCGAGTTTAAGTCCAATCCTTTTTCCGTGCGGGCAACTTTTCAGACTCTTTACTGGGCTCAAGGGGGGGGGGGCGATCGCCCCATCGCCCCCCCCTTAGATCCGCCATTGGTTCAAACATACTCTAAGTTTTGTATTTCTAATAAAGTATTTTGTTTAGCTATATTTGGCAATTTTTTTAAAAATAATCAGTACTACTCTGTTATCCCGTCGACCAATTTCGCCAAATTATATAAATCGCCAAATTAATAGCCAAATTATACATATTGACATAATTTTTATTTTAAATAACAACAACAACAACGACGACGACAACAACATTTTTATTTTAAATAACGAAAAAACAAATAATTAGTAGAATATTAATAAAAATATTAATAAAAAGTCGAAATAAAAATCACTTAATGACATTTTAAACACGTGAATCGCATTTAATGTCACTGAATGTGACATTCACGATCATCCATTATTGGCATTTAATCTCATAGTTTGGCGATAATTTTCTGGTCGACGGGATAAAGTAGAAATACCAAAAGAAATAATTAGTTAGAATATTAATAAAAATACAAATAAAAAAATCGAAATAAAAATCACTTAATGACATTTTAAACACGTTACTCGTATTTAATGTCATTGAATGTGACATTCGCGATCATCCATTATTGGCATTTAATCTTAAAATTTGGCAATAATATTTTGGTCGACGGGATATCCTAGTAGTACCAAGTAATCTTATATCCTGAAAACTCCATGTATTTTAACCCTTTCAGAGGCAAGAATTTAATTGCATAATTGGGGATAATTGCACTTATGTAAGGTTTAATTTACACCGGAATTTTCAAAATAGGGAAAAACAATTTTAGAACTTTTTTGCATCAAAGTTCTAAATAGAAAAATTCAATTAAATGTTTCCGATGCAAATCTTGATTAAAATTAGGTGGTATATATATATATATATATATATATATATATATATATATATATATATATATATATATATATATATATATATATATATATATACATATATATATATATATATTGCCGCCACTAGAGGAGTTAATAGCCTTAAAAAACACTAATTTATTTACATTTTTTAATTCGAGAAAATAATTTTTTTTTTAGAAAAAGTTGCTGTTAAACTGATTACAAATATTATATTAATTTGTTGGATAACGTTCTGAAATCTGCAGATAATATTCGATTCTTTTAAAACCCCCAGAAAAATCCTAGCTACTAAAACGATTTATTACTTATTTCGCCGTCGTTAGGAAAATGATTTTAAAATCTTTGCTATTTATTACATGGCCGAAAGCTGTAAGCCGTATTAAATTATATCCAATTATAGAGTAATAATATGTTTTTCGTCTTTTTTCCTCAAAAATTTATTTTTTGAAACTTATTGAACTTATAATTTTTTTTGTTTTCTTTCTTCGTTTGTTTTTTAAATATATGATAGTTTGCTGAAGAAACGAAAACAGGAAATAACGAGATAGAAGAATCACATTGGAAAAGATAAGAGAATTAAACCCATTAAGAATTTTCATTTCTTTTAGACAGAAAGTTGAAGATTTAAAATATTTATTTTTGGTAAAAGAAATTAAAAATTTAAAACGTAAAAATACATGTAACTGTACATAAATTACTTAAAAAGTGCATAATAAAACACATAAAAACTAAAAAATACATTTACAGTACTATTAAAAAGTTCAGAACGTTTTCAACCGTCGCTAATGCGG
Organism: Maratus speculifer; assembly: GCA_964019185.1. Classification (NCBI taxonomy): domain Eukaryota; kingdom Metazoa; phylum Arthropoda; class Arachnida; order Araneae; family Salticidae; genus Maratus; species Maratus speculifer. Next base: position 343,302,083 of record OZ025291.1, read on the forward strand.
TCTTCGCCAGTGAAAAAAACTCTAAAAGAGTTTTTAGAGTACCCTTAGAGTTTTTCTGATTGACGAAGACCGCGTTAGCGACGGTTGAAAACGGTCTGAACTTTTTAAAAGTACTGTAAATGTATTTTTAAGTTTTTATATGTTTTATTATGCACCTTTTAAATAATTTATATACAGTTACATGTATTTTTACGTTTTAAATTAGTAAACAAGGTGAATTCCTCACTGTTTTTGTTCTTAACTCCAATTATATTTGAAATTAAAAATATTTACAAAATGCATTTTTACTATGTTGTTACGTGGTTTTGGCATTTTATTAAGGTGAAACATGGACGCCGCACGTATACCGTACAATAATCATTGATGAAAGTTTGATTTTTTTTCAAATTTTTAGTTGTATTATTATTGGAGTTCTTAAAGACATAATGTACCGCGAAAACACTATCGGCAAATCAAAACTTTTCCCCTCAATTTTTATTTTTTTTATTTTCGCCTCGACGGATGGTTGGTAGACACTGGCTTTAATGCTATACATGTTAAGTCGTTTAACTCTACTTTTAACAATTACATATTTTTAATCCTAGAATGACATCAAGGAATACATAGTCACAGCTAATATTGATATTTTTTTTCAAAGTAAAATAGCAAAAATTTCGTCAAATTTAAGTAAATGAAGAAAATGGAGCCATCCTTGCTTAAGTAGTTAAGAAAATTATGCGCAATATTTGAATGACCCCTAAGGAAAGCAATTTTATAACTTTTCCCCATAGAAGTTCTAAATATAAAAGTTTCTAATCCAAATTTTCATTAAAAATAGGTAAAATATAATGTAATCCACAGCCCCTTGAGAGGTTAATAGCTTTCAAAAACACAAATCTAATTATATTTTTAAATTAAAAAAATAATTTTTTCCTAGAAAAAAAATGCTGTTAGAGCGATTAAAAATATTATATTAATTTTTCAGATATTTTTCCAAAGTCTGCAGATAATACTAGATTCTTTTAAAACTCACAGAAATATCTTGTCTTGTAGTATGATATATTTATTACGTTATTTCGTCATAGTTAGGAAAATGATTTTAAAATCCTTACTATTTATAACACTGCCGAAAGCTTAAGTCGTCTTAAATTCTATCCAATTATAGAGTAATAATGTGTTTTTGGTCTTTTTCTCAATGATTTATCTTTCGGAACTCACCGAACGTATAAAACGAGAATAAATCACATTGAAAAATATAAGAGAATTTAAGTCATTTAGATTTTTCATTTGTTTTAGGGAGACATTTGAAGATTTAGAATATTTATTCTTGGTAATAGAAATTAAAAATATTTACGAAATGTATTTCTGCTATATTGTTTCGTGGTTTTGACATTTTAGTAAGATGAAACATGGACGCCTCACTATGTAACGAATACCGTATTACACATTACTGTAATACACATTGATCAAGAATTTATTTTTCGAAACATATTGAACGCATAATTTGTTGTTGCTGTTTTTTTCTTCGTTTGATTTTTTTTAAAATGATATTTTCCCGAAGGAACGAAAATAAGAAATAACGAAATAGAATCACATTGGAAAAGATAAGATAATTAAACACTTTAAGATTTTTCATTTGTTTTAGAGAGAAATCTGAAGATTTATAATATTTATTCTTGATAAATAACAGTAAAAATATTTACAAAATGTCCTTTTACTATTTTGTTTCGTAGTTTTTACATTTTAATAAGGTGAAAAATGGACGCCGCGCTGTATAAACGAATACCGCACAAAGTTATACATTGATGAAAGTTTTATATATTTTTATATTTTTAGTTGTATTATTAGTGGAGGTTGTTCTTAAGGACAAAATATACCCAGAAAAAACTGTGGGGAAATCAAAAAGTTCCCAATCAATTTATGATGATTTGTAGATAATGGTTTTAATGTTATACATGTCAAATCTTTAAAACTACTTTTAACAATTACTCACTTTTAATTCTAGAATGACATCGGGGAATACATAATCACAGCTAATACCGATATTTTTTTCAAAGTAAAATAGCGAATATTTGGGCAAATTTATGTCAATGAAGAAAATGGAACCATTTTCACTAAAGTAGTTGAGAAGATTATTCCAAATTTACCTCATCAAGGAAAAAAAAAACTATTTTTTTAATAATTAAAATGAAATTAAATACCTTCCTAAATGTCATTACGGAATTGAAAATTAATAATAATTGTTAATATGTTTCTAACGATTTAACATTAGGGCATTAAAAGTAGAGTCTGCTTTCATTCCACTCGACTAAAAATTCGAAAAGAAAATGTATGATAAATCCATAGTGTTTTTTGGGTACATTATGTGTTTAAGAACACGCTCCGGTGTTAATACAGTTAAAAGCAAAAAATCAAATTTTCATTATGTCCAGTTTTTTTTTATGGTGTTTGTTCAACTGTGCGCCGATAAAATAAAATCCAGGGGAAGGAAAGTTTTCGAGCAGGTAAACGTGGTGGGTTTTTTAAAATGGAGAATGTAGGTTACAAAATTCGCTAATCTAAAAATTTTTTGACAACATTTCCAACAAAACATTTTTTTAAACATATAAACATAACCAGTAATACAGAAAGTTAACAAAGGAGAAAAAATTAAATTACTATCAAGTCTTTGCTATTTTTTTTCTTTTTAAATGAAAAATTTAAACAAATATTACCTATCAGAATCCTACGTGAAAAACAATTTTTAATTTTGTTTTATCTTAGGTGTATGTTTAAAAAATATTCATAACGAAAAATTTCTGACTTTAAAAAAAAAATCTTAGTTAGAAGAACAATAAGTTTAACCATTTTTTTTTCAAAATCAGCGATAAATGTAATTAGATTTCAAAGTCCAGGGAAGGATAATGAATGTGTTTAGTATCTCTTTCTAAGTTTAGATAATATTTAAAGCAACAAAACACTATTTTTTTTTTAAACTTGTTTATATTGCAATAATATGTTGCTTTAAACATCGCTGTATGAAATTTATATAAATAATGAATAAAACATGCAGAATTATGCAGTTCTAAAAGAAATTATTATTTTTATCGGATTATTTTTATTTGTATCACATTTGTATTTTTGTTAGTGTTAAATTTATTTTGATATTTTCACATCTTGATTTATAATTATAAATCAAAGGGGTTAAACATAAATATTTGCTTCAATAATGAATTAATGAATACTTCATGTCAAGGTGTTTCATATTTAACCGTTTTGGGTCTGATTTTTTTTCAATTTTTAGAAGAAATTACTTTTACGTTAATAATATTAACACTAACTATCCAAATGAATTAATGTGTTTAACGAATATTTTATTGTCTGAAAGATAAAGAGTGTTGTTGTTTTGCATACTATTCATGTAATATTATTATGAAAATAGGCTGAGGAAGAATTTTTGGAGGTGTTTTGGAAAATATTGTATTACAACAAGATTTAATTTATATTACAAATTTCTAATACTTTTTACGCTTTATTACACATGATCCTTTCAGGAAAATAACTTTAATTTTAAATTTAAAATTTGAAATAGATATTTAAAATAAAAGAATCGCAAACAGCCCAAAGAGAATTAAGCAAATAATAATAATTATTATTATTACTAAATGCCTAAACATATATGAAGTCATATGTAAATAGCGTTGCAAAGGTTAGAAAAACCCCGGTTTATACCCGGGAATAAACCGGGTTTATAGGAATAAACCTGGAAAAAACCCGGGATTTTTTGGAATAATTCGGTTTTTTGGGAATAAAACCGGGAATAAACCGACTTTTTGCAACTCTATATATAAAATACATAGGCCTATAATAACATTGCTACATTTAAATAGAAGCAAAAGTAATTCTTAATACAAAATATTACTTCATTAAAAGATATGTACTATTAATGCTACACCAGACCCGAAAGATTTAACATAGAACCATAATATAAAAGGTTTATTTCGAACAGCTAAAATCATATAACTTTTGATAGAATCAGATACGACAGTTTATTGGTAAATTGAAACGAGTGATAACAACGGTGAACATACAGGTAAAACATATCGTTGACCTTTAGGATGCTGAAATTGGAAGTGATCAGCCGCGTTTAACTGACATATCAGATGCCAAATTGACATCGTTATACAACATTTCTCCGGGATATGTGAAAGGGAAATAAGTGCCTCAGTGAAACAGCATTATTATTTCTTTTGTGAAAATATTATTATCTTGAAAATGCTTACTTTAGGGGATTATATACCTATGTGAGATCCAACTAAACTGTTATTCGGTCTGCTTTTTTCCATAAATTTAATTTTATGCATGGTGAACTAAATTGCAATAAGTTATTTGATCATTAAAATAGTCATTTATTGATAATCTCGAGTTACATTGGCCGAATATTGGTTTCTCCTTATTTATTTCATTTATTTAATGTGTATTTAATGTAGTGAACTCAAGATGTGAAAAATAAATGTTGCTCTATAAACGAAGATGCTGTGCTTCATTTATAATAGTTGCAATTATGTGTCAATATAAAAAATATATGCATATAAATAATATTGCTTTTAATTTTTTTTAAAGGTAATAGCATAATATATATATATATATATAGGGTGATGCCAAATTTTTTTACAATAACAGAGGGATGATAGTACATATCAAGACAAAGAATATTAAATAGGAAACCAAGGGTCCCAAACGTTTTCCAAAGGAGATAGCCGCCATTTAAAGTTTAGGGACCAAAATTTCAAATAAACATAAAAAACGGAAAAATCGGTAGATTAATTTGCGGTTTTCACTAAAATTATTCTTTATGTCGGCATTTTCTTGAAATTAAATTAAAAAGATAAATTTAAAAAAATGTCGATAGCGGGCGCTTTAGATTTTGGAGTAACGAACAACTATTTTTTGCCAGTATTTTTTGCATTTCATTAAATGTTTTCGTAAGCTTAGACTCAAATTTAAATTTTGAGCTTAAAATATGTAAGTCGGAGTGGTTAAGTAGCACAAACTGAACTGTGTTCAGAGGGTTCAAATTTCAGATGATTATAAAAAAACGGAAAATTGGTTCATTGATTTGCGGTTTTCACTAAAACTATTCTTTATGTCGGTATTTTCTTAAAAATAAATTTAAAAAAAATTTCAAAAAATATCGATATAGGGCATTTTAGACTTTGGAGTAACAAACAACTATTTTTTGCCGTTATTTTTTACATGTCATTAAATGTTTTCGGAATCTTAGACTTAAACTTAAATTTTCGGAATCTTAGACTTAAACTTAAATTTTGAGCTCAAAATCTGAATAGTAGGGAGTAGTTAAGTAGCACAAACTGAACTGTGTTTGAGGAGGGGGGGGGTGTTCAAATTTAAAATAATTATAGAAAATGGAAAAATTTGTCGATCCGTTTGCGGATTAAAATAAAACTATTCTTTAAGTAAGTATTTTCTTGAAAATAAATTTTAAAGATAAATTTCAAAAAATTCCACTAGAGGGCGCCTTAAACTTCAGAGTAACCAACAATTAATTTTAATCATTATTTTTTTGTTCTAATTAAATGCTTGCAAAAACTTATTAAATGTTTTCGGAAGCTTAGATTTAAACTTAAATTTTGAGCTGAAAATCTGAATAATTAGGAGTAGTTAAGTAGCGCAAATTGAAATGTGTTCAGGAGTTGAAATTTAACCCTCCCTCCTCCTCGAACACAATTCAATTTTTCGCTACTTAAACACTCCCAACGATTCAGAATTTGAGCCTAAAATTTAAAATTATGCATTTGAAAGCATTTAATGAGATTAAAAAAATAACAGTTAAAATTAGTTGTACGCTACTGCAAAGTCTAAAGCGCCCTCTTTCGGCATTTTTTAAAATTTATCTTCTAAATTTATTTTCAAGAAAATGCTTATTTAAAAATTAGTTTTAGGGAAAACCGCAAACGAATCGACCAATTTTTCCGTTTTTTTAAAAAATCATTTGTAATTTGAACCCTCTCAACACAGTTCAGTTTGTCTACTTAACCACTCCCAACTATTCAGATTTTGAGCAAAATTTAAGTCTAAGCTTACGAAAGCATTTAATAAGTTGCAAAAAATAACGCCAAAATAGAGTTGTTCGTTACTCAAAAGTCTAAAGCGCTCTCTATCGGCTTTTTTTGAAAATTATCTTTATAATTTATTTTTAAGAAAATACCGACATAAATAATAGTTTTAGTGAAAACCGCAAATCAATGAACCATTCTTTTTTTTATTATCATTTGAAATTTGAACCCTCTGAACACAGTTCAGTTTGTGCTACTTAACCACTCCCACTTTCATATTTTGTGCGCAAAATTTAAGTTTGAGTCTAAGCTTACGAAAACATTTAATGATATGCAAAAAATACCCGCAAAAAATAGTTTTTCGTTATTTCAAAGTCTAAAGCGCCCTCTATCGGCATTTTTCGAAATTTATCTTTATAATTTAATTTCAAGAAAATGCGGACATAAAGAGTAATTTTAGTGAAAACCGCAAATCAATCGACCGATTTTTCCGTTTTTTAATGTTTATTTGATATTTTGGTCCCTAAACTTTAATGGCGGCTATCTCCTTTCGAAAATGTTTGGGACCATTGGTCTCCTATTTAATATTGTTTGTCTTGATGTTTACTATCACCCCTCTTTTATTGTTAAAAAAAAAAAAAAAAAAAAAAAAAAAAAAAAAAAAAAAAAAAAAATAGAATCACCCTGTATATATATATATATATATATATATATATATACTTTTTAAATATAACCAAAGTAATTCAGATATTACCATTCAATAAACCAATGAAACCAGTACCAACTAAAATCCAATTTTGGTAGATCCGAAGTTATAACAATGGTAGATATTTCCAAAAAGTATGAAAGAAGCAGCAATAATAACAAATTGAATAAATACATCAATTCATGCGCTTTGCAACATTAAAGTAATGTATTTAAAATTTTTTTAAAAATAAGGTTAATTTATGCCAAAATAGGCCTAAAGTGAAATAATCCACAAAATAGCTGCAAGAAATCATGTTATCTTATGACAATACAATTAACATAAACAACGTAAAAGATTAAACTATCCCTTAATGATTGAGCTTATGAATCTTATCATTATGGAAGTTGAATATATAAATACTTTCTAAATATAGCCAATGTAATTCAGATATTACTATTCAATAAACCAATGAAACCAGTACCAACTAAAATCCAATTTTGGTAGATCCGAAGTTATAACAATCATAGATATTTCCAAAAAGTATGAAAGAAGCAGCAAGAATAACAATATATATACATATATAAACTTGAAGAATAGAACAATAATTATATTTATCTGCAATGAACTGACATTTGAGCCACGTTAATTCAGAAAACTATTTCCTTGAAAAAAGTATTAATAACACTTTATTATTAAGATATTACTTGGCGCAGTGTAATATATATTCAAAAGCAGATTATTATTAAATTTTCAACTGCTAAACTTTGCTGGGAGATGAATCAGTTTTTTATTTTCAAATCAACTAAAAACATCTCTAAACCTACTTCTATTCATGAACTTAACGCTCTTTAAGCATTTAATATCTAGAAAAATTATGACAAGATTGTTAATTATGGATTAGCTACTCCGCCTTTATCAAATAATTTGAAATATTACATAAAATCCTCTTTTTTTTAATTACTACCAGCATTCTTCATATTTTTGTTGCATTACCTACTCTTGTTGGTTGGTTTCCGTATTTTCTTGTTTCCCTATTGGTTAATTAGCTTCTCATTTGAATCCGCTTCTCTCCTATAGAATTGTGCAAGTTTCCATTATTCTTTTCACCGATGACGGTACGCTAAAGGCTATTGAAACTACTTTGCTTAAAGTTTGCATAACCTGACGTTTTTAATGTTCTTTTTAAAAATTTTTGCTTTTTATTTTGTAATGTGTTTTGATCACCACTTATCTTAAATTAATTACCTTCTTTTCCTATACTGTGGTGAAATTCCCCAAACTCGGATGTCAATTTGTTAAGTCGTACATGATACCAAAAATGAAACACAATTTTCTGTACTATAACAAAAAAGAGCCCTCTGGTGAATTACGATCGAATTCTAACTGTATGTTCTCTGGTGAAAAATGTTTGTTTTGGCAAATATAGCGACCTCTTGAAGATTACGACACTGGTTATGAAATACCCTGTATGCTATAAAATATATCTGAATATTCAAACTGTGCAACAGAAAGTATAAAAGGAAGAAAAATCTTTCAATCTGTCACTTTATTATTTTTATTTAATTCATTCATTTTTAGATATACACATTTATGAAATGCTATCAATGTATTTTTATTACAATAACATATTTAAATTAATGTCACCAGGTGCCTCGCGTGTAATATTATCATTAGGACTTGAACAATGAATCATGAGAATAGCTAAGGCAATTTCCCTTCTTAAATAAACCACTTGTTTTATCGGCGCGAAGTTGTAAATGATGACACCTTACGGAGTTAATTACCAAATTCCAGAACTTCCTTTATCCGCCAATTCCAGGCACGCAGTGAAGATCTTAGGATGAAAGTGACACAAGATATGCCTTAACAAGCGGAAGAGATGCCACCCAATCTTAACAAAACAATTCTTTTCACGGAATTTGAGAAGAATTGAATAAGATATTGATTTCACAATGTGGTATATAATCACTAAAGCTAAGAACATGATTTTGGAGTTGTAATAATTTATTCTGGTTAGTTAATATCAAAAGAAGCAAGTTACGTTGAGTACAAAAACACTTAATTTATTTGTTATACCATCATGTTATATAATAATGGAGATAATTTGATTTTTTTAAAGATAGTTCGTGATTAGCTGGTCTGTTATTGTGAGATAATATTACACGAAGAACTTTCTAAATGAAACTGGTACATTTTTGCCTTACAAAATATATCTAAAGTTTGCAAATTCAAATTTGTGTTGGTTTAAAGGTATATTCATCATCGAACAAAAGTTAAACAACATCAACTAATCCATTTTAATGCATATGATTATGTATTATTGTATAATAACCTGTTTCCCTTGCGAACAGAACAATTTGCCACCTACATGTCAAAAACAGTATTGCCAAATCTGACGAAATTTCTTTTCAGAATTTTAGAAGTTCTACTAGAAATTTTTAAATAATTATTTTTTCATTATCTATTAATAAACATATTATTTATAAAATTAAAAAAAATTACTAATCATTACAATTAAAAAAATTCTAATAGGAATTTCTGAATAAAAAAAGCTGATAGAAAAATCGCAGCTAAATTTACACAATAAAAATGAGTTCTGCAGCACTCGAAATTCATTAAAAAAGTCTTCTGATTACCGTAAAAATAGCCTGTGAAAACGTGTTGTTTTAAATAGAATATAAATAGATATTTTTCCTTAGCAAAATGGAAAATCGAACTTTACTAAAGGGTGCATTTTAAAGATAGTATAAAATAAATCATAACCACAATTTTTAATAAATTTAAAATTCTAAATAATTGACTAAAGAAAACTGGCACGTTTTAGAACACGGAGACAATTAATTATTATTACAGAAAAAGTGTGAAACATAACTTCCAATTAAAGTTAAAAGTATGAAGATTGCTGAAATATTTTAATTAGCAGTATGTCATATTTATCTTCATGAAAATTTTACCTCATTAGAACCAATTGAAATTTTAAAATCAAAGTCTTTTGATTTTTCGGATTTCAAAATTATTTTAGACAGGAAGTTTTAATTTGCTCTAATTGGATGAAACTGTTCTATCCTGTCCGTGCGTAAAATTTTTGAAATATATTTGTAAGGAAAAAAAAAGAATCGAGAAAAGTTTGAATGAAGTTTTTTTATTTAATTATTCATAATTTCGAGATTATTATACAAGATTTTCAGTAGATAAATTAGTAAAATTCTCAACGCCTGGGATAAAATCGTCTAGGCATGGATAATTTAAGACTAACATATTGTAAAGAAAAGAAGGGGTACGATATATTAATTTCTGAAGTGCTTTACACAATTTTCTTCAGAAAGACAACCTATTAAAAATACTGTTCTTATAAATTTTTATCTAATTTGGCAATTGAAATTGTATTTGACAATTCTACGCTAATTGATAAATTAGGAATAGTGAGATTTATTTAGTTGTCACTTTTAAGCAGTCATATCATTTTTCCTTTAAAAAAAATCTGAAGTTAAAAAATATGAACTAGAGTTAGCTAATTTTTGACTCGTTTAGTTTGCAATTACTTAGTCATGCATTTAATATACACTGGTGGACAAAACTTATGGACCAAGAAGAAATGTACGCGTAAATGAGAATCTACGTGAGATTGTGGGCCAAGAAGTAAAAAATAGCATTAACAGAATGTTACACAGGATTTAATATAAAATTTTTCTTGGAAGAATGTATACAGGGTATTATCAGAGGTTATTTATCTGAAACAGGAATATTGTCCGAAAACATGACTATACAAAAAAAAGCAAAATACTCACAATTTAACAATCGCCAGTGCCATATAAACAAGAGATGTGGCCCCCACGTAATGCGAGACAACTTTTACATGGCGTGGCATATTCAGAATAACATGATTTAGTAGCTGTAGAAGCAAGTTGCCTCATTCGTCCTTCACTGCACGGATGAGGGTTTTCTTTTTTGTGTGAAGAAATTGTCGAGCAGCAATACGTCTCCCCAAGGCATCCCATACATTTTCAATGGGATTCAGGTCAGGGGAACGTGTTGGCCAGTCTATGAGATGGATATCTCGACTTCCAGACAATCTTGTATAGAATGTGTGTGATGTCAAGATGAGTTGGCATCCATAAAATGAATCTTTTCGCCAACAACACCTCGAAAAAGTCGGACACGTGCTAGCAGAATGTCTTCAATGTACCGTCTATCGGTCATAGACACTTGGTCAAACACATAGAATTCTGCATGGCCATGTCTGCCCACACCATGATACTTGAAGCCGCATATAGATCGCTTTCTAGAATATTTTCGCAACAGTAAGCACTATCGACCTCACGCCATATCAGTTTATGTCTACAATCAAACGGTAGACTTAATCTACTCTCATCTGAGAAGAGCACGGTAGGCCAGTCGTCATCAGTCCAATTGCGATGCATTCGGCACCACTGTAAACGGGCGCTACTTTAGTGTCTCGAGAGTGGGACAAACACAGCAGATCTTCGGGCGTATAGTAACTTTTTGCCAAACGTCTTACAATAGTTTTCTGCGATATTTTAGTTCCTGTGGAGAAACACAGCGTTGATTTGCTAATTGACCAGTTTCTTTTCCTTTTTGTCGAAATAATGATACAGCGATATTCATTGGGCGTCTTACTGCTACGACGATCTCCTTCCGTGCGCCTAATACATATCCCACTTTTTTTTAATGCTGCCTATTGTCTAGAAACAATACTATGCGCTATGTTAAATTCACGGGCAACATCTCTCATTTCGCCTCCTTCTTCCAACTTTTCAATTATTCTCACACAAGTAATATCATCCAAGTGATGCCTCAAAGACATGTTCAAAATTTCAAAGTTAAAGCTTCACTCCATTTCCTTCAATTTTTGCATCTAATGACAACCCACAGCATCCGCCGATTGCCCAAAATCTCTCACCATTCCTGTCATGTGATCGACAAAAGCGGAAGTACAAAATTTATAGAATTTTCACAAAACAGAGTAAATCCCGCATTAATGCAAATTTACACGTGCTGCTGCGGATCTATTTCTAACTGCAATCGTTGAAAATAACAGTGGTCCTTAAATTTTGTCTACCAGCGTATGTATGCATGCTAACAGTCACAAGCATTAATAAGAAAAAGAAATGATTTACTCACTCAGGCAACTAGATTTTTTTTTAAACATATACTAAAGAAGTTTCTGAAATGCAATACAAAATTGTATAAGTGAAATATTACAAATAAACTAAATTGCCCAGCTACTGGCGATCTATTTATGGCCGTTCAAATTTGGATTTCCCGCTGTCAGTCAATAATTTGAAATGAAATATTTTCGCAGCCAGTCTTTATTACCGATACTCATTTTCGTAGTAAATAATCAAATACAATGAATGGAACTTTTGCGAATCTTTCAGAGTGCTCTCTTAAAAGACCAGATATCGCAAATCAGCAATTTAAATATACACATTTATCATCATTGCCTTGTCTTTAAGTTTGTTTTAGAATGAAAATTTTACATTGTTAGAGGCGAACTGAACCGCGTAAAGGATTGAACCAGTTACTATATCGTTACATATTAAGTTACAGAAAAAGCGAAAATCATGCGTTAATCATACATTATAAAATCCTTTCCAACACATTGAGAATGATGTAACGAAACTTTAGCGTTTAATAGGTTGAAATATCATAATTAAGCAAACGATTTTAAAAACACATTTTTGCAGCACACTTTCGACGATATGTCTGCAAATGTAATGCCTAAAATTAAAAGAAATGTATTTTTGAGTTCAGCATTACGGAAGTTTTCACCCGATAGCCCACAAGATAAATATAAAATTTTTAAGTAACTTCACATTTTTCCTAAAGATATTTGTAAATGTTTAATAATTTGCAAATATATGGGTCTATAGTCTTCGTTATTTCCTCCCATTTGAATTTTTCACGTTCCACAGTTTACGAGTAAAATTGCTGTAGCAGATAGACATAGGAGTGATCTTATGATAAACTGCTATTTTAACATAATCAAACTGACTGGTAAAGTTAAATAACCAATAAGGTTACCTGAGCGAAACATGCTCACCGGTTGTCGTGCTCAGTTAGCTTAAATGGTAAAGCATTGGCCTTGTAAGCCTAGTATCTGGGTTCGTTTCCCGGCCATGGCAATTTTTCGTTCAGTTGGAATTGGTGTGATATTATGATGGTTCTGTTTCCACTTTTTAAATACGGAACCTTAAAAAGGAGTTATATGATTGAAGATGATCAATAATTTATCGGTTATACTGTTATTAAAAAGAATCGTAAAATTTGCAAAAATTAATTGAGAAAAGAGGAATTTGACGCCCCAAAAAGTAATTTCAGTTAATAAAGTGGTTCAAAATGTGTGTTCTCAAAATAATGATTTCTCACTTACAACCTTTATCATCTGAGCTTCTCCCCCTGCCCCCCCCCCTGGTCATGCAATATGAACAAGATAGACAAATACAAATTTGGCACTTCGTTTAATGCTGATTTATGTAAATAGATTTTGTTATAAAGTATTTGAAAAACTATATTCATGCATAAAAGATTTTTTAAAGCCTTTGAGTATAATTTACTTTTTGTTTTACTTTTTGTTAATTTACTTTTGAGGGAAAAAAAGTCTAGCATTCTAATACACAAAAGCTAAAAGCTGATATTACACGGTAATAAAAATAACTTAAAATATTTCTTATATTTAAATATATCACTAAACAGATAACTACAGAAGCCAGAAACTGAAAATAATAAACATGTAGAATTACGGATAAGATGAGATCCTGAAAATCGATAAAAAATTTCCTAAGGGAGAAAAAAACCTCTTTGCTGATAAAACGTAAGATAAGAGAATGAGTAAAACTAAATAACAATAACATTTCAGCAGCTGATTATAATCTTAAAATAGATTTAAATGAGAAAAAAATGATCAGTGTAATAAAATAAAAGGTAAATGGTTTAAATGTTAATAATTTATGTATCTGCAGTTTTACTTATCGTTAAAAATATTGTGGATATTAAAGGAGATTAGTCACAAAATTTTCAAACATTTTGCATTGTTAGATATCATAAAGCTTTTGTTTAATCAAACGAAATGTAACAAAGTAAATTACCGTCGTAAGAACAAATAATAACTATTTAATAGAAAAGTTTTTATTCTTTCCTACTGCCTTTGAAAATACATCTTTTTTAAAATTCTTATTGTTGGAATTTTTTAAATCGAAAATACATTTAAAACCTACCTTAAATTTTCTGTTTCTAATTAAATCTTTTGGGACTTTATTTATACATTTTACCTTTAAACATGAATTCTGTTGATACAGTAAACATTTCTATAAAATAATTGAATAATCAAATAAATTGTATATAAAATATTAGTATGTAATTCTGCAAATAAATAATAATAATAATAATAAAAAACGTTGGACAGGTATAATTGAGGAAACCATAGCTGTAGTGAACAGGAGAATATGCATTAATTTATTTTCAAATAAAGTTAGTCCAATATTCCGGTGATTTCTGACATTTGTAAACTGAAATTAAGAGGGGAGAAATTTGCCCACCAGAGCTCAAAAGGTTAAGAAATCTTTGGAGTACACTTCGTTGTTTTAGTAACTGCGACAACACTGAATGTTTCATATCTTAATTAACTCTTTCTGCACAGTACGCTGCAAAAGTTCTGATTTAAATTTTCTTCCACAGAAAATTAACTTTTTCGAAGAACATAAAATGAGAAAGAAATGCACGCGCAAAATCCACAAGCGCTTGTCTCTTCCAGTAGTGGACAGGGGTTATGCAATGCCCACCACAAGTACAGTCGAACCTCGTTAAGATGAACCTCAAGGGGAATCAAAATTTTGTTCATTTTCACAGTAATTCATGTTATCAGTATAAAATCTTTCTATTCGTTTTATAGGGGATTGTGAAAACAATTCATGTTAAATGTAATTAATACTAAGCGCGTTCATGTTAACGATTTTTGACTGTACTGTAACACACTGGTCATAAAAATTAAAAGATAATGAGTAAAATTATGCTTAATCAGTTAATGTTGTAACCAATTTCCAATGCATCATTTATTTATTTTAGTTAAATACCATTGAATACAAAATTGCACTTCCGTGCATAATTTATAACGTCTCAAATATGCAAATTAGGCGATAGTCACTGCGGTGCGCAATGTTGGAATTCATATATGTAGAGTTGTTTGAAGTGACTGCGATGTCTGAGGGTGACCAGTATTCATTAGTTATGACTCAAAGACATCATTTACGTAAAGATAAAGATTGACGAATAATTGGCAGAATCGAAGGAGAACAAACACAAGTGGAAATCGCCCAAGAATCGAATACTCCTTAAAGTGTCATATCAATAACTTCGAGCTACTTGTTAAGCACCAGATACGTTGATAGAAAGCCTGGTTAAGATCCAGGGCAATAACTGCATAGGAAGACCGTTTTCTGTCATTTTCTGCTCGAAAGAACCGCAAAGTGACTACAAGAGATTTGGTTTCAGACCTTCAGGCTGCCGCAGGAACTCGAAATGGCCGTTCTACGATGCACGAGACTTAACAAAGATGGACTATATGTGAGAAAATTAACAGCTTGTGTCCCACTCACACCACCTTCCAAAATGACTCGTTTAATATGTTGCCGTCGTCATGTTCAATGGGAGCCAAAAAGACTGGGCTCGAGATTTATTTACTGACGAGTCCGGATATAGCCTGAAAACTCATTCTGGACTTGTTTTGATCTCGAGAAAAGGAAAGAAAATGCAACTTGCCTTCCCTTGTCCATGAAATATCCCGTAGGAGAACAGTTTTCTTGAGTCTATTGAACATGACGATATTAACAGTTTAAGCGAGCCCCTTTGAAAGTTGGAATGAGTGGGACACAAATTAATCATTTTTTTCGCATACATTCCACCCTCGTTAATCCTTCGTGTAGCAGTAGAATGGCTAATTAGAGTTCCTGAGCAACCTGAAAATCTGAAATCAAATATTTTGTAGTCGATTCGTGGTTTCTTTGAGCCGAAAATGACAGAAAACGGTCTTCCGATGCAGTTGTTTCTCTGTATCGTAACCAGGCTTACTATCAACGTATCCGGTGCTTAAAAAGTATCTCGAAGCTACTGATATGGCACTTTGAGAAATATTCAATTCATGGGCGATTTCTACTTGTGTTTGTTTTTCTTCAGTTCTTCCAATTATTCGCCATTCTTGATCGTTACTTAAATGACGCCTTTGAGCCATAACTAATGAATACTGGTCACCCTCAGACATCGCGGTCACTTTAAACAACTCTACATATGTGAATTCCAACATTGCGCACCGCAGTGACTATTGCCTAATTTGCATATTTGAGACGTTAAATTATGCACGGAAGTGCAATTTTGTACTCAATAGTATTTAATTAATATAAATAATTGATGCATTAGGCATTAGCTGCAACATTAATGGAGTGAGCATAATTTTACTTATTATCCTTTAAATTTGATGATCAGCGTATTACTATGAACAATTTAAACATATTTGCAAGCCAGACTAACATGCGTAGAGGTTGTAGGGCAACTTCGTACATATGATGAAACATTTTCACAGTTTTTTACAGACATGAATACATCTACTTATATTTTGACTTTTAACTTTTCCTTTTTGCATTTTAATAAATGAAATATGCTAAATCGCACAAAAAGTATAAATTTTGTAGTGTTGAATTTGTTACTATTTTAAATTATTATGAGCATTATTTTGTCCATAAAAGTTTAATAATTTAGCTTTGTTTTCCTTGATTTTAACTCATTTAAAGGATTATCGAGATTATTTTACAAGCGAATAACTTTCCATTCATCAGATATTGAGATTTAACCACCACAATGCATTTTAAAATACTTGACATGTCAGCATTTAGTGTCATGGCAATGAGTTAATGTTTAATCAATAAAATATTTAAGTAATAGAAAAAATAAACAATTAATCGATTCATAAGTGAAAAGAAAATATTTGTTTATTTTAATAATCTCTTTTCAAGTAACGAGCAATTAGCAATCTTAAAAAAATATGGCACAATCGACCTGCTTAATTTTTATAAGAAAAAAAAATAAACAAAAGAAACATATTTTTTAAATAAACAACAACAAAAAAATGTATTTATAAAAATATCCTTCTAAAGAAAGAAGCTATTGATTATTTATAAATTATATTGTTCATCAAAACTTTGAACACAAGCAACCACAAAAACCCAAAGCAAAATTGACAAGGAAGGATTGTTCATTGGATAAACACAGTATTATCGATTTTATTCTTCGGGACAAAAGGATTCCATTAATTAAATCATTTCTTTGTTTACGGAAGAGAAGACTTAAAGGAGGAGGTCTTTTGTAAAATATACAGCTGATAATGACCTTAACACAGGACTAAATAAAGCGAAAGAGATAAATAACTTTATCAGTAGAAATGATGAATTAAGAAATGATAACATTATCAGTGCAGTGCTATTTTTTATGCTCGTGTATATTTTTAGAAGGAAAAAAATAAGATATTGATTGTGATCTGATAGGCAAGATGATAATAGTAATAAGTTATGAATGAATTTCCACAGTATAAATTGTTTTGTGGTAAAGTTATATGACAGTAAGAAATTTAATGGTAACTAAGCCATTTCATTATTTAGGGACTAGGAGATCTTTTGTAAAATATACAGTTGATAATGACCTTAACACCGATCTAAATACAGCGAAAGAAATAAATGCTGGTATAGATGAATTAAAATATGATAACACTATCACCGCAGCGAAAAGAAAAATACCAGGGGCGATTAAATGAAAAGGTACGAAGCCCCCTAACTACCAAACCTGTTAAAATTTGAATATGCCGCTTTGGAATAAAGTAGTGAGACATCGAGAGATGCGATTGGAGTATCCAGCGTAGTTGTGAACATGCGTAGGCGCTTGTGCATGAAGGGGGAGAGAAGCAGACAGCAAGTGAGTTCCGTCCAATTTGACGCGGCAGTGCCTGTGAGGCCATCATGACTTTTCCATTGGAAAATCCGATGATTAAAGAGCAGCAAGGTGTCTGATGAAAATCTGACGCAGTGAGAAATCTGATAACACCTCGCTGCTATTTAATCATCGGATTTTGCAATGGGAAGCCATGATTGCCTAACAGGCACTGCAGCGTCAATTGGACGGAGCTCACTTGCTGTCTGCTTCTCTCCCCCTTCATGCGCAAGCGCTTACGCATGTTCATAACTACGCTGGATACTCCAATAGCATCTCTCGATGTCTCATTACTTTATTCCAAAGCGGCATTTTCAAATTCCAACCGGTTTGGTAGTTAGGGCGTTTCGTACCTTTTCATTTAATCGCCCCTAGTAGTAACATAGTATGAATGAACTCTTACAGATTAAATTTCATTAAGATAATGTTAGGTAAGATTAAGATTTTAAAAATCAATCTTTAATAAAAGAAGGGAGAAAGGTATATTTTTAAAATCGCTGACCAGTTTTGTCCATATTGCTATAAGAGGATTGATCCAGAGACGATCTGTGCTCGAAAGAAAGTGACTCAAATGATCATTGTACAAGAAAAAACATTATAAATCTTATTGTATTTTTAATTCCTTGTATAAACCGTTATAACGCCAAAGTCTCTCTGCCCAGTTCACATTCATTTCCAAACAGCCATAAATCAAGCTAATGATTAACCACTGAGAAGAGATGATTATAGAAGAAAAATTACAAATCTTAATATGTTATTTTAGTTGAAAGTTAAACGATATTTATGAAATTATTAAACTGGAAAAATGTTAGATTCCCTTTTAAATTCCGAATAAAGCTGAAAATAAGAATTTTTGATTAGTAGTTGCTGACCAGTAGATGGTATTTTTAGTAGTTGCTTTTTACTTAGTAGCGTTTATTTTGCTCGCATAGCTTTTTACTCCGCAAAAACTTTGTTCAGTAGCCATTAGCCAGAAGATGATATAAATTAGTAATTGCTTTTTGCTTAGTGGGAATGGCAATATATTGGTCGTTGCGAATATTTCCATTAACGAACATAATTTACACAAACAGCATTACAAAACTGAAAAGGTGATGCGGAGAAGTTTTGTAAAATTGTTTTTATTAAAATTTAAAGGAAGAAGAAAATTATTAATAAATTTGCAAAAATAATAATTAAAGCTGATTTTCTTAAAGAAACTTTATCCTTGAAGAAATATTATGCCTGTTAATGATTTAACTGCACAATTTTTTAAAAAATTATTTTGAATGATACAGTTTATTTCTTCTTTTAGAAATAAGTTTATAGATAAGTAAGCATGTAAGAGGAGTTTTCATTATTATACTTGTTTAATGGTAGAAGTGTTAGTTAACAAAGCTTATATCTAAACTAAATGTCTTTTTTTCTTTATTTAAACTAAATGTAACTTTTAAAATTTTACTAAAATGTCTTTAAAATGGTTGCAATCAAGTTACTTGCATTGCTGTCAAAAGCTAACTTATCGTAGTCGAATACAATGTTGAATTTAAAGATTTTCTTCCGTAAGGATTCACGAATTATTATCGAGTTCTGAAGGAGTAATTTTTGCTCTTCTTTATCATACTTATGAAAAAAAATTCAAACTTTTAAGAGTCGGAGGAGGGGGATATTCCATACTCCGAAAAAATGCCTCACGGGGATCTGAATTCACCGATGGTCGAACAGTAATATTACCCCATGTTTTTAGCAAGAGTTTGTCGAGACATTGTAAGTAATAAGTGAAACATCATGTGAAAATAAAGGAAAATATATAAGATGAAATTTATTAAGTAATAAATTACTTTAAAAATTTATAAACTGTCTCATTTTAAACTACAGTTCGGAACAGAAACCGCTTATACAAAAATATTGTTTACACATTTTTGACTACATTTCGTGTCGAGTGTGCATCAGAAGCGAAGACAAACGCATAGTCATGTATGATATTCATTCTTGACTATGATTTAAACCTCATTTTCTTGAATGAATCAAGAAAATGGGGATTTAATGAAGAGTTTCGCGATCGATTTATTTCTCTCAACTGCAAAGCAAATATAAAGAAATAATTACTGCAATTGAAATTTAAAAAGCAAATCCAAACAAATAATTACATGAATAAATGTCAAAATCTTGGAGTAAATTTTGAAGACATACGTATACACTTTTTATGAACAAAAAAAGTAATGCAAAAGAAACATAATGAATTTTTTTCATTGAGACAGACATAACAGATAAAATTCAAATCAAAATTTATGAAATATATATGATAAGATTTTCAAAAAAAAAAAAAAAAAAAAAAATACATTGAATAAACCATATCACAAACTTATGGATGCTTTATTGTATAGCCAAAATATCTTACGGAATTTGTCCGCTCAAAGTTTTTCTATGACATTTCTGACCTATATTTAGTGTTGATTGCAGGGGATGGCCCGGGGGGGGGGGCATTCCCCTCCTAAGCAATAAGATGTTTCCCCAGGAAAAAATTGAGATTTGATATTTTCAATATTAAAAAAGTGCTATCCCCCCAGAACTCTATAATGCCACCCCCCCCGGAGCCACAGAAATTCCTCCCGGAGAAAAGTGTCTGAATTCAACACTGTTTATATTCCGTGCCAAAAATATGCACCAAAAACGAAGACAAAACAGTATAGATACGTATGGTAATGAATGAATGAATAAGACGAGCGATTGCTTAAAGAAGATTCTCGTCATCGATTTATTCCTTGCAATTACAAAATAACAGTTACTGTAATCTTAAAGTTTATTTATAAGAACCCAAACTATTTATGATTTAAATGAAGTTCAGAATTTTATGTCTTGTTTGGAAGATAATATTCAGTTAAGGTTTTAATAAAGCAATAATAATATTAAAAAAAAAAAGAATTTTTTTTACTAAACCAGACATTATCGAGAAAAAATTTAATAAAAACTAATGAAATATATCAGACAAAACTTTCGTCGAAATTTATTGAATAAACCAAATCGCAAATTTCAGATACGATAACTTTGGGAAAGTGTACCGTCCAAATTCTTCTATACCCATCTGAAACTTACATTTAGTGGCGAGTATACAAAAGAAACGATAACAAAAGCATTGACAGGTATGGTAATCAATGAATGAATTAAGAGAGCGTTGGGTTAAAAAAAATCATCTATTGTTTCCCGTAAACAATAAATAACAGTTACTATAAGCTTAAAGTTTAATTAAAATAACCCAAACTAATTATAATTTGAAAAAAGCTCAGAATTTTGGGTCAAGTCTCGACGTATAAGCAGTTAAGGCTTTAGTAAAACAATTTGAGTAAAAGATATAAAAGTTTTTATTAAAACTGACATTAGAGTAGAAAATTCTAATGAAGTATAGTATTAAAGAAACTGAATGAATAAATTCATAAAATAAGCCACACGGCAAATTTCTAGAACGGCACATTGTGTAGATACATTATCTTTGGGAAAACAAACAGTCCAAGCTATTTTATACCTGTTCGTGACAGATATTCTGTACCGGTTATACATAAGAATTAAAGACAAAAATTCGACAAAAATATAGGCACGAATTATAATGAAGGAATGAATTAAGAGAGCGATGGCTTAAAGTAAAGAATAGTTCCATCATCAATTTGTTTTCCGTGAATATCAAGAGCTACGTTAAAGTTTAATTATGAGAACTCAAACTAATTATAATTTCAATGAAGTTCAGAATTTTGTGCTACTTCTGGACGATATATGCAAGCTTTAACAAAAGAGCATTAAAAAAAGTTTTCTCTAAAACAAAAATTAAAGATAAAAAATCAAATGAGAACTAATGAAATATAGAAGAGGAAACTGTACTAAGTTTATTGAATAAACCGGCGGCGCCGCAAATTTCTAGAGTGGTGCATTGTACAGACATAATATCTTTGGGAAAACATACAGTCCAAGCTGTTCCTGTCAGATGTTTCGAGCCGGGTATACATAAGAGGTAAAGACAAAAATTTGACAAAAATAGAGACACGGATGATAATGAAGGAATGGTTTAAAAGATCGATTGTCAAATCGATAGTTCCATCATCGATTTGTTTTCCGTGAATATCACGCGCTATCTTAAAGTTTTAGAGCTCGGACTTTATGAGAAATTTTTATGAGAACTCTAATTATAATTTGAATAAAATCCAGAATTTTGTGTTACGTCTGGAAAATATATGCAGATTTTAAAAAAGAAAGAAAAAGTTTTCTCTAAAATGAAAATTAGAGGTAAAAAAATCAAATGAGAACTAATGAAATATAGTAGAGGAAACTGTACGAAGAAATTAATTGAATAAACCATGCCGCAAATTTCCAGAATGGTGCTTTGTATAGATACAATATCGTTGTGAAATTGTAAAGTCCAAGCTGTTCTATACCTATTCATGACCCACATTCCGTGCCGGGTATACAACAGAGGAGGAAGACAAAAGTATAGACACGGATGGTAATGAATGAATGAATCAAGAGAGCGATGGCTTAATGAAGAGTTCCATCATCGATTTGTTTCCCGCAACAAATGAGTTTCATTAATAAAAGACCTTCCTATTTCCATCTCTTTGGGCTCTTTCGAAGAGAGTTTTGCGGGCTCCTTTTGTGTGCCTCGCTGAAGCATGTGGCATGTCACAGATTGATTCGAAGGGAAGCAGTGAGAATTAAAAGGAAACAAAATCTACAGATAATTGAACGTTGGTTTGTTTGTCTTTTGTATTTATTTATTTGCGACCTTTTCCCCGTACATCACTGAGTAAAGCTCGGGAAGAATGAGAGAAGTACATAAATGAACAGAGCAGGAAATAAATTTTATATAGAAAGGTTGATTTTATCCAAAGAAGAAATTTCAATATACAATGACAAGTGTACATTTGGTGGATTGTTAAAAAGGAAAAGAAATCTAAGTCGCACTTTTCAATTATTTTTCATTGTTTCGTTAAGTTAAAATTTATAATTTTGAGTATTATAAGCATTAATTAAATTTTATTACTAAGGATGTTTTCCATATACCAAACAAAAGTTGAAAATATTCGGTTTAAGACAAAATACATTCATGAATCTGTGTTTAAATATATTGCTATTTGCTTTTACTTTGTAAATACAAAGGGAGTCAAAATAATCTACTTCATTTCATATGATTGCATTTCGTAATCTACATGATGGAACTCAGACTAATTAAAATTTGAAAGAAGTTCAGAATTTTGTGTTACGTCTGGAAGATATATGCAGGTTTTAACAAAACAGTATTAAAAAAAAAGAATTTTTTTTTTTCTAAACCAAAAATTCGAGGTAAAAAAATCAAATGAGAACTAATGAAATATAGTAGAGGAAACTGTACGAAGAAATTAATTGAATAAACCATGCCGCAAATTTCCAGAATGGTGCTTTGTATAGATACAATATCTTCGGGAAATCGTATAGTCCAAACTGTTCTATACCTATTCGTGACCCACATTCCGTGCCGGGTATACAACAGAGGAGGAAGACAAAAGTATAGACACGGATGGTAATGAATGAATAAATCAAGAGAGCGATGGCTTAATGAAGAGTTCCATCATCGATTTGTTTCCCGCAACAAATGAGTTTCATTAATAAAAGACCTTCCTATTTCCATCTCTTTGGGCTCTTTCGAAGAGAGTTTTGCGGGCTCCTTTTGTGTGCCTCGCTGAAGCATGTGGCATGTCACAGATTGATTCGAAGGGAAGCAGTGAGAATTAAAAGAAACAAAATCTACAGATAATTGAAAGTTGGTTTGTTTGTCTTTTGTATTTATTTATTTGCGACCTTTTCCCCGTACATCACTGAGTAAGGCTCGGGAAGAATGAGAGAAGTAAATAAATGAACAGAGCAGGGAATAAATTTTATATAGAAAGGTTGATTTTATCCAAAGAAGAAATTTCAATATACAACGGCAAGCATACATTTGGTGGATTGTTAAAAAGGAAAAGAAAATTAAGTGGCACTTTTCAATTATTTTTCATTGTTTCGTTAAGTAATAATTTATAATTTTGAGTATTATAAGCGTTAATTAAATTTTATTACTAAGGATGTTTTCCATATACCAAACAAAAGTTCAGACTAGCTGGTTTAAGATAAAATAGACTAATGAATCTGTCTTTAAGTATATTAGTACATGTTTTTACTTTGTGAATACAAGGAGACTTAAAATAATCGACTTCATTTCATATGATTGCATTTCGTAATCTACATGATGGAACTCAAACTGATTATAATTTGAAAGAAGTTCAGAATTTTGTGTTACGTCTGGAAGATATATGCAGATTTAAGAAAACGGTATTAATAAAACACAGAAAAAGTTATTTCTGAAACAGAAATTAGAGGTCAAAAATCAAATGAGAACTAATGAAATATACGAGAGAAAATTTATTGAATAAACCATGCCGCAAATTTCTAGAAGGGTGCATTGTATAGACACAATATTTTTGGGAAATCATATAGTCAAACTGTTCTGTACCTATTCGTGACCCACATTCCGTGCCGAGTATACAACAGAGGCGAAGACAAAAGTATAGACACGGATAGTAATGAATGAATGAATCAAGAGAGCGATGGCTTAATGAAGAGTTCCATCATCGATTTGTTTACCGCAACAAATGAGTCTCATTAATAAAAGACATTCTTATTTCCATCTCTTTGGATCTTCTTCGAAGCGAGTTTTGCGGGCTCCTTTTGTGTGCCTCGCTGAAGCATGTGGCATGTCACAGATTGATTCGAAGGGAAGCAGTGAGAATTAAAAGGAAACAAAATCTACAGATAATTGAACGTTGGTTTGTTTGTCTTTTGTATTTATTTATTTGCGACCTTTTCCCCGTACATCACTGAATAAGCTCGGGAAGAATGAGAGAAGTATATACATGAACGGAGCAGGGAATAAATTTTACATAGAAAGGTTGATTTTATCCAAAAAAGAAATTTCATTATGAAACGACACAAGTGTATGTATATTTGGTGATGCTTGGAGATGGCTTAAAGTAAATAATAGTTTCTTCATAGATTTGTTTTCCGCGAATATCAAGTGCTACCTTAAATTTTAATTATGAGAACTCAAACTAATTATAATTTCAATGAAGTTCATAATTTTGTGTTACTTCTGGAAGTTATATAGAAGCTTTAGCAAAACAGTATTAAAGAAAAAAAAAAAAAAAAAAAAAAAAAAACTAGAGGTCAAAAATCAAATGAGAAGTAATACAAAGAAATTTATTGAATAAGCCACGCCACAAATTCCTAGAATGGTTCATTGTATAGATATCTTTGCGAATTCGTATAGTACAAGCTGTTCTATACCTATTCGTGACCCACATTCCGTGCTGGGTATACAACAGAGGCGAAGACAAAAGTATAGACACGGATGGTAATGAATGAATGAATCATGAGAGCGATGGCTTAATGAAGAGTTCCATCATCGATTTGTTTCCCGCAACAAATGAGTTTCATTAATAAAAGACCTTCCTATTTCCATCTCTTAGGCTCTTCGAAGAGAGTTTTGTGGGCATCTTTTTGTGTGCCTCGCTGAAGCATGTGGTATGCCACAGATTGATTCGAAGGGAAGCAGTGAGAATTAAAAGGAAACAAAATCTACAGATAATTGAGCGTTCGTTTGTTTATCTTTTGTATTTATTTATTTGCGACCTTTTCCCCGTTCATCACTGAATAAGGCTCGGGAAGAATGCGAGAAGTATATAAATTAATAGAGCAGGGAATAAATTTTATATAGAAAGACCGATTTTATCCAAAGAAGAAATTTCAATATGAAATGGCATAAGTGTATATTGGGTGGATTGTTAAAAAGGAAAAGAAATTTAAGTGATGCTTTTCAATTATTTCTCATTGTTTCATTAATTTAAAGGTAATAATTTTGAATATTATCAGCGGTAATTAAATTTTATTATTAATGGTTTTTTCCATATATACCAAACAAAAGTTAAGAATGCTTGGTTTAAGATAAAATACATTCATGAATCTGTGTTTAAATACATTGCAACATATTTTTACTTTGTAAATACAAATAATACTTGAAATAGTCGACTTCGTTTCATATGATTGCATTTTGTGATCTACACATTGCATGTGGATGATGTGATTTATATTTAATTATATTTACACTAAATTTTATAGATGTTTAATGTACTTTGCTGCAGTAAAATGGGTAACATACAAACTGTAGCTGAATTCATTCCCATTCAATGGCGAATGTCTGGCGTGGTTATTTGAGTCGTTTAAAGTTTTACGAGATGGAGTATGTAAACAGCTTTTCTAACAAATCCACAGAAAATACGCAATTAGTCTTTGACTGAATTTATGAATTAAAAAAGTGTTGTGCTACATATTATCTTTTTGCTCACGATCGAAACTGTTGTGCATTATGCGAGATTTAGGAACCCTCTAGAGATAGTATTTGAAAAATTAAGAATGTCTTCTTACAAATCTGTATATAATTCATATATATTGTACGGTTTGGCTTGTATTATGTGAGCTCAGACAATCTTATTGAATTTCTTATTATGTGTGTGTACTTTCAGCTTAAAATAAAAATGTGTTTTTTTTTTTTTTTACGTAAGATAGAAATACGGGAGATTATTAATTTTCCATCCTGTAACTACGGGAATAACATATCATTTCAATCGAAGATAATACAAGAGTTATTTCCAAACAAACTTCAGTAAATTGCATTTTTAACACAATCAAACTGATTGGTAAAGATATCATCTGAGCGAAACATGCTCACTGGTTGTCGTGCCCAGTTAGCTTAAACGGTAAAGCATTGGCCTTGTAAGCCAAGTATCTGGGTTCGATTCCCGGCCTGGGCAATTTTTCGCTCAGTTGGAAATATTCAATTATTATGAAAACTTCAGTAAGTTTCTGGATAAATAGGTATTTAGAACAAAATGAATCGTACAGCATTTAAGTCATTTTTTCTTAAGGATATATTTAGATATCAATAATAAAAAAAATATTTTAACCAAAGATATAGTAAAATACTACTGGATTTTTTTCTCTTTATTACATCAATAAATATGATTTTGAAAACAAAATAAATATTTCACACAAACATACACGACCACACGCACACACATGTACAAGCACATACACATTCATGCATGTTCGCACATATACAAAAGGTAATTAAACATTTTTTGCGATAAATTACTGCATTATTTTTTTCTGATAATAGATAATGATAGGAATTGAAATGCAATAATAAAAATATTTTACACGAAACTTTTCACATTAGAGCAGCCTAATTAATGTATATATATATATATATATAGAATAATAGCAAGTTCTATGAATCGAAATTGATACTGTAGTTATGTATAAAATTATTTAAAGCGTCATTTCTGAATTTAATGGCACTTTCAACAAAGCTTGTAAACAATATGAAAAAAAGTAATGACAATGTTTATCAAAAAGAAGAAACAAAATAAAGCAAATAAAGTAAATGGCCCAAAGAATAAAAAATAAAACACTTTATTTTCCCAATAAATTGCCTCGATATTAGAACAACATGGTAACTCATTAAGATAACGCAATTAGTAAAATTAATTAAAAAATATCCCACAGCCGTCCTCCATATCGGTTGCTTACTTGAAAACTGGCGGTTTTAATTTTCTGTTGTTAATTACACCGACATCATTAAGGGCAAGATACGACGGTTCATTGAAGAAAAAGAGCTCTTGCTATATACAAGGCTTTTGGTGTTTATAGTCTTTTTGTTGTGGTGGGGAGGGATACATTAAGATAAATAGCACGTATACTTTGTCCCGATATGTCTGTTAGCACATTAGAAAAATGATTTGAATGTAGAATTTGGATGCAGCTCATAAAAATAAATGTGATTTTTATGCTGAAAGCTATGCTTACCACGTTAAATTACATAAAATTATGCAGTGAAATCAATTCTGTATAAAATATATTTCCAATTTATGATTTTTTTCTTTTTAAAAATACATTCATCGTATTACATGGTTCTGCAATTATAACTGATAAAAATTTAGATTTTAAAAATGTATTTAATTACATATTATTAAAACAGCACAAATAATTATTAATTTTGCATGTAAAATAAGTTAAAAAAAAAGTATAAAAGGGGAAGATGAATTTGTATTTTCTCATATCCATTTGCATTTATTACATGCAAGACATTGCGATAAGTAACAGCTATACTTTGTCTGGATATATTTATTTGCATATTAACAAATTACTTCATTTAAGAATCAGGAAGTAGTTGATGAAATTAATGTTATATTTATGCTGCAATGTATACTTATCATGCTATTCAATATATAAAAATGTGTTTATCGGTAAAAGTTGTAGAAAGAATTTAATGTTTTTTGATAAATTAATTATCCATTTATGCAAAATATCTTTAAAATAATTTCTACTTTGTACATAGTTTTCCGACAGTAACTAAAATGTAAACTTTTAATGCTAAAAAAATTCTTGAACATGATTATTACATGTAAAAAAGAAGACGAAAACAAAAAAGCAAAATTTGCACTATCACATACCAAAAATTCTTCGAAAAAGCTTCTAATTAGTATTACAAAAATAGAATTAACCACAATAATTATGTTGTAAGCTATTTTTAATGTACTGTTCAAAAATTACTTGTTGGAAAAACAAGAAAAATTAACGTTCTTTAAAGCATATTACTACCAGTTTATAGAAAATATTTTTGTATTTGAAAATGCTTTCTTCGCGATGCATGGTTCTGCAACACTGTAAAAAAACGGACGATTTTATGGAGATTGTACAGTCAATCGGGAGCCAGTACAATTCATTGTTTTTGAACTGAAAAAATTTCTTAAATTCCAAAAAGAATTCTTTTTTTTTTTTTCTTTCTTTTTCTTTTTCTTTTTTTTTTTTTTTTTCGGGAGAAAGACATTTTTCTGGAATTTATGGGAATTTTTCCGTTAAAAAACAGTAAATTGTACTGGAGTCTCGATTGACAGTACAATCTCCGCAAAATCGTCCGTTTTTTACCTTGAACAGTAAATAAAAAACCCGTATGTTTACAGAGTGCATGGCTTCATCAGTAATAATGCAAATGCATAGAAGGTTATTTTGGTACATAAAAAAAGAAAGAAAAAAATGGTCAAATGAATCTGCACAGTTACATTTAATTTATTGTTTTTTAATTAATTTCTTTTTAGTTAGGCCAAAAAGGCAGGATATGTGTGGGCAGCGCCTAAAATTACTAGAACTGTTAAATTCGAAAAGAGTTTAAAAATAAATATGTTTCAACCTCATCCATAGTAAGTTTGTATATCCAGAGAAAGAGGGGGGGGGGAGACACACTCAGAGAGAGAGAGAGTAAATCCAGTAATTAGTAATTAAAGTAATTAAAATTATTGGATAAATCTTTCATACCAGGTAAGATTAGATATATTGATTTAAACAAACTTTTGAAACATGAGAAAGGAATGGAATTGCCTTGGGTATTGAATTCCAGAAGAATTGAGGATTATGTTTTTAATTTTCAGTGGCCTGAAGAATTGGAAAATATACTAAAAGATTTGGCCGAAGGTAGCATTAATGTGAGATTAAAAATAAACTTGGAAAAGACTAAGGTGTTATTCAATACATCCACATCATAAAGATAATCGTTTTCAATAACACTGAAATTATGGAAGTACACGGATATATATATCTTGTACAGAATATATCATGGGACATATCATGAAGGAAATCAATAGAAGAATATGAAATGTATGAAATGTTTTTGAGAAGAAAAACATCATTCTCAAGTGTAACATGCCTCTTTGTTTGAAATGAAAAGTGTTTAATCAATGTGTTTTATCTCCACTAACTTATGAAACCGAAACATGGATGCTAACAAACTGGAGAATACAAAGATTACAAACAAAATTAGCGTCGTACGGAAAAATGTTTGCTTGGCATAACTAGAAGAGGCAGAAAGGAGAATAATTTGTTAAGAAGCCAGACAAAAGTTTTTGACATAATCGAGATAATTATGACTGAAATGGACTGGGACAATACACGAAGACAAGAAACAAGATGATGATGAAGCACAAATGCCCTAGAATAATATCCTAGATATGTAAAACGATAATCTCAAGTAAGATAGAGTGACCGGTATTATTTGGATAACTAAAGTACTAGGCAGAGGACAATGGAAAAATTTTGGAAAGTCACATCCAGTAATGGATTGAAAAACGTTGACGATGAGGATTATAATATTTATACAAATTAACGTCTGGAAATGCAATTTTCAAAATTTTGGAAAATAGCGTCTAAATTTTTACTGTATCCTCATAATTCATCATAATTCATGTATTCTATTTTCCTTCTGATGTACGTCTATCTTATAAATTTTTTTATGTAAACTAGATGATATACAATGAAATGTTATACTTCAAACCTTTCTGTGTATAATTTTTCATTATTAAATTTAAATATATTAAATTTTATTATTAAAATTATAGTTTATAATAATAATAATAACTATTATTATTATTGTTTATTAACTTTGGGCTTAGCCCTGTGTCATATCAAATATGTATTGTAATTAGAAAAATGTACAATCATGTTGGTAAATTTTTATTATCCGGACAAAATCGATAATTTTTATATATTGAAAATAATTTGGCGTTACTTTTCACAAATTTTCGACAGCCATATTACTTATACTTAATTTATTTCGAATTTCCCCCAAATTTTGCAAAAATAAAAACCTTATAACAAAGCAAAAGACTAATTTTGAAGAAAATAACAATAATTATAATTTTTTCGATTAAAGAGTAATTGCAAATTAACATACGGCAATAATCTCAACATTGCCAAATATTTATCTGTAATGAACTTAAAATTCAGAATCTTTACTTCATTCAGATATTTATCTAGTATCATTAACATAAATGGAAGTTCATTAATAAACTCAAAAAGAACCTATAACTGAAAAAATTAAATTGTGTTGATTCAGTACTGTTTATTTTTTAAATTATTATATCGTCATAGAATAAAACATAAAAAAATCCCTTTATTTTAATTTGGTTATCCTATTTCCTCCCAGGATTCGCTATAAGCACAAAAGAAAATTTAATTATATTTGCATTACTTAATTTTACATTGGAGTATCATTGTTATGTGAGTCAATGAAAAAAAATATTTAAAAGATTTAAGTTTTAAAGCCGAATTTCAACAAGGAAACTGCAACTATAAAAATAACTTAAAATGTGACATTTTTTAAGAATCGAAACACATATTTATCTTTGTAGAAGCTTATTCTGAAAACTTACACGAAAAACAAATTTGCTTAAATTTAATTCTAATTCAGTGTTTACCAACAGGTGACGCTATAAACACAAAAGAAAATAATTTTAAATTTGTGCCACCTACCTTTAAGTTCAATAAACTATCACACATTGAAGGGCATAAAAATCAATTAGGATTACGTTGATTATATGTTTTAACAATATTGTTATTTTCACATAATTTTTAATACGCTTGTAAGTATACTTAAAATTAAATTTGATTCATAATTTAAATTTAATTTTAAAGATAACTGAATATTATAACAAAGAAATACCAATAGAGTACGTTATTTGTAGACTTATTTATATTTTTGTAACAAACAGTTCTACTTATTGTTATTTATCCTTTCAAAAAATATCAAAACCTAAAGGTCTGAATTTTATTTCATATGGTATAACACCATAACACGGCAATATTCCTACATTTCCAAATATTTATCTTTACTGAGCACAAACACAACATTTTCCTTTAATTTAGACATCTAGAGAGTATCTTTAATTAAGAAAAAAAGAAAAGCGAAGACATATTTATGTGTGCCTTTTCAAGCTGCATTAATGGACGGAAAGTTAAAAAGAAACTCTCCTCGAAAACTTATGACCCAGGAGAGAGAGTCACGGAAACCTACAATTATGGTTCATTTCCTCTATAAATTTGCGACACATTCTATCTCTTTTTTTTAGCTTTTCTACCCATTCTTTTTTCTAGATGCAATGATGAGATGTCAGATGCCTATTCTCAAGAATATTTAAAGCGAAGGGAGTGGGTGTGAAAATTGAGAGAAATAACTGCTTTCATATTTTTATGTATGCGGCGTGTTATTTATTTTCGTGCAGAAAATAAATACAAGAGGGAGGGAATATCGGAAGAATATTTTTGATGCATGCTAATTAAGATTTTGATGAAACCGAAGGATTAACATCTCTATAAGAAGTTTAGAGACGATATTGCCATTTTCATATAATTTTTGATGGCCGTATAAATATATTAAAAATTTTATTTGATAAATAATTTAAGTCAAATTTTAAAGATAGCTAAACATTATAACAAAGATATACCAGTAAAGTACATTATTTCTATAGGTTTATCTTTCCTACAATAGTGATAATAATAATAATAATAATAATTATTATTATTATTATTGTTATTTATCCTTTAAAAATATATCAAAAGTTAAAGCTTTGAATTTTATTTCATATGCTAGACATGACAATAATTTCAACACTACCAAATATTTAATTTTACTGAGAACAAGCACAACATCTTCCTTTAATTTAGACATCTATACAGTATCTTTAATTAAGAAAAAAAGAAAAGCGAAGACATATTGTATATCCCTTTTCAAGCTGCATTAATCGACGAAAAGTTAAAAAGAAACTCTCCTCGAAAACTTATGACCCAGGGAGAGCGAGTCACGGAAACCTACAATTATGGCTTATTTCCTCTATAAATTTGCCACACATTCTGTCTCTTTTTTTAGCTTTAGCCATTCTTTTAGTAGATGCAATGATGCGATGTCAGATGCCTATTCTCAAGAATATTTAAAGCGGAGGGAGTGGGTGTGAAAATTGAGAGAAATAACTGTTTTCATATTTTTATATATGCGGCGTGTCATTTACTGTTGTGCAGAAAATAAATACAAGAGGGAGGGAATATATGAAAAACATTTTTAGACGCATGCTAATTAAGATTTTGAAGAAACCGAATGATGGAGATCGCTATAAAATATTTAAAGACGATATCGTCATTTTCACATACTTTTTTATAGCCATAAAACATATTTAAAATTTTATTTCATTAATAATTTAAACCAAATTTTAAAGATAAATACATCATAACAAAGAAACACCAGTGAAATACGTTAGTTGTAGACATATTTATTTTTCTGACAACAACAGCAACAACAACAACAACAATAATTATTATATTGTTATTTATCCTTTCAAGGAATATCAAAATCTAAGAGTCTGAATTTGTTACCATTCCAGACATGGCAATGTTCTCAACACTACCATGTATTTATCTTTACTGAGCACAAACACAACATCTCCCTTTAATTTAGACAACTAGACAGTATCTTTAATTAAGAAAAAAAGAAAAGTGAAGACACATTTATATATGCGTTTTCAAGTTGCATTAATGGACGGAAAGTTAAAAAGAAACTCTCTTCGAAAACTTATGACCCAGGAGAGCGAGTTACGGAAACCTACAATTATGGTTCATTTCCTCTATAAATTTGCGACACATTCTAGCTCTTTTTTTAGTTTTTCTAGCCATTTTTTTTCTAGATGCAATGATGAGATGTCAGATGCCTATTCTCAAGAATATTTAAAGCGAAGGGAGTGGGTGTGAAAATTGAGAGAAATAACTGCTTTCATATTTTTATATATGCGACGTGTCATTTACTTTCGTGCAGAAAATAAATACAAGAGGGAAGGAATATAGGAAGAATATTTTTAGATGCATGCTAATTAAGATTTTGAAGAAACCGAAAAATGAACATCTCTATAAGAATTTTAGATAAAATATCATCATTTTCACACAATTTATGATGGCCGTATAAATATACATAAAATTTAATTTGATTAATAATTTAAACCAAATTTTAAAGATAAATAAATATTATATCGAAAAAATACCATTAAAATACGTTATTTGTAGACTTTTTTATTTTCTTACAATTATTATTAATATTATTATTATTATAATTACTACAAAAAGTAGAAAAATGAAAACGAAAATTATTTCACTGTGCGTTAAGATACCGTTTGTAGAATCAATTAGTAATAAAAAATTTATTAACTATACATTTATTTTATACTTTTAAATGTTTTTGCAATGCAAAAAAAAAAAAAAAAATTAAATTAAATTAAAAAATAATCCTAAAAATTTGTAAAAATATAAAATAAAATAAAATAAAATTTACTTTTGAGTCCCAATGTGTCATGAAATTTTATGAACAAAAATAATTTTTTTTCGCCGTTTAATCTTTTTTAGTTATCAGTTTGTTAATATAAATCCATAACTGAAAATAAAAAAAGTACATAAATAAACCCTAGTAATCTAAAAAGGTTAAGATTTTGAAGTAATATCACGTAGAACATGTTTTCATAAACATCCCTATAAGGAGTTTAGAGACAAATTTATCATTTTCACATAAGTTCGGATTGCCGTATAAATATATTTAAACTTATATTCGATTCAAAATTTTAATCAAACTTGAAACAAACTAAACCATAGCAAAGTAATACCGATAGAATACTTCATCTGTAGACAGCAGGCAATATAGTATATCACGTTTTCAAATGTATACGAAAGAACATCGTAATATAAAATGCGTTCAAATAATAAATGATGCATATTTACCTTAAATAACAAAATAAGAACAGAGACATGTGATGTAATCATACCTGTAAAAGAAAATATTTCAGTCCTTTATATATATATATATATATATATATATATACACAAAAATTATTTGTTTTACAACTTATTAAGATGCCATTAATGTAAACAATCAATTAAGACAAAAGTAAAAAATAAATAAAATAAAATAAATAGTAGCAATAACTTTGTATTACGATGAATTCATGATGAAAATTATAATTTTAAAAAATGTAAAAGATCGCAGTCAACCAGAAAAAAAAACATTATACAGTTTTTCTCAAGATTTAATGAAGTATTTTCTCAAAACCGAAATCGGCAATAAATAAAATAGCAGGTAATTTAAGAGGCCTTAATCGATTATTTTTCGATAACTTATTACGCAATAAATTTTAACAGGCGAAATATACAGTAGAGATAGTTTCTAAAACAAACTAAAAAATATTGATAATAATTAGAATCAACATGTCTGAAAAATATTTAAAATCAAAGAAACACAATACTGAGTTTGGTATAATCATGGTCAGGGTTCTCGCTGCCGCTCGCCATAGCTGCAAATCACGACAAAATAGTTCATTTGGCGCTTGAATGAACAATCAGATTCACCATATTGCGAGTGGTCTGTTTTGCTCTTTTTCTATTTGGGTATGCGCCAGAGACACAAAAATCTATTTCTCTATTGTCGATTAATCACTATCTACGCGCCGGATGCAACAATAAAAAGACAAACAAAATTATTCAAAAACAAATCAGACGACAAATAGAGAAAAATAATGTGATGTTTAAAATATCTATAAACCATACTATTTATTAGTTATAAGCAAAGTATCATTGGCCGGTCAGTTTTTTCTATCAATTACAATCGCAATCTCATATCAGCTTTTCGTGTATATTTTCACAATTATTAATCGAAGATCACTGTTTTAAATTTTTATCCAGACTACTAAAAGAATTTCTGAAACTTTTACTCATTTAGGAGACATTTCGTATGCACTTATTTCCAATCATTTTTGTAGTAAGTAGCTGAATTTCTATTTTATAAGCAATCACAAAATTTTAGCTTATTTTGCAACATATTGGAAAATAAGGGACAATAATTTGAGTTCATAAACGGATTTTTTAGTGCCTCACGCCAAATCTATTCTGCTAATATTTTTCTCTCATTGGTTATACTTTTGTATTTCTTATTCGCCAAACTGCTAATGTTGGCCAAAAGCCAGTGAGAACCCTGATCATGGTTAGTTTTAAAAGATGCTTTAAAATGTTCTAATAAATGTGTTACATGTCATTATGTATATTTGCAACGTGATTAAATGCATTTTAAAGTCAATTTTTTTTATAAAATTTTATTTATTGGAAAATTTCATATTCAAATTTTCTTTTTGCCACGAATAGAAATCATTTCTCATTGAAAAACGTACAATAAAGGAAGCTTATAATAAAAAGAGTGCTTTAAACCCAAGTAATTGTAAAGAAAAAAAAAAAAAAAAAAAAAAAAAAAAAAAGAAAAGCTGATTTCCTGATTAAACAGCGGACTGCGTATTTTTACATCCTTTATATTAAGTGCGAAAACTTTTTTCTTTCAACAATGAAATGAAGATAAACGTAATAAAAAAAGAGAGGTTCTTTTGATAAAAGGAATTCACTTTAACTCAGCAACAGCTTTCAGAAATATTTCGTTAAAAAACAGTCCTTTTTTTGAATTCACGATTTAGATATATTTAAAAATCTTTTTAAAAATCGTATGCAATATTTTTATTCTCACCATCCTCTTTTCTCAACTAATGTGTAGCGTACAACGATGAGGGTTAAGGTATCATTAATTAACCCTTTCGGGTCCAGAGTACTATTAATATTACATGTCTTTTAATCGAGTATTATTTTGTCTTAACAATTATTCGTTATTTTCTGCATATAGAAATAATAGTAATTGTCTGCGCTTTTATTATTATGATTTCACTTATGTTTTGACATTTCGTAAATTGAATCATTGAACGGACATCATTGGCATTTTAATTATTTTTGCACCGTTGGCGATTTTTTTATTTTATACACATATTTCACTCTTTAAATTTAAAATATAGGTTACCCAACGAATCATGTGTGATAAAATGCAAATAACATTAGAAAATAGAATATCTGTTAAGCCCTGTTGTAAAACGATATTTTCCAAACGTCTTCAAAAACTTAGCATATTGTTATATGAATATGAATTGAATAAATAGTACTCAAAATTCGTTACATTTAAAAGAATGAGACAATCTTTAAACATCAGTAAGTCTATTTGGATTGCTACGATTAATAATAATGAAGTAAAAAATAGTTTTATTCTCAAAATAGGAAAAAAAACGGACTCGAAATACTTAAATAGGATTTTGTGTCCACTTCTGACACATTCCGTTATATTACGGCAAATGGAAAAAAAAAATAATTTCAAGTACATTTTAATGGTTTTATTCTCTTTCGAAAAGAAAAACACCGATATGCATCTATGAATTGTATACTAAAATATACATTCTGTACAATGTGTGGTACAAAGAATATTTGTTATCCATTTACAGGGCCACTAAAATGATTCCATTATATAATGGTATAGGGGGAAACAATGTTTGGGGCGCGTTTTAATTGTATTAAATTATTTCATATTTACTGAAATTGATATACGTTGGTTTACTATAAGTTAATTTCTGTATAATAGAAAGCAGATAGTATTTACAGGGAAATGCAAAAGATTTCGAATACTATACTGTATATTACTACTTCAAAATCTGAATATTTTTAAAACTTGTCTATTCTACTGTATCCGAAGAACTGTATACTTTTACACCAAGATCTGAATATTTTTAAAACTTTCTTATTGTACGAACGCATCTCATTCGCTACGTTTGATGTACAATTTCCAAATTGTTGAAAAGTGGCATCTGTGATACGTCTATAAGAAGATAGTTTAAAGAGAATTCGACCTTTTAAATTCAAAAGTTTAAGCACGTCATCAAAAGGTTGATTTAACGACAAGCATATTAAAGTTAGTGAAACAACACCGATATATTTGGTGATAATTATTAATTACAATAAAACACTTTGTATAAATCACCATTAAATGAAAATAGCAAATCAGAAGTCATTATGCTTCGACAATTACAGCTCGTCATCAGCTGAATTAGTTTATCTCTAAACTGTCTCCTTACGGACACGTGTTAATTCAGCTGATGACGAGCTGTAATTGTTGTATCACGAAACGCGTTCCGATTTGCTATTTTCGCTTAATGGTGATTTATACAAAGTTTTTTATTGTAACCATATTAAAGTTAGCTGAAATTCATATAAATACTTAATGACGATTGAAGTTTTTTGTAATAAAAAAACTTTGCATCTTTATCCTTTAGCTCTCCCGAAATTCATACATGGATCTTACCTAAAATTATGCATATTTGTGATAAAAGTAAATGTTTGTAAAATAATAATATATGTATATATGACATGTGACATACAGTCGAACCTCGTTATTTTGTCACTCTCAGGACCAGGAAAATGTGCCGTCATGAGCGGAATATCGTGGCAACCGGAATTGGAGAAAAATGTGTTTATAAAAAGATGTATTATTAATTAATTTAAGACAATTTTAAATTGACAACTGTTCTTGCATTTTTAAGCAATAAAACATTATTATTAAACAAAATAAACATAATAAAAGAATAAAAGTCAGATTTCTGATGACTTTCTTTGCCATTGTTATAAAAAATACGGATGAATTAAGGTTTGCATATCCCTAGATGCGCTTTGTACAATTGTTTTTCTATATTATATAATGAATTTTGAACAATATCCGTTGTTTCAGAAATTGATGTTATTTCATATAATTTCTGATCATTTAAATGCAATGCAATTCTTCGGTTTTACCTGGACGCTTATTTTATTTTAATTCCACATCACTTTCGATCCCCGAGTCTGAAAAAATTTCTGCCTTTTTCTTTTTTGCAATTTCAGAAATCATTGCATCTAGTGACGTGCTGACATTATTGTCAAAATCGATGTGCATTTAGATATTTCTCGTTATTTTTATTTCACAATCTAAGAACTCTTTAAACACTATTGGAAGATGGATGTCTTCTGCATTAAACTCTATGCACTCGAAATCTGATGATCTTGGAGGAAACCAGCATGTTTGAAATAGTCATGAACTGTCTTAGACTTTCTTGCCACTTTGCCGTAAACAGTTTAAAACATTAAGTATAAAGTGCGGAAATGAATTGTTTAAAATTCCGTAAGTGTATACGTATAACACAGAAGATGAGCAATTGTGGATTGGTGGATAGAGAACGAGCATGAAGAAATCACTCCTTTATTAATTCTGTCATTCATAAGTAGTTTTTTTTTTCTTTTTTAATCAGATAAATGATTGAAAAAAGTTTCTTTTTATGTTAATTGGTGTTTTAGATACTTTTGAGAAAAGTTTGGCTAAAAAAATTTCTTACTGCTTAATTTCAGTGCTTGTAAGATGGATTTTGAAAAAAAAAAAAAAAAAAAAAAAAAGACGATTTTTTTAAATCGTTGGGATATCTGGTGTTCAAAATTATTCAATGTCGTAAAATCCGGAGTTTATTTATATTACAGAAAATCGAGACTTTGAAAACTATTTTGATGAGAGGAGTGACGTGAAAACCGGGTGTCGGAATAGCGAGTACTGAGTGTATATATAAAATTTAATTCATCTATTATGTTAACTCAATACAATCAATCATTTGTGATCCACTATTAATTATAAATATTTATCAATTATTTTTCATTCCCTCTACATATTTTCTTTCCGAAAAATATATTCTTGTATAGTAAACTTTAAATGCTATATTTTTAAAGTTTTGGGGAGCTACTAACTATGATACATTGATGGATATTTTGAGATCGTTAACTATGCTATTCAATAATAAATGGCATCAGTATTTATATTCCATTGGCGCAAATAATGTAATTTTACTATTTCAACCTGATTGCACTGTTTTTGATCCATGGTTTACATTTATCAATATTTAGTTAGATATTTGTGGTAATATGTGCAGATCATTCCTTGTATTTTTATGCTGTTTCATTTATGAAATGGATGGATATTCAGTTGGTGATATGCCTATTTTTTAATTCATTTTCATCCTTTATATTTTTACTTAATTATTTTTACCTGGTGTTATTACTACTTTTTTTCTGGATTTTGTGTGTGGGGTAAGCCTTATTTTCCATTCTTTAGCTTGTTATGAATAATGCAAAGGTGAAACTTTGCATGTAATTTGTCGCAGTCAAAGTAATTTAGGCCTTATGATTCTGACTTGATTCCATAAATATTTCCCTTATTACAAAGTTTACTGTGTTTTGAATTCCATGTTGTTTTCGTTATGACATGAGAATATGCTTCATAGAGATTGGTGATTTATGCATAATTTTTAATTTGAATAAACCCTTTTAATTAATACATTCACATTTGTTGTTGATTATTTGTGTTGGTTTATAATGGTCACACACATACACACACACACACATATATATATATATTCAATATGAAAATTTTAAGAATAATACATTTTAAAGAAAAAAAATTTGACTAACAATGTAATTTTTCCTTCATTTAGAATTGCGTTGATTTTTTCAAGAAATTGTATACAAAAATAAAGTAAGTATAAACAATTAATAAAGAAAGTAAGTATAAAAATCAAATTACATTATACTCGCAAAGAAAGCTTTCAGAATAATAAATACTTTTGCCCATTTTGAAACATTCATTCGCATAATTATGACGAACTAAAAATGTGAAAAAAAAGGATGCCTCTTACATATTGTATTTTCCAAGATCATACATCACAAATATGAATGTCTTCTGACAGAAAGGAGGGGGGAATCGGTCAAACGTTATAAATAAAAAGAAGATTTATTTTTGTGAAAACAGCTTAAAATAATTATGGAGAAATATTACACTGACAAATAAGGATTTTATAATGAGCGAATACCAGAAATATTTCTAATAAAAGACGAACGGCTTTCAAATTAATTAATCATGGGAACATAATATTCATTAAATTTACATGCCTCAGTGCTAAAAATTAATCTTCTTTTAATAAGATGCAATAATTCAAGTACCACTTCTGCAAAACTAGGTCTTCCCAGGTGATATTGAAACGTTATTAATTCAAAGTTTTATTCGAAGTTAGAAATGATTCAAAACTTGAAGTCACACATATCATACATTACAAAAGTCTTTTAAGAGTTTCCAGTAAAGCAAAAATACTTTCAGTTTCCATTAATGCCGATGGCAATGCTTTAGAAGAGTTTCGGAAATGATTCACATGCGGAGAATTTGCTCTTTTCTGCAGAAAGCTAAACAGTTTTCAACTTCAAATGCTTCTTATAATGTCTTGAATATCACTAAAGATATTTGATTCATGAAAGCTAGTAATGTTTTCCCATATATGAGTCTTTAAAGAGCATGAGCTATTTTCGGCATTTCTATTTTCATTCGGCATCTCTTTTCATTTTAAACTATTTTCGAAAAATTCGCATTAAGAAAACAATTTGTTTTAAAAAGATGAAATAATACTAAAGCAATTAGAAAAACAAAGCATCATTTAAGGACGTTTTTGTTTTTATTTATTTATTTATGTCTAGATTATTGCTAAATGTAATTGGTTCTTGAAAGCTATTAATATTGTCCCAAACATGAGTCTTTAAAGAGCATGACTATTTTCGGCTTCATTTAAAATTATTTTCGGGAAATTCACAAGTATTTTTTAAAAAAACTTCATTTAAAAAAGTGAAATAATATTGATACAGCTAGGAAATTTTTAAAAGAAAAATGTCAATTAAGGATGTTTTTGTTTTTATTTATTTATTTATATCTAGAATATCGTTAAATGTATTTGGTTCATGAAAGCTAGTAATGTTGTCCCAAACATGAGTATTCAGGATTTCTTCATTCTCAAAGAAAGCTGTCATTCATTATCGGTGAATAATAAATATTTTTATCCATTTTATAACATACATTTGCATAATTACGACGAAGTAAAAACATGAAAGAGAGGATGCCTCTTATGTATTGTATTTTCCAAGATTATACATTACAAATATGACAGTCTTCTGGCAGAAAGGGGAGGGGGGAGAAATCATTCAAACGTTATACACGAAAAGAAAATTTATTTTTGCGAAAATAGCTTAAAATAATTATGGAGAAATAATATACTGACAAATAAGGATTTTATAATGAGCGAATAGCAAAAAATTTCTAATAAAAGACGAACGGCTTTCAAATTAATTAATCATGGGAACATAATATTCATTAAATTTACATGCCTCAGTGCTAAAACTTAATCTTCTTTTAATAAGATGCAATAATTCAAGTAGCACTTCTGCAAAGCTAGGTCTTCCCAGATGATATCGAAACGTTATTAATTCAAAGTTTTATTCGAAGCTAGAACTAATTCAAAACTTGAAGTCACACATATCATATATTACAAAAGTCTTACAAGAGTTCCATTAAAGCAAAAATACTTCCAGTTTCCGTTAATGCCCGACGGCAATGCTTTAGAAGAGTTTCGGAAATGATTCACATGCGGAGAATTCGCTCTTTTCTGGAGAAAGCTAAACAGTTTTCAACTTCAAAATGCTTCTTATAATGTCTAGAATATTACTAAATGTATTTGTTTCATGAAAGCTAGTAATGTTTTACCGAATCTGAGTCTTTAAAGGGCATGAGCTATTTTTGGCATCATTTAAAATTATTTTCGAAAATTTACATTAAGAAAACAATTTGTTTTAAAAAGGTGAAATAATACTGAAGCAGTTAGAAAAACAAAGTATCCTTTAAGGATGTATTTGTTTTTACTCACTTATTTATGGGTAGAATATCGCTAAATGTATTTGGTCCATAAAAGCTTGTAATGTTGTCCCCAAAAAAGAGTTTTCATGATTTCTTCATTCTCAAGGAAAGCTGTCATTCATTTTCGGTGAATAATAAATATCTTTGTCCATTTTGAAACGTTCATTCGCATAATTACGACGAAGTAAAAAGGTAGAAGAGACGATACCTCTTATGTATTGTATTCTCCAAGATTATACATTGCAAACGTGAATCTCTTCTGACAAGAAGGGGGAATCTTTCAAACACGATAAATGAAAAGAAAATTTATTTTTGTGAAGACAGCTTAAAATAATTATGGAGAAATAATGTACTGGCAAATAAGAATTTTATAATGAGTGAATACCAAAAATATTTCTTACAAAAGGCGAACGGCTTTTAAATTAATTAATCATGGGAACATAATATTCACTAAATTTACATGCCTCAGTGCTAAAACTTAATCTTCTTTTAATAAGATACGATAATTCAAGTACCATTTCTGCAAAGCTAGTTCTTCCCAGGTGATATCGAAACGTTATTAATTCAAAGTTTTATTCGAACTTAGAAATGGTTCAAAACTTGAAGTCACACATATCATACATTACAAAAGTCTTACAAGAGTTTCCATTAAAGCAAAAATACTTTCAGTTTCCGTTAATGCCCGATAGCAAT
Organism: Maratus speculifer; assembly: GCA_964019185.1. NCBI lineage: Eukaryota > Metazoa > Arthropoda > Arachnida > Araneae > Salticidae > Maratus > Maratus speculifer. Next base: position 343,345,041 of record OZ025291.1, read on the forward strand.
GCTTTAGAAGGGATTCGGAAATTATTCAAATGCGGATAATTTGCTCTTTTCTGAAGAAAACTAAACAGTTTTCAACTTCAAAATGCTTCTTATAATGTCTAGAACATCACTAAATATATTTGGTTCATGAAAGCTAGTAATGTTGTCCCAAATATGAGTCTTTAAAGTGCATGAGCTGTTTTCTGAAAATTCACAAGTATTTAAGAGAACAATTTGTTTTCAAAAAGTGAAATAATATTGAGGTAGTTAGAAAATTTTTGAAAAACGAAACATCTTTTAAGGAAGTTTTATTTATTTATTTATTTATGTCTGGAACATCGTTAAATGTAATTGGTTCATGAGAGCAAATAATGTTGTCCCAAAAATAAGTTTTTAAAGTGCTTAAGCTATTTTCGTCATCATTTCAAATTATTTTTGGAAAATTCACAAGTATTTATTAAGACAATTTCATTTAAAAAAGTGAAATGATATTGATATAATAGTTAAGTAAGGTTAAATCTAAACTGGAAAAGGAGTGGTCAATCTCTAAAAATCCAAATTTTTGTACCAGACCTATTTTTGAATAGCAGAGATAAATCACATAATCGCACAAAGAATTAACTTACGAGAGGGTGTTTATGTAAAAAAATTGCAAAGCAGTTGAATAAGATATATAATATTGCAATGTATTTCATGTAAATTCGCATTAGTAAAAATAAACTGAAATTTTAACAGAGCCACATGTTCATTTCTTTAGGAATCGATTTCCCATAAAAATTACAGTCCTGCCTTTTAAGCTCGAGAAAATGGTTTCAAAATACACCAATTAAATCGATAAAGGTACATTTAACAAATCAATCTAATATCTGAAAAGTTCTGTGAACAAAAGTTTTTTCAAGGCAATTTTGTGACTTTCACTCTTTAATATAATTTTGGAAGTTACTCGTTTAACATAAAAGAAGAGATTCGTTATTACCTCAAAATATCGATAAAGATACCTTTAAATTTTATGCTAAACGTAAATTTCACAAAAGGAAAAATAAGTGTACGTTAATGAGCAAACTACATTGTTAAATCGAAAGTATAGAGTATAACTTTTATCCGCTGGCATTAAATAAAAAAAATTATGTAATATTTTAAAACGGTGTTATTAAGATAATCTTCAAATGCATAAGGCAGTTTAAAACTTTGAAGACAAAGGAAAACATTCAAATTCTTTTGATATTTTCTCTAAAAAGGGAAAAAGACTATTGATGTTCAAATTTTACATAAATGATTTTTTAGAAAATACCTTATTATATCTGAAGAAATGTTCAATAAAGTTTAATCAACAAAAAATAGAGAAAGAGATAGAGATAAGTATGCGAGCTTTAAGGGTGCATTCAAAAAAATATTTTTCTACCTCAACAGCTCGAAATTGTCTGATACATTTTCAGATTCATTTTTAAAAGTAGAAACATGAAACTTGCTGAAGTGATTTTTGAAGTGATGTATAAGATGCCGTGATTTCATTTTTCGCTCAATCCATTAAAATTTGATTGATAAACAATTACCATTTTTTCTTGGTATTATCATTTTTCTTGTTCCCAGATCTCTCGCTTCGTAAAATTCGGTTTAACACGCCAACTTTGACAGCATTTTTTGCAATATTTTCTTCATTTATCAAAAAACCGACAAGCACGGCACTTAGTGTACTCTGATTATAAGAGACTTTTCCAGTTTGCTTCGTTTCAGTGGAAAAATGGATTTAAAAATAGATTAGAAAATAAGCACTTCGGATTGGAATACACCCTTAAAATAAATTTTATTTCTTAAGCTATAAATAGCAATGGAGCATTATTTAAACCAAATTCATTTATGTGAGCTTTACATCCATAAGTTGCGTCGTTTTATTGCGATCGAATTTTTTTTCATTTTAATGATGTAAGTGCTTTGTTTATTTTTTGCTAAATTTTAATAAGGTTTGTTTTTATTCAGACTTAGAAACAAAAAATAGACAGTTAACGTTTTCTGTACCATTTTAAATATTCGTCGTGCAGGAACTCAATAGAAACACTATAGTTATTGGATCTGAAGATGCGTAACATTTCGAAATAAAATTTTATCCACTGCTAAAATGTACTGAAAACAGAAAATTTGACTAAAATACTTCACATATAAAATAAAAAAATATATTTTGCGAGCTTGAAGGTTTTAAGAGGACAACAATTAAACATTTCAGCTTTCGAAACTCCAGGAAAAGTAAAAAAAATGATTGTTTTAATTGTAAAAATAAGCTAAGAAATTCAAACATTCGCCTTTAAAATAAACAACTAATTTGCATATAAAACATTATATAATGACACAACTTTAATTAAATCAATTCTCTTTCTAGAAGAAGATAATAAATATTCAAAGAATGCAATTTAATTTGATAAAAGTATTTCAAAACAGCACAATTGCTCTTTAATTTGATTAGAATGCTTTTAGGAGTTATTAGGGGGTTCTTTCTTTTTTTATTCGTTGTTTTCAGTTTACATTTTTTCCCCTTTCACGCGCAGCGCTTTCATTCAATTCTTTAAGCTTTAATTTTATCCGTGAGAGGCTTTATTTAATTTTGCGTCGCTTGACATTCAGATATATTCTACTGACACGTCTCAGTAACATTTTTGTTTTACGGTTTATTTTCGGAACGTGACAAAATTTTAAAGGACAGGGATTCAAAATTACTTGTCTCAAAACAGTTCATTTCTTTCTTTTTCTTTTCCTTTTTTTTACATTCGTTAAATTTTTATTTGGGACAATTAAAAAAATTGTACAGCCCTTTTAAGATGCTGAAAGAAATGAAATGTAAATAATTCTTAATGAAAGTGCTTTCACCGAAATTAGCAAACCATTTATATTTTTAATGACCAAAACAAAGAATAAAAAACAGCATTCGATGTTTAGATTCTTCTTAAGAATAACCGTTAGAATAATAATAATAAAGACCTGATAACTCATTGAAATTCCTGAAAATAAAAAAGATAGTTAAAAAAATATCAGGCAAAATGGAGAATTAAGAACAAAATGTATTAAAATTCTTTCCAGAACATTAAAATATTCATAATATAAATGTTTGAACCAAAAAATAAGCGTAATGAAAATACAGTCAGTGTGATATTGCATGTATCAACGTTACCGTAACAATTTCAAATGGAAAATTTTGGTTAGTTTAATACAGCATTTAAAATTTCTTCTTTTAAGGATCTTTTAAGTCTTTAAATTAAAAAGATATTCAGTACTTATGCATACATACATAGATTATTATGCATTATTTTGGATCCTTTTATACATTGGTATTACATCAAAGGGCCGAACATAAATCAAAAATTTCCAAAACTTTACTCTAAAAGGCCTTTTTTCCCTTTTATTAATTAATTCAGAACGTATATCAAAAAGAAAATACTATCCCAGCTCATAATCCTAAGCCAAAATGAGGACAACATAAATTTATGAAAACATATATCAATGAACATTACAGTCGGGAACTTTAAGGGCTCGCTGCACTGAAACTTCCTGATCGCGAAATCCCATGTTCACCTATGAGAGCATTTTGAAGCGCGATAACTCATTACTTAATATAATTATTAAAATACCATTTTCACTACCAAAAAGTAGAAATCAAAACCCCATAACGTGCGTTTTAAAAAATTGTCTACGTGTATTTTAAGTATTCTTAAGGTGTGATAAAATGTAATCAAATGGAAATTTCAGCGTTTATAAGGATTTTCTTACGGAAGATGATAAGGAGGACGTGCACATATCAGGATAATGACTGTCAGGAAAATGATATTTCGATACGATATTTTATTCTTTAATTTTCATGTTTTGTATATTTTTTGCTTTAGTATGTTTAACGGGAACGCTGTATAAAAAAGCATTTTCTCTGTGTTCACTATATTATAAACACAGGGACTATAGTATAAAATAATAGCATGCATGTGAGTAACGCTGAGGTTATACCGACGATGACGACAAATTGACTTGCAAATTTCGCTTTTACTAGAATTTTTTGCTAAACATCACAGAGATTCAATCCCAGCGTTGAATAGAAAACAAAAAACACTTTTAAATACAATTTCTTATAACAGCGTTTACAAAATCTTCATAATGATTGAAATATTTAGATAATTTTCAAGCCTAGACAATTTAGCAAATCTGTCAGCTCGAATATGAAAGATTAGGTCGTTTCCATTTTATCCTTTTAAGAGTCTGATGTGCTATTGATAGAACATGTCTTTTCATCGAATATTATTTTGTCTTATAAATTATTTTGTTACTTTCTACATATAGAAATGGTAGTATATGACTATGCCTTTCACATTATGATTTCATTAAAGTTTTGACATTTAGTAATAATAAAAGTTTACTTAATTCTCTTTGCACCATTGACGATTCCTTTAATTTAATACACATATTTCACTTTTTAAATTAGAAATATAAATTACTCTTGTGAACAAATCATGCATGATGAAATGCAAAAAAAAAAAAAAAAAAAAAAAAAAAAAAAAAAAAAAAAATTAGAAAGTTGTAATATCTGTTAAAATCTGTTGTAATACGATATTTTCTAAACTTCTCCAAAAACTCTTCGTCAGCCTATTATCATATAAATATGAATTAATTAGTACACAAAGTAAGTACATTCGTTACATTTCAGACAACGAGATAATCTTTAAACACCAGAAAATCTACTTGAATAGCTATGATAAACATTATTCAAGTAATAATAATTTTGTTCTGAAAATTGAAAAAAATTCGGACCCGAAAGTGTTAAATAGTAAAAATCAGCCAGTATTTCTTTCCGGATAAGATTTCATAATGATATTAACATTTCATAAATAAATAAAAAAATAACATGCATAAATCACTTTAACAGACATGTATTTTATTTATGCGCTTAAACTATTGAAGTGATCATAATAATAAATGCTGCTGTAAGTAACAAAATTTTTAGCGATTTCATTGGCTACTAACCCTGGCATGTGAATAATGTGAAATAATCGCCTTTAATAAATTTAAAAAATTTAACTACATAATTAATATTTCCAGATAAAAATGCTTTTGAGTGTTACTAGGAGTCTATCTAAAAATGTATTGCATTTGAAGGAAAAGAAAAAAAAAAAAAAAAAAAAAAAAAAAAGAGATGCATTTTATTTTTTAATTAATTTTTTTAGTCTATGTTCTGTAACGTGGAAAGCCGGGATTGGAACTTTTAGTTTATATAATTTGTAATATAATAATCAGGAAAATGACGCAGTAAAAGCCTACACATCAATAAGTTTCAAATGATGTAATAGGCAATTGAAATAACTTCTAAATGTTGATTCTCGGATCGATGCTTTGAATATTTCTATCTAAAACTATTTATTCAGAATATCTGCTATTTTTTAGTTCCAGCTGTTGCCAACAATAGAATGCTAAACTGGCTAAGCCAAGAAAACGACATAGATCACTGCAACAAACGTTTTATTTGCAAAAATATACATTCAAAGCATTTCATTTCTGCTTCCATTGCCTACATATATATTGTATATTATTTACTTTGAATAATACTATTTGAGAGAAAAATATGTATATTGTAGTGCATTATAAAAGCTGTTATACCAAACACAATTTGTGACGCCAAAATTCCTCGTTTTTCTATAAAAAAATTATTGTTGCATAGAGATGTGTTTCTTAAAGCACTCTCTTTCTCAAGCATATTTTTTTGCATAAAAAGTTGTTTGTCATCTTATCAAATAAAGAAAACAAAAGATAGCAAAGATCTATAATTTTCATATTTCAAAAGAATCACCTATTTGTTCTTTAAGTACTGTTTCAGTTTTATATACAAGATTTATTTGGAAATTTAAAGCAAAAGAACGGTCCTTTCTTAACTTTTTGTCTTCTCATATCTTCCAAATTCACTATTTATAGAATAACATTTTTTGGTATGCGGTGTGGAATTAGGAATGATCACCGCATACAATTGAGATGCCAGGGAAGCTGAGTTCTACAAATATTTCCGTATCTCACGTTTCTCTTTATTAAATTTTCGGAAGCATCCTTCTGGGTACGACATACGCATATTTTATGAATGATGAATTCGTGACCGAAATAAGACATTCAAAGATATAGTGAACCAGTTCAAACAGAGTGAAAATATCTTATCATTTCTATAAAATATCTTCAGAAAAATAAAATGTCGAATTGCTAGAAAATAAACTAAAACGATTTTTAATGCACAGGAACAAATTTTATAATGTATACCAGCAGATTTTAAAGATTGAGGTAAATCCACACAGATATATGCATACATATAAATACATACATATACCAAGTGGGCAAAAAGTCCGTAAAAACTTAAAAAATTTATAAAAGCCGGAAGAAAAATCGAAATAAAAAACGGTTTGCTGGGTTAGCATCTATAGGTCACGGGATTGTTTTGAGACAGTAATAAAAATAACTCAAAAAACATCAGACAGATGGCGTGGGAAACATTCGACTTCGGTTAAAATATGCAAAGGGGATGGTTATAAGAACTCGCGCTGCTAATCCACAATTAGTTTACGATTGAAGCCGTGTACTTGATCAATGATCGATAGATGATTTCTATTTTACGTAAAATAACTACACCAACGAAGCTTTATTGTTTGCACTCACGAGCCTTGATCAGGTGCACGGCCCTCAACCGGGAACTAAATGCGGATTAGCAGCGCAAGTTCTTAAAATCGTCTCATTCGTTCCTCACATCGAACGTTTCCAAGGCCATCTGTCGGATGTTTTTTGCTTATTTTTTATTACTGTCTTTGGAAAAAAAAAGCCCGTGACCTATAGATACTTACTTTGCAAACCGTTTTTAATTTCGATTGTTTTTCCAGCTTTTATAAATTTTTAAAATTCCTATAGACTTTTAGGCCCCACCAGTGGCCGAGAGGTTCGGACCTCTCAACTGGTAGACGGCAGGTGCTGGGTTCGAACCCAATCGCGGCTGTCGGCCTAACCGTTCGGAGTTTTCCGTGGTTTTCTTCGAACCTTGCGTAAATACGGGTTAGGTTCCCTTAGAAAGACCCCCACGGAGGGCACTCCCCCCGGTCCTATATCCCATTAGCGTAGATAATCGGACGACAAAAATCAACCATCCTATAGACTTTTTCTCCCCCCGGTATATGTATGTATGTATATGTATGTATATATGTGTGTGTGATTTAATCAATCTTCAAAGTCTGCAGGTATACGTTATACAAAAATTTTCCAGCATATTAAAAATCGTTTTAGTACATTTTTTGGCAATTCGACATTTTATTCTCTTCGAGATCTTAAAACGATCAACATGACTGCTTTAAATAAGGTGGAGTGACGGAATTATAAAAGTGGCCGGTGCTAATTGGGTGATTAAAGCATTAGACAAGAAACAGTGGAAAAATCTGGGGGAGACCTGATTTCAGCAGTGGATTGAAAACAGTTGTTGGTGATGATGATGATGGTATATATATATAAATATATATAGAGAGAAAGAGAGATGAAATTCATATATTATGAAATACTATTTCCATTTTTATTTTTAAGATAACATAAAAATATCGAGATACCTTAAAAATTAATAAAAAAGTCATCTTTGATTATTTTTTAATACATTTTTAATGCGTTTAAAATGGAAGAAAAAAATATACAAATCAATAGTTAGCTTTAAAAAAAGTTACATTTTTCGGGAAATTGCAACCAGTCGGGTAATACAGAATAGGATTACAAGGAATAATAAAATTGAGAGAAAAATACGATTTACAAGAATAGCAAAAATTATTTAATAAGTAAACAGTAGTACATCATCTATAAATCGCCAAATTCTTTGAAAAATTGTTTTAATTTTTACAAAAACACATCTACTGTTTCAACCCTACCGCAGTCTAAACTAGCCCACGTCAAACATTATTTCCACACCTTGCCCCTTTTATCTTCTGAATATTTTCCATTGCAAAACTTGCACGCTGCATCTTCCTCCTCTGGTGAACAACTTGGATAAAAGCAGATGATAAGTGATAATTCGGAGTTGAAAGATTGCATATCATCATTAGATTTGTCTTGAAACAGTTATACCGTCAATATTTTATACTATCCAAAACACCATCTTAAAAAAACCCTCTTGTCACTAGTTCAAGAAGTTAGCACAGAGGTTAATTGACTAACATAGAAATTAATATAATTGTTCAACTTTCTACTGAACTTGCCAGAGCAGTGAAAATGATTATTTTTATAAGATAGAATAAATATAAATTTTTTAAAATTTACTTTAAAAAATGTACACATTGAGAATAAGATTTTATTTTACAGCGTCACTTCAATGGCAGGTATCCAAATAGAACTGACGACAGTGCTGCATGGAAGTACTAGTACTAGGAATAATGAAGTATTCCATATAGTTCGACCATTCCTTAATACCCGAATTTCCTCTCTCTCTTTCTTATATATCTGTATATATAATAAGCTATGCACTTTAATCATATCATTCTGTTAGAAATAATTTCAGTGAAACATGCAAAATATAGGTAATCTGAATAAATGTATACAACTCATTTAATTTGAACAATGCTAGTAAGAGATAAAATGTTTTAATACATTTTGTTCGTTTGTAATTTTCCTTCTTTTACAGTCACGTATGTGATTCAGCTTTTTTTTTTTTTTTTTTTTTTTTTTTATATTGTCAAAAATTTTGTTTTCAAGAACATTTGTAAATATTTTACCATTGTTGCTGATAAAAATTTTCCAGTTATTATGAATAAATAGAAAGCATTTTTTTTAATCTTCTCTAATATAACGCCATCCCTAAGAAACTTCTTTATAATATTCATTCAAAGAAGAGGAAGAAGAAGAATATATATATTTTTGAAAAATGCTCAACACCCTATTCCTCCATGATGGGTCACTATAGATTTTCTTTGAACGTCGTTTCACAGCCTCGCGGTAGGATAAAATTGATCCTATTATCATTATCATTCATATTTCGTGCTTTTTTCTATCACTTTTATATTTCCTATTCTTAAAAAGACGCGGTGTAAAGAGAATATTATTCTGCTGAGAAAATTGTGAATGAAACACACGCACACACAAAAAAGTAACTTTACTTTCAAACTTTGAATTAGAATATGTGGAGATATGTTGAAAGACTTGATGTTTTTTATTGCAATTTATTATTAAATAAAATTTTTATTTTAATGAAAAGCTCATTCTTCCAATCATTCGCATTTGAAGTTAGAATACAGAACGGAACAATCACCAAATAATCCTTTATCGAGAATTTACAGTGTAAATCCTATAAATACTGTTTTTTTTTTTTTTTTTTTTTTTTTTACTGAAGTATTTTAGATACTTATATTACAGTTAATTGTGGAAATAATCTTGCATCTATGTAGCTACTACCCAAATATTAATTCATTACGTCTTCAAGTATTAAATTTGTGGTTAAAAAAGGGCCGGATTACCAATAGGGAAATTTTCCACTTGTGAAATTTAACAGAAATTTTAACCTTAAATCAACGGCATATTCATGAAAAATGACTGTCTTGAATAAAACAAAAAATTTCTATTCTTTTTTACTGGTAGAAATTTGCCCCGTTGGTAATTGGCCCTTTGTTAATTTATTTATTTATTCCTGTTCAAAAAATTTAATTTGATCGCTACTAAAAAGAATAATAAATGTAAAATTTTGCTATTTGTCTTTCTTGTTTTGTTTGACTCGTATGTGATGCGGCTTTTTTTTCAAAAAAGTCTTTTTTGAGATTGTGTTGAAAATTCTGTTTTCAAGAACCTTTGTAAATATTTTACCATTGTTGCTAATAAAAAATTTCCATTTATTATGAATAAACAGAAAGCAATTTTTCAAATCTTTTCTAATATAACGCCATCCCAAAGAAATTGTTTTATAATATTTGTTCAAAGAAGAGGAAGAAGAGGGATGTATATTTTTAAAAAAATCTTCAACACCCTATTCCTCCATGATGAGTCCCTATAGATTTTCTTTGAACGTCGTTTCACAGCCTCACGGTAGGATAAAATTGATTCTATTATCATTCATATTTCGTACTTTATTTTTTATTACTTTTATATTTTCTATTCTTGTTTATTGAAAAGACACGGTATACGGATGATGGCATTTTGCCAAGAAAATTGTGAATGAAACACACACACACAAAATAATTGTACTTTCAATCTTTGACTTTCAATCAATTAGAATATATTGACGTACTTGCTTTTTTTTATAGAAAATTCATGGAAAAATTTATTATTAAATCGAATTTTCATTTTAATGAAAAGATAATTGTTCTAACTGTACGCATTTGAAGTTAGAATACAGACTGGAACAATCGCCGAACAACGTTTTAACGAAAGCTTACAGTGTAAATGCTTGAGAGATAAATACTGCATTTATATTTTGTTGAACTGAAAAACGCTTTATATATTTATATGACAGTGAATTATAAAGGTAATCTGGTACCATTATAAGTCTACTAACCAAGTATTAATCAATTAGGTCGTCAAGTCTTAAACTTGTGATTGCAAAAGAGTCTGATTTACGAATAGAGTAATCTTCCACTAACAAATTTTATTGGAAATTCTTATCTGATATGAATGTCATATTCATAACAAATAACTGTCATAAAAACACTTTTTTTTCGGAGGTGGTCCGTCCTTCTCCTGTTGAAAATCTGGCTTTTTTTTGTAATGTATTTATTTAGTACAATGTTCTAAATATTTAGTTTGACACACAACAGTACAAGACAGTACAGAACAAAAATATAACTTTTGAACTTAAAAGTACAATATACATATACAAACATACCTACACACACACACACACACATATATATATATATTAGGGATGGGACGAATAGTGATTTGGCCGAATAGCCGAATACCGAATATTCGGCCAAATTTTAGGCCGAATACCGAATATTCGGCCGGCCGAATAGTAAAAATTTTTTTCCAATAAAGAAAATAAATTTTGATTATATAAAATTTAAAAAATAAAGCTCATTAATAATTATTACTCTTAAATGTGCTTTTAAATGTATTTTTAAATTTAAAAAACTTATTTTAACAACAACAAAAAAAAAATTATCAAAATGCATTATATTTTTTATTCTAATGTACATCAAATTGATTTTCAGTAAGTCTGATGGGAAAATATTTCCATTAAAATATGAAGAATGTACTTCACTTTTACTATCAATTGATACTTCTTGCATCCAAAATCAATAATATTCTTAATCTCTCTCTCTCTCTCAGAACTCACATGGACATATTTTCTGAAATAACCTTTAATTAAGTAAATTTGATCATTTAGAGTTTGCGTCCCTAGTGATAAGCAAATTTGTAAGAATGAGACTGTTCTGAAATCAGATGCCAAGCTTTAAATTACAAATTACGTTAAAGCAAAAGGTTTTGCTTAAAGTAGAATGCATGTGTTAACAAAATTTTTGACATTTGAATCGGCACATACAATATTCAACTTCAATATTCCGCTTATTCAATAAGCATTAAAAGGATAAACAGAAAATTAATAACAACATGAAGGAAAGAAGATTAAATTAAAAATATATACATAATAATGTTACATATTTAAGTCAGTAATTATGCAAATAATTATTTAAAAGTGAAAACTATAGAATGAAAAAATTATTTTGTTGAATATTTAGAATTTATATTAAAATATTTATAAAACCATCTTCATAAAGCAAGTTGTGTCATCTAATGTGTATCGAGTTTGACACCAGTTCTGCTTTCAGATATACTGTTGTATTTGGAATGGTTATATATTATATATAATTTTGAAAATGAATCTTCGTTAACACACTTAGTGAATAAATTTTTTCATTTCTTACTTTATAGAAAATAAGTTATGAATTTCATAAGAGCCTTTTTTATATGTGCATGGAATTTGCAGACATTAATAAATGTTCGAGCATTTTAGAATAAAGCAGTGTTTTTATATCTTGAATTGTAATATATCATTCTCAAATGATGACATTTCCCGTACAATTAAATCTCCAGCTTGGGCAGCATTTTCTAGAATATCACTAACTTTTATAGGAAATACAGAAAGGCTGTATATTTTTTAGTATCTTAATAACTCTATATTTTGTAAGTAAGAGTGAGAATGACTTCATAAATGAAGTAGCCAATTTGGATTAGAGAAAAAAAAATTGCAAGAATGAAATTCTTTAAATCCAAAATTTATTTGGCAAGATATCTTTCACTATTCGGCGAGATTTTAGCAATATTCGGCAAGATATCTCTAAATATTCGGCTACAGGTATTCGGCCGAAGTATTCGGTCAACAAGCCTTCAATATTCGGCCAACCGAATATTCGGCAAAAGGGCCGAATAGGCCGAATACCGAATAGTGGCCGAATATTCGTCCCATCCCTAATATATATATTTGTTATATTTTATTGATTGTAGTTTTTCTTCTCTTACTGTCTCGTATGTGATCCAGCTGCTTTTTCGAAAACCTCTGTCTAAACATTGTTGAAAATTCTAATTTCAACACCTTTGTGAATCTTTTACCATTGTTACTGATAAAAAAAAATTCCATTTGTTATGAATAAATGCTAAGCAAATTTTCGAATCTTCTCTAATATAACGCCATCCCGATAAAATTCTTTTGTAATATTTGATCAAAGAAGAGGAAGAAGAAGGATATATATTTTTTGAAAAATCTTCAACACCCTACTCCTTCATGATGAGTCCCTACAGATTTTCTTTGAACATCGTTTCACAGCCTCACGGAATAATAAAATTGATCCTGTTATCATTCATATTTAGTACTTTTTCCTATCCCTTTTATATTTTCTATTCTTGTTTCTTGAAAAGTCGCGGTATAAAAATGATGGCCGAGAAAATTGTGAATGAAGCACACACACGCACACACACACATACAAATAACTGTACTTTCAAACTTTGAATTTGAATAGATAGAGATATATTTGACGGACTTAGTCAAAATTTGTTATTAGATCGTATTTTTATTTCAATTAAAAGCTAATTGTCATAATCATTCGCATTTGAAGTTAGAATATAGAACGGAACAGTCACCTAACAAATCTTTAACGAGAACTTACAGAGTAAATGCTTGAGAGATAAATAGTATTAAACTTGTGATTACAAAAGAGCCTGATTATCAGATACTGATTGCATGATTACCCCATGATTTGATAGAATAATTTCCGCTAGTAAATTTTCATAGAAATTCTCATATGATATAAACGTCATATTCATAAAAAATAACTGTCATGAAAAACACATTTTGGTGTCAGTGGGAGTTCACCCTCTCCTCCCCTGTTGGTTATCTGGCTTTTTTGTAATTCATTTATTTAGTACAATATTCAAAACATTTAATTTGACACACAACAGTACAAAACAGAAGTCTAACTTTTGAACTTAACAGTACAAAAAAAAAAAAAAAAAAAATAATAATAATAATAATAATAATAATAAAATTTATTAATTGTAATTTTTTTTCTTTTACTGTCTTGTATGGGATCCAGCTTTTTTTTCGAAAACTTCTTTCAAAACAAAAATTCTAATTTCAACACTTTTGTGAATCTTTTACCATTGTTGCTGATATAAAATTTCCATTTATTATGAATAGGCACTAAGCAATTTTTTGAATCTTTTCTAATATAACGCCATCCTAAAGAAACTCTTTTGTAATATTTTGTTCAAAGAAGAGGAAAGAGAAGGATATATATATAGTTTTTGAAAAATCTTCGATACCCTGTTCTTCCATGATGAGTCCCTATAGATTTTCTTTGGACGTCGTCGTTTCACAGCCTCTCGGTAGGATAAAATTGATCCTATTATCATTCATATTTCGTATTTTATTTTTTATTACTTTTATATTTGCTATTGTTGTTTCTTGAAAGGACACGGTATAAAAATGATGTCATTCTGCCGAGAAAATTGTGAATGAAACACACACACACACAAGAAAATAACTGTACTTTCAAACTTTGAATTAGAATAGGTGAAGACTTGATATTTTATATTCTAATTTATGGAGAAAATTGTAATTAGATCAAATTTTTATTTTAATGAAAAGTTAATTGTTCTAACTGTTCGAGTTTGAAGTTAGAATACAGAACGGAACAATCTACTAACAATCCTTTAACGAGAACTTACAATATAAATGCTAGAGAAATAAACGCTGCATTTTTTTTTACTTGCACGTTATAGATACCTATATTACAATCAATTATGGAAATAATTTGGTATCCATATAGGTCTACTTACCAAGTATTAATCCATTAGGTAGACAAGTATTAAACTTGTGGTTACAAAAGAGCTTGATTACCAACAGGGTATCTAATCTTCCACAAGTGAATTTTAGTAGAAATTTTCACCTGATGTAAATGACACATTCATAAAAAATGACTATCATAAAAACATAAAAAATTCAATTTTTTTTACGATAGAAATCCGCCCTCTCTTCCCCCTGTTGGAAACCTGGCTCTTTTTGTAATTTATTTATTTAGTACACTGTTCAAAATATTTAATTTGAACAGTACTAAAAAGAAATAAAATTTTTAAACTTTATTGATTGTAGTTCTTCTTCTTTTACTGTCTCTTTTGTAATCCAGCTTCTTTTTCGAAAGCTTATTTCTAAACATTGTCGAAAATTTTAATTTCAACACCTTTGTGAATCTTTTACCGTTGTTGCACAGATAAAATTCCATTTATTATGAATAAATACAAAGCAATTTTTGGAATCTTCTCTAATATAACGCCATCCTAAAGAAATTCTTTTGTAATATTCGTTCAAAGAAGAGGAAGAAGAAGGATATATATATATTTTTTGAAAAATCTTCTACACCCTATTCCTGTATGATGAGTCCCTATAGATTTTCTTTGAACGTCGTTTCACAGCCTCACGGTAGGTTAAAATTGATCCTGTTATCATTCATATTTCGTACTTTTTTCTATTACTTTTACATTGCCTATTCTTGTTTCTTGAGAAGACACGGTATAAAGTTGATGGTATTCTGACAAGAAAATTGTGACTGAAACACACATACACACACAAGAAAATAACTGTACTTTCAAACTTTGAATTAGACCAGGTGGAGATATATTGACAGACTTGTTATTTTTTATTCTAATTTACGGAGAAAATTGTTATTAGATCAAATTTCTATTTTAATGAAAAACTTAATTGTTCTGTCTCTTGTTGCGTTTGAAGTTAGAATACAAAACGGCACAATCAGCTAACAATTCTTTAACGAGAACTTACAGTGTGAATGCTTGAGAGATAAAGGCTGCAATTTATTTATTTTACTGAAACCTTTTAGATACTTATATTACAATCAACAATGGAAATAATTTGGTACCCATATAGGTCTACTTACCAAGTCTTAATCTATTAGGTAGACAAGTATTAAACTTGTGGTTATAAAAGAGCCTGATTACCAACTGGGTATCTAATCTTCCACAAGTGAATTTTAGTAGAAATTTTCACCTGATGTAAATGACACATTCATAAAAAATGACTATCATAAAAACATAAAAAATTCAATTTTTTTTACGATAGAAATCCGCCCTCTCTTCCCCCTGTTGGAAACCTGGCTCTTTTTGTAATTTATTTATTTAGTACACTGTTCAAAATATTTAATTTGAACAGTACTAAAAAGAAATAAAATTTTTAAACTTTATTGATTGTAGTTCTTCTTCTTTTACTGTCTCGTATGTGACCAGCATCTTTTTCGAAAAACTTTTTCTAAACATTTTAGAAAATTTTAATTTCAACACCTTTGTGAAACTTTTACTATTATTGCACATAAAAAATTCCATTTATTATGAGTAAACACTAAGCAATTTTTGGAATCTTCCCTAATATAACGCCATCCGAAAGAAACTCTTTTGTAATATTCGTTCGAGGAAGAAGAAGGATATACATATTTTTGAAAAATCTTCTACATTGTACTCCTTTATGATGAGTCCCTATAGATTTCCTTTGAACGTCATTTCACAGCCTCGCGGTAGGATAAAATTGATCCTATTATCATTCATATTTCGTACTTTTTTACTTTTATATTTCACATTATTGTTTCTTGAAAAAACACTTTATCAAGAGGATGGTATTCTGCCGAGAAAATTGTGAATGAAACACACACATACAAGCACAAACAAATAATTGTACTTTCAATCTTTGAATTAGAATAAATGGAGATATATTTGACGGACTTCGTCAAAATTTGTTATCAGATCAAATTTTTATTTTAATTAAAAGCTAATTTTTCAACCGTTCTCATTTGAAGTTAGAATATAAAACGGAACAATCACCTAACAACTCTTTATCGGGAACTTGCAATGTGAATGCTTAAGAGATAAATAGTATTAAACTTGTGATTACAAAAAAGCCTGATTACCGATAGAGCAATCTTCCACTAGTAAATTTTAATAGAAATTCTCATTTGATATAAACGTCATAGTCATAAAAAAACTATCATAAGAAATACATTTTTTTTGTCAGTTGAAGTCCGACCCCCTCCTCTCCTGTTGGAAATCTGGATTTTTTGTTACTTATTTATTTAGTACAATGTTCAAAACATTTAATTTGACGCGCAACAGTACAAAAAAATACAGAAAAAATCGAACTTTTAAACTTAACACTAAAAAAAAAAAAAAAAAAAAAAAAAATTAAATTTATTTATTGTAATTTTTTTTCTCTTACTGTTTCGTAGTACACTGTAAAAAATCTCAGATGTTTCTAAATATATATAAATGTACTGTAATCAAAAACGAAAATATATAGTAACCTCTTCTAACTCACCTAAGGTTTCGAAAGCTGTCCCTTTACCTTTAAAAATCCCAGAAAACTATTTGTTTTCTTTTTCGAAAGCTTCTTTCTAAACATGGCCGGAAATTCAAATTTCAACACCTTCGTGAATCTTTTACCATTGTTGCTGATAAAAATTTCCATTTATTATGAATAAATAGAAATCAATTTTTCGAATCTTCTCTAATATAACGTCATCCTAAAGAAATTCTTTTGTAATATTTGTTCAAAGAGGAAAAAGAATGATATATATTTTTTGAAAAAATCTTCTACATCCTATTCCTTCATGATGACTCCCTATAGATTTTCTTTGGACGTCGCGTCATTTAACAGCCACACGTTAGGATAAAATCGTCCTATTATCATTCATATTTCGTGCTTTTTTCTACTGCTTTTATATTTTCTATTCGGTATAAAAACGGTATAAAAAAGACACGGTATAAAAATGATGACATTCTGTCGAGAAAATTGTGAATGAAACACGCGCACACACACAAATAATTGTACTTTCAAACCTTGAATTAGAATATGTGGAGATATGTTGACTAACTTGATGTTTTTTATTGCAGTTTATGGAATTTTCTTTTATTAAATCGGATTTTTATTTTAATGAGAAGCTAATTCTTCTAACCGTTCGCATTTAAAGTTAGAATACAGAACCGAACGGAACAATCACCCAACAACCCTTTATAAATACTTACAATGTAAATGCTTAAAAAAATAGCGCTTTTTTTTTTTTTTTTTTTTTTTTTTTTTTTTACTGAAACGCTTTAGATACTTATATTATAGTCAGTTATAATCTGGTATCTTTGTAGCTACTAACCAAATATTAATTTATTACATCGTCAAGTTTTAAACTTGTGGCTACCAAAAAAAAAAAAAAAAAAACAAAACAAATAAAAAAACAAAAACAAAAACAAAAAAAAACAAAACAAAACAAAACAAAACAAAAAAAAAAATTACCGATAGAGCAATTTTTCACTCATAGAAAATTTAATTTTACATTGTGAATAAAAAGATCTGCAAATTTACGGTATTTTACAGTGAATTACTCCGGTAAACTTATTAAAATTTAACTTTTTCCAGATAAACGGATAGCTTAAGTAAATTTTATGTTTTTACAGGCAAAGTCCGTTAATCTAGGAACAATGTCAGTTTTTTTATGGACCTTGCCTGGTACTTTTGCTTCAGTAAAATTACTGCAGAAATTTTTTTCAGTGCATATAAGAGCTATATTCATGAAAAAAGACTGCCTTGAATAATACAAAAATTTCTATCCTTTCTATAATCACAAGTTTCATACTTGATGGCTCGATACTATCTAAGTCGGTCTATTATTCTACATAGAAGAAAAATTACTTGAAATATCCAAGAAAGAAAAAAAAACCACGAATTTATCCGATGACAAAATGTTATGCGATTCATTATTTTGAAAAGTATTTTTTCAAGTTAAGTTCTTACTTTAACAAAATTTGTGCAAAAATGAAGCTGTCATGACAAAAACAAAATGAAATGTTACGTTTTATCTTCTAAAAAGTTAAGATGGTTTTGTAACCTTTTAAACACATTGCAATTTAACAAAAACATTAAAAATTAGAATTAGTGTATCTCCCTTCATTTTTTATGTATAAGCATGAAATTTTGGATTTTGAGTAAATAGATTATGCTTTTTAATATAACACTATTAGAAACCGACTAATTTTTTACAAATTTGTGTATTATTGAAATTAAAACTGCTCTTTTTTTTACTCCATTAGTCACAGTGCGCATGATATCTTGAGAAAGTATGAATGGATTGTTATGAAACTTGATATGTATAATAACCACGTATGTATTTTTAAAATGACCTAGTCTTAGGTCAGAATTAACACATCAACTATGAAAAAGAAATAATTTTGTTAAAATCCATCTGAAATTTACGTTTAATAATAAATAAAAATAATGATAACTAAAAATATCAGTACTGTAAATACTTAAAAAACACGTATTTGCTTAATATATGTACCAAATTTCATAACAATCCATGCATATGTTCACAAAATATCGTGCATGCAATGACTTACGGAGTTAAAAATTGAATAATAGAAACTAAGGCAGACTTGAATACATTTAAAAAAAAAAATAAATACAATTTATATACAAAAAAAAGTTTAGTGTTTTACTTTTTTGTATATAAATTTTATTTATTTAAAAAATGTATTCGAGTCTTCCTTAGTTTACATTATTCAATATTTTAATAGTTTTTTAAATTCAGTCGTTAAATGTATGTGTATTGCAAAATTACTGAGTTGCAGAAAAAAAAAAAAAAATGTTATAACTTAAGCAATACACAAGTTCCGTAAAAAATTTAATCACTTTCTAATGATAACATACTACAAAGTACAATCTGTTTAATCAATGTTCAAAATTTCTCTTTTATATACAAAAAGGTTTTGAAAATAGCCTAATTCAAACTGAGTTTTTTCTTTAATTCTCGACGCGTTTAAAAGATACAAGATCCCTAAAAGATAAACTTGGGAAAAGAACGATAAGTTCAAAGTTTAAACCTGTACAGTAATAAAAATTAATGAACATAATTTAATAGTATATAATGGCTATTTTATGCATGAATTCCCGTGTATTAATGAGCAGGACAGGCTCGATTGATTGATTACAATTTGAATACATGTAACAAAGCGGGGACTTAATGAATCTCATTTATAGCTAATATGTTTTAACGAATGATGAATATATTGCAGGGAAAATTCAATATATTCTGTGCTGTTTCAGCTAAAAGTCCATGTTTCACTGAAACGAATATACTATGTGAAATTACATTTTATTTACCTTAAGTTTCCGGGAGCAAATGAATTTGTCTCTTTAATTTTCAAGTACTGGCATTTTTTATTTTAATAAAGTATTTTACAATACCTTAATTTTTTAGTTTAGAAATGTTTAAAAGTTTAAAAGATAGTTTGTATTTAATTTAAATATATAGCGAAAAAATGATTAAATAATTTGCAAATTCATTAAAATTTATTTCATGTATATTTTTATACAATTTTGTTTCCCTATTTTGCGTTATAATAAAAATAGCTTGATTAACTTAAGTTTTGATGTTTTGCCTAAGTGCTAGTTATTGCTTTTGAAGCAAAATAATCAAATTTTCTAAAACAATACATGTATGTTCAGTGACTTCAGCCATATATTCTGTAATACAGGGTGCCCATAAAAGAATGTTACAGTTTCATTATATCAAGTTTAATGTTATATATTAGTTTAATTTAGACTATTTGCAACAAATCATACATCAAATTGAAGATAAACGAATCTAATTTTTCTCAGAAATATGCACACCTTTAGTTACACGACACACATCCAAGCTTAAGTCCAATTTTGTCCACACTTCGATTAACAAGTCCGGAGCAATGAAAATAATAGCTTTTTCAATTCGATGTATCACCTCTGGCATATCATTAGATAGCAGCGGAACATAGACACTATTTTTTATAAAGCCCCAAAGGAAGATTTTTTTCGATAGTATATGCTTTTATGTCTTCAGACCAGCAATAAAACTTTACATTCAGGAGTAGCCATTTTGTGTATGTGGCACCGCAAGAGAGAGTAAATAACAAAACATTACTGGCGCATGCGTTTGTCTAAAACTGTTTGAGGTATTCTTTATTTATTACCTTGAACCATCACCACTTTACAGTTGATGGTATTAAAATTTATAATTGATGCGTTCTTTTATGGAGTCATGTATACTGACACAAGAAGTCAATTATTTTAATTGTTAAAAAAAAAAATCTCCCAGAAAGTAAATACATATCTTAATTAATTTACAATTTTACGTAAAATAGTTTCCTAAAACTTCTATTTATTTGTGTTCAAGTAAAAAAATATATATACATAAAATCGAAAAGCACTAGAACGCATCGAGCTCTCGGGTAAAGAATGTTTACATTTTTTGTTACATTCACCGCTTTCATATCCTGGAATTTCCAGCTTAAAAACCTCACAGGATCTCTCAAAACGTAACTTTTTTTTTGTATTTATATTTCAAATATCTTTTAGATTGAATCCTCAAAAGCAATCCGATTAAGGTGAGATTCGGTATTTTTCTTTTATTATTTTTAGGATTTGAATTTGAAGTCTTTTTTGTAAAATAAAATTGAATTTTTCTCGTCTCGAACGTTCTTTTCTAAGATACGTGTACAACTATTTCTTGAAAAGGAATTCTGAATGGAGAAGTCATGACTTTGTAAAAGAATATCACATATATAAGCGAAAGGAAAAAACTCCAGCTTTATTGGAAGATTTTATTTATGTGCAAAAGTGGCTTAGATTAACAAACGTCTTAATTAAAAAAATAAATAAATATATACATATATTTATTTTAGCGCCTTAAATGAATTTACAAATGAGGTAAATTTCTAATATTTAAAAAAAAAAAAAAAAAAAAAAAAAAAAAAAAAACTAGATTTGAAATTAGCATTAGCGATCTCAAACTTAGAATGATTTCACAAAATTAGGCATTTTTTGTAATAATGATAACAACTCCTTCCTTTATTATCTTAAAAAAATAGTAATTATTCTGTCGTTGAAAAAAATAATTGAGAAGTACTATCTATATTAATAAAATAACAAATCGCTCTGTGAGTGTGTGTGTGTGTCTGCGATAGTTAGCAAAAACTACGGTACGTACGAAGCTCAAAATTTTTCTGAGAGTAGCCCAATATCTCTCCTGATGCACCTGACGCTCAGAATTTCAAAATTCTATTTATTAACTGAGTAATTAATTAAATTCCAAACCTCACTCTCATAAAAAATCGCTTTTTTTTTTTTACCTTTTTTTCTCTTATGGTTGGTTGGTTGCATAAAATTTTCGCAGAAATAATTTAAAAAACTGGGACTGACCTTTAAAATTCATAGACTGGCAAACTGTCAGTTTAAATGAGGAATTTTTTTTTTATCACAGCTGCTGTACGCCATGGAGGAAAAATATAGGTGGTGGCGAAGTGAACCGAAAAAAAAAGGTTTGCAATATGAAATCATTTATCGCTGAAATTTTAATGTCTCAAAATAAGGAAGGAATTTTGTATTAATAAGACGGATTGGAAGAAATGAATTACAGCTGAAGCATATTTTATGAAGAAATAGTAATTTTTTTAAATGGTTTTTTCTATTATATTATTTATTAAAATAAATGTTTGCTTTTAAAATAATTGAAATTGGAAAATTAAAAATAATTAAATGTCAAAACAAAATTAAATAAAATATTGAAAGCGTATGATTTGAAGTAAAATATTGTATTACTAAAACTTTTCTCTTTTTTTTTCAGAAATTTTTAATACTTTATAACGTAGATGAAAAATTTTTATGATTTAACAACATATTAATAATTCCATGTCAGTATATAAAATATAGTGATGAAAAGATTTTTAAAATCATGCATGAACACTTAAATAATAATATTAATCTAAAATCTAGATTTCAGAGTGCAGCCGATTTTAAGACATTAACGAAAGAATGTTGATTTTTCAAGCAAAGTCATAAATGATGCTTCTATATTGATATTTCAAAGTCATATGATAAAAATAATCAAATAATTCTTGCCTATGATTGATCTAATTGTATCTTTCATGCATTCTGATCGTGTATTACAGGCAATAATGGCACAAAACGTTATTTTTAAATGAAATTTTAGTCATCTATTCTATAACAGTTTAAAAGGTAAAAAACAAAAACAAAGAAATACTGGTTTAAACCAGTTTGAATTGATCGGAGTTTCAAAGCACATGGTTTTGTTGGTGCTTATTTGGACTTAATGTAGCGGATTTTAGAGTTACATTTTTTGCGTCACCCCAAGACATTATACTGCCACTCTATTGATTTCTTTTTACTATATGGTTGTACGCATATTTTTGGCATTTCGAACATTAGAATGTATGAACCATTAGCTGTGTTGCAGTAAAAAACATTACACAATACTTTTCTATGAGTTTATTTTTTTTAACATTGATTAAATTTAAATGTGTTCTATTGAATTTAAAATTGTAATATGGCTTTAATTTGTTTTTAAAACAAAAATAAAATAGCTGTTTGGCGTACAATTGTTTGTATCCGCAAACGATTCATTCACCATAATAAATTATCAAATAGCAAAGTAAATTATCTATCAGAAATAGCCATAAAATGAATAGTAGCAAAACTGATTATAACCTTAATGTTTAGACTAATTTAAACATAACCCGATCCCAACCAGAAAAAAACAGACCACACTTTGATCCGTGATACACAAAATTTCCGTGAGTATAAACCCGACCCTGACCTAAAAATTCTGTTTGGAAAAAACTATGGATTTGATAACTGACCCGAACCAAATCTGAATCCCGCAAAAATCTTCAAGTGAAGCATAACCCGATTCAAACAAGGAAAAATAATTTTCGTGGGCATGAAACCTGATCCGAACCTAAATATTTTCTTAAAAAAACCCCGAAATATGGCTCGAACGAAATCTGAAACCGATAAAAATATTCCAACCCGATCCCAGCAAGACAAAATACTTTCCATGGTCATAAACCCGATTCAAACCTAAAAAACTCCGTTTGAAAAATCCTGAACTTTGACCCAAACCACATCTAAATCTGACCAAAGTATTCAAAAGAACCATAACCGGATTCGAATAAGACAAAATAATTTCCGTGGACATGAACCTGATACGAACCTAAAACTCTCATTCAAAAAAATACCTGAAATTTGAATCTAACCAAATCTGAATCTGACAAAACTATTTCAAAGAAACGCAACCGGATCCAAACAAGACAAAATATTTCCATGGACATGAACACAATCCGAACCCAAAAAGTTTCTTTGAAAAAATCGCGAACTGAACGAAATCTGAACTTGGCAAAAATATTCCAGTGAAGCATGTCCTTATTTGAATAAGACAGAATTATTTCCGTGAACATGCAATAAGACCCGAACTCAACAGTTATATTTGAAGAAAAAATCCGAAATCTGAATTGAACCAAATCTGGACTTGACAAAAATATTCCAAAGAACTATAACCCAATCCAAGCAAGACGAAATAATTTCTATGGACATAAACCCAACTCGAACCTAAAAAATTCGATTTGAAAAAACTGAAATTTTACCCAAACTACATCTAAATTCGACCAAAATATTCGAAAGAATCATAACTGGGATTCGAGTATGACAAAATAATTTCCGTGGACATGAACGAGATCCGAACCTAAAAATTCTATTTGGAAAAATACATAAAATTTGAATCGAACCAAATCGGAACCTGATAAAAAATATTCCAAAGAATCATAACCGGATCTGAATAAGACAAAAAATTTCCATTCACATGAACCGAATCTGAACCTAAAAAATTTCTTTGAAAAAAATCACGAAATCTGAACTGAACCAAATCTGAACTTGAAAAAAAATATTCCTGTGAAGCATGTTCTTATTCGTACAAGGCAGCATAATTTCCGTGAACACGCAAGAAAACCCGAACCCAAAAATTCCATTTGAAGAAAAAGCCGAAATCTGAATTGAAACAAATCTGTTCCCGACAAAAATATTCCAAAGAACCATAACTGTATCCGAGCAAGGCAAAATAATTTCCATGGTCATGAATACGACCCGAACATTAAAACTAAATATAAAAAAATACCTATAATCTGAACCGAACGAAATCTGAACCCGACAAAAATGTTCTAATGAATCATAACCAGATCCGAACAAGACAATATAATTTCCATGGACCTGAAACCAATATATGGTTTGGTAACATTTAGGTTGCAATTACATTACGGTAAGTCTTTGATTATATTTAATTTCTCGTTAGGTTACAGTTAGGTCACCGTTAAGTTAAAGTTAGGTTAAAGTTAAATTGCATTTATGCTATGGTTAGAATAAGGATATGTTACAATAAAGTGAAGTATAGGTTACATTTATGTTATATTTAATTTACGGTAAGGTACTGTTAAGTCAAAGTTAGGTTACAGGCAGGTTATGGTTACGGTACAAAAGTTTACGGTTAGGAATTTATCCATAGAGTGAACCTTATACTCGTGATTTGATTAAAAATAACACTTACTTTTGTTAAATGGCTCTGAAATTATAATACTACATACCAACATTTTAGCTACCAGCGAGTATCGATTTCATTCATGGTATAGTCGGCTTTAAGAGTGATATAATTTGAAATTCAAAATATTTCACTTGGGATTTTTATGTGAAAAAAAAATAATTAGTTACGTGATTTAACAGCGATTTTTGATAAATATCACACTTTAACACGAAAATCACGCAGTCGTTGGATACATATTCCCTCCCGCGTTTCTCATTGCTCATTTTGAGTATTTTTAGAGCTTAACATTAGCTGTTTTTAAACCGATTTTTCACACAGTCAGTGGCTACGTATTTAGGACAATGCATTTCTGCATGTTTCGAGTTAATGATAAAATCATACAAATTTCAAGTTTGTTTAATATTGTTAATACGGACCCGGGCAACGCCGGGCGGGTCAGCTAGTAACAATTAAAAAGGATCATAAAAATAAATTAAATAATTAAAAATTGATTTGTATAAGGAAAAGGGAGAATTAATATAACTATAAATTTTCGCTTTCGTTTTGCAAAATAATGAATTATATTTTGATTTGGCTGTAATCTGTACAATATTATATATCCAACAGCGGAAAAAACACCGAGAAAACTGGCGTTAAGCTGTAATTAGAATAATAAACTTTGTAAAATATCACCATAAAATAAAAACAACGCATAGGACGCATTTCGAGCTAAAAGTATTAACAGCTCAGCATTAGCTGAAGCAAACAAGTGTATAATAGGTAGTATTTACAGGGAGACATAAAAGATTTCGGCCACTATATGGTATCCGAAGTACTATATACTATAATACCAAGATTTGAATATTATTAAAACTTCGATATAGTACGAGCACACTTCATTTGCTACGCTGGACATGCAATTTCCTATTTGTTACATATTACTGCGGGTTCAACAATGTTATTGTATATTCAACTTAAAACAATTATATAAATATGAAATTATAACATTTTTTAAAATTTTAATATATAGTTTTACATTTAGATAATGAATATAGGTATATATGTAACCGTCACGTTCGGGACACTATGTCCGTTTCTCATGGAATGGGCTCGATGCATTTCAAAATTCTGCTATTTTGTCATACAATCTAAACTAATTTAATTAAGTAACTCAAATATAAGATGGAAAAATTATCCTGAACTTCAAAGAAATCGATTTTCTAAGAAAGACTTCATTAAAGAAAATGTAACTTTAAAACATAAAAGTAATTAAGAATTTAATTGAATAAAATACAAACAAGAGATTAAAGAAAATTAAACTTGATTAAACTGAATACTGATAAAGTTCGTAATTAAATTTCATATTCCATACTGATGGAGAAAAAATGAAAAATAACGTATCATCAAAACTGATAATCATCTCTTTTATGAAATTCATTTGACTAAGAAAAATTGCACGCTTTTAAGAATTCAAAAACGCAAAACTAGCGGAATTATTCTTTCGTTATGAAATTTTTCCTGTTTTTTTATGTAATTAACGAAATTAAAATACTTAATATACATTTTAATTTATATGAAGTTTCTCTGGTAATTTTTCTTTTATGTTACAAATTAAACTTATTAATTATCTGAAAGAAAAATTCCACAAGAAGAAACTTCACGACTTTTTTTAATTTTGAACATAATTTCTTGTCATTATGAATATATTAATGTAATGTAAATGTTGTTTTAACAAAAGAAAACAAAATTTATTTCTATTTGAAATGTTTTTTAATGTTTTTTTTTTTTTCAAATATTGAAAAAAGATATACATTTTTAGCAAAGATCCAATGGCAATTTTTTTTATCAATTTTCTTTCCTATTTCTTACATATAGTGTTAAAATATGAACAAAGAAATATAGCTTGTAGAGAGAGTACAGTGAAAATCCTTTAAGATTGTTGGATTTTTATACCACAGCATGAAAACGAGAAAAGATAGTACATGTAAGGAAATCTCTGAATAGAGTAACTCTAAAACGGCAAAATGGTAAAGTCATCAAACAATGTTACAAAAATTATCTACTGTCACACTTGATATATACTGTAAAAATTTTGATAGTATGAAAGAATTAAATGCAAAAGTTAAACTACAGAGATTGTCTTAAAAACATTTAATATTTTAGTTGTTGAAATACAAATATATGCAATACTATATAATATTTTAGATGTTGAGATAGACATACATGAAAATGTTTCCAAAATAAGATAGAAATTTAGATTATGTTGGTGAAATAATTCCAACAGTTGTTTTAAATAAGTTACATTTTAAATCATTTTATGTGGTTCCTAGGTCTTATTATACTTTAAAAAAACTTGCTTTATGCTCTGACAAGTAAGACGTTTAAAATACCACTTTACTACGACCAAAACTTGTGGAGGTACAATACTTTGAAATTAATGAAATCTCGGAAATTTTTTATACTACTGAAATTATTTTTTTCGAGCCGGAAAACGAAGAAATTCATAAAATTTATCGTATGATAATTCAATATGGTTTGATGGTAGGCGAACCGAATTTTTACTTCTTTTGTCAAAGCATGTCGTCAGAGCATAAAGAAAATCATCTTAAACATAATTTATTAGAAATACCTTGATATAATTATACGAGCGAGCTTATATCCATTAAAAGTGCTTTGGATATCTACTACAGCAGGGCAATTGGAAGTTCCTGTGGCATCTTTTGTTTACAGATTCTAGATCTGCGCTTCAGGCAATCCTGAGAGGCAACTCCTGGTTAACTCAAGAAATAATAGCTCTTATTGATAGTATAATTACAGCCCATAGAGCTTGTACTCTACAGTGGATACCGGCTTACGTAGACAACTTCGGCATTGAGCAAGCGTATACTCTACCAAAGAAGCCCGAAATTAATGCCATCTTTCCAATAGCCTAACTCTTATCGACAATGATGCAATAACCAGAAGTAAACTTGCCCCCAAAACAGCTAAGAAAAATTCCATTCCGGAACTAAACTACAACCACAAAGTTTCAACCGCCATAGCCAGACACCGCACAAGACACTTTAAAGGAATGAAAATATCCCCAGACTGTCAAAGAAGTTACAATACCTGTCCTTATTGCCCTGATACCCAATTATCTCCGACTCATGTTTTTAACTGTCCCTTCATACTAGAGATGGGAAATATAGTTATTTTTGGTTAACATGTTACATCGTTCCACTCTTTTACAGATAACAGGTTCCAACAACCTGTTATTTTTATAACATATAACTAACGGATGTTTTAATTAGAAGGTCTTTCAAACAAAATGCTTTAAATATTTTTTGACGTAATTATAAATGCTGTTTTCTACTAGGATGAATCAAAATCTGTTTGTGATTAAAAACTCAATTTTTGCAATACAAAACTTAATTAATAATGATATTTTGAATTTCCTGCATTTTTACCGTTTTCTGACACTAACAACATGTTTTTTCAGTTATGGTGAGTACAACATTAGAATTTCATAAAATTCTAAGTATCATAACTCAGTAAGTTTTGAGCAAAAAAGAATGAAATTTCATTGTTTCACTTATTAGAACATGGATTTTTTTTTCTAAATGAAGTTTATAGGACCCAGGCATTGGATAAAATTTGTAATTTCTTATCTCTTTTAAAAAGTAATGTAAATTGATTTTTATATGATGCAGAAGAAAATTTAAAGCGTTTTTACAACTGGAACTATAAAACTGACAGTTTAGAAATTAGTAATAATGGTAAATAATGTAAGACACCCTGTATAATAATAAATAGAGTTTTAACAACACGAGTTCCAATTAAAAAGAAGTAAGTGAATACAGCATAGATTATGAAACACTTTCCAACACATTCAGAATACTATAACAAACCTTCACAAATACAAAAGGTGCAAGATGACGTCTTATTGAACAATTACGAAAAATACACAATGCATTAGAGAACACGATTTCTGCTATTACCACCAATAGTCGTTAAAATATACGATTCCTGTATGTGATCTACAGACATGTGTGCTTACTACATAATATGCTAAATGTTAATTCAGCTAAACGCATCGTGCAGTTGAAAATTTGCGCTTAGAAATTTCAGCCAACAAACGGATGTTGTTTAGAACATTTGTTCAACTTCGTCTGGGTATGATATAGAATTTGTACAAACCAAGTAACATTTAAAAAATAGTTAAACTTTAAAACGCATTTCCAACAAATATTGTTCGTAGTTTTCAATAGTTCAATTAATTCTCATTTTGTTCTATGTAAAAATACTTTTATGTGTTCTTATAAATAAAAGATAAATTCTATGCACACCAAATTATATCGTAAGAACCTTGTGTACATCAATTACTCAACAATTACTCAATTGATAATGTATATCAATTGAATATGTTTTAAATACTGTAATAGCATTAAAGTACACGGCGAATGATTTTTCAACATCAACCGTAATGTAATGGAATTCTTCTGAATAGCCCTTCAATGTACTCCCCTAAAAAAAAAAAAACACTTTTTTTTCAATACTGAACATGCCGTACTAAATCCCAATAATATATATATCCATTTCATGACAATTGGACATATTTACGCGAGTTAGTGCAAAGACAGACAGGTGGACAGACAAACCGAATTCATAAACACCTTTCAACTACGTTGGAACGTATTAAAAAGAAGAAATTTGATCCACGACTTAATAGTAGCCATATTTATCAACGCATATTCAAAGCTACTTTCACACGAACACAAAAATATTATTTATATACTTTTAACCGACTGCAATTCATCCAAGCAAATTTCGTTCGTACAAATATGCTTTTCAAATTAATTACAACATTACTAAAATTAAGTTATTTCACAATTCTTTCTTTCTTTCCATTTTTTTCAGCGAAATAAAATCACATAAATAAAATATTTTAAACGCAAATAAAAAAACAAAAATAAAAACATTTGCCCGAAAAAGAAAATGTATAATGTCAAAATACTCCCCCCCCCCCGCCACTTCCCTAAACAAATTCCACGAGTGTGTAGTAACAACACTCGAGTGTTAATTAGTGTTTAAATAAAACACGAGTAAATCACTCGTATCTAACTCTTGCAATATCAACACAGAATCTTTCCCCATTTGAAATCATTCCACCTCTTTCGTTCTTTCCCAAAACCATAACCATAAAGAATAAACAAAGTCTTTTAATCAAATGTCATTCACTCAGACAAAATTGTTAATTCTGTTATTATTTATTATCAACATATTTTTTCAATTCAAAACACTGCTATACCAAATGTTACAAAGACCGCAGAAAATATTTACAGATAAATAATTGTAAAGGTGTTAAACTATCTGTTTTTATTGAAAGTTAGCCAAACGATAAATGATCATTATCTATTTTAAGAACTAGATTTACTGCAGTGACATGAAAATGTATCGGAATGAATTAAGGAATATTTAGGAATTATCTGTGGCTGGTTTTCAGTTGCGGTTTTCAATTGAACTTAGTTTGAAGTTTTAATGTACACGTTTTGAACGTTCTAATCAATTAAACAATTATAAATTCGTGCATTTTATATGAATATAGTAAAATAATAGTCCGATTTTTTTTAATAAATATTTTTTAATCTAAAATTGAGAACTAATTTGTAATAATTATAAATAAATGAATTTTACTTAAATATTTCAAAAATATACTTTTTTTAAAAATAAATCTAATGATTCTGGACTCGAGCTTGCTGCTTTTTTCTTGGCGTGTGTGTGTGTTGAGGGGAAGAGGGAGCGAGATTAGAAATCAATGCTTTCTTCATTTATGTAATACAAATGGTAAATATATTGCAAAATTCAAAGATAAAACTCAATTTAAAATGCATTTGTAATATAAATGTACAAAGAGAAAATATTTAGAATTAATAATGTAGCTTGTGCACTTAATTATTTTTTAAACGTGAATGTGTTGCATTAACGACAATTTTTTTTAGCTATGTTCAAAGCAGAATTTTGCACATATTTCTCTTTCATATTTTTACTGCAAAACAATGGTTCATGGAAATTTCAGACTACAGATTTTTGATGGATTTGCAAGTTTTGGGATACCCTAAGCACAATTTGATAATTTTTTTGGATCGTTATTTATCTGTGTATTACTCAAAGTTTGTAATTCCAAATTAATGAGCAGTATTCCATAAAATTTCAGTTTTAGAAAAATATATATTGGTAGAAATTATTGCTCATTAAATTTTGCATAAATCGCTCTGTATGTGGCCCTGCTATCATATATACTTCAAGTTCTTGGTAAGTAACTGCGCAAACTTAATATGTATAATTGCAATTGATAAAAACCAAGAAGATGTGATTTTGTGTTTGATTTCACAACAAGGGGTAAGGGAGCCGTAATCCTATGTATGCTATTTCAAATGAATATCACAACTGTTTTTCAACTTTTATTCTGCAAAAATACATCAAATTGTACATTTATTAATTTAAGTTATGTACAAATGCTCGAATTTAGTTAGGAATGAAGATAAGGCCAATTTAGAAGCGCTCGTCTCAAAAGAAACGATTCAGGACATTTTTAGTGGATTTGTTCTATTTTATGGGTATGAAATTGATTTCTTGATTAAAGCAAATGAATGAAGACGCTGCCATTTAAAACCATATGTTATTGAATTAACAGTGACTTTTCGGTAACATGTTAATGCAATATTAGGTTCCAGCATAGTAACAGTGTTTTTTATCCTAATACGTTAAATAATGCCCATCCCTGCTTCATACTGGCTAATCTTTACTCAATAGACCTAAACCCTACTGATTGTCATCTGCTGTATTCGCCAAATGTCTTTGACATTGCCAAGACTGTTTTAGACACATTCGGTGCTATTTGATTCTTGCACTACATGGACAAGGCAACAAGAACAACATTAAAAATACCTAGAGACAGGCTACAATTTTAAATAGTAGCATCCTCAAAAATCAATGGCTGAACAACGTATTCTTAAATCCTATCTTATTTTGAACACATTTGAAACTATACATTGCCTACGTATTGCAAACTGCTAAAAAATTAAGACGCAGTTAGTTTAATGCAGAGTTAATTTCAATTATTGTTACAAGCTCTATTGCAAATTGTTTGTATAACAGTATGTGGAAAATACTATTTAAAACTAGAAAAAAATAGTAATTTTGTTGCAAGAATAGTGTTCGTCTAACCTTGAGAGCTTTTATTACATTTAATAAAATTTTAAAGATTTTTTTTTTAAGCACGTTTATGGATTTGACTCTGCACGATGGAATATAGCCAAAACACATAATAGAAAATTCATAACATGTCATGAAAAATTGTGAGCACACCTGTAAGAAAATTTTAACTCATGGTGATCTTACAAATGTTGAGACTTTGCACTTTGATGCTCTCTATGTATCTATGCATAATTAGTGCATGAATTTATAAATTGCTTGTTACTTATTATTCTCTAAAGTTCACTGTTTTCGAATACACTTTGTTCAAATAGAAGAACCGTAAATTAATGAATTAAACACGTTTCCAGAAAATTTCAATACAATAGATCTCTAAAATAAAATTAATGATGCCACATATCTATTTCAGGCTTTCGAAAATTCTTTATTCTCACTTAAAGTGCCTTTTTTTATTTTATAGAAACCTCAATATTACAGAGAAAACAAAAGTCAAACAGAAGAAGAAGAAGAAGAAGAAAAGAAATTCTAATTTTTTACATTTCAGTTAATTCCAAAGAAACACCACTACAATATATTAGAAAAAATCATTTGTAATCCCCGAGAAACTTCGGATTAAAATAAAATCCAATGCCTTTACAATTCGAAGACAAAACCAAACAACGGCAAATGAAAGATTTATTCTTTTATAAAGGTACAAAGATAAAAAAAAGAAGCTCCACAAATAAAATGGAAGGGAAAATATATTGTGCTATGGCTCCCAGAAGAGTACGGAAATGGAGAAAATCTTTTTGTTTAGGCAAAAAGTATTCCTGAATACGGAGTAGCGTTGTCGGAATAACTGTTATTCCGTTAAGTTCCACGCAGAAATACGTGATTGAGCCTTCAGGGATCAGTTAAAAAAGGCGGTAAATGCAAGTTTGAAACTTGAGTAATGCCAGAGGCTTTTCCGAAAAGCTAAATTTCAAATAAATGTCATGGATTAAGATTTGGAAGCTGGCGCACAGTTGCCCACATTCGCCGACTAACAGCCACATTCAAAATTTTAAAGAATGGTTTTAAATCCCGAGCTGTTTTGATTTTTGGATTTCGAAATTTAGAAGAATGATTCTAAATTCCGGGCAGTATAAATATTTAGCACTTGCGGTTCAGAAAAATCTCCCAATTTATATTTTTTTCAGTTTGTATTTTTTTCAAAATTGTGTATTGAAAGTACAGAATATCCGTTTTTCTCCAGAGATTACTTTAATAAATACTTAAGATATAGTTAGACAGTTGGAGTATAAAACTTTAAGTTATTAGACTAGAAATTTTAGATGATCAGAAATTAATTTTAACTGATGAGATTACGAAAAATTAAAAATAACAAATATGAGACGTACTTAACATTTCATTCAAAAATATTTTTTAATGAATTGTTAATAATAATTTTAACAATTTGCTAGTAAATGAAAGTTTAAAAAATTTTATGATTAATGTAAGTTTGGAGCTTGTGTAATGGTAGAGGCTTTTTCAAAAAATTGAATTTCAAGTAAATTTCA
The DNA here is from genome assembly GCA_964019185.1 of Maratus speculifer. Lineage (NCBI taxonomy): Eukaryota > Metazoa > Arthropoda > Arachnida > Araneae > Salticidae > Maratus > Maratus speculifer. The sequence goes on from OZ025291.1 coordinate 343,378,648, forward strand.
TAGCTTGAAATTTGAAAGCTATGCAATTGAAACTACATTCTAGATATAAATAAAAATAATACTTAAAAAAAAAAAAATTAAAAATGGCTTCAAATCTCGAGCCGGATTAAACCAATCTTACACGAGTTTTTCAAGTCTGTAATTTAGATTTTTGAAAGTTAATCGAGGGAAAACAAAGTTTATAGATTCGACTCTATGCTGCAAGAAAAAAAATGTTGATTTTGTAGTGCAATATTGGCAGCTGGGGCGCCAGTATAAAACCGTAAACTTAACAGTAATATACCGTAAATTTTGCAAATTATGTACCGTTAAGCACAAATACACTGTTTTTTTCGTTAATTTAATGCTATATTGCTGCGTATTTTACAATATAATACTGATGCTCCACCAACCAGTATTATACTGTAAAATAAACAACTTTTTTTGCTACGTGGGTGATGGAATGTAGTCGAAATAAATAATAGAAAATTGAAAACTTCTCATAAAAATTTTGAGCACGCCTCTAAGAATATTGTTACTCATGCTGATCATACAAATGTTGAAATTTAGCTCTTTGATGTTCTCTATATATCCAAGCATGATTGGCACATGAATTTATAAATTGACTATAACTGAAACTATGACTATAACTAATTATGCTATGGCTCCCAGAAGAGTACGGAAATGGAGAAAATCTTTTTGTTTAGGCAAAAAGTATTCCTGAATACGGAGTTGCGTTGTCGAAATAACTGTTATTTCGTTAAGTTTGTGAGGGAGTGACCTTTAGTCATAAAGGCACTCTAGTGTTTCTGAGATCGTGACGTCAATAATTTAACATTTTGTAGGCGTAAAAGTGACATCTATCCTCTCTTTTACTTTAACTTTCTAGAGTGTGTGTGCTCTTTCGAATTCCGCAGTTAGCTCGCGGTTATTAGTATTATGTTAATGAGAAGTATCTCAGTTTGTCGCGTATAAAAGCTTGGGTGTGAGTTTGTGGGGTGTGTGTTTCTGGCCTTAGCCAGCAGCCAGCGTCTGTGTGTTTCTGGCCTTAGCCAGCAGCCAGCGTCATTGGACAACGAAGTTGATGATTGTTTAGTAAGGTGCTGACGATTAGAGAATAGCTACGGCCTCCAGTAAAGCGAAAAGGAGTTCAGATAGTGGATTAAAGATTCGGCCTTGGTAAGAAAGTTTAGTTTTGATCATTTGAGAAATAAAGGAATATCCACAGCCACGGGCTGTGAAATTAAGATTTGTTTAGTAGATCAGCCAGGAAATAGTGTCAAGTGCTAGACGGTGCCCCGACTGAGCTAGACCAAAACTTGTGAGTATGATTTTAGCTGTTCATAGTGTTCTCAGTGAGTAGAATTATAGACTTGCTCCACTTTCCTTTAGCCCTTATCATTTTAATAAACTGTGTTGTTTTAACCTAAATTAATGAGTATGTCTGCATATAACGTGACAAATGACACCCAGCATGAGTATACCGTCACAAGTTCCACGCAGAAATACGTGATTGAGCCCTCAGGGATCACTTAAAAAAGGCGGTAAATGCAAGTTTGAAGCTTGAGTAATGCTAGAGGCTTTTCCGAAAAGCTAAATTTCAAAGAAATGTCATGGATTAAGATTCGGAAGCTGGTGCACAGCTGCCCACATTCGCCGACTTACGACCACATTCAAAATTTTAAAGAATGGTTTTAAATCCAAGCCATTTTGATTTTTGGATTTTGAAATTTAGAAGAATGATTCTAAATTCTTGGCCTTATAAATATTTAGCACATGCAGTTCAGAAAAATCAACCAATCTATTTATTTTCACTTTGTATTTATTTCAAAGTTGTGAATTGAAAATACAGAGTATCCGTATTTCTCCATAGATTAGTTTAATATATATGTAAGATATAGTAAGATAGCTGGAGTGTAAAAATTCAAGTGATTAGACTAGAAATTTCAGATGATCAGAAATTTGATTTCAACTGATGAAATCACGAAAAACAATATAAAATAATAAATACATAGAGTAAACATTTCATAGAAAAATATTTTTTAATTAAATGTTTATAATAATTTAAAAAAATTGCTGGTAAAAAGAAGTTTGGAACATCTTGGTGATTAATGGAAGCTTGGAATTTGTGTAATGCTAGAGGATTTAACAAAAATCTGAATTTCAAATAAATGTCATAGCTTGGAAACTATGCAATCGGCACTACATTTTAATTTTGACTAATAATAATAATAATAATAATAATAATAATAATAATAATAATAAAAATTAAGAATGGCTTTAAATCCCGAGTCGAATGAAACCAATTGTACATGAGCTTTTCAAGTCTTTAATTTTCGATTTTTTTTACAATATACAGGGTGTCCCCTCTCAACGGTGGCCAATGGCTAATTTCTAAACCGTTGGTCATAGACATATAGTTCCAATTGCAAAAATGCTTTAAAAAAGGCAAAGAATTGTTTTTTAAGTGATTTTGGTCAAAAAAATGTTTTACTAAAAAATTACGAAAATTAAATTTTTATACGGTCCCCCGGTCCTATAAGTGATATTTAGTAAAATTTTTTCAACACTCTAGCAAGTAATACAGAAAAGGTCCCATTCATGTAACATTAAAATTGACCGAGTTATGAAACTTTAAATTTCATGACTTAAACCACTTTTCTATAGCTGAAAACGGATGAGTTCGACGGAGCTTTAAGGGAACGTACACTAAGTGCTTAAAGTATTATAAAGGGAGTCGATTTCCAACGCTGTTCAAAGGCTACTTCCTATACTATTTGTCACAGACATATAGTTCCAATTACAAAATGTTTTAAATGAGCGATTTAACTGAAGACGCTGTCACCGTATAAGTTTTATGGTAGTGTTAATTATAATTAATTAACTTCTAGATTGGTTATTAAAATAACTGAAGACATGAATTTCAAAATTCTCTTTATCGAAAAAATCAAATTTTGGGAAATAGCGAAAAAACTTTAAATGCATCTATTGGTTTTCATTATAAATTTTGAGATTGCATTGTTACAATAGTGGAGGTTTGTATAGACTGATAGAGAAATCAAAAAGCTATAAGTCGAGTTTTGAAATTCATATCCTCAATTGTATTTTTACGTATGTTTTATTTTGTAAGCAAATGAAGCTGATTCTTTTCGTGATTTTATTTTAAAAAGGTATGTTATTTTGATAAGCTTTTATTTTATTCATAGTTTTCCTATGTAAATTTTCCTAGTTCAAAACTTATATTCAAAATTTAACTCACTTCCAAATATCTGATTGAGGTTCAATTCCCATACTTATTTAAACCCGATGACAATGTAATATTAATACGATTTTAGGTGTGTTCCATTTATTTATTTTATAGGACTACATCAAATTCTATTAGATTGAGTGATCTAATAGCGCTTTAAATATGTATCACTTTGTAACGATTTGTGACTGTTGCTTTTCATAGTTTAATTTAAAAAAATTTCTGTTATTTTTTTACTTATATTTTTAGCACAAATTGCATATTTTACTTTAACATGAAAATGTCAACATAAATTCAGAAATAACAGTGTAATTTTTTTTTTTTTTTTTTTTTTTTTTTTCTCTCAATGTTTAAAGTTAAATTTTCTATCTGATGTTTATTTTTATTTCCAGTAAATTTGTGACTGACCCCTATTTTGCAGCAAAAAATATGCTTCAACTTTGAACAGCCATAACTCGGTCAATTTTGATCGCAGAGGAATGGGACTTTTTGTGTCTTACTTGTTAGAGTAGTGGTAAAAATTTTCTAAATATCACTTATAGGACCGGGGGACCGTATAAAAATTTAATTTCCGTAATTTTTTAGTAAAACATTTTTTTGACCTAAATCGCTTAAAAAATAATTCTTTACCTTTTTTAAAGCATTTTTGCAATTGGAACTATATGTCTATGACCAACGGTTTAGAAATTAGCCATTGGCCACCGTTGAGAGGGGACACCCTGTATAATAGATCCAATAACAAGTTTTAAGTAATATTTTATAAAAATATTCATCATGATGTAATTTTGAAAAGAAAATGTTCGGCACATTAAAAATTGTTCTATTTTTGTATCTCTCTTTGAAATTGAGGCTATCCGAATTACTATAAGGACAAGTTTAAAAAACTATATTTCTAAACACTATACACAAGACATTTACAGTTCGTATTTATTAGTTCGTACGGTTCAGGCAATTTTACAATATTTATTTATTTATTTATTTTAGAAAAAGAAATCTATGTTAAACGGGTAATATTTCGCCTTATTTTAAAGAGAGATTTTCTACGAAAAAATACCGATGCGAAGAAGCTTCTGGTTCTGCAAATTTCTAGGAGGCATACGAATCTTGTATTTAGCTATTTTTGTATAATATACAATTTTAAGAATTATGTTGTTGTTACTACAATGTTAAGTCTTACTTATAAAAACATTTAGGCTCCAAGCTTACTTTCCAAGCAAACTTTCCAAGCACATACAGTGTAAAGAAAGTATTATAATCACGAAAAACCTAAATACAGAAATCTTGGAATATGTATTTACATTTTGAAGTTTCCTATATCTGTTTTTTTTTTTAATTATTTCTAAACTTTTTCCACATCTTTGTGTGTTTGTATTCGTGTTTATTAGAACTCTTATAGTCACGTTATCAGTTCGCCAGATCCCGTTTTTGGCGTTTTATTAAATGTAAAGAACAGTATGTATGATGTGCATGAATAAACAAAATAGCGTTTAAACTGAGCTACCATTTGGTGAATTTAACTACAAACAACAGTCAAAACATCTACAAAAGCTTGGGAATCTTTTCATATATGGAAAAACTCTAGTAATTTGGTTAACGACATGTCCAGTACTCCAAGATTTTCTGATGTCTGGTTTCCATTCCTGTAACGTCACCCCCCCTCCCCCCTCCTTTTCTCCTTGAATTAGACTCGTCCAGTGAGAAGTAACATATGATTGGTCTCCTCTGGGTGCGCGTGTCAGTTTACTTTTATTGTTGCTTTGCGACGTTTCATGGTCAGTTCACCTTAGCGGCTAGCTCATATGCACAGTTTATTTATTTTAATTAACGACGTGACTTTCTTTTACGTTTTACACTTTTTTAGCACTGATGATGGGACTTTAGAAGTCCCGAAACGGCTGTATGCTTTTAACATCTTTTATTTTATAATATTTGTGCTCTTTAACGTCGTTTATTTATTTAGTTATATATAAGCACAAAGTACAATCCTCCACCCCCTTCTTAGTCAAAACAGCTGTATTCCTTTTCGAACGAATAGGATGTTAACTAAATAATTTCTCAACCAGTTTTAAACACTTTGTTACCAGAGAAAACTAATAAGTATTTTAATATAATTAACTAAATATTTTTATTACTCACGCTCATCTTATGAAGATACAAAAATATTTTACCAAAACGTTTGCTTTAAGCAAAACATTTTTAAATTAAAAACAAAACGGAAAATAATTTCGCGAATTTTATTGGACTGATTAAAATGGATGGATATTTAAATATTATGTTTTATTAAAAAAGGGAAGGGGAATATATTTATTTAAAGCAACTTAAACCTTCCATTAGGATGAATATTTAGTTTCAGTATTTATTACTTAATAGAAAATTGTGATGTACGTATGGATGTTAGGGAATACGTTGAAGTCCAAGCGGGCTTTCGATTGAACTGTTAGTTGGCAGTTGGCAGGTATGTTATAATCATGTGTCATAAGAACTATATAGACTTATTCGAAAATCGGCCAATGGAATGGGTATCTAAACTTTTTTGAACTGTTCTTTAACCATTTATCAAAAATTTTGTAATAAAAAATAACTTGCAAATAGCGTTTCAAAAGGAAAAGTAGCCAAAGACATGTGTAGTAATTGATACACGGAAATCCAGAAATATATACTTACACACCCACACTGAAAATCTCACCAAGCGTCGTGATAATTGGCCAAATATTGCCAAATTTGGCGTAAAAAAGTCACTAAAACTAGTGCCACATTAAAAAACTTGTCAAAAAATTTTATATAATATACTTTTTGTTAGAGTAGCTGTAGCCTCTGTTACTGTCTATACGCTCAAAAATTTTGAATACTTCTTTCCTTTCAGTTCGTTTGTTCATTTTGATATCCACATGTGACAGTTCTTTGAGATATATAGTAATTATGTCTGTTTCCTTGAATGATGAATATTAAACACAGAATCAAAACGCAACAATTTTTTATTTCTTCATTTAGATTTTTTATTTCTTCATTTACATATATTTGTTCTCGTTTTCCCTTCTTTTGTATAAAAGGGGGCAAACGAGATACAACGGATTCATATTACGAACACAGTTATATTCATGCTGTCATCAGGATTTGAACCCGGGCTCTCAGTGTAACAGATGCTTCCACTACTGACCACGCCAGTGGATGAACTTCCAGTCCGTTACTGATGATAACTAAATTTGATACTTATAAACAAAGAAGTTGGATATTCTTTTCAAATAAAACACAATATATCCTATCTTTAAAAAAATTGTATAATTGATAAAGTAAAGTTTGCCTTTTATTTTATTTTTTTTTTAATTAAAAATACACATTGTTAATTTTTTTATTAAGTTATTTACATTTTCAACGAGCAGTGTTTCTGACTTAAAGATATTAATTATTAAAATTTAATATCAAAGTTATATTTTTTGAAGAAATATTTGTTGTTCAGTGTATAGGGATTACATTTTTCTTTATTTTACAACTTCGGAAATTTTTTATTTAGAAATTTATTTTTTATTCCTTTGCTCAATTTGAAAAGATTGCATATACATTATACAATATTGCTGATATTAAAAAAAATCTATATCTTTAAAAAAAAAAAAAAAACTTTGAAAATCTTATGTAAATTAGTTTTCCCATTTGTTTGATTTCAAAATTTAAAGAATTGATTCGACATTCGATGTCGCATAAACATTTCGCATACGCATCTGAGAAAAATTACATTCCCTTTTCTCTTGTTTTTTTCATTCAAAGATAGAGGCATAGAATATCTGTTTTTCTCCAGAGGAAATGGTAATAAGGACGTAAGACATAATTAGAGATCAGAAGTATAAGTCCCATTCTGAATGTCCAGATTGGAAATTTCTATGCTGATCCGAAGTCTTATAATAAGAACAAAATATCAAAATAAAGAAAAACTGAAGATTAGCAATGAAATATCATAGAATGATTTAAAACTCTGACTGTTTTGTTTTTCTGAATTTGGAATTAAAAAAATGATTTCACGTGAAAAAAATGATGAAACTATGATGTCGTATGCACACACAATTCTAAAAAGTTACCCTTTTTTTAAATTCTTTCTTTGTCTTTTTTATAACTTGGAGATTGAAAATGTAGAATATCTGTTTTCCTCTACAGATTATGGTAATAATGACAAAAAGTATAGTTTGCAATACAGCAGACGCATCAATTACGTTTGAGATGTTTAAAAAGAAACGAATATAAGAAAACAAATGCTTAATTGAAGAAGAATCCTATAATAAAAGTAATGTTTACGTAAAAAATTCTTTACACTGTTATAGAATAATTTTTAAATAAATTATTTTTGAAAAAAAAGAAACAGCTTGCATTGATTGGCGCTTTAATTTTCACGTCTAATTGTCATTTTTCCTTAAAAAAAGAATAGTAAAACGTAAAAAACATGAACTTTTTTTTAAAATTTAACGACTGTTCATAGCTGTGCTCACTCACTAGAGTCCTTATGGTCATAATGAATATCAAGAATTTCTAGCCGACGATATGTTTATAAGTTGGCTGTGTGATTCAAGCAGAACGACTGTGTAGCCTTTTCAGAGATTTGTTCTGTGACCAAAAGAAACTTGGAAATTTTACTATGAAGAAATATCAGTCGTTTATTTTTAAGTTAGTGTTATCATGTAATAAGGGCACATATTCATAAACGGTAAACTCTCGTTAATGCGGACCATCCAAGAAAGGCCATTTTTCATTCATACTAACCGAGGGCATCATTAATCGATCTAAACTTTTGGATATACAAAATAATCCGTAGCATTAAATAAATAAAATTCAGATTCTGGCAAAAATTAAATAGGTTACTAAATGTATGCTAAAAAATTGTTTAATTTCATACTTTAAGTATAAAATAAGCTAAGAGAAGTCAACCATTTGTTAATACATGTACAATACATACATATACAATTACAATAGTACTACAATCCATGAAGGATTTTGACCTTGCTCAATATACTTCGCCAGACCTTTCGAGCCCTAGTCTTTAATTTATAATTTGGTTTCGTACTAGGTCTTTCTAGAGTTCTTCTCTTCATCTCTTCCTGAGTCTACAAACACTCCTTTACCTCATTAATTTACCATTATATATCTTCTTTTTGCTTCTTTCATCCCTCATTCTGATTAAATGGCCAGACCATTGCATTCTTCTTATTTAATAGTATTTATTGTGTCGCTTTCTTTATACAGTTGTTCAATCTTCATATTTGAGCTGCTACGCCATGTTAAACAGTTTATTAACAGAAAAGAATAAATTACTGAGGAAATACAATAAAATAGCCATACTTGCTTATTTAAACTTTAATTAAAATAATCTTTCATTGGTCTTTGTGATAATTGATTAAATGATATTTTTATCGTATTATCTTACAGTTTTGTGACGCTTTCTGAAATTTGGTTTCTTATATCACATTCTGCTTTCACAACACCGCTAAACACTCGTTATTAGTTCTTGAATGTCTCATGATTTTATTGATGAAATGGTCTGTTCTGCTTCGTTACTGTCACTAAAAATCTTTTGGTCTCTTACTATAAAGTTCTCCATACGAGTATACTTAGAAAAATCTGAAAAAAATACTGAATGTTCTTTTCATATGGATATTTATATTTATAAGAAAGTATTTCGGCGGAATCTCGATAGAGAGTCCGAAAAAAAAAAGATTAAATTTTCGTTTATTAGGCGATAAAATTAAAACTTCAAAAAGTACGCTTTTATGTCAAAAACTTTTAAAAGAAAAAAAAAACCTTTTATGCTGAATTTATTTAAATAACTTTTTTTTAGTTTTAGTTTTTGTTAACTATATAGTTTTGTTATAAATACAAGTAATTATATGCATTTATAATGAAACTTAATGATCACATTTTACGATTTAGAAATAAAATTTTAAACCTTTTTAAATTGCTGCAAAATCAAAAAAATGTTTGATTCAGCATTACTCATTGGATTTTGTTTGCTATAGAAATGAGTTTTCGTTATGGAAATGTATTAACGCCAGAATTCGTTATGTAGATTTTATTTTTAACAGCAACATTTATTTATTTAAAAATTTTAAAAATATTGGATTGGAAGACAAAGCAGTGGAAAAATTTCATTCAGATTGGTAATAAAAAGAAAAAGCGGGAGTTATTTATTAGTTTACAGAATAAATTAATATTGTATCAAATGTTATAAATTTATAAATAAGCTGTATATGCAACTTAAAAAACATAAAATTACCAAATCAAATAAGTAAAAATCAAATGCCAGCTGGCTATAATTGAAAATATGTAATTCAATCCTGAAAAACGTATAAAAAAATTTTTCAATGATAAATTCGAAAATTAAAATAACAAGGAACATATATGCATATTTGAAAAAACATATATAATACACACTTTCATTAAGTTAAATTTAACCGCGCATTCTAAAAGACAGTAAACAAGCTATTTTCTGTTGCATTAAAATCGTTTACTTTGGCGAGGAAAAATCCTACGCACCAAATTATGTGTGGCTTTCGTATTTTCGTGCCAAATATTCGAAAGTATTTATTTTTTTATCAATTTCTACTGTAATTCCGCCGCTAAATTTAACTGATCCTTTATTACATACATGAGTAATTTCCCTAGTATTTTTTAAAACAAATTCTGAGAATGTCCTGTAAGGAGACCTTGCTTGTTAGTAAACCGAAAGGCACGCACAGACCTTTACCTCATCGAGTTGTCCGCTGAAGTTTTAGGATTTAACAGAACTCGATTAGCATTTAAAAAGTGTAACTGGTTTGCCAAGTTATATCTTCGTGAAAACAAACTGTATATCCGATTTTAGAGATTGATTCTTAGATTTATCATTATGTTTTCTCGCAAATCCAAAGGTAGGAAAAATAGAGGACTGGGAAAAGGAAAACACAATGATAAGCCGATCACTTACCCTCTAAAATTGGGTTTGTAGGTGTTTTTCCACCATAATATGACTTGGCAGACCAGTTGAATTTTAATATGCGAATCGAGGTTTGACTAATCTTGGAATTTCAGCTATGAACTTGATGAATGAATAATCTGTGCAGCCGCCGCTCCGTCCATAACCAAAGTTAACCGAAGTTGTTTCTGAAGAAATCGTTCGATCAATTTTTGAAAAGATTGCTCACATTATCCCACATGTCTTGAACAAATATACGTGTCAAATGATATATTTATATATATATTCACCACAATATTTTTTCTGTCTCAATCTACATGTAACGACCACATTTAAGGATCTCATTTTTTATTGGCTTTAACGTTAATTTAAAATAAAATTATATGTATAAAAATAAATTGCTTCATTAAATAAAGTACGTTTTAAGCGGAGCCGACTTTAACAAGAGTTCAACGTATAATTTTTTTTCCGATTAAAATATTGCATTCTATGAAAAGTTTTATGGATGCATACCATGTACTAAATTTGATTAATTGAAGATACTATTTTTAAAAGAATACCATAGATATTAAGTAACTGGATACCTTGAAGATACCATTGGAGTAATACCATAGATATTTTAGAATTTTCTAATATCAGGATTTCGTAGATCAAAGAGAAACCGCTATCCTAGAATTACAATAAAATTTCAAAAGAAGAAAAAACTATGTATAGCCCCAATTGTTTTCTGAATCCCTGGAACAATGCATTTGTTGTGTTTTGGGGAAGGGCAGAGGGGTTGAGAACTTGGCTTTGCTTCATAAAACCGCCAAACAAAAGAGGAATATGCTAAAACCGTCTCGAATAATCGAAATACAATACAGCACTTGAAGGTCGAATAAGTATAATGAGGATTAGAACTCTATGTCATTTAATATTGATTTCTTAAGACAGTGATAACAGATAGCACGAACGCTTTAATGTTACTTAGAGCACCTTAGCAACAGAAATATTAATCAGGAAATCATTAGCTGCATATATACGTATATAGATGTATATTGCAGATGTATTAATTCGCTCATTCAGATATAGCTTTGTATTTGTATAATCATAAATATTTTGAAGATATGTTGAAATGTAAAATTTAATTAAATGAATAATTTCATCTTCCAGATTCATTTCACATGAATAACATTGCCCAAATACTTATAAAAAATCATGGAAAAATGGAAAATGACTGTAAAACAATTTGGCAGAAACACTAAGAAATCACAGATTTCTGATATTTAGTTAGAGATTTTCAGGTGAATTATGTTGATTTCTTTAGAAATCGACTTGATGTAATCATTTCATTTACATGTAAATATATCCAAACGAAGTGATTTCAATCTGCGATTTCTAAAAAAAATAAAAAAATAAAAAAAATAAAATAAAAGTAAGATTTAGTTGATCGAAAATCTTCAATCAAATGCCGAAAATCTGTCATTTCTTGATAATTTCATGGTTCTTTATATGCTATGCAAATATTGTAATTTCGATAAAGTCCGAAATAATGAAACATTTCGAATACAATTGGAAACAGTGGATCGATCTTGTAAATATCGTGGATGAGTTTGTTACTCAAGTATGGATCACTTTTAGTTTGTTTACAGGAACGCAAAAGATGTAAAGTTTCCTACTGCGATATCATTCGACATATTGAACCAATTCAAAAGTAATTGGGACAATGTACTGATCCTGGAAAAAGTATCTTGCAGAAATTTATAAAGCGAGTGTACGGTTTCCGAAACTTCGCTTACAGGGTTGCATAAAAAGTTTTTGATGACATTCATGGAAAGGTTTAATTATTTTACAGGCTACAGGTGATTTTAAAACTATAACAATTGATTTTAACAATTTCTAACTTTTTTGACACAGCTGTCTCGCTTTCATTTAAATACATTTGAAATGCCTAATTTACAATTTGCAAGCAAAATATATTTATTTACAAAATAGTGAACGTCGACAGAGTGAGATCAATTAAATTTTTTTGCATTAAATCTTATGGACGTATTTAAAAAAATAATAAGGAAATGCACCTACTCATCTGTTTTTCTGACAGTGCTGGAAGGACATATTTAATATTTTGTCAGAGAGTTCCATGCAATTTGAGAGGAAAAAGAAGCACATTTTAAATTCCGTCTTAAAAACAAAAAAAATAAAAAAAATAAAATAAAATAAAATAAAATTATAAATAAATAACATGACTCAATATGATTTCATAGAAACGCACGTTAGATTGGATTGGATTGGAGATTTGGGTTATTATTTAATTCAGATTAGATGCTTTTTCTTTATTTGAGAGAAAATCCAGAACTCTAAATGGCAAACATTCGATCTTATTTAAAGGAAAAATACATACTTATTATCGGGATTTTCTTTAGAGTATAAAACACAACAATGACCTAACTCAATAAGTGTCATAAAAAAGAAAAAACCGCATTTGAAATGTTCAATTTGCATTTTAAGATCAAGTGTCTCTTATTGAAGACTTTTTAATTTACAAAAATGTCGATAATACAATTTAACGTTCATAAAAATACATTTCAACTTTATAAATAACAGAAAATGACTTTAATCTTAATATCTATGACATTACTGTGTACAAGGAATGATATTAAAAGTCTTCTTTTCTTATAGTGCTCTATTTTTTCGTGTATGATTTTCCCACGTAAAACACATGCACAATGATTTTTAATTTTTTATTCTATGAAAAAATTGAATGAAAAAGAGGAAGAAAGCTTCTTAAACAGTTATTTCTAGAATTAAAAAGTATTTACAATTGTTTTGCTTAATAATTTCGTAAACTTAAATAATATTGCTGCCCAACTATTTTGCGGTGATCGATTATCTTATATTTTTAGATCAGTCGAATTCCAATTACTCATGTATCAGAAACATCGCCATTTTTAATATTATTTAGGAGTAGATATCTCACGGCATATACGAAAAACTAAATTCCTTTTATTAAGGTTCGGTACTTAAAAAGTGAAAACTGAACCATTATAAGATCTCTTTTGATACCATTATAAGATCTCTGTCTGCTTGTCACAGTCATTTTACATGTAAACTATGGAACGAGAAAAGTTCCAATTAAGGAGAAATAGTAAAGACTGTTGACCCCGTATTTACAGATTATTAAACGTTCACAAATACGTTTAGGGAAAATGTACAGAGGGATGAAAAAAAATCTTTCCTTTACATATCGTACGTTGTACCGTATGAAAGTTTTTGTAATGTTGGTGAACTTAAAAATATATTTCTTTTAATTTTCAATATTGTATTTTCAGAGATATCGTTGAAAATATTGTGCAAAAAATATTTCCCCCCTTATCTATCTTCGAATTTGCTGAAACTAAAATTATGAAAAGATTAGAGGTAGTAGACGTTAATTTAAACAATGAAGGAAAACTATAGCTATTATCTTAAGTCACATAGTTATTGAGTAAAGCACATTTTTTTAATGCACACAAATTTCGATTTGCTGTCACTCAAAAAAAGTTGAGGAACGCTAGAGGTACCTATCATAGCAGAAGTATAAAAGCCTTGTTCATAAAAATTTTCGAAAAAATTGTTGGTAATTAGCGGAGATATTAATCTTTAAAGACAGGATGGTTTAGACATACATAATGACAGGAGAGGTCTACTCGATGTATAATCGGCTTTTAAAGCCTAAATACAAGGTTTAATGATATATTTGTGTAATGTAATGCCCAGTAGCAGTATAAAAGCATTAGATTATTAAATTATTAAAAACAGAGTAATTTAATAAGAATTATTAATATAAATATTATGGGATTCGTGATAAGTTTGCATTGATTGGATTTCTCCGTGTTTTTGCAGGTTAAAGAAAATTCTATCTGGAAAAACGCTGCATCAACCAAGGTGGCGTTGCATGTTTCCGATCTCCTTTCGAAGCTCTTTTACCACAATACCAAGTTTAAACTTTGGACAAGGGTTTTGTTTTAGCAATACTGTAAAATGAAAAGATTAATAGTACGCTGAATTTAGTTTTATGAAATGCCAAGTAAAGTTTAAATATGCACTACTTTTATTATCAGTACCGAATTAAGTTTATAAAAGAAAAGTAAAAGATTAAATTAAAAAAAGAATTAGATAGAATAGCAATATGATTTTATTTAGGTTTTATATCTCTTTGAACTTTTATGATATAACCATTCATACTTTCCTGTATATACAGATATATCCAATCCTACGTTGCACACTTTTTTACAAAGTATTATCATTCTTTAGCAACGATTTTTTTAAATAATATAGTTACTTATTCATATTTATTGTATTAAAACCTCTATATGCGAGTAATACCCGCTTTATAACCTTTATATTCCGTAGAAAGAACAGTTGGGGGATTTACTTATTTATTATACATTAAAATATTTCATCTCTTTAAACTATTTCACATAATTTTTTCTTATTTCAAAAATATTGTTAATAATAAAGGAAATTTCAATATAAAACGACAAAGTATAAATTTTTAATTGAAGGAAGACAGAAGAAGGATTCTTGATGTATATTTTTCACGCTTGTCCAAAGATTTTAAAAGCCCAAGATGTTATCTATGTCACACTACTATATGTTGCCATACGGTAAAGGGCGAAATAATGTTAGTGTTTATGAAATTATAATTGTGTTATTTTATTTAGAAGTGGGCCGATTCAAGTGAGCTTACATCATTTTATTTCCATTATTGTTTCGTTCCTAAACTGAAAAGAACCCCCGAGTTCAGAAGCGTCACTTGGTGCAAGTTTTTGCTTGGATAACAGTTTTTTACTTTCTACATAGAATGGGGAATCTTTGTTTTCAGACAATGATAGTGACTAAACACAGAGTTTGAAATATAAAAAGCTCTTAAATCACGACTATTATGACTTGTACAATTGTAGATAAGACAGAAAGGATAATTAATACCATATTCTTCCTTTGTATAAAAGTTTGAAAAGTCAAAGAACTGCTTTCAAAAGTGAGATTAAAAAGTTCTTCACCCTTATATAATCTATTCCGTCTAGTGTAAAGATAACTCTCATCAAAAGAACAGGAAATTTAGGTAAAATATATATTTTTAATGTAATTTTCATTTTTTAAATCGTTTTATTTTTTCTTAAACTTGTTTTTGTTATATTTCGGCCTATTACATCATTTTCTCATTGTTAATGTTTGTTTCTTACTCATTTTAAGTACGGAAAGTACTGACAGCGTGCATTTTTTCCGATCCCACCGAAGCTAGCATGGCAAAGTAAATACGGGCTTCTGATTGGTTGAATAATTTAAAGAGTAATTATTGTTTGTAAATAAATCTTTCTAAATGTGGATGTACGTATTACTGGCGTATATAAGTATATCGTGTTAAAATAAGATAATAATAATAATTTTAAATTGATATACAAGAGTTAGGTTTGTAAATGCTGCGTAATTGACGCCATAAAAAGGAAATGTGATTATTATGAATAAATTATTCCATCATGTTAAAGTAATTAAGAAGAAATTTCAATTTTATTTTTATATTTTTTAAAAAGTAATACAGAACTGTTGAGAAACATCATCATTAACTTCTTTAATTCTAAATTTTAGAAAATCTTTCTTTTTATCTCTAAATAAATATGCAAAACTAGAAGGAAATTAATCAAAATCCATCTTTTAAAATATTTTCAAACAGAAATTGATGATTAAATAAAGGTACACTCAAAACTGAACCAAAACAAAATGCTCATTTAATTATTCAACCAATCAGAAGCCTGTATTTTGCTTCCATGTGTTAGCTTCGGTGGGATCGGCAAAAATGATGACAGCGTACTAGTGTGGTAAAATATATTTATCCGCGAAAACTGAAATGTCCTATTAAAAATATTCTTATCTTTCTACCAATTTTGTAGTTTATAACTTTTATCAGTTCGAGATAACTAAACCATACTACTTGCTCAACAATCAAGATTGCTCACTTCTACTAAATGCATCTGTTCACGAAATCTTATCGGTCCACTTGGTGGTCATATAACCAGTTTTATACAGAGTGTCCAGCAAATAAGACCCCGATTTTAGAATTAAATTTCTCAAAAACAAAGATCGATAGAATTATTCGGTAAACGGTTTGTTTAATAGGTAAGCTTTAAAAATCTTATACAGAAGATTTGAAATGTGAATATTTTGAAAAGATTGTGTTTTGATTGCAGAGAATATTTGACTAGACATTTTCCTTGTTTTAGATTTCTTGCAGAGAACGTGTTTCTCGGCTTACACTGCTATATTTCAACGAGTTTTCAAACAAAATTTTTGAAATTCAAAAATTGAAAAAAAAAATTAACTCAAAAAATCTTTAAAATATGGCACTGCAATCCGGAAAACTCGTTCTCTGCAAGCAGTCTAAAACAAGAATAATGACATTCTTTGCAATCATAACACAATCCTTTCAAAATATTCACCGTTCAAAAATTCTGTATAAGATTTTCACAGCCTATTTAATAAATAAATCGTTTACTGCATAGTTTTTCGATCTTCGTTTTTGAGAAATTTAATTTTTTAATCGGGATCACATTTGCTAGACATCCTGTATAAGGGGACAGTAATGATATAAATACTACACTGAAAGTTCATGAAACGCTTTTGCGACACTAACTGAACATAATATTTAACATGTTAAGGGGACAAGGGACCTTTAAAATCATTTTTTTGTATTTTTAAAATTGTACTTTAAATACTATTCAAGATTACATAATATGTAATATAACATATATTTATCACAAAAAAATTTAAAAAATGGTTTTTTAAGGAGAAAAAAAGGGATTTTTTTGTAATATTTTAGATTTAACGAGAACTTTTCAAAATGCCCCATGCGCATTCCATATCAATGAAAATCTCGAAAATTATTTATATATGTTTGATTTATATATATAAATAAAACTGTGCATTGAATTTTATATATCTGAATATAAAGGTAAGAAAAAAAATATTTTCTGATTTTTTTTTTTAAATTTGAGCATTTTTGAAGCTATTTTTGCAATTAATTGCCTTTAACTTTCACAATTATATTTATTTTCAAAAACCCATGCACAGTTTTATGATATATATTATGATAAATAACTATAAAAATTTCAAAGCATTCAGAGAAAAAATAATGCGCATGGAGCATTTTGAAAAGTTCTCGTTAAATCTAAAATATTACAAAAATTTCCTTATTATTCTAAAAAAAAAAAAAAAAAAAAAAAAAAAAAAAAAAAAACTCTTTTTTTATTTTTTTTGTGATAAATATATGCTATAATGCATATAATGTACCCTTAAATAATATTTAAAGTGTATTTTTTAAAATATAAAAAATTATTTTAAAGGT
Source organism: Maratus speculifer (assembly GCA_964019185.1). Classification (NCBI taxonomy): domain Eukaryota; kingdom Metazoa; phylum Arthropoda; class Arachnida; order Araneae; family Salticidae; genus Maratus; species Maratus speculifer. The sequence goes on from OZ025291.1 coordinate 343,396,165, forward strand.
CCCTCGTCCCCTTAAACTGAAATCATTTTCGATTGTGTTGTGCCGGGAATAAAATTGTCATTAATGATGTGAATTTAAATGATGCCTGAAAAGCCGAATTTCATCATTTTTCCAGAAATTCAGTTATCGATATTTATTGGTGAAAATTAGTCGATTCACTCAATAATCTTGGTATAAAAAGTAGAACTTAGATCATTATTTCGCTATTTTAAATACATAATATTTATGATAACTCCATTAGTAACATATACTAAAATATTTCAAATATAACGGTCATATAAAAATTTAATCTAAATGGAAATAAACAAATCGATGCAGCTATAAAAGTCCTACAAGACATAAAATGTTTTTTGCTAACTAATGGCGCAAAAATGAGAATGTATACCATTACTTCGAAATTTCTCAATTCCTGTTATCTTTCACATGTACCACTTAGTCTTTATAATGACTGCATTAACCAAATATATGATAAAGTACTGCAACCATAAAAACGATTTCATATCTTTTTGCACATGAAAATAAGCATGCCTGACACACCAAAACTCCGGCTTTTGCATACTACAATTATCTTATAGAAAATGTTATTTTAATTCGCCCAAATGTTCCAATTAAATAAAAAACATTTCCTGTATAAAAATACTGGTATCCAATAAGCCCGAGACTTGACAGCACTGACATGTTGAGGTATTTGTAAAACGTCCCCCTATTCCTAAAAGACATAAGTATATACATTTTTTGGTATTAACTATTGATATAAAAGTAGAAATTAGACACTTATTTCGCAATTTTAAATCCATTGTATTTATGACAGTTTCATTAATAGCATATATTAAAGTATTTCAACTAAAACGGCCATATAGAAATTTGAACTAAATGAAAATAAGCATATCAACGCAGTTGTAAAAGTCCTATAAAACATAAAATATTTTTTTGATAACCAATTGCACAAAAATGAAAACATAAGCCATTATTTCGAAATTTTTCAATTTCTTTAATCTTTCGCATGTACTACATAGTTTTTGCAACGACTGCATTAATCAAATATATGGTAAAGTGTTTAAACTATAAAAACAATTTAATATTTTTTTTATACGAGAAAATAAGAATGTTGACATATTTCTAAAAAATCCCACTAACCTTAAAAGACATAAGTATAAATACATTTTTTGATATATTAAATATAAAAAGTAGAACTTAGACCATTATTTCGCAATTTTGAATACATAGTATTTATGATAACTCTATTAATAGCATAGCTAAACTATTTCAATGATAGTGGTCATAAAAGTTTGAACTAAAGAAAATTAACCATATCACGCTGTTATAAAAGCCCTACAAAACATAAAATATTTTTTGATAACTAATGGCACAAAAATGAAAACATAGGCCATTACTTTGAAATTTCCCATTTTATCTTTCACATATACTACATAGTCTTTATAAGGATGGCATTAATCAAGTGCCAAGCTGACGCTATATTAGGTTTCACGGAAAAATAGTTTCATAATAACTGTAAATGAAAGTCTACTCTGCCTACTTTCTTTTCTTTATTTTTATTTCTAAGAATATTTCATCAAAACATGTCAATTCGTATAAATCGATCAATGGTCGTACACACTACGCGCTGCAAAACCTTAACTCGGTCCATTAATGAGATCTAATTCTGGAATTGTCTAATGGCTGCATCAAAAGGCGAAAGTTACAATTCAGTTACAGTGTAAAATTTAATGCTCTACGACTAATGTGTCCCAAATGAGAAATTATACAGTATTAGCTCCCACATTAGAGGGAAAATTGCCCAGTATTGTATGCGAGATGCAACGCAAATGCATTCGAATGGACCTTGAAAGCAATATTACGAACTTGCCATAATGTGATTCTGTAAAGATGTCGGTAACTGAATATTGCAACACAATGCTCCCTGTTGCCGATTCTAAAAGCATTTATTTAAATGTACGGTACTTACATTTAAACAATTTTGTTCTAACTTTGTAGTTTTAAGTTAAATTTCAAATCTTCTCTGCATTTCGAGAATTGAATATAGCCTGATTAGATTTAAAATGAGCACTGAAATTGTATATTTCAAAATGTACATTGAAGAATGCTTTCTATTAAAGTTATTCTTTCTAAAATGCTTTTATTTTATTTTATTTTTTTACTTTAATTAGCCAGAAATAAAATGAATATACTGATAAATTCGGCAGATATTTTTTTTTTCCGAGCAGAAATTCGGGGTCTTTTTAAAGGCTTGTTATTAATCAGACAGAAAATTCAGTCAGATATTCAAATGTTAAAGTTATAGGCTTGGCATATAACCGTATTTTTTCAAATCTAACCCTAGAAAATAGAAATTTTCAACTTTTTTTTTTCTGTATGCTCTTTTTAAAGGTTGTTTCATTCTTCCCATTTGTATTTTTTTTAAATAAATCTTCCTCTATTGTAAGACCCTTTGTCATAAAACTTTTGACTGAAGAGTTTAACATTTTCTCCACAAAACAAAGATAGGAAATAGCTTATGAAATTTTAAATTTATCCCCCCCTCTTTGAATCCCTTCTTATAGAGGTAAAATGATACGTATAATGAATTTCTGGCTTTTCCAATAATTACACTTACGTGGCAATTTCCTGTAGCAAGATATATTTACATACCCATTAGTGGAATAAAACACAAGATAATTTTGTTTTTAGCCATGTCAATTTTTTTGCGTGTAAGATATATGGTTTAATTAACTGATAGTTATTCTATATTGAAATCAATAAACGGCAGAGAAAGACAAAATAGATATTATTATCCACATTTGCATGGAACATTTTTTTTTACACATTGAAAAAAAATGTAAAATGTGAAGAATAATGTCTTATTATTTTTATAAGCGTAATTAAGATTTCATTTTCAATATAGAATCAGAAATCTTATTCATTGAAGTAATAAACTGAAATTCATTATATCAGTACTGTTTCGATACGAATAAGGTCTTTTAATCCGTAAATTATTAAAAATATATCCGCATTTAAGCAGTAATACTACGTGAGGATAAGCTTGACAACTTTATTACCTCCTTCGCCTAATATTGCATTTCAGCAACAACTAAGGCAACGACAACTATTCGAAAAGTTCGTCACTCCTGACACGTGATTTCCATGTTTCCTATAATCTCGAACTTACTTTAGTTCCTTATTGATATGTGGGTTTCTATAGTAACCAAGTATATCTGGAAATACCTTGACCACAGCAACTATCGAAACCTCCGACAGCTTGCCGATGGGGAACAAATGCGCAGAAATGCGAGAGCTGTTGATTCATGGGATGGAGGCATGCTTAAGCCGACAAGTGCCCAGTATATTACGGAGGATTGAAATGCCATATAGCAAGGGTGGTAAACTGAGAAATTGCAAACATACATAAGTATTTTCATAATCAAGCAAATACAGGAATGTGCTTGAATAGTTTGATTGCTGTTTAGATGCCATTAATGGGTAACTTGCCCATTAATAAAATTGAAGTGTTTCGAAGTAAGAGATTAAAACATGAATGATTTATATATTTTGTTTTCCCACCTATTATAAGAAGTCTTCTTGTTCAGGCACAGATAGACTCTAATTACCAAATATGGGTGAGAAACAAGTTCTTCCATTCGAAAAGTTTTAAGGAGTTCAAAATTGAAAGAACACTCTCTTAAAATATCAGCCAAAAAATAACTCAAGTTGAGCCGAAATTCGCTCATCTCACGTTTTGAAAGGCAGCTTCTCATAAAGAGTTGAAACAACTCAAATGAGTGAGTTGTTTTTAAACAATTTAAATCAAAATGAGTTACTTAAATAAGCAATCTAAATCTAGATGAGTAAAGCATTCAAAAAACAACTCATTCACGATAAAATAAATTACAGCTATTTGCCAAATCCACTCTTTCGTTTTAAGAGTGCACGGACCCCAAATTTTATAATGAATTAATTCAATTTTAAAATTCAATTTCATTTCAAATTATTAACTCATTAAAAATTGAAATGTCTCATAAAAAATATCGTTCATGCGAAATTAATTTTTCATACAATATAACAGTTTGAATCACAAGAACACAATTCCTCCGTTTGTCCAACTAAATTCAATCTCGCCAATTTATCAGGCAGTACAACTAATCAAAATCGAGAAGATCCAATAACATAACATTTGTAGTAATTTGAATAATATTTGTAACATTTCTGAGTTAATCACGAGTATGTTGAATTTAATGATACTCTATTCGAATGAAAAAGGGAACGAAATGGTACTGTGCTTACAAGAACTTTGGAGGATAATCGGCAGTGATAGTGTAATGCAGTGTTCCACAATTCTACAATTTTTTACCACTTTGCATGAAACTTGATCTAGTAATGTTTTGAAACAGCAGTAAAATTACTGTCTGCATAAAAATCACCCAGATCACTATTTACATCTTTTTTCACGCACCTGCACTGTAAAAAAAAAAAATTCAAGCGGTTACTAAAAAATTTTTAGTAAATTTCTATTCCACAGAATTTTTTAGTAACCATTACAAACTTTTTTTTGCAAGCGAAACAAGCATTTCTTTTGTAAACTGAACAAAAGAATTTTTTGTATAACTAACTTAAAAATTTTTAGTATGAGCCACCAAGCAAATTTTAGTAATAGCTCCAAAATTATTCTTAATAACCATTACGTGGGCTCGAAGGGCAGGAGCTTCCTTCGAGCGGCATCCAGACTTCTGGAATGGAAGATTTTCGGCAAAACCGCAATAGATAGCAGCACCAAACATTGCTACTGCTCCGTCAGAATATTCATAATCCCTTTATTAACGAGTACTTACACTGCATGCATTCGGGGCATATTTTGCAGTGGCCAATATCGAACCCGGGACCTATTAGCCTGGAGTCCGTTACTATAACCACTATGCTATCAAGGCCATACCAACTGAGTTTTAGTAAGAGCTATTAAAAATATAAAACTATTAACTCTATTTGTTGCTAACTTTTTTCTAGTAATTCTTACAGATTTTTTTGTAACCGACTAAGATTACTAAAAATTTTTTAGTAATTACAAGGATCACTAAAGTTTTTTTAGTAGATCGACCCTTTTTTTTTACAGTGTGCGTCATAGTAAATAATTAACAAGTCGAAATTTGCACATCAGGCATAGCAAAAAAAAAAAAAAAAAAAAAAAAAAAAAAAAAAAAAAAAAAAAAGTGCGTTCGCATTATAACGAAGTTTTAAAAATATACAGTATTTTGGATACAATACAGTATCCGAAATCTTTTGTGTGTCCCTATAAATACTAAATGATTTCTATTACAGGACTTAAGTGGTAATAAACCCCAGCAACGTATATCAATTTCACAAAATGTGAAATATAATTAAAACGTATCCCGAAAAATGTATCCTTGTAAACCATTATCTAATATAATATTTTTATGTGTCCCTGTATATTAATAAAATACATTCTCTGCACAGTTTGTATATTTTAGCATTTATTTCATGAATGCATAGGAACTGTATTATGTACAAAAGAGTGCAACATCATTAAAATGCACTTTAAACTATTTTTTTCACATTGGCCGTAATGTAACAGAATACTTTTAATTGTCCTTGTAATTAAACTATACATCCGATTTTCATAAAATCTAAAATGATTCAACAAAATTATATAATAATTATATATTTTAAATTGCAAAGAATTCAATTGGGTAGTTTTTGCGTTGTTATATGCGGGCAGACGGACGGACTGAACAATGAGTACAGATTTTTGTTTGTTTGTTTGGTTTGGAATGATAAAATTAAAAGGACTTCTTAAAAACACCATAAAAATTGTATTATATGTGCATAGCCTTTCGAAAGCACTAGTCTTTCTTCTTCAGGTGCAGAGAACACGTCCTTCTACACTGAGAAACATTTGTGGAAACGTTACACCGTAAAACAGGTGGCAGCATTGCTGCCTCCAATTTTATGGAGTATTTTAACCGTTAAAACTGGTGTAACATTGTCATGATACACCCGTAATATATGTTTACATTACACCATTGCATATGTGAAAACAATTACTCCATGAATATGGAGGCAGCATTTACCACCATTATTACACCAATTGTATGGAGTAACGTTTCCACAAGTGTTTTACAGTGTACTTTGAAAAAAGCAATAGAACTGATTACTTTAAATACTTTCGAAGTAATAGGACGTGTTGTCTACACCTAAAGAAGAAAGACTCTTTCTTTTCAAAAAGAAGTTCTTTTTATCTTATCGCTTGTTATGGCTTCTCCTTATATAAGCCAACTATTTAAAACTTTTCTAATACAATTTTGCTTGCATTTAGCCACGAAACTGCGTATCGACAATATTTCTCAATATAGTCAATAAAAATTCCGACTCACTTGCTATTTTTGCAGTCAAAATGGACGTAATTCTTATCAAGTAGCGCACATTTTGGTACTTCTAGGTTATTCCGTCGACCAATTTCGCCAAATTATACAAATCGCCAAACTAATAGCCAAATTATACATGTTGACATAATTTTTATTTTAAATAACGAAAAAATAATAATTAGTAGAATATTAATAAAAATACAAATAAAAAGTCGAAATAAAAATCATTTAATGACATTTTAAACACGTAAATCTCATTTAATGTCATTAAATGTGACATTCACGATCATTCATTATTGGCATTTAATCTTATAGTTTGGCGATAATTTTTTGGTCGACGGGATAACCTAGAAGTACCCACATTTTTCATATATAAAATTTAGCTTTTGCTATAAGTGCGTTAAAATAACACTGTGCATTACCTTCATTTACATGTATTTTATGTTAAAAAATGTACTGTAATATAGGCTGTTCATTTTCAAGTTAAATATCCAGAAAAAATTAGCATTAAAAATATCTCTTTAATGTGACGTCATTTTCGATAAAACGCTTTCATTGTTACATCAAACTAACTCTGAAAAATCATTTACTATGTTTTATTTCTTTTTTGGTTTCCACATTGCACTTATGTTTTATAGATAGAAGCTAAGGGTTTTAATTCTTTAGATGAAGAAGGGACATTTTCTAAGATTTGTATAATAAAACAGAGAAATAAAACAGAGACATTGAAATTTTAGAATCTGTTCTTTCTCCTTTGAAACAAAACTTCTCATTAAAAATGTTTATTAAAGAAATTCATTTTTGTTTAATTGTATATTTAGTTTTCAGGAATGATAATTTAAGTTTCCATTTAAAAATAATGCTATACGAAAAATACTTTCACTAAATGCCGTACCATTTGGTTGATTATTTTTTGCATTTTTTCCCTCGGATAATAAGGAAAAAAATGCAACCCTTTCCTTATTATCTGAGAAATCATATTTTTTCTGTTGTGTCAAAATACATACATACATGTCAATAAGCTTATATTTTCATTTATAAAGCTGAATGATTTTATAATGATTGCGTCAAAAACGTTGTTTTTCTCTGATTGTTTTTTTAACGATGTATGGACACGGATGCACAGAGTTGTATTGTTGCGATTGCCGTATTATTGGACTTTTATTTTACCTAAAGCCCCTCCCCCCCCCCTGCCTAGATGGTTAACACGTTCAAAGCCCGTTATTTCTGCTAGTTAGTTATAACTTTTCTTTTCGCATTTGGAAATATGAAATTTAAAATAAAATGCACATAAATTCTAAAAAGTCTAAGTAAATGTAAATAATAATAATAATAAATAAAAAATAAATCGATAATTCTTTTTAAAAACAAAGAGATTTAAAATTTTTTTCCTATCCCTGCATCCTTTAAAATTATTTTAATTATTTTTAATGCCTTTATTCGTTTATTAAAAATGAACATTTAAGCCCAGTATAATAGAGAAAGTGGTATAGCTAAAAATTATTATCATTTACATTCGTATATAAAAAGAAAATAAATTATAAGCTATTTTTTAAAAGAAAAATTTTAAACACAACCCATATACCCATATACCCATGTTCAAAACTTTCAAACTATATTTAGAACTGCATTCATATATTTCGTGTGAAATTCAATTTTACATCTTCAGGCATGGAAGTAAGAAATGAGAAAAAGGCGGATTTAAAAAAAAATCTATATAATGGTGCTCATATAAAGATAACTCTTATAATTTAAGTGGAATTTTAACAGATATCTCTACAATAAACTTAAATGTAACTGCAAGTATAATTGCTATATTTTATTTTATTTTTTATTTTTATCTTTGTAACTTTGGAATATTAACAATGCTATAGGTGTAAATCCAAACATATCTTCTCAACTTATATGAAGTACAGTCAATAATTTAAAAAAAAGTATTATTCCGAAAGGCTTAGATGATAAATTCTACCTTCATTTTTTTCAAAAGAAAGCAATCAACTCTGCTAAATTGATCTTTGCTTCAGAAAAATATTTCGAAAAAGATATCACAGAAATTGCCCAAAAGTATTATATAAATAATACAAAATATTCTATTATAAAAAAACTTACTTTCACTTTGGATTTTTTAAGTCTGAAAAAAATTTCATTCTTTTAGATGTTTATATGGTATAATCCCACTTTTTATTTAAGTAGACAAAATGCCTGATTACTAAATTTTCCAGGCACTCCCCGCCACCACTATTATCCTCCCAAAATTTCTATTGCATTTTTGCATCAATCCAGACATTGCTTTTAAAGAAAAAAGGTGAAAAATCTTTGATGCCTGCATCTTTTTTTCTTTTTTTAATAATAATAATAATAATAATAATTTCTTTACGAAAGGGAAAATTTAATATTCTGTATCAGTGATGTCTCAAATAATGGAACAATACTTATTTACGAAATCTAGAATGTTGCAATACTAAATAATGCGTAGCCACGCACTATAATTTTATTAATGACCATTTAACTGACACAAATTAAATAAATTAAATCACATGTTTATAATATAGGGAAATTTTTCCCGCAGTGTAGCTTACAGGAATTGCGCCAGAATTTAGGTTAATTTGTCACAACAGAAGAAGTATTTTCCTTAAATTTTGTTTTTCGACTATATCTTCACTAGAAGAATATGGTAAAGTACAGAGTATATTTAATTTAGAACAAAAATTTAGGAATAATAGAAAATATTGAAATAAGATTAATTTACTTTTTCTTATTATGAACCATAGGAATTAAGTTTGTCTTTGAAATTCAGCAATTACGAGATCATCCTCTTTCAACTTTTCCAATCACCAAATTAACAAATGATACGTCTTTTTAGTAAGTGATTTCACGGTATGAAAAAAAAAATTAATAGCAAATTTTATCTAATTCTTTATGCTCAAGAAAACAACAAACAAACTAATAAATAAAAAAAAAATAGTCATGTGTGTAATATAAAACTTCCATTTTTAATAAAGTAAAAATACTATGAATATTCTTAAAATATAAAGTATCAGAAATACTGATAACATATTTTTTATTCAAACAAGTGGCTGTATCACTATACATTCCCCTTGAAACAAAAACAGATTATTCAAAGTGTAGAAAGGACTTTCATAATTCTGGAATTTGGGCGGAACATTCTGACAGCTATAAGATTTATTTCTCTGCAGCGATACAAAAAATGTCTAGACAATGCAGATGAAATAGATTTCGACAATCGGACTTGAAAGACATTCGCCTAAGAATAATTTTTTCCTCTTTTCAAAGAAAAATACGCCATTCACTGATAAAGTATTACCAAGCAAACAGCTATCATTTTGTTTGGGATTCTTCAGGAAAAACGTGATTTGGGTAAAAGGGGACGAATCCATATTGGACAGGAAGAAAATGTCGGTCAGCATTTTTCTGATAAAAATTGTAAGATGAAACAAGATAATATAAATTCATCATACTTTGAATAAAGGGTAAAGAGAGGAAATATAGTTAATTTCTATTCAGAGCTTGGCTTACTTTGAATAAAGGGTAAAGTTAATAAATGTAGTTATATTCAGGACTTGGGAGATTATTTATTTCTGAGGACAATGGCACAAACATGACATAAAGCTCCCCCTCCTTCACCAACATGTATATTATACTATGTAATAAGATGAAATAAGTTTTCATGCCTGTATCTCTTACATAACTTTTGAATGTAATCATTACAAACATGGAATATATCACATGATACAAACCCAAAACAAAACACGGAGAAAGAAAAAAAAAGAATGCTAGGCGTGAAACTGGATTCCATAACGTTACAAACATTTCTACTGTAATGTTCCATAAAGCACTGTATCTGAATAAGAATATTAAAAATATGCAATAGATATCCATTGAACAGGCTTATTTTGCCTCGGTATTGACTGTTGATTGGATAATTAAATAATTCACAACCTGTTATTATAACAAAATGTTAAAGTATCTGTTACATTTCTTAAAACCTATGGAAAACATTAGTGTGTAACCGAAAGTGATAAACAACTGACTTTCTGCTAGTCCTTCTGGTCCAAGTCAGCATCGGCCTGGGTCTAAAGTGTGGGTGCTTGGACCCACCCTTTAATAGTAAGCCGATGCTGGAGAGAATTTACGAATTTGCAGGTTGCGATTTGAATTAATTTGTTTTTTCTCGGACTACCATAATTTTGTTGAGAATAAATACAGATGAGCTTCTGAAAATTCAACATTTTGCAAATCAAATCAATCTCAAAGTGGCATATTCAGTGGCGTAATCAGGATGGGTTCCCAAAATCAGTAAGTAAAATTGTAAGGTTTTTCTCCTTGATTCATAGCAGAAATTTTTCTGGTTAGATAAGGTGAACAGAACTTTAAAAAAATACTGGTATTCAGAGCACTTGCGCACTCATCCTGGTTACGCCACTGCGTATTTAATATTTTTTTTATAGTTTTACATAAAATAACTCATCTTCTTTTTTGACGTTTCAAGGCTGCCACAGGTGAACAGGTGACTATTTTTTAATTCTACCTCGCACCATTTTCTTAAAACCAAAACAAAAATCTTAATCTTCTAAATCTTAATCTTTTCTTCAAAACAAAAATCTTTGACACACAGCTTGATAAATTTTTCAAGAAAAGTATACTACATAATTTATACTTTTAAAACAATGGTGCGAATGGAATAGAAAAATATTCGCCTGTGGCAGCCCTGTTTTGTTTCTATGAAAGAAACGCTTCTGCGGGAAAGAAAGCTGAAACAGGAAGAAAAGCTTTGGAACAAATTTATTTCAAAATTCTGGGGTCGATCAATCATTTTAGCATTTAAAAAATAGATTGATTTGCCCCTCAAAAGGTTAAGTTAATTTCACAGGGCATTAAACCACGCCCACTTGAATGGGATCTCATTTACGTGCATCATATACGGATTTTGTTAAGTTTATTCATGCGAAATGCAATTAGAACTACATTAATGAAATGTTTTAAATTCAGAAAAAAAAAAAAAAAAAAAAAAAAAAAACTAAAGCTAAGTTAGATAATTTAAAAAAAAATAATTTTTAAATTATTGGAAATAATTTGAAACCAGAAAGTAATTTAGCATTATTATTTTATAATCTTAAATCACCAAATATGGTAATATGATCATCACCATTTATAATAGCATTTTTATGTGAATACGGTACATTTTATTTAAAAATAATTTATCGTCTTTATACTATTATTTTCGATCGCCAACCCTTAATTATGTTTTTATTTTGATAAGATTCTTAATTAGATTTTATCTTTTAAAAAATGATCACAGTAAAAGCGTATCGCATCATATAAAAAAATAATTAAGGGACTTGTTTATTTTATGTGATATATTTTAACAAATCAGGTGGAGAAATATAAATGAGGTTAAAATAAATTTAATAGCTGCAAATGACACATTATTTTTTTTTATTTGGTTACTCCATAGTTTTAAACAAAGATAAATGATTAACATATTTTACTTATGTACTATCCCAGCAAAGAAAGAAACAGTGGGCCATCAGCTGGAAAAAAGATGGCAGCCAGCTGTGACATCAGCAGTAAAGTGCAATGGTGCGTATAACGAATATTTCGTTATATATGTTTTCTTCTCGCGCCCCCTTCCCCCCCCCCGCTGTTTCAATTCAATTATTTTAAATATTGTTTGATTTCCCTTGCATATTTACAGTATCCGCAAAGAAACTCTTCGGGAGGATTGAATTCTGTAAGGGATTGCCCGACGCGTTTTCACGTAACTTGGCGATAATTATACTTGGCGTAGCGATAGACGCTTCCGTCGAGTTTGATTTTTCTTCGGAGCCGAGTACAAAGTAAACCGAGTACAAAGTAAAAATTTGTGTTTAAAAACTTTTAAAGAGTACAGCTTTCAGTAAGACACGTTCCATCCAATGCAATGCTGCAAGAGAAAAGTTACTTTGTACTCGGTTCGGAAGAAAATCAAACTCCTCGACGGAAGAATCTATCGCTCGCCAAGTATAATTATCGCCAAGTTACGTGAAAACGCGTCGGCCAATCCCTAACAGAATTCAACCCTCTCGAAGAGTTTCTTTGCGGATACTGTGCATATGCATTTCCCTTGGATTGTGTTTTTGCAGTCAATACGTACTTTGGACCTCTTGTGCATGGCGCGAATTTTTGCATATTGGCGATATTATACCTACGCCAACTCTGAACAGAGACACTTCGCCTTTAGTCACGAACCTGAAATATTCTGATTTTTTGTGGAGACATTGTTCTCCGCTGTTTTTATGTACCTCTCCTTGTATTCATGGATATAATAAATAACTGACTTTACATCAACTGTGGGTTTTTTTCGTGATATTCTACTGAGCTATTCTGCTTTCCTAAGATTTTTTGCAATTACGTACAGTTTCTATGTCTAAAGTATCCTTCAGTAATCATCGTCGTTACAGTGCCATTACTTATACCAGTACAAAAGTGTCCGTTCGGAATGCAGTTGGGCCATCAGTGACGGCCAACATTTGTATGCCATCACATTACTTCAAACTGGCATTTTTCCTTCAGAGTTAGCACCTATCCTACTGCTATTCCTTTGCTGTCCCAGCACTGTTAACGCAGCACCATCACTTATTCTGCAGGTTTATACAGTGATAAATCGCCAAACAGCTTTTTTTTACAATAAGCAGAAACCCATCCAGCACCCTTACAAAAATATCTAATAGAATTATGGCCCGTTTTTCTATAAGCAAGTTTAACCGAAAACACTATATAGAAATAATGTAATATATAGGAACATTCGAACATATTCAGATTTTGCCAAGATGCAACGGATCCTCCAAAGTACTAACCACATTCGATGCTGTCTGGATTTTGTGATCGGACGAGCATTGACGCCTTCAGCGTATGCTACGGCTGTTCACACCTCATCTGTTCTTATTATATATTTTAAGTTTGTTTCTTTTGTGATATGCTTTCCCAATCTTTAAAGCCAATATAGAAATCTTGTACATTTTATACGCTGATTCTCAAATGGGTGAATTATGAAAATCGAAGTCATTTGTAACTTAGAAAATCAGATTTAAGAAGAAAAAAAATTCGCTAAAATAAAGAATATATTTATTGCTTTATTATTAATGGTTGTTACTGATCTTGATCACAATCACAACGTACATAATAGTCGCTAATAAAAGATTAAAAATTCCAGAATGAAATTCCAAATACCCAGAATGATGAATTCTAAAATACTCAGTCTTCGATATTCGCAACGCCACCTAGTGTAAAGGTTCAAAGCAATAATACTACAAAAATTTGTGAACTTCCATCGTGTGGTGGGACAGCGCACGAGATAAAACAAAGGCCGATCAGAATTTTATCTAATGGTTTCCAACAACAAAGTTGACTGAAGCTGTCCAGCAGTGATCATGTAGTGGTAGACCATTAGCCAGCACTTCTCCATCATTGCCAGCACCTATCTTGCTGCTGGCCAGCAATTTCCTCTTTGTTGGGATAGAACTCTTTCCTAAAGTTGAATGCAACGAATCAAACAACTATTCTATTTAACCCTTTGGAGTCTGGTGTACTATTAATAGTACATGTCTTTTCATCGAATATTATTTTGTTTCAATAATTACCTTTTGTTACTTTCTACATATAGAAGTGATAGAATATGGCTATAACTTTCTTTTTATTACTGCATTTTATTACTGTTTTGACATTTAGTAATAACAATAACAAAAAAATTTTCCTTTAACATCTTTGCGCCGTTGGCAATTCCTTTATTTTATACATATATTTTACTCTTTAAATTTGAAATAAAGGTTACTTTTCTGAGCATTACATCTGTGATAAAACTAAAAAAATATTTGTAATATCTGTTAAACCCTGTTGTAGTAAGATAATTTCTAAACATCTCCAAAAACTCTTCGTTAACCTTATTAAATAAATATGAATTAAGTAGTACACAAAATACGTACATTCGTTAGATTTCAATCAGATAATCAATAAAGTTCAGTCAATTTATTTCGATAACTACGACTAACATTATTAAAGCAAAAGTAATTTTGTTCTCAAAATGATAAAAGAATGAATTTAATAGGGTTAACTATTAATTCATTGAAACTAAAATACAAGAATTTTTATCTTGTATGTTAAGGAAATCATTTTACATGTTGACATTTGATTTCTTTGAGACATTTTAATTGCTACAACTTTCAATTTTTAACGGAAAATACCCTTTTGTTGTGAAAAGGGACTTTTTCTGTGAAATTTAGGAAAAATATATCCGTGAATTTCAGATTTTTTTAACAGTGTAGGTAGATATTAGAAAGATCCAGCGACTGTCCACATTTTGTTCAAATTGTTCAGGTGTTTTGGACGTTATTGAGTAAAACGTTTGGACGTTATTGAGGTTTTTAAAGACAAAAGAGAGTAAAATAAGATGATACTAAGCTATAATACAATTTCGTCGCCAAAACGGCTTTTGAAACCAAACTATTTAATGAATACGAACGAAATTCGTTATTTATGTCTTATTTATTGAATTAAACAATACTTAAAAGTTTTTCTGAAGAAATCTAACATATGATAATGTTAACGGGATTCGCACGGACCCTGTAATTTCATGACCAGAATGAAATTCCAGGCCCATGAATTTCATGACTGAAATTCTTCCGTACCAGTATTTTCTTATAGGAAATCTTTCATTAAATAAGAAGAAATTTCATTCTTTTAAGCTACATTTACTTTTCTTTACCGAAATGTTGATACTTCAACTGGAAAATAACGGTACCCGTATAACCATGATTAAACTTAAAATATGTCTCCGCTGACAATAACGTTATTTGGATTTTCAAAAATTTTATTATAATTTTAATATAATTAGATTAATTTTAATATAATGAAATTGATTTTAATGCAATTAAAATTGTAAAAGTTATAATTTTATTATAATTATTTATAATAAAAGGATTACCGGAATTCTCGATTCGCGAACTCACTCAAGATTGTGCAAAATCAGTACACTGTTCTACTTTGATTTGAATTAATTTCAATATTTCGGAGGTTGTCATGGTAACAATAGATTGATTTTTGCAGAAATTAACCTAAAAAAAAAAAAAAAAAAAAAAAAAAAAAAAAAAAAAACTATGAACAGAAAAAACGTCTTTTTATTTACTATTTTACAAAAAGCTTTTACGTGTTTAGGCATAAATTTTGTTAACACATGATTCAGTATACTTTTTTCGACGAAATAATGCATTAGAAGGCAAAAATAGATGTTTTGTCTATCATAGCAAAAGACAAATAGTTTTACAATAGAAACACAGTAAATCGATTGGTTGGCTGCTAGAAAGATGAATGTGTCTGCCAATATGTCACTGAAGAATAAAGGATCATTTTTTCTACATTTCATGGGGTGTATTGTAAGCTTAAATTTCAGCAAACAATATCGTTTACAAATTTGCCTCCTGTAGAAAATGAAATGTTAGTGATGATCAATATTCTAATTTTATTTCCAAAATAAGTTAACTACTACCAGAAAATCGTTACAGATAGATAAAATCCTTTTCCTTAGAATGTTTCTTGCATTTATATTTATAAAAATATATAAATATATAAAATTATTATACTTTATTTTTACTTCAATACACTGTTACTGCTAACAATAAAAAAATGCACATCTGCCATTGAAAAATACTACAGGCCATTTCTTCGTTAATCTCGATTGTTTTAAAGAATTGAACATTATATCATTTTATTTTTTTCAATCATTTTTAATTGCAATTACTTCATTTTTTTCTTTTAACTTAATTATAATTTTTATTTTTAATCCTATTTTAAACACTTTTCTACTGTAATTTACAATACATTTGCCACAATAACTATACGCACTGCAATAAATTACATAAACAAAAAATTAAAAAAATTTCCTTTTAATGCAAAATATTTCAAATGCAAAACAAAATATATTGATTTGAATAACAAAACTTTAACCTCTGGCATAAAACGGTTTCTTTTCAACTTCCATTTGGTATATTTTCATTCGCGGCACAATAAATTATTTGTAAAATAATCGTTCTTTAAATAAATTAGAGGCCAAGCTTTTTAAAAAGTGGAACCGATTAATGAATACAATTTTATGGAATTATTTTTATTGATATCAACATTTTATGATTAGTAAATATATAACTATAGCTACTTTCGATATAAGATGTATTATATAATTGAAGTTATCTCAATATATTTGCCCCAATAACTATACGCACTGTAATAAATTACATAAACAGAAAATGAAAAAGTTTCCTTTTACTATAAAATATTTCAAATGTAAAACAAAACATATTCGTTTGAGTAACAAAAACTTTAATCTCTGGCATAAAAGGATTCCTTTTCAATTCCCCCTTTGGTGTATTTTCATTCCCAGCACAATAAATTATTTCAAAAATAATCGTTCTTTAAATAAATTATGAAACCAATTTTCTTTAAAAAGTAGAATCGATTAATGAATACGTACAATTTTATGCAATTACTTTTATTGATATCAGCTTTTTATGATTAGTAGAAATATCTAACTGTTTCTGCTTTTGATATAAGATGTATTCTGTAATTGAAGTTATCTCAATACATTTGCTCCAATAACTATACGCACTGTAATAAATTACATAAACAGAAGATGAAAAAGTTTCCTTTTACTGTAAAATTTTTCAAATGCAAAACAAAACATATTGGTTTGAATAACAAAAACTTTAATCTCTGGCATAAAAGGATTCCTTTTCAATTTCCCGTTTTGTGTATTTTCATTCCCAGCACAATAAATTATTTCTAAAATAACCGTTCTTTAAATAAATTATGAAGCCAATCTTCTTTAAAAATAGAGTTGATTTATCCATACATTTCTCAATAATCAGAAAAAGAGGAACAGGCCTTCATTTACAATCGGTAATTCAATAACCGAATAAACCCGGGCATTTTAGAAAAAGAAATGGCTTAGAAAAATATTGTTTGAATCCCGTTTAAGAATAAATACAGCTAACGATGCTTTTAAATGTCTCTATTTTCTTTCTTTGAATAAAATATGTACATCGACTTAGATTGGATTAAATTTTCTCTACGATACCAATAGATAAAGGAGAAGAATACGAAATAATAAATGATCTCCTTCATATTTCTCACAGCAGTCCGAATATAAACGCTATTGTATGAAATGAATGTTCGTCCGAAATTGTTTGTGTCATAATTACCATTATTCATCTCAGATAAAAACGTTTAGTTAATTTTTCATATTGATCACTTAAAAGAACATTTGTTTTAGAATTCAGAGGCGCATTTAGCAAGATGGTTCGAAATGTTTTTCGGAATGTAAATGTGTAAATTGGATTTTCGATTTAATCTAACTTTCTTTTTCCATGGAATTTTACTTCTGCTTATCTCTCCTTTTTTTCTCTATAAGCGCAATCGCGAATTTCCAAACGATCTAGTTATTTATTTGAAATAAATAAAATTAGATTTACTCGGCCAGTTGCATTAAGCTGAGATTTGATTTTTAGGCAAATTTTTGTGCTAACGCACACTGGAAGGATGCAGGTTAATTGAAAACAAAATCGTTATTATTATTTTTCGTGTAAATGACGACTAAAGAGCTTCCATGAAAGATCACAAATCTGAATATAATATATATATATATATATATATATATATATATATATATATATATATATCAGATATTGTTATTTGAAGGCATGCATTCAAGATCATGATGATGAAAAACATGAGAACTCTGACGGTTACGGCTACTTTGAAAACAAATTCGAAATTTTCGAATGAAAACACGCATTTTTTCTATGCAAAAATTTATCAGTGCATTGAAAATTATAAATGGCGTTGGAACGATACAGGTATGACGGAAATTGCCGGCGTAAAACATTAGAAAAAAGAAGAAAATTATAAAGGACCAATAACACCAGAGAGAGATTGTGTAAGGTTGTGTATCGACGATCTTAGCATAATTCACGGAGATAGACAGTAGAAAAACCAATTACAGAACACCAATCACAGAAAAGTATTGCATATGAAAATCTTTTATAAGCACCTTGTGGAAATTGTTTCTTGAATCATGTGTTCAACCGTGGCAACAAAATGATACTTCCTGGGGAAAAACAAAATGAATCGATAAAGCTATTTTATCTGAACGGGGAAAACGCTGCTGAAGCCATTCGATTTTATTAATGAAATCATAAGCTACCACAAGGATCGTGTTCTATAAAAATTGTATGTCATTTGATAAAAATGTTTGCAGAAGTTAGATGGACATGTGTTCGACCGCGATCCGGAAGATCATCTAAATCTAGAAGATATTGTCTAAGTGCATAATATGGTCACTGCAGGTAAATTGCATACTGCAAGAAATGTTGCCCGCAATTTACATGTACCCAAAATCATAGTCCTATAGATTCTGCGCTCTGTTCTGTTGATTTTCTTTATAGTTCCAAGCACGTCCAGATGTTTCAACCTGGAGACAAAATACAGCGTTTCGACTTTGCGAATTGTTTCTTCATATGATATGATGGAGATAGTAGGTGGCCTTTGAGGATAATATGGAAAGATTAGACATATTTCTTATTGTTTGGAAATGAAAATTTCGAGAACTGGGTTCACTGAGCTGACGAAAGTTCTCACAAAGTGGCACCAATACCTTTGTGTGTAACTAAAGTGATTGTGTTGACTTTGTACAAATCACCATGAAATAAAAACAATGCAGGATGCGTTTAATATTTTAATTATAACTTATCGCTAATTTTTGCGGTGCGTTTTAGCTGTAAACTGATTGGTGTGTTGCAGCATTGTAAGTACATTCGTTTTCGATCTTTATTTCTTTGAATAGGTCATTTCCAACGATATGAAAACGTGGTTCATCACAAATGCTCGGTATACAACAATGTTTCGGAATCAAGTGATTCCAGAATTGAAGCTTTAAAATGTCGTTAATGACATTGGACGAAGGCAAGATGGTGTTCCTCCACATGTCGCCACATGTGTTTGACAAGTGCTACAACAGCACTTTTGTAATAGAATCATCTCTCGTAACTTTGCAGTTTCGTAATCACCGCGATTCCCTTCCACCTGACCTTACCTCGATGGATTTCTGGCTCTAGAGTCAAATGAAATCGAAGGTGCACACATCAAATTCAAGAGATTTTGCAGAAATAGAAGATACCATAAAACATGAAGTTATGCTGATTCTCCCTGCTATATTATGTTCGTTATTGTAGCAGCAATCTCTTGCATGCAATATATTATCATTGGAAAAAATGGCATGTTGGAAACTTCTAATTTTAATAAATAAAATTTCTCTCTTATCTCTTGTCTTGTCATTGTTCCTTTACAATGCTCTTCTTTGTAAATGTTTTATGCTGGCAGTTTTCTTGAAATGTGTATAGTTTTAACATCATTTTAGGTTTCTGAATTCGATGATGAGTCTGAGAAGGAAAAAACTGGGTATTGCTATTAAAAAGTTTCGATCTGTTTTTAACAGTAACGGTAGCTGTGAGAGCTCTATTGTTTTAATTTATCACGATTCCGAGCCCGTAAATTCACCTAGCAACAGCTGAAATTTCCTTTCGATTGGTTGGGTCGTTAGTTTGCTTTGCATTCATATATTGAAGAATTTTCTTTTCAGGAACACCATGTATATGTTACAGGCCAAACCCGATTTTAGGCCAAACTAGATTGGCCTAGTCTAAACTAGTCCATCCTAATGCCCGTCGGATAGACTAGTTTTTCCTAGGCCAAACTAGTCTATCCTAATGCTCCTAGGATAAACTAGTTTTTCCTAGGCCAAACTAGTCTATCCGAACGCCCATCGGATAAACTAGATTTTCCTAGGCCAAACTAGTTTGGCCGAATGGTCATTAGGATGAACTAGTTTAGCCTGCTATTCATTGGCTTGAACTAGTTTATCCTAGGCCGAACTAGATTGTACTAGGCCAATTCAATTTGGCGTGATTTCATTGAATCTGAAGATCGCCACGGCGCCAACTTTCTAGATTTGATCTAATTTATCCTAGGACGATGCAATTTGACTCGCTTTTAGCTCACATACTATCAAAGCCGGATAGCTAATATGCTCGTAGATTCTGTGTATGTGTATGTAACCATGTACGTATGTATGTACGTACGTATGTACATACTTATGTACGTACGTACGTACGTCGGACTAATATATAGAGACTAATATAACGGACTAATGTGGAATTAATATAACGCAAGCACACAAGTGTTAGAATTTGGAATTTGGATGCGATTTAGTTCAAATCAGCAGGCTTCGCCCGTTATCTGGCTCCTAATTTTATATAAAATCTCGAAACGGGCGTATGTTGAAGCGAATAAACCTCGAAGAGAAAAAAACATGATGATAAATATTTAAGAAAAAAGATTCCGCATCGAAATACCACTATTTCCTAATAGTAATTTTTGTAAAAATGTTATATTCTTGTTGGAACATTTTGAAACTTACAGTTTATGAAACATACAGTTTTGAAACTGACAATTTATGGCATTTGATATAAATTTATAAAAAAAATCACATTTCGGCGTGAAAGAGGGTGTGGATGCGAACAAAATCGCGAAATATAACGGAAATTCTAGCTTTTAAAGCACCGCGACGTCAAGTAACATATCTACTATTAGGTTGTTTAACGGAGTTTCATTCAGATACAGTTTTGTTAATAATAGAGTGGACTCCTTGGTGTTGGAATGAGAAACTAATATAACGTGGCTTAGTTAAAACTTGCTGGCTTCGCCCGCTATCTGACTGGCCTAGGCAGCGGGGTTATGGTTGGAAATTCGTTCGCTTCAAGGCTCTTTCGAAAAGGAGGATTACATTCGGCGGTGCGCACTCAGCACGCTTGCTACGATTTGAATTTCGTTCGTTCCGAAAAGAAAGAGGGCTTACGGCAGTACGTGTGCAGCACACCTGCTATACTCTGTCACAAGCTGTAGGGATGCGGCTGAAGAACTAATGCACGAAATATAATAAAAATTTACATTCAGGTAGTCTCTGATCTAAATTGATGCTGATTAGTTTTTGGTGTAAATCGTTTATCAAGTGGAGCTGCTGTTTTGCATTTCTTATGATTTACGCATTAGCTTTATCTTAACTAATACACGAATTTCCATCAAACATCAGATTCAGTTCGTCCATGAGATGAGTTGGTGTTGTTTCTATTTTGAAGTAAATCACTCAACATGGCTATGCTATGCTGCATTTTTAACGATTTTTACAATAGCTGTATCTCAAGAACTAATGAACGGAATTTAATATAAATTTATATTCAGATAGTACTGATATAAATTGATTCTGATTACATTTTCATGTAAATCGTTCAAAAATCACTATTCGTCAATAGTGTCATTAAACGCGGAACATATTTTTATAAATTTATATCATGTGTCATAAACCATCTTAAAGTTTCAATTAGATCAACCTAGAATTTCCGTTATATTTTCTGATTTTCTTCGCCCCCCCCATCTTTCCCTTTCGTAATGGGACTTTTTTTACAATTTTTATCATGTGTTATAAACTATCACAAAGTTTCAAACAGTTCCAACAAGAATTTAACATTTTTACAAAAATTACTAATAGAAAATAGTGGTATTTGACGCGCCATCTTTTTTCTTAAATATTTAACACAATGTTTTATTATGTTTCTAAAAGTTTCAAATAATGGTAATATTTAATTATCAGCTAAAACCTTAAAAAGTGATGAGATTAAAAAAAAAAAAATCTAGCGTCCTCTTACTCTACCCCCCCCCCCCATCCTAAATTTCAAGTGTCATGCTTTATTTAAGCTTTTTCTTATTTTTAAAAGGATTCGGATATTTAGTTTCTTAATATGAACAATTTCGCCTGAAGTAATGTGTGCAAAAACCAATATCTGTTACGAATTAAAAATCTTTTCATAAAACCGAAAGTCTCTATCCGATTGAAAAAAAAATCCGTTCTACGTTTATATCTCAGAACCCCTCAAATTAATCAGGTAAACGCCTTATGCCTTATCAGAAAGAACATTCATCCAAAGTTTGAAACAAATCGGTAAATTCTCTGCGAAAAACCTATTTACATAAATTAAGAGTGTTACCTCCCATTGCTCCTTTCTTTATACGTAAACAATGAACACCCACAGCTGATCATGGATGTACTTTATCAAAACGATATTATACCTAAAATTTTAATAAAATCTGATCATTTTGCATGGAAAACTGACTTAACTAAATTAAGGAGGTGTGTGTGTGTGGGGGGGGGGGGTGCGGATTAGCCTTTTGTTCTCCTCCCCTTATTCTTATTCAATGAACCCCTGAAACTAATCAAGAAAGTTCATTATCAGGATAAATCTATGTCCAAAATTTGAAGCAAATTGGATATTTCTATCTGGAGTTATCGCATTACGTACACAAGTACGTACGTACGTACGTACATACGGCCGTACGTACGTAAATTGTTACATACACATACACAGAATCTGCGAGCACATTAGCTCTCAGGCTTTGATAGTCTGTGTGCTAAAATCGCGTCAAACTGCATCGGCCTAGGATAAAATAGATCAAAATTAGAAAGTTGGCGCCGTGGCGGTCTTTAGATTAAAAAATATCACGCCAAATTGAATTGGTCTAGGCTAGGACAATCTAGTTCGGCCTAGGATAAACTAGTTCAAACCAATGAATAGCAGGCTAAACTAGTTTATCCTAATGACCGTTCGGCCAAACTAGTTTGGCCTAGGAAAATCTAGTTTATCCGATGGGTGTTCGGATAGACTAGTTTGGCCTAGGGAAAAACTAGTTTATCCGATGGGCTTTCGGATAGACTAGTTTGGCCTAGGAAAAACTTGTTTATCCGATGGGCGTTAGGATAGACTAGTTTGGCCTAGGCTAATCTAGTTTGGCCTAAAATCGGGTTTGGCCTGTAACATATATATCTATGTAGAAATGTTTTCTTATTATCGAAAAATACACTGAAAAAAATGAAGTACTCAAAAATGAGTAAGTCGGTGTACTAATATCGGATTGAGTATGTTTGGATAAAAAATGAATACATTGCTTTTTCAATTTTGAAACAGCATATGTTATCAAATCTATACAAACGATAATTTTGTACCCTGTATTGGTTTATCTCATTCATTTCTCAGTTTTGAGGACTTTTAGATCGGAGCTATTTTGAGTATGTGAAGTACGTAAAATTGAGTACTTTTTACTTAATTTTGAGAACCCATTTTTTTCAGTGTAGATAATTATTAAACATTTAGAGATTACAGCTTCGATTACAAAAATGTTTTAAATTTTAATTTTCTTCATACGAAAATCCATTACGTCAAAATCATTATTACTATTAATTCTATGTATTATGTTACGAAATTGAAATTTTTTACTGTCCCTTTCTATTATAACTTATGCTTATAAAAAAATTATACATGCTTTATTAAGTAAAATGGGGAAAATCGAAATTTTTTAATTAAAACTTATAAACTTATGATCATTAGAATTTTACAAATTTTTAGCGTTTTCCGGAATTAAAAATGGGGAAAAATCAATTTTAGTGTCAAAATAAGAGAAAAAAATCATCAAATGTAAACTACCATAATCCGGCAAGTTTTGGTCATACAAAAGTGATATTTTTACTCTAGTACTATCACAACAATAATATAAAATAATTTTATGAATTGTTATTAAATAATTACAAATGCCAATGAGTCGTGTTGATTTACATTAAATTTTAATTCATATGTAACAGGGCGGCGAGTGGTCAGGGAAAACCGGGAAAAACACAGTTAAGAAAAGAGAAAACTACCAGTAATTTTCTACAGAAAATACTTCAAATAATGTAAAGAGATTATATAAACTGGATTTATTTTTAACAAAATACTAGTATTTATCATCTATATTGACTGTGTTTTTATCTAACCACTCGCCCTCCCCTGTATAATTATTTTATGTATAATTAATATTTTGTAATAATTGATGATTGAGAAAGAATATGTTACTAAAACGATGAAGATGCTTTAGCGACTAAGAGTTGAACCATTACAATAAAGTTAAATATAGACACATTGGAATATAAAATCATTTCGTAAATCTACTTATATGCCTATATATTTTTTTTCAAAACGGCCCTTAAGCTGAGCTTAGATACTTACGTGAGCTAGGAAGAAAAGCTTTTTATAGTCTTCTTTTCGATAGTCAATATCTTAGGGAGTTTTGGAAAATATTATTTGAATTGTAGTGGTTAAACAAAAAAATATTTTAGTTTTCAGTTAAGATTTAGGTACTAATTCATATTATGAGCATTATAAAATGCCTGCACATATAAATGAATTGCAAAATGCCATTAATTAACATATCAGTAAAAATGTGCAATTGTTTAATAAAGAATATAGATAACTACAGAAGAGAAAATCTTTCAAGAAAGAAGAGATTTTTATTGCAGTAGTGTTTTATAGTGCATGCGTGCTTAGTAATAAAAAAATAAAATTACATTTGAACTTGACGTATTTCATATAATCAAGTGATAATTTTTTGGTTTCTAATTATAGCATGTCTGTCTTTGTATAAAGCTGTATTATAAGTTTTTTTTATATAAAAAATGCGAAAAAACATGTTTAAATGCAATACAATATTTCCTTTTCTCAAATTTGCGTTTTTCTAAAAAAAGACCCCCCTCCCAAAAAAAAAAAAAAAAAAAAAAAAAAAAAAAAATCTATGCATTATCAATGGACTGTTATTGATAGGAGAATACACGTATATGCAGTGTTTGATGTCATAACTTCTTGAGATATTACAATTATCCGAATATGGCTATTGTACAGACTGTTCTGTCTAGAAATATGTATATAGCATATGTATATGCTAATACAGCATATACATATATAGCATATACATTTAATAATATAGCATATGTATATGCTATATTTATGCTTTTTGCATTAAAATATAAATTTTTGGTTTTCTACCCCCCCCCCCTTTTTTTTTGGTGAAAAATGTATATTATCCACCTTCTTGTCTATCAGTTAGAACAGGCCTGTCCAATCTTTCAGCAACCATAGGTGCATCTTGACTCTTGGCACTCAATGAAGTCACAATTAAAAAAGTGACCGTGACTGAAAACGTGGAAATATTGTCACATAGTATTAGTATGAATATACGTCTTAACATAATGTAAATGATTCGTACAGCGGTAAAAAAAACACACCTACAATTCTAGAGCTACACGCATTAAATTTCAAATTATACATTTTCTTTCTTTATTTCTTTCTTTCTCTTTTTTTTTTTTTTTTTTTTTTTTTTTTTTTTTTTTTTTTTTTAATGAGAAGTTTATAAAAAAAATGTTCGTAGGGTAAGGTGTCTGAAACTTTAATCGCGTCTATAATAACAATAATAACAAATAGATAAGTAGGAAAATCAGAGATATTACTAGGTTTCTTTGTGATGTGAAAATACGGTTTGATTTGTTTTGAAGGCATGGAGTAGTTTTATGAAAAATACAAAAACAGGCAAGTATGATAGTGACCAAACTATGTGGGTGGTTTCAGAGGGATAGTCTGAAAGTACTTTCATAGATGGAAATCATTCTCCACTGTTTATTAATTTTTCTAAGCAAAATTACAGAAAAAATAAAGGAAAAAAAAACTCCTCAAAAATTTAAAAGTCAAGAACGGAAAATTAAGTCCTTTTATCTTTCATATAAAACAGCTAGTGGGCCAGTGTGAACACAACGATAAAAAGAAAAAGCTGATCTTTCATGTACATCTTCAAAAAGGAGGTGGGCAGATGAAAATGTTTATTTTTTTCTTACTTCTTAAGCATTAAAAAGAGCTGTTTATAACTATTAAGAAGTTTAACTATCTTAATTACATTATATAAACAATAACTAAAAATTGGAAAAAATAGGCATGATTAATTTTCCAAAGTATGTTTATGGTTTTTATAACCAACGGCAAGACAATAGCATTCCAAACAAATGGTATGCTATTGTCTTGCATGAAAACCTGCTATTGTTTTAAAACCGGGTAGCAGGTTTTAAAATATCGCTAATAAAATATTAAGGCTTTTAAATAAGGTATTCTTTATAATAGAATTTTACTTCTAATATGTGTAATAGCAGGAAATCTTCTTAAGGATGCCAAAAAACCCTCCAAGGGTCGCCATGGCGTCCGCGGGCGCCGCTTTGGGCAGCCCTGAGTTTAGAGCCTTGGTTACTGGATAAAAAGCTACTGGTTCAAATTTCGACTGAGTCATGGATGTTTGCACTGGATTGTATTCCACTTTGAACTGAAGCCCAGATCTGGTTAATCATTGTATATAAAAGACGGCCGTAGATCCCGCAACCAAACAACTAACGAAGATATGTATTATCTATGTCTTTTTTTATTTTATTCGGGTACAATAACTTAATAATCATGATCTTTACCAAAGTTAATATATTCTAGCCCTCCAAGCGTCTTGCAAATGGGTAAAATTGTGATGTTGTTTTCTCTGCATTTTGTTTTAAATGCTAATAAAATATGATTCTTTCAATATTACATAAAAAAATTTATTTGGGAATATAAATGTAATCCTCGAGAGTCTTAATCATTCTTCAATGTTTTGAAATATCATTACATTTATAGAATTATAATATCTTAAACATTGCTTATATTGCAGTGAAACCTGGAGCTTAGTGTATGGAATTTTACGGGCCAAACGCTTAGAGGGCTAGATATGCCCAAGCCCAGGAAGTGTGTACTAAAATGTGGATGTTTATGCTATTCCAAACATTTAAAAATCTGTACATTTTGTAAATTAAAACAACATGATTCATTTTAAACCAACTTCGATATTGTTAATATGTTGATGAAATAAGATCAGTTAGGATTACCTTGCATAGCAACATTTCAGACAGAATTTTATCCATA
Source organism: Maratus speculifer (assembly GCA_964019185.1). NCBI lineage: Eukaryota > Metazoa > Arthropoda > Arachnida > Araneae > Salticidae > Maratus > Maratus speculifer. The sequence continues at coordinate 343,423,481 of OZ025291.1, forward strand.
CCTGCAAAAAAAGAAAAGAAAATATTAATCCATCTCAAACACAAATGTCTGTAGTTAAATTTTTGAATCAATAATAATAAAAATAGCAAGTATGTGAAGTATTTAAATTTAATAATTTGATAACTGATCCTGATTAATGAATAAAATCAATGTATATTCAAAACAGGAAAGTGGAATCATCGTAATAAAAAGTAAACAGAAAACAGATAAGATTTTCATATTTTCTGAAACACACTATATATAAATATAAAAATGTATGAAGGAATGAAATTTTCGGCTTCTTTTAACACAAAATATTATTTAATATGAACTTTAAATGTTCAGGTTTACTTAAAAGGCGACTAAAATAATCAAATACAGATGTTAATAGTTAAATTTATTTAAAAACATTTTAGTACTTTCAAGCCTTTAATCAGGCTCTTTCACTGAGAATATTTTCTTTATTTATACAAATATATGATTCTGTTTTGAAAATGAACGAGACTCATGGCTTGAATATTAAATTAGTAGTATTTTAGGTGAACGGTAAAAATAACTTATTTAATTGTTGTACATAAATTTTAATACGTCTTTTTCTCAAATTGTCAGGATTTATTTTCAGGATGTTAAACCATAAACTCGTTATAATATACGATAGGAAATAATTACACTCTTGATTGTTTTTGCATAGGATTTCTATGGTTCTCTGATAATGGATAAATAATAATTGGATGTTGGGAATATGATTTTCGTATGATCAAAATCTATTGTGATATTCTGATTGAGAGCAGTAGATTGGCGACAAAATTTTATATCTGCTTTATGTTCTTTTACTCTTTTTTTTAGTTTTCTTGTGGTTTACTGATGTATTCCCTTAATTCATTGCAATCACTTCTAAAAGGAACTGTATATACACCAGCTAATTGAATTGCCGGTATTGGATCGATTTTCGTACAAATTACTTCTTTTAATTTCTTTGGTGGACAGGATATTAAATTTATATTGTGTTTCAGAAGAGCATATCTTAATTTGCCGTATAGACCAGGAAAATAGTTAAACTTTTTGTACATCATTTCTTTATGTTTACTTTATTGATATTTTCATTAAAATGAGTTTATTAATAAGAATTGCTGAAAATCTGTTTTCTTCAGCGATATTTCTGATGGTATTATGATGGTAATATCTGATGGTATCCTAAAATATTCGAAGTAACCTTACATAATTTTTGATGTGCAGTACAAATTTATATCTGTTACATAATTTTTTGTTGTTGCCCTACAAGAAAAATTCTAGGAATTTTAGTTTCCTAGAAAAAAAAATTAGCATCATAGATTATTTTCAGTGCAGAATTTCAGTTATTCTATCATCTATTTTTTCAGTTATTCTATCATCAACCTGCAAAATACAATATACAGAGCGCTTCGATGCGTAGTATTTATAAGCTTCGGTGAAATCCAACCAAACTTTAAATATTCACTCAAAATAAAAAAAAGTGCTGGAACTGCGTACTTGTAAGCTCAAGTTCAAATTCAGCACTGCTCTGAACTAATTACGTATAATGCTTATCCGATACCTTTAATTAAATGAAAATTTCATCATCTACACGCCACAAGAAACTCGTATAGCACCGAAATGTTTATGATTCACGATAACACGTAAATGAGGATACTTAATCTACCTCAGATTGTGTGTCCTCACATTTCCATAACAGGTCAAGAACTATACCTAGATGAAAATATTCTTGAGAAAAAAAAAGCCAGAGATGAAGGTCGAATGTTAAAAAGCACTTTCTTATCACTGTGACCTGTCTCAATCGTCGTCTTTCTAATAAAATTTGCAATCCGATAATCGCATAAAGTAAGATGAAATGAATTTCATAACATAAAAAGATAAATAAATCATTTTTTTCTTTTGAAGTTTTCTTTGATAACATGAGAAATTATCTAGAAGATATGCAGATATTAAGCAGATATTATGCATAGATATTAAGGAGAACAAAGGAATCTGCAAGTCAAAATGAAAGCAAAACTAAGAATCACATTTTTGATCAATGCCAGTCAGCTTGTAAAGCCCTAAATTAATTCATTTTTCTGAAAATTTAGCAGAATTATAAAAGCTTTTTTTTATTTCATTCATGAGGTGTTTTGAGGATGGAACAAAGATTAAAAGCAGTAGAACATATTATACAAAGAAATTTTGAATAAGAAATAATGTTTGCAATTCCTTTCACCTGTGTTTGAAATTCAGAGACATATGGGACAACTATGTGAGGAGACGGCTCAACAGAATCTACTGCAGGTAAAGGAGCTCCATATAAACGATGGATAAGCAGATATACTGTTATTTTAATGCAACTAAACTGATTGGTAATATTATTATATGAATTGATCGCCGGATGTCGGCCCAGTTAGTTTAAAAGGTAAAGCATTGGTCTTGTTTGTGAAGAAGTTAGGTTCTATTCCCTACCTAGACAATTTTTTGCTCAGTTAGAAATATTCAATTCGAGTGATAATTTTACCAATCAGTTAGATTGTGTTAAAATAATAGCATATTTCCATTAATCGATCCGCATATTTCCTACTAATTTACATACTAGTATTTTTCTAAAAGTCTTGTGATACCCTGTGTACAGTTGTGAATAGAGTGTAAAAAAATATGTATGTAAGTAAAATGTATGAAATTCATTAACAAGTTTTATCCATGTACATTAGATGTTTCCAGAATGATGCAGAGGCCTAAATAATCTAAGTCGGACCCCGCATTTCACTTAAAAATGCAGAATGTCTCACCCTCAACCAAACAGGATTTTTGAACATTACTTTAAAAAGAATGAAGACATTTTATATCTTTTTGTATGTGTAATTCTATATGTGTAAATATAATGAACATCACGAGAAATGGTTCCATCCACATCGAAACATCATTGACAACATTGTAAAAAAAAATTCTGTGAAATTATAGAGAATTTATGGGTAATACATTATTTTAAGTCATATGTAAAATAAGAGAGGTTAGAAAAACCGATATTCTGTTAAATAATAGAGAAGTTATTTGGTAAACTTACAACAGATTCTGTAAATTAACATTAAAAATACACAAGACTTTGTAAATTTATTTTTAATTATAATAATTTAATTTAATTTTCAGAATTAGTTAATCACTCTTTCTTTAGTGACTGAAATAATTTTAATTTTTCGTGTAAATTTGAATTGGTGTATCATTTAATTTTTACACAATTTGTACCAAACCATCCTGTAGTTTGAACCCCAGACCTTTTGACAACGGGAGGACACCTTACAGACTGAACTATAGAAGCAGTTGTTGATGAGAACAAATTAAGTCTTTTATCGATTGTTGATAAAAATATCCACTTACTTCAAGTAGATGATTTTTCCCTTTCTGAATTGTTCTAAGTTAAAAAAAAATAATAAAAAAAAATTCTTTTTTAATATGTTTAACAAAATTTCCAAAAGATTTTAAAAAGTATATATTTTGAACTGTAAGTTTCAACATAGATAAAAATATTTTTAAATAAAAACATGAAATCCTTATAATTAATTTGATATAAGATAAGTGAAATATCTGAAAAATGATGAACGAAGAAACTCGATCAAATACATTTAAATGAGAATTAGAGTAAATTTACTAAGAGTCTTGCTTTTTATCTGTGTTTTTACAGAGTTTTCTTTTACAGCGTTGACACTCCATATAGTGAATGTCATTAAGAAAATTACTATGCACTGCCAAATCTTTTCGTGATGTGATAGTATTTTACACAAAGCAACAGAAGTTACAATTTTACCACCTTAATTATTTAAAAAATTATGAACGAGAATGAAATATCGGAATGGAGTGAATATCGGTCCCAGTTTGGACTCCTTTTTTGTGTAGTACGAATTCATACCGGAAATTTACAGAGAATAATTCTTTTTTTATGTATTTTAAAATGCCTATCACTAAATAGAACAAACTTTAGTATTTGAAATTTCAGGTATATATTCGAAATTACTAAATAGAAAAGGAGACCCAACTGGCAACTGTGTGAAAATCCTTTATTTGACTTTATCCTGCCGACATCCCTATAGTTTTTGCCTACTTGTTAAATTAACTTGCTGTTTTTATAAAAACAAATGATTTTTTCTTATTATTATTTACGCAAAATCAGAATGAAGTAGGAATGCTTATTTTAAGATAATATTCTAATTTCTAACTATTCTCAATGTTTCTGAATAAAAAATGTGTGATAATCGGAAATAATTTTCCCCAATGAATTTAAAAAACGATGTCTTTTTATTTTATAAACCATGTCTGTCAGTAATGTTGATGTCACAACGATGGTGGCCACAACGGTGATTTGTAGATGTATGGATGTTATAATATTGGAGTTATGCTGCACATATAACCACTTTAAAATGTCACATAATTTAAATTATACACCATTGAATAAGACACAAAATGTACTCCCAAACTAAAATTTGCTTGAAAATTTACTCCTTTTATTAGATTTTGTGATTTTTAAAACATTTTTGAAGTGTTTTAAATAATTTTGAAAAGTGTCCATTAATATTCTTTCTTTCAGAAAGTTACAACTCGTGTGATATATTTGAAAGTTAAAGTAATTATGTTAAATTAATGAAATGTAGTTACATATAAACTGATTTCTTAAAATTTCATTTCCTTTGAGCTATTCTGTTGATGTGTTTCAGAGAACAGATTACCTGAACTTATTAAGAAGGTTAGTTAAGTGATTTGTGCACACAAAATTTGTCCAGAATAGCTCTTGATAAAAAGTCTGAAGAATATTGTAGTGATTCAGAAATGACAGATGATTCACCAATTAGCCTGACTGATTAGCCTGACTGCAAAGTGTAAAATAAATGTTACTATGTTTTTTTTATTCCACATCAAAGGAAGGAAATTTATTTAATTAGCTAAATTTCAAAATAAAGTGAGAAGCAATAACCTCTGTAGCATACTCTTATAAACTATAGACAGACATTGCGACTATACAACACTAAAAAAAGATCAGCAAATAACTTATAATATATTGAAACTATTTCTAAACACTAGACACTAGATACTAACTAATTTTATATGCAGTGATCTTTACTATAAAGCGAACACGATTTTTCTGAATAATTTTACTTCTCCAGAAATCATTTGAAATACAAAAGAACGGAAAAAGAGTTGAAGAACAGATCGAATCTTTCACATCCTTCCCCCAACGTTTGCTGATGTAGTAATTTTATTGATTTTTAAGGGGAAAGCCTCATTAAGTAACGGATTTTTATGTTATTTTGAGGAACTTGGTGTTTGAAATGTTTCATTGAAAATAGACTGTCATTAAAAAGGAACCTTGTGTTGTATTGACGCTCTTAATCACTCTTGAGGAGACGTACACAAAATAAATCGAGAATTTTCTAACCCGGATGTCGTAGTCACACTTAAATTAACAGTGTAAAAGATAACAGTAAAACATGATAGTCGATATGTGTTGTACAAAACACCTAAAACTTGGTAGAAATATTTATAAAAGATCAAATATTATAATACTTGCTCAAAAAGGAAAAGGATGAATTTTTAAAAATAAAGGAGTAATTAATATAGCAGTGTAAAAGTCAATAATGAGAAAATGATAAATGGTAATAATAAAAATATCGAAATGAATAGTTTTTCTAAAAGGTTGAGTTTAAAGTAAAGGACATCTAATAAAACAATGCAAAATATGGTAAGAAAATATGATGCTTGTTGCAAATCAAATCATCTAAGAGTTGATGGAAATGTTTACAAAAGATCAAAACACTCAGAAAGATGAATGATAAAAGTAAACGACATTTAACAGAACAATAAAAAATATATTTAAAGTAAATCAAAATTGTCTAATATATTTTTAAATAGTTACAAAACATTAAAGCAATTATAATACTAACTTTTAAAAAAGTGAAGTAGAAAAATAAATGAAATCTAACAAAACAATGTAAACTGTGTATAAAAAAAAAAAAAATGCTACGTGTAAATCAAAATGGTCTTTATGAAAATAGTTTTAAAAGATAAAAAATTTGAAACACTAAGCTAAAACATATTTGAATTCTAAATTTGAACGGGACTGTTAAAAGATGTATTCATCTATGAGGTCGATACATGAGTAAGAAGTACTCAGATGAGAAATAACCCTCCTTTTGGTAAGAATAAGAATTGTGGGAATGAATTTCAGCTGAAAATGTTCCACCCTGTGGCGTCCTTTCAGTTGAAGCTGCAACCTCTTTCGTCATCTAGTTCGATGCCTCGGATTGCTAAAGGTTGTGATGGAAGGAAGGCATTGATGTTGGAGGGTATTAATCCAACAACAGATTCTGTATTCACTGACAGTGAGTTAAACTGTCTGAAAGGATATATTTCTGAGTGCCACTATATTTATTGATTAAGATTAATTTCACGCAATGCACATCTTATAAACGAAAAAAAAGGAAGCTAATTACTATTGAACCGAATAAAACATACTCATTTACAGACATCTGTTGTAACAAAACATAAGATTCAATTGCTTATACTTTAGTGTGGCCCTGTAAATTAACAACAAATATTATTTGAACCACAGATTGTACAGAAGGTATATTTTAGTGTAACCGTCATAAATGCATTGCATATAAGAGTGTAATATCATTAAAATGCATTTGAATCTATGCATAACCATTGGTCATGGTGTAAAGGAATACTTTTGATTGTCCCTGTAATTAAACTATCTATCCGATTTTCATAAAATTTGAAATGGCTCGATAAAATTATGCAATAAATTATGTATTTAAAATTTCAAACGATTCTGTTGGGTGCTTTTTGCTCTGTTATATGCGAGCAGATAGAGGGACGGACGGACAGCCGGACTACTATTAGTGCTATGTATTTACATAATTACGAACGCGCCTATAAAAGAAAAGTGAAAAGGGTGTGAAGCAAAAGTTCGACAAAAGTTGATAGATAAATAAATCCGGATTACATTTAACTGAAAATATAGTAATAAGAAGACGGAAAAACATTTTGCATGCACATTACAAAACCATACATGATCATTTTGTAATTATATTTTATACCTAAACCTACAGCTCAAAAGGGAAATCAAACAAGATTACCCAACAAAAGACTAGAAAGTATACTTCACGGAATAATAAAAAGTGGAATGATGGTAAAATCATAACAAAAGGTTGTAGAAATATTCAGAAAGTAAGTAGGTTCTCAAGAAATCTACATAATGCTGAAATAAAAGGAGCTGAAAAAGATCTCGGTCCTGAAATAATAGAAACAATAACGAAAATAGTCATATCGGGTGGGCATCGAAAAGCATAGAGATCTCGACTAAGCATGTTTAAATCGTTTTCATTCAACTAAACTTTCAAAAGCCTTTTCTTTTGACTTTTCTATTGAAGGTATCATAAAAGGAGAAAAAAACATGAATGCCAAAACGTTCTCTTTAAGACAGTGACTTTTTTACAGAGAAGAATTCAGTTTGTTAAATTTAAATATGATTTTAAAAAGAGGGAGAAACTTTGACAAAGTGGAATGTTATAGGAAAAAAAAATGACTGAGCAATGCACATAGCATAGCGATTTATACAGGGTGATTCAAAATAACGTGGAAAAATTGTTATGATAAATCAGTCATACGACATGGATAAAAAATAACATAGGAACATAGGGCCACAAACCACTTATTGAGTCGCAAATACAGGGTGTTCCATCATAACTCAATTTAGGTTGACGGTAATAAATCTCAGAAAACTGAAGTATATTATAGTAAAACATTTGACAGACATTCTCACCTTTGTTTTAAATGTGATAACACCAAACAAAAGTGGTAGAAGATTGCATTATACGCACCAGTAATATGCACTTGGCCCCTCACATTTTGGTTTGTGATAATCAGTTTATACGGTATCGTCGATTGCTTGAACTATATGTTTTTCCAGATCTTTTCGTAACGTTATCACATTTCACACAAAATAAGGTACATATCGTTGCATTTTCATTACAATATTTTTATTTTCCTCGAAAATATTACTTTCAAACCGGGTGTAGCTAGAATGAAACACCCCTGTATTTGTGACGCAATAAGTAGTTTGCGACCCTATGTTCCTATGTGAATTTTATCCTTGTCGTATGCCTGATTTGTCATATCAATTTGTCCACGTTATTTTGAATCACCCTGTATATTATTTTACGTGAAGCAAAATGTTATTCTAAATAACAAATATGCAATTTAAAGTTTAAAATTATTTAATTCACAACGCTAATAAATTTGCAGAAAAGAAAGAAAGAAATCCTTTTCTGGTAGAAATAGAAATGTAAAAGAAGCAACGTTAAAAATTCTCATATTGGAGAGGTGGGGGATTCAAGTTGAATGTTTAATAATCAATAAGAAAACAAAGGATTGCAAGCAATACCCAATAGGTAAATTGGAAGGCCAAAGCAGTGGAAAATTTGTGGAGGGAAAACATTAAGAAAAAGAAATTTTTATGTAACAATTCCAGCAATTTGATAACGGGTGAATTGCGAATTCACAATTAATAATATTAGTTAATTAAAATTAATTTCAATTAAAATTATATAGTTTTAGCTTTGTTTGCGTAAATTACTTGTTCAAGCATATAATTAAAATGCAATTATACGCGGATATATTTTATAAGAAGAAAAGTATTATGCATACCATATTAAAAATGTTACTTGCAATTTTTTCTCGTGGTCAAACAATCCAATCATATATATACCAAAATAAATGAATAATAATTCAAATTAGAAGAATTAAGTGATTTATTTCAAGATTGGCTTGCATGTGTAAGTCTCCAAACACATTGTTTTTTATTAACGCGAAATTACACCTTATATCAGTAAGAAACAAGTTGGAAATTGCACATGAAGCGTAGCAAATGAGGTGCGTTCGTACGATAACGAAGTTTTAAAAATATCTCTCTCATGTATCAATCTCATAAAATTGCAAATATTACAATTAAAATGCGCACCAGACAATGTCCCCCCTATACCATTATGCAATGGAATAATTTTGTGTGGCCTTGTAAATCAATAACAAATATTCTTTGCACAACAGATTATGCAAAATGTATATAATAATATGTACTATATTGATGCATATCAATTTTATTACGTTCGAATGAGTGTAACACCATTAAAATGCATTTGAAACATTTTCCCTCATTAACCGTAATGTAACGGAATACTTTTAATTGTCCCTGTAATTGAAATATGCATCCGAATTTGATAAAATTTGGAAATAACTCGACAAAATTATGTAATAAATATATATTTAAAATTTCAAACGATTAAAATGCATTTGAAACTTTTTTCCCCACTGACCGTAATGTAACGGAATCCTTTTGATTGTCCCTATAATTGATCTATGCATCCAATTTTCATTAAAACTTGAAATTACTCGACAAAATTATGTAATAATTATGCATTTTAAATTTCAAACGATTCAGTTGGGTAGTTTTTGCGTTGTTATATGCGGACAGACAGACGGACAGACAGACGGACGGACTGAACGACAACAATAGGTGCTACGTATTTACATGATTACGAACGCACCTAAAAAAGGGAAGAAACTGAATATATTATTAAAACTAGAATCGTAAAAAAGTTCTCCTATTATAAAATTATTCTCAATTATGACTAGTGGGGCTAATCCTACGACCAACCTTGATTTGTTTATCTATTCTATTAGATTTTCTATAAATTGGCAATGATTTTTTAATAACTTTCGTATAGTATTCTGAGTAAAAATCGATAATATTAGCAAATTATTTTCATTTGAATGGAGCGAGGAAAATATTTCAATGTTATACATACATACAATATTAAAATTTATTATTTCAAAAATAATGTAAAAATTGTAATGTCAATGCATATTTAACAATTTTAAAAAAATGGAAAAATATATTTATGCATATGATTATATTATTAATTTACTTGATTGATATAGTTCAATGAAAACGTGAAATTTTTGGTCCCCAGTCTAAATTTTGTAACTTTAATACACCGTACTTTCTTAAAGTACATTTTTGAAATTTTTTACCGAGACTAATATTAAAATTAGATATGTTACAGGCCAAACCCGATTTTAGGCCAAACTAGATTTGCCTAGGCCAAACCGGTCCATCCTAACGCCCATCGGATAAATTAGTTTTTCCTAGGCCAAACCAGTCTATCCTAACGCCCATCGGATAAACTAGTTTTTCCTAGGCCAAACCGGTTTATCCTAATGCCCATCGGACAAACTAGTTTTTCCTAGGCCAAACTAATCTATCCTAAGGCCCATAGGACAAACTAGATTTTCCTAGGCCAAACTAGTTTGGCCTAATTCTTTTAGGGTATACTAGTTTAGACTGCTGTTTATTGGTCTGAACTAGTTTATCCTAGGCCGATCTAGTTTATCCTATGCCAATTCAATTTGGCTTGATTTTATTGAATTCAATGACCGCCTCAACGCCAACATTCTTGTTTGGCCTAGGCAGATCTAGTTTATCCTAGGCCAATGTAGTTTTACGTGTTTTTAGCTCACGGGCGTGAAAGCCAAATAAATAATGGGCTTATAGGTTCTACATATGCATGTACGCATGTATGTGCGCATGTATGTACGTATGTGCGTACGTATGTACGCAACGCGATAACTCTTGATAGAGATATCCGATTTGCTTCAAATTTTGGATGTAGGTTCATTCTGATGAGGTACTTTTCTGATTCATTTTGGAAATTTATTGTATAAGAATAAAGGGGGGCGAACTGGAGGCTAATCCCCCACCGTTAATTTAGAGAAATGGATTTATCATGCAGAATTATAAGTTTTCATTTAAAATTTTAGGTATAGGATCATTGTGACAAGGCGCCTCCCTGATTAGTTGTAGATGTTTATTGTTTAAGTCTAAAAGAAAGGGCAACGTAGTTAACACACTTAATTTAGATAAATGGTTTTTGACGCAGAATTGACGAATTTGCTTCAAATTTTGGATATAGGTTCTTTCTGATAAATCGATTCTCTGAATAGTTTTGGGGGTTTAATGGTTAAGTATGAAGGAAAATAAATGAATGATGCCCTCTTACCTAGGAAAAACTAGTTTATCCTATGGATATTTAGATAAACAAATTTGGCGTAGGAAAAACTAGTTTATCCAAGCGGCGTTAGGATAAAATTTTTTGGCCTAGGCAAATCTAATTTGGCTCGAAATCGGGTTTGGCCGGTAAAAAACATGTCTTTCACAAGAATAAGTATAAATGTGTGTAAAGAGTCATTGCTTATAATATGAACACAGAAATTTAACATGCCTACCGGAGGGACATGATGCATTGGACATGGTGTTTGCTTAATTTTTTTTCTACAGACTCGTGCCAACTAAGAACAGACTTGCATTTATTATTATTATTATTATTATTGCATATTCGAGCCAGATCAGAGATGAACATAATTTGGAATCGAACAGCGTTTTTCATTTTTGAGAAACTAATTAACTGTCGACAAATAAGCTATTCTTGTCACGGTCTCAAGTTTTTCTTTTCCGTAAAGTCGTAAGCGAAAATTCGAGTCAAAACGTAGTTTTAATAGTATTTTCTTAAAACTACATAGCTTTTATGAAAAAATTGCTAACGCCATTCGATTACATATTTTCTGAGAGAAAACGCCTGCTAACCTTATGCATTTCTGAAAATGAATTAGTTCTTAAATGTGTTAGGATGTAGCTCTTTTGGATTTGAGAAAAGCCTTAAGGAATGACAGAGAAACATACTCACAAATCTACTTTTTGCTGAAAAGATTCAATAGTTATGATGTTTACAACTCTCTTTTTTCTTCTTTTGTTCTAAACTACATTAATTATTTAATGAATCCCTATTTGAATATTGAAAGGTTTCAGAATATAAATAATAAATAATACATTGCGTATTTACCATTCTGTGAACGCATCGTAATTTAAAAATACATTGTAAATTTATCCAATAAATATGCATGCAGTATTTTTTAAAGGAATCCTAATTGAATGTTAAGTAAAATCTGCATTTTTTTGCAGAAATTGAGTAGGGCCAAATTGAGCCGGACTGAGTCTCTTTTCACTGATTTTTGTACAGGCAGGGCTCGGGCTGAATTTTTAATTTTTACACCGGTCACGGCGAAATAACTTTCCTTCGGGAAGAGCGGGGCCCGGGCCTCGAAATTCCGGCCCGTGCGAATCTCTGACAGTATTCTACAACCCTTCGAATAAAATACATTATATAAGGGTGGTGACAAAACCACTTTGCACAAGGTTAGCAATGGAGCAGTATTCGGGATCAATATTAAAAAGAATATTGCGCAATTAAAATGATGGCTTTGTATTCACAGGCCGTTTACACTAATTGTGTATTACAGCCTTATTTATTTAAAGAATGACACCCTCGAAAAAAAAAGTAAGTTGGATTACTTTTTCCCATTTTACCCAATTATGCTTAACCATTGAACCCCCAAAACTAATCACAGATACGCTTTATAAAATGAAACAATTATCTAAAATTTGAATCAAATGAGATAATTCTGCTCAAAAAATCATTCATCTGATTTAAGGAGGGTAATCCCTCATCCCTCCCTTTATACTTAATTATTAAACCCTCAAAACAATTCAGGGATTCGCCTTTTAAAGAAAAAAAACTATATTCAAAATGTACGGCAAATCGGATAAAACTGCATAAAAACCCATTTATCTAATTTAAGGAAGGTGATAAAACGTGTATAGCCCATTATACTTAACCAAAAGGATAAACCCATATTAATTAAAGAAACACCTGATCAAATGAATTTATGTCCAAAATTTTAAGCAAATTGTATAATTTTATATTGTAACCAATTTAACTAATATGAAGAAGGAAATAAATTGTAAGTTTCCCCTTATATTTAGCCGAAGAACTACAAAAATTAATCAGTGAAGCACTTCATCAGAATGAACAAATCCAAGATTTGCAACAAATCTGTTAATTTTGCATGAAAAATCCATTTGCCAAAATTAGGCGGGATCCCCCCATTCTTCCCATTGTTCTTATTCAATTAACCCCCAAAACTAATTAGAGAAGAGCTTTACCAGAATGAATCTATTTTTAAAATTTGAAGCAAATCAGTAAATTCTACGTGAAAAAAGCATTTACATAAATTATGGGGCGTTACTCCTATCTCCCCTTCCTTTATACTTAAAAAATGAACACCCGCAACTAATCATGGAGGCTCCTCAACATAATGCTCCTATATCAAAAATTTGAATAAAATATGCTAATAATGCATGGAAATCCATTATTTGAATTGAAGGAAGGGACGATACAGCCTCTCGCCCCCCCCCTTTATTCTGTTCCATTGACCTCCCAAAGTTAGTCAGAAAAGTTCCTATGCGTACATACATACATACAGAACCTGTGAGGTCATTATTTCTCTGGCCTTGACGCCCCTGAGCTAAAAACACGTAAAACTACATTGGCCTAAAATAAACTAGATCAGCCTAGGACAAACAAGAGTGTTGGCGTTGACGCGGTCATTGAATTTAATAAAATCATGCCAAATTGAATTGGCCTAGGATAAACTAGATCGGCCTAGAATAAATTAGTTCAGACCAATAAAAAACAGTCTAAACTAGTTTATCCTATAAGAGTTAGGTCAAACTAGTTTGGCCTAGGAAAATCCAGTTTGTCCTATGGGCCTTAGGATAGACTAGTTTGGCCTAGGAAAAACTAGTCTATCCGATGGGCGTTAGGATAGACCGGTTTGGCCTAGGAAAAACTAGTTTATCCGATGGGCGTTAGGATAGACCGGTTTGGCCAAGGAAAAATTAGTTTATCCGATGGGCGTTAGGATAGACCGGTTTTGCCTAGGCCAATCTAGTTTGGCCTAAAATCGGGTTTGGCCTGTAACAGATATAAAAATTAAAATAATGAGTGACAACAGCAATATAATAATAACAAAACAGTTTGTCTTAAATAATGTCGTCATGCTGTGTCTTGTTAAACAAAAATTGATTTTTTATAGTACACATTATTAATTAAATATTTAATTAAGAAATCTGGTGCTTGAACTTACCTAATTTTAATTAACTATTTTTATATAACTAGTTTAACTAACTTAAAAAATACGTATATATGTCTCATTGCAACGAAAAAGTCATTATAATAAAAAAAAATCAAAAGTTTCAAATTAACAGTTAATTATACTTTATCTTATGGCGATTGTTTGCAATTAAAATAAAAGTGAAGTTTACCATCTATCTCTTTTGATGTTGAAATCAGGAAAAATTTGAAAAATAGAATCAGGAAGAATTAAAGTGTCAATTAAAACATAAAAACTGTATTTAAAAATATCTACAATACAAAAAAAAAAAAAAAAAAAAAAAAAAAAAAACCTCTGTCTCTAGTCAAAATATTGTTGGCGTATGTGTTAACTGTATATGTCTCTATTGGAATATATTTTCTGGAATTATTACTATATGATTAACTTCAATCCCTTTCGCTTTAACCTATAACACTCCGTGCTCTATTAAGTACACAGTAATAGTTGCATATTTGAATCGAATTATTTAGTGATACGCAACGGATATTACAGGGCACTGGTCGAAGGTAAGTTTCCGGCACAAACATTTTACACCACATGGCTTGGTATATAGCCCCTAACCTACGAAATTAAGCTTGGAGGTCAGGGGGTTAATATTTAATTTAATTACTTGCATTCTATTATCATAAGAACTCATTTTCTAGTTAATAAATTCAAACTATTAATTTATGATTTTTAAATTCTTACATAGATGGTAGCCTCAATAAATTTAAGTAATTATAAAAGGGTATGATTTATAAAAAATTATTTAAATAAAATCCAAAATTTAAGATATTTTGAAAATCCGAAAATTAAAAAAAAAATGGCGGAGATATAAATAAAATTTAAAATTTCTAAAAACGAAAAAATTGTTTAAACGAAATTTAAAATGCTGAATCATTAATAAGTCGGAATAATTTTTTGAATAGAAAGAAAAGAGTTCTAAAATAATATAAATGTTAGTGATAAAAAAATAATAATGTAAACTATTGAATTATTGAAAAATTCGATTTTTTAAAAATAAAATCCATGTTAATAGGAAAATTCCAAGTTCCAGTACCGAGGTTCGAACTAAGAACCTTCTGATTACTAGCGAGATGCTTTACTTCCAAGCTACGATTTCTACACAAAAGACGCTGAAATTAAGGTTCTCTTTTAAAATTTAAACCGCAGAAATGAACGGATGACATTGAAAAAATTGATTTAATTAAAATAATATATATTTTTTTAATTTTATGTTTTGTCATGTGACACGAGGTATTCAGCTGTAAGTACACAAAAGTTTTATACAGTTTTTATGTACAGACTCTGAAACGAACAGACAGACAGAGCCAGCAACAGTAACAGCGCCACCTATCTTCTTAATTTTTATATCTGTTACAGGCCAAACCCGATTTTAGGCCAAACTAGATTGGCCTAGGCAAAACCGGTCTATCCTAACGCCCATCGGATAAACTAATTTTTCCTTGGCCAAACCGGTCTATCCTAACGCCCATCGGATAAACTAGTTTTTCCTAGGCCAAACCGGTCTATCCTAACGCCCATCGGATAGACTAGTTTTTCCTAGGCCAAACTAGTCTATCCTAAGGCCCATAGTATAAACAGCTCATAATATGCTTTTTTACATCTTTAAAAAAAGGAAAAAAAAGATATAAGTTTAAATATTTATATAATTGAAATACTTTAAAATTAAAATTTACAATCCAATAAGAAGAGTCGCAATATAATGCAATCTGTTGGATAAATTATCGTAATATACTTAAATGTTCGTAGTTAGAAATTATTTGCGTAGTTTTTTTTTTTTTTTTTCTAATCCAAATTGATCACCATTACCATTAATTCATTATGATAATAGATATAGTTACAGGCATAATTTATTTAAGAAATTTAATTATCCATGTTTTAGGGATTCGTTAATCTGATTAAACTCTATTCGTCTCAGTCCTCTGTCTGTCTGTTCGTTTCAGAGTCTGTACATAAAAACTGTATAAAACTTTTGTATACTTACAGCTGAATACCTCGTGTCACATGACAAAACATAAAATTAAAAAAATATATATTATTTTAATTAAATCAATTTTTTCAATGTCATCCGTTCATTTCTGCGGTTTAAATTTTAAAAGAGAATCTTAATTTCAGCGTCTTTTGTGTAGAAATCGTAGCTTGGAAGTAAAGCATCTCGCTAGTAATCAGAAGGTTCTTAGTTCGAACCTCGGTACTGGAACTTGGAATTTTCCTATTAACATGGATTTTATTTTAAAAAAATCGAATTTTTCAATAATTCAATAGTTTACATTATTATTTTTTTATCACTAACATTTATATTATTTTAGAACTCTTTTCTTTCTTTTCAAAAAATTATTCCGACTTATTAATGATTCAGCATTTTAAATTTCGTTTAAACAATTTTTTCGTTTTTAGAAATTTTAAATTTTATTTATATCTCCGCCATTTTTTTTTTAATTTTCGGATTTTCAAAATATCTTAAATTTTGGATTTTATTTAAATAATTTATTATAAATCATTCCCTTTTATAATTACTTAAATTTATTGAGGCTACCATCTATGGAAGAATTTAATAAACATAAATTAACAATTTGGATTTATTAACTAGAAAATGAGTTCTTTTGAAAGAAATTTTAAACGAAATCCTCTGTACGATCTACGATCACACTTACCCACTTGTTTTTACTAATGTCGAAACAAAATATAATACGAATATTTCTTACAGAATCAAATATTGCAGTAATTTCGCTTCGTTTTAGTGGCAACGTCGTTTGTAGCTTGTGAAGCAATTTACCAACCATCTCCTTCAGCAATCAAAGTCAGGAGAAATTTTGAATGCAGAATCAGAGAGAAATAAAAGCACGGAACAAAGACACGATGATTTTAACGGATGTTGATCGCGGGAAAATGGAAGTCGTAAAACGAAGTCCTTTTCCGAAGTCTGAGAAAATAGGTTATAGATTTTTGGGGAGTAGAAGGATAGAATGCGAGTGAAAAGTACACCTTGATGAACGATAAAACTCTTTTAAGAGCAATCAGAAGACTTTTGTTGGGGAAACAAATCAGAATTATGCGAGCGAACATTCAGAAAATTTCCAGAAAGTATTTGAATGAGAAAACTGCCGTGTACTTGTGTTTAAAGTGAAATATATTAATAAGTGAACCATTTAATTTTATTTTAAAAATGAGAATGCACACATTCTTTTAGAATTTAACAATGCATAAGAATGCATTTGATTGATGTCATACACTTTTCTACTACTATGTAGCTCAAGAAAAATTCCCCCAAAATTAAAATAAAACGCAAAACAAAACAACAACAGCAACAGCAAACAAACAAACAAACAAACAAACAAAAAAAAAAACAAGATATTGAAATAGAAACAACAGCAACAACAACAAAAAAGACAAATGGGCATGCGAATAATTAATTTCTGTTATTGATATTGATCAATCGCATTTCTTGAACAAATTATATAACGTAGATTTTGAGATGATACGATTTCTGATTAGGACACCTTTTTACAGCCTAACTGTGTGTAATTAGCAATTAGCATTACAGTTTTTTTTTTTTGGTATTCAGAGCTTTCAGTGATTCATTTCTTTAAATATATATATATTTTTTTTACTTTAACAATAATCTTTATGGTACGTTTCTCAAACATTTGCAATAGAAATATATCGAAAGATTTTTGTTAGGAATTAAAGAAGCATACGAATATTATTTTCTGTTATTGGTATTATTTAACCTCCTTTTTTGAACAATTGTGTAAAGTAGACTTTGAGATAATATAATTTCTGATAAGGACCCCTTTTTATTGCCTAACTGTGTGTAATTAGCACTTGGTAACACAGTTTCTTTTTTTTTTTGGGGGGGGGGGCTATTAAGAGTTTTTACTAATCTATTTCTTTAAATACTTTTTCTACTTTAAGAATAAGATTAGTGGTACATTTCTATAGCATTTGCAATAGAAATATAGAAAAAGATTTCTGTCTGGAAATAGTAGTACATGGAAGGAAGAAGTATACTAGAGGTATACAAAAGGAATAACAGTTGGACTTCGGGATATTTTATGTAAAATAAATTTTCGTTCGTGATAATGAACGAGGCACATCCAGAATTTAATTAAGAAATATAAAGTTGATTGTGAACAGTTTTTAAATGGAAATATCATATAAGTTATTGTCAACGAGCTAGAATGTAAAGCAATTTACCACTTATCTTTTTCATTCAGCCAAAGTGAGAAGAAATCTAGATACGAAATCATGAAGCACGCTTGTCAATTAGGTCTACTTAAAAAAAAGAAAAAAAAAACAGATTGCTTAATTGTTACTATTTTTTTGCATCAATATAATTATCTGTACTTAATCTTTTATTGTATAAGGCGGGTATTACTATTTAAAAAAATGGTAACAATCGAGCAGTCTGAATAATAATAGCAATAATAACATTAATAACAGCAAAGTTGCAATGTTGCCATGAAAAATTAAGAGTAAAATAAAGACATGAGCTTAACAGATGTTGATTTTGAGAAAATGGGTGCCATTAAATAATTTCCCAAAATTTCATGAAATGTGCTGTTGATTTTCAAAGGTTTCAAGAACAGTATGAGAATGAAATGTACTCCTTTTTGAACAATAAAACTCTTTTAACTCTTTACGTCTCAAATCATAAAAAAAATTTTCTTTAAAAAAATTTTTCGTGAATATTCAAAATTATATTAGAAGTTTCCCACAGTCATTTAGCACATTTTAGAAAGATTTTGCCTATTAAAATTAATTAATTAAAGTTATTTTATAGGGATTTTGCGCACTATTTACATCTCTACTCAAATCTTTTATTTAAAATATTTTAATATGGGCGGATTTATATTCAAGAAATAATGAAAATAAATATAAAGTTTGATTTTTAATTATTTACAGATGAAAATAATGCATAAATGATTGTCATTTTTATCATAATTTTAAATCAAGCAAGAAAATAAAAATCGCCAATTATTGAATTCTCGTCTTAACGATGACAATATTTATTGTTAGAATATAAGTGAAACAATTTACCATCTACCTCCGTTAATAATCTAAGTCGGGGAAAAAAAAATCTTGAATACAGAATCAGAAAGAAATAAAAGCATGGGAAAGAAATTCGGTGATTTTAATGGATGTGAATCGCGGGAAAATGGAAACCGTAAAACTAAGTAATTTCCCAAAGTCTGAGAAAATAGGTTGGAAATTTTTAGAAGGTGGAAGAAGAGAATGCGAGTAACAAGTATACCTTCATAAACAATAAAATTGTTTTAAGAGAAATCAGAAGTTTTTTGTTGACGAAAGTAATCGAAATTCTTCTGAACCAAATGTGAAGAAATTTCTAGAAAGTAAATGGAATCATCTAAAACAGCAGTTTACCTGATTTAAAATTAAAAGATATCGATGAGTGAACCTAAGATTTCAATTTTATTTTTTGAACTATACCTTTCTTTGAGGTTTTAAATTTGCATGATGCACATTATGAAATGGTTTTATTCATTCTTTAAAGACAAAATTTGAAAATTCATTCTGTTAAATCGATAATCAATAATCAATTTGAAATATAACGCATTTATTTTTATATAAGGTGTCTCAAAGTTAAGCGTGCTAAGTCTTAATGAAGGTAGACAATACTGATATGGATCATATTTGTACAATACTGCATGCAATAATTTAGTTTTTTAGTAAAATCATTTTAAAAATTCAAGAAACACTTGTAAACGCATATTTTCAGCAAAAGAAATGTTTTAAATGATTTAAACTACTTTATGAGATATCAGAAACATAATAGATAAAATCATTTATTTTCCTTAAATGCAGAATTATATAACAATTATTCTACCAACTTCAAAGCAGGTAAAGGAGTCAGTAAACTGCTAGAGTTTTAAGTGCACATTAACGCCACAAGGTGAAAAGAGGATGATTATCCTCAGTAAATAGGACACCATTAAAATGAGATTTGGTATGCGAGGGTATCATAAACATGAGTAATTTGGTATGCAAAAAAATTCCCCTTCAAAGGGGTTCTTCATTTGAAGGGAATCTGTCTATAAAACTTCTCTATTTTGCAGGATGTGTAAGAACTCATCACCATTTATTAAAGTATTTAAGGAACTATGCATATAATTTTCTACCTGAGATATGATTTCAGAAAGGAAGTTTTAATAATGTTTAGCAAGAAAGCGCGTCGCATGATGGAAAAGATTTACATAAATTACTTTGAGGATAATATTCTTGATAGAAGAATATGGCTATAAAAACTGATGGCAGGTAATTTATTTATGAGTAATTATGCATGCATAAATTATAACAAAAAAGATGTAAAAAATTTGTTAGCCAAAGTATGACATTATGTAGTGCATTACAAACTGAATATGTGATTTTGCATTTACTTCTTAATAAATTTAAACGAGTTAAAAAAAAATAAATTAACTTAGAGATTAAAAGTTACACGTGAATGTATATGCATAAAATGTGCACAGTTATATTGTTAAATTGTGTAATATAATAAGCACAATTATTAATGCGACATATGCATATAATTTCTGGAACGAAATTTTATTAATGTTTTGTAAGAAAGCGCATCACATGGCAGAAAAAATCTAAAAAAAATACTTTATGGATAATATTCTTGATAGAAGGATATGTCGATAAAAACTGATGGAAGCTAATCTATTTATGTGTAATTATGAATACATTAATTATAACAAAAAGGATGTTAAAAATGTGTTAGTAAAAGTATGACATTTTGTAGTATATTACTAAATATGTGATTTTGCATTTGCTTCTTAATAAATTTAAATAACTTAAAAAAATAAATTAATTTAGAGATTATAATTTACACATTTTTTTGGCAACAGTTGAATGCAATAATGACAGTGTGTACATTATTTGAAGGATATCTTTAGTGTCTTGTATGTATGTTTATCCATTTCTATCCATTATAATCTTGTTATTACAAATTATTTTTAGTATTTTCTCAACTTTATTTCGGTTTTATGGGTGTTGGTAATCCCAATTTTGTATTATTTTGTTTTTACATGACTGGTACGAAGATTCAAACACACACACTTTATTTGTATTGCCATAGTATGGTGATTTGATGAATCTACCTTTGTTTTACAAATTTCGATTATATCCCTTTTAATTAATTTTTTCATGCTTCAAAGATGTGTATTGTATTAAAATTAATGGTTCTATATACACAAAATGTATATATATATTGTAAAATTGTGCAACATCTTAAGCACAATTACTGATCTGACAAATTTATCATTGCAATTATACAATAAAAACAGTTACGAATATGTAATTTTTTTTCATGTATTAATGCAATAATTATTTTCTTGTTAATTTTTTAAGTAATAATAAAGCTTTTTGTTTTTTAATTGACAACGATACTTTACATTTAGAATATCAATTTAATAAAACAAAAATCTCATTATTAATGGAATGTAGTAAAACAATCTGACTAGGTATGCGAGCGTTAAAAAATAATAATAATAAATTAAAAAAAAATAATTCAATCTTGAGTTAAAATAAATTCTTCGTACATTCAACTATATCATACTACTAGCCTTCTCAGAAAATTGAAAGAACATTATTGCTACATAATTCTTCTGAAACAAAACTCTCCGGCTGAGATCGACGCAACAAGCAGTATCATTTATTGTGGCACATGAATGCTTCCATAAGCGACACTCGTGTCATAAGACGGATGGTGTGCATCCACAGATCTTTTTATTTTCTATCCTTTCCTTTCTGCCCGGAGCGAAAACGGCGAGTGTAGCACAAGAAAGGAGTCACTCTACTCTCTTAATGCCTGGGATAAAATCGGATGATTAAGTCCGGGAAATGGGACCAGCAGAGGAATGCCAAGAGAGGAAGAAGGATTAAGAAGCGTGGAATGAGGGAGAAAGCTCATTCACTGACAGACTTGTTGAAGAGAGGATACGAAAGTAGCACTTTTAAGGACCCGAAAAGAGTTAAATGGAAAGTACTGGAAAGTCTCCTGTGAAATGAATTTCGCAGAAGGTTTAAAAAGCTTTAAAATTACTTAAGCTTCGTTTTAATTCAGATGTAGAGAACAAACTTGTATGAGAAGGTATCTATCTCTCTTTATTCCTATTATTATAGAAAATGAAAAGCACTTTGAATTTTTTTAAGAAATCGCGCAAAAAGTTAATCAATAAGTGCGACATGTTGAATTTTAAAGACATAAAGAAAGAATTCTTAAAATATAAACTAAATTAATATACATATATCATCATCAACAACAATAACTTTCAATCCGTTGCTGCATGTACATCTCTCGAATTAGGTATATTTATATTGCAAAATTGTGTAATATCATAAGCATAAATATTAATGTAGCAAATTTATCCCTGTGAATATAAAATAAAAACTGCTATCAATATGTAATTTTTTTAAAGTTATTAATGCAGTATTATTTTTTAAGTAATATTTTTTTTAACCGACAACTATACTTTCAATAATGAATATCAATTTAATAACATAAAAATCACACAGTTGAAAAAAACAATCTGACCAGGTATGCGCGTGTTAAATAATAATAATAAATAAATAAATAAGGCAATCTTGAATTAAAATAAACTTCTCGTACATTTAATTATTTCATACAACTAACCTTCTCAGAAAATTGAAAGAACATTATTGCTACATAATTTGTCTGAAACAAATCTCTCCGGCCGAGATCGATGCAACAAGCAATATCCATTTATTGTGGCACATGAATGCTTCCATAAGCGACACTCGTGTCATAAGACGGATGGTGTGCATCCACAGATCTTTTTCTTTCTCTCTTTTCCTTTCTGCCCGGAGCGAAAACGGTGAGTATAGCACAAGAAAGGAGTCACTCTACTCTCTTACTCTCTTAATGCCTGGGATAAAATCGGATGATTTAGTCCGGGAAATGGGACCAGCAGAGGAATGCCAAGAGAGGAAGAAGGATTAAGAAGCGTGGAATGGGGGAGAAAGCTCATTCACTGACAGACTTGTTGAAGAGAGGATACGAAAGTAGCACTTTTAAGGACCCGAAAAGAGTTAAATGGAAAGTGCTGGAAAAGTCTCCTGTGAAATGAATTTCGCAGAAGCGATTCCTTAAGGTTTTCAAAAGCTTTAAACTTGCTTAAGCTTCGTTTTAATTCAGATTGCTTAATATACAGTGAACGAGCTAGTATGGAAAGGTATCTACCTCTCTTTATTTCTATTATTATAGAAAATAAAAAGCGCTTTGAATTTGTTAAAAAATTGTGCCAAAAGTTAATCAAAATGTGTGACATGTTGAATTTTAAAGACACAAAGAAAAAATTCGTAAAATATAAACTAAATTAATATACATATATCATCATCAACAATAATCGTTTTCAATCCGCTGCTGGATGTAGATCTCCCGAGTTAGGTTTCTAATTCGAGTAGATTCTCGAATTAGATTAACCCTCCGAGTTTGGTTGTTTACTGTTTAGTGCTTTAGTCATCCAATTAATACCGGCCAATTTTCCGATTTTGACACTCCATTTAAGGTTGTCTTCTTGGTAGTTTTACATCTATTGCATAACCCAGCAGGATATTTGTGCTCAAACTATTGTCTTGTCTTCTTGCAATGTGTCCTGCCCATTTCCATTTCAGCTATTTAATTTTTTGGATGATGTTAAAAGCTTTGTTCTGAATTCTTATTCAGGTTAATCACTTTTTGTTTCTTTTAGTTATGACTAGCATATGTTTTTCCATACTTCGTTGTGTTGTACTTCGTTGAGTCTTCTATTGATTTCCATAATTTTGTTCTGAATTCGGATTCAAGGTATTCACTTTTTGAATCTTCTAGGCCATGCCTATTGGACATTTTTCCATATTTCACTGTGTTGTTTGTAATCTTTGTCCACTCATTTTGTTAGCACCCATGTTTCCGCTGCATAAGTTAGTGCAAGCAAGACACATTGATTAAGCACCTTCCCTTTCAAACAAAGGGGCATATTACTTTTTAGAATAATATAGTTGTTCCAAAAACATATTCCATGTCCAAGATGCACATAACTTTGCATATTCTTAACCCTTTCGGGTCTAGTGTACTATTAATAGTACATATCTTTTCAAAGAATATTATTTTGTCTGAACAATTACTCAGTTATTTTCTATATATAGAAGTGGTTGTATATGGTTATGGCTTTCTTATTCTGATTTCATTTACATTTTGACATTAAATAATAATTATAATAATAATAAAAGTTTACTCAATTCTCTTTGCACTGTTGGCAATTCCTTTATTTTATACATGTTTTCAGATCCTTAAAATTAAAAATATAAGTTCCTTTTCCGAACCAGTTATATGTGATAAAACGAAAAAAAATTAGAAAGTTGTAATAGCTTCTCGAATTTTTTTGTAATACATTTTCCAAACAATACATCTTCAAAAACTCTTCCTTAGTCTACTATCATATAAATATATATTGAATAGAACACAAAAATAAGTACATTTGTTAAATTTCAGACAATGAGATTTCTCTAAACTTCAATGAGTCGATGTGGATACTTACGATAAACGTTATTAAAATAAAAGTAATTTTGTTCTCAAAGCAGAAAAAAATTCAGATCCGAAAGTGTTAATCTCACTGTTGTTGTAGGCTATTTTTTTGGTTTGCACATGAATTGAACATCGTCTTACTCTTTAACTAATTTATTTTTAAATTCACATTATGCTAGCTTTTGCCAAATCTTTTAGCTTATTTTCCAATTCTTCAGGGTAGTTATAAAAAAAGTATCATCAGCAAACCGGGGATGACTTAGATATTCCCCATTTATTCCCTTTTGTTTTCCAAATTCGGATTTTTAAAAATATTTTCTAAGACAGGAGTAAAAAGCATTGTCAAAATGGTGTCATACTGATGTTAAACACAACACAATGAAATAAAATAAAATATGCCATAAAAAGTGAATGAAACATGGCGCGTTTCGAAAGACACAGCTCTTCTTCGGGCACAAAAAAAGTCGTGATACCACTTCGAGAGCAAGAATAATAGTAAAAGAAAGTGGAAGAGAAAGGAAAAGAAAGAGAGGCAACTGATAGGGAACAATCCATAGAATACAAGGAGATAAGAAGCAGAGCGAAAACTCATTCACTGACAGATTTGTTGAAGAAATAATGCGAAAGTAATTCTTTTCTGAAATGTTGAAAAAAGTTAAATGTAATGTGCTAGCAGGGCCGTAGCTAGAAGCGAACCATAGGAGGGGGGGGGGGGGGGCTCAAGAGAATGTAGGGGGGGAGGGCTCATAATTTTTTTTTCTCTCTTTAAAGTAGAAAGATAAATTAATGCATATTCACATTGTAGGTACTATGTTTCCTATTAAACTGTTGTAATAATTTCATTTTATGCTAAGAAAAGTATAGGCTGATGAAAATTTTTAGTTTATAACTGGTGAAAAATTAAACATCATGTTAGCTTCATATGTACATATAGGATGAGGGAGTGTTAAAACACTTATTTTACATACAATGTAATAACTCTGCAAAGCTGTGAAAAAGTCTCAAAACAAAATTAGATTTTTGAACAGAATTTCCTTTAAATTTTCTGAACATAAATTCATTGAGTGATCTTGGAATCTTTTCCAGGGGGGCTCAAAATATTTTAGGGTGGGCTGAGCCGCCCATAGCGCCCCCTTAGCAACGGGCCTGTGTGCTAGAAATTCTGTAAAGCCTCTCGTGAAATGAATTTCTGAGAAGATGTTCATTAAGGTTTAAGAAATTAGCTATGTGTATTGAAGGTTTTGATTTATTTTGGTTTAATTCAAATTGCTTGATATATATTTGACGGATGTTATTTACATTATAGCTGTATCATTTTTGAGAAAAAAATGCTTTCATTTTGTTAAAAGTCACTTGAAAATTAAGCTAATAAATAAATAAAAATTCAAACTAAATTCAATGATGTGACACAATTAGCAAGCATAAATTAAAATGTACACAAAAAGAGGAAAGAGGTGGCTAAATATACCATAAAAAATGAGATAAAAAGACCAATGTGTTTTGAAAAACTTCATCTTTCTTCAACAGGCGCTAGAAAACGTTTTAAAGAAGAGTAAAATAAAGAGAGTGAGATACTGACAGGAAAAACGAGATAAAGAGAAACAACCACTCAGAAGTATATATACAGGGTAAAAAAGGCACAAAAACTCAAACGGAACGTCTTTTTTGCGACTGATGAAGAAAAGCTGGGTATCATCCTCGTAGCTTAAATGGTCGTAGTATTTTAAGGGTTCCGGGTCCGATCCTCGGCTTGGACATTTTTCACCATGTTTACGCTGCTACGCCTATTTAGCCAGTGATAATTCCCGCATTAAATATTCAATAATTTCAAGTGTAATTTCACAGCTGAAAATTTAAATATGATGATGAAAGATTGAATTTTTCGGAATGTTTTACGCTTTTTTTTACCTTTTTATAATAAATTTAAGATTTTTCCCGAATGTTTTCAATGTTTAAAGAAATTATGATGTACAGATTTTAAAAGCATTCTTTTAACGATGTTTTTTCAAATCATCACAGAAATATAATAATAATTTTAATAAACTTTATTTCATTTATTTACTTAGTTTCTTAAATACAGCGAGATATATACAATACACTAAAGTAAATGACGGTAACGAAATTTCACACATATAAATGCAAGTAAAGAAATAAAATAAACTATCCCAACTTGCAACAATGTAGCAAAAGGAAAAAAAAAAGACCGCGACAGGAATAAATCAGATTGAGTTATTTTAAGAAAGGAAATGGAGAAAATTTAATCAAAGAAGAGCGAAAAAATAAACTAGTGGGAATCAAAAGGGATAAAGAATACATTTTAAATGCAAGTAAAAACAAAAAAATAGAATAGTAAAAATGTGATGAAAATGCAAAACAAACTTGATTATATTTTCCGTTAAAAGAAAAAGGGAGCTCGACTTTCATTTGGATTGAAACTAATAAATACATTTACCACACCATTTAGATTAATGTAAAATCAACAATGCAAGTTTTGAAACTAAAACAGTTCATTTACACAAACATAATTAAATTTTACTATACATTTTTTCCGAATCAAATATAATATTTTCATAAATAGACTGTATATAGTTTATGTAATGTTACTCCATAAAATTGGTAACAGCTTTGCTACCTCCAGTTTATTGAGTAATTTAACCGATATAACTGGTGTTACGTTATACTAATGTGCAATATTACATTAGTT
Source organism: Maratus speculifer (assembly GCA_964019185.1). Taxonomy (NCBI): domain Eukaryota; kingdom Metazoa; phylum Arthropoda; class Arachnida; order Araneae; family Salticidae; genus Maratus; species Maratus speculifer. The sequence goes on from OZ025291.1 coordinate 343,450,828, forward strand.
ATATCAGTTTAAATTTTATCATTATATAAATTAAACTACGCCATAATTATTTTTACAGTATAGTAAATAATGTGCATAATTTGAAAAATTCTGGTCTTAAAAATGGGAAAACATTTTTACAATTCAGTCCAATCTATAATTATGAGAGCAGTTGATTATTATGCAATGGTTAAACAAATTGTATTAAACAATCAATTTACAAAAATGGAGAGTATTGGAATAATTATGGACACTAATCTCAATAAAAAAGCATGATGAAAATGCAAAATAAATTTCTTTTCATCAGTGCTCTTAACTAATCCATAATTTTGGCTACTCTATTTTTAAATAGCATTGAACGTACTCAACAGCAGAATTCTACAATTAAATAAAACGAAGATTAATGTTACATGGAAAGGTAACTAATATATAGAGTAGTTGTGACCTCATTTTTAATATACATTCTATATTATGAGAAACTTGAAAGCGTCGTGAATACAGTGGAGATAAACTCCATGGTCTAGTTTGCACTTTCAGAATCTTTTCTTCTGCCGCCAAACTTTATAGTCCAAGAGCCGACCGCACAAAACCCTAAGTTATTGAGCACAAGAAAAAATGCTTTATTTTATGGAAGAATAATAAGGTGGTCTGGTGTAATAACACCAGGCGGGGTAATAACTCCAAGTGCTAATATTTTGCATAATTATGAAATAATCTGGTAAATGACACCCATGTGCTCTGCGCAGAAGGGTTTTGAGTCATATAAATCGCAAAAAACAGCTTCAAGTTAATTTGTTCCATTTTTAGGTCTTATTGTTTTTACAAGCAACTAAAATTAACGCTTGATATAAAATTTGCGAGATACATTTTGTGATGTGAAGACTCTTTTTTTTAAATCCGGAAATACTTTGTTAATTACATAAATTTGCAGAACATCTCATGGACTTTCAAAATGTTGTTGAAGATTTTGAATATCTTCTCGAGATAATTTGTAATTTAAAATGTACAACCCAATAACTATAACGGGGTAATAACGCCAATCCTTGGCATTAATACCTCGGTTCCCTACAGTGGCCGAGCTACATCCTAAATACTGATTCAAATAAACACAGTTAAAACTGTGCAATGTTTCTAATAATTCTATTTAAGCGGTCCTTTTTAAGAAAAAAGAAGCTCACGGTCTGATATTCTTTTGCCTCATCCCCCCCACACCACACCTTTATTTTTCTTACACTTTCACAAAAAATTGAACATTTTCAATAGCTTAGAATGCAATTTGTCAATTTCTAAGTTTGTAGAGTTTGTATTTTTAGAATTGGGCAATCTACATGCAATTATTCCATCTTATTCCATAGTTTTGTTTGCATGGCGTATTACCCATATAGGTGGGTAATAACGCCAAATAGCATTGGTCAAGAAATCACGCCATTACATTTTATGAATACATATCTGTTAAATTATTTTTTTTACATAGATAGTCAATGAGTTGCTGTATCAAATCATATATTTGTTTGAAAAATACAAACTAAAACTGAGCCGTGAAAATTGGTAGAACCTTAACGTGGCGTTATTACCCCAGGGTACCTTAATAGAGGAATCTAATGATTCATGTCTGCCGGAAGCGAAGTGGTGCATAAGCCAAAACTTAATACCACTAGTGGTAGAGTCGTAAGTTTAGCATTGTGTTTGCCGTACAGTCAAAAAATAGGAAAACATGGAAAACTGTGTGCAGTAAACCACAAAGCTAATCCTACGAGTCGGCTACTAGTCGTATTAATTTTTGGCTTATGCACCACTTCGTTTTCGACAGATATGGACCATTAGATTCCTCTATTACGACTTTTACATAAAATGAAGGATTTTTTCTTGTGCTCGATAACTTAGGGTTTTGTACGGTCGGCTCTTGAACTATTAGGTAAGTCAAAACAGCAACAGTTGCAAGGTTGTCGTAGAGTTGGAGAAAACAGAAGGGTGACGCATGAGGGTATGTAGAAGTGTAGAATGTTGGATTTTAAAAATTTGTGAATTGTATTGGTGTGATATCGCATTGAATTTTTAAATATGCTGTGTACAGGGGGTCAAAAAAAAAAGGTCCAAATTCTCCAAAGCCAGCTTGCTCGTCCGGTGTACGTAAAAGTACTATACCTGTACGATCTTTGTTTCGAGTAACAAAGTTTAACGATAAACTTTCGATATACAGTTTACTATATACGAATGAAAATGTTTTATTCATAGTTTACGATTGAAAATATGCTACATTGTTTTAGGAGTGAAAATTTGTAACATAGTTTACGAGTAAAATACGAAGAACAAAGTATGACGTCACAGACGGTGCAATGAAAAAACACTGTAATACCTCAATAGCAGTATTTGCATATCTTTCTAGAAGATAACTTTCAAAACGTTCGCTATGCATATCGCGTCATGCATCACGTGCCGTAGAAATGACGATAGCCGCCGCCGTTGAAATCATTTCATATTCTTCGTACGGTTATCATGTATTCCGTGAAAATTGCGATATGTATTTGGTGTACAGCCAATGTAATTGAAATGCCTTACGCACTGGCTTTACAACATCCTTTATAATTTGCAAATAATGCTGTTGATGCGTCAAATAAAGTGTTTTTCCCTTACACACCGGTTTCGACGTCACACTTTATTTTTCTCGTAAGGTGTGGATCGTACAGGTACTGTTCTTTAGGCGTATTTTATGTACTCTCGAAGAATAAACTAGCAGTGCTGAATTTGGGCGTCATTTTTGGGTCACATGTATGCTAAAGGTTTGCCTTTTTACTAGAAGTATACATGCATCATATAGGTAACATGAAATTCAGTTCGTATCATGAAGCTAAATATTCATAGAACTTACATTGAAGGAAACTTTATAAAGTTTAATTTTTTCTTGTGCGTTTCACGATAAACAGTAGTAAAATTTATTAAATAAAAATAAAATAAATCGAGACCTTTTGCTGACGCATTTAGTATTACTTTCTTTTAAGACTGTTAAAAAGTAATTGTGGATTTTGCTGACTTATTCTGAATAATTTTCATGAGTGAAAAAAAAAAGCTTTATCAACTTTTTTTGAAAGATTATTTTTCCTTAAAAAAGTTTTTACTGTTAGAAAAGAATTTTTACATTTCATCTTACAGCTTGACGCCTTCTGGCGATTACATTATTTTGATTACACAAGCTATTATTTGACTCAACTATAGAGTTATGAAACTCTTAACATTAATATAAATTTGAAATAAAAAAGAAAATTCTTTTAACAACTTATGATTTGCAAACGAAGTACTTTGAAATTAGGTTTTGGTTAATGCATTTTGCTGACTTATACTACATTATTTTGATTAGTGGAAAAGAAAGACATTAAGCTTTTTATGAAATTTATTTTCTTATTAAAAATCTTTCTACACTTAAAAACCAATTTCTGTATATCTATTTTTAACTTCAAGTCTCATAGAGATTAAACTGTTTTAATGGCATAAGTTATTATTAAAACTTAAAAATTTTCAAGCAGAGGGTTCTGACGTTTTCTATTAGGTTGTACCAAAAGTTTCTTCCGCTTTTTTTTTGCAAAAAATAAGCCATGAAAATTTTGATAAAGCAATATTTTATTGAAGAACGCTTGTGCCAATCTATTTAACAAATATTCTTCTATCTTTCCGACAGTCTAATAACACTTTCTTTCCAAAACTTTTTTGCTTTGGTGGCAAAATACTTACCGAGTCTAATTTTTATGTCATTCAAAGAGCTCATTTTTTCAGCAAATCGAAGTTTTGAGCGAAAGAAACATAGTAGTTGAACGGAGCAATGTCTAAAGAATAAGGAGGACGGATCAGAATGTCTCAATCGAATGCAAGGAATATGTTTCTGATAGTCAAAGGTACATGTGGAGTGGAGTCATCATAATGGAAGACAATACCTCGTTTGTTTGCTATTATGGGGGTGTTTCTGGCAATTGCTCCTTCAGTTGGACTAGTTGCTAGTAGCAATTTTCAGAATTAATGGTCTGGTTAGATAGAAGTCACTCACGGTAGATCCAATTTCTCCAAATAGAGACCAAAACTTTCTTTTGTATGAGCTCGGATTTAGCGACAGGAATGGGACTTTCATCTTGACTGACTCAAGATTGTTTGCATTCCTGGTTGTTATAATGTACCCAACTTTTGTCTACGGGGACCTTTGTTTTCAAAAAAAGAATATTTTTGATGTTGAAAATGCGATTTACGAAGTTGTTCGTCAACAGGTCATGGACAAGTCGGCCATTAACAACTATTTTTATATTTTATTTGCACCAATATTTTTTAAAACACGTTTTGTAATATTTTTCTCTGCAAATGTTGTCAAAGTAGGAGTATAAGATTTTTATTTTCAGAAAGTGGTGCTAATTGAATTAAAACAAGTTGGAAATTGCACGTGAAGCGTAGAAAATGAGGTGCGTTCGTACGATAACGCAGTTTTAAAAATATCACTCTCATATATCAATCTCATAAAATTTTCAATAGTGAATTACAATTAAAACGCTCATCAAACAATGTTCTCCCTGTACCATTTTGTAATGGAATACTTTTGTGCGGCCTTGTAAATCAATAACAAATGCTTTTTGCACCACAAATTATGTAAAATGTATATTATAATATGTACTTTATAGTTGCATATAAATTTTATTAAGTTCGAATAAGTGTAACACCATTAAAATGCATTTGAAACATTTTCCCCCAAGTAATGTAATTGAATACATTTGATTTTCCCTGTAATTGATCTATGCAACCGATTTTGATAAAATTTGAAATAACTCGACAAATTATGTAATAATTATGTATTTTAAATTTCAAACGATTAAAATGCATTTGAAACTTTTTTCCCCATATACCGTAATGTAATGGAATACTTTTGATTGCCCCTGTAATTGATCTATGCATCCGATTTTCATAAAATTTGAAATTACTCGATAAAATTATGTAATAATTATGTATTTTAAATTTCAAACGATTCGGTTGGGTAGTTTTTGCGTTGTTATATGCGGACAGACAGACGGACAGACAGATGGACGGACAGACGGACGGACAGACGGACGGACTGAACGACCACTATAGGTGCTACGTATATACATAATTACGAACGCACCTAAAAAAGCACATGAATTGCAAAAGAAGCTTCTGGCACAATTTTTGACTAATTAAAACAAGTTCCTTGCGTTCGATTGAGATGTCTTGACGCACCTTCCGTACTTTCGGGCATTGCTGTATCCTATTATTATTTGTTTTTTTTTTCTTTAGAATATTCTCTTCATCAAAAAATAAAAAAAATAACTGTTTGAATGATATAAAAAATGAACTCGGTAAGTATTTTGGAACAAAACTAAAAATTATTGGAAAGAAGGCATTATAAGACTCCTGGAAATGTAAAATAAGCTTCGCAGAACAGAATAGCACAGATATTCTTCAATAAAATCTCGCTGTTTTCAAATTTTTGCTTGGAAGTTTTTTTCCCTCCAAAAAACGGAAAAACTTTTAAACCGGACAACCTAATATATTATGCTTTCATTGTTTTAACACTTTTACCCGGATTGTGAAATAAATTATATGCTTAGTATTTTTTCAAACTGAGTAAAAATGTATTCAGGCCTGGACTTGAGTTACCAAATTTTTCAAAATCGCGAATCAATGCATTTTTTAAAAGTATTTAACAGTATGATTCTTGAAACTGATATAAATCAAAGTCTTTTGCTAATTTATTCAACATCATTTTCGTTAGTGAAAAAAAACAAATCTTACAATTAAAAAAAAATGTTATTTAAATATTTTCTTTACTGTTAAAAAAGCATTTTTACATGCAAGATTTCAGTTTTATGCCTTCTAGAAATTACAATACTTTGATTTCCTAAGCAATTACTGAAAACGTAATTAAAATTCCTGGATAGAGTTTCATGCTTTTAACATTAATAATATATCAGATTTAAAAACCAGACTGTAATTATATAATTATGATTGACAACCTACTCATTTAAAAGTTTTTCCAGAACTATAAAAAACTGTTTTTGTTTTCTGAATCATTCAAAAATGCATTTATTACGAAAAATAAAACAAATTTCGTATATTTTTTTAGGAATATTTTTATTAAAACTCTTTTTTCCATTAAAAAATAATTTATACATTTAAATTTCCAGCTTAATGCATGCCTTTTAGAGATTATGCTGTTTTGATTTGCATAAGCTTTTACTCAAAATTTAATAAATATTCGTACACGGAGTTCTAACATTAATAAATCAGATTTAAAAATCAAAATACTTTTAACTAATTATGATTGGCATAGTTAGGTATTTCTAAATCTTGTAAAAGTTCAACTTTGATTATTTTCACCGACGTGAAAAACTGAATTTAATTAACTTAATAGGTCTCAGATGCATTAGTAAAATGTAACTGTAACATTAGGGTTGATTATGCGAACATTAAAATTACCAAGGTTTTAACTGTTAAAGAGAACATTTTAGTATTTCATTCCTTCTCGCAAGAATGTTTAACGAAATTAAGTAAATGAAGCGAGTTGAGAAAATGATTTCGGAACCTCTTTTATGGTAAAGGCAATCATACAAATTAAAACAACAATCAGAAAATGTAAAATGGAAGATTTTCAAAGCAATTAAAATCATTGTATTAAGCTATAATTATAGGGTATTAGTTAGATTAGAAATTGCTATATATGTAATTCTCTTTTTTGGATACAAGCCAACTATACAAAAATATCTTGGAATTGAGACATAAAAATAAACTAATGTACATTTAGCTGTAATTTTCAAAGTAAGTAAAAGTTTTTTCTTTTTTCCTTTTAATAGAAGAAAATTAAAAAATATATATTATAACAACAAATGAGTTCTAATAATTTTGATGGATTAAAAAATGCATTATTTTGAAAGTTCGCTAAAAACGTTATCTACAATATTCCATTTTTGTTAAAAATAAAGGCAAGAAAATACAAATAATGCGATATCGTCTGCTATCCGAAATAGAGAACAATTTCTATTATAATTCTGCTTGAATAAATTGATTTAATAATTTTCAGTTTACATCTGCTCATAAAAACATAACGTAAAAAATATATATACTACTTTATTCGCAATTTACTAAATATCCGAGTCTATTTAAAATGTAAATGAATGGATTGTGATAAACCATGGAGTTTTAGCACGGAGTATGAATATAAAAATAGAGCATATGCTCATACATATTTTTTTTGTCTAAAAACTACACTAATCAACTCTATAGAAATTGGCAATACTTGAAGGAATGAATTCTCTTAGAAGGGCAAGTGAGCAAAATCAACTTGCCAATAATGACAATCTCACAGAATTTGTATCCTAAATCCTCACAAAAAATGGAATTTTATCGACCCTATATCTTCATTTTCTAATAAATGTGTTTTAAATACAACGTCATCAAATCATGTAACCCGCCAAATTTACTTTTCATAATTTGCAGTTCATTTCAATTGTAAACAGGATTTTTTTTTAAATTTATAATAAGGAATTCAATAAATTTAATAATTTAAACTTTTTCTAAATATAAAATTGAATTAGGCTTTCTCAACCCTCACCTCCTCCTCCCCCCCCCCAAAAAAAAAAGAAACACTTAAAGAAAAGCAAATGCAACATATAGGATTACTATAAAAGCTAGTAGTTTTTAAATTAATCTAAAATATAGTCATTTTTATAAATATTAGTTTACAAAAAATAACTTATACCATTAAAATTGAAAATAACCCCACTAAAAACTATCTTAAAATTCTCTAAAGAAATTTCCACCTTCTACAGATTTTTGGGCCAATTGCCTTACAGAGTTTCTGTAGATTTTTTTTAGTGGAGAAGCTCATTAAAAAATAATAAAAGCGATAGGCCAGGAGGCGGATACACAAACCATCACCTCATCCAGTTAACCGCTGAAAGTCCAGAATTAGTTAAAACTTAATTTGCATGTTATAAAGCAACTGTTCTGCCAAATCATACACATATATATACGTAAATTTTCAATCTATTATTAGTTTAGTAATTTAACGAATTTATGGGAATTTTCCTTATATTGAATAAATTCGTAAAAAGACACAAATCGGTTAACACATTTCATAGCTAGTGAGACATAAAGGAAATTGAAAAATGGTAATGCTGAGGCAAAGAATTTATGCGAGAGCATTTATTTAAAGCATGGCAAATGTTGCCTCAAAGTTAGAGAATTTGAAGGTATATGTTGCAACAAGTCGTTTCCTTTAACTGACACTCTATCACACAAGCAATTTCTTGCAAAATAGTACTTTTTTGGAAACTATGCACATCTTTTTCAGCTGATTGCACACCGGCAGTATTTATAGGGTCATCTGATACAACAGTACGTGAACATATCCGAGGCATCCTGTTAGAGGAAGCGATGCGCGATGAAACTTCTTACATTTACAGGGAATAAAGGAGGATAAAAGAGGAAAGGGAAAGAGAAACAAAAATGAATGTTTTACCAACATTTCTTCAAGAGTTTATTAAATCTGTTGTAAGAGAAATTGTGAAACTTGCGGATGAAAGATTATCCAATAAACGATCTGTCGATTTCTCCCATATGATATTTTGCGATATGCTAGGATTAGTTATGAAAGATGGACGGACAGAATAACGATTATAGGTACTACGTATTTACATAATTGCAAACGTACCTAAAAATAGTGAAAAATTGTATTTAATTAATTTTTAGTACTAAGACACAAAATTTTCCTAAAAGAAAAAAAGGGCATTGCCTCAAAATTACAATATTTGTAAGTATATATTGCAGCAAGCTTTCCTTTAATCGGCAATATTCAATAAAAATTTTGTTGGACTATCACCAAGCGTAGCTAAAAAAATACAACTCCTAATACATTGGCATTTGAAGTTGAACATTATATACATGTACATATATATATATATATATGGTGACATGCTTTCTCTTTTAATCCATTCCTTTTTTCAATTTTAGTGTCTGTGGTATTTTATTTTATAAATGGCAACCTGTTTTCCTTTTTTAATCTATTTCAATCCATTTTTTAGCAGTTTCCAACAAAATTGAAAAGTGGTTATGCATTCGGTTTATATGTCCGTCTGTCCGCGCTCTAACTCTCGTAAATATACTCCGATTGTCATGAAATTTTTGAACGTTAATGACGTTTATCTAAGCACGAACCCTATAGAAAATAAAGTTTCTGCCATGATTAGTTCATTTACAGGGATAGTCTAAAGTTTTCCATTAGATTACGGCCTATGGGGAAAAATCGTTTCAAATGAATTTTAAAGGTGTTACACCTTGTCAAACATCTTCTAATTCATATGCATTTTCGAAGTGCACTAAAATATGTATTTTGTAAAGTATGCAGCGAAATGAATAGTTATTATTCATTTACAGGGCCACACAAAAGAATTCCAATGCATAATAATAAAGGGAGGAATTGTTTGCGACATATTTTAATTATAGTAAACGATTTCATACATAAGCAAATTGATATACGTTGCTGAGAAATAATATGAGTTATTTTCATGCATAATACGTAGTGCATAGCATTTACAGGGACGCACAAAACATTTCAAACAGTATATTCTATCCGAAGCCCTGAATATTATTTAAGATGGCTGTTGGATGGATGAAATACATTTTTAGCACTTTTCAACTTTGTTGGAAAGTGCTTATGCATTTGGTTTGTCTGTCCGTTTGTCCGCTCTCTAACTCTCGTAAATAAACTTGGATCGCCATGAAATTTTTAGATATTGTTGACATTTACCCTAGCACGAACCCGATTGAAAATGAAGTTTCTGCCATGATTAGTTTATTTACAGGGGTAGTCAAAAGTTTACTATTACATTACGGCCTATATGAAAAAATCGTTTTAAATGAATTTTAAAGATGTTATATCCTATGAAACACATTAAGATTTATACGCATTTACGAGATGCATTAAAATACGCATTCTTTAAAAAATGGGGTGAAAAAATAGCTATAATTCATTTACAGGGTCACACAAAATAATTCCATTACAAAATGGTAAATGGGGGAATTGTGTGCAACAAATTTTAATGATATTAAACTATTTAATACATAATAAAATTGATGTATATAGCTGAGGCTTAATATATATTATACGATACAGTCATGCATAATATGAAGTACATAGCCTTTACAGGGACATACAAAAGATTTCAAATAGTGTATTGTTTCCGAAGTACTGAACGTGTATCCGATGCTGGTTGATGGATGATTGAAATGCATTTTAATTATAATGTACGCGTTTAGGTTTCTCTAAATCTATTCATATTATATGGTGTGTATTAATACTATAGTTGATATACAGGGCTACCTAAAAGATGTCGCAAACCTTTCTGTATATGAGCTTAAATTTCTTAAAGGTGGTTTTTAAATAAATTATGCATTTTTACGCTGAACTGCATTCAATATACTAAGAAATGTTTGTAGAATATAGATAAAATGATATATGAGGGCCACGCAAAGAATTGAATATATGGATGCCTATGAATGATAATTTCTGAGAATGTGATTTTAGTAGTTTTTAGAATGTTTTAGCTTAAAATAAATTTTAGCTTTTTACTGACGTGTAATAAAGGTACAAGTTAAACTACAGGGTTAAACAAAAGTATTCAAGAATGTTTCCATCGATTAGTATGAATTGCTGAAAGAGAAATTTCAACCTGCTAGACATTTTCTTGACAAACTAAACTTTCTGATTATATAGCATATAGTATATAAACCGACATATCAAATACAGGGCTGTTCAAAAGTATTGGGATACATATTTGGTTATATACAGCAACTTTATTTCCCTAAATGACGAAGTTTTCTTAACGATTTTATGAAGAATTGGAAAGTGCTTCATAATCTATGCTTAAAGCATGATTTTCCTTTCTTGTTTAATTTAAACCTTACTAGAATTTCACTTACTGGATTTATTGTATGTGATACCTCTATTTTCGCATTCTTTAACTTCGTATTGCTAATGCGAAGATGAAACCGTACATGTTAGTTGTGGTAATCAAAGTAATTGGAGCCAGATAAATCTGATTTGTTTCTACAAATTTCCTATTTTCCATTCTTTACTGTGTTTTCAAATACATTTTGCACTTGTTATGGGGATCTGTTTCATAAGCTTTTGTGATGGTTTATGCATCATTTTTAAATTGAATAAATTCTTTTATTACTTACAAATTCACAATAGCGGTTTATAATTTGTAAGGATTTATCATAGTTATATATATATACATATATAAAAACATAAACACATAAATTTTCAATCTATTATTTGTTTAATCATTAAATGAATCACTATTTACGAAAATTTTCATTATATTGATTAAATTCGTCTATATATACAAACAGAATACAAAAGTTCATAGACATAATGAAGACATAAAGGAAATTGAAAAATTTTAATATTGAGGCAAAGGATTTATGCAAGTGCATTTATTTGAAGCATAGCAAATGTTGCCTCAAAGTTACAGTATTTGAAAATATATGTTGCAGCAAGCCATTGCCTTTAACCGACACTTTATCAGACAAGCAATTTCTGGCAAAATAGCGTTTTTTGGAAACTGTGCACATCTTTTTCAGCTGACTGCATACCGGTAGTCTTGATAGGGTCATCTGAAACAATAGCACGCGAACATATCCGAAGCATCCTGTTAGACGAAGCGATGCATGTGAAATTTCTTGCACTTATACGGAATGAAGGAGGGAGAATAAAGAGGAAAGGGAAAGAGAAACAAAAATTGAATGTTTTACCGACATTTCTTCAAGAGTTTATTAAATCTGTTGTAAGAGAAATTGCGAAACTTGCGGATGAAAGATTGTCTATTTAACGATCTGTCGATTCCCCCCCCCCCCCCCCGTATAATATTTTGCGATATGATAGGATAAATTTTGTGAGAACTGCGTTCTTGTAAAATACATAACGTAATATATAAAATTTAAGAAAACGGAAAACATTTCTGCATTTTGATTAGCAAATTTATCGAGAATATAAAAGTTACTAATTATCTCTAAGGTTATTAAGTTAGTTTTCTGGCCATTGATAAAATGAAAACAGATTTTATAGAATTACATGGTTGCTTAAGTATTTGCTTATTTTAGCCGGATTTTTTATAGATGCATAGAAATGCTTAGAAAATCGTTTATTATTTAAGAGTATATCGGAGGTTTGTTATACCATAAAGGAACAGAAAGTTAATTACCGACATTTTTTCAATAATTTATTAAATCTGTTGTAAGAGAAATTGTGAAACTTGCAGATGAAAGATTATCGATTAAACGATCTATCGTTTTCACCAAATAGTATTTCGCGATATGCTAGGATAAATTTTTTATGAACTGCATTCTTGTAAAATACATAACATAATACAGATTTAGTTCTCTGGCCATTGATAAATAGAAGTCAAGTTATACAGAAATATATGCTAGCATAAGTATTTGCATAATTTAGTCAAAGTTTTTATAAATGCATAAAGATGCTTAGACAATCGTTTTTAAGAGTTATTATTTTGAAAATCAGACAAAGTTTGATAGTTCTATCTTTTGATTTCTTTGATTTTTTTTAATCTTGAAGTAGATCAATGAAAAAGAAATAGACATAATGTGCAGCTTTGAAGTCCTGAATACATTTCCTCTTTCCTATAGAAAATATCAGAATTGAAAGTAAATTGAATAGATTCCTTTATTATTTATAAATTCACAACAGTTTTTTTTATAATTTGTAAGGGTTTATAATGGTTATATGTGCATTTACATATGTATATATACACACACATGAAACTTTTAATCTATCATTAGTTTAGTTATTTAAGGAATAATTATTATTTACGAGAATTTTCATTATATTGAATAAATTCGTACGTTTATATACTAATAGGATACGAAATTTCACAGCTAGGAAGTCATAAAGAGCATTGGAAAATGGTAATATTGAGGCAAAGTATTTATGCAAGAGCATTTATTTAAAGCATAACAAATGTTTCTTCAAAATTATAGTACTTGAAGGTATATGTTGCAACAAGACGTTTCCAGTAACCGACATTCTATCACAGAAACAATTTCTCGCAAAATAGCAGTTTTTGGAAACTATGCACATCTTTTTCAGCTGACTGCATAGCGGCAGTCTTGATGGGATCATCTGATACAACAGTACGCGAACATATCCGAGGCATCCTGTTAGAAGAAACGATGCGCGATGAAACTTCTTGCACTTATAGAGAATCGAGCAGTAATAAAGAGAAAATGGAAAGAGAAGCAAAAATGAATATTTTACTACCTATATAGGGAATGGAGGAGGATAAAAAAAGTTAACAGAAACAAAAACCGTTTGTTTTACCGACATTATTTCAAGAGTTTATTAAATCTGTTGTAGTAGAAATTGTGATAATTGCGGATGAAAGATTATCTATTAAACGATCTGTCGATTTCTCCCATATAATGTTTTGCGATATGGTAGGATAAATTCTGTAAGATCTACATTATTCTAAACTACATAACGTAATACTGAATTAGTTTTCTGACCACCAGTAAACAAGAGCAGATTATATAGAATTATATGTTTCCGTAAGTATTTGCATAATTCAGCGAAATTTTCTATAAATGCATAAAGATGCTTAGAAAATCATTTTAAAGAGCCACTTTAAAAAAAAAAATCAGACAAAGGGCTATAGTAATATTTTGATTTGCTTTATTTTTTTACGTTGAAGTAGATCATGTTTAATAAATAATATACAATTTTGAAGCCCTGAATAAATTTCTTCTTTCCTATAGACAATATCAAAGTTCAAAGTAAATTGCACTGAGAAAAAAAATATGCCGCCTTCAACTAGAATGAATAGTTAGTCACTTTCTGAATCTCTAAACTAGAAATATAGATGTCCAAACTATGCGAGTGGGGTAAACAACTAAGCTGAATAGGCGAAATGACTTGACATTTCTAGTCTCGTGTTTTCTAGGAGACGAAACGACATTGAACCGTTTCAGTAGCGAGAAATTATCGCTTGATTTTAGGAATGGTTTCTTAAGCTATAATTCTAGCTACTAAATCAAATCTATTGTGTTCGCATCTATTTGAAGAGATTTTTAGATAAATTTGACCACAAAAATATAGGAAAACGCGCTTGAATTCTCGTAAGAGACTCTGGAACTCTCTAAGAAATGGAACTAAAATTTATAGGGATGACATGGAACTATTTTTTCTAGAGCCATTACTTAGATTCTATATGCCAGTGCCATATTTTTTTCTCAGTGTGAATAGATTCCTTTATTGTTTATAAATTCACAACAGTTGTTTATAATTTGGAAGGGTTTATAATGGTTATATATATATATATATATATATATATATACACATAAATTTTCAATTTATCATTAGTTTAATCCTTTAATGAATCATTGCTATTTACGCGAATTTTCATTATATTAAAAAATTTCGTATGCACGTACAAATAGGCTATAAACTTTCATAGCTAGGAAGACATAAAGGTAATTGAAAAATGGTAATATTGAGGCAAATGATTTATCCAAGAGCATTTACTTAAAACACAGCAAATGTTGCCTGAAAGTTACAGTATTTGAAGGCATATATTGCAACAAGCCAGTTCCTATAATCGACACTCTATCAGACAAGCAATTTCTGGCAGAACAGCACTTTTTGGAAACTATGCACATCTTTTTCAGCTGACTTCACACCGGCAGTCTTGATAGGGTCATATAAAGCAACAGGACACGAACATATCTGAGGCATCCTGTTAGGGGAAGCGATGCGCGTTGAAACTTCTTACACTTATAGGGAAAGGAGGAGGATAAACAGAAGAGGAAAAAAAATGGATGTTTTACCGACATTTCTTCAAGAGTTTATTAAATCTGTTTAAGAGAAATTGTGAAATTTGAAGGATGAAAGGTTATCTATTAAACGATCTGGAAACCAAATTTTCTATAAATGCATAAAGATGATTAGAAAATCATTTTTAAAAGCCATTATTTTGAAAATCAGACAAAGTTTGATAGTTATATTATTTTAAATTGCTTTGTTCTTTTTATGTTACAAGTAGATCATATTTAATAAATGATGTACAGTTTTGAAGCCCTGAATAAATTTCGTCTTTCATATAGAAACTATCAAATTTCAAAGTAAATTGAATAGATTCTTTTATTATTTATAAACTCACAACAGTTGTTTATAATTTGTCAGAGTTTATAATTGCTATATTTACATATACATTTGTATACATACACACATAAATTTTTTAATCTATCATTAGTTTAGTTATTTAATGAATCACTATTATTTACGAGAATTTTCATTATATTGAATAAATTCGTACATATGTATATACAAATAGGATAGAAAGTTTCATAGCTAGGAAGACATAAAGGAAATTGAAAAATAGGAATGTTGGGGAAAAGGATTTATGCAAGAGTCTTTAATTAAAGCATTGCAAATGCTGTCTCAAATTTAAAGGATTTAAAAGTATATGTTGCAGCAAGCCGTTTCCTTTAACCGACACTACATCAGACAAGCAATTTCTGGCAAAATAGCCCGTAAAGCATGGTGACGTCACTGCAACGTCGTTGTGAAGTCACATTGTCACATTGTGACCATCGATTGTCGATGTGACGTCACGTGACGTCGATGTGAAGTCACAGTGACTAAAATGTGAGGTCGTTATGGCCGTTTTAGAGCTCTTTTGTGACGTTTCACAAAGTGGTCACAATGTGACAAATTTGTGAAAAATGTGTCATTTGTGACTAATTTGACATTAACATTGTGACGAAACTGTGACAAAAGCAACGATATTTAAATTACCCGAAACATGTTTTTTAAAGTAAATAACATGTTTTGAAGGATATTTATAAATTTTTAAAGATTTTTAAGAAAGTCACATCTCAGTCACAATTTGACGTCACTGAGTGGTGGCATTTTGGTCACAGATGTGATGTGACCAAAGTGACCATGCATGCTATTAGAGAGCACTTTTTGGAAACTATGCACATCTTTTTCAGCTGACTGCACACCGGCAGTCTTGATATTCTCATCTAGAAGAATAGTACGCGAACATATCCGAGGTATCCTGTTACGGGAAGTAATGCTCGATGAAACTTGTTACACTTATAGGGAATGGAGGAGGATAAAAGAGAAAAGGGAAAGAGAAACAAAAAGGAATGTTTTACCGACATTTCTTCAAAAGTTTATTAAATTTGTTGAAAGAGAAATTGTGAAATTTTCGGATGAAAGATTATCTATTAAACGATCTACCGATTTACCCTATATAATATTTTGCGATATGCTAGGATAAATTTTGTTAAGAAGTGCATTTTTGAAAAATATATAAAATAACATTGCATTAGTTCTCTGACCGCTGGTAAATAGTAGTCAGATTATATAGAATAATGTGCTTGCGTATGTATTTGCATAATTTAGCCAAATTTACTATAAGTGCATAAAGATGCTCTGAGAATCGTTTTTAAGAGCCATTTTTTTGAAAATCTGATAAAGTGCGATAGTCATATATTTTGATTTGCTTTATTTTTTATGTTGAAGTAGATGGTATTTAATAAATAATGTGTATTTTTGAAGCCCTGAATAAATTTCTTCTTTCCTATAAAAAATATCAAAGTTCAAAATAAATTGAATAGATTCCTTTATTATTTATACATTCACAACAGCTATTTATAATTTGTAAGAGTTTATAATGGTTATATATGCTTTTACATATGTATATATACACACACATGAACGTGAATTTTTTAAATCTATCATTAGTTTAATTATTTAATGAAACATAACTATTTACGAGTATTTTCATAATATTGAATAAATTCGTACATATGTATATATAAATAGGATAGAAAGTTTTATAGCTAGGAAGACATAAAGGAAATTGAAAAATAGGAATGTTGGGGAAAAGGATTTATGCAAGAGTTTTTATTTAAAGCATTGCAAATGCTGGCTCAAATTTAGAGTATTTGAAAATATATGTTGCAGCAAGCCGTTTCCTTTAACCGACACTACATCAGACAAGCAATTTCTGGCAAAATAGCACTTTTTGGAAACTATGCACATATTTTTCAGCTGACTGCACATCGGCAGTCTTGATAGGGCCATCTCAAAGAACAGTACGCGAACATATCCGAGGCATTCTGTTAGAGGAAGCGATGCGCGATGAAACTTCTTACACTTATAGGGAATGGAAGAGGATAAAAGAGGAAAGGGAAAGAGAAACAATAATTAATATTTTTACCGACATTTCTTCAAGAGTTTATTAAATCTCTTGTAAGAGAAATTGTGAAACTTGCGGTTGAAAGATTATCTATTAAACGATCGGTCGATCTCCCCCGTATGATATTTTGCGATATGCTAGGAAAAATTATTTTGAAGAAAATGAATTGTTCTGAATGTGCAAGAATTACATTCTTACAAAATACATAACATAATATTGAATTAGTTATCTGCCCACTGATAAATAGATGTAAGATTACATAGAATTATATGTCTGCATAAGTATTTGCATATTTCAGCGATATTTTCTATAAATGCATAGTGATGCTTAGAAAATCGTTTTTAGTACACATGAATGTATGCGGGTTATCACATAAAAGAACAGAAAGTTTGCGTATAACACTGATACAGAAATTCAGGGGAGGGTAAAAAAATAAAAGTCTCGGTGATTATAACAAATTTTAAAACCAAGGTTGTCTGTGTAGCTCTAATATTAAGAAACAATTTTTTTCACTGGAATGTTGTGCTTTGTTGAAAAGTATATAGAATGAATTGGCTATGAAAATGGAAAACAATTCTGCATTCTGATTAGCAAATTTGCTGAGAATATAAAAGTTACTAGTCGTCTTTAAGCTTATTAAACTCGTTCGCGCGAAGTAAGTGATGTTTTTAAAGGTCTTTGGCATTTGACAAGTGATAACATGTATTGATACTAAAAACTTATTTTTAGAATCATTTTTTCTTACTTTAAGAAATTTAATCAAGTGAAAGATTTATTAAGATGTGTATATATATATATATATATATTATTAAGATGTGTATATATATATATATATTCGAAAATAAGCTTATTAGACGGGTTGAACATTTTAGGCTTGTGAAATGCTTATGTATTACAGGTATTTCGTCAGTAGCGTAATTTGAAGTAGATCAGTTAGAACTGAGCTATTACAAAAATTGCTTAATTTAGATATGAGCTAAGGAACATAATAAATAATTTGTTAATTAAGTTGAATACATAAGTATG
The DNA here is from genome assembly GCA_964019185.1 of Maratus speculifer. NCBI lineage: Eukaryota > Metazoa > Arthropoda > Arachnida > Araneae > Salticidae > Maratus > Maratus speculifer. Next base: position 343,469,103 of record OZ025291.1, read on the forward strand.
TTATATGCAAGAAAAGGGTGATTTTGAGTAAAAAAAATTCTGAAATTAGGAATTTTCTAAAAGGTTACAGCAGTGTGCATGTGTGTGTCTTGAGGGGAGGGGGATGGATCTGATCATGGCGCTAATTACTTGTTTTTTTCGTGCTTTTTTGACATAATTCGCGTTTTTTCCGCAATTATTTTACGAAATTCAAGTTTTTTTCAACGAATATTTGGTGAAATACACGTCTTTTTGCGATCTTTTGACGAAATTTGTGTTTTTCGGGACCTTTTAACGGAATTTTTACGTTTCCTTTTTTCATCCTTTAACAAAATCTGCGTTTTTTGCAACTTTTTGACGAAATTTTTTCTTTCGCCCGCAATTCTAAGACGAAATTCGTGTTTTACCAGCGATTCTTTGACGAAATTCGAGTTTTTCGTGATCCATTGAAGAAACTGTCGTTTATTTTAAAATCATTCGACGAAATTTGCGTTTTTTCACGATTATTTACTGAAATAGGCGATTAACTTTAAGCTATCATGTCTACATGAAAATCGTTCAAAGTAACGTTCTCTTGTAAAATGTAAATCGTAAAAAACTAACGGATGACATTGGTAAAATTAATTAAATTAAAATAACGGACTGTTTCAAAATTTTACGATTTGTCGTGTTACACGAGGTATTCACCTGTAAGTACACAAAATTTGAAGTCTTAAACAGTTTTTGCGTACGGATTCTGTGACAGAAGGACAGAGACGAATAGGGTTTCGTTAGATGAGCGAAATCCTAAAAATAATAATCGCGTAGTTTCAAGTATATGTTTTTATTTATTCACCGGTTAAATCACCACTTAAATTATGTATCTTTTAATTTATTGCATTCCTAAGAAATCGAGAATACATTAAACATTGTCCGAGTAATAAGAATTCCTCGAAATAATGTCGAAGTAAATGAAGTAGAAATTCTCCCAGCTCCTTCTTTCGGATTCCGTCACTCCAAGAACAGATGGTTTGGTCAAGAGATTGTAGTTGCCACTAATTTCTCAATTATCCTTAATGCTGCTCTTGCTTTTATGAGTAGTACGTCGAAATCAGGTGCAATTATTACAGAAGGTTCTTATACTATCGTCATTAAAATAAGTTCAGAAGAAAATATCAAAGAGTGGAATAATCTTCAGTTTGAAGTACTAGTATTCTGATTGGACAAAATAATAAATAAATTAAAAAATTAGATTTACAATCAGCAAAGCTTTAAAGTCTTATTAGATATCAGGTTCAGTAAATAAATTTCCAGCAAATTGCATAATATACGAATATTTTTGCACATACTAACAGTAAATTAAAGATATTCTTTTATAGGCATCATTATAGTGTCCAAATGTTGACTGTTTTCATTTTTAAGAAAAACAAATGGCGACCAGTTTCTTTTTTTTCTTTTCTTTTCTTTTTTTTCCAAAAATATACAATTGGAAGCGTTTTTTATCATCTTGTAAAAAAAGTCAGATTGATAAGATTATTATTTTCAAAAATTTAAATAAAAATTATGAAAGTGATTTGAAATTAAGGGATTAAAGCTTTGAATAATTATACAGATTTCGTACGAGTTCTGGAATTTCAAGATCATGAAATTCCTCGGTACCAGTATATTCTTATAAAAAATTTCTCTTTAAATAAAGGGAAATTTCGTATGTTTGAGGTAGATTTCTTTTTAAAAAATGCCCAGTATTTCATCTGGAAAACCTGGAAAAGTAACGGTAGCTGTACAAATCCTGTTTTAATTACAAAATTTTATGTTTAAATAATTGGAAATTTGATATTTGGGACTAAATATGAATGAAGATAAAAAATATCTTGTCAAAATTGGATGTTGCTACTGAAAATTTAATATTCAGCCCAGATCTCAAAAACTTTAAAGTTTAATGAAAGAATATGATTGAATAATAGGAGACAATATTTTCAATCACCTGCTGGTGATATCATTTTATGTACATAAATTTGCTATAATTATTTTTTTAATTATTATCCAGAAGGTTATATATAAATGGCATAGTTTTTACCAGTTAATATAAGTTAAAATATACAGTAAAATCTCTGAATAGTGGCCACCTAGGGAGCTTAATTTGTCCGATACTCGGCGATGTCTACTTTTAGAGGTTAAACATATAAAAATATATATGTGCTCGGGATTGAAAAAAATGACCGTTAAATAGAAGTGTACAACATTTGGAAATCTCCGTTAGAGAGATTTTACTGTATTTATTCATTTAGAGTTATTGCATTTCCGGAAAAAAAAGAAAAAAAAAAAAAGAAACGGGAATCTAAAGCACCAATACATTAAATATGACCCACTCTACGAAATATTATCCGAGTAAATGAAATAGAATTTCTATTTTTCTTTCGGATTCCATCACCCCAAAAACATATGGTTTGGTCATGAGATTGCAGTTACCGCTAATTTCTCAATTATCTTTAATGCTGTTTTTGCTTTTATGAGCAGAGAATCAAGATCAGGTGCACTTAATGCAAGAAGTTTCTCTGCTGGCGATTAAAACAAGCTTAGAAGTATTTCTTGAAGGATTAAAGAGTGGATGAAACTTGAGATTCAAATGCTTTTATTCTCTTTTTAGGCCATCCAAAAGAAAAATAGAGAATTGGCTTTTCAGGGGCTGAAAAATAAATAAATTTAAAATGTCATAGCAAGTGTTATAATAAATTAAACTCGATTAAAAACGTAAAATAGTTAAAGAATATTTTTTTTAAACTTAAAATAAGTATAAAAGAGTTATGATTACAAATGTATCAGCTGTTTTCTGTAAACAACCAAAATGTTACTTTAAAGTGATGCAACACAAAAGTTTTTTAACTGCACATTACCAGGCTTCTTTTTTTAAATTTTAATATCTATGTTAAATTTTAGGACTGATCCTAAGATTGTTTACTGTTTCAAACCAACAAAAACAAGAATGAAAGATTATTTAACTTTGTATTATTATTTTTTTTAAATACGCATTTTTTGTTCAGAAAAAAATTGAACTATTTTTTTTTCTCTTTGTCACAAAAAATTCATTAAGCCACAGCGCCCTGAAGCAAAATTCTTAATATCTTTCTCTTGTTTTTTTCTTTTTTTAAGAATTTTTAATTTTATTTCATAGAAAATATATGGAAAGTACCCTGGGGGTAATAACGCCACGTTAAGGTTCTACCAATTTTCACGGCTCAGTTTTAGATTGTATTTTTCAAACAAATATATGATTTGATACAGCAACTCATTGACTATCTATATAAAAAAAATAATTTAACAGATATGTATTCATAAAATGTAATGGCGTGATTTCTTGACCAATGCTATTTGGCGTTATTACCCACCTATATGGGCAATAACGCCATGCAAACAAAACTATGAAATAAGATGGAATAATTGCATGTAGATTGCCCAATTCTAAAAACACACACTCTACAAACTTAGAAATTGACAAATTGCATTCTAAGCTATTGAAAATGTTCAATTTTTTGTGAAAGTGTAAGAAAAATAAAGATGTGTTGTGGGGGGGAGGATGAGGCAAAAGAATATCAGACCGTGAGGTTCTTTTTGCTTAAAAAGGACCACTTAAATAGAATTATTAGAAACATTGCACAGTTTTAACTGTGTTTATTTGAATCAGTATTTAGGATGTAGCTCGGCCACTGTAGGGAATCAACCGGGGTATTAATGCCAAGGATTAGCGTTATTACCCCGTTATAGTTATTGCGCTGTACATTTTAAATTACAAATTATCTCGAGAAGATATCCAAAATCTTCAACAACATTTTGAAAGTCCATGAAATGTACTACAACTTTTATGTAATTAACAAAGTATTTCCGGAGAAAAAAAATAGTCTTCATATCACAAAACGTATCTCGCAAATTTTAGATCAAGCGTTAATTTTAGTTGCTTGTAAAAACAATAAGACCTAAAAATGAAACAAATTAACTTGAAGCTGTTTTTTGCGATTTATATGACTCAAAACCCTTCTGCGCAGAGCACATGTGTGTCATTTACCAAATTATTTCATAATTATGCAAAATATTAGCACTTGGCGTTATTACCCCGCCTGGCGTTATTACACCAGACCACCTTATTATTCTTAAAAAAAAAAATACGTAAAAATAAAAATAAATAAAAGTTTAATTGTATAAAAGTAACGATTTACAAATAAAGACATTTTTTGCAAAAGTTATTGGGCAGGCCCAAAGTTTACTGATTTTTCATAGGCCGTGCTAATGATTTTCATACGTTATGGATCGGGATTCAAACCAAATTCGATAATTTCACTCAGTGCAGGTTTCTAGAAAAAATGCAATCCATTCCAGTTCGTTATAGAAAGAAGAAATCAGATCTGTCCGTATTCGGCACAAATAAAGTAGGAACCGCGAAAAGATATGGCGATACCTTGTCCGGACTTAAAAAAAAAAAAATAAAACTAGGACCCGGTCTGGAAAGATTAAACACCAGTCCCAGTCCGTCGTGAGTGTCGGTAATGAAAATTGGATCTCGCCGGTCTGTTGGGCTTCAGGCGCGGCTATTTTCTAAATTTTACTCTGTAAAAAATGTAAATTTAGGATAATTTACCGTGAATTATCTAGTAAATTTACGGAATATGTCACTTTTTTACATAAACAGTCAACTTCCGTAATTTTTGTGTTTTACGGGCAAAAAGCGTTAATGTAATGGCAAAGTCCGTTGATATAGGAATAATGTCCTTTTTTTACGGACATTGTCCGGAATCTCTGCTGCAGCTTTTCCACAATGTAAATGTATTTTGCATTTAAAATTTATTTAATTTGTGAAGTATTTTGTATTTTAAGTTTTTAAATCAAATGCATTTCGTATCGAAAATTAATTTTCCATTTTGACGAAGTATTAAGACTCGTAGATAAAGAAAACGTATTTAATTAAATTATTAAATTTCAAAATCCAGAAAGGGGCAACAGCCCCTATCTTTCTTGGTGCCCATGATTTAGGCGTAGTAATTAAGACTTGTTCAATATGATACCTCATATTCCTTAACGTTCCTGGGCGTAGAATATGATATTTTTAAAATATCTCTTCAGAAAATTGATATTTTTAACTTCTTTTTCTGAGCATTATTTTAAAAAGATATATCTTTCTTTCATTCTTTTCTTCTTTTCTTTTTTTTAGGGGGACTCGCGAAAGTATTTTAAAATGAATAAGTAATTTTAATATTTTAAATGTTAAAATCTTATCGAAGCTGATGCACTGCGAGTAAAGTTTTAACATTTCATATGAAATTAAGCGCATATTTTAGAAATATTTTGACAATTAAAAAAAGAGAGGCGTCCTTTAATAAGAGTACATGGAAAAAAAAGAATTAAAAATAGTAATTTCATGAGGAAATATTTTAAAAAGGCTAATGCATTCCACGCCCATAGGTTTAATATAAGCGAGAACTTGAGGTCTCTCATTTAAACACTCTTAATCCCTTGAAAGGTGGCGGGCTATATTACACCCCCCTTAATTGTTATCAATATCTGTGCCAGATTTTTAAATAAAGTTTTACACTTTGCCGGCAGTAAACTGTAAAATTGCATTTCGTTATTCTCAAATAAAATTTTTCGAAAATTCTGGCATGAATTCAAAAATACAGAAACACAAATACTTATTAATCATCACCTAAATCTCCCGCACCCCTCCTTTTCAATTTTTAAAGAACATTTTTTTTCCTTTTTGAATAGTAAAATTCTGCTAACAAATGTCGGATTATTTTTTACAGCTATTTTCATTAAACAGGTAAACTTTGTCTGCGCCTGTGTGCTTAGTTTTTCGTTGAGCGTCGTAATTAAGAAAATTTCAGCAATATATATACACATGGTGAATCACAACAACCTAAGTAACACTTTCCGAAACCATTATCGGGATCCAATTTCATATTCTAAGAAACAGCGAAACGATGAGTCAGCATGAATCAAGTCACGTAACGTCAAGAATTAGCAAGGATATTTTTAACGATCATAATCTTCGAATGTTCGTATGAAAAGTTAAGAAGACACGTTTGAGGAAATTTATGTTCTATTGTGCTTTTTCATGTAATGATGACGTTTGGTAAATTCTTTTCTGCACTTAAAAATAAACTTTAAATTAACAAAATTTAAACTTTAAATTAAACATCAATAAAATTTCTCGCATCCTCCTTTACTATTTTAATTTTAAAAAGGCAGATTTTTTAAAATTTCAAATCCTAAAATTTTGCTAATAAATGTCAGACAAACTTTGTTTACAGACATTTCTATTCGACAGAGAAACCATGTCAGCGCCTGTATGTCTGACTTCTCCTTGAAGGCCGTAATTAAGGAAATGTCTGCGATATATATATAACAAAGGGCGACTCACAACCACTTGGGTAATACTTTCCGAATCCATTACCGGAGTACGATTTCATATTTAAAGAATCACTAAAAAAAGATGAGTCAGTATGAGTCAAGTCACGTTACATCAAGAGTTCGTTAAAATGGTATCAACATTTCAATGAAAGTTCACCTGAAACATTAAATATTCTCGTTTATAAAGAAATTTATATTCTATTATGTTCATTGATATAATGGTGAATGTTGATAATTTTTTCTCCACGTTTAAAACATTAGTTTGTGAGGGAGTGACCTTTATCATAAAGGCACTTTAGTATTTCTGAGATCGTGACGTCAATAATTTAACATGTGTAAGCGTAAAAGCGGCATCTATCCTCTCTTTTACTTTTACTTTCTAGAGTGTGTGTGCTCTTTCGGATTCTGCAGTTAGCTCGCGGTTATTAGTAATATGTTAATGTGAAGTATCTCAGTTTGCAGCATATAAAAGCTTGGGTGTGAGTGTGTGGTGAGTGTCTCTGGCATTAGCCAGCGAGTGAGTATCTGTGGCGTTAGCCAGCGAGTGAGTATCTCTGGCATCGACATTAGATAGCGAAGTGCTAGGAAATTGAAGGTAGCAGCGGGCCTCCAGTGAAGTGTAAAGGAGTTTCGATATTTGACTTGAGAGTTGGCCGTGGTAAGAAACTTCATTTTGATTATTTGTGAATAAAGAATTACACACAGCCACGGGCTGTCTAATTAAGCTTTATCTAGCAGCTCAGCCAAGAGATAGTGAGAAGTATTAGAAGGTGCCACGATTGAGCTAGGCCGGAGCCTGTGAGTATGCGTTTAGCTTTTTCATAGTATTCTCAGTTGTGTAAAATTAAGACTTGCTCCACTTCCCTTCAGCCCTCATCATTTTAATAAACTTTGTTGTTTTATCTTAACTACTGAGTATGTCTGGATTTAACCTCCACCACGACCAACCAATCGTTACAAATGACACTCAACGTGTATATAACGTTACAAGTTTACTCATTTATTTTAATTTATATAATTATTTCTGAAGGATATGCTGTAGTTATAATATGTAATTCTAATATATTTGTTGTTCTAAATATATCCCCAATTCTTTTACATAAAAGTTTATAATAATATTACGTTTACGTTATAAAAAAAAATGAAATTTAGGTAAATCACGAAAAATTTCAAGGGTAAAATCTCCAAATTATCTTGTACTGTTTGTTTAATAGAAAGAATATATTTCAATTTAATTTAATGGAATGGACCAAAGTAAACCCACAAGGACCAAAACTGATGAAAGGGCATATTAAAAATGGTGACTCAATTCTATTTGATATTATTTACCAAATATATTACTGGAATCGCATTTCATACTTAAAAAAAATCATTAAAAATATCAATATGGCTTGAGTTACATTGCACTAAAAGTCAACACGAAATTTTAAAAATAATTTTTTTCAGAAAATCGAATGTTTCATAATATATACAGGGTGTTTCTAAATTCATGGTACAAACTTTAAGGGGTGATAGTACACATCAAGACAAACAATATTAAATGGGAAACTAAGGATCCCAAACGTCTTCCGAAGGAGATTGGCGCCATTAAAGTTTAGTGTCCAAAAATTCAAATGATTATAAAAAACAGAAAAATTGGTCGATTCGTTTGCGGTTTTCACTAAAACTATTCTTTATGTCATTATTGTCTTGAAAATAAATTATAAAGATTAATTTCAAAAAATGTCGATAGAGGGCGCTTTAGACTTTGGAGTAACGAACAACTATTTTCTACCGTTATTTTATGCATCTCATTAATTTTTTAGTAGCTTAGCCATAAACTTAAATTTTGAGCTCAAAATCTAAATCGTTGGGAGTGGTTAAGTAGAGCAAACTGAACTGTGGGGAGAGGTTCAAAATTCAAATGATCATAAAAAACAGAAAAATTGGTCAATTGATTTGTGATTTTCACTAAAATTATTCTTTATGTCAGTATTATCGTGAAAATAAATTATGAAGATAAAATTCAAAAAATACCGATAGAGGGCGCTTTAAACTTTGAAGTAACGTACAACTATTTTTTACCGTTATTTTTTGCATATCATAAATTTTTTTAGAAGCTTAGACATAAACTTAAATTTTGAGATGAAAATCTGAATCGTTGGGAGTGGTTAAGTAGCGCAAACTGAACTGTGTTCAATGGGGGTGGGGAGATTCAAATTTCAAATGATTTTAAAAAACGGAAAAATTGGTCGATTCGTTTGCCGTTTCGCTAAAACTATTCTTTATGTCAATATTTCCTTGAAAATAAATTTATCGATTAATTTCAAAATATACCGTTAGAGGGCGCCTTCAAATTTAGAGTAACCAACAACTATTTTTAATCGTTTTTTTTGTATCTAATTAAATGCTTGCAAATGCTTAGATTTAAATTTTGAGCTCAAATTCTAAATCGATCGGAGGGGTTAAGAAGCGCAAACTGAAATGTGTTTAGGATTTGAAATGTTATCCTCCCCACCCCTCGAACACATTTCAATTTTCCGCTACTTAATTACTCACAACGATGCAGATATTGAGCTCAAAATTTAATTTTGAACATTTACAAGCATTTAATTAGATACAAAAAATAACGGTTAGAAATAGTTGTTGGTTACTCTAATGTTTAAGGCGCCCTCTAACGGTATTTTTTGAAATTAATCTTTAAAATTTATTTTCAAGGAAATATTGACATAAAGAATAGTTTTAGCGAAAACGGCAAACGAATCGACCATTTTTTCCGCTTTTTATAATCATTTGAAATTTGAACCTTTCCACCCCCATTGAACACAGTTCAGTTTGCACTACTTAACCACTCCCAAAGATTCAGATTTTCATCTCAAAATTTAAGTTTATGTCTAAGCTTCTAAAAAAAATTCATGAGATGCAAAAAATAACGGTAAAAAATAGTTGTACGTTACTTCAAAGTCTAAAGCGCCCTCTATCGGCATTTTTTGAATTTTATCTTTATAATTTATTTTCAAGATAATACTGACATAAAGAATAATTTCAGTGAAAATCGCAAATCAATTGACCAATTTTTCCATTTTTAATAACAATTTGGAATTTGAACCTCCCCCCACAGTTCAGTTTGCGCTGCTTAACCACTCCCAACGATTTAGATTTTGAGCTCAAAATTTATGTTTATGTCTAAGTTTCTAAAAAAATTTAATGAAATGCAAAAAATAACGGTAAAAAATAGTTGTTCGTTACTCCAAAGTCTAAAGCGCCCTCTATCGGCATTTTTTGAAATTTATCTTTATAATTTATTTTCAAGACAATACTGACATAAAGAATAGTTTTAGTGAAAACCTCAAACGAGTCGACCAATTTTTCTGTTTTTTATAATCATTTGAATTTTTGGACCCTAAACTTTAATGGCGCCTATCTTTTTCAGAAGACGTTTGGGACCCTTAGTTTCCCATTTAATATTGTTTGTCTTGATGTGTACTCTCACCCCTTAAAGTTTGTACCATGAATTTAGAAACACCCTGTATATGTATATATATATATACAGGGTGTTTCGCTACCAGGCCGACAAACTCTGAGGGGTGATAGTAGACATTGAGACAAACATTGTTAAATAGGAAACCATGGGGCGCAAACGTCTTCTATAGGCCATTAAAGTTTGAGGTCCAAAACTTCAAACGATGATAAAAAACGGAGAAAAGGGTCGATTTGTTTGCAGTTTTCAATAAAATCATTCTTTATATCAGGATTTTTTTAGAAAAAAAATTTAAAGGTTACGTTAAAAAATTGTCGATAGAGGGAGCTTTAGAATTTAGAGTAACGAACAACTACTTTTTACCGTTATTTTGTGCATGGAGTGCAAGTTATATAATAGTTTAGTCTTTAACTTAAATTTTAAGCCCAAAATCGGAAACATTGGGATCGGATAACTAGTGAAAATTAAACTGTGAACAGAGGGGAAAATTTTAAATGCTCATAAACATTGGACAAACTAATCGATTTTGTTGCGGTTTGCGTGTAAGTCATTCCCTTGGTAACTATTTTATTCAAAGTGACGTACAGCTTTGATGTCCTCATTTTTTGATAGAGGGCGCTTCCGACATATCTGCGACATTTCAATGGCTTTACTCCTACGTGTATTACTACCAGAACAACATACTTCCAGGATGTGTTAAGGATGCAAAGACTACTCGGAATCACATAGGAATGTAACTTTGGAAATGCATTTTTTGGGAGTTACGGTTAAAGGAAACAGAGGAAAAAGCAACAGAAACAGCAGAGAAAGAGCAACCCATTAATGTGAACGAAAACAGTAAATTTAAATGTTTTACTAGAAAAGGTATTCAAAATTACGACCACAAATACTCCGGCAAGTTTGACAGTGCATGTAGATGGCGCTAAATGGCGCATGAACAGTGATCATTTTGAAGCTATCATTCGCGAACCGGTTCCAAAGGTAGCAGAAGGAAGTATTTGAACGATGAACAGCACGATTGGACTCGTCGACATTTTACCAATGACGTTTGCTGACACTTCAAAGTAACATATGGATAGCGGTGGATAGGTCGTGGTGGCCTGGTTCATTGGACTGCCAGATCGCCAGACCGATCATGTATGGACTTCTTCTGCTGGGTCAAGTAAAAAGTTGGGTGTATGAGACTTCCGTACCATCAGTTGAAGACCTCGCAGCTGATATTTCTGTAGCTGCCAGAAAGCTTTCTGAGATGCCAGGAATCTTTCAAAATGTGAGGAATACCATGCGAACCCACTATCAAGCATGCCGGATTACTTCTGGTCGTAATTTCGAACACCTTTTCTAGTAAAACATTTAAATAAACTGTTTTCTTTCACTTTAACGTGTTGCTCTTTCTCTGCTCTTTCTGTTGCTTTTTTCTGTGCTTCCTTTAACCGTAACTGCAAAAAAATGCATTTCCAAAGTTACATTCCTATGTGATTCCGAGTAGTCTTTGCATCCCTAACAAATCCTGGAAGTATGTTGTTCTGGTAGTAAAACACCTAGGAGTAATGCCATTGAAATGTCGGAGATGTGTCGGAAGCGCCCTCTATCAAAAAATGAGGACATATCAAAGCTGTACGTCATTTTGAATAAAATAATTACCAAGGGATTGACTTACACGCAAACCGCAACAAAATCGATTAGTTTTTCCAATGTTTATGAGTGTTTAAAATTCTCCCCTCTGTTCACAGTTTAATTTTCACTAGTTACCCGATCCCAATGTTACCGATTTTGGGCTTAAAATTTAAGTTAAAGACTAAACTTTAGTATAACTTGATGTCCATGCACAAAATAACGGTAAAAAGTAGTTGTTCGTTACTCTAAAGTCTAAAGCGCCCTCTATCGACAATTTTCGAACGTAACCTTTAAAAATTTTTTCTAAAAAAATCGTGATATAAAGAATGATTTTAATGAAAACTGTAAACAAATCGACCCTTTTCTCCGTTTTTTATCATCGATTGAAGTTTTGGACCTTAAACTTTAATGGCCCCTAGCTCCTATAGAAGACGTTTGCGCCCCATGGTTTCCTATTTAATAATATTTGTCTCTATGTCTACTATCACCCCTCAGAGTTTGTCGGTCTGGTAGCGAAACACCCTGTATATACATTAATGATAAAAATATAAGGAAACTGACTTTGCTCTGTGTTTATTTATACAATGAGGATTTTTGATAACTTTCTCTAAAAATATTATTTACCGCTTTATGTAGTATTTATTTTTTGAAAGATATTTAACATGCATAACGTATAATTCTGTTATTATAAATAAACACGTTTTCATTATATGTTTATTTATTTTATTTTTTTGAAATTCTTTAGTAATATTTTAGATTTTATTCGAGAAAAATGAACGTACATACACTGATTAGTCTTAAAAGTAAAAAATACTACACGTAACAGACGATTTTTTAAAAGTATATAAAGTACATTTCCCCCCTCACAATTTTATCATTCCGATAATTATCATGCATTATATTCTCAGATTAACAGAAAAAAGGGAAAAAAATTCCAATGCCTGTATATTTGACTTCTCATTGGACATATTAATTTAAAAATTAAATTAAAGCTCAAAATACTAAAATCAAAAGTACTTTTTTCTCATGATTGAGTTTTTAAAAGCACATTTCGAAAAAATGATACAAGCTTAGATATCAAGATTCATGTAGGAGCAAGATTTAAAATCAGATAAATGCCTATATTTTGCTGTCTAGCTCACGTTTCAAAAATATGATATAAATTCGAGTAAAAACTTCGATCAAAACTTCCCATGCACGAACATTTTCAAACTAATCAAAATAAAAAAAGCAATAGAGAAATTTTACAAAACATAAATATTAAAAATTCAACAATAAGCTTCCATAGGATTTTTTTTAAACGTAGAATAAGAATAGTTTTCCTTTTCTCGTGACGGAAGAAGGGGGAGGGGGTTTAGCTCCATTGAACTAACGTTGATAGATAATATTTTAAAACGTAAACTAAAAAAGAAAAACAGAACTAAATATTGTCTAGCACGGAAAGTTTAGCAATGTAGATCAAAAGTCCTTTTTATCTTTCCTCTTCGTGTTTCATTATTTTCAGTTATTTGCGAAGGATCGCTTTTATTATTTCTTTGTTTACTTGACAGAGGAAAATATATTTTTTAAATAAATTTGAAGATCCAGGGAGGGGCAATGATTCTTACTTACCCCCTTTGAAGGTACCAATGCACGTTATATTTATCGAGTTCCCTAGCTTTAAGGTTTGTGCCTGACTTCAGAGCACTTTAACTTTATTTTAAAATAATTAAAAAAGAAATCGAATTTTTTTCAAAAACAGCGATTTGAGGGTAGGGACATACCTTAATCTCTTCAAGGGTGGTGGTCATATGGTGTGACTACCTAATTTTAATTCGAAAATGACAAACGTCACCAACAATATATTTGTTAAGTCAATAAGTTTTGCTTTATAACGAAGGTGAAAAAGAGCAGGTTTTTATTTTCTAAAATATTGATTTGAAAATTCGACTCAGAGTCAATTATTTCATCATTTAACCTTTCACTGTCATGTTAGGAAGCTGCATTTGACAAAAAATTAGAATTTGTTGTGCGGAAATTTAAAAAAAAGAAAAAAGAAAAAAAAAGATGAAGCTAATAAGACAAAATTTATTTTTATTATTTTTACTGAATAAGTAAAAGCATTAATATAAAAAAAGTAGCAGAGTATTAGGCAGATAAAAGTAATTAATTTAAACTCTCTAAGCTGCAAAATATAGCAATATAATATTTAAAACCCCCAAATGTGTACACGCAGTACGTACCGTATAATATGAAATTTTAACTGAAAATTTGAAATTCAATTTTTCTTTTACTACTTTTCTTGTTATCAGACCGATATTTAAATTTCAAATATTTTTTTCCATAAAAATAGAAAAAATCGTGCAATGAAGGGTTAACGAACATAATTTTTCCGACCTTGAAAGGTTTAAATCCTATTCCCACCCTTTTCATTTTTAAATATTCAGAAGTAGGGGTGTAGTCGTAAAAATAACAGAGGATATACGCTCAAGGCAGAGAGTATACCACTAGAGTGCGTATACTATAACTTTCTTTCTTGAGAAACAGAGGGTATTCTGTGTTCCTTTAAAAAATTCAGATGGTACACTGTAAAAACAAAATACCCAAATTGGGTTGAAAGATTTTTGGGTACAGCATTGTTCCAATTTGGAAAGTTCAGTTTGTAGCACAAAATCGTTTTAAATAAGCCTGATTTTTAATGACATTAAAACAATTAAAATATCTTAGATAATATATACATTATACCTCAGAAATTTTGATTAATTTAATGTTAATAAAGATCTGCTCTGTTTTGAACCATTTTGGGTTATCTATTTTGGGAACAATACTCTACCATTTTGGAATCTTACTGTACCATTTCAGGAAAATTACTATACCCAGAAATCTTTCAACCCAATTTGGGTCTTCAATTGTTACTGTGTATACGGCGTATACCCCCGTATACCCTACACTACGTCCCTGGGCAGAAGTTTCTAATTAAAAATAGTGAAATTCTGCTAACAAATGCTTATGCCCACCTTTGTTTACAGCGATTTCTATTCAACAGGAAAACCTTGTCAGCGCCTGTATGTCTGACTTCTCCTTGGGCGTCGTCATTAAGGAGATGTCTGCAGCGCGTATTACAAAAGGGCGACTCACTGCCACCTGGAAAGTACTTTCCGATTCCGTTACCGGAGTTCGATTTCATAGTTGAAGAATGACTAAAAGAGGTGACTCAGCATGAATTGTTATGGCATGTTATGTCAAGAGTTTACTAGGGAAATTTTAAGAATAACTTTCATCAAACTTTATTATGAAACATTAAGGAGAGATCAATAGATTTATATTGTATTGTACTGGTTTTTATAATGAGGATTTTAATAAAATACAATTATTTTGAAAATGTTTGATTTAAAAAATATTGTATAAGAATTTCTTAATTAATTTGTAAACTTTTATTTAAACCTTGAATTTTGAATAACTATTGGTTTGTATTTAATATTTAAAAGATATTAAGTAATTACAACTCGCTTATACAATAAGGGTTTTTAGAAAGAGTGGTATGATTCAATTAAAATTCATATAAAAATTAGAAATAAATGTTCTAAAATTAATTTCTGGTGCTTTACATGTAATATGAAATAATTTAAAATGCATTAAAAATCTGCAGATACATTAACTCTTAGAATACATTAAAATTCAAGAAAACTTGATGTGTTATCGTCATCACAGGAATTTAAATATTGTTATTATTTTTCTTTGTGCTTATTTGATGATATCCTATGATTTTGTAAAAAGAGTAATTTTTCAAAAAACATTCAGTAAGTGATAATTATACATTATACTTACAGAACATGCTAAATAACGATGTTTTATGATACTATTTCTAAAATGTAAAATATATAGAGTACATAAGTACTTTTTTAAGTACGATAAGTATTTCGCATTTAATGTAATTTTAAATTTACTTAAATTATTATACTCATTTGCTCTTTTATGTAAACCCTTAAAAATAACTCGAAAATTTTCTAACTTATTTATTAGTTTTAATCAAACAATATTGAAATTTTAAAAATAGAAAGAAAAATCATATATAATATAATTAGCAAATATTATAATTAGCAAAAATTTAACAGAAGTTACTAATTAAAAATAATGAAGTTCTGCTTATAAATACTTATGATATATTGTTAAAATTTTGCTTTTGTCATGAAAGTATAAAGGAGCAGGTTTTTATTTTTTAAAAAATATCAATTATTTCATCATTTAACGAACATAATTTTTTTTTTTTTTTTTTTTTTTTTGCCCTTGAAAAGGCAAAATCGCATTCTCATGCTTTTCATTTTTAAATAGGCTGAAGTTTCTAATTAAAAATAGTGAAGTTCTGCTTATAAATGCTTATGCCCACCTTTGCTTACAGCGATTTCTATTCAACAGGAAAAACTTGTCAGCACCTGTATGCCTGATTTCTCCTTGAACATCGTCATTAAGGATATGCCTGCAGCACATACTACAAAAGGGCGACTCACTGCCACCTGAAAAGTACTTTCCGATTCCGTTACCGGAGTTCGATTTCATATTTGAAGAATGACTGAAAAATTTGATGCAGCTATGAGTTGTTAAGACATGTTACGTGAAGAGTTTACTAGGAAATTTTAAGAATGATTTTCATCGAACGTTATTATGAAACAATAAGGAGAGATGAATAGAATTGTATGGATTTTTATAATGATGATTTTAATAAAATACAAGTACTATATACTTTGATAGAGTTTGATTTAAAATTGTTGCATAATAATTTCTTATATATAGATTTATATTCTTATGAATTGATCTATATTGTATTGTACTGGTTTTTATAATGAGGATTTTAATAAAATACACTTAAATATTCTGAAAATGTTTGATTTTTAAAATATTGCATAAGAATTTCTTTATTTTATAAACTTTGTTTAAATATGGAATTTTGAACAATGTTGGTTTATATTTAATATTTATTTTTAATTATAACGCACTTTTACAATCGCGATATTTTAGAAAAAATGCTATGATTTAATTAAAATTCATAAATAAATGTGCTAAAATTAACTTCAGGTGTACAACATGTAATATGAAATTATTTAAAGTACATTAAAAATATCTGCAAATTCATAAAAATATTTTAGAATACATTAAAATTCAAGAAAACTGACGCCCGTATAATCGTCACCAACGAGAATTTAAATATTGTTATTATTTTTCTTTGTACTTATTTGATGCTATTATAATACGATTTTGTAAAAATATTTATTTTTCAAAAAATATTCTGTAAGTGCCTGTTATACATTATACTTACAGAGCATGTTAAATAACGAGGATTTATGAAAATATATCTAAAATGTACATTATGCAGTGTACATAAGTACATTTTTGTACACAATATTTCGCATCTTTTGTAATTTTAAATTTATTTAAATTATTACTTTCTTTTGCTCTTTTATGAAAACCCCTAAAAATAACTTGAAAATTTTCTTGGTTATTTAGTGGTTTTAATCTAACAATATTGAAATTTTATATATAGAAAGAAAAGTTATTAAATTAACTAAATTTTTCATACGTAGTTAAAATTGAACGACATTAAACGAACCTTTTTTTTTCTTTGAAGGTTTAAATCCCATCCCATCCTTTTCATTTTTAAATAAGCACAAGTTTCTAATTAAAAATAGTGAAGTTCTGCTTACAAATGTTTATGCCCGCCTTTATTTACAGCAATTTCCATTCAACAGAAAAACCTTGTCAGTCCCTGTATGTCTGATTTCTCCTTGGGCGTCGTTATTAAGGATACGTCTGCAGTGCACACTACAAAGGACACCTGGAAAATACTTTTCTATCCGTTACCGGAGTTTGATTTCGTATTTGAAGAATGACTCAGTATGCATGAGTTCTTAAGACATGTTACGTCGAGAGTTTACAAGGGAAATTTTAAGAAAATTTTCATCGAACGTTGTTATGAAAATTTAAAGCAAGACGAATTAGAATTATATTGTATTGTATTGATTTTTATAATGATGATTTTAATAAAATATATTTAAATACTTTGAAAATGTTTGATTAAAAAATATTGTTTAAGATTTTCTTTTATACAAGGGTCGAAATGGAGAAATTCACAAACCGGAACGCTATTTTAAAATTATTATTCATTTTTTTTTCTGCTGGGGGAGAGGGTAGATACAATCAAATTTATTTTTAACCATATAAAATTAATTTAAGAATTGGGAAATTTTAAGAATAACTTTAATCGAACATTATTATGAAACATTAAGGAGAGTTGAATATTGTACTGGTATTTATAATGAGGATTTTAATAAAATACATTTAAATATTTTGAAAGCGTTTGTTTCAAAAAATATTTATAAGAATTCATTAATTATCTTGTAAACTTTCTTTTGAATCTGGAATTTTGAACAATGTTGATTTATATTTAATATTGAAAATTATTAAGTAATTATCTCTTTCTTGAATTATAGCTTTCTTCTTATTATTTTTCTCTTATCTTAAGCGATTATAATTTGCTTTTATGATCATGATTTTTAGAAAAAATACAATGATTCAATTAAAATTCATATAAAAAAATAAGAAATGTACTAAAATTAATTTTATTTATATTTAATATTGAAAAGATATTAAGTTGTTATATTTTTCTTCTTCTTATCTTAAGTAATAGAACTTGCTTTTATAATCGTGATATTTAGAAAAACAAATGCTATGATTTAATTAAAACTCATACAAAAAGCTCAAATAAATGTACTAAAATTAATTTCAGGTGCATAACATATCACATAAAATTATTTAAAATACATTAAAAATATCATAAAATGCATTAAAATTCATTTAAAAACGCAAAATGTTTTCAATCAATGGACAATAATTGAACTATTGATACCTACAAACAATAATTGTTAGAAGTGCTTTTTCGGTAGTGATATGCATTTGTAAATTTAATTATTTTTAACATGTTACTTAATGCGTATAAATTCTGTAGATTCTATACTGGTTTACACAAACGTTTTTAATAACTTTCGTTTATTGTAAGAAATTGCTGAATGCAAATTTTTGTCTATGCTATGCACTTAAAGGAACCAACATACAGCGACTATGTAGTATATATGCTTATCCATAGATCATATGCAGAGCAACACACAATAAAATATATATTTTTCCCGACTATTTATGATATATTCATCGTAATAGCAATGTAGCATGGTAATAGGGTTTTCAAATGCATCATGTCTTTTCCAAATTATTCATTTAGAAATCATCTTTCATCTTAGTAAACGTGTTTTTGTTATTTTTGTTACAGTATTTTGAATGCGTTGGAAAGTGCTTCACAATCTATGCGTGTGCATGATTTTTCTTTCTTGTTGTAAAATTAATATCTTTCATTCTGAGATGCCAATAAATATTTTTCAAATTGAAATTGGTTAGTCAAGAAGCGTTAAGGCTTATTTTGAATTTTGTTTTATTTTTATTATGACTATGGAACTTATTTGACGGTTCCGAAACATGTCAATGTATTTTATTTTTACTATAACACTTTTCTTAAGAAAAATTAAAATTGTTATTAAAATGTGTATATAAAAGGTGAATATTTTAAAATCTGATGATTTAATAATCAATTGGATTTAATTAACTTTTCATCATCAGCGTTAAGGCTGTTCTTAAATCAAAAAGAATAACTTTATGACATAAGATTTAATTTATTTTTGTTCGGAAATGCATGAAACTAGCAGGTATTGTTATTCAGAAACTATCTAATCATACTCATCCCCCCCTTTTTTTTTTTCAAAAACATTAGATTTTTTAGAAAATAGTGTCAAAGTAGGTATTTTGAACCGAATTTCTGCGCGAAAGCTGAATAACCATTCAAACAAGAATGAAAAACGTGTTTGCCATGTGATTGGTTAAAAAAATAGAAATTCAATTCGATTCTAAATTGCATCCATGGTTAGGCTTTCCAATTTTATATCTTTCCGTTAAAAAATGAATTTGCAAATGTGTCAAAATGTTTTACGCTTGTTGAGCAGAGCAGTTGAGAACAGTCTTAAGAATTTTATTTGCATCGAAAAGCGAATTCCAGTCACTTTCCTTTAAAAAACCTCCAAAGGATCTAGCCTCAAGCATTATAACGAAAATATTTGTGATCTGACCATCATATGAATATACAATTTTCAAGTTTATTAGGTTATTCTTAATTTATAAGGAAATATTTAATTATGCATGCTTCAATATTTTAAGGCCAAATTTTATTATGATGTGAAAGCATAAATTATATTCAACAGTTTACCAGCTGCAGTCATTTATTGAAAATTCCTTAAACTTCAAATATTTTCTGCGGAATTAAATCCTAAACTCCAATATTGAAAATTATTCATCCTCGCCTAAACATAATCGCCTCTAAACCAAAATTGTAACAGCAGTCATCTGCTAAACCATTATCTCGCATAACAATTCAATTAATCCCGATCCTATATCAAACATTCTCTAATACCAGCAACCCCGATTTCAGCGCAATCTCTTAAACCCCTGAATATAAAACAAACAAAACTACCATAAACCTATAATCGGCTTATGCGCTTAGAAAATTCAGTGATCATTAATTATTCTACTCTGAATGGTTTGCTCCAATTATTGCTTTGATTGTTTAATCAGACGCAGTATGAGCACAGTTACTTGTGTTTAATTTGATGAAATTTTCTGCCCTATTTTGAATTAGCAAGAGAAGTTGAATAATTTATTGTTAGTATTCAGAAATATAATGTACGATATTGGTAAAAAGTTAATAATCAGAAATAGGAAGATACTGCTAAAAAATAATCAAAGGCTATGTCCTATATACAGGGAGATTCTATAGTTGCAAAAATGAAATCTCAAACTAATTTAAAGGTACAGTTTACTCAAAATTAGCTAAAAAATCGTTAAAAAATATTAAATGAAACCCTGTTACTTGTTAATATTTTGACACCTCATTTTTACCCGTATGGCAATTATATCGGAGATATTGTAAAAATTCTTAATACATCCAGTGTAATTTTACACACAAATCAAAACTTTAAATGGCTTTTTCTCCATGTTCATATTTGCTTCACTCCCATGTTTTAAAAAACTAATTTTTATTTTGTATTTGAGCTAGAGATTTTAAACTTTTTGTACATGTTCTTTATTATGTATGTGATAAATTATTGCATATAATTAGCCTCAAGGCTTTTTGTTAGATTAAAAAAATAAAAGTACATCAAGATGTGTCATACTTAATAGTTTTACACTGTATATATATAAGTAAAACAAGTATATTAAATGTAATATTAGGTGTATCCAAAAATCCATGTGCAGTTTTGTGTAAAACGCCATCGAAAATATTTTTAAAAATGAGCTAGATATCAATATTTTTAAAAAATAGTAAGAATTTAAAAAAAATCAAATTACACAAAGATATAAGGTCAAAATTCTATGATTTAGATAAAATATATAAAGCGTCTCACTACAAGTCAAACCTGGCTATTCCTTCATAATTGCAACATTAGTGAAGATATTTTAATAATTTTTTTTACATATTTATTCCACTTTGTAAGAAATAGGATGACATCATGATAATTTTGGGAAGGGCTCAACATCTATGTGCAAAAAATATTGAGTCAAATGCTCCGTATTTCGGAATACACACTGGTCATCATAATTAAAGGATAATGAGAAAAAATATGATCACTAAGTTAATTTTGCAACTGATGCTCAATGCAGCAAATATTTATGTTCATTAAATTCTCTTGAATAAAAAACTGTATTTCCAAGCATACGTCGGAAATATGCAAATTTGGTGATTTACGATGTGGTGCACAGTGAACGTATGTTGAAATTATGGTCTGTAGTGTTATTTAAAATAAATGCGCCGTCTGAGTTTGATCAGCATTCATTAGATATGGCTCAAAGGCCATAACTAATAGGTGAAAGTCAGAAGTGGAGAATAATTAGTAGAATCGAGGGAGGTCAGACACAAATGACGGTCTCACATCAAGAGCTTCGAGCCGCTTTTTAACCACTGGATTTATTGATATACAACCTGCTCAAGGAAGATCAAGAACAAGAACTGTATTCAAAGAATCGTTTTCTGTCATT
This sequence comes from Maratus speculifer, assembly GCA_964019185.1. Taxonomy (NCBI): domain Eukaryota; kingdom Metazoa; phylum Arthropoda; class Arachnida; order Araneae; family Salticidae; genus Maratus; species Maratus speculifer. The sequence goes on from OZ025291.1 coordinate 343,490,644, forward strand.
GTCGTCTCGAAGAAACCGCAATGCGACTACAGGAGATTTGGTTTCAGACCTTCATGCTGGTCAACACGCAACAGGAACACGAATTAGCCGTTCTACTGCTGAACGAAGGCTTAACGAGAGAAGACTGTATGCGAGAAAACCAATAATTGATTTTCCACTCCCTCCAGATTCCAAAGAGGCATATTTAAACTGTTGTCAGAGTAATGTTTAATGGAGCCTAGAAGACTGGGATTGAACCGAATATTTCACGGACAAGGGAAGGCAAGTTATTTATTCCTTTCCCTTTCCAAATCAAAATAAGTTTAAAACCAATGTTACTACATCAGAACTCGACAGTAAACAATACTTAGGCCTAGTCTTCTTGGTTGCATTAAGCATAACGACGAAAGCAATTTAAATGGGCTTCTTTGGAAGTTAGAGTGAGTGAGACACTAACTATCAGTTTTCTCATTTACAGCCCACCTTTGTTGACCTCTGTTCGGCAATAGAACGGATAATTTAAGTTCCTGTGGTAGCCTAAAGGTCTGAAATCAAATATGTTGTAGTCGCTTCGCGGTTTCTTTGAGACGACAATGACAGTTGGTGAAATGGTCTTCGGAAATGATCTTCGGATAAATTTGTTTCTTTTGGTCTCTTTTGACCAAGCTGTTTATCAACAGATCCAGTGCTTAAAAAGCGGCCCAAAGCTCTTGAAATGACACTTTGAGGGATATTCAAATCTTGAGAAAACTCCACTTATGTTTGACCTCCTTTGATTCTACCAATTATTCGCCACTTTTGACATTCACCCAAATGATGTCTTTGAACCATACCAATCGCTTTCAGGTACCACATTCATTTTAAATAACCCCACAGATCAGAATTCCAGCATACGTCCATAGCGCACCACGCTGTTAATCACTTAATTTGCATATTTCCGACGCTAATGTATGCAACAATACTATTGCTTACAAAAACATATTATATGATACAGTACATATACAGTGCTAATATTATAAAACATATGTATAAAACTGTATTATTTAATGACTTTATCATCATTTTACAACTTATAATATTGTTATTGTTACATTTATGTGCAAATTGTATATACCACACTGACTTCTGTCGCGCGTTTCGAATGGATTCAACCGTCAGCTAAATTATGCAGTTTTTCAAATGACTTTCAATAAAGGAGGTGAATAGGGGTGTTTATACTCAACAGACTTAATTCCTAGTCTGGGAATTCATTTGCAGGAAGTAAATGAAAAAGTCAATTCCTTAGTGAAATAAAACATTTTTTTTTTCAAATATTAAATTGAAATTTAAAGGAGAGACATTCATGGAAGGAACATTGGTTTTACATTCATTGAAAGATTAAAGTTGATTAAAAAATTATTTTTTCAGAAATACATTTAATAGCTTACTTAAAACTTAAATATGCATGTAAATGTTAGAACATTTACTCTATTTCCTAATTTTTACTACCCAGTGACCGTAATAAGTTTTTTTCCTCTTGAAATAACACAAATAACGCATTTTGGATTGAAGTTCCCAGTGGGAACTGAATGGGAGCGATGAACATGAAACAGGAGTTCCTTGCTTATAAATTGAAGATTTCCCGTGGTATTTCTTTCAATCCCGTAGTACTTATGGAAGACTGAAATTGATAATACATCAGTATTAAAAAACCTAGATTAAAAATGTTTATCTTTTTAATCAAATCAATTTGTCTTTGCAAAAATATAGCACAAATCAAAGGAATTTAGATTCGGTTAGTTAGCGCTACAACATTAAATCACAACTGTATTTAATCTTTTTAAAGCGAAGAAAGTTAAATGATATCTCAGTTTCTAAAGTAAATATCTTTACATGGAAATTAATGAACCCCATAAATTCATTATTAAAAGACCTTTTGCACGCATTTCAATGCAGATTCGCACGAAACCATCCGAAAAATTTTGCAAACCAGCCGCATTACTTTTCCAACGTTATCGATACTCACGAAACTTTCCGCATTTCGCTTTTATTTCCGCAGAGAATCTCTCTTTCTCGCGTTAACTTTAAGTTCTGGTAGGGTGTAAAATGAAAGACTCTTACTGGGCCATTAGAGTCGCCGATTAGTGGACCACTTAGAGGCACCTGGGCTGTTTTAATAGCCCTAGCTTGCGGCGGAAAAATTTCCTTGCAAAAGATAATGAGTTGGAGAGAACAGATGAGTATATCTTTAATATGCTGAACTTTCACTGAAGGGTGATGATGGAATTTAGTTGTACATGCGTTGGTGATATTTTTTCTTTAAATCGTGCCCTAAATACGAAAGAAAATAAAAGATAAGAATTTTAATTAAAAGTTTTATTAGATGCCCAACTACGCGTATTAAGCGAATTTATTCTAAATATTTATTTTTTCATTCTAAATTTTTCCCCTTACACTTTAAAATATCTAGACTGCTTAAATTAGAGTGTAATGTATCCCCATTCTACACAGAATAAATAAAGAATTTTAAAATCTCTGTATTATGATTCACATAAAATAGAGTAAAAACAGCTTAAGAAATTAAGAGTTTATAATAATTAAATAAAAACGTTTAGAACGTGCATTTTGCAGAGGAACTTTTTCTACAACAAAACACCAAAACTAAAGAAAATACAAAAATGCAGTAGATAGTATAAAGCATATGTTACACATACTACAAAAAGGGTTGAAATTACAAGTTTGTTTAAAATAGACAAACATAAAAGTTTTTACTAACAAATAAACGGAGATTATTATTAAAGTTATTGTTGCATATAAAAAATGAGTGATGTCGGGCATTTTTTATTACGCTTTTTTGTTACAGTTCAGATTATCCCCAATAAGTGGCGCTGATCTGCATAAAAAGTATTAGAACGCTCAAACTAACGAATAAAAGTGTATATTCATTGAGTTTTTAACATTCATTTGAACGCTGAGATAGAGTGAGAAAAAGTTTTGCGGATTGAAAGCGTAAAGTGATTTTGATTTTGAGACTGAGCATTGCGGTGTTATTTCGAAACTAAGACAAGTAAGTGTAGTGAGAAATTATAGACTTTACAGATCAGTCTCTTGAAAGAATAAATTCAATAACAGCACATTTAATTGTTATTGAGTTTTAAGACACCCTGTACTGTACATATACAGCAAATTTTGGATAATTTTACTAACTTTCTCAAGAGTTAACGTGTTAGTAAATACTGTTTCATTCAGTTTATTCTTTCTTATCAAAATAAATGAACAGTTAAACCAACGTTCTCTAAATAAGGTAGAAAGCCTTAACACGCTGTGACGTCACGAAACGTCACACAAAGGAAGGTAAACAAAGGGGAAAAATGTAACTACTTGCATGTTTCGATTTCATTGGTTCGTACAATTATTAATTATTGTTAGAAAGTAACATGAATAATTCCACGATCTAACAAAATCGAAACATTCAAATTCTTCAATTTTTCCCCCTTTGTTTTGCCTGCTTCGTGTGATTCTTAGTGATATTACATAAAAGCGTGTCAAAGTTTTTTTCCTAACTAAATGGCTTTTGCCGAACTCGATTAATACGAGAAGCAAGGGAATTATAAAAGTATGCGCATTAATCACTACTCGCAGCACCCTTGAAATTAATGACAAAAACTACAAAGCATGAACATAATTAAACTAATTGCTACTATTAATTGCTTTACTTTTCTCAGTGATAAAATTAACTTAACATCATAAAGTTAATGTAAAACATTAAGTCGAATTTGGTGAGAGACATTTTCTTCACACAAAATCCCTAAGGAACTAGTAATTCCAAAGGATATGAATAGCTATAGAATAATGCAAGCTGTAGAATAATGCAACTAATCACTTCTTTTCACAAGTTTTTCGGGAAAAACTTGGTTAACAGTGCAATATTTTTAGCAATTTTCTATAGCTCGATGGCCTATATTCTTTTCTTTTTAACCACGCAATAAATGGTTTCAAAATGAAAAAATAGCTAATATAACTCATAGTCTGGAAGTAAGAAAAAAATAACAAAGGTTAACTTCTATGCTCTTCCATTTCATGACTTATTTGTACATATTACAAAAGTATTGCATTTCAAGCTTCTTAATCTCTTTATTCTTTCTTTCAGCATTGATTATCCCAAAACAATTCTTTGCATTTTCTTTGGTGGCGGGTCTCATTAAAGGTTTAAATTCTTCATGGTAAAACTAAAAAAATCTTACATTTTGACAGACAGTTGTAATGTAAGCATATTATCGCTGATGTAAGACAGATGTAATGCAGGCATATTATCATAGTGTTTGATAGGAAACATATTTTTACAATTATATTCTACTTTTCATTGAAAATCACATGTAAAAGACAAGTAATCAAAAATCAGACGTTTACCATTAGAAATGAATAAAAGCTTTACTTGTATTAGCCATGATACCGCTTTTATTGCAGTAAAAAGCGTAAAAATATTAATGAGGCTTAAATGAAAAATTTATCGTACAACTTGCTTGTCTTAACTGTACGAATTCCAACTGTACCATAGTAATCAAACAATCTATTGTGCAACATTACAGTTGGAAATTCGTCCAATCACAAGATATTGTTTCGAAAAAAAAAAAAAAAAATCTTGGAAATAGAATATTTCTGTGATGTACAGAAGTTGTTATTACAACTATCTGATATGTAAATATTGTTTATTGCACACAAGCTAATTTTCGATATATCCTAACAAATCGTCTGATTTGTTAAGCATACAATTTTCTTAATGTTGTTATTGTCTATCATTTCTAATCTAAGATAGAATTCCTACATATATACTAAACACTCTTATCGTTGTCCAATACTTCATTCCTAAATAATTTGTTTTCGAGATATAGTTCATGCTTCGAAAAGCTTCAAATATTGCTCTTCATCATGTTAAACCCTTTACTCTAAAGTAGTAATTTAAGAGTTTTAAGGTCCCCCGGGCTTATAAGTTACATTTAAAAAAAAAACTTTCCCCAAGCTATGATTGAGTAAAACAATAAAAAAAATAATTTTAAAAGTTTATTTTTGTACCAACAAAACTTTGAATTTTATGAAATTTCTGGTTCTAAAAGCAAAATACCCGACTTTTGTACTTTCGAAATTCAATGTACTCATCATCAGAAAATATGCGAATGGCTAATATTACTTTCCTGTTTTAGTAACGTAATTCCAAAGTTCTTAATTTTAAAGGAAGTCAGAAATAAAGTTATATTACCGTAATTTCGGGTGTATAAGCCACAGATCAAACAATTCTTTTTCGACCCAGAATTTTTTAAGAAACAAATATAACTAGTTAGATCGCCGTAAATATTTGTCTTCAATCACTAAATAAGTTTTCTGGGCCAAAAAATAATTGTTTGATCCGCGGCTTATACACCCGAAATTACGGTAATCATAAATAAGTTAACAATAGTTTTCCTTATAAATTCTATTTTATTATAAAAACGTTTGAATAAATTTTACACTTGATTCTATCTGAGAATGAATTTTCACACACAGCACCTGCCACATTGGAAGAAAATGGGATAATAAAATAGAATGAGGCACGCACAATAATATAAAGAAATAAGAATAGCTTTCGAATCAATTTATATTTCCGAGTTAAAGGCGAAGAACGGTAAAGAAAAATTGTAACGATCTGTTTCCATGCAATACACGCATATGAAACGCAAATGTTTCATTTATTACGAGCTTAAATCTCCAAAAATAAGGATTTTCCTCTTTAAAAAGCGTGAAGTAAGATAATTAATCTTATGGTAATAGAGCATCTACATAAAAGAAAGTCTTCGTAAGAAAGTCTTAAGAAATATTGCCGTGAAAATGAAAAGGGAAACCTTTCTTAAGCGATATGAGTTAGAAGGCTTATTTTTAGCAGGGATAAAATTCAATTATCATAAGAAATGTATTTAGGTTTTAGAAAAATAAGAGTTAAACAAGGTTAAGTAAATCTGAAAATGCTCATATATTATGTGTTATGACTTTAACAAAATATATCTTAACTGGATATAAAGATGGAGAGATAAAATTAAGAGTTATATTTGTTTGAAATAAATTCAAAAAGAAATATTGAATATATATGCTGTCGAGTAAATGATAACTTATAATAAAAAACCTACTTTGTTAATAAATTGCTGTAAACGGTCTAATAATTTAATCGTTTTATAGAAAATGGTTAAATAACCATTGTTTAAAATTACTCTGACCATAATATTGACCATATTATGGTCTGAAATTACAGCTATGAAAACGTTTTCTATAAAAATATTCGAATGGCGAGGCAGAAAAAAATCAAATTTTTTAATTGTGTAATTTTATTTTCTTGAAAAAAATTACAAATACTTAATAATGACAGCATATTTTAGGCATATTTAATCTTAGTTTATATTATTCAATTATTTAATAGGTTGCAAATTACTTAGAATGTCAACAGCGATAATTTAGTTTCAATCTGATATTAATACACATGTGCAGCTAGGATTGTTACAGCAATTATATTTTCTTCAAAAGTCAAATTAAGTTGATGAGCATTTAAAGGCAATTTTTGAAACAGCCAAGGGTTTCCATTTTAACAGAAAAATTTTACAATTGTGATAGATCTTCTATTTCGCGCGTTTATGTTATGCATGTGCATATATAAGTGCTCTAGCAATCATATTTTAATCAAAAGTCAAATGAAGTTCATGTGCATTTAAAAATAATTTTTTAAACAGTGAGGCTATTATTTTAAACAGAATAATCATGTAATTGTGATAGATCGTCTATTTCACATTTTGTATGTTAACGTGCTTGTGCTGACATGATTGTTCCAGCAATTATACTTTCACCAAAAGGCAAATTAAATTCATGAGCATTTAAGGGCAATTTTTGAAGCAGGCAGGTTATTATTTTATACAGAAAAAAAAACATGTAAATTGGGATAGATAGTCTATTTCACGTTTTTATACATGGTCAGCTATGACTGTTTAAGCTATTATATTTTCATCAAAATTGAATTCACGAACAATTAAAGGGAATTTTTTAACCAGCCAGATTATTATTATTTTTTTTTACACAGAGAAATTTTATATTTGTGATAGATCGTATATTGTGATAGATCGTGTTTATGTTCATATGCAGATGCAGTTATCTTTGTTCCAGCAATTATATTTTCATCAAAAGTCAAATTAAGTTCATGAGCATTTAAAGGCAATTTTTGATACAGCCAGGTTATTCTTTTTAATATAGAAATCTTGTAACTGTGACAAATGGTCGACTTCACGACTGGAAATACTACATGATGTCAACGGTTGATATGGTTGTGTGGTTTGTTTGTGATAGTCGATTATCTGCACTAGGGATATAGGCAATCCAAAGTTATATAAGGTCGTCGGGGAAAATTCAGGTTGATAACGAGTTTCAGAATAAGGTAGTTACTTCGAAATAATGTTATTGAAATGTAAGGGAAAAATTTATTTCCAGCATGATTTATGTTATATTCATCCAGCCTAAAACTTGTCATATGCACGCTGATATACAAATGCTCTCAGAACAACTGATATCTATAATCATATGTACTTATAATACTGAGTGCATTAACTATAATATTACTTTTTTTTGTAAAAAAAAAAGAAAAAGAAAAAGAAATCAATAAATATTTAAGAGTTAAACAAGAATAACAGCAAAGCAAAATAGCAATGACGATGCGTTTCCATGCAGTACACGCTAGTGAAACGCAAATGTTTTATAAATTATAGCCTCAGATCTCTACAAATATGAAATTTCTAGTTTTAAACGCGTGAAGTAAGATAATTAATCTTAGGGCAATGCAATGTACATATATAAAAAAAAATTTCTGAAAAAAATTACTATGAAAATATAAAAATAAATATTAAACTAAGCGATATGATTTTTTCTTTAACAGTAAAAATTCGGCTATAATATGTAATATTTATATTTTAATGATACTTAATATAAATAAGACTGAAAAAAATCTATAAAAAAGTCTTTTTACAAATCATAATTAACAAAATGTATCGTAATTTTAATTAAAGATAAAAAAAGTAAAAGTGGGTGAATCTTTTATTTGAAATTTAATTCAAAACGAGGGATTGGTGATAAACATTGTACAGTTTCAAATTTTGAAGACAGTTTAATTAATATAGAACACAAAATTGTGCAAAGTCTCATAACTTCATTTTTTATAGAAATTTATATCAATTAAAATATGACGAAAAGATACATTCTGAGATAATAAAATTGATGCAACTTTGACCAGGTAGTATAACAAAACATAAAAAAAAAAAAACAGATTTTAACTACTGATATAATTATTGTATTTACATGCGGTTTGCAATATTATAATATCTTAAAATATGGAATATTTTTTAAATCTAAAAGTAAAAATATAAATATTTTGTGTCATGGGCCACTTAAAAATTACATTAGCGTTTTCTATGTAAGATGACATGGAATTGGGGAATTTTCTTATCGATAAAGTGTAGCATTATATATTTGCATGTGTTAAATTCTTAAATTACGATAAAATTGCACAAAATAGGTAGTCCTAGTTCTTTTTAACACTCTCTTATTTACACAAACATAAATATTAATAAAAATACTATAATATATATTGATTAACAGCGATTCAGTCACCGTAAATTAAATCTCTTACGAAAGTTTTGAGCAGAAATGATAATTATTAATTTGGTTTTTGTCAAAAACCAGTTCTATCAGACACGATCTTTTATCGACATAAAAATATTTCGACAAGTCTAAGAATCAGGCATTTGATTTAAAAAGTCAGATTTCTTATTCGAAAGATATTGTTTTAATATTTATGATAGAAAATCAAAAACTTTAAAAAATGTTTTTAATTATTAAATACATTAAATCCATTAAATAATTAAATGAGCTGGTATGATTTGATAAAGTAGAAAGAATTTTTTAAAAGCACTATTAAAAATTTAATAAATGACCAAGGCCTTTTGAAATAGAGTCTTGCATCGGGTTGAATTGGCGTTACATTTTTTCGTTGAGTCTCCGGTTGACTTCTACCTTTTTACCTGTGGGTCGGCTTAATATGTTGACACATTGATTCGGGTTCGGGTTGATTTTTTACACTTGCAGGATGTGTTCGGATTGATCCGATTTACCCAAAGAATGTTCAAAATATTTTTCAGGTTAAAAATCTATGTACGATAAGAACTCCATAATTTTTTTTCCCCCAAAAGGCAAACATCTCTATTTAGCGAGTATTTTTTACTTCCTTAAATTTATATATGTGAACGCTTATGTCTCTGAATAACGAAAACCTCTCAATTTACACACACGTAGTATATGCATGTGTACAAAAAGTATAAAAAATACGATGCATGTATTTTTTTATTTATCAAAAACAATATGTTGATACTAATTTTCATATTCCGAATGAAGAAGAAATAGTTTTTCAAGAAAGAATAAGCCATGATCGCGTTTCTTTTATTTACACAATTTATTTCTCATGCATTAAATTGAATATATACTTATGCATTTTCAAATGCGTATTTATTTTGAGATGAAACATACTGGAGATTAAAATTTTTGTGAAAATTCCAACAACTTAAATGGCAAAAATACTATACGTGACCTCCAAGAATTTTTCTAGTGTAAACCCGACCTGCAGAAAAAAGAACATTAGATTCATTCCGAGCCGAAAAAACATGATTCAGGATAATCTGGCTCGATGTTTGACTCTGCTTAACGATCTTGAATTGTCCACTATTCAAAGGTTTTACTATATTTAAACATTAAAAAACATAAGTATGTTCATTATTGTATGTGAAACATTAAATGGTTTTAGAGATACAGTTGTAGATTATTTTTCATAATTAAAAATGCATTAAAACATGATTTACTTTCATTTCAATGTAGGTTGAGGTTGAGTTGTGGATTGAAATATTGCGGGTTCGGGTTGAAATATGGTCGGGTTGCGATTTGCAGAAAGTTATTTTTGCGGATTCGCATCGAGTTACTGCTTGAGAATTTTTTTTTTTTTTTTGTCTGATTCGATGTAAGATTCTATTACAAAAGAACTAGTTTTTCTTTTTCAGACGAAGAGAACATGTGCTACTACTTTGAAAACAGCAGCAAAGTTTTTTTTTTTTTTTTTTTTTTTTTTTGCATGTATTAAATGCTTCTAATAAATACATACGAGATGTAAGATATTAAGGAAAATAAATAAATTATTAAATAAATGCTTTAATGGAAATAAACAAGAATTCAAAAAAGGAAAATTAATTATGCAAGCAATATTCTAACGTAATGTAAAATTATATATCTTGCTTGTAAAAATAGAATTTTACGCATTATCAAATCTTTTGAGGAGTAGGAAACCTTTGGAAAATAATACTAATATGAAATATTTCTACTACAATTAAGGATTTAAAGAAGAGTTTGTTGTTAACATCAAGAAAATGAAATTCAGAAAGGAAGAAGAATATGTCTCGCCTATCTTACTCGCAGAATCTTAATGACATTTTGTAAGATTTTTGAGCAAATTATCTAGAGATGTTAAAATTTAGTAATAAATTTATGTTGTTATATATAAAAATTCATTAAGTGTGAATGAAAGGCATACCATTTTAAGAAAGACTATTCGTTAAATTTAGAATGTGTCAAATAATATTGTCACTGAAGATTAATGTTCAGCTCAGTAATAAAAATCAAAACAGCGAGGAAAGAGAAGAAATTTTATATTGTTCATACAGAGTAAAGTGGAACTTTTGAAAATTTTGGAAAACAAATTAAAGGATAGAGTATGTTAAAATATGGTACGCATATAAATTTATCTTTGTTAACAAGAGCGGACGCAAGTGTGTTCTATAAGGTTTGTGGTCTTTCTAAATCTGAAAATAATAAAGAGTGGCTTGAAATATTGAGAGAAAAAACCCATTATTTACCATTTCCTCCCTTTGCTTAACTAAAATTAAATTCACGAAATAAATAAAAAGGCTACATTTAATCTATGATAAAAGAAAAGGGTATATTTAAAATTTACTCTTTATAAACTAAGATTTCAGGATACACATCACTTACTTGAAATCTGACTTCCATATATTACAAATTATACTAAATTTGTTTTTAGCCCAAACTAAATTAATAAAATTATCCTTGACATTTAACTATTGCCACAGAAATTATCGTAAAACTACTCTAAGCTGTTTCTGAAACTGCTTGAGCGAAAGGTTAATATAAGGCTAAATTAACTTATAGGATGCAGTTTCTAAATCAATATTTATAATATAGGATAATTTTAATTAAAATTCATCCGTTCAGAAGTCTCTAGAGATAATATTAGGGTTGTAAACGAAACAAAATTTAATACTAGTATCGCATTAAATGGGCTGTATATGTGAAAATCGAAAAATTCCGCGATACGTGATAGTGATGCTACCAAGATCACTTAAACAGCAGGATAATTTACATATTATTTATAAGCCAACACTGATAATTCAGATTTGGAATTAATGTGCTTACACCAGCTAATTTTAGCTATAATTAAAGCATATAACTCTAGTTTAAATATTTATAGTTAGAATAATTTATCCCAGTTTTAATGTACAGAGCATTAAAATACATTTGACCTGTGTTGATATAATTTGCAGCTGCAATGAGATTTTCACGAAACGCCAGTTACGCTGTTTTCATTTTCAATTTCTTCATAAATTTCTGAAATGTTAATTATATAAATAAATACACAGATGAAACATTTTATTAAAATATCGTTATTGAAACAAGAAGGTTTGGAATTCATTTTATTTCAAAAGATATTACTCAATTTTGGTCACATTGTTTCAGGAAGACAATGTGAAAAAATGACGAGTATCCAGAAAGATATTATGAAAATATAGTGACACGAAGTATCATATTCATATACATATGTTAAACTTTTAAAATTCTAACTTATTCGAGTGAAAAGCACTATAATTTAAAAAAACTTCTTCTTACTTAATTTTACCGATAAACTTACAAGGGGATCACCAAACATGGTGTTCACCAATTTTGATGAATTTAAAGTACATTGTAGAATTCTTATATCATATCCCTAATTATCTTGGTCAAATGATTTTTTCATATGGGTCTTAGATTCTGAGATTTTGGGTGTCAAAGTTCAGCATATCTTTCAAATACTCATTAGTTTTCAACCTTCACTGAGTAACTCGTGGCTTGAATACAGAGCGGTCGCCTATCACACGGATGACCCGCGTTAATTTCCACACCTGACATACTTTTCTTTTTTAACTAATCTTGTATTATGACGCTTTACAGCATTTAAGCATGGTTGTGAATTGATAAAACTTTAAACTGATTATTTTTTTAAACATTTTCTTTCAAAATATATTTTCTAAGTTTATTTATTTATTTATTTATTATTATGAAAACTTTTTTGTGACATTTTTGTTGGCGGAAACTATTTAGATTACTTTGTGTTTCATTTGTGAGGATTTTGTTTTTCATAACATTATTTACCTTTTTATACTTTAAATACTAATAATGGCTCAAATAATGCATAATATTTTATTAGAAGAAACATTTCAAAATGAATATCTTTTAAAAATTTGGTTTGTTTTAAATATTAATGTATGTCAAATAATAAAAAACAAAAATGTTTATTATTTGGCATTGAAGTTTAGTAAATATGGAATTAATAGATGGCATATACAAAAAATATTCAAACGGAATATTCATGCTGAAAATTTTTCTATACAAAGCATAACAGCTTATCTTGTATTTGTCTTCAAAATAAGATAAAATATATAAATAAAAAAATTGATTTATTCATATTTATTATGAAAGTCTAGCTGACGACTTCTTATAAAAACTATAGTCATATATGTATGCATCGTAAGTTATGTTATGTGGGAACAGTGGACGAATTTTTAATTCCTAGTTGACCATTTTTGCTGTATTTTTTTGTTAGAGTAAAAAAATACTTTGAATTATAATTTGTCTATTATTATTCATCCAAAGTTAAATACGTTTGGCAGTTTCACATCAAAATTATTTTTATAATTTGCACGAAATAATACATTTTCATTTAAATTTCCATAAACAACATGCATATACTAAAAATATATGATGGTAAGTAATAATGACAAAAGAATAAAAATAAATAAATAAATAAATAAACAAATTAAAAGAATTAAAATATCGAGATAAAATAACTTAGATTTTTGGTAGCAGACATGTTATTTTACAGGTGAGATAAAATGTAAATTTTCATTTAAAAAAACCTTAACTGTGCATATTTTTAAAAAAATTTTAAAAAAGAAAAGTTTTAGAAACTTATAACTGTGTTTAAAAATCGTAAAGTGTCATATTATAAAATAAATTAAAGTCAAGAGATAGAATCGAACTGGGGTTATCCGACTGGCCTCAGAGCGCTCTTCATTCATGCCAGAGATTACTCGGTGAAGCTTACAAAGTAATGAGTTATGCCAAACTTTGACCTCCAATTTCTCAAAATCTAAGGCCGATTTGAAGAAATCCTTTGATCAGAATAATTAGGGATATGAACTCTACAGTATGTTTAAATTCAACAAAATCGGCGAGCACCATCTTTGGTAAACCATCTTGTTACTAAATATTAGGCTGAATAGATGTCACAATATTTTGAGAAAAGGAGTGTAGCATTATATTTAACTCGTAATACATATAGTAGGGTGGAGCGAAAAAAAATTTTTTTTTGAAAATCAAAAACGGGTAGGTGCCAAAAGTTGCCTTTATACTAGTACATCAACTGTGCGAAATTTTACCGCTGAAAAAAAAAAATGGCTTGAGTCTGCGCTTTTGCTCCAAAAATCGAAATTTTGGGTAAAATTTGTCATTTTTTGACATTTAAAAAAAAAAAAAAAAAAAAAAATCCTACAGAGCTGGTTAGTATTTAAAAGTGTTGATTATACCTTTATATTTATCTGCTTAACATATTTAAACTATAAAATAATATCTGTAGTCTGTGTAATTAGAGCAAATATGACAACTTTTTGTGAAAAATCAGCGTTAACCTCTCTATTGGAGCATACAACGAAATGTTGTTTTGAATGCATTTCTTACCTAACTGCCTTCAAAACTACTGTGTATGTAACTCATAGAGATGGTTGCATTATCCCACCCGTCTCAACCACCCAATCATCTAGGACCAGTGTTTTATTTATGTATTGAATTGTTATTTTTTTCCCGAAGACGAGTATAAGTTTTCTATATATCAAAGTAATTTATCTCTTCTTTGTATTCACTGACTTTGGATGATTTGGATCATGCTGGTGTGACCTGCTGCATGTATATTTTTATACCATGTATAACAGAAGAGAAGCTGAGTAATGCATTGGGTATGTTCTTAATTGAAATTATTCAGCAGTCTATTGTCTTCATTAAAATTTCATGCAATTAGTACATTATGGTTGGAAGTTTTGTTATCACAGCATTCTTTCAATCAATTACATTTTTGCCTAAAAATTGATTGTACGAATTCAATTTCTAGTATGTCATCATTTATTGAACCTATTACATTGAATATATGCTGAGAAGCTAGCTGTTTAATATTATGACGATCGCCACAGAGGATTGCAAACAAAATTTGCATGTAAAACAACAATATTTCTAAAGAAGTTTTAGTATGCTTTATGTTGTTTCCTGTGTTGTTCCGTAGTCTAGTAATTTCTAATAAGATTTTAGATCTATTATTTAGGTGTGTAGTACATTTGGTATAAAACATCCCGCGGTATAAACTTGGATTATACATTTTGTGAATGAACATATAGACGCTGATTGACAGTCTGTGCTTATATAAAGCGGAAAATTTTATTAACTTTATGAGCTGTCTTTTGTGTGAGATGTTTTCTAAATTCCTATTCCCCATTCTTTCTGAGAAATAGCTTTCCTTATGAATTAGCTTTGCAATCCCTAATGTCGAAGTGAGAGCGCGACGCGTAGCGTCGCGCTCCGACAGAAATTTCTAGTCTGTTCTGAGTATTTTTTTCTCAATTTGAGAAAATAATTTTTCAAAATTATTCTCTATCTAAAAAAAAAAAAAAAAAAAAAAAAAAAAAATCAAAACAATAACTTAACAGGTGGTAGAAGATCATTAATTATCTCTGATATTGTGATTTACTTTTTTTTATGTATGTGTATATGTGCACACATAATATCTTTATTCTTTGACCTCTTCAATTATTAAATTTAAAATCCTTAAAAGATATTATTTAATTAATTATAAATTTTTATTATAATTATACTAAAGTATAAATTTATTTTAATTATTAATTTTTAAATTAAAAACATATTGTTACATTATAAAATATTAAATTAGAATTTTTTTTAGTTCTATTTTTGTAGTTGAAATACTACTTTATAGTTACATTAAGTTTAAGTGTACTCAATCCTTATCTAAATCCCCCCCCCCTCTCTCTCTCTCTGAAATTTGTACTTCCCCACCTTTTTTTCCAGTAACATATAACATTTTTGTGCACAAGTGAATAGTACGCAGACAAAGATTTTCCTTATTGATCCGGGGAATCCATGTAGCTTAGAACGTTTTATATCGACTTCTCAAATAATTGACGCAGACGAAATTCACTGGAGTTGAAGTAGCGAATGATTCAATATTATACACAATTCTACGCTTACCCCATGCAAAATAGTTCACAGTGACAAATAAAATTCTCCTAATTTTAAATGAGCACTTATAGTCGATTAGAATCCGTGGTTACCCTCATAAAGTACTATGCATTATAAGTTTATGCCCAGGACATTTCACCATAAAATGTTGTCCACTCATAAAAAGGGGATCTAAAAGTTAATAGGAAATTACCTAGATACGAAAACACTTAGAAAACGGCATAAAACTAACGCAAAAAAAAGTTATTTACAACAGCGGTTGCTTTACACATGGAGAACAAATTTTCATTGCAATTCTCTCTGACGATCACCATCACATGAAACAGCTCGCTTCTCAACATATAAAAAATGCAAAAGTAGAATAAATGATGGCATACTTATAGTTGAAATATCTGAAATCATCTTTGAAGCAAATCATTACGTAAAAAAAAATACAATTGACTGAAAAAATGTTGTGGTAACAGAACTTCCAATCACTATTTACAACTGAATGTAAGTTTGATAAATATAATAGATGGCCGAAAAGCTCCCTTTAATAATATTCCCGTGCATTACTCTGCTTGTCCTTTTTTTTGCATAAACTGTAAAAATATACATGAAGATAGTTACAGCAGCACGTGGATGCAAAGAACATATGAACAAGGTGGAAGTATCGAAAACATGCCAAATTTTTATAAAGAAAATCACAAATCAATGTATAAATAAAACACTGTACTAAGATGATCGAATAGTTGGGCCGCGGGTGGTATAGGAAATATAGCCACCTCCACGACGCATGTCCAAGGTAGTTTTGAAAACAAGAGCTGTATTAAAAACAACAATTCGTTGTATGACCCAATAGATTGGTAATGCTGTTTTCTTCCTAAAAGTTGTCTGTTTTGCTTCAGCTATAGGGAATAAACATATTGTTTTATAGTTTAAAATGTTAAGCAGATAAATATAAAGGTCTAAGCAACACTTTTAAATACTAACCAGCTCGGTAGGAATTTTTTAATTTTTTTGAAAAAATGTCAAAAAATGACAAATTTTACCCAAAATTTCGATTTTTGGAGCAAAAGCGCAGACTCAAGCCATTTTTTTCAGCGGTAAAATTTCACACAGTTGATGTACTAGTATAAAGGCAACTTTTGGCACCTACCCGTTTTTGATTTTCAAAAAAAAATTTTTCGCTCCACCCTAACATATAGGTAATTACATAGAATACATTTTTTGTGTGTGAATTTTACAAATATATATTTCTCATACTTTAAATTTTTTCTTAAAGATATTACCTAAAATGCCTATTTTCACTTTTGTTTTTTTAACTGTTGATGTATGTGTCCATTCAAATCATAATAAATCTCAGTGATAATAAAAAATAATGTGGTATGCTTGAAAAATGTGTTCATTTACTAAATAATCATTAAATATGTTTTAGGAACAATTAAAGTAATTATCTGAGATCAAAAGTATTAATCAATTCAAATCACATGTGCACTAACTGCAACGACAATGCCTATTTGAGATAAATGAAAACTCAAGAAAAATGTCATCACAAATATTTTACAAGAGTTGGAGAATACTAATTTTTTATGGGAAAAGTTCTGCAATGAAAAGAGTACCTGTGAAAGATGCATGTATCTGCAAGATAAAAAACCAAGAAGGAAAATCAAATGTAAAAAAGTGGATAGAAGTATAATCCAGTCTTTCCAATTGCCAGTCACGTTTAATCAACCAGATATCGCGTTTTACCGCAATAGAATAACAAGACAGCTTGTCCATATAAAAAGGATTAATGTTACCTTCTAGACATAAATTTTATTTGAAAAATGTGGACGGCTTGATAAAAATGATAAATGAAGTGTGACAAAAATATGCTGGCAGAAAATTACATAAAGATGTTTACAAAGATAGAAACCTAGAAAGCTGTTGCTATTGATTAAACGTCTTTGAAAAAAAATATTCAATAATTTCAATAACGATTAATTCATTTTGTATCCTGTGGATGAAAAACTGTGTCGCTATAAAGTTTGTAAGTCGCATTTAAAGAATAACAGCTAAATCTACATGGAAATATTTATGTTAATATGTTGAAATAATGTAAAAAGTTTAGTAATTGTAATTTTGTTGTATTTCTTTTAAACTTGTTCATGCAATATGATTAAATAAAAAAATATTTTGTTAATAATAATGACATATTTTGATGATTTCGTAGTCACTTATACAGTGTATTTTACATAAATTCTCAAATATAACGGGCATTTATTAATGTGAAGGATGTGACTAAATTAGCGAAAATAATATGGTATCTCTCGTTATCTCTCACACTCCCAAAATTTTAGCTTATAAAAAATAAAAATAGAAGTTTTTTTTTTTTTTTTAAAGTTAAACTGGTTTATGTTTAGTATACATTTAATGGTTGATTCCAGGCAAAAGAAATAAGAAAAATAACGTAATTAATAAAAAATGTATGATTTTTTTTTCTTTCTTTCTTTTAACTTTTCAAACCAATATATATATATATATATATATATATATATATATATATATAAGGTATTTGTACCCTATATGGACAGGGCTCTCAATATGGACACCCCTAATATTTTTAAAGGTAATAATTTTAATCGAGAGATGGCTCAATATTTTCGCGAAAAAAAGCAGTTGAAAAGATAATTAAGGCTGGAAAGTGTAAAAAAGCGCGCTATTCGCTATTTATGAGGAAACCTGTTGTTTCGAGATGAAATTTGTTGCTTCGAAATGTTGAAAAGTGGAGTATTTTAGAAAGCTAATAAAACATATTTTCGATTGCTATTGCATATTTTGCTTAAAAATATTTTCCTTATTCATTTGTTACTAGATTTAGTAGAACTACGCCCGGTTCCCAATATGGACAGCTTATGTCCCCATCGACTACAACTGTAAGAAAGAAGAAAATTCAACGTTGCCAAGCAATAAATTGAAAAGGCATCAAAGTGGTAAAATCTTTGTTCAACAAGATGCCATTCGAACAATCTCCCCAAAACCTTCCTCCATAAAACCCTTGCAGAAAAATAAAAAAGAAGCCCCCCCCCCCACCAGTAGGATATCTATTGGTGAAATCATAGGCACCAATGGTATGACTTCCTGAACAAAAGAGAGCTGGTACTGCTTCTATTGCAGTATTGATGCTTTTTCAAACATGCGGCCATGCATCACATGTGATGTTCATGAGGATTATATGGGACTTACTGCCCATGGTGAAAAAGTTTCTACTTGTCCATGCTGTGAAGACTGGGTAATAACAGATGTAAATTCGCAGACAGATTCGCAGGCCGATTCTCAATATGGACACCTTATGTCCCCATCGACTCCAACTATAAGAAGGAAGAAGAAACAACGTCTCCAGGCAATAATTTTATAAGGCATCAAAGTGGTAAAATCTTTGTTCAACAAGATGTCATCTGAACAATCCTCCAAGGACAAAAATCCTCCAAAAATCCCTTGCAGAAAAATCAAAAGAAGCCTCCCCTAAGTAGTGTATCTGTTGGAGAAATCGCAGGTACAAACGGTATGACTTCCTTAACAAAAGATAGCTGGTACTGCATCACATACGGCAGATATGTCCAGGTGGACTGTGTGGGACTTACCGCCCACGATGAAGAAGTTTTTATTTGTCCATCCTGTGAAGACTGGGTAATAACAGATGTAAATTCGCAGACAGATGCTATAAAGCTAAGTAAAACCAACAATATTATTTCATAATATTAGTAACTAAGGGGCTTTGTATGGGTCTTCGAAGGGTAAAAGCCGAAAATGATCCTCCCCTTTCGAAAATGCATGTTCTAAAGATATTTACTGTCCCCCCTCCTCCTCCGAATACTTTAAGATACATTTTTTTTATTCCCTCTCCTCTAAAATCCCTTGGAAAAGTGGCTCTTCCATACACACTGTGTAGAAAGTCACTAAGGAAACACCTGTCCATAATAGGGACAGGTAGTTTCTTATATGGACGCTTGTAAACATTTTTTGTTTTTATCATATAAATTAAACCAGAATAATTACAAGGTCGCTAATTTTAATAATGATAGTTAATAGTCCAAGGATAGTGGACAGACATATTTCGAGTCCTCTGACTTGTACATGGGGATGAAAAAAATACATTTTACTTAAGGTGTCCATATAGGGTGCAGGTACTATATATATATATATATATATATATATATATAAATTCAAGTAGCTTAATTATCTTTCTTATTTTTTCCTAAAAATATTTACTATTATATAACTAATAATTTATAACATGTGGATCAATAGCATTTAAAAATACTGAAAGTTTGAACTTTCAGGAGACATTTCTCAAAAGGTTCACATTTGATTTGATTACCATTAGTATCGCGGAAAAAGAAAACATCCTAATCGAAAAGAAAATTCTTGTTTCAAATTAGTATACTCTTTTGGCCTTTTTAAACATTTACTTTGTGTGAGATTCGAACTACATCCATTATAGAAATAGACATTTAAAATGTCTCTGGAAGGCTGAGAACACTTCAATATGAAAGAATAACAGAAAAGTACATTAAAATAAATGGATCACTTCATGTTAACTGAACTGTGGTGGGGAGGAGGGTAGTCTTAGCGTATTCTCCAGGCCAGGTGAAAAGTACTGTTCCAGTACACCCAAATATATTTTATATGAGTATAGCTAAGGAATGGTGTAACAAGTGTCTATATGTAGTTAAATAACTATGCACTATTATATGAAAGTGGTTCCAGTCCTCCTAGTAGCTGAAATGTGTAAAATGTCGACCCTAGTCGAAAAATACAAAAGAAAGCAAAAAAATAACAATTACAAAAGTGTAAACCTTACTCGATTCAGTATGAAATGATGTATTACACATAAATATATTTTTATTAGAAGCTGGAAATATCGAAGGTTTTAGTGGTATATTTAAGTAGATGAATGTCTATCAAAAAATTACATTTCAGAGATACTAATGCAGTTATATTTATATGTAAGATCAGTTGCAATCTGTTAATGCAAAATTCCGCATCTAATAAGAGTGGGTGATAGTGGCTATAAAGAGTTTCTATTTCGATATCTTGAATATGTGAACAGGATATTAATTTTCTTTTTTATGTTTTAATGTTTTAAACCTTGAACTAAAGTTGAAGTTTAAAAACTCCGAAACGGCTGCCTGTTATCTACATTTAAAATGTAGTTGTGATTTTTATTATGTTGTCTCTTTGTATTTTTAATTCAAATAGCTGTAACTTTTTTCTTCTAATGTCAGACGAAAAGTCGAAATCTGCCATTTTTCAGTATTTTTATCAATTTTTAGAAGTTTTTTACAAATAGTAAATATCATAATATTTTCAATATTTTCATTTATTAAGAGGCACTCGTATCCATTTTTAATTATTTTCAACGTACGAAATCCCCATCTTACATAAACATGTTGAGGAAGCAAAAATGTTTTAATCCAAAATGCTAAATTCAGAACAAAATCTGCAAGTAAGTTAAAAAAATTGTAGTTATGTGCCAACTTTTTTACCACAAATAATTGCGCAATGAGTACCAGTGATTGTTACATATCAGTTTACATCTATAATAGGAACAGATTGCCTACCAGTTTGATTTAATGGATAATACCACAGAAATTTAATTTGCAACACAGGAATTAATTTAAAATAATTAATGAAAATAGAGATCACTCGTGCACTTCAAACAAATCATGCAACATGAAACATATCGACCGATTTGTTAAAAAATCAAAACATGTCTCTATTTTAATTAAAACACAACCATAAATAAAACTCCTTTAGACCTAGTTATTTGTCAGGTTCATTCTTTTAATATAATACTGCTATCTTTGAACATTAATTTCTTACACTATATCTGTTTCATTAATTTAAATACGTTTAGTTTTATTCTGAGTAACTTTTAATACAAAAACCATGTTCGTTACCCGAAAAAACGTGACCAGATTTAATAACCTTTTACATTGTAACTTTCCTTTCCTCAATATATTTTTTTTTATCTTTTAGCTTTGAATTCATTAACTTTTGGAAAGTTTTAACAAATAAATTTTTGATTCGATTTTTTTTTTTATATAATTCAAGGATAATGATTGAATTTAGGACTCAGATTATAAAATATTTTGATTGAATTAATGGAGATTATAAGCTGATGTTGTCTGCCGAGGTATATTTATACAAACTTCTGAATTTTCTTAAATATATTCTAAAAGGTTAAATTATTATCATCGAATTAATTACCATTCTAATTTTAAAACCTTTTACACGTTGTTTTTATGAGTTTCAAAGAGGCAAATTTTCTTGCCAAGCGGAAGAAATTTGCAAAAAACCTGAAATATGAAGAAAATAGAAACTTCGAATGGCAATTTTTTGCCAGCTGGCATTAATGTGTTCATTGCAAAATTTTGAATGTAATAGCCGAATAAGTTTAATCATAGAATGTTTAAACTATTTTAAAGGAAATTGTTAAGTTATTCTAATGAACTTTTCAAATAGGATTAATTTTAGTTCTTCAAATAAATCTAAATATAAATCTTTAAATATGGGAAAAGATCTAACAAGAATCAGATCCTCCCACTCACCCGACATAAACAGCGATGTCGTTTTTTATTTTAAACATGTTATTATCTCGACTTAAAATTTATTTTCACACAAAAAAGCAATTTGTCTGGCTTTGTTCTACATTGATTCCTTATACTGTTTTATACTATTTTTTATTCCAAATTTTGTATTCGCCGATATTTTTTACATCTATGCTAATAAATTAAAAAAAACTGCGGAAATATAAATTAACAGGCATTATAAAAATACCGTACTTAAAAAGTGAATACGGAATTGCTTTAAAATCACTTTGTGCGTCTATCTGTAATTTGTCACATCTGGCTTTCTAGAAAATGATGGAATATGGAAAGTTCAAACTTTCAGTATTTTTAAATGCTATTGATCCACATGTTATAAATTATTAGTTATATAATAGTAAATATTTTTAGGAAAAAATAGGAAAGATAATTAAGCTACTTGAATTTATATATATATATATATATATATAGTACCTGCACCCTATATGGACACCTTAAGTAAAATGTATTTTTTTCATCCCCATGTACAAGTCAGAGGACTTGAAATATGTCTGTCCACTATCCTTGGACTATTGACTATCATTATTAAAATTAGCGACCATGTAATTATTCTGGTTTGATTTATATGATAAAAACAAAAAATGTTTACAAGCGTCCATATAAGGAACTACCTGTCCCTATTATGGACAGGTGTTTCCTTAGTGAATGAATTTGTGAATATTTTTTTGGTTCGGATTTCAAAAATGAATAAATTAATGGAAATGTAAGCAGGAGAGAAAGAAGATAGTAGATTTATAAATATACTTCTGCATAAGTAACTAATTTTGTAAAGTAATTTTTATAAAATTTGTAAGCTTTTAAAGTAATTTTTCAGTTGTTATAGCCTGTTAAATTAGGATTAAAAATTATCGTAATGCTAAATTACCGTAATGCTTACTTTGAGGCTAAATATTGATGAAAGCAATGGCGCCAACTATATGGTCCCATGGGGCCCGAGCCCATCCAACAATTTTAAATCCTAACATACCAATTTTCATTGTTCTATTCAGTTATTTATTTCATTATTTTATTATTATTTTCCTTCCTAGAACAAAATTTATTTTGACAATGATCATGTGTTTTATTTCTCCAAACTGACATCCAGAAATCCCAAAATAACTGAAATGTCCATGTTTAACTTTCAGCTATTTCAACTTGTAGTTATGTTCATGTTATGAGGATATTATAACAAATATTAGTGTTTTTATATGGAAAAAACACATGAAAATATAAATTAATAAAAAAAAAACTATGAAACTTATTAAAACATGATAGCTTGACCTAAAAATCTCATTTTTCTTCTGCTACCCAACCTTTAAAGAAGAACAAACTGGTCGTACCATTTTATCAAAATATTTTTAAGCCCACCCAATATTTTTGAGCTAACCCAATACTTTTCAAAAGTTGGCACCACTGGATGAAAATTTTTATTTGTGGTCTTTAATACTACAATTACGTTTTTAGAGCAAAAAAGTTGTACTAAATAATTTATTTTAAATAACTACGATTTCTTGTATCATGAGCATTTAGATGACAAAATTGATAATTTGATCGTTTCTCTGTGACTGTGAAAAACAGAAAGATCACTAAAAAATATATTGTAAACTAAGCCCTGTTTAAATAGCCAGACGTATATATTTTGTGAGTACTGGATCTCATATCATCAGTGTATAAAATCAACATCTCCAATTACAAGTGTGACGAAAATACAAAATATATAGTACCAAATATTTTTCTCTTGCAGGTGGTTAGGGGATGTTGATATTATATACTAATGATCTGAGTACTGTACTCACGAAACGTACACGTCTGGCTATTTTCACAGTACTTAGCTGTGTGTTAAATTGCTGGTTTTTAGCAATTTAGTTTTACACATAAGTATTTATTTATTTACAATAGGTATTTGGTGACCTAACTATACTATTTCGAATCCTGGCAGTTTGCAACTGTCCATTTTTAACCTATATGTATGAGCTGTAGAAAATGCATGAGAATTGAAGGGAGCCAAGCAGAGCCTCCAGGACAGTTGACATGGATATCTACCCACAGGATATCGATAAAAGAAAAACGATAGCACATGCCGTTGTAATTGTCTTTATGATGTCAGTGCACACATGTTTTTCTGATAATATTTAAATTACTTTTGAAACAGAAATTCAAATACATTGATACTTGCCTTTAGCATGGCTCATCTTAGATAAAGAAAAGGGTGAAATCCATTATTACCTAAAAAGATAAGAATAAAATCTTTAATTACATTAAGAAATGAAAAATAAAAATGTAATTTTGTAAAATAATAAAAATGCAATATTTTTATCGTTACATTTTGACTATGAAAGAAATTGATACACAAAATAAATAAATATAAAATAGGTTAAAAGGAATTAGAATTCATGTAATTAATTTTATGCATAGATGTTACATCATGCACAGATATTATTATAAAACATAGGATTCAAATGAATATTTGAAAGTGAAAAAAATCTTTTTGGGATGAAATTGTTCAATTTTTTAGGCATTAACTTTTTCAGTGGATTTGTTGATTAATGTGGAATCTTTTGTCATGGAAATGCAGAACAAGTTAAAAATGCAGTATTTAATTTTTTTTAAACCAATTTAATCAAAATCCTCCAAGAATAATACTTGAAGTGAGATTTAATAGCAAAATAAAAAAAAAGGAAATTTGCGATGTTTAATATTAAACAAAAAGAGAAATATTCTTTTTTATAATGTAACATTTTTTTATAACATTAAAATACCCCCCTCCCCCCCCAAAAAATAGCATATAGTTACAATTTTTTTTTTTAAATATTTAAGAAAATTTTATTATCTTTGTATCTTGTAATTCTATAACAACAATTAAGCTACTTTTGCTAAAATAAACAAAAGAAATACAAGAAAATAAGAGAAAAAGAAAGAAAAATGTTACGAAAGTCAAATTGTGCAGAATTAAATCAAGAGATAATACAGATAAATGGAGGAAGATATCTTCCAAAATTGCTAAGCCTTAAGAAAAAATTAAAGACAAGAACAAATATTTTATAAACGACAAAAGGTCTAAAAAGAATAGTTCTAGGGAGAATTGGGAGAATTTCGGTCTAAAAAATGCATTTTGCTCTCCCTGTCTTCCATGTTTTCTCCCTCAGTTCTTGAATGGTTCTCCTGAAGTTGCTTTAAAAAGTTTAAGCACGTATTAAGTTACAAAGATTCTTGTCACACAGTATAAAACCTAGTGATACTTGTTGCAGAACTTCATATGCGATTTTCAAGTAATAAATGCTTTTTTTTCTTTTTTTCAGTCAATACTCCAAATACTTCGGCAAAGAATGAAACAATTTCTTTCCTACATTGAATTTTCGTTAAGACGGTACTTTAAATGGATTTCTCGTTATAGTGAGCAAAAATAAAATCCCCGGTTAAAGTCTATTGGAATATATCTATGTAACATCGTGCAGTTTAAAAAATCTTTCGTTAAAACGGACAAATATTCCTCAAGACAATAAATCGAAAATGCTACAAAACCCCGATATTTTGCAGAGCTTAAAAGTATTCCTACAAAACATGAAGCCAATTTTAAGTCATGTATAACCATAAATGTTTTGAAAAATATATCAAAGAGTCAGACACGCGATTAAAGGAAAAAAAAATAAGTTTTGTTATTTAGATAACTGCTCGGCTCATCCTTCAGAAATATCTAAAATAAATTCCATAAAAATTCTTTTTTTTTTCCTTTCTTTCATGAACTTACCATTTTGCACCTCCAAGTAATAATGTAAGTATGCTTTAGTATAATCTAGAATTTCAAATAAAATTTTTTATTTCATGTTTAAATTGTTCTCATACTTTCTTTTTTGTTGTTATTGCTGATGCTTCAGTATTTTTGGTAAAGTAGCACAAAATGGTTTGAGAAAACAAAATTTTAATCCTATTAGAATGCATATGTAAGTGATAAATAGTTTTTACAGTAGTGTAAAATGTCAGATTTTTGAACACCTGTTATAATGGACTCTCGTTAACACGGACAAAAATTGCTTGCCCCTGACTATTTATCTTAATGAGAGTTCGTATTTAAAAAAGAACAAGTTTGGAAATTGCACGTGAACGTAGCAAATGAGATGCGTTCGTACGATAACGAAGTTTTAAAAATATTCAGATCTTCCTGATATAGTAGAGCGTACTCCGGATACAGTATAGTAGTCGAAATCTTTACGTTTCAGTAAATATGCAGGAAGTAATTTTTATTACACCTCAGCAACGTATATCTTATTCATAAAATGTGAAATAGTTGAATATAATTAAAACACGTACCAAACCATGTTTCCCCGTATAGCATTATAAAGTGGAATACTTTTGTGTGGCCCTGTAATTTAATAATAAAAATTCTCTGCATCACAGATTGTACAGAATGCATATTTTAGTATATATTTAATAGATTCATGCCAATTCTATTATGTTCGAATGAGTGTAACATCATTAAAATGCATCTGAAACTTTTTCCCCATTGACCGTAATGTAACGGAATCCTTTTGATTGTCCCTATAATTGATCTATGCATCCGATTTTCATACCATTTGAAATGACTCGACAAAATTACGCAATAATTATATGTTTTAAATTTCAAACGATTAAAATGCATTTAAAACTGTTTTCCTTATTGACCGTAATGTAACGGAATCCTTTTGAATGTCCCTGTAATTGATCTATCCATCCGATTTTCATAAAATTTGAAATGACTCGACAAAATTATGTTATGATTATGTATTTTAAATTTCAAACGATTCGGTTGGGTAGTTTTTGCGTTGTTATATGCGGACAGACGGACGGACAGACAGACAGACGGACAGACGGACAGACAGACGGACAGACGGACAGACAGACGGACGGACGGACTGAGCGACAACAATAGGTGCTACGTATTTACATAATTACGAACGCACCTAAAAAAGGAGGGAAGAAAGTAAGATATACATCTCCCTAGTCAAAACTTAACCCTAAACAAAACTTAATCTTATATATATATACACTGGTGTCCAAAAGTTAAGCATAATTGGTAATTAAGTAATTATTTTTAAGTAATGAAAGAAATATGAATCGGAATGTGCTGAAACTCCAGGTGTGCAAACAAAATAGTACGCGTCGCATATTTTCGCGAAGAGTTTTCCCCGAAATCGAACAGGGGACCGTCAACAAATTGAAAAAGAACGAAGATCTTTTGGATAACCCTGTCAAAACTAATGTAGCAAAAGCGTTCAAACTGCACATTATGATTAATTAGCTTATTGTAATGTACTGTGTTAATTTTTACAAGGATAGCATGTATACTCGTAGAGAAATTAAGGTTTTTATAAAAACAGTCCTAAATTTTTCCAAGTTTTTTGCTTATAATTTGCAGAGTTCTTATTATAAAATAATGTTCTTTTCTGAAAATATGACAAACATCATTTTACACAATACCCTGTCATCAGAATTTAAAAATAATAAAAATTGTATGAAAAATGAGTATGTTTAATAAATAATTTTTCATTGCGCATGCGTCAACGATATCAAAATGTCATTTGCATATTGTGTTAGCTAAATGTATAGAGCAACTTCTGTAAAAGTTTCAAAAACATAGCTTGAAAATTCTGAAAATGGGAGCCTATAGAATCAACTCAAAATCCGTTATTCCTAAAGGAAGCAAAAAAATCAGGGGTTTTACCTAAATATAGTTGTACGTGCAATATTGTGTAGGCACTAAACAATGGAATATGGATACAGCCCCTCATCTTTTTGCTTCATTTAGGGAATAAAGGATTTTGAGTTGATTCTATAGGCTCCCATTTTCAGAATTTTCAAGCTTTGTTTTTGAAACTTTTACAGAAGTTGCTCTATATATTTAGCTAACACAATATGCAAATGACATTTTGATATCGTTGACGCATGCGCAATGAAAAATTATTTATTAAACATACTCATTTTTCATACAATTTTTATTATTTTTAAATTCTGATGACAGGGTATTGTGTACAATGATGTTTGTCATATTTTCAGAAAAGAACATTATTTTATAATAAGAACTCTGCAAATTATAAGCAAAAAACTTGGAAAAATTTAGGACTGTTTTTATAAAAACCTTAATTTCTCTACGAGTATACATGCTATCCTTGTAAAAATTAACACAGTACATTACAATAAGCCAATTAATCACAATGTGCAGTTTGAACGCTTTTGCTACATTAGTTTTGACAGGGTTATCCAAAAGATCTTCGTTCTTTTTCAATTTGTTGACGGTCCCCTGTTCGATTTCGGGGAAAACTCTTCGCGAAAATATGTGACGTGTACTATTTTGTTTACACACCTGGAGTTTCAGCACATTCCGATTCATATTTCTTTCATTACTTAAAAATAATTACTTAATTACCAATTATGCTTAACTTTTGGACACCAGTGTATATATATACACTATATTGCCATTGATTATGGGACACTTGCGATATTAGACATTTTACTAAATATCTAGAAAAATACATGAGGAATCATCTCGAAACTCTTAGTGTATAAATATAATAGTATACGTCATACATATTTGTGAAGATGTTTTACCGAAACGCCATAGGGGACCGTCAACAAATTAAAAAAGAATGAATATCTTTTGAATAGCCCTGTCAAAACTAATGTAGCAAAAGCGCTCAAATTCTAGATTATGATTGAATGCCTTATTGTAATACACTGTGTTCATTTTTATGCAAATAGCATGCACACTCGCAGAGTAATTAAGGTTTTTATAAAAATGGTCCCAAATTTTTCCAAGTTTTTCCATTATAATTTTCAGAGTTCTTAATATAAAATAATATTTTTTTCAGAAAATATGACAAAAAATATTGCACACAGTACCCTGTAATCAGAATTAAAAAATAATAAAAATTGTATGAAAAATGAGTAGGTTTACTATATAACTTTTTGCTGCGCATGCGTCAAAGATATCAAGATTTCATTTGCATATTATGTTAGCTAAATGTATAGAGCAACTTTTGTAAAAGTCTCAAAATCATAGCTTGAAAATTCTGAAAGTAATCGTCTATAGAAAAAGGACAAAATCCGTTTTTTCCAAAATGAAGCAAAAAAATGAGGGATTTTATCCAAATGCAGTAGCACATCCCATATTGAGTAGTCTATATTGACACTAATCAATGAATATATGGATACAACCCCTCTTGTTTTTGCTTCATTTTGAGAATCACAGATTTTCGACTTATCCAATTGACGATTATTGTCAGAATTTTCAAGTTATGATTTTGTGACTTTCACAAAAGTTGCTCTATACATTTAGCTAACATAATATGCAAATGAAATTTTGATATCGTTGACGCATGCGCAGTAAAAAATTATTTAGTAAACCAACTCATTTTTTATACAATGTTCATTATTTTTTAATTCTGATTACAGAGTACTGTGTGCAATGTTGTTTGTCATATTTTCTGAAAAAAAAAAATATTTTATACTAAGAACTCTGAAAATTATAAGGAAAAAACTTGGAAAAATTTGGGATCATTTTTATAAAAACCTTAATTACTCTGCGAGTATGCATGATATTTGCATAAAAATGAACAAGGCTTATTACAATAAAGCATTCAATCACAATCTAGAGTTTGAGCGCTTTTGCTACATTAGTTTTGACAGGGTTATTCAAAAGATATTCATTCTTCTTTAATTTGTTGACGGTTCCCTTTGGAGTTTCGGGAAAAAATCTTCACGGAGATGTATGCCTTATGCTATTATATTTATACACTAAGAGTTTCGAGATGATTCCTCAAGTATTTATCTAGATATTTAGTAAAATGTCTAAAATCGAAAGTGTCCCATAATCAATGGCAATATAGTGTATACACTATATTGCCATTGATTATGGGACACTTGCGATTTTAGACATTTTACTAAATATCTAGAAAAATACATGAGGAATCATCTCGAAACTCTTAGTGTATAAAGATAATAGTATAAGTCATACATCACCGTGAAGATTTTTTACCGAAACTCCATAGGGGACCGTCAACAAATTAAAAAAGAATGAATATCTTTTGAATAACCCTGTCAAAACTAATGTAGCAAAAGCGCTCAAACTCTAGATTATGATTAAATGCCTTATTGTAATACACTATGTTCATTTTTATGCAAATAGCATGCATACTCGCAGAGTAATTAAGGTTTTTATAAAAATGGTCCTAAATTTTTCCAAGTTTTTTCCTTATAATTTTCAGAGTTCTTAATATAAAATAATATTTTTTTCAGAAAATATGACAAACAACATTGCACACAGTACCCTGCAATCAGAATTAAAAAATAATTAAAATTGTATACAAAATGAGTTGGTTTACTAAATAATTTTTTACTGCGCATGCGTCAACGATATCAAAATTTCATTTGCATATTATGTTAGCTAAATGTATAGAGCAACTTCTGTGAAAGTCACAAAATCATAACTTGAAAATTCTGAAAATAATCGTCAATTGAATAAGGTGAAAATCCGTTATTCTCAAAATGAAGCAAAAACAAGAGGGGTTGTATCCATATATTCATTGATTAGTGTCAATATAGAATACACAATACGGGATGTTACGACTACTTTTGGATAAAATCCCTCATTTTTTTGCTTCATTTTGGAAACAACGGATTTTGTCCATTTTCTATAGACGATTACTATCAGAAGTTTCAAGCTATAATTTTGAGACTTTTACAAAAGTTGCTCTATACATTTAGCTAACATAATATGCAAATGAAATTTTGATATCTTAGACGCATGCGCAGTAAAAAATTATTTAGTAAACCTACTCATTTTTCATACAATTTTTATTATTTTTTAATTCTGATTACAGGGTACTGTGTGCAATTTTGTTTGTCATATTTTCTGAAAAAAATATTATTTTATATTAAGAACTCTGAAAATTATAAGGGAAAAACTTAAAAAAATTTGGGGCCATTTTTATAAAAACCTTAATTACTCTGCGAGTATGCATGCTATTTGCATAAAAATGAACACAGTGTATTACAATAAGGCATTCAATCATAATCTAGAGTTTGAGCGCTTTTGCTACATTAGTTTTGACAGGGTTATTCAAAAGATATTCATTCTTTTTTAATTTGTTGACGGTCCCCTATGGCGTTTCGGTAAAAAATCTTCACGGAGATGTATGACGTATACTATTATATTTATACACTAAGAGTTTCAAGATGATTCCTTATGTATTTTTCTAGATATTTAGTAAAATGTCTAAAATCGCAAGTGTCCCATAATCAATGGCAATATAGTGTATATATAACAGTTTCCAACTTACTTATATAACCACACTTTATTTCTACGTATTTATGAAATCGGTTTGTCAGTCTATCTATTCGTTCGACCTACTGTTCTGTAGGTCTACCTAACTACTGTCTATTTGTGTTCTAACTCGCTTTAATATATTTACCTTGCAATTCATATACTTTATTGGGGGTTTACTATGGCGCTTTTGTTATAGAATATGAAATGAGTAGCATCTGTATTTTATTTAAAGGAACAGTTAAAAAAATTCTGTCTTATCACGGCCTATGATTGAAAATAGTTTCAGGTGTATTTTAATGATGTTACACTATTTCGAAAATATTGAAATTAATATACATCTATTAGGTGCCCTGCAGCATATACTTACCATATAATAAGATATGCATAGCATTCATTGTTCATTTACAGGGACAGATAAAAGAATTCAGTTGCAGTAGTACTGTCTATGAACTGAATAATTGCTGGAAATTCATTTTCAGGTGTGGTATGCATTTTGAAATGTAATTAATTATTTGCACGTGATTTTCACATGAATTCCAAAAATAATATATAGCAATGCAAAAAATATATCAACTGCATTTCCGTTTATTGACGAAAATTTTTGAAAGTTAACTTTCAGTTATGCTATGCGTTTCCTAACAACAAACATTAGCATACTATGCAGTATACAAACGAATCTTTAGATAATATACAGGAATGTTCAGAATAATTCAGATATTTTTCTGACTATTGATGTTAAATTCTGAATTTGGGTTAAAAGACGTGTTTTGCGCAAGGCTTAGTTTCGGAAAAAAATGTCCTGGAGTTCTAATATTCTGCAATTATAACAACTGCAATGTAACCCCCTCCTCCCAAGTAGGTTTTACGCTCATATTTGACTACATGCGTTGTTTTTGAAATTCAAAGCGATTTCGTCTTCAGTAAAATATTTTTTATAAGGTTTCGATATACCGTATACATAGAAATTTATTTTCATTTTTATTGACAGAATGTCAAACATTTTACAAAGAAAAAAAAACTATTAAAAATTACTGGTGAGAATTTGTAATGCCTAAATAATAAAATCAGCCACAGTTGCAAGTTAACTAGCTTTAAAAATATCGTATATATGAAGAATATCAGATATATATGAAAAATTTCGGATATATATGACAAATTTCAAGTATATACCAAAATATCGGGTATTTTTTACATTTTTGTAAAAATCATAATATTTTCAAACCCTTATGCAAATACTAATGTTTAGCTTTATAATAATAACAAACTGCAACAATCTCTCATCCTTCACCACCGAATCAAGAGAAAATTCACGACTAAAAAAAAAATGTTAACATAGCTAAAAAAGTTGTAAATTACATACATTCTATTCAACTTCAATATTCGAGTGTTCACTAAAATTTCCAATAAAATATTAAAGCTAATACGAAAAACATGTCTGCTAATATACTTAAATTTTCGACCATTTAATTAAAGTAAATGAAAATCATTCATGCAGAGCACAAAGCAACAATAAGTATTTTAGGAACTCGAGCCAGAATATAAATGAATCACTCGCCAGTTACATGAAAGAAGCCTTTTTTGATAAATTCATACATAGTTCATCGATTTTTGTTTTCGTTGAATCGGTGAAAGAATTATTTTGTCATATAGAAGACAAAAACTGAAAAAGAAGGGAAAAAACTGCCATACACGAAACGTATGACAAGAATTGCTAATGACGATGAGTAAGAAATGAATAATTAATCTAAATATAGATACATTCAAAAAAGATAATAAACATGTAATTCGCAAGCCGCACGCACGCCCACACGTAAAATTTTATGAACTTCGTTGTTGTTTTGACGATCTAGTGAAAGTGGGGTAACGTATTCAATCATTCTTAAATCAATTAAAACTGAAAATATTAATTAGTTTCTGGTGTTCGTATAATGCAATGATATTCAAAATAATATCTTATAGATCGGAAGGCGGCAGAACAGACAATCCCTTTATCGGGTTCATGCATGAAAATCTAGGATCAGTTAAATCTCGATTCACATATTAAAACACAATCGGTCGGCCAAATCTATCTTGGTAGAAAACACTTAAAAAGCTGATTTTAGGTGTTGATTCACAGGTTTATCATAATGTTTTCCTGCTCCTAATCTTCCATGTTTTCATACATTTGGATGCAGGAAATCAAAATAGTATACCTACGAGTCAACCACTAAAATCGAGTTTTTATTTGTTTTCAACCAAGATATGACTTTGCAGAACGATTGCATTTTAATATACGAATCGAGATTTAACTTATCCTAGATTTTCATCCGTGAACTCGATGAGGTGATTGCTATGCTATCGCCTCCCGGTCTATAATATATAGTTGAACTTTTATAGAATTACGACACGTGCTCTTTGTAACAGAGTAATAATTAATAAATGAAAATATCGATTAACTTCAGGTGTTAGTAAATTGCAAAGAAATACAAAATAATGTGTTCTAAAAGTCAAAATAATATCTTGCATATAGTCGAATTCCTTTAGTACAATGATACATGTTCTTTATACCAGAATAAGGAATTATAAGTTAAAATACTGGTGAATTTCATGATTTCGTACATTGCAAAGAAATACAAAATAATATCTCTCTTATAGTTGAACTCTTTCAGAAACACGATACATAGTCTTTATTCTAGAATAATTAATAATAATAATAATAATAATAAACGCTGATTAATGTTAGGTGTTCGTATATTATTAAAAGGGAATACAAAATTATACGTTTTATGTAGTTAAACATTTTTAGAACCAAAACAAGTTAAGTTTCTTATACCAGATAAATCAATAATAAATGAAAATATGGGTTATTTTTTTGCGTCTGTATATTGCAAAAAAATACAAAATTGTAGTTCATATAATCGAACTCTTTTAGATACATGGCATGCGTTTTTTATACCAGAAATACTTCAAATATACACTAAAATATCGGGTATTTTTTATTTTTTAAACTATCATAATATTTTCAAACCCTTATACAAATACTAATTTATAATTTTACAATAATAACAAAACACCGTTTCAAGAAAAAATTCATGGCTATTAAAAAAATAATCTGTTAACATAGACAAAAAAGTTGTAAATTACATATAGCTCTATTCAACTTCAATTTTCGAGTATTTACTAAATCTTTCAATAAAATATTAACACTAATACGAAAATCATGTCTGCCAATCTACTTAAATTTTCGACCATTTAATTAAAGTAAATGAAAACCACTGATGCAGAGCATAAATTAGCAATAAGTATTTTAGGAACTCCAGGCCAGAATATAAATGAATCACTCTTCAATTACACGAAAAAGGACTTTTTGATAAATTTATACATAGCTCATCGATTTTTGTTTTCGTTGGACCGGTGAAAGAATTACCTTGTCATAGAGGACAAAAGTCGAAAAAAAGGAGGAAAAACTGCCTGTATATACGAGACGTTTGACAACAAATGCGAATGACGATGAGTAAGAAATGAATAATTAATCTATACATAGATACATTCAAAGATGTTGATAAACATATAAATCACAAGCCGTAAGCACGTCCACGCGTAAAGTTTTATGAACTCAATTGCTTATTTGACGATCTAGTGAAAATGGGATAACGTATTTAATCATTGACAAATCAACTACAAATGAAAATAGTAATTATTTTCATGTGTTCGTATAATGCAATGAAATACAAAATAATATCTTATAAGACCGGAAGGCGGCAGCACAGACAATCACTTTATCGGGTTCATGCATGAAAATCTAGGATATTAGTGAAATCTCAACTAACATATTAAAACGCAATCGGCCTGCCAAGTCATTTCTTGGTGGAAAACACCTAAAAAGACGATTTTAGGGTTTGACTCGTAGGTTTACCATTATATTTTCCTGCTCTCAATCCTCCATGTATTCGTAGTTTTGGATGCAGGAAATCACAATAGCTAATTTACGAGTCATCTACTAAAATCGAGTTTTTATTTGTTTTCCACCAAGATATGACTTTACAGAACGATTGCGTTTTAATATACGAAACGAAATTAATCTAATTCTAGATTTTCATCTGTGAACTCGATGAGGTGATTGTTTATGCTATTGCCTCACGGCCGATTGTATATAGTCGAACCTAGAATTACAACAAATGCTCTTTATACCAGAATAATCAATTATAAATGAAAATCCTGATTAATTTCATGTGTTATTATATTGCAAAAAAAAAAAAAAAATAAATAAATAAAAATAAAAATAAAAATAAAAATGATGTCTTTCAAAAATCAAAATAATATCTTCCACGTTCGTCGAACACTTATAGAACAACAACGGACGCTCTTTATACCAGAGTAAGGAATTATAAGTGAAAATACTGGTGAATTTCATGTCTTCGTACATTGCAAAGACATACAAAATAATATCTCTCTTATTGTCTAACTATTTTAGAACCACGACATGTAGCTTTTATTCCGAAATAATCGATAAAAAAAAACTGTGATTAATGTCAGGTGTTTGTATATTAAAAAAAAAAAATACAACAAAATACAAAATTGTATCTTTTACGTAGTCAAACATTTTTAGAACCACAGTAAACTAAGTTTCTTACCCAGATAAATAAATAATAATGTGTGTTAACGTCTTGCATTTCTTTATTGCAAAGAAATACAAGATAGGAGCTTATTATTACCGAACTCTTTTATATAATATGGCATCTTTATACCAGATATATTTCAAGTACACACTAAAATATCGGGTATTTTTTTATTTTTGAAAATATCATAATATTTTCAAACCCTTATACAAATACTAATTATTAATTTTATAAAAATGACAAACTGCAATAATCTCTCATCCTTCACCACCGTTTCAAGAGAAAATTCATGGCTATTAAAAAAAAAATCTGTTAACATAGCTAAAAAAAGTTGTAAATTACATACAGCTCTATTCAACTTCAATTTTCGAGTGTTCACTAAATCTTTTAATAAAATATTAACAAGAATATGAAAAACATGTCTGCCAATGTACTTAAATTTTCGACCATTTAATTAAAGTAAATGAAAATCATTCTTGTAAAGCATAAAGCAGCAATAGGTATTTTAGGATCTCCAGACAGAATATAAATGAATCATTCTTCAATTACATGAAAGAAGCCTTTTTTTTTTTTTTTTTTTTTTTTGATAAATTCATACCTAGTTCATCGATTTTTGTTTTCGTTGGACCGATGAAAGAATTACTTTGTCAGAGAAAACAAAAATCGGAAAAAAAAAAAAAAAAAAAAAAAAAAAAAAAAGAGGCAAAACTGCTTATATACACGAAACGTGTGACAAGAATTGCGAATGACGATGAGTAAGAAATGAATAATTAATCTAAACATAGATACATTCATAGAAGATGATAAACATGTAATTCGTAAGCCGCACGCACGCCCACGCGTAAAGTTTTATGAACTCCCTTACTTATTTGACGATCTAGTGAAAATGGAAAAACGTATTTAACCATTCGTAAATCAGTTATAAAAGAAAATATTAATTAGTTTCCGGTGTTCGTATAGTGTAATGATATACAAAATAGTATCTTATAGGCTGGAAGGTGGAAGCACAGACAATCTCTTTATCGGGTTCATGCATGAAAATCTTGGATTAGTTAAAATTCAATTCGCTTATTAAAACGCAATCGGTCTGCAAAATCTATATTGGTAGAAAAGACCGAAAAAGGTGATTTTAGGGGTTGATTCTTAGGTTTATCCAGTGTTGGGTATGAACGCGCTCACTGAACGAAAACTCACGAGTTTCGCTCACTATTTGTGAACGTTGAACTGAACTTAGCTCACTATTTTATAAACGAGCGTGAACTGAACGGAAACTCAAAAAATAGACGAGTTTGAACGAAATTTACGTTCAAATTTACGTTCAATTTTTTCATAATTTATTTAAAATGTTTCCAGACCTTAGTACACTTTTTCCTTCTTTCAAATGCCATTTAGAGGCCTACACGAGCCTCAGAACGGGTTAAGTCTGGATATCACTTCTCTGGGTAGTATCCTAGTCTTACTTCTTTTGCAGACTCGGGTCGCGCCGAACCGGACCTGGGCTTTATACAATTTCGCCGAAAATAGATACATTGTTTTCTTTCCAATACGGTTTCATCTTAGAAGATTTTACTTTTATCATATATCTTTTTTTAGATTTTTATGTCTCCATAACATGGAAGATGGATTAATAATACTAATGATAGCTGAAACATTTACATGCAACTAAAAAAAGGTTCATTAAAAGCATAAACATCGCAGCCTACGGCACTTCTGCATAAATGGAGATTATAAACAGACTAAGGTAAGTTTTTTTGGCCAGAACTCTTGCGTAGGGGTAAATATCAATGACCTGTAGAAATGTACTCGGGGTCGGGCCGAGTTCGGTACGAAATTTCAACTTTTTTTCCGGGCTGGGCCAAGTTCGGGAATTGATTTTATCTATTATATCTGACCAGGTCTGGCCTTGTTTTTAGCTATTATATCGGGCCGGGTCGAGCCTTGATTTTAGCTATTATATCGGGCCAGGTCGGGCCGCTTAATTTTCTCTACGAGCCGGGCTGGGCTCGGGCTGAAATTTTTATTTTAATACCGGGCCGGACATTTTTTTTCTATTGATCGGGCCTGGAAATTTCCGTCCGTGCATACCTCTATCTTACATATCAAATAATCAAATGATTATTTCACAAAATTTTGCAAATTTGGACAATAATATCCACACATTTAAAAAAAAAAGAAAAAAAAGTGAACTTTTTAGTGAACTTCGTTCACTTTTACAAGTGAGTTTGATTTGAACGAGTTCGTTTGAAAATTTTTGAATTTGAACGTGAACTTAAATCACTTTTCAGAAAATGAACGTGAGTTTGAGTTAGTTCGTTTATTTTGTGAACGTGCCCAACACTGGGTTTATCATCATATTTTCCTGTTCCCAATCTTCCGTGTTTTCATATTTTTTGACGCAGGAAATCACAATAGCAAACTCACGAGTCAACCACTAAAATCGAGTTTTTTTTTTGTTGTTTTCCATCAAGATATGACTTTGCAGAACGATTGCGTTTTATTATACGAATCGAGATTTAACTAATCCTAGATTTTCATCTGTGAACTCGATGAGGTGATTGTCTATGCTATAGCCTCCAGGTCTATTACATGTAGTCGAATTTTTATACAATTACGACATGTGCTCTTTATACCAGCGTAATCAATTATAAATGAAAATCCTAATTAACTTCAGGTGTTAGTATATTGCCAAAAAAAAAATGTATTCCAAAAATCAAAATAATAATAAAAATAATATTTTCCATATAGTCGAATACATTTAGAACAACGATACATGATCTTTATAGCAAAATAAGGAATTATAAGTGAAAATACCGGCGAATTTCATGTTTTTGTAAATTGCAAAGAAATACAAATTAATATCTCACTTATAGTTGAACTCTTTCAGAACCACGATGCGTAGTCTTTATTCCAGAATAATCAGTAATAATATCAATAATGAACGCTGATTAATGTTAGGTTGTTTGTATATTTTAAAAAGAAAATACAAAATTATACGTTATATGTAAATAAAATTTCAGAACCGTAGCAAACAAAGTTTCTTATAACAGATAAATCAGTAAAAAAATGAATATGCAGGTTAACTTTTTGCTCTTGTATATTGCAAAGAAGTACAAAATTGTAGTTCATATAATCGAACTCTTTTAGATACATGACATGCGTTTTTTATACTAGAAGTATTTCAAACGAACACTAAAATATAACATGCGTTTTTTACACTAGATGTACTTCAAATGAACACTAAAATATCGGGTATTTTTTATGTTTTTGAAAATATCATAATATTTTTAAACCCCTATACAAATATTAATTGTTAATTTTATAATAATAAGAAACTGCAATAATCTCGGTCCCTTCACCACCAGTTCAAGAGAAAATTTATGGTTATGAAAAAAAAAATCTGTTAACATAGCTAAAAAAGTTGTAAATTACAT
This sequence comes from Maratus speculifer, assembly GCA_964019185.1. Lineage (NCBI taxonomy): Eukaryota > Metazoa > Arthropoda > Arachnida > Araneae > Salticidae > Maratus > Maratus speculifer. Next base: position 343,530,215 of record OZ025291.1, read on the forward strand.
ACAACTCTATTCAACTTCAATTTTCGATTATTCAATAAACCTTTTAATAAAATATTAACACTAATACGAAAAACATGTTTGCCAATATACTAAAATTTTCGACCATTTAATTCCACTGTTAAAACTAATGGTGACAAAACAGTTGCATTTGGCGCCCAGGGGTGAAATGGTGTTACCATTTGACACCCGCGGGCTTGAAAATGTGTTAGGGGTGGCGTTGGATATCACGTTGGCTGATTCACGCTAATTAGGGTGCCGTGCAATGCATACCGTTGGAAGATTTTCACCCCTTAGTCATTTGCGCATGCTCTGTGACGTGTATCTTTGCCTTTCAACTCGCCGTCAAAGGTGAATCAAAACAGCAATTTCATACGATGACTATCCCCGCTATACGCTATCCCAATTTCGTTTAGAACTTCGGATGGCTAACTTTTGGCGAGCTTTTCTATATAAAGTAACCTTTGAATTTCAGGACATTTGGACATTTCAGGGAGAGTTTGAAGGTGAGCTCGATGGCCGAGTGGTTAGAGCGCTGAGATTGTAATCAGACGCTGTGGGTTCGAATCCTTCGAGGACCAAAAGCCGGTTTGTATGTTTTAATTTTTTTTTATTATTGGGCACTCTGGATTAAGGGTGTCATCTTTTCACACTAATTAAATGTGCCATTCTGGCTCCTTTAGGGGTGTCACTAGTGAGACAAACCTTTCACCCCTAAAAGGTGCAATGTCTCACCATTAGTTTTAACAGTGTAAAATAAATGAAAATCCTTGATCAGAGCACAAAGCAGCAATAAGTATTTTAGGAACTCCAGCCAGAATATAAATGAATTACTCTTCAATTACATGAAAGAAGCCTCTTTTGATAAATTCATACATAGTTCATCGATTTTTGTTTTTGTTGGACCGGTGAAAGAATTACCTTTTTATAGAAGACAAAAACCGAAAAAAAAGAACCGAAAATACTGCCTATATACACGAGACGTGTGACAAGAATTGCGAATGACTATGAGTAAGGAATGAATAATTAATGTATACATAGATATATTCAAAGAAGATGATAAACATATAATTCGCAAGCCGCATGCACGCCCACGCGTAAAGTTTTATGAACTCCGTTACTTATTTGACGATTTAGTGAAAATGGGATAACGTATTTAATCATTCGTAAATCAATTATAATTGAAAATATTAATTTCAGGTGTTCGTATAATGCAATGAAATATGAAATAGTATCTTATATGTAGTCTCTCTTATAAAACTACGATACACAGAGTAATCAATTATAAATGAAAATCCTGATTAATTTCAGGTGTTAGTATACACTGTTAAAAATATTCCTGTTAAATTTTGGGTAGGGACCGTCAGTAGAAATTCTAGCTATGCTCCGTAAAAGAAAAAAAAACAAACAAACATTTTATGTCCATTTTTTTTACCATCCCGTAAAACAGGATATAGTGTCATTAAAATCCAATAACACTTTACTTATTGTTCCATAGCATGTTGTACGTTTCGAAACACCACTAAAATTAAGGGCTACTCGTAGGGGGCGGAGAAAAATGCATGGAGTCGCACCGTAATTTCAAACTGATGGACCAGAAGTGTAAAAATATGTGGATTGCCCTTACTTTGTTAAGTATCGAAGACATAAGACAGCTTATTTAGTAGACGAGACGGTTTTTCAACAATTAAGGCTATTCCCCGTGAAAATTGAAGAGCCAAAGCTCAAATTACATTTTTCTGACGCTCAAAATTCAGTAAATTTAGATTTTTTCTGAGAATATAATTAATTAATTCTCAAATTTAGTAAATTTAATTTTTTTGTATTGCAAAGAAATACAAAATAATATTTTTACAAAATCAATATAATAATCAAAATAATATTTTCCATGTAGTCGAATTCTTTTAAAACAACAACACATGTTCATTATTCTAGAGTAAGGAATTATAAGTAAAAATATTGGTGAAATTCATGTCTTCGTACATTGCAAAGAAATACAAAATAATATCTTTTATATAGTCGAACTCTTTTAGAATCACGATGCATAGTCTTTATTCAAGAATAACCAATAATCAATAATAATAATAATAATAAACGCTGATTAATGTTAGGTGTTCGTATGTTTTAAAAAGGAAATACAAAATTATATACCTTTCATGTAGTTAAACATTTTTAGAATCACAGCAAACTAAGTTTCATATACCAGATAAATCAGTAATAAATGAAAATACGGGTTCACTTTTGGCGTTTGTTTATTGCAAAGAAATACAAAATTGTAATTCATACAGTGCGTGTCAAAAGTTTAAGCACAATAGCAATTTTAAAATAAATTTTAAATATTATCTTTAATTTCAATATCTGTCTTGTATATGTTAATAATATATGTTTTTACACCATATTGTTTTAAATTAGCTTTTAAATTTTATTTCAAACCATGGAGTTTAAGAATAGAAGAAAAATGACCGTGCCAAAAGTTTAAGCACAAAATCGTTTTTATGCAAATTTCACAGTCTGACGTAAACGGCTGCGCACGCAAACAATTTCTGGGTGTATAAGAAGCAGTCCGCTGATGTTTTTGAGTTAGTACAAAATGCCCAAGACGAAAGAATTTTCATTGGAGGAGATTATAAAAATTTGGAGTATGAGAGCAAAATGTAATTCTGTTTCTGAAGTTGCAAGCACATTAAAAAGGTCAAAACAAGATATTCATCAAATTTTGGCTCGTGATAATTATTTTAAACAAAAATTTCGTTCAGGAAGGCCATGAGTGACTACTTTGATAAAAGATAGCCGCATCAGAAATTTGGCTTCAACTGGTAATTACACCTTTTCGGAAATAAAATATGCAGTTGGAGAACAAATATCGAAAAAAAACTGTTTATAGAAGAGTTTTGGAATTCAAATACATAAAATACCGTAAAATGGCTCGATTACCGTGTCTCAAACGACACCATAAAGAAGCTAGATTACAAGGGGCCAAAGAGCATATGTCATTTGGTGAAAAGTTGCTGAATGTCATATTCAGTGCTGAAAAAAAATTGAACCTCGATGGCCTTGATGGGTTTAAGTACTATTGGCATGATCTCCGCAAAGAAACTAGGAGTGTATTTAGCCAATAACATAATGGTAGTTCTGTAATGGTATGGGGGGCTATGGTCAGACATCTCTAGCATTAATCAGTGGTCGCGAAAACTTTGAAAACTACCAAGAGACACTTGCCAATCATTTGTTTCCTGTTGCCGAGGTTTTTAGGGGGAGAAAAATGGTTATTTCAACATGATAATGCTTCCATCCATACCTCAAACTGAACTTCATCGTGGCTTAAGTCGAAAACAGTGTCTGTTTTGAAATGGCCGGCAATTAGTCCTGATTTAAACTTTACAAAAAATATGTGAGCTATTCTCACTCATCCAGTTTATCCAAATGGAAAGCACTATTCTTCAGTTAAAGATTTGAAAGATGTCATTAAGAGCACACACTAGCCACGCGGTAAAAGCGGAGCGCTAATGTAAAGTCTATGGGGGCGTTCTTTTCGAATATCTCGCTAAAATTTTAATATCTTTACATGATTTTTTTGCACAAGATAGCTGAGGACGATCCACAACCGGCCTAGTTTTTACTTTTTCAGTTTTCGTTTCAGATTTTCTTTAAACAATTACTTAAACTTTCGGAACCGGTTTAAACCGGTTCTGAAATTGAAACTATGGTAATGTAAAAAATATATAAGCAAAATCGAAAAAGTAAAAACTAGGCCGGTTGTGGATCGCCCTCAGCTATCTTGTGCAAACAAATCATGGAAAAATATTAAAATTTGAGCGAGATATTTGAAAAGAACGCCCCATAGACTTTAATTTAGCGCTCGGCTTTTACCGTGCGACTAGTGTACGCTCTTAACCTCTTCAGTTCCCGAATACCCAAATGGGTACATCAGTTTTGTCCCATTTTGTTAATGATACTCAACTATAAATGAATTTTCGATATAAGAATAATATGTTTCGAATTCTAAGATTCGAGCTAATGAAAATAAAACAAAAATCTCGTTCTGAAGTCTAACGAGAGAAGAAATATTTCAGTAATAATTAAAAATACTGTAATAATCGCCAGTAGCGAAGAGGTTAAGAACGCCTGGTTTAAAAATGAACCAGAAACAATACAGAATCTCATTTTTACGATAGAAGGCCGTATATTTAAAGTAATTCAGCAGAAAGGAGCAATAATCAAGTATTAATTTTTTTATTCTTGTTCTGCTAAAGACTAAAAAACTACTGTGCATAAACTTTGGACACACTCATTTTTGTTGTTTTAATAAATTTTATTATTTAAGATAAATTTTATAGCATGAATCTGTTAACTATCTTTTTAAAACTACAATTTGTAGGCTATGTGAAAAGGGAAGTAACTTTCATCCATTAATAAAATTTTATTTTGAAATTTTCTGTTGTGCTTAAACTTTTGACACGCACTGTATAATCGAACTCTTTTAGATGTATGGCATACGTTTTTTATATCAGAAGTTTGTCAAATATACACTAGAATATCGGGTATTTTTTTTTTTTTGAAAATATCATAATATTTTTAAACCCTTATACAAATACTAATTATTAATTTTATAATAAGAACAAACTGCAATAATTTCTCACGCTTCACCAAGTTTCAAGAGAAAATTCACGGCTATTTTAAAAAAAATCTGTTAACACAGCAAAAAAAGTTGTAAATTACATACAGCTTTATTCAAGTTTAATTTTCGAGTGTTCACTAAAACTTCCAATAAAATATTAACACTAATACGAAAACCATGTCTGCCAATATACTTAAATTTTCGACCTTTTAATTAAAGTAAATGAAAATCATTCACGCGGAGCATAAAGCAGCAATAAGTATTTTAGGGGCTCCAGCCAGAATATAAATGAATCACTCTTCAATTACATGAAAGAAGCCTTTTCTGATAAATTCATACATAGTTTTATCGATTTTTGTTTTCGTTGGACCGGTGAAAGAATTACCTTGACATAGAAGACAAAAACCGAAAAAAAAGAAGCGAAAAAACTGCCTATATACACAAGACGTGTGACAAGAATTGCGAATGACGATGAGTAAGAAATGAATAATTAATCTATACATAGATACATTCAAAGAAGATGATAAACATATAATTCGCAAGCCGCACGAATGGACGCGCACGCCCACGCGTAAAGTTTTACGAACTCCGTTGCTTATTTGACGATCTAGTGAAAATGGGCTAACGTATTTAACCATTTGAAATTAATTATAAATGCAAATATTAATTAATTTAAGATGTTCGTATAATGGTGGGCAGAGGAGGCGGGGCGGAGTCGGACTCATTTTTGAGTAAAAGAGTTGCAGTAACTAAGAAACAAGCTGACTCCGACTCTTTTTTTTTTTTTTTTTTTTTTTTTTTTTTTTTGTTTATTGATTAGACACTTTAAAGTGCAATAAAACCAATTATACGTATTTTTAAATCCATAAAAGGAACTATTATTGTTATTTTTGGATTTTAGCATGCTTCCCAAGTTAAAGATTCCCAATATGCTGCCGGGCAAACACAGTAGACGAAATCCGTTTTTAATTAAAAAGTCTAGAAGATAATGAATTATTTCCGAAGTAGTAAAATTTTCATCTTTGTCTTTTTTTCTCTTTATAGATTTTTTTTTTTATTCTGGAAGACAGGAATTAACAATAAAATTGTAAAGATATCCGTTTTTCAAGTTTTTTCAAAATTCTAAGGATTGAATTAATACGGATATAGTGAAATTTTTGCCTAACTTTTTTAAAGTTTTCTCATAATTTTAACCAACAACAACAGTAGTGTATTTGACTGTCCGGAGTCCATTAAAATTTCCGGAGTCAGAGTCGAAGACGGAGTCAGTCGTTTTTCCCACTGACTCCGCAGCCTTGGTATAATGCAATGAAATACAAAATAGTATCATATATATAATCGATCTCTTATAGAACTACGACACACGCTCTTTATAATAGTAATCAATTATAAATGGAAATCCTGATTAATTTCAGGTGTTAGTATATTTCATAGAAATGCAAAATAATATCTTTCAAAAATCAAAATAACATTTTCATATAGTTGAACATTTTTAGAAAACAATACATGCTCTTTATACTTGAGTAAGGAATTATAAGTGAAAATACTGGTGAATTTCATGTCTTCGCACATTGCAAAATAAATACATAAGATATCATTCTTATAGTCGAACTCTTATCCATGGCATACGCTGTTTACACCAGAGTAATCAATTATAAAAGAAAATTTTGATTAATTTCAAGTGTTCGACAATTACAAACAAACAAACAAACAAAAAAAAAAGTACAAATTGATATATTTTATTGAAACCTAACTCTTTTAGAATTACGGCACACACTCTTTATATCAGTTTAAAGGATTATAAATGAAAATCATGATGACTTTCAGGTGTTCGTAGATTGCAACGAAATACAAAATTGTATGTTTTGTTATCAGAGTAACATAGTTGAGCGCTGCAGACCCGGATCTTTGATGGATCGTTAAGCCGCAGGTTTAGTTGTTTCTGTTTTATTATGGTTGAATCTTTTTTGATCCACGATACTCACTCTTTATACCACAGTAATCAATTATAGATGAAAATACTGATTGTTCTTGTATTGCAAATAAATGCAAAATCTCATCTTTTAAATATGAAGAGCACACGATGCACACTTTTTATATCAGAGTACATGGAATAACTATGTTTAAGTTTGAGATTTCATATTATGGAAATAGAGAAATAAGAGATCTTAAACTTAAACTACAAGAAAAGAAATCGCATAATTAAATTTTTAAAGTTAATTTTGCATTCCTGAAGTATCAGTATGAACCCGGAGTTACAGTTCATGACTTAAAATTTATCTATATGGTATTAAAAATTTATAACTATCCAAAGAAATTACTCTTTACCATTTATTAACTAATTCAAATAAGTTTTAAAGATGATAAATTTCGAAAATTCTAAAAATTTAATTTATTTCACGTATTAAATTAAATAACTAAACTGCAGCAACAACAACAGCAACAAAAACCTGAAATACATTACTTACTTAATTTTAATTCAAAGAAACTGAAGAATCGATTAAATAACAATGGATGAAAGAAAAAGCTTTGTAAAAATATTTTTTTTTGTAATTTCAGCAGAAAAGGAAAAACAAATGTGCGGCGAACTGTTTTGCTAACGGAAATAAAATAGGAAATATACATGTATACATTTATGAATTTTTTAATAGTTGTATTATTAATAAGCAATCATTATTTAAAAAATAACATTTTAATGAAAAATATTAGTTTCGAATTTCATAAAGTATTTTAAACAGGGTGACTTTAACTTCGTTTAATTACTACTTAAAAAAATATTATGATAGATGTCTGCCAAATTCTAGGTATATTAATTACTTTTGTTTGGAATCAGCGGTTAAGAAAAGAAATATTTGTTAATGGTAGTCCGTTATAAAATAAAGAGCAGTAAAATGCGTAAAAGTATTTTAGCATCTAAACCTAAATAACGGACATTCATCTATAACTCCAACTCGTTAAGTTTTCACTAATTTATAATTTTGTTATCCCTTTTTCAAAATTGATGAACATTTAATTTTTCAGTTTACTTACTTGGTGAATCTAAATACCCTACGCAATTATAACGCTGTTATGGAATTATAGGATGGTTAAAAGTAAATTAACGGTACTCAGAGTCTACACTGTAAAAAAAAAAAAAAAAAAAAAAAATTCAAGAGTTTGCTAAAAATTTCTTAGTAAATTTGTATTCCATAGAATTTTTTAGTGACCATTACAAACTTTTTTTTGCAAGTGAAACAAATATTTCTTTTGTAAACTGAACAAAAGAATTTTTTATGTAACTAACTTAAAACTTTTTAGTATGAGCCACCAAGCAAATTTTAGTAATAGCTCCAAAATTATTTTTAGTAACCATTACGTTTGCCCGAAGGGCAGGAACTTCCTTCGAGCTGCATCCAGTGGTTAAAACGACAGACTTCTAAAACTGAAGATTTTCGGTAAAGCCACATTAGATGGCAGCACCAAACTAAAACGGAAGATTTTCGGTAAAGCCGCAATAGATGACAGCACCAAACTAAAGCGGAGGATTTTCGGTAAAGCCGCAATAGATGGTAGCACCAAACATTGCTACCTACTCTATCTTGACATGTTTTTAAAGGGGAGGGAAAATTCAGAGATCATTACCCACGATAACTGCTACGACAGGATTTTCATAATCTCTTTATTTACATTCGGTGCATATTTGGCGGCGGCCAGAATCGAACCCAGGTACTTTCAGCCTGGAGTTCGGTGCTATGACCACTATGCTGTCACGGCCACACCAAATGAGTTTTAATAATAGCTATTAAAAATGTAAAACTATTAACTCCATTCGTTGCTAGCTTTTTTCTAGTAATTCTTACAGATTTTTTGTAACCGAGTAAGATTACTAAAAATTTTTTAGTAAATACAAGGATTACTAAAATTTTTTTAGTAGATCGACCCTTTTTTTTTACAGTGTATATCTCTGGTTCTACTGAATGGATCTGAATGAAACTTTAAATATATGCAATGCAGGGATGCAAGCCCTGCGTCAGAAAGAACTTATTGGTACCCCTAAAATTTTTAAGTATTTTTTGCCTTATTTAATTGCAAGATTTCTGAAGTTTAATAAAGCAAAGAATACTATTAAATTTTAGTGGTTAAAATCAGCCATTTTTGGCACAGCGCTTGCACACCTGGATACATGTTACGTAGGGCCTCCGTGGCTGAGTGGTTAAGACATCACGCCGCTCATCGTGAGGTTGTGGGTTCGAATCCCACTGGCTCCATTGCACACATTCCTTGTGTGGAGCTCCTGGTTGTACTTCTCTTGTGTTGTAATATTTCCTTGTGTGCTATCTCGTCCCTGTATATTGACGATGGCTTATAAGTAGGCTTCATGTCGAGCACACAATTCAGATGTATGTTGTTCAATAAACAAACAAACAAACATATTACGTAGAACATGCAACTGAGGTTTTCATAAATAAAGTTTGAAATTTCTTCATCAGATGGCGCTATACTGCTAAAACCATATGCAAATGAGTAGCTAGTGCAATTTCACCGTAAAAGCAATACTTATTGTTTAAGGACATCGTTCGTCCGCAGTGAACATGCCGCTGAACAAGGAGGAACACGCTTTGATTGTAAAAACTTTTTATCAGAATGAGAGCAATGTTTCGGTAGCTCTTCGTGCTTATCGACGAATGGAAAAATTAAGGAGAGGATCCATGTTAGTAAATGCAATTAAATCCATGGTTCTTAAGTTTGAAAGAACTGTTTTTGGCTATTGTACCGGGAAAAGGACGGCGTGCAACTCAGATGGTGATTGCGGAGTAACATGTAATTGTGATAGCTGAAGAATCTGCAATTTTTCTTCAAATGCTATTGTAAGAGGTCTCTCAATAGCACGAGCATTTTCCATTCCGTGGGCAACCGTGCACATGATTTTATGCAAAATCTGAAGTTTTATTTTTATAAGATGCATGTCTTGCAAAAGCTGAAACCGCAAGATCACTCTGCACATCTCGATTCTGCGTTTTGTTTTCTGGCGAGGATGCAAGTGGATGAGTACTGACCATCGTATGTTTTATGGACAGACGAGACTCATTTACACTTAGATGATGCTATGAACACACAGAATTGCTACATATGCGATTCCACCAATCCTCATTCTAGCAAAAAAAAAAAAAAAAAAAAAAAAAAAAGAAACTACATTCCGCATTTCTGCTGGTACGCTTTCAGCATATTGTTGACCGACAAGGTATGCACATACAGCACACCGGCGAGTAAATAAAGAAAATGATCCGTTATTTTTTTTATTTTTGAATTGTTATCTTTTAGTTTACTTTGTTAAAACGCGACCTAGAGGCGAATTTGAAACTTTTCCCAACGGAAACCTTTGTCGCATGATCTACATAGCATACATCTAAAGTTTAATTCGGATCCATTAAGTAGAACTGGAGTTTTACTAAATGGAATAGCCCCGGAGTACCGACAGTCTAATTTTAACCACTGTGTATTTAAAGTTAGATTTTATTTTATCGTGCAGTTGATACCTTATTGTAAAAAAAAAAAAAAAAAAAAAAAAAAAGATACATTCATAAAAAAAAATTAGAGATGTCAACATTTGTTTCTTCTAATATCAATTTTCGTAAATCATAATAGCAGCTAAATTTTTTCTTCATACATATTCTTGTATTTCCCTGTGATCTTTTTTTTTTATTATTCTGTTTGTTTTTTGTGTAATAGTCAATTCTTCCAGCTCATTTTTGATCCATTTTCTGTTGACGTAGAGCTTTGAAATTTCGTTAAAAATATGTATTCCTGAGGGCAATACATCGTTGGACATTCATTTTTTTTTTTTTTTTTTTTTTCGATTCCTAAAGGGTACAAGGCGGTCGACAAAAAAAAAAAAAAAAAAAAAAAAAAAAAAAAAAGCATCATATCACATAAACCAATAGCTGTAAAATCTTGAAACTTGCATATAGTATAACTAAAATTGGTAAACGGGTGTTTTTTAATTTTTCAAAATTCGACTCTTAAGACAGGCAAGAGGATGGTCTGCCTCCAAGCGCCCTCCATTTACGCCTCCTGCTTATCAGTTTTAATGAACGTTAATGTTCGTTAAAACTTTAAAAACAGTGTAGCAACTCTTTCCTGAAGATGGTCATAGATGGTGATCGGAACGTTAATTATTATAATTTAAATTTAATGTTTGTTTAATTTTTAATTGTATAACATTCTGTATACGCCATATAATAATCTTCTGATTTATTTTAATTTGACGTTAATATTGTAATTTTTTATGGAGTAAGTGGCCACCTTATTTATTCATAACTTCTTTTATTTGTAAAATGCGCTATATAAAACACGGGATGGCAGACTTATTGAACAAAATCACGCATAGTACTAAAGAAAATATTAAGTGTAAAAGTTTGTTCTTGAAAATATACTTTGTAATAACATAACTAGTGATAAGGATAATATTAAATAAAGAATAAATACAATGTTTCCAAAAGAGAGAAAAAAAACAGCTTTTTTTTTTTTTTTTCTTAAAAAAAGTATAGGAAGTGTCAAATAAAAAAACATGAGCAGAACCGCCTACTTAAATATAACCTTTTGAATTCAACTGGGTTAAATAATTGTGTTTCGTGTCGAAAAACAAATATCCTGTCACTGTTAAGCAAATTTAAGAGATTAGGGCGTGGTAAAAACACGCGAAATAAGTTGGCTGAATATGGAGTCTGCATAATTAACCAATGATCAGCGCAAAAACCATGTCTGAACGCCAACGTATGGAAGTAAAAAAAAAAATCAATTAACCATGTGCATATTGATAACTTATTGTCAATGGATGGAATCAGTCGAAATGAATGCCTGTTTTTATCTTAGTAAAAAGTTTCTTGTTACTAAATTACCCAATAATTTTTATCCATTAATTTTCATTTTTAAGGGCACAAATGACTTAAAATAGTTCTTTTTTTTAACATTTTGTGTTTAAAAAATAAAACAGACAGAGATAATTTACAAAATAAATTTCTACTGAAAAAAAAATTCTCATAAACAAACAGCATTAATAGCGCGATCTAAAAGTTCCTCGTGTGACTTTAGTAAATCTGCAGATCAAATAACATTGTTTTCAACAAGAAAATTTACTTCATATGTAAAGTAAAATGTCTGCCACATTCCTTGTGTACCAGAGAATAGGATCAATTTCAGGTTAAAATTTAATTGATTGTAATTTAATTGATGTATTATAGAATCTACTAAATATAGAGAATTTCAATTTACCATGTCTGTTAATTTATTTCTATAGATTTACGTAAAATTATGAATTAACTATAATATTTCAGAAGACCAGGAAACTATTATCCCTTTCTATTTATTTAATGAAGTTTCAATATTGATTTGATTTGATTTTTTTTATTATTTTTTGTGTGAAAAAGGACATGTACTTTTTCTTATTATTAAATTAGATAAAATGTAAAAAAACACAATGCATTTTTAACATAAGAAGCATGTTCAGTTATAAAAAAAGACTACAGTTATTTGTATGTTTTCTAGTAATAATTCTTATATATTTTTCTTTTAAAAATCCTAAAAAAAATTTTCTATACAGTATTTTTACTATGATAAGTAATTATACATTTTTTATAAAATCAAAAATACTGAAAAAAAGACAAATGCATTTTAATATTCAAGAATAAATAAATAAATAAATGATAATAATTGAAATACATAGGGAAATATGCAATAACCTCTCATGATTTGAAAAGTGTATTTATCGATAGAAATTTCAAAAAACAATACACTTTCTATACCTAAAGAAGCATTTATAAAATTGCCATTTAGTAACAAATTAAATTTTCTCTCCTTGTTGTTTATTTACCGTTGCTCTTAATAACTTTATGCTTTACGCATTCATTTTGGCCTTATACTTAGCCCTATAATTGGCCTTAGTAAAAAAAATGTTTTTAGTAAAAAAAATGCTTTAAAATACCATAGACGATAATATTTGTTTATCAGTTACAAATAAAAAGAAGCTTTTGTAGCCTTCCACTTTTCTAGCCGAGATAAATTTCTAACAAAAATAAAAATGTATTTAAAAATATGATTTTAAAAGTCATTTTAAATCATTATTAGCAAGATATTTTGCAAGAAATGTTGTATACATGTGATTAAGGCATTGTGTTGCAATTTGGCAATCATTTAAAAAAAAATCCAAAATATTAAAAAATATACGAGTGATAAATTTTTCAGTATTTTTCCTTTAATGTATTCCCATTAAGGAATCAAATATATTCTTTAAAAGAAAAAGAAAACATCATGCACTAGAGAGTTAAGATACAAGTTTTATCAATATAATCTCAAGAAAATATCAAATCTAAGTTAAATATTTTTAGCTCCATAACTGAATTAACTTATGCAAGAGCTGCAACATAATAATTATTTTAATGTTAAAACGTTAAAGTTAATGCCTTTAATTTATCACGTTTGTTTGAAAGAAAAAACCGTACATTGAATATGATTATGTTTACTTGGTAACGGATAACATCCATAAAATATTCATTCCAGGTTGAAAAAAGAAAAACAATTAATGTACTTTAAAAACTACTCGCAAATGTTCCCGAAAATCAGTGACAACAAAAGAAACTTTGCTTTTATAAAATTCTTTTTATCTTGAAAGTATATTGGTTTCTGGTTTTTTTAAAGATAAAAAACGCTTCTCGGTTTCACCTATTTTAACTCGAAAGAGGTTACTATTTATTTTCGGTTATATTAGTATATTTTGGTATATTCTTAATTTACAGCGGTAAAATGCAAAAAATTATTTCGGAAACCGTAATGTTGGGAAAAGTACAACAAATCCATGCTTGAAAGTATGGTTTTTATTTCCTGTTTCGTACAAATGGAACATTTATTGTGCTTGTTTATTATTCAAAATAAAGAGAAAACAATGTTCTTACTTTTTCTTTTTAAGCGTTTGGCATTATAATTTAAATAATCGTTTTCCTATTATCAATTTATGCGAATGTTAAAGTAAAATTATGAAAAGAAAACAGTTTGAGTAACTATCGATTAACCCAAGAATTCAGGCTTACAAACAGTACACTAGCAAAACAAATATAACAATGATGTTATATACCTTTACTTGGTATTGATTAGCCATTTTCAAAGTTCTGCTCTATTACCGTTCGAAAATCAGATAATTATGTTTTACTTTCTCGCTTTCAAAGCAAGAAGGCATTAAAGAACAATTTTATGAGCCTTATGAACTAAACAAGCTGAAAACCTAATAAAACCATTTTTTTTTCGAAGTTGTTCGAAATATGAGACTTATCGTTCAGGTAGTATGTTTTGTTCTTTTTTTTAATGATTATGTGTTTAATGTATTTTCATCAGAATATTTTCCACATATATGTCGTGAAGTGGAGTACTTCAATTTTTTGATAAGTATTTGAATCTAAATAAAAGAAAACATGTTAGACAAAAAATTTATTAAATATAAAAGTGCGAAATTTTCCATGACATACATGGACTCCATCCAGGCGATGGATGATTATATCGACACATGATGAAAAGTAACTCATTCGGGAAAATATTTGGTATATTGAATGAATATAGTTCGAAAATCGTACAATCTAAAAATAACTGAATTGTGATGTTTGACATCCAAAAATCAAGGAAACACAGGCCAGTATTGCGCTCCTCCACATATAGCTGATATACAGTGCAAACATGTCATTTATTGGAGCAGTCCTTGATCGGTGGCCCATTATATCTCATGCGTGCTCTTTGGGTAGGTCTGAGATGACACTGGTTAAAGAAGTGTTTCACATACACGCGAATATGCCATAACGTGAATACGGAGAGCATTAACATGCTGAAAAAATATATTCAACATGCTTTGATGAAAATCCAAAGTAAGGTCAACGTCTCACTATGTGCTCAAAATGCTTCAGAGCATTATCATGCTGGAAAAAGATCTGTTCAGCATGCTTTGATAAAAATGCAGGGCAATGTCAACGTATCCCTTTGAGCTGAAAATGCTTCAGAGCATTATGATGCTGGAAAAAAAATCTGTTCAGAATGCTTTGATGAAAATACAAGGCAAGGTCAACGTATCACTATGTGCTGAAACTAGCTTCAGAGCACTATTTGAGGAATCCGTCTTTGAAACAGGATAGCACTCCACACTACAAGGCTGTGTTTAATTGATTTCTTTCAAACCCCTCCTACAAAAGTCATACATTTTTTCAACCGTTCTGTAATCATCAACAAAAGAAAGAGAAGTCTTAACAAAATAAAAGGCGAAGATAGACTCGTCGGAATGATATTCGGATCTTAAGTCACCATACTAAAGTAATTAAACGGGAAAAGCACCGCATGACCAGAACAAAGACATTGCAGTCCGTAGGATCTGTCCATTTGAATCTTAATACAACATTCACGAGACGTGTATTGGTTTGACAGAAAATAAATTTCAGATTCTCCTGGTGTCTATATTCGTTTTAGTTATTGGAGAGAAGGAATTAACGCTGTGATTAACCCATTAGTGCCTAGCGTCCCTTTTTTAGGGACGATTATAAAAAAGGCAACAAAGCACTTTACACACTAGTAAATAGAAAGATAAATAAGCACTATTTTTCACGAGACAAATTCCTCAATGAATTAAGATAAAAGTTATTCGTCTTTTAAAAGTGGTAGGAAACCCAAATTTTCATTTTTAATGAAGAAAATAATTTGGGCATTAATGGGTTAATTATAATAAAATTTGGATAATAAAAGAATACTGTAATATTTTACATTTAAAACAGTCATTTTATCGTATAAAAAACCCCAAAGAAACATAAAAAAATTGTATTTCCATTTATTGTCTCTGGAGATAAATTGAATTATTACGAAATTTGAATATGTTGCTGTAACAAATTGTAATAATATTTCTTTTGAAAATAGCCGGAGTATTATAGACAGTGTTATGAGAGAGACACACAAAGAATTCAAATATATATATAATTATTTACAATGACGGTTGTTTCAATAATCAATTTAGAATTTTATATTGAGAAATAAACTGGAGAACCAAAACATTATGATCATCCGCATATTTTGCAGTGAACTCGCCTGGATGACGTGAAAGGCGCATAATCCGATAGAAATGTAATAAAATGCTGCTAGGGACGTTCAGAAATCATTTTTGCGCTTACGTCTGCTTGTGAGGATAAAGGTTGCAGATCTAAGCTACTTTTACAGAGGGCATAATTTAGCCGACCATCGACTTAGAACTAGTACTTTCGAAGCTGTGCGTCTCATGGGTTGTTCGGGACACATCGTTGTTAGAACTTGTATAAAGTGCATAAATGACGGTCAAACCATAAGTAGAAGCCATTTCGTTGGACATTATCAAATAAATACGACGTCAGATATTCTGCCCCCCCCCCCCCACCCCGCTCTTGGTAAAGCAAAATCGGCACCAGACATTGGCTCAATATTCATCCCAAGACAATACAGGTGCAAATGGAATTCTTTCGTAGCATACAGTTCAGCTGACAATGTTGAATACCAGACTAAGGGAATAACGTCCCACTCATGTGCCTCTGTTGACCAAGCATCATCGCCAAATACTCCTACGCTAGTCCCGGGAACATCATGACTGAGCTATGGAACAACAGGGAGAGAGTTGTGTTGTCGGATGAAACACGATTCGTCCTTCAACACATCGATGACCGTGTTTGGGTTCGCCGTCTTCTATGCGAACTTTTACGCCCCCTTATACAACAGGTCATACACAGGCCAATTGTGGTGATATTAAACTTTGGGGAATGTCCTCATGTGCGTCCCTGGGACCTTTGATTGTTGTAGAACAGACCGTGAATGCCACGTACTATCTGAACATCATCGTGGATTATTTGCATCAATACATGGTATGTGTCTTCCGAAATGGAAATGGAGTCTTCGTGGAAGACAACGTTTGGTGCCATATGACTAGAATTGTACTCGATTGGTTTTAGGAACATAACGCTTAATTCCAGTTAATATCCTGATCGCCTAACTCGACGGATCTTAATCCGACAGAACAAATTTCGGGTGTAATTCAGCGGCAGCCGAGGATTCAAAAACAATTATTTTAGGCTGTTCCCGGATATGGGTGACCACTGCTTGAAAAACTAATACAATTTACTTCCGGTAATCTATCAAGAATTTGTAGCATCCAAGCTAAGGCAGTTTGCGAAGTTTTGCGAGTCAAAGGTGGCCAATATGTTATTGCGTAGGTGGTCATAATGCTTTGGTTCTTGAGTGTATGAATTGCAATGCTGCAATTCTACAATTAGACAACATATCATCTTAATGGTTGGCATTATTCCAAAAATTAATAAGACATGCTAAACTGCAAAATCTATCTTTTAATAATCGTATGCAGTCATAGAGAAATACATGAAGTTCAAGGAAGTATGTGTGTAAATTATGGATAATGATATTTTAGTAATTATTCGAAATTTTAAATTTAAATTTGGAGTTAAAAGGAATAAAAAAAAGGACAATAGAAATAAGCTTTTATGTTCAATAGCTATGTTTGATAGTTAAATTGTGTTCTTCTTGCAAATTTGTGTCTTTCTAAAATACCGTAGTCTTACTACACGTAAAGCAAAAAATTCGTACTAAGTTCACGTCCTTTTAATCCAGTCGCAATAAATGTTTTAGTTTGATTAATACAAATGTTCATTTCCTTTTATGGAAGTAGACGCGTTCGGTTTTCAATGATTATAGGTCTGTTGCATTTTTTTAGGAGAATGAGTACAATTAGTTGTGTAACGTAAAAATTCCTATGAAATATATTTTTCTCAGAAAGTTACACTATTTTTTGGGAGTTTCTCCGTGACTGGTAGCAGGTGTTTTTTATCTTTTGATTAATGCGTGCAATTACATTAAGAGTGATAGTCGTACCAAAGTAATGAAAGCAGTTAAGAGTGAGATTTAGTCGGAGAGTTTGGAACTTGTCTTATTAACTTATTGTAATGTACTATGAACTGAAAAAAGAAAAAAAAAGAAAAAATCATTAGGATAAACATAAAATATACATGTATTTCATGTAACAATAATGTGTACTATCAAAAAAATCTTTTAAACTGTCAAAAAACCCTATAAATTCTGGCGACAGTATAAAGCCGTTTGTTTATCTTACAGAACATTTTTCGATAAAACAGTTTTTTTCCTGTAAAAATAAAATACAATGTCTTTTAGTAAAAATTAGAGATTTTTTTAAGTGTATAGTTTGTTAATAAATATTTATTATTACATTTTTAATGTATGTATATACATGGTGATCCAAAAGTCAGGACGAACTTTAAAAATGAATAGTTCGAAAACGAATCAAGATACTAAGATACGGTTTCCACCAAACGGATGTAAAAGAAACCGGGTTTTGTCTGGTAACGAAAAAAATAGTTTTGTCGGCGTCCAACAGATGACGCTACAGTGATTTAATGCACCAAAAGATGATTTACAAATAAAAAAATTTTTGACAACTTACAAGTCAGCTTAATTAAAGTTAATTAGTACTACAGTAAATATTCAATGTGATGTCCGCCATTCAGAAGTACAACTGTGAGACGAGGCACATCATCGTTCACAGCATAGAGCAACACTTCTTGCGTTATGGCAGACACATTTTGGCGGATGGCATCTTTCAGTGCTGTTAGTGATGCCGGTTGGTCGCGGTACACTTTTGACTGCAATAATCCCCACAGCCAAAAGTCCCAGGGTGTCAGATCGGGAGATCTTGGAGGCTATGCGTGATTAAAGTAGCGACTGATAATGCGATCCTTCACCAAATATTGAGCATGACAGGCGTTACATAGGCAGGGCAATATGAGGTGGTGCTCCATCTTACATAAAGGTGACTGTTTGAAGTGCCTGTCGCGCTTGCAATTCAGAAATCCGACAGCGCCATCTGTTGGCTGCCAATAGAGCCATTTTTTCGTAGCCACACAAAACCCGGTTTCTTTTCCATCCGTTTGGTGCAAACTGTGTCTTTGTATCTTGAAGTGTTTTTGAATTATTCGTTTTTAAAGTTCGTCCTACTTTTGGATCACCCGGTATATATAATTGATGTGTATTAATATACAATGAATTGTACAAATTGTATTGTGAAATGGAATTAGTTTTACAATGTGTACATTTCAGAAAGATGAGGTGAGTAAATAATAAAATTAACTTGTTTTAAAACAGTAAACTGTAAAAAGACGATTACTCCTTATAAAAAATGTTTTAATGAAATAGGATATTTGCAGTAACAATAATAGATTGGAAAGAACATTTATTTTTCAGATTGGCCTAGATAGAGATCTGTTTCATTATAATTTGATTCAACCTTAAACGCTAGCAATAGTTTTTCTAAAAGACAATATACGAACCAAGATATTTAAGCCCGTGGTAGTGCTGGATGGGCGAACAATATCTTCGTTCAGTTAATTAGTTTTTTAAAAAACTCGTATTTGGCTCAGTTCAATTTATTTATTTATTTTTTTAAAGCTGATGTTTCTTAACTAAATTTATCATATATCAATTATTTTTACAGTGAAACTTCCCTTTAACGAAATCCCTATTTAACGAAGTTTTCTACTTATCGAAATTTTCTGCAAAATTAAGGCTTTGGACTATATTTACATGTAAATTAATCTCCATATTCGAAAAATATATTCTATATAACGAAGTTTATTCTAATTTCGTGCCTGTACAGCATTCATTCGGAAAGGTTGTTATTGCGGTCGATGTAGGAATTTATTTCATCAGAATATATGAGTAAAATTATTTAATCATTTCTATTCTCTTTTGTACTAAAGAAAGCAATTTTTTTCACACTAGGACAAACACTTGCTATCGCTATACTCGCACTCAGCTATTCTGGCGCTGACAGTGTGGGGGTGGGAGGGGGACGGTCTTCGATACAATAAGAATGGGATTCCAATTTCACAAAAACGTTACAAATGAATTGTTCGAATACGTGAAAATTTTAATGAACAGTGCGCTTTTTAGGTGCCTTCATAATTATGTAAATACGTAGCGCCTATAGTTGTCGTTCACTCCGTTCGTCTGTCTGTCCGTCCGTTCGCATATAACAACGCAAAAACTACCCAACCGGATCGTTTGAAATTAAAAATATATTATTATTACATAATTTTGTCGCGTCATTTCAAATTTTATGAAAATCGGATGCATAGATCAATTACATGGACAATCCAAAGTATTCCAGTACATTACGGTCAATGGGGAAAAAAGTTTCAAATGCATTTTAATCATTTGAAATTTAAAATACATAATTTTTACATAATTTTGTCGAGTTATTTCAATTTTTATCAAAATCGGATACATAGTTCAATTACAGGGACAATCAAAAGCATTCCGTTACATTACGTTCAATGGGGAAAAATGTTTCAAATACATTTTAATGGTGTTACACGCATTCGAACATAATAAAATTGATATGTATGTATAAAATAGATATTATAATGTACATTCTGCATAATCTGTGGTGCAAAGAACATTTGTTATTGATTTACAAGGCCATACAAAAGTATTCCATTACACAATGGTATAGGGAGAACATTGTTTGGTGCGCATTTTAATTGTAATTAACAATTTAACTATTTACAATTTTATGAGTATGATATATGAGAGTGATATATTTAAAACTTCGTCATCGTACGAACGCACCTCATTTGCTACGCTTCTCGCACAATTTCCAATTTGCTTTTACATTAAGGCTCTGCAATACTTTGAAAAAGAGAAAAAGTACGCTACATTTCAGTTTTTGTTAATTGTTTTTTTTTTTTTTTTTTTTTTTTTTTTACGCTTCCATTTTATGTGTATCATGTGTAAAAACTACAAAAGAATGACTCATAAAAAAAGCTGGATTTAAAAAAAAAGTTTTTGTTCTTGTATTCTACTTAGATGTTCTTCTAATAGCGTTAACACTTTCTTTTTAAAAAAGTTCCTAAATTCTGCAGTAGTAATTCTCGGTCTGACTTGTTTTTTACGTGTTCAGAATATCAAAACTTGTGTCAATAACATAACAAAGAGGTAACTTCGTCCACATTTGCATGATGGCAATTCTGACGAGAACGTGATCAAAATTTCTTTAATAGTGAATTTCAACCATGTGGATATCACCGATTCTTTATAGTTTCAAGAATTTTATTATTTTTGAAGGAGGAGAAATGCGCAAAAAAGGTGTCATTTCATTGTTATTTCTTAAAAGACATAACGTGTAGGGTGTTCCCAAAATACGTGTTACTATAAAATTTTAATAATTTTCTAACAATAATAAATATAAAGATGAAATAAGTAAAATATTTATAAATTAGATAATAAATTTTGGGTATAGCATTAAAAAAAATAATTTAAAGTCGATAAAGGTGCAGCTATGATTTAATGTATGAGGATTGCCAAGCTAACTTCAAAACTTTCAAACGCAAACACCCTTCTTTTTCTCGTCGGCGTCGTTTCATCAAATAAACAGAATGGAAAGTAAAAGAGAGTTATGTTTTATCAATAGCAATACGACGCAATTTTGCACCTATGTAAACTATCATTTCGTATACATCTCGTCATGCTGCGAAATCCACCATCAAACTAGCCTAATCTTCCATCATGAATAGTGTTGCCAGTTCAATGCCACAAAAAGCTTTATAGAAGAGCAAAAAACAAAAATACAGTTAACTTTATTATAACAAAAAAATATATATAACGGATTTCCATTTTAAGGGTAAATATTCCATTGTTTTATGTTAAAATTATTATAGTATTATGTCTGATGAGACGAAAACCTGTTTAAAATGTAATATTTCTCCGACCTGTTACGATTCTATTTGGCACAGTGTTAAAAATATCTTGAAAAATTACCTCTGGTTTTAAAGATTTATTTTCAGACCAATGAAAAAGATTTATAGGCGTTCATGTAGCATTCTCATTTGTCAGAAAATAGATAGTCTTTAAAAACAGAAGTAATTTTTCAAGATATTTTTAATAGTTTTTTTTTTACTATAATAAATAAATACAACAATCTTATACATTAAAACTTGTGAAAAGCCGAATAGCTGAAACAATGAAATTTATATTTTTAAAACAAAATTTCGTTATTAACAGGGCCCGTTTTCAAAGGACTACTGAATAAAGTACAGTAAAATCTGTTTAAACAGATCGCTAAGATACCGCAACAAATTTCCTTTCAGAGACTTTCACCTAGACACGTATATTTGTAAGGTATTTCTTTCGAAAGAGTCACAAAAAGAAGAGAAAGACAAGTTCGAAAGAGTCAGTTAGGTTTTTTTTTCTTTATAGGGTTTAGTGCATTAAGTCCATTAAGATTAACGAATACAATGGTACTAAACGAAACTTAAAGAAATTTTTGCAACATGAAAAACCGAAACTTTTTGCATCCAACTTAGTTATTACGCGGGACAGGTATTGAAGCACTTGAAAATTGCGATGTCTCGCATAAATTGGGGCATCTGTCAACATTAATCACCAACATCATTCTTGTTTTTCCTTCAGAATGCATTTATTTTTTCAGCACCTAATCCCCAATAACATAATACAAAATAAAGCACACAATTTTGGAATTCGAATATTAATTTAATGCACAACCATACATATTTCTACTGATATTCTGTTTTAATGATAAAATTTAACAACATCTCCTGATCTTAGTAGATGTTGCAAACAATGCATTTTAAACTAGGAGAAAGATTTACTACGACTTATGTAAGCTTTTTTCCTTTTGATTCATATAATCATACGTAATGTAGATTTTAACGCAGATTTTGGAAAAAAATATTTGTGTACCGTAAAATTAATCAGATTTCCATCAATCATGGCGAGAACAACAAATCCAGAGGCAGAGGTATGATTTTGGTATAAAACTGCCTTAAAAGGTCGTGCTTTTCTTTTTCTAATGGAGACTATAAACAAGAAGTAAACTAAACTAAAAAAAATTTTGGTGAGAACCCCACTTGCAAAACAATTTATAAATATATTAATGTGAGAAATGTTATAGAAGTGTAACGAATAAGGCAAATACTCAAAAAAAAGTTTTTATCGGATTTTCTCAAAATGAAGAATTGAAACAATTCATCATTATTTTCGTGAAAAGAAGATGTGTGCTTTGACGAAAAAAAGAAAAAGCTTTAGTATCTTTTTTTGAATGTTTAATTACTTCAAATTGTTTGAGAAGAATACATTTTGTTATTTTTTTTTAATCACAGGAGAAAAATCAAATTTGGTTAATTAAATATGGAAATCCACGAAAGTAACATCGATAAAGAGGCGTAATACAGAAATCTAACAAATAAGAACTATTACAAATCCCAGAGTGAGCTGCTAATGACTTCTTTGCAAATAGCGAAATAAAAATTATATCTTTTTTCGCCTGGAGGCTCATGGTTTAAAATCATTTTAAAATATGGATATAAGAAAAAAATTGAATTAAAATTATCTTCTAAACTAAAAATTATCTTCTAAGGTGCGCGGGCGAGTGTGTGTAGGGAGGGGGGAATAGAGTCGTAAAGAGTCCTCAACGAAAATCTTATTTTATTTTTATTTTCTTAGTTCTTAATAATTTTAAATCATTTAAGAAGAATAATTTTTACCATTGTTTTCAAATTCCGAAATAAAATATAATTAGATTTCACAATCCAGAGAGGCGCAATGATTTTCATCAATTACCGACGTCCATGATGCTTACACAATCTAAAATATTTGCTCTTTAAAACATTGTTTAAAATGTTTGTGGTTTTTTTTTTCTCATACTTAATACTGATGACAGAGGGGCAATGGTCGCCATTCTTTGCTAGTATCGATGATAGCTACCAAGTTAAAAATACTTCCTCTTAAAAATTGCTTTAAAGATTTTGTGTTAAATACTTGTTTTCTAATTTCCCAAAACAAGTGATACTGATGAGAGATGGGCAATGGTGTTTGCCCCTTGCCAGCGTCATCGATAGCTATCTGGTTTTAAATATTTCCTTTCAAGAAATTATTTAAAAACTTTTGTTTTAAGCATTTGTATTTAAATTTCTAATGTTTGCTACTATAGTAAGAAAAGAGCAGTGGTGTTCACCCATTGCCAACGTTGATGATATCTATCGAGTTTAAAATATTTCCTCTGAAGAAAATGTTTTAAAACTTTTTTTTTTAAATATTTGTATTCTAATATCTCATGCTTGATATGATAAGAGAGGGGCAATGGTCCCGGCCCCTTGCCAACGGCGAGACGGCTACTGATTTAAAAATATTTCCCCCTAAAAAAATTTTTAAAACTTTTGTGTTAAATATTTTTATTCTTTTCTCATGATTGATACTGAGACGAGAGGGACAATGGTCTCCGTCTCTTGTTTGCATCCATGGTGGTTACCGAATTTAAAATATTTCTTCTTTAAAAATTGTTTAAAAACTTTTGCATTAAATATTTATATTCTAATTTCTCGTGATTCATACTGATCCCGAAGCTTCGGAAAAAAAAAAATATATTAATTCCTTGTTTTTCAAGTGAACTTGACAATTACATGCGTCTTTGGAAACAGAAAACGTGTTGTAAATGAACCACATTGTAACCAAATAGTTGGATAAAGCCATTAAAAATTGTAATTACCAACTACGAGTGACAGTTCAAGGTTTTATGAGTAAATGGTGAAGAATAGTAGAAGTTTTTCGTAGTTTTGTTTCTTGAACGTATCAAAAATAAGAGAATACAACGCTTTTAATCTGAAGTAACTAAAATAAAAAAGAGTAATTATAAACATTATAACTGGTTTTTTTTTCATACGAAGTTTCCAAACCTGATTTCATTATGCTTTAAAAAAAAACAACATCTGAAAATTCGGATATATATTGAGAAAAACTAAAATTAATACAGTAAAAACTCCAAAACAGACACTCGCTTTCATACATCTTTAGAATACGTTTAAATAATCAGTAAAACATCCAGGACTGACTCGATTTCATATACCTAGAGAAAAGGCTAAAATAATAAAGTAAAACCTCCAGAATGGACACTCGCTTTCATATATCTTTAGAATACGTTTAAATAATCAGTAATGTCTCCAGAACGGTCACAATTTCATATACCTACAGAAAATGTTAAAATAATAAAGCAAAACCTCCAGAACGAACACTCGCTTTCATATATCTTTAGAATACGTTTAAATAATCAGCAAAACCTCCAGAAAGGACACAATTTTATATACTTACAGAAAATGTTTAAATAATAAAGTAAAACCTCCAGAATGGACACTCGCTTTCATATATCTTTAGAATAGGTTTAAATAATCAGTTAAACCTCCAGAAAGGACACAATTTTATATACCTACAGAAAATGTTTAAATAATAAAGTAAAACCTCCAGAACGGACACTCGCTTTCACATATCTTTAGAACATGTTTAAATAATCAGTAATAACTCCAAAATTAACACAATATCATACATTTAAAGAAAATGCTAAAATAATAAAGTAAAACCTCCAGAGCGGACATTCACTTTCGTATATAATTAGATAATGTTAAAATAATTAGTAAAACCTCCAGGATGGATGCTCGCTTTCATCTATCTTCAGAAAAATGAATAAATTACACAGTAAAACCTCCACATCAGACACGCGCTTATTGCGTCTTTAGAAAAATGTAAAATCTCCAGAACGGACACACATTCATATTTTTACAGAAAATGCTCAAATAATAAAGTAAAACTACCAAAACAGACACCTACTTTCATATAAAATTAGATAATATTTAAATAATTAGTAAAACTTTCAGGATGAAAACTCGCCTTCATTTATCTTTAGAAAATATTTAAATTATACAGTAAAACCTCCAGAAGAAAAAACGCTTTCATATATCTTTACAAAATGTTTAAATAATATGTAAATTTTTTAAAGATAAATAAAAGGAATTTTACTTTCATTCAAAACATATATAATTCAGTTTTTTAATTAGATTGGAATTTCAGAATTATTCAAGTAGAAGTATTTATTATTCAAAATTTTATCCCGTTAAACATCTACTCCAACCTTTTTTTAAAAAGTTGTTTCACACGTTTCTTATTATTCTATTACATAATTCCACATAATCCATTTCTATCCGGTGTTCAACTAACAGTGTGCTTTTTTTAATATTAAAAACACTCAGAAACAATAATAAACAAAGTATCTTTAAATCCTCAAGTGCTGTTACTGTTTCTTCGAAAAATAAGCTTCTTTTTTTTATTAACAAATGAAAATGCATTTATTATGCAAAAGACTAATCTGACAGAAGAAAACTACTGAAAACTATGATTATTTTTAAGCTTTTGTATTATGAAAAACAGATTCTGACAATAGCAAGATATAACTTATAACTATAATAGCGATACTTTAAAATAAATAAACCCAATTTTTAATTAAATTTAATTTATTATACACACACTCACATACACATATATATAAACTGAGTAACCAAAAATATTTGAGCTACCCCTTATTTGAAAATAAACCAGTAAGACAGTGTTATAGAATGACTAAAAAAGGTCAAAGTTAGTTATATATATATAAAAAAAACCTCTTCACTTCGTACAATGTAGTTAGTATGAAAGTTACTGTAAAAATGGGTAAAACGGAACATTTAAATAATTTTGAACGAGGAATAATTATCGGTGAAAGCAGACCTAGCCAGCATCTCTGAAACGACGATACATTTAGGATTTTCTCGCCCAACAGTATGTCATGTATTTAGAGAGTTGAGGGTGAGGAAAAAATAAATCAAGGGTAAGGTTCATTATGGTCGGAAAAAACTGGTGAACGAGAGAGGTAAAAGACGAGTAGCACGCATAGTCCGCGGCAACGGAAGGGCAACAATACAAAGAAACATAGCTGAAATCAATGCAGGTGCATCAGAAAGAAAATCCTAACACGCGATAAGATGGACTTTACAAAGGATGGTCTTTAACAACGGAATACTATAAAGAACGTCTATTGGTATCACAAAAAAATAAGAAAAGACGTTTGTTGGGGTCGAAGGAACTACAAAATTGGCCACTTTGAGGACTGGAGAAAAGTAACCTGGTTCGACGAATCTCGTACCATACTTCATCATGATGTCAGAATCAGAATATGGCGCAAACAGCACGAATTTATGGACCTCTTCTGCCAAATGTCAAACTCGTAAGGTTGGTGTGGTGGAAGTATTATGTAGGAAATATTTTCTACTACTACAGTAGGTTACTTGACTACACTAGGTACACTAGATTACTTGATAGCTGTGGACACAACTCTGAACAGCACTGCTTAACTCAACATACCCGTTGACGATGTGCACTATTTTATGGCTATCATGTTCCCTCATAGAAATTATTCCTTTCAGCAGGACAATGCATATTATGACCGTACTCGATCGGTCTTAATTGGTTTGATGACAGCTATCAGAGTTTAACCTGCTTTCGTGGCCAGCTCAGTTCCCTGACCTAAATCCCTTTGAAAAATTGTGGGACGAGGTAGAAAAACCTTATCTAAGTTTGGAAAATCCATCATCCAATCTGACTCAACTTACACCTGCCATTATGTCAGCGTGGTTTAACATTCCCCAGCGACGGTGTCAGATACTTGTTTAGTCAATGTCAAGAAAAATATTGCAATTATCAGAGCTAAATATGGACCGACTCCTTATTAAAGAATGCCTGTAATTTTTTGCTACCCAGTGTATATGAAGATCTAAGATGATATAATTGATATGCGAAAAAAGAATGAGTTAACTATATGATTAAAGACACACAATGATCCTCTATCCCCTGTTAAATTACTATTTGTAATAAAAAATAATATTAATGAGATGATTATTAATGATAATATTAATGGTATATTAATAATAATATTAATGATATATTAATAATAATATTAATGATATATTACTACTAATAATAATAATATCAGAAATTTCAGTTTACGAAGGAGACATTTGATACTAAACACGAATAAAGATTTTGAACTTTACAGTTCATTTTTTAAAAATGATGATTCTGATACTTTCATCATATCAATGTATACAAAATCAAAATCTAGAAAATATTTCTATTTTATTCTAACACAAGTAATGCATTTTTAATTGTTAACCCACACTGTTCTATAAATAAGATAGCTATATTAAAACTCTTTAAAATAATAATAATAAAAATAGTTAAAATAGAATTTCACATAACCATGAGTTTAATATGTTACTTTTACTTAAAAAAAGTTTTAATACACCTATATTTAAATACTATTTTTACTTATTAAGATTTTTTTTTCTATACTATGTACAAGAAGCGGTTAAATGTGGGTTAAAAGGACAGTCCTTTAGAAAACTAATTGTAACAAGAGTAACGACAATTTTATTTTATAATTAATTCTTCTTAACAATTTTTAAATTTATAATGTTGTAAACACTGCAAAATTGTACAGATAGAAAGCAATCCACGGTTGTAAAAATGCTACAAAATACATCAAAGAGTTTGAAGTTAATTGTAAAACAGGTTGTAGAAATGATTATTATTTGATTGCTATATGTGTAACCCCTTCTGCTTGTAGTAAAGTTATAAAGTTACAAAGATTTGCTCAAAAGGATTTTTACCCAATTATCATTGCATTTTAAAACAGTAGTTTATACTTCTTATGAAATTATAAAAATAATTTCACATATACTTTATGAGATAAATATATATAGGATGTATCTGAAAAATGGGGAAAACTTTATGAGGTGATAAAACACACCTATAAGGTCGAATTTCGTCACAGAATGCATGATCGGAATGCAAATGGTGAGAAGTTAAAAGGTAGTTTTACACTGTCTCATGGCGATGGATTTGTCAAGGTGGTCCTATAGCTTATCCACCAAGATCGCCGGATTTCTCGGGTTTGGATTTCTTCCTTTTTGGTCATATGAAAGTTCGAATTTCCCAGTCGTTCATTGAAAAAATATAAATCTTCTAATATATTGGAAAATATTATTTACTTGTCTTCATCTTTAATAAGTCCCAGCCGCCAAGATTGTCATTGTTGCCGGCGATGTTCAACAAATGCCTGGTCACTTCGCAAATGTGCCTTATTCCTTATTCCGCAGGTGTGAATCGTGTATTACAGCTATCGGGAGATATTTTGAGCAATTTCTTTGATCCTGTACATTAATTTCATTCCGGTCAATAAAATGTTTTTTGAAGTATCTCCTCTCATTCTTGTGTTAATAATTTAACTGCGACTGTTGAAAACTGCCTTTTAACTTCTTACCGTTTGGGTTTCAAACATACATTTTATAATAAAATTTGCTTTTATAATTGCGTTCTATCACGTCGTAAAGTTTTGTTCCCTTTTTTCAGATCTATTCTACATGTTTATTTGCATATATACTTCGTCTAATAATAAATTAATACAAAAAATAAATAAATAAACAAATAGTTAAGAAAAGATTAAACTTAAATCTTAAAACTTTCAACTTTTAATCAAAATTCTTAAAAATACCAATAAAGAAAATTGCAAGCACAAAAAGGAATAAAAAAATCTTAAGTGAAAATATAAAATTTAAAAGAAATTTAACGTTAAGGGAAAGACAGGATATTGTTTCCTCTACGCAGGAAAAAATCAAATAAGAAAATAAAAATAAAGGCAGTAAAATAAAGCCTGAATCTTTAGTTTTGCATAATCCTAAAAAAAAAAGAAAAATGAAAATAAAAAGAACGCATGTTTCATCCTTTTAAGAAAATTCAAATCGTACCTAAAATATCAGATTATCGATTTACGGAAAGTAAAGCTTCACCGAAAATCTATTTCACAAAGAAAAGAACGCCCAAAAGGTATGCGAATTTTTAAAAATAATCCAGCTCATGTACATATTTCTTTCATACATTTATATTTTTAGCATGTACAAAATGGCGTCTTCTGCTAGTAGTAAATACTTCTTTTTTATATCGTTTGAATACATGTGAAGCCCCTTTTAAGTGCTAATAGAGAATAATTTAGAATAATATGCTTCTTTGTATTTTAGTTTCCTTGAATAAGTTATTTTAAAATTAAAAATTATTACCGCAGACATTTTTCTGTAAAACATTTCCTTCTTTTTTTTCCCAAGATACGGTAATAATTCGGGATAATAATTGAAGTAAAGAATTATTTAATAATTTTAAATATCGTTATAAACATAGAAAGAAATAAAACACAATCTACATTTTCAAAGCATATAACGTATGGAATAATTTGGCTTTGATCTTATGTTAGTGACATATTGAACCTCTAACTTTAATTTTAAAATAAAGAAATATAAAATCTTAAATGTTTTAATGCGTCGGCATAGCTTGCCAGATTTCTTTCGGTACTATTATCCTGTCAGTCACCGGTAACTGACGCGGTTTAAACAGAAAGTTAAGTGTCAGTCACCAATGACTGACGTGGCACGCAATGTGTTAGTTGACAACTTAATAAAATTTTTATTATACTCTAAAATTGTAAAATCTGATTTATACGGCCGTGGATAGCAACCATATATTCTTCATACCAAATTTTTACTTTTATAAAAGTCGTAAAAGATTGCCAAACGCTACAATTAGATTTGGTGTGATATATATAGATATGATACTTAAAGTGTCTTTGCAATAACGGCATATATTATTAAACAAAGTCATAAAACCACAGCGACAGCATTTACTGAATATGAAATTTCAGCAACCTATAAAATCCCGAGTGATTTTGTTTATTTCATGTCTTTCTTGAAATTGACTTATAGCTATCTTTTACAGCTCTTAAGAAATATATCCAGAGGGTTCATTTCATCGGATTGCCATTAGCTGGGATGAAATTCAAATTAAGATGTAAGCTCCAATTAGATCCCAAACTCTCTACGCGAATCTAATCAAAATAAAGCATGGGGATGCAACTCGAGTGGATGGATCCAATTTAGAATTTCTTCGGGAAAAGTTGATGGAATTACGAAAATTATAGTTCGATTAAGGGAAGAGCAGAAATTCAGCTTGCAGCCAGGCCACAGAGTGAAATTTATTAATTTTTGATTTCACAAACTTCGTCTCAATTTGTTTTAAACATCGAACACTTAATTTAATTGTCCTAAGTACGAGGTTGAGTATAAAAATAATGGTTTTGAAGCGAAGAAGTAATTAATTACGAACCATTTTTGGTCGCATAGTTAAGAGTTTAAAATTTGCCTGAAAGATTAGATTCACGAGATGTTTTCCGAAAATTAATAGTCAACTGAAGCAACTATGCGGTGATTTTCCCTGAGAGAATGAAAGGAAAATTGTAATTTTGGTGATTTTTAATGTTGTGTTTTAATTAAATAAGTTTTAAATTAATGATTTTAGAAGCAATTGAATAAAAAATAAAACATTCCTTTAAAATTACAATTCGATTCTGTAATGTTTTAAAATAATATATATGGAAATACATAATTTTTAAAATATCGTTTTCATTAAATAATAACGTTAAAATATGCAAATAAAAAATGTATTTTATTTCTAAAACCGAAAAAACCATTTTCAAAATGAGAGTGAAAAAATGTATTTTCCATACCACTGTATCAAGTATATGAGAAAGACAATTTTATTTAAATGAGAGTTATATATTTTTTTTACTAGTAGTTATAGTAAAAATTTAGTAATGATTAATCTATTCATATAAGTATTTGATAATTGTTCTTGACACTATACACAAAAATGTTAAGTATTTATAATTTTCTTTCAAACATTTTAAGAAATTTCCTCATTATTTCGTAATTTTTCTCAAAATATTTTGGAATACAACAAAAGCATGGAAATTTTTTTTAATGTTTAAGTAAATTAAAACAATATAAAACAAATAATGAAAATGAAATGTTTTTCCATGAATACATTATGCGAATTAATTTAATTAACTTACGTCCTTCTCATTCTTAATATGTATAGAATAATAGTTAATTTGTTTACTAAAAACTTACGGGGTGATTTCTTTATTACCTTATTTATTAAATTATCATTAATTAATTTCACTTTGTTTCTCAAAATTAAAAAAAAGCCTTAAAAAAGAGACAAACGTCTAACGGCCACACTTTTTCAGTTTTAATCCATTCTGTGGAATTAGTGTTCTGAACACACCCTTCTGTGCATGACTTGAAATAATTTTTACATTATTTATAGTGATCGTAACAACAAATTTTCTACAGTAGAGCATCGATTATTCGAACCTCGTTTAACTGAACGACAAGTTACTCAATCGCTTTCCAGAAGTCAAAATTCAAATTTGCCAGCCAATTCAAGAATCTTCAGGATTTGAAGATTGTGAGTAGGAAAGCATCCAAGAGTGACTCGAATGTGATATTGGTAACCAACAACTATTGACGGACGATGAAATCCTTGCTACTTTCATGGAAGACCAAAGCCCTCCAGAAGGCCATGACGACGAGGAGGACTTTAGTGACGAAGAACAGGTTCTTAACCTTTAGCTTCCCGGGGGATTACCGTAGTCCCAAGAAAAAAAATGTTGAAGAATACGGGGTTGGGATTATCGTTATCCCGAAAACTTCCACTCCTCCAACAGGCGGAAGAAGAAATCATTAAGGTCCTTTCGCTCAATAGGGGTCCGAGTGAGTATCGAGCAAGGGAAATTCTGTAGGGAGGATGTTAATTATCCTAGGGAAATGCCGGGAAAAGAACTTGGCAAAAAAATAAACATTGTTTACGCAGACGACGTAAAGCTGTGTCTACCCCAGTTGCTGCAAGATTCTTAGATAGTTCTTGCTTGTGAGACATAATAATGAATAGATTATATTCAGCAAGTAGTTTTAGAGATTTAGAGTTGCTAATTTTGACTACACTTTTGCTCTTAGAATGTAAAATGAAGCATTATTATTTTTTTTCTTACTAATGTACTAAATATTAGAAATTACGTGCGTAATTTTACACACTGAATTGAAAAAAAAATCAAATGTTTATACTTATTATTATATTTACGGAACTTATGATTGTTCTCAAGCCCAAAGGAGTTAGTTTTTGAGGCTTTTCTGAATTCGTTTTTATTATTCAAAAACATACGAAATTGTTAACATATGAAACATATGAACGAGACGTGAAATTCTTAATAAAAATTATATAATAGAATGGCGTTTTCAATTTATTTAATAAAGGCAAAAACATTTCAGAAAATAATGTTAAAGTTGGCGTTTTGACCAAAATTTCCGAGCGTGAAATTTAGGGAAAGGTGGGAATTTGCTGGTTGTATTTTTGTTGCGGTAATGTCAATAAGTAATTTATTTATAACAAAAACAAAATGGAAAAACTGAATTCGATTCCTAATTCTATCAAAATCCTATCCTGCCAGGTCTGCCAATTTTATGCCGACACATTAAGAATTATTCAGAAAGTTTCACATTAGAAACCAGCTTGATTCTATGGTCGGTAAACGGAAAAAAAAGTGACCGGAAAAAAAGTTATCGGAAAAAAGTGACATAAACTACAAAAGCGGAAAAAAGTGACAAGGAAAAAAAGTTACCGGAAAAAAAGTGACAAGGAATTGATTTTGGGGATTTATTATTGATTTTGGGGATTCATTGGTTAAGTATGAAAGGGGCATCGAGGGGGGGGGGTCATAATTTAGGTAAATGGGTTTTTCATGCTGAATTAACTGTTTTGGTTCAATTTTTGGATATACGTTCATCCTGAAAAGACGCTTACCTGATTAGTTTTGGGAAGGGACGATTAACCCAACCCCCATCCGTCCTGAATTAGATGAATGGATTTTTACGCAGAATTATCCAACGTGTGTCAAATTTGCATATAGGATCTTTTCCATAAGGCTTATGTATAGTATAAAATGCGTGAAGAGATGCTAGGAGTTTAAGGGTTAAGTATAGAGGGGGAACGGGGGATAACCTTTCTTAAATTAAATTAATGGCTTTTTACGCATAATTATCCGATTTGCTTAAAATTTTGGACATAAGTTCATTATGACAAAACGTATCTTAGATTAGTTTTGGGTTCTTCTGCTTATAAAGGGGGGGTGGGAACGAGCAATTCTCCCCCTCAAACTAGATAAATATGTTTTTATGCAGAATTATCCCATGTATTTCAATTTTAAATATAGGTTCTTTCTGGTAAGGTGAATTCCGGAAGAGTTTTAAGGATTTAATGGCTAAGTATAAAGGGGAGATAGAGAAAACCCCTCTTAAATTAAATAAATGGCTTTTTATGCAGAATTATCTGATTTGCTTTGAATTTTGGACATGGGTTCATTATGATAAGACATATTTCTGATTAGTTATGGGGTTCTATTGGTAATTAAAAAGGAGAGCGGGTGATTACTATACCCACCTTAAATTAGATTTAAAAAAATTATGCACACTTATCCGATGTACTTCTAATTTCGGATATAGGATCTTTCTCATAAAGTGAATTCCTGAATAGTTTTATGGGTTTAATGGCTATGTATAGAGGGGGAACGGGGGATAAACCCCCTTAAATTAAATAAATGTTTTTT
Source organism: Maratus speculifer (assembly GCA_964019185.1). Taxonomy (NCBI): domain Eukaryota; kingdom Metazoa; phylum Arthropoda; class Arachnida; order Araneae; family Salticidae; genus Maratus; species Maratus speculifer. The sequence continues at coordinate 343,564,300 of OZ025291.1, forward strand.
TTACGCAGAATCATCCGATTTGCTTAAAATTTTGGATGTATATTCATTATAAGAAGGCGAATCTCAGATTAATTATGGGGTTCTTTTGATAATTAAATAGGGGAAGCGGGCGATTAATCCTCCACTCTTTAAATAAAATAAATTGTTTTCTTTCTTTCACAACTATTCAATTTATTATTTCAAATTTTGTATATAGGTTCTTCCTGATAAAGTGAATCCCTGAATAGTTTTAAGGGTTTAATGGCTAAGTATAGAGCGATGAACGGGGTATAACCCACAATTAATCAGGACTTCGCCTTATCATAATGAACGCCCAATCAAAATTTGAATCAAATCAGATAATTCCAGATACAGGGATGCCACTCAGAAAATAGCAAAAAAGAGGAAATTATGCGTAAAGTAAAATTTACGACATTTTTCACAACTTTATGTGTGAATTTTGAAAATATTGTTTATAATAAACTAAATAAAAAATTACAGCTTTTCTTTTGTTGTAAACTTTTAATTTATAAGAGTAAATTAAAATGATATTTCTTTAGTTCACAGTATTTTACATCAATTAAGGTAACCCAGCAACAGGTTCAGTGAAGACTTTTATGTATCGCATCATTTTAAACCAATTCAAGTAACCCAGCAATAAATTCAATGATTATTCCGCGAGTGAATAGCAAAATTTTGCAGTCTTTTTTTTTTTTTAATTTGACAAAAATAACTGTTTTATTTCATGATCGTTTGGCGAAAATATCCGTTTTATTTAGTGATCGTTTGACGAAAATCGCCGTTTTACATCATGATCGTTTGACAAAAATCGTTGTTTCAGAAAAATCACTGCATCCTTTCGCGATCTTTTGACGAAAATCGCCGTTTAATATCGCGATTGTTTGACGAAAATTGCCGTTTAATATCGCGATCGTTTGACGAAAATCGTCGTTTTACATTGCGATTGTTTGACGAAAATCGCCGTTTTATTTAGCGATCGTTTGACGAAAATAGACGTTTTACATCATGATCGTTTGACAAAAATCTTCGTTTCACATCGCGATCCTTTGACAAAAATCGCCGTTTCACAAAAATCACTGTTTCGTTTCGCGATCGTTTGACGAAAATCGCCGTTTTATATCGCGATCGTTTGACGAAAATGGCCATTTTATTTAGCGATCGTTAGACAAAAATCACCGTTTCACATTGCGATCGTTTCAAGAAAACCACCGTTTCGTATCGCGATCGTTTGATGAAAATTGCTGCTTTATATCGTGACCGTTTGATGAAAATTGCTGCTTTATATCGCGACCGTTTGATGACAATTGCTGCTTTATATCGCGACTGTTTGATGAAAATAGCCTTTTTATCGATCTTTTAACGAAAATCGATGTTACATTTCGTGATCGCTTGACGAAAAAGGCTGTTGTATTTCGCGATCGTTTGATGGAAAAAGCTGTTTTATTTCGCGATCGTTCGACGAAAATCGTTATTTTATCTCGTGATCGCTTAACGAAAATCGTGAATTCTTAAAAATTAAAAAAAGCGGAAATCCGCCAAAAGGCGGAAAAGTGGCATCCCTGCAGATAAAAGCCATTTATTAAATCAGATAAAAGCCATTTATTAATTTAAGGGGGGATCATACGTTCCCCCAGTGTTTACTAAGCCATTAAACCTTTAAAATTATTCCGGGATTCACTTTATGAGAAAGAACATATATCCAAAATATGAAATATATCGGATAAGTGAGCATAAAAAAAAATTTATCTAATTTAAGGGGGGGGGGGAATAATCATCCGCCACAATTTTTAATTGGCAAAATAACCCCATATGTAATCAGGGATATGCCTTAACATAATGGTTCTATAATCCAAAATTTGAAGCAAATCTGATAATTCTGCTTAAAAAGTAATTTAATTTAAGGTGGGTTATATTCTATTCCCCTTCTATACTTAGATATTAAATCCTTAAAACTATTCAGGGATCCACCTTATCAGAAAGAACCTATATTTAAAATTTGAAATACATGGGATAATTCTGCATAAAAACCTATTTTTCTAGTTTAAGGGGGATATAATTACTCGCCCCCCTTTATAATAAGCAGAAGAACCCCATAACTAATCAGAAATACGTCTTATCATAATGAACCTATGTCCAAAATTCTAAGCAAATCGGATAATTATGCGTAAAAAGTTATTAATTTAATTTTAGAAAGGTTATCCCCCGTTCCTCTCTATACTTAATCATTAGAACTCCTAAATCTCTTCAGGCATTATATACAATATATAAGCCTTATCGAAAAGAATCTATATGCAAATTTGAGTCACGTTGGACAATTCTGCGTAAAAACCCATTCATCTAATTGAGGACGGATGGGGGGGAGGGGAGTAATCGTACCTTCCCAAAGGCAAGCGTCTTTTCAGGATGAACGTATATCCAAAAATTGAACCAAAACAGTTAATTCAGCATGAAAAACCCATTTACCTAAACTATGAGCCCCCTCCCCGATCCCCCTTTCATACTTAAGCAATGAATCCCCAAAATCAATAATAAATCCCCAAAATCAATTCTTTGTCACTTTTTTTCCCGGTAACTTTTTTTCCTTGTCACCTTTTTTCCGCGTCACTTTTTTCCGTGTCACTTTTTTTCCGCTTTTGTAGTTTGTCACTTTTTTTCCGATAACTTTTTTTCCGGTCACTTTTTTTCCTAGATTCCTATGGTCACAGCCTACTAAAAAGTCATGCGCAACTATACCTTTTGCATAAATGAGAATGGAATTATACATTATCTGCTTCAGAAAATTGTCGAATTCTAGAATTATTTATTATTTCTAAATAACTTATTCACCGTCAAATTCAAATGAAATAATTTTTATTTATGGAAACCATAATAAAGATTGCATTAATAATTTTTTAGTTATTTTTCATCTGACTCCAAAAAGAAAAAGAAGAAGTTCTCAATTTAGCACTTTTTTGTTGTTGTTATCGTTTTGTACGCTTATCAATTACTTCGAAACTATTCGACTGATTCATGTGCCTTTTTTTTTTTTTTTTTTTTTTTTTTTTTTTTTTTTTTTTTTTTGTGTGTGTGTGTGTGTGTGTGTGTGTGTCATTGAAAGATTATTCTCTGCAATTGGTGAAGGACTGAATTTAAATTTCATGAAAATTGCTGCAGGGCTTTTTTTAGAAATTTAATAACAATACAAATAAATAAATTAAAATAAATAAACTCATTTAAAATATTTAATTTTTAGCGATTTTGATCAAATAAAGTAGCTCTATCTTCTTCTTCTTCTTCTTTATTTTGTTTGTTTGCTAGAATGTTGCAGCCACAAAGTTTGTAATAATTATTATTATTTATATAGCTATTATTCTCGAATGAAACAAGGGAAAACAAAAAATAATGATTTAATTATTAAAAACTTTCATGGCGAAACAATTGTTAAAAAATATAATAAATAATAATATAATTAAATTAAAAGTAAAAGCAAAAAGTATAATTAATAATAATAATAAAGTCTAAAAAATTGGAAAGAGTTTTGAATTTCTTCAAAATTTTCTGCGGTACACTCGTTTAATTTGAAGAATCATATTTCTATGGTGGTGGGATTGTTACTCTAACACAGAATGGTTCAAAAGTCTGAATTTCAAATAAATTAAAATAATTAATGTCTTTTTTTACCTTCATTGGTAAATTTTGTTTAAAAAGCTAACTTTTACAGCTTCTTTCACAGTGTCTTGCCTTTACGGAAAAATAGAAAATACTATACAATCTCTTTGTTTCTAAATAAAAATACCATAAATTTCATAAATATGTATCTATATTATAAAAGCGAAACGTACCTGTGCGTAACGCATACGTAATTTTGCCAATGCCAACACTTTCCCATGCAATTTCGGTTTTGCAATGTTCACTACAACAAATTTTTACACTTCTAACCATCGCACATTTTAAATTTTTATACTGTTGTGTAGAAAGAAAAATGTACTTTTAAGTGCAATTTGTTTGAAAACTCTATCTCAATTTATTTTTGAGATATTAATTTTTTTATAGTTTTTAGTACCACTTTTGTAATTGTGGCAACAGAATCACTCCATTTTCTCTTGAAATTGAAAGAAAAAAAAAAGGAGAGAAAAGAAAAGAAAAGAAATTAAAATGCGCAGCGCTTTTCCATGCAATTTCGGTTTTGCAATTTTCGATTTTGCAAATTTTACACTTCTAAGTATCGCACATTTTAAATTTTTACACATTGTATAGAGAAAAAAATGTACTTTTAAATTCGTACTTTTTTCCCCAGCTCCACACTTAATTCGCAGAAAAAAGGAATTCGTATGGGTGCTTTTTAAATGTAAGAGATTAAAGTAAAATGTTACAGAACTACATACTATATGGCTATTAATGGCCGGACACTTTCAATTATAGACATTTTGTCGAATATAAAATAAAAACATATTTATAGGATTCTTCTGAAAATCCAGGATGACAAAGACGATGTTTGACCTCATATTTATGAATGCCCATTTCATAAGAAGGAAACTTAGGGAGCCGATAGGAAAAAAAAAAAACAAAAACATAGAAAAACTATAATATTTGGAAACCCTCTTTACATTAAATTATACGAAACGATCTGTCGATGCAGAGTAGAAATATATGGATATTGTACAACATTTCTACTGATTTTTGCATAAATAGAGAGTATAATAATGGAAATATACATTTTTTTTAAGTGCAAAAAAACCGTGATAGATTCGGAGTTTTTAGACACTCCGCTCCCCTCACAGAAGAACAAGGGGAAAATAGACAGTTCGTTCAGCTTTTACGTTCAGCTTTTTATGAAATTTGGGGTATTTTTATATGAAATGATAATGTCCCGTTGTACAGTTTTATGAGGAAGATAATCATAGCTTATTTACTCCCCCCTTCTGAAAAGCGGGAGATAAGCAAATTAACAGAAACTCATCTGATCTGTTATTTATAAACTTAGAAAACATTCTGGCAATGTTATCTTCTAAAGCCGTGATAGATTTGAAGTTTGAAGACCTCCCCGTCCCCCACCAACATACACAGAAGAACAAGGGAGACTGAATTAAAAAAATATATATAGTACCCAGTGTTTATATTCTAATTCTCCATATCTTACAAAAATTGATCATTATGACAATGAGAGGTTTTGAGATAACTTTTAAAGCCCTTTCTTCTTCCCTCCCTCAGCCTCGGCAGAGCAAGAACGTCAAAATTTCAAAAAATCATCTTATTCTAGTATTTATATTCTAAGATAAACCAGGTGTATTATTATTGGACTCATTTAAATATGATGTGATTTTAAATATGTTAGCTTTTTTATGGATGCGCTTTAGTCAAAGCGCTTTTTTCCGTTTTATTTATTTATTTATTTTAATTATTTTTTTATTTTTTTATTTTTTTAAACCACGAAAATACAAACGGAAGCGCCAGATAGCTTTGATTGTCTCTTTTTATAGTAATACAAGAGGACTGTATGTATTTATCAATTTTTAACCCTTTCAGGGGCAAGGTATTTATGTTCAAAAAATGCTTAATTAATTTATTAACTCTGAAATTTACAAATTTATTTGAAAATAACTAAAAGCTCTTTTTCACATATACTATGAAATTCAAACTGTAATAAAAAAAATTACTGGTACCACTTGGTATTTTGGGCATTAAAAGTAACAGTTAGCAGACTGCAAACGGCGGAAGGGTTGAAAGCCATTGAAGGAATTTTAACACCAAAATCTTCTTCTCTGCTGTGTTGACAGAATTTTCATATCCAGACTTCATCCAATATTTCTTTATAGTAATATTCGGTTAATTATTTTACAGATTAAATTAAAGTAGTACTATTCGTAAATATTCGTTTTAGTTATAGTTAAAAACGAAGACCTTAATAGGAAACATAAATTACGTTAGATATCTCTTTATTATTTGTTACTATATTGTTTAACGATTCCTTATATGTTAATTTCTAATTTTTTCTTATCGTGAAATTTCTTTTTCTGTTTTAATTTAAATCGTTGAAATAATATAAACAATGATTCTTAAGGAAATCACTTATGCGTTATTTAAATATTTGAAAATTTAGCACTTTTTAAAATAATGTATTTTTGTATTACCATATATACTTATAGTAATTTTGCCTATAACAAACCTTCATTTTTAGATTATACCCTTCAAGAAACCAAATGCTATTAAAACATTCAATAAACATCCATCAAGTTTTCTAATTATTTTTTAAAACGACCGCTCAATTACTACTAATATATGTTTTATTTAATGACACGCACTTCACAGAAAAAGATCATTTTTATCATTATAAATTACATCTTTTCAACGAACCTAAAGCATTACTTTCGATTCCGACAAGTAAACAGAAATAACTTTCTCTTAGGGAAGAAAATTCCCTTACCTTCTCACAAATGTGTAAATCATTAACACATGTTCCAAATGAGAGCAGCATTTTCTGGTCACCTGCGGTGAAGGGTCATTAAGATAGGGGGATGAAATCGCGTCAGTTCTCCCTTTGTAAAAGGATATTTTAGATTTCACTGCCCCGAAAGCTAAAGGTTAAACGACCATCCACTGAATAAGATTTTCGTTGCTTAGAGACTGCCTTGAAATTAGTTGAGCAATAAAAAGAATGTGAATCTGTTCATCTGCTTTTATTAAAAAATACAATAGATTTAGCTGGCAAGAAAAAACGTGTCCTCACTGAAGCAAAAGAAAATTTTGGACTTTAAAAATGTAGATCTGTACTTTTGATTTCATGAGGTTTCTATCATCACTTTATTCCATTGATAGTTTGGTCCCTTCTTCTTGTTGTAAGCATTACAATATAAATTTATGAATTATGTTGTTTACAAATTGATTGATTATCCGAAATTTCATTTATCCGAATGTCCCCGTTCTTCTATTACTTTGGATAATCGATTCTCCCCTGTATTTTTAGCACTGTTTGCCATCCATTGGTGTAAAGTTCACCCATTAATAAAGAATAGTAAAAAATCGATAACTGAACGAATTATTCGTGTATTATAATGCGGACAATGAAATTTTTTAAATAATCGAGTAAGAAACTCACGCAACATTTGCTTAAAAATTATAAATAACAAATTGAAAAGGCAATCGAACAATGTATTCGACAGGAGTTATGATGTTAAGATTGTTCCTAATCAATATCACTCTTTAGAAAATTAAAATAGAAAGATAATTAATATTTTGTAATAATTTCAATTTTAGTTTTAATGTAATATTTAAAATTTAGTGGTGAATTTCTTTCATAATTTTAAATTTAATGATAATTACATTTTACATAATTTAAAATTTAATTTTCTTTTCATAATTTTGATGGAAAATGATTTTAAATTTCCAATAATTAAATATTTTTGCATAATTAAAAATTTAATAATAATTTAACAATTCAAATTTGTTTATCATAATTTAATTTTTTTTTAAATTTTTAATAAATTTTAAATAATAATATTTTTTGTAATCTAAAATATAATTAATGTTTAATAATTTAAAGTTAATATTTTCTCATAATGTTAAACATATTAATAAATTGAATTATTTTTTTAAGCTCGTTTTAAATTTTAATAATTAATAAACTCAAAATTGTAATTTGATCATTTATAATTGACATTTATATTTGACCAATTGTAATCTGACTCATTCTGCTAATTAAAATTGATTATAAATTAAAATTCTAAGATATTAAAAACTAAGAAGGGGTGGAATACGTAAAAATTTTATGGAAAATGATTTGATGGTAGCTGGAAAAAGGTAATAATCTCTTAAAATATTTTTTTAAAAGGAAGAAAATACCTTCTTTTAAATCTAGGCTATGGCGGGCATTGACGGAGGTACTATCATAGAACTTTGCTTATCAGACAATCAAGCATACATTTGAATCGCGTGAAAATGCACTTGAATTTTACGTAGAATATCAGCAGCAATGTTCACTTTTGTTTCCAACCCTTCAAATTTATTAGATGAATAAATTGAACATTCGTTAGGACTATATTCACAGAAACCTCCATGATTGTTGAGAATATCTCCCCGAGCCTAAAAGTTTTAAGATTTTGTTTTAATGGAAAAAAGTAGTTGAAACATAAAAGTTTATTTATTAAGCATTAACAAATACATGCTGTAAATAAATTTGAATAATTTTAAATGTATTATACAAAGTTGATTGCTGAAAAAAATTCCTGTGTGAAAATATATTCTGAACAAAAACGAAAATAAAACAAATAAATATATAAACAAAGCCTGCTCTAATCTTTTGAACTTCCTCTTTAAAGTATTTGAAAATGAAATGAAGTTCTCAAATCTTCTTTTAAAAAAGTTTTGTTTGCAGAACAATTCCATTTCAAAAGATTTAGTGATTTTACATGAATTTTCAAAACGTCAGGCAAATCACGAATTTAATCTAATTAATTCTTTTAGCACGTACTTTATCACTCTTGATTCTTTGTTTGTTTTAATTATTACGTAGTTTTTTATTTGTTTTTTTACATTTTTCATCATGAACTACAGGGAAAAATATACAATCGCTATTGAATATTTATGCAAAAGTATTAAATATTTAGAAATAAAAAAAATATTAGTAAAAATAACTTAAGATAAATTTCTTTTTTTTAATACATACTTTTTCTAAGGTAATAAAAAATACAAATACGATTATTTGTCAAGCATTTTTTTAAATGTATGACATGATATAAAAATGCGACTGAAAAAAAGAAACATGAAGCATTTTATGTACGTCAGATTAGAAACATTTTTTTACATAAAAATGAAGAGAATGTTTTCAAAGATAAAATATTGATAATTTCTTTAATAAATTCATAATTAAAAATATTAATTATCGACAATAATATCTATACTACGTAACACGCTAAAATTAAATTATTCATATTTCACAATTGTTTTTAAAAGTTAGATGTTGACAATTTATTTTAAAATATTAATCGGAAGAAGCTGCAGAATATTCGCGGTATTTAATTAATTATTCGTATAAAAGGGTACAATGAAAATAATATAATTTAGAAATTCAATTTTTTCGATAAATTGCAATTTAATTATTTAAGATTATGACAATAAAATAATTGCTAAGATAATAAATCTGAACTGTTTCCAAGAATAAATTCTAATTATTTCAGCGTATAAATTATGCAGTAAAAAGATTTTTTCGATCTCTTGTACGTACTTATTTTTAACAGAATTAACAGTCCTGTATATACAAAGTATCCTTCTTATTGTTTGTCAGCAGTTAATTACAAAAAGTTTAATTTGAAGAATAGCTGATTCAGTTGCAAACACTTTATAAATGTATTATCTCTCTCCCCCCCACCCTTTTTTTTCTTTTGTAAATTATTTATGTTTACTCATACACGATGCCATTTGAAGCTTCACATTTATCAACTCACTGTATTATTTAATAATTCAATAACTAATTAATACATTGACATGTATTTTATCTTGATACTAAGTTTACTTATCTACTATTTTTCTATTTATTATTAGAATTTATTTTTGAATATTTTTCATAAAAAAAAAGACTTTTTTTTTTCATTTTCCCATTTGTGATTGATAAATAAATATTGTTTTATAGTAATTATACACACACACACACACACACACACACACACACACACACATATATATATATATATATATAGAGAGAGAGAGAGAGAGAGAGAGAAAATGCTGTTATTTAGTTATCATAAATATTGCCAATTAATGCCTATGTATGAATTTTTGAAGTACGCATGAACATAAATTCAGACAAGCAAGATTTTTAATAAATGTCGTTAACTTATGTTTCAATCAATTTTTGAGCTTTTTATTAATTTGTAATTTTAAATATAGTGAAATTAGTTTCTTGAATAATTTTCTTTAGTGAAATTATCTTTTCATTTCATATTTTAGAAATACTAACAAAAATAAACTAGAAATTTTTTTATTTAAGCGTACATAATGTATGTGTTAATTTATGTGTTCTTAAATATCTAATTTTGATCAATGGTGTATGAATTTATTCGCAATATTTTTTGTGATCGCCTTCTGTACGATTGCCGGCCGAAGACGTTCCCAATATGGTTTATTAGTGAAAAACTGCCGAGCTAGGATATTGGTCAGGGTAGTTTAGTGATAGAGATACAGCATGGTACGCTGTGGACCAGCTTCGAGTCCTATCTGCGGCTAATTTTTCACTCCTGATAGATTCTTGTATTAATTGTGTTTAAGTCTGTTATAATGCATGTACTTTTAATTAGAAATCTTTGTTTTTACAGAAAATTGAATCCGTCTTTAATGAATTTTTTTAAATAAATAAAAAAAAATCACAGAAAATTATTTTTATCTCAGTTTATTTGCGCTATAAAATAGATAATAATTATAGATGTAATGTTTATTTTTTTCAATTAATTTTATGCGGAATACAAACGTATTATAAGGATAAAGCATGATCTGCCTGCTTCCATTTACATTATGTTCTTACATACATATTATGTGCTTATATGCATTTTTACAAAGTACATACATACTTACGAACAACAAATGCCAATACCCCTTTTCAATAAATGAATGAAATAGTGGCTAATAAGAAATCTTTCAAAATCTTAATCCTATAACAAAAACAGTAAGCCGTAAACATCACAAAACATTCATCTACGTATGTAAAGAGCTGTGCATATATAACGTTTTCATTTTAAGGGGGTGGGGTCTGACACATGATATCGTAAGATATCTCTGGAAAGAGGGGGGGTTATAATTTAATATTGCTGTCATTTTATTCCGCCAAACAATCATTTGTATTTTTTTTTCATACATTAAAATAATCTGTTACTTTTTTTTTAAATATTTATATATCTTTAGGAAAATACTAGGTGGTTATTAAAATCATTAAATGTTCACAATATCATTTTATTCCAAAATATGGAATATCCCAGTGTTTGGCATTCCTTGTCTTCTGCCATCTGAACATAAAATTCGATGTTCGTGAAAAAAGGAGCAAACTATGTTTGAAATGATAGTTGCGTTTACCAGTAAAGAAAGTGAAAGAATGTAGTACACTGTTTGCTTTTATAATTTCCGAACAGGCGGCAAGTGAAACAAGGACATATAACTGTTGAATGCATTATGCTAAGCTATTTTTAAGTACTTTTAAATAAAAATATCTCCTTTAGATGTTTTTAGATGTAAATTTATTTCACATGTAACATTAATATTTTATTGACTTCTCTGCATTTGAATCCGTAAAGAATGCGACTTACAAATGTAAAACAAACCATGCCTGTATACCATTGAAAAAAAAGAAAAGAAAAGACAAAATATAAAAATAAAAGAATTTTAAGACCTTGATAAAGATATTATCAGTGTGTGTGGGGGGAAATTTCGATGAATGATAACGTATGATATCAAATGTTGATAGCGTTATCAAATCTTGATAACATATAACCTCTAAATCAAATCAATTAAATGAATTGAGAAAGAAAAGAGATGTTATCTAATCTGCATATAGCTTTTATACACAATGTAGTTTCATATTTAAGATCCTAATTAGGAAATTTCGTTGAATTCTGTGCTTTTAATCTGGTAATATAATTATCGCATATACAGAATTGTGAATTTCGAAGTCTTTCTTTTGTTCGTATTCACCATGTACCTCAACGTAGGAAACTTTGGTCGAATGCTAAAATGAAAATCACGATTAAGCTGATTGGGCGTGATGAAGGCCGATCAAATTAATGATGGATACCATTTGAGCATTGAGGAGGTTGTTGGTGAATACAAGAAATACACGATCATAACTAAAATTAAATTTATTCCTAGCATAATGATTCTAAATTTGACGTTTCATTCAATCTGTGCTTAAACTGGAAATATAAGCATCACATTAATCAAACCAACCATTAATTTGGATTAGTCGGCCGGAAATTTTCCCCAAAAACTAATCAGTGCTAATTTTCATAATAATAGAACTTCATATGAAATTTCATCTTATTCTACACCGAAATTCGTGAGTTACATCACCCCCAAAATATATCACTTACAAACAAGCAAACACTCAAATTTTCTAAAGCCAGTCAAATTGCGTTCAAAACTTTTTATAACGCATAAATCTATCAAAAGTCAAAAGACGATTTTTTTTTTTCAGGAATCTAACATTTTTTTACTTATATAGATATAAGAAAGTAACAATTGCTAAAATTGCTTTTAAGTTTTCTTTTGGTTGTTTATTTTGTGATTGTTTATATTAAAAGGCACGACAATTTTTATCAATTGAAAAAAGCAAGTAACTCATTTCTTTGATGCATGGGTTCTTTAAGATGCAGAAAAATATAATCGAAGAAAACTATGGAAATATTTCTAAATTCATAAAAGAATAAACATAGAACACTAAAATAATCTTTTCATCAGTTCTACAATTTTTAATTTTAATTTAATCTTTTATTTACCCACTTCACATTTTTTTTGCATATTCTTTTAAGAAAAGTATAATTCAGCCTATTCTTAAAAATTCTTAGACCGGCAAATTTAATAATAATCACGAAAGTTTTTTTTTTTTTTTAACAAACCGATCAATTGTTATTGCTTTGAATTCCTAATATAATACAATTGATAAAAAAATACAGTCTTTTTTCAAACATTTCCGAGATGTAAAACATGTTAAAAGAAGAAGATAAAGGCTTTAAATTAGTTTTTAAAGACGATTCAGAAGAGTCGACAACATTTTAAGTGCCGCCAAACTGCCAAAGAAAAACTTTCTTTAACAGCTGTTTCTATAAAAGAAACCACCTAACTACATAATAGAAATCGAAAAACAATGGTAAAAAAAAAAAAAAAAAAACGTTATAAAGGTGAAAATGAAATCCATTAAAAGAAAGACGAGAAAAATTAAATAAGGAATGTGTGTAACAAAAGAAAAAAAATAACACCCTGGATTATATGTAATAAAAAAACATTCAGTTACAAAGGAGAAATATTATCCACATAGCCGGTAATTGTGAAAATTTCATCATTATAACCTAAGTTGAAAATAATAGCCGCAAGAAAAATTACCCTCGTTAACTAATTTTCATTTTAAAAAATAAATCCTTTTTACGTAGCTAAAAAAAAAATCCTTGTGCTTTTAAAACATTTTTTTTTTATTTTTACCAAAACAAAACCAGCCAATGACAATAGTTCCTGGTCATTATGAGTTTTATGTACATTTAATTAACAACCTTAATTTAATATATATAATATATAACTGGATACTTTAAACATCACATGCGTTTTTTTTATAAACTGACACAAGTTTGGACAATAACTATTGTGAAAAGATGAACATTTGCATTAAAAATAATTCAAGAAAAGTATGAGGCATTTATAGAAAAGGAATTGAGTTAACGCATAATTAATGATTTTCTGTTTTTTAATGTCAGCCTAGTAAATGCAATGTTGCAATCGAAATTAACTAACTCCCTTACACATTTGTTTGGCGTTTAGTTTTATACTTTTGTAACGGATTCTTTTAAATTTTTCATAGAGTTACACGACCATTCATTAGATTATCCTATGATCTGAGCTATGAGCAAGGTCATGTGCAACTTCGGTAAAAAGCCACCATTCTATAAATCATGCGATCTAAACTTGCTTTTTAGTGCAATATATGTTCTGCTCAACAATTTGCTAATCTTAGCAGCAAATCTCATTTATACTGATTAGCAATACATCGCAGAAAATTGTGATTTTTTTTTAATGACACTTGCTGGTAGAACCTAAGTGTTTAGATAAAATCCAGTTCAAATCTGCCAAAAAAAAATTTATTTTCTTCTTGGCACCTTCTGTCTATTGACTCGTTATTAGATCTTCGTGTGATTAGACGTGTAACATTATTAGGTCTTCATTCTATTTCATGACGGATTTCATCATTTGCAATTGCTTTAATTACAGATTTTTTCATTGTTTGTATTTACAGTATTTTGTTCTATAATTTGTTTCATAAACTAGCTACTTCAATATAGTTAATTCTCATCAAAACTGAATACAATTAATATATTAACAGTGTGTTGGAGAGTAAACAAACGTATTGATAAATACATGAGTTAACGGTTAAAAGCGATTCTATATTCCAGTGTTGTAAGAAAAAAATACTGTAAAAGTAAATTGATCAAATGTATGATTGGATACCATATTGTCATATGTTGACTACCATAGTGTATAAATATATGTATATGCAATAGTAATCTTATGGTTTTATCAGTGGTTTCATACCATATAAAAATAGCGTCGCAGAAAGGTGCGATCAAGATAAACCAACACCTCGTCGTTCACCCGATATTACTCCTCTTGTTTTTTCCTTTTATGGTAATAAAGGACAGATTGTTTGCAACACATCTGTAAAAGATAATGAAACACCCAAGATCAGAATCACAGATGCTCTTTCTTGTGTGACACTCGTAACGTGGCGAGAAAAGGAATACCACCTCTATACACTTCGAGCTATCAAGGGTCTTCGCATCGAAATATACTGTCTTAAGTACTTGTATTAAAAATTCGTAAATGTCTTTACAATGAATTTAAATAAGCTATGCTCAGTTATATTAGTATTAATTGAAGTATTATATAAAAGCCGAATTGTAGCAAAATTTTCTTTTTCCGTTTTTACACCACTTAAGTGTACCACCACCACCAAGTGTTTAAATATTTTTTCTTTCTTAAAACAGTAAAATAACCATATCGTCGACAATTAAATTACTACTTGAACATGATGATTGATCCATTCCTTAAAAATATAGCCTTTAATCAGTATAATTTAAAAGATTCCATCTTGTTTTCACAATTTTTTCCAATGATACTAAACACTCTAAATTTATTTCTTAACAATGAATAGCCGGTTTGGATTACAACGTCAGCGGCAGTAATTAATTTTACGATATTCATTTGGGGAGATTAACTTTAACTATTATTTTGTTAACAGTAAGATTTAATAATAGTGATTTCATGATGTCATATATAGTGAAAATTTTTAAGAAACGATTTTAAGGAAATATATTTTAACAAGCTCTGTTTACAAGCATCAATAAAAAAAAAAATGCATGAAAAGATATAAATATGTCTATATATTAGTAATTACGATATTATCATCAGCAATTTAAAAAGTAAAAATTTTGAGAAAAAATTTACTTAAAGTGTCTTTGCAATCACATTTAAAAAAAAAAAAAAAAAAAAAAAAAAAAAAAAAAAAAATCCTGCACTCAAAATATTTAATGAATTTATGATAGAGCTTCAAAAATTTCAAGAATAACCTAAAAATAGTACTATTAAAAAATTCAATACATTATTTAATTAAAAAGAGATTTTTTACAAACTAAAAAAAAAAAAAAAAAACTTTTATATTATACATACAGTTCTTTGCGCGAGCACACAAACACACAAACATATCAGAAAGTCATACACTATTACTAGGGGGTGAATTATTGGGTGAAGATATTGTTGATTATGATTTAATTGTTATAAAAATTGCTTTTTAATTGTTATTCATTGATTGTTTTCTTAAAGTTTACACTCTTATGTATGATTTAAATCATATTTCATTCTACAGATATTATCGATAACATCCAAAATTTTGTTCTGGATCTTTCCGGCATTTCGGCATCTTAGGTATGGGTAAGATGGCCAACGGGAAAACCATGTTCCTTCCACTGACGCGAAGAAGCTGAATCCAGCGGTCAATTATACTTTGCAGAAAGGGCAGGTACCAGTACTCTCTACAAACATCAGATTTATTTCTCTGGTATTTAAACTAAGACTTATATAGGCAAATAGAAAAGTCATGTAAAAGATTTTAAACACTTACCAAAAATGTTAAGACGAAATAGCAATAAAACATCACTACTAAAAATTTTATAAAAAGAATGCCAACGGAAATTAAAGAATCAACAGGGAACTCTTTTTTGAAAATACAAATATACACTTAACTGTATATTTGCTCTTTGGAACTCTTTTGCTTACAATTGAGAGGCGCGGTGTTTCTCTACAGCGCCGCAGCTTATGAAAACTACGTGATATGTCGTATTGTACAACACGTCATTTTACCTGAAAATACCCTATACTAATTTTTTAATAAAACAACTATAGGAAATTAAGAATAAAATATAAAGTCATAGATACACATCAAACTTTTTGCTTTCTGAAGTCAAATAAATATTACTAGAACAACAACAACAACAACAAAAAAAAAAAAAAAAGAATAAAATTATTTTGACTGGTGAATTATTAACTATTAACTATAGTTTAACTATTAGCTTATATTAACTACTTTTAGTCAATAAAAGTTTATTTGATTTTTAAAAAAGCGTAAATTGGCAGTTATTATAATATTTAATCTAATAAACGTCATTACAATGCTCTTTTTAAATATTTCAGCATTATGTATTGCACAGAATGAGAACAATAAAATTTTAAATCGTTTGTTAAGACAATTTAGATGTGTCGATTGGAAACAGCGATGTGACCAAGCGACAAAAGAAAAGCATCCCTCAACAGCTGCTTCGTTAAAAGAAACAAACTGTGGAACAGAAAATCAAAAAACAAGGAGGCGGAAAAAAAAAATAAAGAAAAAAATTGTGAAAACTGAAAGAGAAATCAATGAAAAGGAAAATAAAAAAAGTAGAGAACGGGTGTGAAATATTTTTAAAAGCCTTGATTTGTTTTTGAAACACACTTTTCATCTCAATAGAAAACAATATATTTTTAAAATATTGTATTGTTTCGTAATTGGCAACGAAAATTTTATCGTTGTTATCCATGGAGGAACAAAAAGACAGATGGAGTTGCAGTATGCCTTAAAATCGGCTAATAATATGATGCAAATTTTTGACGCACAGTCAAATTTAAATGCTTTCATTCGGCCCAAACAAAATAATTACGTAGAACAGGAGCCGAATTCTTTGACATAAGCTGTGCATTTGTTTTCTAAATGAAAATGATCTCCTTATATTTAAGCATTGTAAAGTAACATTTCATTATATTATGAATTAAAAAATGTATAATTAAAAGTTTTCTTCTGTTTTGCGAAAGCACGTGGTTGTGTTTCGGTAGTGTTAATGTAGCGGACTTTACGGTTACATTTTTGGAATCACTCCCAACCACTATATGTCATTTCTATTCTTTTTTTTTTACACGATGGTTGTTATCTAAGTACAGAAAATTTACATTAAAAAAATCTTATTACCCCTTTCGACTTGGGCAATTAACACCACTGTTTACAAAGAAGTTTCCTTCGAATACACAATTTCAAAAATGCCCTATTAAAATGAAACAAATTTTATTTTCTTTCATTACTGGTGACGAAAACAAATTTTGCAAAGTGAGATGATGTCTAATCAGTCTAGATATACGACTGCAAAGAATTAAAATGCATTTTAATCAATGTTCACCACATAAAAATATATATCAATCAATATATAATGCATTATAATGTTTAATCCTAAAATATGAATTTACTATAAATTATAAATATGAATGATAATTTAAAGTTACATATTTAAATTTAAAATTTTAGTTATTTGTAAAGAAGGAAACTGAGTGGTAGTTTTAGAAATTGACTAAAGTGTGTATGTTGATTTGCGCATTGTTATTTTTTAAATAGCCATACAGATACTTTTACATTTGTTACTTCAAACGACAAACTAACAAATTTTTTGCACAGATGCATCGACGCGCTTTCACACATACATATAAACATATTTATCAGTCATCTAAAGTGCACAATGTTAGAAAAATAAAATTTTAGATAAAATTTTGAATGCTATTTATAAAAGAAAGTGGAACATTCAAGTGTCAGCAAAAGACAGATTAATAGCAACTCGAACAAAATTGTTTTCTCAAAGGAAAAAAAGGACGTGAGAAAAAAAATAACAAAAATATGAAAGAAAAATAGATGGAAAGGAGCGTAAGGTAAATAATGTGCAAGTATGTATTTAAAAATGCCAAGCACTGCATCTAAAATTAACTTTTTATTATGAAAGAAAAAAGATCTTTCATTCTTCAGCAGCATTGGAAAAGAGAGGTGGTCGTTATTTTCTAAATTGAAATAGTAATGGTAATAAAAATAAGTTTAAACAAAATACTCCCAAAATTCAAATACTGTAAAACCAGCATATTGAAAAAAATTTTAAATACTTTCCAAAATTTAGTTATTAAAACATAAGCTATGGATAACATGGATAAAAAAAATAGTTTAAAAATCTTAATTAAAATTTAGGAATTAAAAATATCATATCAAATTGTGATAGATCATGCATTCATTTAAATAAAAATTACGGTATAATTTGAAAGGCATCTTTCTATCTGTAATTATAAATATTTAACATTCATATTTTACATCTATTAACCATGCATACACATATATATGTGTGTATGCGTGCGTGTGCGTGTGAATAGAATGCTTCCATTTATAACAATTAAAACAAACAACAATAATTTTATAACAATTGAAATTACATTTTTTAAAACAAACTTTTGAAGATCTTACTAAAAATAATGTATTAGTAATCCATTTAAGATATTTTCTAAAAATAGTAAAACTTTAAATTTCTTATTGTAATAATTTGTAATAATTTTAAGTTTAAGCATTTTTAAATTTCTCGTATAATTCAGAAATTATATATATATATTTAAATATAAAAATAACAAATTATATTTTATATCTAGTTTAGACTATCTTTGATAATTTTCTACATTCTCTTCTTGTCCTCAAAAAAAGTTCGACGATTCACCATTTATGTTTTTCTACTGATTTATTTTTGTTTATTTATAGTTATGTAATTTTCGATTCTACAATCTGTTTCTTCTAAGAATCAGTTGTTAATTATATCTTTGTGTTTTCTATTTGTCAATTTGTCACATTTTAATGTTTTGACGACACTTTTTAAGTATCCAAAAGAAGCTTTAATTAAGGAACAGTCGCGTAGCGCAGAATTTATCCTAAGGTTATTTACACTTGTCACTCCTGTTTGCGATTAACAGTCTTCACCATATTTTATAGCATAATTTATAATTGTTGACTGGGGTAAGTAGACAATCATTATATAGAAGGGTAGGTGGCAAAATACAAATCGTGCGCAACCTGGGCATTCGCGACTCTTCCCTAGGAATAAGTTCCTATATTGAAATTTTATTACTCCAACGTCGTGGATGAATTTGGAAATCTGAAGTTTAATAACATTTATACTATGCTGTTATAAGAGCTAAATGCATTTAACAGCACATGAACACAAACATTTGTCTCTCTTTTTATCATTAAATTATAAATGTACAGAAAATCAATAAGTTTAATTAATTACATTAATAAATCATTAATAAATCACTAATTATCATTAATAATTACATTAATAAATTATTACACTTGAAATCTCAACGAAAAATAATTATGTAAAAAATAAGGGCATGCGAAGATAAAATAACGACAGACTAAGCATCTGGTTTTAAATTCTTGCTAATAATTCAAATGTTAGAGAAGTCTGATTTCCGTGTGGAATCAAAGATAGAATGTTCTATTCATGTTCTTTTAAGAACACGTTCTATAAATTTTTTCTTATATATCTGTAGTATTTTTTACAATATCAAATAATCAGTTGCTGTTTGGTCTGAGTGATATACACTTTAATTTTATAAGAAAGCTTCTAACATAATTTTATTAATATTTAATAGAACGGAGGAAATTTCTTTGAAAAGCTGTATATCGTTTCGCGCTTTGCGTATACTTATATTACTGCAAATTTTTACAAAAAGGAAAATATATTTTATTCTCTTGTCATGAAATTCATTCTCAATATTGATATGTTTGTTGGTATGACAGATTTTCCGAATATCGCCGCCAAATTAAAAACTTTCATTTTTTATGATTTTGCATCCAAGAATGGCCGCCGAAATTTCAAACAATGTAACTATTTTCCAGTAATTTCCAAGCAATAAATAACCGGCTGCTGTATCAGCGCGAGTGATATACGATTTAATTTTGGGAGAAAGATTCTAACAGAAATTCATTAATCTTTGATAGAATAAAGGAAAATTTAAGAAAATTGTTTTGAAGATATTTGTTTAGTAAAAATGCTTTTGATTAAATATTATTTGAAATGAAAATAAGATTATTTTTATTCAGTTTTTGGATTGAAAGTACAAGATTTGCATCTGTGGGTTAGCCGGGTGATCTATCTGTAAGTTAATCCTAATTATTCCTATAAAGGATATTTTGTGGAGTATGGTTTTTAATTATTTTTTGTTTAGTTGTTTTCTTAATAAATGCAATAATATTACGATAGTGAACTAATGAGAAATAGAATATTTGAAAAAATAATATTTGTTCATTCAGCAAACATATATTTTAATAAAAAAAGTGTTTATTTTTTATTTATTTTTTTAAGACTAAAGTTATTTTTCGAAATTTCCTGTCTCTTGATTTTATGTGTTAGTTTAGAAGAAATATGTAAAGAATTATGGAAGTTACCGTGTCTTAAAAAAGTTACATACATACACTGCCTAAAATTAAAATTAATGTACTTTTGAGTTCAGTTTTACGAAAGCTTTCATGCGATACCCTATGCGATAAAAGAAAAAAAGCCTTTTTTTTCAAGGAATTTAATTAGCCTCTCTATCTCTAAACCCTTAATACCTTTATGAATGTTTAATAATATGTAAATATGTGGGATAATAGTTTTATTACTTCCCCAAACTTGAACTTTTTACGTTCCATAGTTTACGAGTAAAATCAGTGTGATAGACAGACACAGGAGTGATCTTATAATGGTTCCGTTTTCATTTTTCAAGTATAGAACCTAAAAATCCTCTTTCGCTCCACAGTACTAAAATTTGGTGATACATCCAGTATTTTTTTTCAAGTAAACAGTTTTGGATGCTTGAAAATACTATGCATTTATTGCAGAGTTTCCCCCAGAGGGTTTCAGGGGGCGCTCCGCCCTTCTTGCCCTTTAGTTAGAAAAATAGCGCCCTTCTTGCCCCTCATCCAAAAATTAGCACCCCTCTTGTCAGGTCATT
This sequence comes from Maratus speculifer, assembly GCA_964019185.1. NCBI lineage: Eukaryota > Metazoa > Arthropoda > Arachnida > Araneae > Salticidae > Maratus > Maratus speculifer. The sequence goes on from OZ025291.1 coordinate 343,585,339, forward strand.
CAAAAAATAGCGCCCTTCTTGCCCCACATTTGAAAAAACGTAGCGCTCCAACTCGCTAGAGCGCGTAAATTACGCAAAAAAGTAGCTTCACACGCGTTCCGTGGGACAGGTAATTTCGTCAAAAAATCACTAAAAACCGGCAAGTTTCGTTAAAAATCACGAAATAACGACTACTTTCTGGCAAGATTTGCAAAAAATGGCTAATTTCGTCATAAAATTTCACAAAACGGCAGATTTCCTCGAAAGATCGTGGAAAAACGATAAATTTCTTCCAAAAATCGCGATAAAATGGATAATTTTGTCAAATGAGTCGCGAAAACAACTTTCGTAAAAAAATACCGATAAGACAGATTTCATCAAAAGATTTGCGAAAAAAAAGACAAATTTCGTCAAAAAATCGCAATAAAACGGAAAATTCTGTGAAAAGTTCCGTTTTTTTTCGTGATGTTTTAAGGAAATTTGTCGTTTTTTCGCGATTTTTTAGCAAAATATGCCGCTTTTTTCAATCTTTTAACAAAATCTGCAGTTTTTTGCGATCTTTTAACAAAATTGACCATTTTTTCGTGATCTTTTAAGAATATTTGCCGTTTTTTCGCGATCTTTTAACAAAATTTACCTTTTTTTTTTCCAATTTTTTGATGAAATGTCTGTTTTTTCATGATTTTTTGAACCGCTAGATTCTCGATTCAACTCTATAAAAGTGCTCTTAAAAATGAAAAAGTGCCCTAAAAATTATAAAAAGTGCCCTTTTCAGAACAGTAGCGCCCTGCCCTTTTTTAAACTTGGGGGAAACTCTGTTTATTGTATAAATGTGATTAAAAAAAGGTTGACCCATCTATAATTCTTTGCCTTTTGATTATTATCCAGGTAAATATTTTGAGATATTTATCATTAAAGATATCAATACATTTCACTTATTTTTTTTTTTTAATCCTGTATTAATAGTAAAACATGCTTCATCATGTAATTTTCAAAAATTTTGTAAATTTCTATCTTTTTATCTTATATACATCATAGTGGGCACTTAAAACAAATCTCAACCTTTTGTCACAATAAATTTTAATGCAGAATAGAAATCTATTAAAATGTCATCCAAGAATACATTTATTTCAAAACTAAAACAAAGGCACAAAAATAAATAAAAATAATCATAATCCTTTTTCGCTCCAAGATACAAAACATCGTATTAGTAAACAGTTTCAATTCCAATATCAGTAATTTAGTTTTAATTCTCTAAGTTTATTTCACAGAGACACTAATCTTGAACCAAAGATATGAAGATTTAAGGAAATTGATTTCTCGATATCCCCCTGATCCCCCCTCCATTTTCGCAAGAACTAAAAATGTCTTCCATTTAAATAACGTTTAAAATGAAAATTGGATTCTTTAGTGGAATGGCATCGATTTGAATAGCAAGAAAAAAAAATAAAGAAGCATAACGATGGATTTCCAATGTTCTTCGAGATGAATTTTTATCAGAAAGAATGTCGTTCATAATGATTTTTTTATTAATTTTTTTAAAAAAGTATTTCTGTTAACGCAAAGATAAAAATCTTTCCATTTTTTGCGGGTATTAAAAAACTGTCCAAGCATGTGGTTATTAAAAAACTGACTAGGAGTAATGTAATGAAGAAGGAGAAAAAAAAAAATGACGTCAATGACATACACGATCTGTGGAAAATAAGAGTAATTTTTTTCCTCATAATGGTTTTGATTTTTTAAAAACTTTTTTATTTTATTTTTTATCTGTTAAATGAAATGAGGTTTTTTTTATATTTTAACAATTTTTATGACTGAGTAGATTAAGTTGCTGAAATGTACAAAATATTTTAAAAATCAAAATGTATAAAGATATAAAAAACGTACAAAATTGATGAAAGTGTGCAAGTAATTTAATATACCGGGTGATCCAGAAGTTTCGGGAGTTTTGAAAAGTTAATAATTAGGAAACTATGTATAATACAAAGGTTCTGTTTTCAGATATATGTTCAGAAACATGTGGGATTTTTGTTTAGAATGAATTTTTTTAAATATATATAGTTACCATTTTTAGCAACAGGTGGCGCTGTTGTATAAGACAGAATGTACCTATACCATGCGTTATATAGACACATGAGTTCATTGCGAAACTTTTTTTTCTATGATAGTGATGAGATTTCGTTTTAAGGGTGGTTTATGTTCAAACATTTTTTGTAAGGTAAATGAAATTGCATTGTAAGGGAAATTTCATACAAAATTTCATGAGCAACTGCAGTGTTTAGACATTGTCTAGACTATGTTTAGACACATCTTTGCATGTCGCGTTGTTTTCACATCGTACAATACGTCAAGTTAAAACTGCAAAAGAATCGATGGCCATTGCAAATGTGAAATGCTATGGTGAGCAAGGTTTGAGAAAAAGGCTCATTGGAAGATCGTAATAGAAACAAGAGATCCCAAATGTCTGTTACAATCGTAAATTAGGTAGGATTCTATGCCAATACTCTGTAAAAATCACCAGTTCATGGTGAGTGCAGTAAACTTGTGATATCACGATGAACTGAAATTTCTTTCCGCTCTGAGGATACTGTGCACGCTGTTTTGCATCGGCTCACGGCGGTACTTATAAGCCATGAGCGTCATGATTAAACTTTGTAATCCTTGGACACTAATTCGTTCTTTTAAATGAGCTGTATCATACTATATAAACAATACTATCAATTTTAGCGCCACCTGCTGTCAAAAAGTGCAACTAACATAATGTATTTTTTTCATCGAAAAAACAAATCCCACAAGTTTCTCAGCATTTCTCTGAAAACCGTATACTTCTATTGTTTATGGTTTTCTAATTATTAGCATTTCAAAAGTCCTGGGACTTCTGGATCACCCGGTATTTTTAAATGTAAATGCACAAATTCTTTCTCATTCCGAGCGCTAGTTTTTATTTTTAGTTGATTAATATTTATGATCTACGCATATTTTTGTTTTCATTTGTATACTATTTTTACATAGTATATCATTCAAGTGCCAAATGTTTCTAAATACAGGATTTAAGATAACGTTATCGAGAAAACAGAATTTCGTAATTTTCACTTTCCGAATCATTCGTGATTTTAATGTATTATATTATAGCAATATAAGTTATAGTATCACTATATGTATCATCCATTTGCAGTTAAAGATAATTCAAAATTTATAGTAACTTGGTAATAAGCGACTTGGTCATTTATCAGGAAGGATAATAACTCCTTTGAGACGAACGTTCTTTATAAAGTTTTTAATCTATTATCACCAGTTTTACAAATTAGAAATTTTAGGCAAGTTTAATTGCAGAAATGCTTTAATTTAAAAAGGCAAAATTTCAATTAAAATTACTAACAATAATAATCAAGATTCTGATTACTTTTTGTGTCAGGTATACGTGATGCACGTAACAAAGGAGTTAATAAAACTTCTAAGGTACCTGTGCCCAATATGGACATCCTAAGGAAAATGTATTTTTTTCACCCCCATGTTCACGTCATAGGACTCCAAAAATATGTGACCACTATCCCTGGTCTCTTGACTATCATTATTAAAATTAGCAACCTTGTAAGTATTCTGGTTTCATTAAAGTGATAAAAACAAAAAATGTTTACAAGTGTCCATATAAGGAACTACCTGTCCCTACTATGGACATGCTTGTTCATATTAGGGACAGGTGGCTCTTTATTGACCTACTCTACCGGGTGTAAGGAAAAGCCACTCTTGCAAGGGATTTTAAAGGAGAAGGAATAAAAAAATATACCTTAAAATTATTTCGGGGGAGGAGGGGACACAGTAAATATCTTCTGAATATGCACTTTAGACGGGAGGGGCATTCTTGGTTGTGGCCCTTCGGAGACCCATGCAAAGAACCTCAGTTACTACTAAATATTATGAAATAATATTGTTGGTTTTGCTTAGCTTTATTGCATCTGTATGCAGAATTTACATCTGTTATTACTCAGTCCTCACAGGATGGACAAATAAAAACTTCTTCATCGTGGGCGGTAAGTCCCACACAGTCCACCTGGACATATCTGCCGTATGTGATGCAGTACCAGCTATCTTTTGTTAAGGAAGTCATACCGTTTGTACCTGCGATTTCTCCAACAGATACACTACTTAGGGGAGGCTTCTTTTGATTTTTCTGCAAGGGATTTTTGGAGGATTTTTGTCCTTGGAGGATTGTTCAGATGGCATCTTGTTGAAAAAGATTTTACCACTTTGATGCCTTATAAAATTATTGCCTGGCGACGTTGTTTCTTCTTCCTTCTTATAGTTGGAGTCGATGGGGACATAAGGTGTCCATATTGAGAATCGGGCATAGTTTTACTAAATTTTGTAACAAATAAATAAGGAAAACATTTTAAAGCAAAATATGCAATAGCAATTGAAAATAAGTGTTATTAGCTTTCTAAATCACTACACTAATATTTAATGTAGTTTTACCACAACTAATAAGAATTTAAGCTCACAAGTAATTAAGATCAGCTCACCTCGAAACAACAAGTTTCATTGTAAATGGAGAACAGCGCGCTTTTTTGCACTTTCAAGCCTTAATTATCTTTTCAACTGCTTTTCTTCGTGGACATGTTGAGTCAAATCTCGATCAAAATTATTACTTTCAAAAATATTAGGGGTGTCTATATTGAGAGCACTGTCCATATAGGGTACAAGTACCTTATTACTTCGTCATCTTTGTGAACAATCTATCTGATTTCAATTTAGCAATCATGTGATCAGCGTCATCACTTCATTATAAACGAGTAAACTAAGAATGGCCATGCGATAAGAAAAGGCACATAAATGTTCTTAATAAATATATTTTTTTCTATTTAATGCAGTTCACGGTACAATACGGAATCTTAGCAAGAGAAATCATACTGTTATTTCGGCTCTTTGACCTTTTTCTCCCATTTTTCTTTGTGCTTATTATCTAAGCATCTTATTAATTTTAGTGACATTTTTTTAATTAGAATTAATTTAATTTCGTGTAAAAAAAAATTGGCTACGTAAAATGATAAAAGTTCAAAATTGCAGTTTACTTTTGTTTTCTAAAAGAGAAATGCAATTAAATACAATAGGTGGGGATATCATAAAGTTTCAACTACAGACGAGTATGTTTATACGAGTATGTTATTATCCACATCACTATGTAAAAAAAAAAAAAAAAAAAAAAAAAAAAAAATAAATAAATAAATAAATAAAAATAATAATATATTTTTCTTGTAAATGTTCCAGAAGCGTATGTAAAAATTTTTGTTTTGAAAAATAGTAGGTAGTATTAAAAAAATATATTCGCCTCCAATTGTAACTTTACGATACTCCTACGTATTTGAACCATTAATGAAAGTTTAATGGCAAATATTTTATTCTGATAATTACTTTTTTGGTTATATTCCTTAACGTCGTATTAAAAAAATGAATGAATTTCTTTCCAGAATTTATATTTTTGCAATTACTTCTTAATTTTCAATACAAATAAAATCAAACTATTTGATGATTACACATTTTATCAACATTGTATCGATAAAAATATTTATTCGTTCATCATTACTAGTTTTCCTTTTTATCTTTAAGTTATCACATTTATTTGTAATTTTCATTTGCCATAGATATCTTAATTTTTAATGCTCACTGCATTTATATCAATATTATTCTGCGCAACAATAGACTGAGCAATGGTACTTTCCGATGAGCAGGAAAAGAAAACTAATAAATATCCGAAAAATTCCCGTATATCCACACTAAGTGCATCATTATATCGTATCTCATAACGTTAGAATCATATTATGAGAATCTATTGAAAATAAAAAGCAACTTTCGGCGCCATCGAAGGCGTAAAAAGGCGATTTATTGAGCAACACTTACACCTTTATGATGTTTCATTACTTCTATCTAACTGAGAATGCGAGATTCGCTCTGTGTACGTCTAACATGCGCAGCACTATATCAACCTCTAATTCTACTACAAATATACAGATATGGTCACATCTTTTTCAGAAATTGGTACGTTAATATAATTGGAGCAAAAAATATTATTTTTATATGATAGGAAGTTTACTGAAGAATTATGAACTTAAATAACATACATATAAAAAATCATTTTGATTAAGTGTTTTTGATTCCCCTTTAATGAATGTGATCTCAATGGGATATGTCACACGTAAAAAAGAAAACATACAATATGAAATAAAACATGGAACAATAGGCTGTTGTTTTAAAATAGGCATTATAAAGGAAAATCTTTCACTTAAATTTGCAATATTCTTAAATCTATGTATTAATATCTAAAATTCCAGTTTTCTGATATGCATCTATATTAGAGGTCTGCACGGGCCCGGGCTTAGCCCGTGGCCCGTACCCGACCCGGTAGAATTCGAATAATTTTTTAACGGGCCGGGCCGACAAGCAAAATAAACGAGCCGGGCCGGGGCGGCAAAAAAATTGAACGGGCCACACGGGCCGATAAAAAAATTTAGCAGGCCTGACGGCTCGTTATAATGATTTAGGCAAGAACGATAAAATAGCTGTTGTTAATGAATATGGTTTTAATGGTTTTATGGTGGAATAAGCTGTTGTTAATGAATATGGTTTTAATGGTTTTATGGTGGAATAAGCTGTTGTTAATGAATATGGTTTTGATGAAAATAAGTAGAAATGTGCGTCACGAACCAACACTAGTTTGACAACATCAATGCAGAAATGTAACGTCTACAGTGTAGAGTTCGGAAACGGACAGTTACATTGTGTGTTACACGGGCTTAATATTTTTAGCAGACTCGTGCCGGGCCGAAATCAGACTTGCATTGTTTTTCTATATACAGACGAGCCGGCCCGAAACTAGATTTAATTGATCTCAAGATGTGTAGACAGCGTTTTTATTTTTTGTTAAAAGGATACTTGTATAACCTTGTTGAAATATAAGTTATTTTGTCAAATGGTTGTAAATTTTTCTTCCAACCAATGTTGTCGCTTCCGGAAATTCTATTCAAAACGCTAACTTTGACAGTATTTTTTTAGCTTTCTTGTATCAAAAAATGGATAAATCCATTCGATTACACAGTTTCTGAATAAAACATCCGCTAATCTAATGCATTTTCGAAAGAAATGAATTCAGAAAGTAGCCCCTTTGAATTAGAGAATGAATTTGGATTTGGAATGTTTAATAAAATAATATAGAAATATTTCCATAAATGTATTTTTACTATACAGCTTCAAAAGTTACGATGTTTTTAACTTTCTTTTTTTTCTTTTATTTGAAACCATATTAATTTTTTAATGAATCTTTGTTTGAATATTGAAAGTCTAAGAATCTAAGTAATCATAAATGTTGAAAATGTATATTTCCTGTAAAATATACTGTAAAATCTTCCCGTTGACATACATGCAGTATTCTTTAAAAAAATCTTAATTATACGATAAAAATCTTAATTTTTTAAAAATAATAGAAATATTGACAGGCCACAACGGGGCGAGCCGGGCCGAAATAAATTTCCAACGGGCCTGGCCGGGCCCGGGCCTTTAAATTCCGGCCCGTGCAGACCTCTAACCTATATCAATAAATATGTAATATATAATTTCCATCCATAAATTTTCAATACTTCTGTATTAAAATATGATATGTATAGGCAATTCAAAAGTCGTTTTTTTCTTTTTTATAAATAAAGAAACTATATCACTTTTTTCAGAATTTTCGAGAAGTTTTTACGAATAAATTATATAGATTTTAATAAAATATAAATATATTTCAAGTTTTTCTAACGCAGTCTAAATCCTCATTAAAAACATTTATTTTTTCTCGACTATGTGATCATACCTGTGAACTTCATGTTTTAAAAATCATAATCATTTCATAAACAATAGAAATTTTACGTCGTGATCTGAGAGAGGGAAAGAACAGAGAGCACCCAACCAAGATGCCTACCTGTTGGGTTTTTAGGGGGTGTTACTCCTTATCAGTGTTCTCGCTGACATTTGACCAACGTTAGTAATTTGGCTAATTAAAAATGAAAAACATTCGCCAAATGAGAAAAGTATTAGCAAAATAGATTCGCCGTGTAGCACACAAAAAAAAAGCTTTTAATTCTTTAATATATTTCTTTTCTTTTTTTTTTTTTTCAATATGTTCTAAAATAACCCAAGTTTTTATAACTGTGACAGCGATTGTTATTAATCTAATTTCAACTATCCTCTACAAATATAAAATATGTATACATTAAATATATATGCATATGTATGAAAAACGAAAATGAAAAAGCAAAAATTGAGCACTAGCAATTTGGCGAATCTAATCGCTTGTTTACTCGCCAAATGAAGAATTTAGTCGCAATTTGGCGCATTGGCGAGCGACAGCGAGAACACTGCTCCTTATAGACCAGGAGGCGGCAGCACAGGAAATTACCTAATCGAGTTCACCAAAAAAATATAGGAGTTTTTAAATCTCGATTCGCATATTAAAACGTATTTGGTCTGCTATGTCATATCTTTGAGAAAAACACCTAAAAACTGTGTTTTACAGATTAACTCATAGATTTATCATTGTTTTCCCTCTCCTATTCCTCCATGTTTTCATACTTTTGGGTGCAGAAAAGCATAATGGTAAACCTACGTTTAGTCCGCTAAAAATTTTTTTTGTATGTGCTTTCCATCAAGGTATGATTTGGCAGAACGATTGCGTTTTAAAATACGAATAGAAATTTAATTAATCCTAGATTTTCATTCGTGAATTCGATGAGGTGATTGTCTGTGCTGCCACCTCCTGGTCCATTAGTCCGGCAGAAGAATTTCTTATTTTATTCTAAATAAAATAATATTAATTTTGATAATATTTATAAATGCTAAAAAATTAGTAGGCGCCAACATAATACATACAAAATCAGCTGTCCTAGAATTTCAACAACAAAGTAATAAAATTTTAGTAAGTTGGAAGGGGAAAATAGTCTATTTAGAGTCAATAGTAAAAGCATGGTAACACCAACGTGAATAAAATATAAGAATTAATAAAACTGTAACATTTAAATCAATGGTATTTTGTTTTATTATTATTTTTGATGGTGATATTTAAAGATTAAAATGCCCAAAGTCAGCATATTTTTTGAGCCATTACATCCTTTGGGCCATTTATATGACTATAATATAAGAAAATTTTGAAAATAGTAGTGAAACAGACATAAGATATAAATATAACAAGCATTATTTTTAAAATACTTCGAACTTTAACAAAGTGAAATAAAATTTCATTATATTAACAGAAGAAAAATAACTCCAAAGAAACTTAAAACTCTTCGCAGGTAATATACAACACATAATAAGTGAAAAGTAAAAAAAGAAACGTTCTGGTGTGATTTATAAAGTAAAATTTACGACACAGCTAGAAATACCTTAGAGGGAGTATAAGGCACTTTTACTAACTCATATATGCAAGATTTTAAGAACCATCACACTGCACTTAGTCAATGCCGTTATATCTTAGGTTACGTAATAACTGATTCGTACCCCATAAGACCAGGAAAAGCATAAAATTTTTTTCATAGGCAATTTGTGGCGCAGAGGAGTTCTAGAACACATTTTTATCTACTTTAGAAGCATCAGGAATATATATATAGAAAGACGAAGTTCTTAACGCAATATCGTAAAGCTTCTCTGTTTACCCATAAAACTAAGTTCTCGTACTTGAAAGACTGAAAATGCTAGGGTTACTTCCTTTTAGATTATTTATCTAATCTTTTAGTTGCGACACAGACTAAAAGCTGTCCCCAGGCAAAAGTATCAAAAACATGCCGTAAAAGCAAAACTGGAGTAATTAAATACGAATTTTGGCCGCAGAGCATACCACTACTGGCTATCGATTAACAACTCATTAAAACGTACCCGAGTAGGAAAATCTCTGTGGCATCGTCTAACATCCATACTACATTAAATAACATTTTTAAAAAGTAAAGGAAATTTGCGATAGAAAAATATTTAGAATGTAACTTAGTTATAAATGTGATAATATACTAATTCTAAAATTACGTATTAATTTCATACATCATAAACATATATGTAACCAAAATGTTTAGTGTTTTCCTTTCAAAACTGATATTTTCTATACAAGAAATTATACAAACCTTAAAAAATTACAGAGATCAATATCAATATTTTAAAAACTCATTAATGTTCTTTACTTTCCTTTTATTTTCTTTAAGTAACTGAAAAAAAAAATAATAGTTGTATAAAATAATTCACATTATAATGTATCTCGATAAATCTTAATAATGCTATTTCTAAAATTTTTAAAGTTTTTGTGCTAAACATCTTTAAATTTAGGGTCACAAGAAAATGTTGACAAAAAACATAAACCTGTATGTCTACCATCCGTTTTCCAATAAGAAAATCAGACTTACAATACAGTCTGATATGGAAATATTAATACATATGATATATTAATATATTACATTAATATATTACATTAATTCATTTCTTTTTACTTTAATGCATTCATTGTAAATTATCTTTTCCCAAAGCAATTTTACAATCCATACTTTTTTATTAGTACAAATAAATGTACATTTTATTTGTACTAATAAAAAAGTATGGATTGTAAAATTAATAAATGTACATTTTATTTGTTGCAATAATTAAAAAAATAATTAATTTTATTAAAGTGTGGAGTGTTTAGAGTATAATGGGAAAGTACATCTAATTCTGACTTTACATATCTATAATTTAGTGATTTGTGAACACTAAATGACTAAACTTTTTAATAGTTGTATACATTTTATTTAATTAAAAAAAATGCAATTAAATAAGTTGCATGTTACTGTTAAAACTTATTGATATTCAGTGACCGTAAATCTTTAAACCTTAGTTGTGTTATACCGACATTTTGTTATAAGCTTCTAGCTTTACGATCGTTCTCAAAAATCATGGGAATTATGTTGTACGATTTTGTAAATCTAACCACGACCTAGAATACTATATCTCAGTGTTGACACAAAAATTACGGCTTCCGTAGGTGGATTTTTTAGCGTATGTATACACGACTAAAACTTTAGTATTGTGTTATAACTTATAGCAGCGTCTAGCTACTCATTTATGAGAGTAGCCTAGTTTGTGAGAATATAATTCGATTTCTCAACGTCTGTATGAGAAAGTGAGCTTTATTTGTCGCTTTTCTGGCTTTCATAAAGTATGATTGTGCCTCCCTTCTGAGCTTCACGGCTATTTTTTGTGTACTTATATGTTAATTAGTTTAATATAGTCAGCAAGCGAAGTATAAATATGTTGATTGAAGTTAGAACTATGTGATTTTTGCCGAGCTTTCACCTCCCAAAAAAAACAAGACAAAAGCAGTGTTGAATTCAGACACTTTTCTCAGGGAGGGACTTTTGTAACTCCGGGGGGGGGGGACATTACAGACTTTCGAAGGGGGGGAATTGCAATTTTTGATCATAAAAAACACAAAATCTCAAATTTTCTGGGAGGGGGGGGGCATTTTGTTGCTCTGGGGGATGTCTATGGTGGCAAAAAAATAATAAAAGCCACCTTTATGAGATTGGCCGAGATCGTAGTTCAATATTGTAGAGAACACCAGGTCCATATTTTACTTTTTTTTCTGGAATCAAACAATGAAGACATTTCATCAAGGAAAATCAGTTCTCAGAAATATTCTTGAATATTTCTTTATTTTTCAAAACACAAGAAACTGAACACTATAAACATCGAGAATACAGCACGCTAACATAAATGCTCTCGAACATAATAAAGAAAAATTTGTCATTTTTGACAACCGCGAGCGTGCATGTTCGCTTCACCAAGACAAAACGTAATCTGAATAAAATTTCACATTTCACAAACGCCAAAAGAAAGTCTCTTGGCATACCATAGATTCCCAATCCGAGCATAAAAAATGTACAGGTAAAAAGGACCGTTATATGGATGGCAATTAGCAACTCTATTTTTAAATTTTTCCCATTATAGCAATGGGGAAAATTTAAAAATAGAATTGTCAAGAATACAACAATTATCGCCCACGGCGAAAAACGCGCAACTCACATCAACCCTAAACGAAATTACACAATCAGTAACAAAATTAAGTTCTTTATACAAGACAAAATGAAATGATTGGGAAATAAAAATAGCAGTTATTTAAAACAGAAAAAATATTTAATTCGTTTGATATTTAATCAACTGATGAACAAGAAAAAAAAATCTAGAAATGGAATGATATTTTAAAACTAATTTATTCTTTGTTTTTTTATTTATTCTTATTAATTTATATGCAATTTGGAGAAGAACACTCAATAAAAATACCTATTAAAAATGGTTTACTTTTAAAATTAAATTTTAAAAGAGGGGGGGGGGACCAACAATTGAAATTTTAATAGAGATATATAAAATAGAATATGTGTTACATCACAATGCCCCCCCCCCCCCGGGCCACCGCCTGAAATTAACACTGGACAAGAAATATCTCCCTCTGGAGATTTGGATTTCACATTTTGTGCCACGTGCTCGAAGATTTTGAATCCACGTATTATATCAAGATTTTTCTTTTGTTACAAACATAATCTGCGTACTTGAATAAAGTGAATTTCGAAGTCCACTGGATTTCACCTTATTGGCACATCTAACGTAGTTTTGAAGCGTCATTGATTAAAATGTTTTCAACTATAATTTTCTTCAACACAGAAATCATGATGTTTATGATTCTTGTGCAGTTTTTTTTTTTTTTTACTTCAAGTAAGCTGAATGTAAATTAATAAAACATGTGTAAGAATTTAGGAATTTAGTTAAATCTGTATTCGAGGGGAGTAGTTAAGTTTGACCCACTCCACTGCAAACTTTCTTTCTTACTGATTTTAACCACTCAACTGATTTTGGTCGTACGTCGTACGGCCAAGAAAAATTTCCTTGATCTATTATTGAAAGCTTTTTGACACCACTATATTTTTTAAAGTACAATTTCGTACTATTTAGTGGCAAAAATATTTAGTATAAATATTACGAATGTTTTAGCTTAAAAATTTGTTGCTTATCCCATATTTTCAATTAATTGTACGTAAAAAAAGAATCAATTAAGTGGTTAAATAAACGTGTTTGCTTTATCATAAATAGTGTCTCAATGGCTTTCGTGCTTGGGTTTGAGAGTACGGCTGAGTGTAAAAACAGAATTCGGAATTTAGTTTACTTCTTCTTATTTCTTTTTCTCAGAATTCTTACTTAGAAAATAACATAAATGTGATTTGTAAAATTTTTCAAAAAAAAAAAAAAATAAATAAATAAATAAATAAACAAATTATTTTTTTTGATTCACCTAAACATGCTACTGGTTTTATTATTTTTACAATATTATATATATCAACACACCATTAATTCATCATTCAATATTATTATATCATTATCATGTATCTGTATTATCAGGAAAAATTTAAACTTAGTATTGAAAAAATATCCCAAACTAATTCAATTAAACAATGTATTCAATCTTCTTTGAAGATTTCTATAAAGTTTTTGTAATTTTACAGAACCAAAAAGAAAAAGTCTTTGAAACACTTGGATAATTTCTTGTATCGTAGAAAGTAATACAGAAGCATACAAAAGAAAATAAAAAAAAATGGTGGAAAGTCTACCAAATGGAGCATTATAAGGATATAGTCGTATATCCATAAATTGGCACTTACCTCTATGGCATTGCCAAGGGGTATTGTTTATTTGCAACAGGGAGTAATACGGCGGACATTTATGCTGCCAGTAATGTGATATACTAACGCGGTTAGGGGCTAAGTTCTGAGAAATTTCTACTATATTTGTATTATTTTGTTGTTCGGAATCGATATTTTATGGCCTATAGTCCATTCGATGCATCGGCTGGAGATGATCTATCGAAACTGCCTTTATCGGAAGAGAAATAAATTATTTCTAGTTACATTTTGAAGTGGATGATGAACAAAACCTATGCCTTTAGATATGATATATAAGAAATGTTTTCCCATAAAAATGATGAAAAGTTTTCAAGAGGATGTACTATATTAGAGTATATGGGGAAACTTTTCTCGTAAATAAAGGTAAATGCGATATTTTTTCAATGTCTATAATATTGGATTCCCCCCCCCCCCTTGTTTATGTTTGAAAAGGGTTTGAGGTAATTTTGAGACATAAACTTAGAATAATTTTTATACATTTATATGGAAAATTTTGAGTCACTTCGTTTGAGATTCAAAATATTTGATGTATTATTTTAATTTGATTAAACAAAAACATTTTTTTGATTCTAGTAGATTATTAGAGCATCTCGATTACTAGTTTTTTATGCATGATTTTATTTTATATACTATTTGTATCCCTATATTGTGAAAATAAATTTTATAGTACATTTCTTACGCAAATGTTATCAAAATAAAATTAAAAAGTACTTCTTTAAAGAAATGGTACCACCGAATGAAATTCGTGTTAGAAAAACTGGTCGCGAAGTTACGTGATAAGTGAGATATGACCTATAAAAATTAATTGATTGCGACAAAATAATAATAATAATAATAATAAAATAGAACATCGAATATACTGACCATAATTGTTAATTAAAATAATAGACATTGTAAAAATTGCCATAAAATAAAAAATATCAAGCAGGATGCACTTCGAGCTAAAACAATACATCTCGTCATCCGCTGAAAAAAACACGTGTCCGTAAGGGCACGAAGTCGAAGATGAATAAGTCAAAATTCATCTTTGATTTCGTGCTCTTACGGACACGTGTCTTATTCAGCTTATGACGAGCAGTATTGTTTTAGCTCGAAACGCGCCCTGCTTTGTATTTTTTATTTTATGCTGATTTTTACAAAGGTTAATTGATTGTTTACACAGAGAGCGTAAAAAACAGTAAACATAAAACTTTTCAAATTTTTCAATAAATCGAAGGTAAACATACACAAATTCCTTAAAATTATAATTTTTTTTCAAAAATAACTCTCATTTTGTGCAGAAGCAATATGAGCATCTCAGAACCCTCTGCTTCCAGTAAATGAAATATTGCCTATTCTTAAATACAATATATTTTTGGACAGGGGCATCACAAAAGTTTTTATGCATCATCGTTTACCGCGATCTAAAAAAAGTGATGTCTTCAACAATGACATTTAAAATGAACGTGGATTAAAGTCTTACACCAAGTCAGTTAAACTGAGGTTTGGATCTTTGAATGCAGATCAGAGCAGCGTCGTCGGGGGTTATTTGTTTCAGTTTCCAGTCGATTTAAATGTTGTTTTTTACTCTAATGAGTCTTGTTTGGTGATAAGTTTTCTCCAAAGAAACTCTAAAATATTTTTAATATGAAAAACTATGCATTTGAAAATAAATGGATTTACTTAGTTATAGGTTCATTTTCTTACACGAAAGAAAAATTTATACAGTGAAATTTCCATTTAAAGAAGTCTGATAGTTACAGTTAAACACTTCGTTAAAAAGAAAATTTGTTAGATAGAAACCAGCTCAAATTTATGAAATTTGTATCATAAAATACCATGCTTAAAATTAACAATACACCTAAAATGGAAATATTCGGAAAATGTATTTCAAATCGGACTGTAACTTTTTTTGTGTAGTGCAGACGTATAAGAAAAAATTCATTAGAATTTGATTTGGTTTTAAAGGGGATTGCTTTGAGTCCTACAGTAAGTATGGCTTTTTCTTCGAATGATCCGTAATATACACAGAAACAAAGACAAGTCAATACAACTTTTTATTTCTTGTATCCATTACATATATATGACTACAAAGGGACAACGCAACAACATCCATGTCTTAAAAGGAAACCCGAATCCTTGGGCAGTTGCTGCCGCTACTGATCACGCCACTGGGTCGACAAATTTCATTAGAATAATGTCTAAAAAAATAATAAAAAAAGGTAAACAGATTAAATTCATTTTGATACAATCCGCTGAAATAAATTCATATATCTATAGCAATAGATACCTTTTCGTTTAAACATTGTACACTCAACAACTTTAATTAGGGTTAAACTTTGTTATATGGAATATATTTTTCATAATCTATAGATTAATTTTCATGTTATTGGTGTTTAAATTTTAGATTCAGCATAAAATTTTGTTAAATCGGGACTTTCTTAATGGGAAGTTCGAGTGTATAAGTATTTTTTATTTGGGTTTCAGATAAGTTTCGGCTCGGCTTCAAATGAAACTTGCGGATTTAAGTAATGCATAATATCACCAATGAAAAATTATAATACACATAACAATATAAATTTCACACAAAAACAAAAAGTTAAAAAACAAGCCTTGAAATTTTTCAAAACAAGAAAATAACAAACAACCTTTGAAATCCTTTTTTTTTTGTTGTTAAAAGTAGTTTATTTACAACGAAAAATTTCATATATTATTTAAAAAAAGCAGACACTCTGTATAAAATTAAATATAAAATAATTACTAATATGCACTACTTACTTATTATTCCTAATACTTACGAATTACTGAATTATATCCGGCATCGTCATTATAAAAGAATTTCAATTTAAGAATATTTTAATTAAACAGGACGATTTTTTTCCATTTTTTGAAAAATCTTTTCGATATATTTAAACTACTTTTTAATCGACTTTAAATTAGGAGAGGTTTTTACTTCAGTTTGCAATTTTTTAATTTTTGTTATTTTTTTATTATTATTAAAGCAAATATACGAAAGGAAAGTTAAGTAGACTAATTAAACGGTTTTATTGACAAAAAGTACATGCTTCAGGTATTCTCGTGAAAATCTTATTGGTTTTGGAAGTTTGAAAATATTGAACAGCTAGGAGGGCAACTGGGGATTACTTCATAACTCGGGCATAGATTAAATTATAATTATAATTTATTAACTTATTTATTTTGTAAAGGAATATTTATGAAGTAATTTATGAAGTATGTTAGAAATACTCTCTACTCTATTTACTCTTTTATGAAGTATTTTAGAAATCAAATAATTTGAATTCCTCAATGAGAAAAAAAAGTATGTAATGATTTTTGTCCCAGTTTCTATTATTATTATTTTTCAATATACTTTCATTGTATTTTGTTTAACACTGTCTTCTAGAATGTTCTAATAATTTTATTTCATCCAAAAGAAGGTGGTTTTAAATAAAAACGTGTTCCCCTAGAATTTCGTAGAATATAACAAGAATTTAACTTGTATAAGTACAATTGATTACTTTAGTATATTTTGATATTCAGCATGATTTTTATATGGCATTGTTCGCCACTTTTTTGAAAAAGAAAAAAAAAAACGGTCGTGAGTTTTGTTTGAGGTTTCTTCTTTTACTATACAGACTGGTAACATAGACCTTATTATTGAAAATCCCACCAGAAAAATGTAAAAGCTAAATTCAATAAACTTAGGACATCGCCCAGTCATATTCGAGTGGAGGAAGCGTTTGATATATTGGATAATTGACGACGATTTCGCATAAAATTCGATTGTGGGAATTCATTTACAAATGTAACAAGAATGTACATAATGTGATAAGCTATAAATCACGAATTAGAGGTAATTAATCATAAGATATCTATCGCGGTATCAATCTCGTCGAATAAGCTAATTTTATTTGAGCTTTTCCCTTCATTTTAAATTTAAGCCAGGCTTATTTATAAGCTATGCGATGCATCAGTATAAAAAATGTGATTTGTATTTATTCAGATATCAGACTACATTAAAACTTTTACTAGCGATTAATTTTAAACTATGAAAAAATATACATATTTTTCTGTTAAGGGTAAACATTCATTTCAAATTTATCAGCTGAAAGATTTTCAGAAGGAAAAAAAAATTCCAAAACCACTACAAGGCGAGCTTACATTCATATTCGTTATGAAATAAAACGAGACATAAATATGTTCCGAATAATGAATATTAAAACAACTATACTTCATCATATAAAATCAAATATCTCATTTACAGTTCTCAGATGTTCTTAAACTCTTCTTTTGATTGATGATTTCATCAACAGCCCATATAATACTCTTTTTTTTATTTAAAAATAAAAAGAGGATATAACCTTCTGGGTTATCTAGTAAACAGGAATAGAGCCCCTCCTATGTCATTAAGGTTTGGGAGTACCCCCAAACTAAAATATCTCAATATAGCAAGCGCGCTGCATTCTGCCTGTATGCTCAACATAGATCATCATCAGTCAAAAAGGTTGATAGCATCGGGTTGAGGTCTAGGCTCATTTTCTACGCCAACCACTAATATGCCAAATATTGAGAATAAGTAAAAGATAGAAGATCTTATCTTTGTGCTCCACATTATCGCCGATTTTATCTCGGACTTTTAACATTTTGTCCTCGTGTAGCAGCGGTTTAATGGTGACTTGGATGTTATGATTAGGATGGTGATGATGAGAGAATGATTAAAAGGATAATGACATTAGTGAATGTGATTTATTTAATCGGATTAATGAATATTTAAAAAAATGGTTTTGATGATTTTAAATACACAAATAATAAATCATTGATATAGTTTTCATTTAGTATTAGAAATAATTGCTTATAGTATGATAACTACTAAATTTGATGGTATATTCTTTATATGTAAAGCAATATTTATGTGTAAATTTTAATTTTGATTCAGCATTTTCAAAATATTAATTAAAAAAATTAAAAATATTTAAAGTAAAAATTTGGAAAAAATGATGTAACTTTTATTAAAAAAGTCATGTTTTCAAAAGTTTACATTTTTTTTTCAAATTTACAGAATCTTAATTAAAGTAGAAAAATAAAAAAAGACATGTTCCAAGTCTGAAGTAATTATCTTTAACGGTGCTTGACTATACAATCTATATTCGATAAATTGTGAAACAAGGAAATCTAATGATCCATGTCTGTCGGAAGCGAAGGGGTGCATAAGCCAATAAAAGAATGATGCCCAGTTAAACTGATGGCATAGAGCTCACAGACTATGCAGACTAATTGTATATTACAGCCTTGTATAACAATGCCCTTCGAAAAAAAAGGAATGAAGTGCCATCCCCCCCCCCAATTTTCTTTCTTTATATTTCTTTCTATATATCTTCATTGAAGCCCCAAAACTAACCAGGGATAAGCCTTATCATATAAAAAACCTGTATCCAAAATTTGAAGCAAATCGAATAATTCTGCATAAATGCCCATTTATGTAATTTAAGAAAAGTTTTCCCCCGTTCCCTCCTTTATAATTAATCATTAAACCTCCAAAACTGTTCAGAAATTCAACTTTTCAGAAAAAACCTACATCCAAAATTCAAAGCAAATCGGATAACTCTGCACAAAACTAACTTAATGGGGAGGATAATTTAGCTAACTTAATGGGGAGGTAATCGCCCTTTATAATTAACAAAAGAAATACCACAACAAATGAGCGAAGCTTCTTACTACTATAAACCTATATACAAAAACTGAAACAAATCGGTTAATTCTGTATGAAAAACCATTTACATAAATTATGAGGGGTAGTTTCCCCTATCCTCTCTTTATACTTATCCAGTGAATTCCAAAAACAAATCAGGAAACGCCATTTCAGAATAAACCTTTATACAAAATTTGAAGCAAATAGATAAATTTTGCGTGAAAAACCTAAATTAAGACGGGGGGGGGATTACCCCCCATTCCCCCTCTTTAAACTTATCCAATGAACACCCAATACTAATCATGAAGGCACCTCGTTAGAATGATCCTACATCTAAGATTTGAACGAAGTCTATTAATTCTGCAGGTAAAACCCATTTATATAAATTAAGGGGAGGGGCAATAGCCCCCGTTCTCCTTCTTATACTTATCGAATGAACTCTCAAAACTAATCAGGGAAGCGTCTTATCATAATAAGCCTAAATCCAAAATTTCATGTAAATCGGATATTTTTAATCATGAGTTATCGCGTCACGTACGTACGCACGTACATATATACAGAACGGGCGGGCACGTAAGCCTGTGAGCTAAAAACTATCACGAAGAAAAAACGTATTTTCACAAAGTCATTTCTATGACAACCATTGCTTGAAAGCTACATTTTGAAATCGAACCAAAACGAAAAAACTGATATATCTTCTTTTAACTAATATATAAACATTATTTAAACATCGTTTTAAGTATTTAAAAAAAAAAAAAAAAGAAAGAGAGATTTTTAATGCAATAATTTTTTTTTTGTAAAATTTTGATATTTTTGTACCCGGACCTCCTTCAATTGGTCATTGCCTGCTATTGTTTCTCTCTGATAATTTCTTTTTATCTTTTGTTATTAAGAAGGGAACATTTCTAAATATTTGTAAAACTTATAAACAATTATTTTTATTTCTCTGTTTTTACATTAATGTTTTGCATGCACATATCATAGCGTAACACATGTATCACAACATACCTTTATCAGTTCAAATCGCTTATCTAAAAAGCAAAAATAACAACATACTACAAAAATATCTTCAAGATTATACAATCAAATAATAAAAAAATTAGTTCTCGCAATATCAATAAACCTGCAAATATAGTTTGGATTTAAATGACTTCAAGAACTATTTATTGAAATGTTTTTCATTAGTTAGCTATTGATGTTATAATTATTTATTATCTTAATAGAAATCCTCTCTATTGTGCATTATTATACAGTAGAAAAATGTTGTTCTTTTTTCATTCATATTTTACAAACACATATCATGCCGCAACACACGTGTCCCAGCCTACATTTATCAGTTCAAATCGCTTATCTAAAAAATAAAAATAATAAAATAAAAATAAATCTTCAAGATTTAACAGTCAAATCGAAAAACAAATTAGTCTTCACAATCCCAGAAAATTTGCAAATGAAGTTTATATTTAAATATCTAGAGCTATTATTCGAAATAAATTTCATCTGGTAGCTATTGACGTTATAATTATTTATTAGTAGAAATCTCCTCAATTGTGCAGTATTATACATTAGAAAAGTGCTGTTAATATAGTTTTTTGATGCATAAATAATACAATACAATAAATTCTTGCACAGATTTACTTAATATACCTGTAAATAACGAAAGATTTCTGTATGCAAAAAAAGAGTAAGAAAAGTTATCAGAAAGAAAACAAAATATTTTTTTGAAATTCATATTTTTTATAAAGTAAAGATAGAAGATTCTTGCCTTTTAACTTGATTCTTTTTAAAAAGCGTTTTTCACTCACTATTTATAAATTTTTTCAAGGTAGAGGGGGTGGCGTAGGGAACAATCTTACCTAAAAAGAAAGATAACATTTCAGTCAATACAATTTAAGCAATAAAATTAAACGTAACATTATAATGCACTTGAAAAAATCTGTTATAAATTACTGAGAAATATTAAAATAAGTCCAAAAATAAATGTTTACTCTGAAATAGTTCTTGAGCTAAAGCTGTCAGAAGAAGATAGAAGATTCTTCAAAATATCAAGAAATAAAAATTGGTGTTATACTTTTAAGATTTTCATGAATTGTATAAGCTACTTACATTGAAAATATCATTTAAATGGAAAGCCAAGCTACTCCGTAGCAATGACTCATAAAGTTAATTGAAATTCATAAAACAAAGACGAACATTTATATATATATATATATATATATATATAACTTAATTTATAGTATTTACTAGAAAATAGTCTAAAATTGTTTTTTCTGAAATTTGAATTATTGCAAAATTTACATTCCGCTGTGAGTAATTTTTCGTAAAGATAACTTAGCATCTTTATATCAATAAATATATATATGTATATTTATTTGGATTGTTCGAAACTGCTCCATCGATTCCGTTTAACTCTTAATATTAACATGCAGAATTGAATTAGCTTTTGTGTTAATTGTAATTTTTACATTTCAATATTTCGATTTTAGCTTATTAAAGCCATTTTTATGGAAAATATTTCTTTAAAAAATTATTTTTTACAAATATCTAAATTTTAAAAACATTATACACTATCTCAGACAATATGCTAAAGATTAATCGAATTAAGATTTTTTTTCTTTGATGGTCTAGTATTTCTCAACGGAAGCGGTAAGCTGACACGGTATTTTCAGTAGCTACTCCTTTATATCGATGCAATTTTTTTATTAAACAGTTAAGAAGCATTCTCCAAACAAAATTTTATATATAAAAAAACCCTAACAGTTTACTTCTTTTTCAAACCCAACAAAATTTCGTGAAATATGACTTTTATTTCGATCTTCAAATTGGTGTTGACAGAAATTCCTCTTGTACGATTTCTAGTTTTTGTTCAATCTATTAACTATAGATAACGCGGTGGTGTCTTGGGCACTCTCTTGAAGTAGGGTACCTTTAAACAAAGTAATAATGATACATTCACAAGTTGCTTATTTAGAAGAAGCTTTTTGTCCAAATTATGGCATCCTACATTCTACAATATAGTGGTACTCTCCTATTTGCTGGTTTGTCTCACTCAAAATGATTTTTTTTACCTTGTCTCATTTATCTAATTAAATTCAGATTGAGTAAATGAGATAAACCACAAAATATTAGTATTATCAATAACGACAGGATTTACAAGATTCTTGGAGATTCACTTTTGTCCAAAATTGTCTCAACCAAATAAATTTAACTACTCCTAATCTAATTAATCAAATCTATTAGGTTGATGCAAAAGTTGAAAATTTTTAACATTAGATAAACTACATACAGAAATGAATAATCTTTTCCAGTACTATAAAACAAAGGCACCAACCACAATTACTTCTTTTCACAATTGGCCTGCTTCTACTATAATTGGTATGGTGTTTCCCCAGGGCTTGAAAACATTAAAAATCTTCCGTTTTGTTATAAAAGGAAAAAAAATGATAAAAACTTTTAAACGCATTTTGTACAAAGCTGTCCTCTATTCTATTTTTCTATTAATGCGACTATCAGCAATTAGAGCCCGACTTAGGCTATCTTGGACCCCGTGCAAGCATCATTCTGAGCCCCGCTGTCACCCCTCTTCTGTCTATCTATAGAAATTTTTCAAGAATAATGTTGAAGTGGTTAGTAATAAACTTCATACATTATGTAGGTCTGTATAAATTTAGTAGCAGATACTATTCTCATTTGTATACAGGTTATCACAAAACGATGGTCTTAACTTTAAGAGAAAATGATGGATTGGTAGGCATCAGTATTTGTTTGCAAACTTTTACCTTATATATTTTTTTAATTTACGTATGCTGTAACATATCTAAAAGAAAATGTCCCCAACTGCACATAATTAATGGTTTTAATTTATTTTGTTATGAGGAAAACGTCAATAAAGAATTTCTTTTGAAAACTATAGAATACTATGAGTTGTTATAATAAAATTTTAATTATTCGTTTTCTAATAATATAGTTCATTTTTTGTGAGTGCGAGAAGCAGAGAAGGGGTGGAGGACAGCAATCCTTTCTTAAATATTTGATAATACATAAATTTTGATTACTTTTGACTAATTTTAACAATTTGGCATATTTTAATGAAAATACTGATAATTCCCTTGGGGACCCTGTAAAAAAAGGGGTGGGGGGCAACTGGCCCCAGCCTCTGCATTAGTCAGACATTGCCAGTAAATAAATAGGTGCAGTGTTGAATTCAGACACTTTTTTCCAAGAGAGATTTATGTGATTCCGGTGGGGGGCATTATAGAGTTCCGGGGGGGGGACTTCTCTCCCCACCTCGGGCTACACTAAATTCAACACAGCATCTGTGAAACATTGTCCCAGAGTTGTGTTAAATACCCCTCTTTTAAGAATAAACATTCTTTGTAAGGTAAAATGAATTATGTTTGACACATTTTAGAAGTATAATATGAAGCAAAATAAAATCTTCTAAAATGTTCGCACAAATATGCAAATTATGAAAAATTTAAGACTTGAGATAATATTAGAAGCTATTCAAGGCTGAAGATTCCATCATTAATCAAACTGTCAGAAAACACGATATGCCTCTGACATGCAGCAGAGAAAGATCAAAACTGAGATATTCTCTTTTAATTGCCAGAGAAATCATTTAAAATCCAGCAGATATCTTTTTTCGCTTGGTATTTTCTTCTCTTTTTAAAAGGCTTCTTATTATTTTTCTATTCACGAGAACTATAATGATTATTATCGCATCAAAAAACTAAGTTGAACGGCGTTCCTAACATACTTGATTGTTGGTAAAGAAAAGATTTTAAAGTATTCTGCATTCAGTTGTGGTAAGTTTTCATTAAATATTGACAGTATTTTGAACTTGAAGTATATTATTATATTAATATATAAATATAGAGTGTGCTAACAAATTCGTGCAACATTTTGAAGAGAATAAATAAACAAAGATAAAAATTTTATTTTCCCCTATTTTTAATTTGATAGTCATTTCGATCACGATATGTCGAAAAAGACACAAGATTTTAAAATTAAAAATTTAGAAATAATTAGAAGAGATTTTTTCACGCAGTTTTCAAGATATTTTAATTTAAAAAACATTTTCAAAAAGCTCCTAATAGCATTTTACTCCTATTTATCACCTAAACGTGTACAACAACGAAAAACAAGTTCAAGACTCAGATTATTGAAATGCTATTGATTCTTGAAAGTACAATACTAACTCAAAGTCTAATTTTTTAATCCGATGAATCATCATTAGAAACTGGAAAGGTTAAATTCACTAAAATATAAATAATTACATAAGAATTCTTTCAGAACTAACTGCAACAAACAAAAGTATGAAAATCATACAAAAATGCTCCATTTTCACAGATTAGGATACAAATTTTGTAGTTTTATTTACTTTAACATTGAATATTCGATAATATATTTTTAATCATATTATGTTTTTTACAAAAAAAAAAAAAAAATTACTTTAATTCGAATGAACACAACTAACTGTAAGTCATATAAAAGCATACAATTTCAAAAATCTTTTGGGTCAGTTTTTTCTCGCTTTCACCTATCGCAGCGAAAATTATTTTTTCCGTTTTGATTTGGCCTTCGTTTCAAAGAAATTTATTTATTTATTTTGTGCGTGTGTTTTTTTTTTTCGATTTGGATTTGGGTTGATTAAAGGAGGAATATTCGGGCCTGGGTTGAGTATAATGTCTGTGTTAGAATCTAGATTCAACCCACAATGTAGCTTCCAAAAGTATTTTTCGAGAAAAGAAAGACAATGCTAGAAGGACTAAACATAAAGTTTTTGCTGCGCTAAATATGTAGAATGTTCTAGTACAAAAACGATAGTACTTCTTTTGTGATAAATATGATTTCATTCTTTTTTTTTCAACCAAAATGAATAGAAAAACTCTCACGGAGGAAAGAAATTGTTTTAAAAGTTTTTAAATGCGTGAAATTAATTACAGAAAAACTGTACTAAAAATTACTACAACAAAAGCTGTTTGTTTTTGAAGTAAAAGCAGAACAGAAAAAAATCTTGTGATTAACGGTTTAAAAGATATTTTCAAACCTTTTATCAATAAAAGAATAGTATTTACAGTATAAAAAAAGAAATTAATCATGGAAGTTTCCTTGTAAAATACTCTTTGTTTATTTGTGTTTATTTAACCATTTTGTAAAGATTAACATGCAATAACTCATTTCGCGAAAGATAAAGAAGAAATAAACAAACAAGAGACGAAATATTTCACAACACATGAAAGAATACAAAAAATAAAAAATGATAATTTTTGTTGACTTCATTAATCATAATTGTTTGGTTTGCCGGTATATTGTTTGAATAATGTTTTGTAAAGAAAAGATAAGCAGCCTTAAAATTTGTTTCGCTAACAAAGTTTTGGAGACAATTTATAAAAAGAAACCGCAGTGAATTGTTTATCTTAATACAGTTGGCAAAAAAAGTATTTGTACACTCTAAAATTTTTAATTTTTTACTAAATAAAAACAGATATTTTGTCAAAAATAGTTTTAATACAGTCTGTTTACCGTGCGTTTTAAATTACACAACAGAAAATTTCGATAAAGATGTAAAATAATTTTCTAATGGGAAAAGTTTAAAAATTTCTTGCAAAAAAAGTATTTGTACATTTCTCCATCCTGATATGTACTGTGTTTTATAGTGTTTATGGTTCAAAGGAGTACTTTTACAGAAGCTGTTAATAATTTTTAAGTTCATATTATATTTGTCTGACATTTAATTTAATTTGCTCTTGAAGTAATTGAATATAGAACCTAATATTAGAGAGGCACCTCTAGATATATGAAATCCTATGATTGAGCATAATAAAAATTTAAATACGCAACAAGAATTTGTAAAAGCTATTAAATTACCATTTACAACTATTGGATGTATAGTGAGAAACTATGAATAAATTAAAAGAATCGAAATTCAATGAAAACCAGGACTTCTTAGCAAACTAACAATGAGGGAAAAAGAGAGTGTTGTTAAAAAAGCTTTAAAAATTCCTGTGCGTTCGGTTCAAAAATTTGCTGGAGACCTTGCGACATCTTCTCGCATCAGAGTAATACCTCAAACAATAAAAAATATTCTTCTCAATGCAGATTTAAAAGGAAGAACCTCAAGGGAAAATCCATTCATCAACGAAACAAATAGGCGAAAACGCATAGTATTCGCTTTCGCATACAGAAGTAAATCATTGGATTTTTGGAAAACAGTAATTTTTTCTGATGAGGAAAAATTCGGAATTTTCTTACCATCAAGCATTCGAAAAAATTGGCGTAAAAATAAAACTGTTCTAGATCCAAAACGTATACCTCAAACTATCAAGCATGTTGGGGGGAATATTATACTTTTGGGGTGTATAGCTTCTAATGGAGCAGGACATTTAAAATTTTTTGACAATGGAAGGACAGGTTTAACATACAGTGATGTGTCGCGCCATAATTTATTAAACTGTGCCAAGAAATTATGCATAGAGGAAGCTTTTCACTTTCTGCAGGATAATGACCAAAGCATACTGCTGTGATCACCAGCACATGCTTACGACAATACTCGAAGACGACTGGTAATTCCTCTAAAATCTCTAGACTTGAATCCAGTAGAAAATTTGCAGATGCTATTGGATGCAAAAATCCGAAAAAAAAATATGTATTAGTAAAAAACAGTTTTAAAGAAGCTCTTATTGTGTCATGGAATAACATTAACCAGACCACTACAAAAAAGTTGGTGGAATCTATGTCATACCATCTAGAAGTAGTCATAAACGCTAAATGAATTCGCACAAAATATTAATTTGTATCATTTTACTAAATTTTCCTTAATTATATTACATTAAGATAGTGTACAAATACTTTTTTGCATTATAATTTTGTATATTTGTTTATTATAATGTAAAAAATCGATTCGTTTAATTTTGTTTCTGCTTCTATAATATTATAATGCATTAAATTAATGTATTACAGTATTTTTTGCTTAAATCTTTTGTTTAATTTCATTATAATTTAAAAAAATGAAGTGTACAAATACTTTTTTTGCCAACTGTATGTCCAAATTTATGGGAACAGCCACTTTAGCTAATTTTGTTCACCTCTTAATTTAGAATAAAGAACTAACAGTTCATAAAAAAACTTAATGTTTAATAGAATAATAGGGATTTAAATAATGGTTACATGATTTTGAACAAATAAAGTACGTTTAATTTTTAAAAAAAAGTCAGAGAGAATAATGATGTATGAATTTGATAAGAAATATCAGTTTAAAAGTTATTTAAAAATTCATTAATTCCCTAAGGTTTAATAGAATAATAGTACATTGAATAATTGAATCATTATTTTGAGCAAAGTGCATTTAATTTCATTTTTTAAAGGAAAGATATAAAATCTAACAATGAGTGAATTTGATAAATAAACATAAAGTTTTAAAAGTCATTTAAAATTTATTAACTTCTTTTCATTATGCATAGTTGAATGATGACATTTAAGCTTATTTAAGCTAAAAAAAAAAGCTTTTG
This sequence comes from Maratus speculifer, assembly GCA_964019185.1. Lineage (NCBI taxonomy): Eukaryota > Metazoa > Arthropoda > Arachnida > Araneae > Salticidae > Maratus > Maratus speculifer. The sequence goes on from OZ025291.1 coordinate 343,613,208, forward strand.
AATTTGGATTAATTGTTTGATAAATTTATGATGAATGCATCATATAAAGAAATTTTACGATCTTTGAAGAAGAAGAATTGATGTAAAAACTCGTTGTCAGAAAATATTAATATTTTATTGCAATTGGAAATCATTTAATATTCAGTCGATATTTTTATTTTTACTTTTATTTCTGTGATTTTTTAATTTCTTTATTTATTTGTTTTTACTTTAAAATTCCATTTTCTTTATTAAAATATTGCATCTTATTAATATTGTGCTAAAAATATGAAGTTTTGAGGACATTATTTTATTTGTTATGAGGATATTATGATAACTTGGCATTATGATAACTTGGTTGTAATATTCTGTTACAACCGCGTTTTGCTAAATTTTGGCTATATTTAAAAAGATCAACGTCAGATATTTATGTTATGTATTTATTATAATTTTGATATATTTTTATACATTATTATTTTAATTTATGTATATTTATATATTTCTTTTCTCTGAAAGACGTAAGATATAAATTCTGGAAAATTAAAATAACATCATACTGTATTTATAAAAGATTGTAAACTATCTTTATGCATATATATATATATATATGAATGAAATATTCAATCTATAAATATTCACTATGTGAGATTTACACAGAGTGTAAATCTGAAGAAAATCTTCAAAACGTAGATAGATAAAGAGTCAAACAGATAGATATACTACTAACATCATAACACGGACACACTGAAAAACAATCTTCTAAGTAAGCCGGTAAGTGTAAGGGATTGGAGGGGTATAAAACTGGTTTTATTAATATTAGCTAAATTATTGGTATAATTGGCTAAGTTATTATTTAAAAATTTTAAATATTACCTTCTAAATTCGCGAAAACTAAATCCTTCATTTCTTTAATAAAAACAAATTTCAAAATATACTTCAAGTTTAAAGTGTTTTTTTTTTAAAGTATTCTGAAATAAAAATGATTTATTTATTATTTTTAAAATCTTTTTGGTGAATATGACAAGTGAAATTACCAGATTTTTCATCCAGACCTTTCATATAACCTTTATCACATCCGAATACTGACGGGAAAGAAATTTAACAGTCATCCGATAAAGTATCAATCTTTTTGCCACTATCTAACTACCTATTCACCAATTTTTCTACGTAAAAATTTTCGAGTTGCGCTATCATTTGTTTTCATTATTCTCATCAAAACTGTCGTAAAGTAGCTGCAAAGTGAAATATTCCAGACTCCATAAACAGAAGTTAATCTCATAAATCAACTCAATACATATTACTCTCAACTAAACCCTTAGCTCTAAAATGATAAACTTATAACTTATTAAGTCTAATTGTTTAAGATAACTTCGGAAGTTGGAACTAAAGCCAAAATTAAAATGTCATTTTTTACTATCAAATTGAATATTTTCAAAAGATATTCCTTTTAAATACACATTTCATTTTCAAAATTCTGACAATACTGTAAGAGAAAATTTTTAAATGCAAAGTTTATATGTTTTATCGTAATAAGATATTTCTAAGGACTAAAGAAATATTTATGGTTGTTTTAAAAAGAAATACTTTTCTTTTTCATCATTTTCTTTTTGAGTATCCTGAAATAAAAATAATTTATTTTTTATTTTTAAATCTTTTTAATGAATATAAAAAGTGAAATTACCAGTTATATATGAAAGAAATGTTAACACTCATCTGATAAAGGGTCAGTCTTTTTGCTACTATCTATTCACCAATTTTTCTACGTAAAAAATTTCGAGCTGCGTCATCATTTGTTTTCATTACCCTCATCAAAACAGTCGCAAACTAGCTGCAAAGTGAAATATTCCAGACTCCATAAACAGAAGCTGATTTCATAAATTATAAATACTCTCGACTACGCCCGTAGCTCTGGAAAGATAAACCGACAACTTATTATGTATAATGTAACTTTGGAAGGTGGATTTAAAGCCAAAATCAAAGTGTCATTTTTTTACCATCAAAACGAATATTTTCAAAAGAATTTCCTTTTAAATACACATTTCATTTTCAAAATTTTGACAATACTGTAAGAGAAATTTTTGAAACGCATAATTTATAAATTTTATCATAATGAAATATTTTTAAGGAATAAAGAACTTATCTATTGGCTGTTTTTCAAAAGAAATATTTTTCTTTTTCAGTATTTTTCTTTTAAGTACTCTAAAATAAAAATGTTTTATTTATTACTTTTAAATCTTCGTAAGGAATACGACAAATGAAATTACCAGTTACATATAACCTTTCATCACAGCTGAATACCGACGTGAAAGATGTGTTAATACTCATCTGATAAAAGATCAGTCTTTTTGCCACTATCTATTCTCCAATTTTTCTACGTAAAAATTTTCGAGTTGCGTCGTCATTTGTTTTCATTACCCTCATCAAAACAGTCGCTAACTAGCTCCAAAGAGAAATATTCCAGATTTCATAAACTGACAACTTATTATGTCCATTTGTTTACGATAAGCTTGAAAGTTGGAACTAAAGCAAAATAAAAATGTCATTTTTTATCATAAAATGAATATTTTTAAAAGAATTTTCTTTTAAATATTTCCTTTTCTAAATTACGACAAAACTGTAAAAGAAATTTTTAAAATGCATATTATAATAAAATATTTTTAAAATTTAAAGAACATATTGATGGGTGTTTTTCAAAAGAAATATTTTTCTTTTTCAGTATTTTGCTTTTTAAGTACTCTAAAATAAAAATGATTTATTTATTACTTTTAAATCTTCTTAAGGAATACGACAAGTCAAATTACCAGTTATACACAACCTTTCATCACAGCCCAATACCGACGTGAAAGATGAGTTAACACTCATCTGATAAAGGATCAGTCTTTTTGCCACTATCTATTCTCCAATTTTTCTACGTAAAAATTTTCGAGTTGCGCCATCATTTGTTTTCATTACCCTCATCAAAACAGTCGCTAACTAGCTGCAAAGAGAAATATTCCAGACTCCATAAACTGAAGCTGGTCTCATAAATCAACTCAATAGATACTACTCTCGACTAAACTCTTAGCTCTAAGAAGATAAACTGACGACTTATTATGTCTAATGGTTTATGATAAACTTTGGAAGTTGGAACTAAAGCCAAAGAAAAATGTCATTTTTTACCATCAAAATGAATATATTCAAAAGGGTTTCCTTTTAAATACACATTTCATTTTCAAAATTATGACAATTCTGTAAGAGGAAGTTTTGAAATGCATGGTTTATATGTTTTATCATAATAAGATATTTTTAAAGACTAACGAACATATTTATGGGTGTTTTTCAAAAACAATATTTATTATGTTGGTTATACAACATAACAACAAACACAATAACAATATTTATTATATCAAAAACATTATTTTTTATGAATGGATTTTCAATTAATAAAACTAATGAACTTTTTGTAAAGACTTTTTTTAACTTTTAAATTTTTCTATGGCTATGATTTTATCTTATTTTATGAAAAGTAATTAATAGAACAATAAGATTTGAAAAATGTAATCTTAAATAAATTATTCAATCTTCGATGAATATATACATAAGTTTCATTTGAGAAAATACTAACTTGCATTAATTTTGAGTACAAATTTTTCTCTTAAAAAAAAAAAAAAATTATAAAATTTATTAGTTAAAACTATTACATAATTTGATTGTTGCTTTCGAAGTCCTAATTTATATTTTAACCCTACAATATAATATAAATGCGAAAAATATTAAAATAAAACATTGACGTACAACAATCTAACTTTTCGCACATAAGTTTCATATCTGTTTAGTTTGAGCGGAATTTATTCTATTTCATATATTTGAAGAAACATATTTAGGCTGCTTCTTTGCAATAATTCATAAAATGCATTGAAATAGCTTCAATTGAGTCTAATTTTTTATAAAAAGAATGAGTTAAGATCTGAATTTCTGTTCAACAAAAAGGATAATATGTGATACCGTTTGAAAAGGTAAACTCTCTCAATCTCTTTTTTTTCTGATTGGTATTTTTGTTCAACCCGAAAAAAGCTTGGCAGCCTGAAAGCTAGTTATGTTTCAACATGCCTAGAATTATAGGTTTATGAGCGCATCCTGATGATTTAAATCAGATACCACCTAGCTACAGTGATTGATGACGACATTTACAAGCCCTATAATACGATGACACAAGACTGGTGCTGATTTAAAAGGTTTAAAGGTTATATTTTAGAGAATATCTCTGAAATATCTCTTATGTCATTCCTTTTAAAAAGTTTTTTCCAGTAATAAATCATCGTACTGTCTTTTTGTGCTCATGTCTAATATTATAAATTTCTGAAAAATGTGAAATACATTGAAATAAAATATCCAATATATATTTAAAGATATAAATAAAAAACTATCTAACTGGAATAAGAATACATAAAAAACAGTAGCAGTGATTCATTGGATATTTTCAGTAATTGTTTTCAAAGGTTAGAACATACTTAAATATTTTTGTTAATGTGTCATTTTTAATAATAGTTACTATTATACTGTAAAAAAAAACAAAAAAAAAACTGTAAAGTTATTAAAATTTTTCTCAGAAATTGGGATTTCTAGAACTGTTTATGAAACGGCAACGACAAAAATTCATCTAACAGATACATGTTTGCACTAAAAATCAAAAAATCTATAAGTTTTTTTTTTTTTTTGAGAAATTTCGATGCCTAGAGCTTGTTGCTTAAACAGGATTACAGATAAAATGTTAGTAAGATTATGATAATTTTGGTTCATTATTTTTTAAATCTGTAGATTTATAAAAACTTGTTTTATTGATTACATACAGTGTAGAGATAAAATTTTAGTAACCATATAGATTTCTGCAACTTTACATCTGTAGAATTAGAGATGTTTTTTTACAGTGTAGATGTCATTGTAAATATTTTTGCATTCGGTAATAATTCAAATGAATAATGTAAATAATATTTTGAATGCATTAAAAATTTTGTAGTTTATATTTTATAAGATAAGTAGCGTATTAAACTATCTAACAGACTTCTGATTTCTTTAAAAACTATAAATATAAATATCAGAGAATATGTGTATCAATTAGTTTTTGTAGTTATATTTCGTATTTTTGCGTTTCAGAATGTAAGCTGAAGAATGAAGTGACATTTAATATATGAATATTTGTTGAAAGTCAGTCTCTTTAAACAATAATGGTGTGGTATAATTTCGTAACAAATGAAATTATAATGAATTCTGGACATGAAACACTTGGTTAATCTTTTGTAAATGTTTAAAAAAAAAATTTCATAGCAATTATCCAATAAAACTTCAAAAATTGTTTCTTTTAAAAGAGAAAAGAATCAGAGCTTGATGGACAGATTATTTTTAAACATTTCAGTTTTATGATAAATTATATACAATATTACAAAATTTTAATAATTTTTAATAACAATATAACTATAGTAAAACAGTCGTACATTTGTTGAATGACAATATTTTTAAATAATTTGATATGGTATCATCAGTAAAAATAATTTTAAAGAATAGAAAAATGATAATAAATATGAAACGCTCGCTTATTCCTATGCAAATTTTAAAGTTTATTTCCATAGAAGTCATTCAAAAAAAGTTCCAAAACTTGTTTTTTGTATAAAAAAAAAAAAAAAAAAAAAAAAAAAAAAAAAAAAAATCGGATATTGATGTATGGAGTACAGATTATATTAGACATTTCAGTTTTATAACAACTTAATACAAATTTCTACAACTGCATTTACAATTTTTTAATATATTTTCAATAAGAAATTCTACTAAAAACGTCGTACATGTTTTGAATGACAGTAACTTTAAACAATACCAATGAGGTATCATTAGTAAATAATAATAATAATAATAAATAAATAAATAAATAAATAAAATTAATGATAAATATGAAATACTTCCTAAATCCTTTTCAAAATTTAAATTTTATTTTCATAGCAATTATTCAATAAAAAAAAAATAATCAAAGGTTATTTCTTGAAAAATGAGAAAAAGATTAAAAAGAAATAATTATAATAAAATGCATTTGAAATAAAAACTGCTTTTGGCCTTTATTTCTTGACGATAAATTATTCATCGCTTTTTATGTTGGTTTTACACATAAACTAAAATAACTGAAACTAGTTGGATGTGTCAATCCCAAAACTTTATTCTATCTCATAAGTACATTTTAATATTTAAAAAAAAAAAAAAAAAAAAAAAAAAAAAAAAAAAAAAAAAAAAACGTGGTGAGCCCAAAGTCACTCACTATCGAATTTCCTCGAACATTTGACCTAGCCTAATGAGATTCTGGTATCCGAAAAGCCTAAAACGCAAAATTTAATTAATATTCTGAGAAAATAAGCTTAGTAGTGCCTCATGTTGGGTAATTTATACTAAAACCTAGTAAGCATCTATTTATGTCAAGACCTAACAGAATCTGAAATTTGATGGAATTTCGTCCATTAGTTCTTGAGATATAGTTATAACAAAAAAATTGCAAAGCGTAGCACAGCAACACCATATCTTGGACAATTTATGCCAAAACATAAAAAAAGCGTCTAATTATGCTATGGTGTAAAAGAATCTGAAGTTTGATGAAATTCTGTGCATTAGTTCTTGAAATAAAGCTAGTTAAAAAAAAAAAAAAAAAAAAAAAAAAAAAAAAAAGTGTAAAATTTAGCACAGCAGCACTATCAGTTAAAGGATTTATAAAAAAACGTAATCATCGTGTAATTATGTTATATGTCATTTTGTAGCAAAATCTGAAGTTTGATGAAATTCTGTGCGTTGATTGTTGAGATATAGCTATCGGAAAAATCGTACCAAATGCAGCATAGTTGCACCACCTGTTGCAAGGTTAATACCAAAATGTAATCAGCGTCTAATTATGTTATATATTCTAGTGTAACATAATCTAAAATTTGATGAAGTTCTCTGCATTAGTTCTTGAGATATAGCTATCGCAAAAATCATGCAAAATGTAGCATAGCAGCGCCACCTATAGGGCAGTTCACACCAAAACCTTATCAGCGACTATGTATCTCAAGGTATCGCGGAATCTGAAGTTTGGTGAAATTCTGTGCATTAGTTCTTGAGATATAGCTATCATGAAAATCATGAAAAAAGTGGCATAGCAGCGCCATCTGCTGGTCAATTTACACCAAAACTTAATCAGCGTCTATGTGTATCAAAGGGTCACAGAATCTAAAGTTTGGTGAAATTCTGTGCATTAGTTCTTGAGATATAGTAATCTTGAAAATCATAAAAAACGTAGTATAGCAGCGCCACCTGCAGGCCAATTTTCACCAAAAACCAATAAGCACTAATTCATATCAAGGTCTAACTGAATATAAAATTTTATGAAATTTCGAGCATTAGTTCTTGAGATAGAGCGTCCACAAAATTTTTGTCACATACAGACAGACATACATACATACAGACAGACAGACAGACAGACAGACTCACAGACAGACATTTTCTAAAAATAGTCAAAACGTGTTCAGGACCTTCTAAAACGTATAAATCCGTCGAAAACCGGAAGTCGAAAATTTTCATGAATCCAATACTTTCTTCTTGTAAAGATAGAAGAAAGTAAAAAGAATTTTTAGAAAATATTGAGCCAGAATCCGTTGAAAAAATTAAGTAAATGTTTCGTTGAGTCTATGAAATTATAGCACAGATGAAACCAGGCAGACACAAGAAAATCTTGCAGATAAAGTTTAATCGAATTAGGCATGCTATTATTTTGTCAGTTATTTTCACTAAAATGATTTGGGTAAAATCTTTTCAATGAAGAGAAAGTTTAATTTGCTGAAAAATAATCTACAATGTCACATAGTTCCTATAACATTTAAAAAAAATGTACGTTATAATAAAATAGATGAGCAAATAATTATAACTATTGAAGCTATACATGCGAGATGTGACTCAATGTATTTAAAAAGTGATGAAAATTAGAAAGAGTCTGTATATTATTATTCAAATTTAGTGTAACATCGAATGTCGTGCACCTGAAACAAAGAAACATATTGTGATGCACGCTTTACACTAAAACAGTCTAATTATAGACGAGTACACATATTTTAAAGACAAAGTTGTGTGACAACAAAAATACAAAGCTGCTGAAAACTAAGCATGCACATACCACGGTGTTTGCGTTGTTAACAAGTTAAACAAAACGAAAGCATAGATCTAAGGAGTATCAAGTTTGTTGAACGATGATGATGTATTGCTGAAATAATGAGTCATCAGGGATGAAAATGGCGTGTAAAAAGAAAATGTTCTCGTTTAGATCTCATGGGAAAGACGTGTTCGTAATGGCTGATGATGACAAATAGAGACAAGACATTTTTTTTATGTGGCACATAGCAGATGCCAAAAAATATTTGTAACTTTCTGATTGGTGGAATTTTCAGCCTCTGAAGAGCAAACATGGAGAGATGGCAAATTTATTCATCTGCGGAAATAAAAACAACAACAACAATAACAAAAAAAAAAAAAAAATGCTTCAAAAAGTCCAAAAATACTTTTGACTTAAAAGAAATTTCGATATTAAGATGGTTCTAAAAATGCATAATATATAATATTTTATAGTTACTATTTTGTAAATTCAAACTATTTGTAACAAACTATCGCTTGGAATTTAGAGAGAAATATAGAGCGTAGAATACACTTTAAAAAACGAAAATAATTTGTCTTAAAACATTTTTGACAGTAAAAAAATTCTAAAAATGTATAATCTTTAATATTTTGTAATTCATTTTTTATACGTACTATTATTTGTATTCACTATTTTGCAAATTTCTATTTGTTATTTTTTTATTCGTAGAATTTTTAGCCTCTAAAAGACGAAACAAACACATTTAAATGAGTGATAAAAAGCTTTCTTTTCATTAAAGGAGTATAAATAAATATAAACTTTAAAAATATATATATAAACGTAATAAATAATAAATAATAAACAATAAACAATATAAATACAATATATACAAATAATAAACAATATAAACATGAAAAATTAGCTTAAAAAGTTCTTTACATTAAATTACATTCCGTTCTAAAAATGTATAATAATTTGTAATTGCTGTTCTGTATTTCCTGTTTTTTATAATTCCTAAATATATGTAACTCTCTGATTCGAAAAGTTTTTGCCTCGAAACGAGCAAAAATAATACGTTAATCCCTTATGTTCCAACTGATCTTTAAAGTACTGTAAAGATATCTTGTTATAAAATAAATTTAATACATCGATTAGTAATAATACAGTTTGAAATGAATTATAGATACAGTAAAACCCCGATAATTCGGATTAATTGAGACCAGACCCAATCCGGATTAGTGAAAATCCGGATTATCCGGAGAATTAAAAACAAATAAAATACAATAAAACATACTTACAGAAAATCACCTTTATGTTAAACTGAAAAGTGCTTGAATTCAATGCTGCATCTTTATAAATATAAATAATTTATTGTAAGTGATATTGTGGAAGCGTTTTGTCACAATAACAAGGAAACAGACCTATGAGCTGACAAAGATCGGAAAGCATCCTTATCAGACAAAAGGTCTTATAAGGACTATTTTATAGTGCTTTCATGCAATGCTCTGAGTAAAAATTTATTGTGCAGTGATTTTTTATGACATTTCTAAGTGGTTTAAATAGAAAATTCGAATTGCCAAACTTAGTGATACATTGTTGTTTCTTTGAAAGATAATATCAAATAATTTAAATAAAAAAGCTTAAAAAGCTTCCGAAAAGATTTCAGAAACAGTTTTTCTATTCAGAATACAACGATGAAACAAGTTAATGTTATGGAAATCAGCCAATCACTTCTGAAACTTGAAAAAAAATGACCAAACCGATCCGGATTAATGGGGTCCGAATTAGCGGGGTTCTACTGTACTATTATTTTATCTTGTTACAAAAGCAATATTGGTTTCACAAAACAAAAATATTTTTAAAAGGATGATTCCTTTTTCATTTGCATCTTTTCAGTTTTCTTGACGATGAAAAATTGTGAGAGGGGGGGGGGAGTTCAATTATGAAATACATCTATATTTCTGTTATAATAGCATCACATTTGTGCATTTCCCAATTCTGTAAGGTACTCAAAAAGTAATTTAAGTAAAAAAAACTGAGTGGAACAAAATATCTATAAATTCAAATGACAATTTCAATTCAATATAAATTCAAATGTTTTCATTGACAAAATCCTTCTATAATTTATTAAGTGATTGTGTAAATCTTTTAAAGTATCTTTAAAAAAATCACGAAAAATGCTTTAGAAAATGAGATTTTTATGAATTCGTATTTTGAGATATCAAGGATTCTAAGGCATTTTCAGTGAGTTTTTGAAACATACAGTCCCTGGCCAAATTATTAGACGCACTCATATTTTCTTATGTCGAATCATATTACAAGTTTCATAGAGATATTACTATGCCAATAGTTACAATTGATTATATACATCATCTGTAGGATTATAATAAATTAAAAGCATGCCCATGACTTTAAAATTATTTATTTTTTGTAAATTAAATTAACAATTGCTAAAATTGTAAAACTTAAAACATGAAATTTAAAAAAATGTCAATATTTTTTGGAGTCTCCTTTGGCGGCAATCAGTGCCTCTATTCTTCATGGCATGCTGCTAGTATAAAATTGAAATGTTTCTTGTATGTGTGAGTGATGTTTCCAGACAAGGATAAGTTTTTCTATGAGCTGTGTTTTGCTCGTTATGAGCTCTTTGTCCAGTTTTTTCTTCATCAGCTCCCAAACATTTTCAATGGTATTCATGTTTGATGAAGTACCGGGAGCAGTTCAACACAGGGATATTTTTTTATTGAAATTAGACCTTGACGAATCGTGCTATGTAACAAAAAGCTTTACCTTGCAAAAATACAAATGGTTCTTCATTTGGAAACCATCATTTTAGCTTTAGAATAAACCGATTTTGAAAACCTCTTTATATTGGTCTGGAGAATTGACCAAGAAGTCATAACAAACAAAACCCAGCTCATAGAAAATCTTATCCATATCTGGAATCGTCACCCACGCATACAAGAAACTCTTCAATTTTGTATTAACAGCATGCCGCAAAGAATAGAGGCTCTGATAGCCGCCAAAAGAGGCCCCCAAAAATATTGACATTTTTTTAGCTTCAAGTTATAAATTTTGCAATTTCAGCTATTTTTAATTTAATTTGTAAAAAGAAAGAGTTTTAAAGTCTTAGGCATGTTTTCTATTTATTATAATCCTACAAATGATGTACATAATTGATTGCAGTTATTCACACAGTAATGTTTCTATGAAGCTAGTAATATGATTCGACACAAGGAAAAGGAAGTGCGTCTAATAATTTGGCCAGGGACTGTACATTACACTGTTGAAAATTTCAATTTTTTTCTGCATCGTCACTGCACCGCTTTTATAGAGAACGATTATTTCATTGTATTATGGAGCACTCTCATATTTCAAAATAGAAATATTCTGTAAAGGCGGTGGAGTGACGATGCAGCAAAAGCTTAAAATTTTTAACAATGTAGAAAATTTACACAATAATTCCATAAATTTTACAAGGATTTTGTCAATTAAAACTAATTAATTAAATTTGAATTTACAGGGATTTTTTGCAATGTTTATGTCTCTACTCAAATATTTTATTTAATTTATTTTTTTTAGCATTTTGTAGAATGCAATATAGTGTGCAAATGCACAAATATAGTGTTATTATAGTAGTAATATAGATATATTTAATAATTGAAACGTTTCTACCCCAATCTTTCAACGTCAAGAAAGCTTAAAAGATGAAAACGAAAAAGAAATCATCTTTTTCAAACTATTTTTGTTTCGTGCATTACATTAAATTACATTACATTCTAAAAATGCATAAAAGTTAATAACTTGTAATTTCTATTTTTTATAATTTTTAAATATTTGTAATTCTCTGATTAGAAAAAATTTAGCCTTCAAACGAGAAAAAATATTATCTTAATCCCTTATGCTCCGACGGGTCTTTAAAGAACCGTTAAGATATCTTGTTATAAAATAAATTAATGCATCGATTAGTAGTAATACAGTTTAGATTGAGTTATAGATACTTTATTTTATCTTATTAAAAAAAGCAATATTTGTTTCACAAAACAAAAATATTTTCAAAAGGATGATTTTTTTTTCACCTGCATTTTTTCAGCTTTCTTGACGTTAAAACATTGTGAGGGGGGGAGTAAATTATGAAATATATCTGCATTTTTACTGTGATAGCATCATATTTGTACATTTCCCAATTATGCAAAATAATAAATAATAATAAAGTTGAATAGAGTTTTAAATATTATGTTTAACAAAATAGCTATAAATTCAAATATAATTAATTAGTTTTAATTGACAAAATCCTGCTATAATTTATTAACTGATTGTGTAAATTTAGTGCATGTTTTAAAAGTTTACGAAAAATGCTTTAGAAAATGAAAATTTCATTAATTCATATTTTGAGATATAAAGGGTTAAAGTTAGAGAAATAAAAAAAATGTTTGTTTATTAACGCCTTATACCCCAAATTATGAATTCATTGAAATTTCATCTTCTAAAGCATTTTACTAATTTAAGCTCTGATTTACAAACATTAATCAATTTTTCTGTTACTGCAGGAATTATAAAATGATAATTTTTTACATTTTTAGAATTATCTAATTTCAATTTTTTTAAAAGTATTTTATGTTTTTACTCCATTTAACTTTTCATTGCTCGACGATACTTTAAAGTACCATTACAATAACGTGTTATAAAACTAATTTAAGACATCATTTACTAGAAGTTCAGTTTAGAATGACTTATAGAAACTTTACTCAATTTTGTTTTAAGCGCATTGATGGTTGAACAAAACCAAAATGTTTTTAAAATGATGATTTCTTTTTCATTTTCATCTTTTAAGGTTTCTTGAAGTTGAAAGATTAGAGGAGAAAAGTTAAATTTAAAGGGTTAAAAGAGTTAAAGAAGTGATAAAAAGTTTTTGCATTAACGCTTTGTACCCCAAATTCTGAATTCATGGATATTTCGTCTTCTAAAGTATTTTTAGTGAATTTTCGAAACTACATTAGAAGATTTACACAATAATTCAATAAATTTTAGAAGGATTTTTCCAATTAAAACTAATTAATTAAATTTTTAATTTGAAGGAATTTTTTTCAAGGTTTATGACTCCACTCAAACATTTAATTCAATTTTTTTAGTATTTATAGAATAAGAAATGCATAAATATAGTGCTATTGTAATAGTAATATAGCTATACTTAATAACTAAAACTTTTATAGCTCAATCTTTCAACGTCAAGAAAGCTTAAAAGATGAAAATGAAAAAGAAATAATCCTCTTAAAAATATTTTTATTTTGTACAGTTATTAATGCTTTTGGAATAAGGTAATGTAAAGTATCTAGATGTCATTCTAAACTGTATTTCTAATAATCGGTCTTAAATTAGTTTTATAAAAAAGTTAATGATATTTTAAAGCACTGTTGAGGCATAAAAGTTTAAAAAGTAAAAACATAAAATAGTTTTTTTTTAAAGTTTAAATTTTTTTGAAATTAGACAATTCTAAAAATTTGTAATATTTATTATTTTATAATTCCTGAAATATCAGAAAAGTTGATTAATGTTTGTAAACTAATATGTTGGATGTATTTGAAAATATTTTATTTATTTTGCAATTTTTCCATGATACTGAGTTTTATTTGGTACACTTTTTTTAGAACTATCAATTGTATAATGTTTAAAAATTCTCTAATTGCTTAATTGCTTGTATTAATTACGTCTAAAATAATAACAAGTTTAGTTTTAATGTAGTGAGTTTTTGATATATTTAGTATTTTGTATAAGAATGGAAAAATTTTGTTCATATTTTAGGTAAAAAATTAAATATCATTCTAATAATTTACCGCTGGTTATTTTGCAATATTTTTCATTACAGTATTTCAAAATACACTAGAACCTCAGTTTCCAAACATCAGAGTTGTCGAATAATTTGGTTTTCAATCAAGAAATTCTAGTAAAATTTTAATCAGCTTTACAAAATTGTAAATTACCAAATCGACAAAAAAAAAAAAAAAAAAAAAAAAAAAAAAAAAAAAAGCTATTGTATAAATTTTTCATTTTTTTCTCTGCTGTTTCTTTTTTTCTTTCTTTAAAAAACTCTAAATGAGCGCAGCGTGAGAAATATTCCTTTTTTTAAAAATTAATTAGAAAAAATAATGAAATAATCAATTGATTAAATTTTAATAATAATTTTTAAATAATATATTTTATAAAATAACATAAAATACAAAAGACTTTGTAACCCTATTTTATTGAATATTTTTACTTTTAACGTCTTAGTTAGAATTTTCTATCGTGTTCCCTTCCCTTATTTTGCTATTGCTCTTGATTTGGCAAAGGCCTTGAGATAATGAGGTTATTTCAATTCCTCTGATTCTTTTGTTCTTGAAGCTCTTTTATCTCCCCCTACCCTTAATGTTTTTTTTTCTTAATCCGACAATTCGTTTCTTGTTTTATTAATTAAAATATCCGTTTTACCATTTTTTATTCAGTATATTTTATTTTTTTTACTGATAAAATTTACTGATAAAAAAAAAGTTTCGTTGTTATGTAACATTATTTGCATTTGTAAAAGACAATACTTTTTGCCATGAATATCATGTATATAACGCTATCGTATGTTGCACAGAAATTGCGATTATTTGTTAATCGTTTAATGGCAACGCCCGAATGAAACACATTTCATTGGTAATTGTGTAAAAGTCCGTTAAGAGGATTTAGGCTGAGATAAATAGAATTTATATCCGTTTCTCTTTTTCGCTACAATTATGAAGCTTCAAAACATTATTATTTTTTTGTTTGTTTTTCTGTTCTTTTTTACTTAAAAAATAAATAAAAGCTATGAATTTTAAGCGTTTCAATTTAAAGTTATGTATTATAAATGAAGTGAGTGAGAGGGTTATATTAAATAAAATTAATGAAATACGAAAAAATTCTACGGGAACATTGTTTGGCGATTTATTACCTGAGACAGGATAACATAAAAATACCGAGTTCTTCATTACTCTTGCAGAATCTTCTAATTTGGTGAAGAATTCAGCACGTAAATTAAATTCTGAATAAAAATATTATGATTAAATGCTTAGCATACATTTAAGGGAAACCGAACTGGTCACCAAGGGCGGCTATTGTTGGAATAATTTATTTTCAAATGTTGTATGATTCTTATTTTACATAATGAATTTTAACGAAAGATTTTTTTTTACATGAAAATAAATTTGTGTGTGATATTTTTAAAAAATGAGCTTTTAAAACTGATGAGACAAGTTATATAAGAATAACTTTGATTACACAGGGAGCCTAAATTATTCATTTTCTATTAATATTGAAGCTAATTTAAATTTATTCGATACACAATTATAATTATGCAAATGTCTCATTCATTAAGTTAATATTTATTTTAACGATAATTGCAACAGAAAATGCATTGTCATCATATTTCCCGAAATCAATGAAATCCTCAAAATAGCGATTTAACCTTAAAAAAAAAAAAAAAAAAAAAAAAAAAAAAAAAAAAAAAACACTAATGGTTTCTTGTAGCCTAAAAAAATGGGCAGTCTAAGGAACGTACCAATACATTTTTATGATTAAATAACAACTTTCAATGATATTCATGTATAAAGCAATGTCTAAGATTGACAAAAAAGTAATAAACCCAAAATTGATTTTAAAAAATAATTAATAATGCATGGACAATGTGTAATAACATAGAAACATGACCGGTACGCCAATGGCTTTTAAAGACTAGAAACAAACTTTTGATAATATTTTCATGAAAAAAAAATCGTAAGATACACAGATTACAGAAGATTCCTTTGTTTAAATATATTTTTTAATTTTAATTTAATCGTGATGATAAAAGTTTCTTCTGTCAGATAATAATGAAATGTCTAGTAATAAAATAAAAATAATAAAAATCAAATTCATAAAGAAAAAACTAATCATTTCATCGATAAAAAAATTGGAATAAAAAACATAATTGTGTACGATATTCCGTATAACATTGGTAATTTCCGAATTAATTGAAAGAGAAAGTTGAATTGCTAACTCTTAACTGCAAACATTGTTTAAACACTGAAATGCCACTGGTAAGAAAATAATTGAGGTACAGATCGTTAATCACTTAAATCGTAAATATTTAGCAATCCGCATCTGTTTTTTCACTGATTAGCGAACTTAATGCCAGTACACCATGTATAGTTTTTAATAATTAATGGCAAAGAAATTTTCTAGAATTTCCATTATTTCATTACGACAGATAATTTCCTCTATAACGGTCCTCTTAAAATGCAAATATTCTGTGCGCATTTTTTTTTTTTTTTTTTGTTGTTGTAATATGTAAACTTTTAACTTTTTATTCCCTAAAATGTTTGTTAGAAATTCAGAAGTTTGAAAAATGATCTAATTTTATTCAAGTAAGGTATATATATATGCATATTTTTTTTTCTATTGATGTCGCCAGATTTTTATATTGTATGATTGAGTGCGATTTCATGAAGAGTAACAAGTTATGAACCCTAAATAATAACGAATATATGTATACATATGTAGTTCGTTCTGTGATTTATACTAAAGAAAAACATAAATACATCACCTTTTGTAAATAAAAAAAACATATTTGCGCTGGTTGAAGCGTAAGAGAAGGGAGAAATTTTTCCTTTACAGTAGTTTTATTGCATCCATTTCACGGGAAAAGCAACGGTAAAACCAGGAGTGGAAGGGCATATAGAGTAAAGTGCTATAAAAGGCAGAATCATGTATCTATAAATCGCCACTTACGTCCACCCTATTGCCAAGGGATATACTTCATTTGCCAGGGCAATCATGAACTAGAGCTTGAAGCGCATTTTATAATGGAATGCGCTTCAAAAAATGAAAGGAATTTTTAGAAATTTATAGATTTTCCTTTTATAGAAAATGTTGTTTATTCTTTGATGGTATGGTTTTAATGCTTCTAAAAGAGGTGATATATCACAAATGTCTTAGCATGTATGACAAGATGTTTTGCATGTAAGAAATTTGCTTTTCTTTGAGAAAGAAAATGAATTATGAAGGTTTGAAAAATTTTGTGTCTGAAGACGGTGAAGTATACTGCTAGGTTAAACCCTGATTTCTTCTAATATAGTGCATACATCTTTAGAACCACAATTCTTTTTACACTGCCTAAATTATCAACTGAAAAATCGACAAACACATGGTCAGAAAATATGCAAAAAACACAAATTATTAATAATGAGATGACATACTGTTTAGCCGAAAGTTTGGGAGCTCCGGTTGGCAGATTACCAGACCAGTTCCATTTACACTGTAGGAAGAATAGCCTCTGTGGCTATGATGTTCTCTCTGTATCAAAAAGAACGGTGTTCAGCATTGTTTTCTATTTTCTGTTTAGAGTAAAATTATATTTTAAATTGAATGAATTGTGCATGTTCTACTAGTTCTCGATTTTGTCCTTTCTGAAGTATATATATATATTCTACATTTTTGTGAATTTTAATAAAAACATGTTTATTTATTTATTTATTTATTTTTTACATTTATATTTATGGCTAAATCGAGTACTTAATGACTGCTTGGCTTCTGATTTAGCATCCATGCAATAAATTTGGCAATTCTATCGACCATAATATTCTGATCCATGTAAACAAATAACATAAAAATATAATGTAACAAATAATGTAAACAATGATGCATGTAGATAATGTACATATATAATTTTAAAAAATCGCAATTTGGCAATTTTTAAAATCGCACCAAGCAGTCGATAATTGTAAAAAGCTTAAGCTACGCTACATTGTGAGGAGAAAAATTATTATGTTTAGTTTAATAATCATATCTTTAAATAACCTTTTTTTTCTATATTTGTCTTTTTATAATTTATTTTAATGTTATAGAATTACAATATAATATTTAAAAACATGTAATGTAACGATGGAAACAAAGAGGGCGCAACAAAATGCGACATATCTGGGATGTTTAATAAAAAAAATCATCCTGAGATTATATGGATTTCCCTATTGTCGACATAAGCTAGCCTTTTTCAACCATGCGCAGTATGTTTAAAGTTTCTATCAAACGTGGTACATCAGTATATTGTTATGTAAACTTTCAAAATTATATTTTAATCAAGACAAGTATAACAGCATAAATATTTACCATGATTGTTAATAATAGTTGAAAGTAAAAACATAGTTAGTGCTAGGGCAGTTAGTGTGGATAGAACCATATACATAGAACGCTTTTTCAACGAATGAAAATAATTATCGACCTGTCTACAGATAATTTTTCATCTTTTTATCGAATAATCTTTTATAATTACGATGCAATTCAAGCTAATAAATATATTTAAATAGGAGAATCTTCCGTAATCAGGGTGTCCAATGATTTTTTTTCCCATGAGAATGGTAATTTTCTTTTTTCAACAAACACAAATAACAGGAGCATTTGTGAGTAATAACACGAAAACACAGTAACAGAAATTATATTTAAAGACGATATTGCAGTTAAGAAAACTTAAAAAACAAAACTAATTTAAAAATGCGAAATTTTTTTCATAATTTTTCATTGTTCTAAATTCAAAATTACAAAAAAAAAAAAAAAAGAATGAATGAATGAAAATCTTAAATATGCACAATCCTTCAAAAGAGAATAATAATCATATATATAAAAGCATTTAAAACGAATTAATATTTGCAAATAAAACACGACATGATATGTATCATAATAATAAGTTTACGTGACTTATACAGATATAGCATCTTAATTAGCACAACTATGTAAATAACAATGTGATAAAAAGAACAAAATTCAGAAAACATAAAAGCATCCCTAATACCATCCATAGTCACACAAATATCATAACTTATTCACAAGAAACGTTACTTATTTTTAATAGACACGCCAAACTTCCACATAAAATAAAAATAAACTCAGCAGCTATCCTACGCACACGCTTCTACAGTTCAATATTTCCATGGAAACCTAAGAATCGTTACAACGCTTTCGGCCAAATATTTCTTTTCCTAAAAAGTGGTACAAGAAAAGATAGACAGATTAAATGAATTAGAAGTTACTTCCGATGCGAACACAATTGGTTTAAACAATTCTAAGATGATTTTTTGTCTTCAGGTTTTTTTCCTTCTGAAATACTACGATTAAAAAAATAAGATTTCTTGAACAGTAAGTAATGCGGAGCAAGAAGGAACTATATACTATTCCCCTTTTCCTTAATGAAAATTTTCTTTTTGTGTAATTAAATTTAGTGTATATAAAATAAGAACTAGAAAGTTTTTTTAATGGATTTGTTTGGTTTTTTAGATTTATTTTATGTAAGGAATAATTAATACAAAATACGAAATTTAAATAAAAAAAGAAATCGCTTGAGAGAACTTCAGAAGTTATAAGTTCTGAGTTAAAAACAGTTGAAACCAAATTTGTGAAAAAAGTCTCTTTTTAAAAAATATTTTGAATCCTTTTTTTACTCTTTCGAATGGTATATTAATTTTGTTTCTACAAAAACAAGAAGTTTAAAAGTTTTAAGTAAATCAGTTTGTTTACATCATACGTTAAGCTTTCAACCTAATTTTCTCAAAACGTGGATTTTTCAATAACTTTTTACAAACTACTACATATTGTTGTTTGTAATCATGCCATAATATTTTACATATCTCTAATCAATCTGAAGGTGATCTTTTGTTACAAACATATGTATAAAATTTTTATTATTATTATTTTTTTTTTGGAAAAAGGCTTGTTTTTAAAAAGTGTTTTTTTATTTATTTCAGTTTTAAAAATGTAACTAAAAGATAGATGTCTGATTATAAAGTTGATTTCTCTTTATTAGGTAAGTACACAAGATATTATGTATATAAAAATTTCAAGTGAATATCTTTGGTTATTTTTGAGAAAAGGTATTAATTCAACAGGTTAGGTAAAGGGATTTCCAATTGCCCGAAAAATAACAAGTTAGAAATTGCACGTCAAGCGTAGAAAAGGAGGTGCATTCGTACTTCAAGGAAATTTATAAAATATTAAGGTCTTGTGCAGTACTTCGGATATAGCAGAGTATCGTTTGCCGTAAATACTATCTGATTTCTATTATACCGGAATTAACTTGTAGTAAACTTCAGCAATGTACATCAATTTCATAAAATGTGAAAGTGTTTAGTATTATTAAAACGAAGTCCAAACAATGTTTCCCAGCATTATTTAATGGAATACTTTTGTGAAGCCCTGTAAATTAATAATAAATTTTATTTACACAACAGATTATACAGAATGTATGCTGTAATAAATACTTCATAGATGCATATCAATTTTATTATGTTCGAAAGAGTTTAACATCATTGAAATGCACTTGAATCTATTTTTTTCCCTTCTGCCATAATGTAATGGAGTACTTTGGAGTGTCCGTGTTATAAACTATGCATCCGGTTTTCATAAAATTTGAAATGACCGACAAAATTATGCAACAATTACATTTCTTAAATTTCAAACGAGGACAGACGCACGGAATGAACGACGACTATAGGTGCTACGTATTTACATATTTACGAACGCACCTAAAAAGATAGGAAAAACTTTGTACCATTTTATTAAAACTCTAATACAGCATAAAACATGCTAATAATAAAGATCATTGTACAGACAACAAATACTGATTAGTCTATACAGTTTTATATTTTCAAATAATTTGAGCATTTTTAATTTCATCGTATGCAAATTTTGAATTCGACCTTATAGGGAATGTGGTATGGCGAATTTTAAGAATTAGTTAATGGATAATTAGTTTATTATTATTGCTCTGTTTCATATATGCGGACAGATGGACGGATTGAACGACGACTATAGGTGTTACGTATTTACATAATTACGAACGCGCCTAAAAATGCTGAGATTTACACCAATTTATTCATCAGATCTACAATTCATTCATCAGAAGCACTGCATCAAAACTATTCAATCATGAGCAGAGTTCATTATTAATAAGGTATCTGGTTCACCTCAATGACATAAATGAATGGGGAAAAAAGACCCAAATCCATTGTACGGCTTCTAAGTAATGTAGTAAATCCACGATTACAGGTGCAAGTTTATGTAATCATGCGTATTATGCTTCCGCGAAAGCTCTCAAATGTTGGAGTTAGGAAGTCATTTAGAAGAATAGAACATAGCCAAAATAGCTGTTAACATGATGTGTTAAACTTCCATAACACTTCCTTTGTATCAATTGATACAAAGAATAAAAGAAATTGTGATCAGTTACCAAATCATTGTTTTTTTCTTTTTTTTGTGGATGTTTTTACAAATAAACTAAATAGCTGAGAATAATTTAGATAAAATTTATTTAAAACATGTGTAATTTTAAAAAGAAAAAAATAGATTATTCAGTTTTTATTATTTAGATCTGGACAATATAAAGTCATCAGCTACTTGTAATTCTGTTACAAATAAATCTGTTTTAAAATATGTAGGTATATAAACTTACTTTGGTATAATGTGCAGTAATTAATTTTATGAAAAAAATATACTTCGGGTGTTGTTTACATATAAAAAAATGCACCAACTTCCATTTTTTAAACGGTAGCATTACTTTTGATATTTTGACTTCTTTGGATCAAATAATCTCAGAAAACAAATATTTTATGCCTATTTTTGATATCTTTGTAGAATTACGAACCAGTACAAGTTTTTTACATGGCGAACTTTAAGAATTACAGAGCTAAAGTCGTAAAAAAAGCCATAGGGTACATGCTCAAAACAAATATACCCTAGGCTGTATATACTATAGCTTTCTAAAGAAAAAGAGAATATAAGGTGTTAATATAAGAACTCCAGAAGGTATACGGCGTAACCCCCCCCCCCGTATACCCTTCACTACATCCCTGCTTATAAAGCTAGAGAAATGACGTCAATCAAGCGCATTTCAAGAAGCATCTACAAAAGAAGTACAATAACAAACTTCATGAACTTATATGCATGTTATCACACCTAAGAAACACATAATAGTTCACCAAAAAACTAATAAAAATGCCAATTAAAAGAAAAAAGAAAAAATCATGTAACTTTTGGGTTACACTATCCATTTAAGCGTTATACTACATTCTGTATGAAAAAAAGATAAATGAAAAAAAAATACAGATTGATAAATTACTGCCAGAAAATGAATGAAGAATAGATCTCTTTACAAAATGTTTAACAAGAACACTGAACCGTGCGCATTGCACAAAATAAAGATCTGTAAAATAAGTTCAGGGATAAAAATGACGCTTTATTAAGATTTATGACTATTGTAACTATGGCAACCTTATAAAAAATAAGTGTAACATAAGGTTTAATTTAAAATTTTTGGAAGCAAAAAATTAGGATCTGTTATATGTTCTGCGTGATATTCTTGAATCCGCATTTTTCATTGAAGAAAAACGTACGTGATATACAGAAAATATCCGCATTTTTTATTTCAGCTTTTTCGGAAAATTTGAAACTTACAACGGCACAGTATAAAACATTTTGTAGACCTGTGTAATTTCGTTTTCTTTTTCTCCCCCGCTCCTAATCAGAGAAAAACATATTATACGCCATTCGCAACTTTTGTTACAAGAGTATCTAAATACGTTGGTTGTTTATCAATAAATCAGCTTCTTTTTGTTATTGATAAAATTCTCTGGTAAGGCTTTTTTTTTAGTGCAAACAGTGCCAGAACAAAATTCAATAAAACCTAGAATTTAATAATCCTAAAAAGTTCTAAGAATAGAGTTAGTCTGAATTTGAGTTATCCAAATATAGATGCTTAGAAAGATAACCGCACGTGCGTATTTCTAGTTTATGCTTGCTATAAAAACCTTCTCTTCCTGTCAGCGGGCGGTTCGCTGCTCAACTCAACTCGAAGTTTCTTTTCCCATTTTTGCACCCGATATGTGCATGTACTTTTTATCGCTGAATCCAGAGGAAAAACGCCCGCTGGCTGTACAGTTTCGTGTTTTATAAGCAATTTTGTAGAAATATCAAGTTTAATAACCTCGGAGAATCGGAGGATGATTCCCGGCTCCAGGAAAATTTGTTTCCTGTTTTCTCATAACGGGAGAAAAATAGATTCTGGGAGAGTAATAAATAGATTAAAAAGTTCGTTTACGATTTAGAGAACGACGGTTCATAGATAGATAGAAAGCGTTTGCCCGTAAAGATAGAGCATCTGCTTTGGGTTATATATTTATTTTATTTTATTTTATTTATTTATTTATTTTTTGCTTATTGGTATTATCTCAATACTTGCAGATTAATATTTCTAAAAAGAAACAGTTTGAAATAATCCAAGCACACACACATATATATATGTAATGTTCCAACATCAAAACAAAGTTTTACAAGAAGACGCTTATTAGAATTAGGTTCCTGCTAATGTGTCAATTACTGGTAAGATGTCAATAATTTGAGATTCTACCTTATAGTATAGCTTGCAATAATATTTCCATACTCTCACAGTGTAGAAAAAGAAGATCACAGCTAATGAGAGTTAAATATATACTCATTTTATGGCGATTAATTTTTTTGTTTGCTCAGCTTTCGAAAGGAACCTTTTGAATACTAAAAAGCAAAGTGTTAAAAGGAAAACACTGACTTCATTTTCAAACTATATGTCACTAATACCAATTTAAGAAATGAATAGATTGACTGCGTTAGCTACTTTATTTCACTTCATCGAAATCAGCCAGGTAAAATGTTAAAGAATAAAACGAAACTTTCTCAAATTTCATTAAGGAGTTAAAAGTGCACCAAATATTTATTTGTCAATAACATTATTTCACAGAAATATTGTCAACAATACCATTTAATAGAAATTGTGATTCTTTCGAAAGTCTTGTTTATTTTTATTTATTATAAGATTTTAACTTCAATTGAAATTAAAAAGAAAAAAAATGAATAATCACGAATCGTTAGCAATATTCTGAACGTTCTTTTAACAGTCTATGGATTAAATTGCTCTCGAGACATCTTGAAGACGAAATGAAATTGAAAATGATTTGTTTCGAGTGCACTCGTTATACGAGTATTCAACTCATATTATTGTGAGACAAAAATATTTAAAAATGTTTAAATCTAATACAAGATAATGAATGTGCAGTAAAGGAAGATTTATGATTCACTCTATAAATATGTATAAAGGACTAATAAAATACTGCTTTAAATAACTGAATAAATTTAAATAAATAGTCGGCGCTGATTTAAATAATTCATCAAATGGAACAGATGAGATCTGGAGCAGTTTTGAGAAGGCACGATTTTTATTCTTACTTAGTTACAGAATTTAATATAAGTTAATATAAGTTTAACATAAGACAGATAAGTTACCACTAAATGGTATTATTTTACAAAATTTTACAAGAAGACGTTTATTTGAGTTAGATTTCTACTAAAGTGTCAATTACAGGTAAGATGCCAATAATTTGAGATTCTACCTTATAGTATAGCTTACAATAATATTTCCATACTCTTACAGTTTAAAAAAAAGAGGATCACAGCTAATGACAGTGAAATACATGCTCATTTTATTATGATTTATTTTTTTGTTTGCTCTGTTTTCGAAAGGAACCTTTTGAATGCTAAAAAGCAAAGTGTTAAAAAGAAAACATTGACTTCATTTTCAATCTATATATTACTAATACGAATTTAAGAAATTAATAGATTGACTACGTTAGCTATTTTATATCATTTCATAGGAACCAACCAGATAAAATGTTAAAGAATAAAAAGAAACATTCTCAAACTTCATTAAGGAATTGAAAGTGCACTATACATTTATTTGTCAATAACATATTTCACAGAAGAAATAATATCAACAATACCATTTGATAGAAATTGTGATTCTTTCGAAAGTCTTATCTATTTCCATTTATTATGAGATTTTAACTTCGGTTGAAATTAAAAAGAAAAAAAAATGAATAATCACGAATCGTTAGCAATACTTCGAACGTTCTTTTAACAGTCTATGGATTAAATTGCTCTCGAAACATCTTGAAGACGCAATGAAATTGGAAATGATTTGTTTCGAGTGCACTCGATATACGAGTATTCAATTCATATTAATGCGAGACAAAAATATTTAAAAATGTTTAAATCAAATACAAGATAATGAATGTTCAGTAAAGGAAGATTTATGATTCACTCTATAAATATGTATAACGAACTAATAAAATACTGTTTTAAATAACTGAATAAATTTAAATAAATAGTCGGCGCTGATTTAAATAATGAATTCATCAAATGGAACAGATGAGATCTGGAGTAGTTTTGAGAAGACTGGATTGTTATTCTTACTTAGTTAAATATTTAGATAGAATTTAATAGCTACACTGAAAAAATTATAAATGTTAACTAAGTCAGTTAATAGTGTTCACTAGTCCTGTATTGGGAGTTCTTGCCTTTTTTTTCTCCTTTTTTTTCGGTTAAATCAAAATTTTCGGTTTGAAGTTGCATTTTGGGTATTGTGGCTAAGCCACTGTACTCGATTACAATACACTATCAAGCATACTCGAATTTGATAAAAATTTCTTGAACTTTTTTTTTCGAATTTAAATAATTTGCGTTTGAGTATGAATAAGCATACACAGGGTGAAAAGTAATGTTTGGGTATACTCAAATAGTTCTTGTACTGTTAAACCTAGATTTGTGGAACAAGTCTTTGAATACAGTGATATGAACAATATCATACTAGTGAAAAATGCTCCAAGGAGCAGTGCAAAAGCAGAATATGATTTTAATTGAGCATTAAAAAGTAATGGACAAGTGCTTCTGTTAATTACTGAGCATGAGGAAGGATAAGGGATCCCTTCTTGGCTACAACTCACTTCAATGACAACTTTGAAAAAATCATATTTGCGCTTTTTCCATATAAAAGAAATTTGCGGTTCTTTGGTAGAATTTTCCACCGTGCTTTAGATGTTAACCAGGGGTGTAGTCATAAAAATAATATAAGATATATGCTCTAAGCAGAGGAATATTTTAGAATGTGTATACTATATGCTTTCTTGAAAAACAGAGGGTATATGGTGTTCTATTAAAAAGTCCAGAAGGTGTACGGCGTATAGCCTGTACTACATCTCTGATGTTAACTGCACTGTTCACTCTGCACTATACTACAAATCAATTTTCTGTGCAATTATACACTTAGGGTATGCTTGGTGGCAGTGCATGAATGTGATACCTGCAGGAACTAGGTATCTGGCATTATGTCGCCTTCCTTTACATTTATGTCTAATTAAGCTGCATCTTTACTGGTTACGTCTTTACACTATACATTTTTATAGTAACTGCGACTGATTTGTTTTCACGGAAAAAGCGCAAATATGATTTTTTCAAAGTTGGCATTGAAGTGAGTTGTAGCCAAGAAGGGATCCCTTATCCTTCCTCATGCTCAGTAATTAACAGAAGCACTTGTCCATTACTTTTTAATGCTCAATTAAAATCATATTCTGCTTTTGCACTGCTCCTTGGAGCATTTTTCACTAGTCCTTCTATTTTTCCATATTCCATAGGGATACTGCACAACTTGTTTTGTATTTTATATATAGAAAACAAAATCTTATTTGTATTGAAATTAAAAAATGCTACATACTCTAATACTCTGGTGTTACAAATTAAAAAAAAAAATTTAAACAGGTTTTTCTATACCAAAATTCTAAGGTGGTTTTCAAAAAAAAAAAAAAAAAAAAAATCAGTTTTTTACTAAAGTGAATAAAATAATAAATCCTTTCAAAGAATAGATTTTTCATTCAAATATCCATTATTTTTGCCAAAAACAGGAACTTTTTTTATGCAAGAGTAAAGTTTGATACAAAAACCATGCTTCTTTTTTTTCTTAATCCGTATTTATTTCGGACTTATTAAAAACGTACTCCACCGCTTTTATAGGAAACGATTGCTTTACTGTGTTATGGAGCATTCTCATTGGCCATAAAGAGACATTCTATAAAAGCTGTGGAGTGACTCTGCAACAAATGGGTCAAATTTTTAACAGTGCGCTGTTAAAAATCTGCTGCATTTTGCTGCAACGCCCTCCACCACTTGTATATAATATCTCTATTCCAACCAATGGGAAAGCGCCATTTCACGGCCAAGTAACCGTTTTCTATACAAGCAGGGGAGTGCGTTGCAGCAAAATGCAGCAGATTTTTAACAGTGTGCATATCCTTGGCGCTATAGTTTACAGGAATGGTACATTGTTCAAAATTTGAAACTTTTGCTGCATCGCCACTCCATCGCTTTGATAGAATATCTCTATTTTGATCGATGAGAATCCTCGATAATGCATTTAAGTAATCGTTTTCTACTTATCTACTATATCGTTTCCGTATATTTATTTTTTCAATTAGTACCAAGGTGCGCACTTTATTAGAAGACGCGCTCTATTAGAGGGCGCATTCTATTAGAATAAATACGGTATATACTATTAAATACGGTATAATAAATACACTTTGTTAAAGTACAGGGCCCCAATATTTGACAGGTATGCCAGGCATTTTTGCCATTGATGCCATTGTGCTAAAAACAAAATATAAATAAATGAAAAAAAATGGATAAAATATAAATTTGGCATGGTGCAAAAAATTGCCTAATTTAAAATTAAAAATCAAATTTGACAGCCACCAGGGCTAGACACCGTGCATAATTATTCAGTAAATGATTCATTAAAAAATGACAAAAATCAGCATGTCAAAAATTTCAAAAAAATTCATAATTCGTTAAAAAATTAAGTTAAAAATAAGAGAAAAAAAAGCATTCTGTATTTTTTTATGCTTAATCGAATGGTGTAACTGGTTTTTCTCTCCGATGATCACAAGTACCTTAGATTGATGACTGCTATTCTTTTATTTCATCTTGTAAAAAAACTGTTTAACGTAAAGCTATGAATTTTTGCAGGATTAATTAGCATCGCAAAATCTTTAAAATAAACTTTACCGCAACATTCTATCTGCAATAGAACGTTAGATATACCCATTTATGACCAAGTTTGGAAAATACGCAATTTCAGAAAAACCGCCCAGCGAAATAACGTTTTCTCGATGACTACCTCGGGATAAAAAGTTTGTCTTTTGTTTAAAAAAAAAAAAATTAAGTTTTTATCTTTAGTAGTTTTCGAGAAAAGTGCTGTGACACAAAATTTTTGTCCGATTTTCAGAATACTCTACAGTACACCTACAGTATGCCATAAAAAAAAATAATTTTTGTGCTATGTGTTGCTTCTTGGTCAGACGAACATTAAAAAAAAAAAAAATCATCAAAATTGGATAAGTATTTAGTTAGTTATTGCAAAAAGAAAAATTGAAAAATCCGTGTGCATTATCGCTCAATCATATTATTGTTGCGCGCTGCCGCGCGCACAATGATGAGGGTGAGTGAAGCACCTCTAATCCCAAAATTTGGAAGCTGTTGATCCTATCTCCAAAATTACGAAATATAGTGAAACAAAGTAAACTGCAATAATATAAGGTGTCCCCGATTTTATTTGAAAAGGTTGTATTATATGCAGGCAGGGATGCAAGCGCTGTGCCACAAAAGACCTATTGGTAGGAATAAATTTAAATAATATTTCTCACCTAGCTTAATTACAAGATTTCTGAGATTTAATAAAGCAAAGAATACTATTAAACTTTAGTGGTTGAAATCATCCGTTTGTTTCGCAGCGCTTGCATCCCTGTATGCAGATTAACTTTAAAATGTGCTCTAAAATGTTTTTTTTTTTTTTTTTTTTTTTTTTCTTTCGATAATGAATCACCGTTTTAAATACGTAACTAGTCAATTGCTTGTAAAAGTGAGGAATAATAAGGAATCCATTTTATAATAAAACTAATGCATATAATCAGCATATAATTTATTTTAATAAATAAATCAAATTAAGTATGATCCATCGTCTGCAGCAATGATGTATGCATGCGAGTGTA
Organism: Maratus speculifer; assembly: GCA_964019185.1. Taxonomy (NCBI): domain Eukaryota; kingdom Metazoa; phylum Arthropoda; class Arachnida; order Araneae; family Salticidae; genus Maratus; species Maratus speculifer. The sequence goes on from OZ025291.1 coordinate 343,642,227, forward strand.
TTTCTGATTGATGATGGACTGATTGGGTATAATTGAGTTGATTTTCTTAATAAAATAAATTTTTCATTGATACAAGCTTTTTTTTTTTTTTTTTTTTTTTTTTTTCTTTGGTGCTTATCTTTTAAATGGCCAAGCTTCTACAAACGAGTTATTTTTACGTATAAATTGTCATTTCATACTAAATTGATACTTTTTTACACTCTTATAATTTATTTTGTTTTGTTATCTGTCACAGTTTTTGAAAGAATATCGGATAGTTATAATAGATAATCGTTCATAATATCGGATAGTTATAATAGGTAATCGTTCATAATATCGGATAGTTATAATAGGTAATCGTTCACAATATCGGATAGTTATAATAGATAATCGTTCATATAATATCGGATATATATTATGAATGCTGGAGACAATCTCATATGATAGCCCATCGTCGTTGTTTTTTACAAGTGAACTTTTGTTCCAAACAGCTTTTAAATATTATGCCTTTTTTTTTCTTTTCTTGAATTGCATGCTTCCAGTATCGGGCTCGGTTCTGATGATACAAAATGTTTCATACTCGGATGGGCCTGGGCTCCGAAAAGTGAATCCGAACTTATCACAAATAAAACGTAATTAAACAAATAAAAGTTTAAAGTGTAAGTTTCAACGATATGTTTGTAGTTAATAGTTAGTTTAAAAATTTACTGCTAATCTTTAAACACACGGCTCTTAATTCTAATTAAAAAGAAAAAAAAGTCTTCATAAATAAATGGGAAACAAGCTACTCAAATCTTTAGTTACTTCTTATAATTGCTCAACAAAAGCAAGCAGATGAAATAAAGATGTCTTCGATTGCTATGCTTAAAATAAAAAGATACATTTTTTCCCTGAAAATGATGATTAACATTGCTCTTTTTTTTATAAAAAGATATTTCTAAGCAGAGACATTTATTTTTATCATTCTAAAAAGAAAAAATGTCCTTATTATATCAGCACTAGAATGACATTTAAACGTCGATTTCCGAAAGAAAAAATTATCGTATCATTTCTTTTGGAGTATAGCCAGGAAAAAAAGCATCATTTGGTTGAAGCATTGTTTTCCATTACCAGCTAAACTCTCTAGAGGCACAACTCACGTATGTTGGCCCATAGAATACATTATTTCGCCAAAAATCACAAACATCTTCTTTTCTGTGATGCCACATAACATTTTTAGGGAAAAACTTTTCAGATTTTCTGAATAATAATGGTAATAATAATAACAAGCAAAAAACAATCACAATTTTAGTATATATTTTGAATAACAGAAATTTGTTCGAGCTTTGATAATAAAACTATTTTTTAACTATTTTTAATCGGTATAGTACAAAGTAATTTTAACTTTTTAGTTCTATCCTAACCAATGAGATCGCACTTCATACTCCAGTTAAATTATGAAAATTTTTATGGTTGAATTGCTAAGCAGTTTGTTGCAAACTTATTATGATGTATGACAATACGCACACAATCATCAATGAATATGTACAGTATAGTAACGAAAATAATGCACATTTAATCTTGTGTGTAAGCTTTGTACGAAGCTAATATTATAGAAATTGTATCTGTATGTAAATTACATCTGGATATTGAAATTTATGACAAACTGGGATGATACTTCTTTTACAAAACACGCATTTACTTACTTAATCATCCAATTACCGAACGTCTCGTGGATATTTCATCCATAATTTTATTATTTATGCCATAGAAAAGCAATCAAATATACAAGGTTACCACCAGTTTGTTGGGAATTCTCTTACTGAATAAAATATTGAATTAGAAAAAAAAATCCAATGTCAGATTAGTCGTATTGTATCATACGTTTTCGCATTAATTTGACTACAATTTTCAAGTTATTTTTCAGGCTGTTGGTCCCTCAATCGGTTAAACGTGGAGGTGTTACTCCATGGTTTTATTATGACATTTGACCCCTAGATATTAGTGTAAGGAAATTTTTTAAAGACGGAGGTCACAGTTTGCCGTTTTCGAAATCTTTTCCTAAACTGAAATTAAAAATCTTCACTGAACTTGGTTTGATTATTGAGCACATATTCACAAACATATAAAAACTTACTTACTAATAGGATATTTATTGAATAACGAAGCCATGTTGAACATTTACATATAAAAAAGGCAAACTGCGAGCATTTCACTATCTTATAATGTGTATTTTCGCGTTTGACTATATTCCTATGTAAGTACAATAAATTATTCTTTTCATCTACGTAATTTATAAAACACCATACACAAAGCTATTTCCAAAACTTTATTACGTTTCACTACACAAATATATCTATACTTAATTTATAAATTTTCTAAAGCTGAACATTCATTTCACATTAAATATCTTTACGCGACTTTTATTAAGAACGAACTACATATTAAATGTTCAAAGAAACTTTAATGTAGATTACACAGACGCTGTCTAGACAATGTATTACAGAACCATATAAAAAAAAGAAAGGAAAAAAATATAAAAAAGGTAAAAAATATTTGAGTGACATGCAAATTTATGAATGTAAATTACAAAAAAGAAAGTTAACACGTCATATTATTAAAGTAGTTTTTTTTACATCGCTTCAAGAAACTTTACAAACAATTAAACTGAAAAAAAAAAGACCTTTTTTTTGAAAAAAATATATGCTTTGGTGTTCAAGAGAGAAAAGGTATATGAATAATATGCAAATTGACCGCGCAAATACATTTTGGAAATGCCCTAAAAACGTCTATAGGGACAAAAGATCTGCCTAATAGCATTTTTTATGCATTTGTGATGCGCATTAAAAGGGTATGAAAAGAAAAACAGAATTCCATTCAACTTCTGGAACAATGCCCATTTGAAAGTATTTCGGTAGAAAACTAAAAAATTCAATGACTTTTTTCCATGAATAAGTGACTTTTAAAAGCCATACAATGCGCGTAATTAGAAAATTTATTTAAAAAAATGAAAATATAATTATATTTTACTTTTTTCCTGAAAAAATGAAAACAATGTCGCTTTAGATATTTATTTTTAAAAATGTATTAATTCGAGATCACTTCGGAGAGATTTTTTTCGAAGTCCTGGCTTGCCTGACCCGATACTAAAAGTGGGCAGTAAAAAATTGTTAATGTTTAAAAACTATTTCAAGATTAATTTTTTAATTTAAAAATATTTTCTTAGGTAGAAATAAATATTAATATTAAATACTGTGTCATAACGCAGCGCCCTTTCTTGTTTTTCGTATCCTTCAAAATCTGTTAAAATAAGCAAATTTTTTAAAGGTATACTGATATTACTACAGACATACACTGTAAAAAAAAGGGTCGATCTACTAAAAAAACTTTAGTGATCCTTGTAATTACTAAAAAATTCTTAGTAATCTTAGTCGGTTACAAGAAAATCTGTAAGAATTACTAGAAAAAAGTTAGCAACGAAGAGAGTTAATAGTTTTATATTTTTAATAACTATTACTAACACTCACTTGGTGTGGCCTTGATAGCATAGTGGTTATAGTAACGGACTCCAGATTAAAAGGTCCCGGGTTCGATACTGGCCACCGACAAATACGCCCCGAATATATGTAGTGTAAGTACTCGTTAGTAAAGGGATTATGAAAATCCTGTCGCAGCAGTTAGAAATGTTTGGTGCTGCCATCTATTGCAGTTTTGCCGAAAATCTTCCGCTTCAGAACTCTGGATGCAGCTCGAAGGAACCTCCTGCCCTTCAGGCGCACGTAATGGTTATTAAAAATAATTTTGGAGCTATTACTAAAATTTGCTTGGTGGCTCATACTAAAAATTTTTAAGTTAGTTATACAAAAAATTCTTTTCTTCAGTTTACAAAAGAAATGCTTGTTTCACTTGCAAAAAAAAAGTTTGTAATGGTTACTAAAAAATTCTGTGGAATACAAATTTACTAAAACATTTTTTGTAACCTCTTGAATTTTTTTTTTTTTACAGTGTAGACATAATTACATAATTAATACAAAAAAAAAAAAAAACAGGAGGAGAAAAAGAAGAAAAAATGCAATTTAACAAATTACAGCAACCATTTAGAAAAAAAAATTCAAAGACTAAAATTTAAGATTTATAAAAAAAAAATTATATTTTAAAAAGAAATTTTCACTTTTTGTAAATATGTTTATTTTACAGTCAAAGTTAAATAAAATTGAAACATCTCGAAAAAAAAAATCATTTATACAGTCATTTTCCTCCTAAAGGATGTATTAATTATTTAAAAATACAATAAACAGGTAACATTTTTTTCTTTATCAATTTATTCAATTTCTTATATAATTACATTTATCCTACCTATATTATAAAGGAAAAATATATTTGTGCGTATAACGCATGCGTCCTTCTGCGATTGGGAAAACTCTCAAATTTTAAATGAAGTTTCAGTTTTACAATTTACGGCATTGCAATTTTTTTAACTTGTAAACATTGTACATTTTCAGTTTTTACACTGTCTTATCGGGGAGGGGGGATGTACTTTTAAATACAATTTGTTTAAAAGCTTTATCTCAATTTGTTTTTGAGTTATTATATTTTTTATAGATTTTTGTACTTTTATTTTGTTATTGCGACAACAGAAGTACTCTAAAAATGCGGAAGCCACAAGGATTCAGATATGTTTCAGATATATCTATTCTCAACCGAGAACAACAAACATTATCCAAATGGTTAATAAACTAGTTCAAGGGATCGAACCAGGACTATCAAATACCGTGTTGCTATTTGCCGTTTGTGTATCAAATACCGCTTTAACTACTAAGTTACCCTTGGCGACGACCTAGCTCGACAATTTCTTAGTAATAAACTATGCTGGAGAGCATCATCGGTCGTTTATTCAGTCAACACAGGACAACAGAGCGATGATAAACAAATTAATTTTCAACCGTCTCACAATACATATTAAAGAAATCGTTGGTGATGTGGTAAGTAAGCTAAGGATTCGGGTTGGAATTTACGATAATATATGCATGTGACTATAATTGTGTTTTCAAAAGTAGGATATATATTTAATGGAAGAAAAAAAATGTCTGGTTTGTGTTACTATTTCTGTTTACGAAAATAAACATAATTCGAGGCAACAGCCAGTGTAGCTATGGGATTCAAAGGAATCTCCATTTCCGTCGACTTCAAATGTCAAATATATTAAAGCACATAAATTAATGTCTGAATTCATTTATTAAAGATATTTGGCGTTAATTTATGTGATTTAATATAAATTAACGACGTGGAACAAGTTAAACCATAAAATTAAATTTTAATTAAAAACACAATATACTAGTATATTATTTATTTTCAAATTTTATTGCTCTTTATTTCAATAAACAAACTTGTATTGTGAATTAAATAGTACAAAACCAATTAATTCTACAGCCTTGAATACAATCTGCTCAGATCAATAATTAGATTATTTTATGCATTGCTATCTACGCAAATAATTATCCAATTCTGTTAACGAAATGCATTGATCTTAATAAATATTATTTAAGTACATTCAAGATTCAAATGTAAATTTGTAATTTATTAAACCGATGACAACACTGCCTCTAAATTGCTAAATAGCCAATTAAGATTAAAGATTTTATGTGCAAAGGGCTTTTGGTAATAGGTCACCATGTTAAAATATAGAGAACCATTAAAGGACAACATAAGTACTTGCTTCAAATTATTGCTATTCAGAACTGTACAGCTTTGAATTTAGAGTTTCAGACACTAATGATATAAAATAGGAAACAGTATCAATTAATCATGATATGTTATAATTTAGAACGGTTTGCTTACATATACCCCGCCTTTCTCCCGCAAATAAATAAATAAGTATCTGTGTAACACTAAAGTGTGTGCACGTTATTACTAATAATACAATTTGCAACAATGTAAAGTTGGTATATATATTTTTTAATACATCACAAGTACTTCCTAAAATATATCACTATTAAGCAATCATTTGTACTTAACTTTAATTTTATGCGCGTCCGTGTATATGCGCACATATACACACCCATAAATTTATGCATATGTTACAGGCCAAACCCGATTTTAGGCCAAACTAGATTGGCCGAGGCCAAACTAGTTTATCCTAACGCCCATCGGATAGACTAGTTTTTCCTAGGCCAAACCGGTCTATCCTAACGCCCATCGGATAAACTAGTTTTTCCTAGGCCAAACCGGTCTATCCTAAGGCCCATCGGATAAACTAGTTTTTCCTAGGCCAAACTAGTCTATCCTAAGGCCCATAGGACAATCTAGTTTTTCCTAGGCCAAACTAGTTTGGCCTAACTCTTACAGGATGAACTAGTTTAGCCTGCTGTTTATTGGTCTGAACTAGTTTCTCCTAGGCCAATCTAGTTTATCCTAGGCCACTTCAATTTGGCGTGATTTTATTGAATTCAATGACCGCCACAGCGCCAACATTCTAGTTTGTCCTAGGCTGATCTAGTTTGTCCTAAACCAATTTAATTTTACGTGTTTTTATCTCGCAGGCGTCAAAGCCTGAGAAATAATGGACTCGCAGGTTCTGTATGTATGAATGTACGTATGTATGTACGAATGTACGTACGTATGTACGTGCGTATGTACGTAACGCGATAACTCGTGATAGAAATATCCGATTTGCTTCAATTTTGGATGCACGTTCATTGATATAAGGTACTTTTCTGATTAATTTTGGGAATTCATTGGATAAGAATAAAGGGGAGCGAACGGGAGGCTAGTCCCCCACCGTTAATTTAGAGAAATGGTTTTTTGATACAGAATTATCAGTTTTCATTTAAAATTTTAGATATAGGATCATTCTGAACTAGGCACGTCCATGATTAGTTGTGGATGTTTATTGTTTAAGTGTAAAAAAAGGGCAATGCAGGTTACCCCCCCCCCCATAATTTAGATAAATTGTTTTTGACGCAGAATTTACTGATATGCTTCATATTTGTATATAGGTTATTTCTGATAAGGCGATTCCCTGAATAGTTTTGGGGGTTTAATGGTTAAGTATGAAGGGAAAAATTAACGATTACCCTCTTACATAGAAAAAACTAGTTTATCCTATGGGCATTTAGATAAACAAGTTTGGTGTAGAAAAACTAATTTATCCAATTGGCATAAGGATAAAATAGTTTGGCCGAGGCTAATTTAATTTAGCTCGAAAACGGGTTTAACCAGTAAAAAACATATCTTTCACTAGAAAAAGTATAAATGTGTGTCAAGAGTCATTGCTTATAACACCAATACAGAAATTTAACATGTTCACCTTAGAGACATGATGCATTGGACATGGTGTTTGCTTATTCAAGCAAATTATTATTATTTACATTAATGTTATTTACTTTTGTACAGGCAGAGCTCTGTCTGTACAAAAATCAGTGAAAAAAGACTCAGTCCGGCTCGATCTGGCCCTACTCAATTTCTGCAAAAAAATTCAGGTTGTACTTCACATACAATTAAGATTCCTTTAAAAAATACTGCTTATATACTTATTGGATAAATTTACAATGTATTTTTAAATTATGTTGCGAATGGAAAATACACAATGTATTAATGATTATCTAGATTTTTAGAGTTTCAATATTCAAATACGGATTCATTAAATAATCAGTGTAGTTTAGAACAAAAGAAAAAATATGAGAGTTATAAACACCATAACTTTTAAATCCGTTCAGTAAAAAGTAGATTTGTAAATAAATTTCTCTGTCATTCCTTAAGGCTTTTCTCAAATCCTAAAGAGCTACATCCTAACACATTTATGAACTATTTCCTTTTCGGAAATGTACAAGGTTAACAGATTCAGATAATGTATAATTGAATGGCGTAAACCATTTTTTCATAAAAGCGATGTATCTTTGAGAAAATAATAAAGCTACGTTTTGAATCGAATTTCCACGAAAAAAAAAATTTGACTCCGTGACAAGAATAGCTTATATGTCGACAGGTAATTAATTTCTCAAAAATGGAAAACGCTGCTCGATTGCAAATTTTTTTCAGCTTCATTCTGGCTCGAATATGCAATAATAATAATAACTAGTAAATCTGCAGATCAAGAGCCTCAACGTCAGCTTTTCACTTCTTTTTTTTTAAAACACACTTAGCGTGATATTCAACTTCCTGGAAACTGTAATTTAAAATTTTCGAATTACGAATTTATTTATAAGAATAAAATAAGAATAAGAAATTTGAAGCCATCAAAAGCCGTTAAATTAAAGATTTAGTTATGTTAGGATATTCTGAAAAATTCATGATCTATTATTTTTGTTTTTTTTATTATACCACAGTAGATTTCTTCAGGGGGGCGGAGCCCCCCTGAACCCCCCGTAGTCTCATTAAATTTAAATTTCTAACTTTCTATCAATCTGCTAATGGTTATCGTATACCTTGTATTTTTTTCTACATTTTGATTTATAAGGATAAGTGACAGTTTTAATAAGCATTTTTCATTATCCTTATACCTCTAGATACCTGCCCACCAAAAACACCTAAATCTGATGTATCAGGAACTTTTGAAAGTGTAAACTCAGTAATCTAGGGTTTTGCCAATTTGTTTACGAAAAAAAAGAAGTTTTGATTGCATTTTGTGGCAGGTGACTGACAGATAGACAGAAGAACAGACTGAGAGATGGAAAACAATAAATTTTGCGTCGCCAAAATAAGCCTTCGCCGAAGTTTCGGCAATGACGTCATTATTCATGTGTTATTGCTATCCATGTTTCTTGTATTTTTAACGACAACTATAAAATACCTGTTTTATTTTAACTATGACGTCAAATTTTATCAATTGAAATATTTTTTAAAAATATAATTCTTTTTTATTTCTTTTACTTCTAATTATCCCCCATTTTTGTCATAAAAATTCTTATTAACGAAACAAATTTCCATGTTTAATATTTAACAAAGTGCTATTTTATTTTTATTTTAATTCTGACGTCATATTTATTTTTTCTTAGTTTAATTTTTCGAACGGAAATTGATCAATTGAAACTTATTGCCGTTGAAAAATTATTCCAGATTTTTTTTTTTTTTTGGCAACGATAAAGGAAATTGGTTAAATTTTATCTAAAAAACCGCTCTTGATTCTGTATGAAAAAGAAGGAAATTTTGAATTATTAAGGAAAATATTTGAATAAAATTAATAAAACATAGCCTATATTCTTTTCTGGGCTATGTTATATTTATCCGCAAAAATACAAAGACATTAATTCATCAATTTTAACGTCGACTTCATTTAAATTTTCGTATTTGCTTTCAAATTTATAGCATTAAAATATAATAAGGATTAGGATGAATGGTTGCTTAGCAACTATTAAGAAAAATAAAGAAAATGAAATAAATACATTTGAAATAAGTAAATCTCTAAAACAAATTAGTTTATATTATTGGAACACATTTATAAAAAATCTCCAAAATTTACAGTAATAACTTTAAAAATCTGACAAATGCATAGACAAAATTTCAAAAAAATATGAATAATTTAACTGGTAAATTTCAGTGTCCATTTTTCATTGAATTCCATTAATGAAATGCGTCATTTTCTCTCAAGGAAAAAAAAAAAACATTGAAAATCATTGGATTTGCCATAGAAAAGCATTATTGCGCAAAATAAAATATTCTATATTTTACGAACGAATGAATCAAATCTAACAAAAAACTATACAGCTTAATCCCAGTGTCTCACTGACATACCCACTTAATTTCAAGTCAATCGGATGTTTTTTGCGTTAGTTATCGCGGAACAGACAGACTGACTGACAGACAGACAGACAGAAACCAAAAAATTTCGTGTCTCCAAAGTAAGCCTTCACTGACGTTTCGGCAATACTAATAATAATAAATGCAATTCAGATATCAGTTGGCACGAGTGTGCAAAAAAAAAAAAAAAAAAAAAAAAAAAAAAAAAAAAAAAAAAAACACCATGTCTAATGCATTATGTCTGTCTCTAAGGTGAACATGTTAAATTTCTGCATTGGTGTTATAAGCAATGACTCTTGACACACATTTATACTTTTTCTAGTGAAAGATATGTTTTTTACTGGCCAGACCCGTTTTCGAGCTAAATTAGATTAGCCTCGACCAAACTATTTTATATCCTTATGCCAGTTGGATAAACTAGTTTTTTCTACACCAAACTTGTTTATTTATATGCCCAATGGATAAACTAGTTTTTTCTATGTAAGAGATGTAATTTTTCCCTTCATACTTAACCATTAATCCCCAAAACTATTCAGGGAATCGCCTTATCAGAAAGGACCTATATACAAATGTGAAGCAAATCCGTAAATTCTGCGTCAAAAAACATGTATCTAAATTATGGGGAGGGGTATAACCTACATTGTCCTTTTTTACACTTAAACAATAAGCATCCACAACTAATCATGGACGCGCCTTGTCAAAATTAACCTATATCTAAAATTTTAAATGAAAACTGATAATTCTGCATCAAAAATCCATTTCTCTTAATTAACAGTGGGGAACTAGCCACCCCTTTATTCTTATCCAATGAATTCCCAAAATTAATCAGAAAAGCACCTTATATCAACTAACGTGCATCCAAAATTTGAAGCAAATCGGATATTTCTATCACGAGTTATCGCGTTACGTACATACGCACGTACATACGTACGCACATTCGTACATACATACATACATTCATACATACAGAACCTGCGAGCCCATTATTTCTCAGGCTTTGACGCCTGCGAGATAAAAACACGTAAAATTAAATTGGCCTAGGATAAACTAGATCAGCCTAGGACAAACTAGAATGTTGGCGCTGTGGCGGTCATTGAATTCAATAAAATCACGCCAAATTGAAGTGGCCTAGGATAAACTAGATTGGCCTAGGAGAAACTAGTTCAGACCAATAAACAGCAGGCTAAACTAGTTTATCCTGTAAGAGTTAGGCCAAACTAGTTTGGCCTAGGAAAAACTAGATTGTCCTATGGGCCTTAGGATAGACTAGTTTGGCCTAGGAAAAACTAGTTTATCCGATGGGCCTTAGGATAGACCGGTTTGGCCTAGGAAAAACTAGTTTATCCGATGGGCGTTAGGATAGACCGGTTTAGCCTAGGAAAAACTAGTCTATCCGATGGGCGTTAGGATAAACTAGTTTGGCCTAAAATTGGGTTTGGCCTGTAACATATACATCAATTAAGATTTTCTTATTTTGGGTTACTGGTCAAAATTTTTATAGTTGTTCATTCAGTGCGATAATTTTGGAGTACTTCCCAAAAATAATTTTGAACAAAAAACTTGTTTAGATGATATGTCCTCGTAGGTTTCAAAGGTAGAGAGAGATGTTAAACCTAATAAATTCCACAAGTTCTAAAGCTACTTCCAATAACTTGGCTACTCTGATCGTACTTTAGAAAAGTTGCTATGTAGAAGATCACTAATAAACGAACGCAATAGAAACGGTAGCATTTGAATGTACATTAATGCCAATAATCAGATTGAATTTTGTAGACTCTAAATTCGCTTTGTTTGAAATAAATGTGATCAACATTTTACCAAAAGGCGCTTTACTGGGCTGCGTAATCTAAGTTCCATTATAAATTTCAGTGAATTCCACGGTAATGAAATGAGACTTAAATAAAACTCCAAAAACAGTCTCAAGATACTACGAGCGACAGGAAATAAAAAAATCAGTTGGATCAATCTCCTGCTACCGTAGTATTTATAATACCGAGCCGAACAACTAAACTTCAGCTTAAAGTAACTGCTATGTATATAATATGTTTTTAATTTTATGGGGAAGATATCCTAGAAAATATGAAAATAACATTTAGTTAATTAGCATTTAATAAAGAATATAATAAAATTCATAAAACATGATTCCATTGTATTTACCACCGATTATTTAAAACAGCAGATGGTATTTTGCCAAAAGGCACTTTACTGGGCTGCGTAATCTAAGTTCCATTATAAATTTCAGTGAATTTCACGGCTAATGAAATGAGACTTAAATAAAACTCCAAAAACAGTCTCAAGTTACCACGAGTGACAGGAAATAAAAAATAATCAGTTGGATCAATCTCCTGCTACCGTAGTATTTACAATACCGAGCCGAACAACTAAACTTCAGCTTAAAGTAACTGCTATGTATATAATATGTTTTTAATTTTATGGGGAAGAAATCCTAGCAAATATGAAAATAACATTTAGCTCATCAGCATTTAATAAAGAATATAATAAAATTCATAAAACATGATTCCATTGTATTTACCACTGATTATTTAAAACAGCAGATGGTATTCGCACTCTATTTTTGTTGACGAAAGAACAAAAAGGTGTCCGAGATTATATCCGAGACTTCAGAGATTTTTTATGCACCACGGCTCCGAATCCAGATTTCTTGTCGAGCATCGTTATTACTGACGAGATGGGATGTTTTTAATTTAAACCATAAATAAAGTAACTGAGTATGGAATAAAAAAGGTCTAAAGTAAGCAAACAAATGTGAATTTCAAAAGATATCAAATGTCTTCTTACTTTTAAAAAATCGAATGCGTCTATTAAATATCTTATAAATTCATTCCCACTTTAAAAATTCTTAAAAATTTTTTAAATTGTCGGAGTGCAGTTTGCACTGCAAGAAAATTTTAAATTTTCAAGTATTTGAGATTATTGAACCTTAGTTTTCTTCAGTTTGGTGGTTAATGTATAAAATAAGCGTACATCCCGAAATTCAAAAAGCTGATACCTAATATATTTTTTAGTTACGGCATAAAACGTTTCATAGTCTCATAGACTGGGAGGTCTGGGGCCGCACAGACGATCACCTAATCGAGTTCACGGATGAAAATCTAGGATTAGTTAAATCTCGATTCACATATTAAAACGCAATCAGTCTGCCAAGTCATATCTTGGAGGAAAACACCTCAAAACCGAATTTTAGAGGTTTTAATTTGCTAATCGAGCTTTAATTAATCCTAGATTTTTATTCATGAACTCGATGAGGTGATTGTCTGTGCTTTCGCCTGTCGCTCTATCAAGAATAAATTTATTTGCGAAAATTTCTATTTCCCTTCGTGTATCTCATAGATATAATTTAGAGGGCTTGACTAATATGATTGCCAGGTCGCCAATGGTGACAAAGTTATTCAACCTTTTATTTATTAAAATATAAATTCATGAAACTTTTACCTTCCAAAGCATTTCTCATGACTTGTTGAAACTACATTACAAAATTCACTCACTCTGTCCCAGGCGATCGAAACGTTATTGCATTTAATCAGTTTGAATGCCATGTTACAAAATTCGGAAAACATGTATCTAGTGTCTTTTTAAGTTATAACATAAAGAATTCCAAGTACTATTTCAAGGTATCAATCAGTTTTAAAAATTGCCATTGCACCTTGCGTGTTTCACGAATGGAATTTTGTAGGAAATGGGATAATTCAGATATTTCGGTAATTTTCACAGCGGTAAAACAACAAATTTTAATTAGAATAGAACGGCGATTACCAGACTGGTCGGAACTGATGTCGATCCGGTTAACAAAAAATCCGTACAATTGGAAAACTTTTTAAAACGATTATAATAATTTTATTTAGATTATTTCGCTTCCATGCTTTTGACTGGTAATTGTGTTAGTGCATATTTTAGCATACTACAAATAACATGTTTAGAAGTTATTTTTTAACATTTCTATTTAATTTTTTTCTTTACGAAGATAGTACAAAGTTATGCATATAAGTTATTGCATGTATATATACATGTAATATTACATGCATACATTATACGAATAAACGCGAGAAGAGGCAGGGTGGGAAGTCTTTCCGAAGACACCAAGAAACAAAGAAGTAATTTGTTGACACCGCTTAAATAATCCGAAACTAAAGAGAGATCTTCATGGGGAAAAATTGTGCGTGGGACTCTCACACGTTAGAAGTGAAACTTCATAGGTTCTAGAAACAGTTGGTTTTATTCATTGCTTTATTTGCACTTGTTGCTAATTTTATTATTTCAGGATTAGGGAAAAATTACTTAATGGTTAACTTTCATGAAATCCAGTCGAATTTACCAAAACCCCGCATACAGAAGTTTCACTTCAGGCTAATTCCATGGGTTGTGTAGTGTAAGTCACATAACTTATTAATTGCTATGCTTGTTAGCCACCGTTATTTTCGAAAAGTCTGCTTCGCCTTACTCAATTAATGAGAATGTGCCAATAAAATTAATCACATTTTTTTTTGTTCTATAATACTGGTAGCCAAAACTCGTAGCCTGTGACTTACACTACAAGTACTCATGGAAATAGGCTTCAAAGATTTTGAAAAAGACAAAAATATGATTCTTGATCCATGTGGTTAACTGGACAATCCAGTTAATTGGCGTCCGGATAATCAGCGCTCTACTATACTCCAAATTACCAAGATTTATTGCATTTAATCAGTTTGATAACCCCACGTGAAATAAACACATATCGTGAAATTCCAAAAGTATACATCTAAAATATTTTTAAGATTCGACATGAAATCTCAGGACATAAAATATTTTTTTTAAAAAAAATTACCATAACAGCTCGCGCGCATCATAAATGTAATTTTATGTCTATTTACATCGATATAAAGAATAAAAAAAGAGATACACGAAAATGCATTCAGTTCAAAATGCCTTTAAACTTCTGCATATGTATAAAATATGCATTAGATCAGAAATCTGAGAAGCAAAACTGCACTTAGAGTTTCCGCTACGAGTCATTTATTTTAAGTAAGAAAAAAAAATGATTATCTTATGCAGAAAATAATATGAAAAGTCATATTCGATCTCAGCACGGTAAAGGAACAAGTGCATTGCTCTCTCGTTTTGAATAAAATTGAAAGCAAATTTCGAAGTAATTTATTATCTTCTCTAGACTTGTCTTTTTTTTCTTTTCCTTTGAAATAATGAACAATGGAAGCAAATTTCAGCTAGGGCACTGCCGTTCTCTAAGGTTATTAAAGTGGTTATTTTTCTCAAAATCCGGAGTAAAACATAAGGATATAGAGCCAGGGGCATTTTCATTTTTTATATTTTGGCAATAAAGGATCATGCTCACGTAGCTTATAAACGGTGGAAGGGGAAAAATATCAACCTAGGGTTGTTGGGGCGCAGAGCTCCTGGTAAAAGGAAGAAGGGATTTTTATAACATTCATAAAGATCGGAAGCATTTTTGGAGAAAGTTTTTTAATGCGCCTCCAGTTTTAAAGTATATATATATATATGTGTGTGTATAAAAATTCAAAGCTGATGGTGAATTGAATTTTGTAAGACGACAGCATTAACAAAATTTAGCTTAGGTAGTAATTCCATGTATTTTACTTGAGATGAAAGATGAACTAAGTAGGTAATAAAAGCGATCATATGTCTAACCTTTCAAGCAAAGCTTTGACATAAAATTTTGTTCTTCCATTTTTGTTTCAAAATTGTTTTCCAGAAAAAAAAAATCGCTACAATTACAGTTTTTATGAATGATTCCACTCTGGTGAAAGATTTCGTATGTTTAAAATATCAGTTCTTAGTATTCATCGGATATCTAACTTTTAGGTATTCCATGCATCAATATGCAGATAATTATGGTGATTTAATTTATCAAATATCCGTTTAAGTTAAGAAGGTTAAGTATTAAGTTTACAATTTTTTATAATATCTACCTTATCGTATCATATTTATTTTAATTCCATACCAAGTTTAACCAACGTTTTCGTTGTTTTATTTTATTCTAAAAAGCATCAATCTGTCAAAATGATTCTTTTCTTAAAATCGGATTACTTAAATTAATTTTTTTATCTGTTGCATAATATCTTTTATATTTACGTTTTAAAAAACATTCGAGTATCCACAATACCCTTTTAGGCGACGATAGTAGTCGGATTGCATCACATAATCTTCCGAGTGACTAAGAGAACTATTTTTCGTGGGGTAAAATTTTGCATCGATTAAAATATCACTATTTCTAAATAATTAACTGGCAACTTAGAACTTAGCCATAAAATCTTTTATTCTAGCGTAGAGTCTGATAAAACCTTATTAAATTGGCTTCGGAGCGATATTTCTATGTTTTATCTTGTGCTAATAAACTTTAGTCAGCTGGCGAGAAGAAATTATCTGGTGAAGTTCTATGATTACATCTTTTACTTATAATGGTGTCCTCTTACAACGTGCGTGGAAGTGTTTTTCTGCAATGTGGAATGTGATTAAAAATATTAGATTCTTCTGTTTAATTTAAGTGAGAAATATGGCAAAGGATATTTATTTGTTGATTTGTGACACGGTGTCTCACGACTGCCAAATCTATGAGTGTTCTTCAGGGAATTTTCTTGCTAACAGGTGTGATTTAAAGCTGAAATTTACATTTTATCGACAGTATTCATCGTAACTACGTTCAGATACTACCTATATATAAATTTTTATTATTTACTTTTAAAAAAAATTGTAAAGGGTCGTCTTTATATTTTCCGATTTTTCTGCAGTTGATTTTTTTTTACGTATAAGTCAAGAATTATTTGCCGGAGTAAGCTTTTTTATGATTAAATTTTAAAAACAATTTGTCTCATTTTTTGTCACTCAAATATTTTAATAATAATAAAGAAAGTCATCTGAGATAAAAGTACTCAAATATTAAAATTCAATGGCATTTTTTTTTCGCATTTAAGTTTGATATCACAAATTGAATGTTGTTTCGCAAATTCATAAATATGTGTCAGTTTATTTTAACTTGAAATCCACTCCTATATTGCACATCTATTTCTATACTCGCAGTTGATTCCATAACTCATTTGCAATGATAGATATACATAGCAATTTCAAATCAAAACCTGTTTCGAAAAAACGCTAAACAAAAAAGTCTTATATTGTTTTATTGAAATATCATTTCATGCCAAGGATTATTTGGAAAAAAAAATACCAGCTTATTTTTTTTGCTGCAGTTGAACATATATTTAAGTATAGAAAGACTTTATAACGTTTTAAAATAAGGACCTTTATACCATGCATTGTTTCAATTGCTTTCAATCAATTTCAAAATATTATAACAAATTGAAAGTTCCAAAAAGGTTAAAAACATACATTCAAATAAAACATTTTGATTTTCATATAATTAATCTTATATTAACTGTGCAATGTGAAAAAAAAAACTAAATTTAAGTATCTAAAGACTTTATCACGCTTTAAAATAAGGACATTTATAACATATACAGTTACAGTGCTTTTAATAAGCTTCAAAATATTATGACAAATTGAAAATTCCAAAAAACGCTAAATATATGTTGAAATAAAACATCCTGTTTTCATTAAATTAATCTTATATTAACTGTGCAATAAGATAAATATAAATTTAATTATACAAAGATTTTATCCCTTTCTAAAATAAGGATCTTTATACCATGTATAATTTTAGTGCTTTGAATTAGTTTCAAAATAATGTGAGAAATTGAAAATTCCGAAAAAGGTTGAATATACATTCAAATAAAACATCCTGATTTTCATTTAACTAATCTTATATTAACTGTGCAATAAGATAAATATAAATTTAGGCGTCGAAAGACTTTATCACATTTTAAAATAAGAACCTTTATACCACATACAGTTTCAGTGCTTTCAATTAGCTTCAAAATATTATGACAAATTGAAAATTCCAAAAAAAGTTAAACATATATTCAAAAAAAAAAAAAAAAAAAAAAAAAAAAATCCGGCTTTTATTAAATTAATCTTATATTAACTGTGCAATACGATAAATATAAATTTAATTGTAGAAATATTTTATCATTTCCTAAAAGAAGGATTTTTATACCATGAATAATTTTAGTGCTTTGAATTAGTTTCAAAATATTATGACAAGTCGAAAATTCCAAAAAGGTTAAATATACATTCAAATAAAACATCCTGATCATCATTAAATTAATCCTATATTAACTGTGCAATAAGCTAAATGTAAAGTTACGAATTAGAATTGAATTCGAATTTAACCTTAGTCCTCAATTACACAAGAACTGAAATAAATTAACTTAATATCAGAAGAGGAGAGATTATTCAACGGAATGTATAATTCTTCGCTAAGCCATGAAGTTCAATGGCATTCAACAAAGTGAGAATTTTAGATGAATTATAAGAGGTTTATTCAGCAATCTATCAAATTGACAGGGAAGCTTCTAGAATTTTCACAGTGTTGTCTACAGTAGCATGTGGCGAAATATTCAAATGAAGTTCTTGACAAAATAATACTTTATAAATTTTAATGAGTCAGCAATGTTCATGGATTTGCATTCAATTTATCCGTTTTCTGTAATAATGTTTATCATGTATTTAATAGGAGAACGTAATATGACCGTAAAACCAGCTGCATAAGATATAGTATTTTTAAAATATTCAAGCAATTCTAAATGGCTTTCAACAAACATATAACTTCTATAATAACGAGGCATTTCTTTAAATATAAGAGGGGATAATGAATGACTATCGTTTTACAATTTAATTAAGGGCAATTAAAACAGTTTTTTTAAAAGATTAGTTGATTTTACAACTTATTTGCAGTAATGGGTGTGCATGGCAATATAAAATCAAAACCCGTTTCGAAAAAAACGCCACACAAGAAAATCTTAAATTGTTTTATTGAAATATCATTTAATATCATCGATTATTTCAAAAATTATTTGTTTAATTTCTTGTTGCAGTTGGGCATAAATTTAAATATAGAAAGACTTTGTCATGTTCTAAAATAAGAACCTTTATACCGTACATAGTTTGAGTGCTTTCAGTTAGTTTCAAAATATTATGACAAATTGAAAATTCCAAAAAAGGTTAAATATATATTCAAATATATATTTCAATGGCGTTCTACAATGTGAGAATTTTAGATGAATTATAAGAAGTTTATTCAGTAATCTATCAAATTGACAGGGCAGCTTCTAGAATTTTCACTGACTTGTCTACAGTAGCATGTGGCGAAATATTCAAATGAAGTTCTTGACAAAATAACACTTTGTAAATTTTAATGAGTCAGCAATGTTCATGGATTTGCATTCACTTTATCCGTTTTCTGAATAATGTTTATCATGAATTTAATAGGAGAACATAATATGACCGTAAAACAGGCTGCATAAGATGGTGTATTTTTAAATACTCAAGCAATTCTAAATAAATTTAAAAATATATATACGAGGGCGGTTCAATAAGTACCCGTGTTAGAAATGAAGACATCGTTTTTTTAATTTTTTTTTTATTTTTATTTTTCAACATAGTCCCCTTTTAGAAAGATACACTTCTCCCAACGTTCCGGCCATTTTTTTAACCCCTCCAAAAAATAGGATTTGCCGGACTCTGCAAAATACGCCTCTGTTTCGGCGATGACTTCCTCGTTTGAGCTAAATTTTTTTCTCGCGAGCCATTTCTTCATGTTAGGGAACAAGAAAAAGTCGCAGGGAGCCAGATCGGGTGAATAGGGGGGGGGGGGTGCGGCAGCAATTCATAACGCAATCCATGCAGTTTGGCGGCGACAACTGCAGATGAATGTGCTGGTGCGTTATCGTGATCGCGGCACCCATCGGGCCGAAAATTTTTTCATCCCCAACTTGTCATGTAAAATATGAATTGCCGTTCCGGTCGACACGCCTACGGCCTCTGCTACTTCGCGCACCTTCGTTCGTCGATCAGCGAGAATCATGTCGTGGACTTTTTCAATGATTTCCTCGGTAACCACATCTGGTCGCTCCTCATCGAAAACGGAAGTTCGCCCACGTTTAAATTCGTTGAACCAATATCTAACTGTGGTCATAGATGGCGACATGTCCCCATAAACAGCATCCAACTTTGCTTTTATCTCCTCGCATTTTTTCCCATCCAAAAACAAAAAGCGGATTACCGAACGATGTCCATCTTAGCGAAAATCACGAAACACGTCTTACTCGAATGGCTGCCAAATTCAAACTAACCTATCAATCAGTCTGAAATTTTTATAGATGTCGTTTTATAGATGGCAGCACACGATGATAACAGCAACTTCCCTGAGGAAAACGTCCTTTATCTTCAAACACGGGTACTTATTGAACCGCCCTCGTATAACTTCTATAATAATGAAGACGTTTCTTTAAATACAAGAAGGGATAATGAATGACTATTGTTCTGCAATTTAGTTAACACTCAACTGATTAATATTTTTGAAAAAGCTTTCAAATAATGCCTATTTTTTCATGTCTTTTATAATTTTTTTAATCCTTTATCTCCCGTTTTTCAAAATAGAAATTTTTGTGCAATTGAATCGGTTCTTCAGATAATCAAAATTTATTTTTCTTCAACTTTAAAATTATTAGCACACTTTAAAACTCTCTATGTGCATTTTCTTCTGATAGAGGCTTAAATACCCCCCCCCCCCCAAATTTCAATCTTTCATTTTTAATCTTTTAGAAAATTAATCATCACGCATTTTTCAAGTGAAATATCTAATTTTTCTCAAAATATTGATATCTCCCATTTCTGTGCATCTTTAAAGAAATATTTGATTAAAACAATTTCGTAGGTTTTACTGCCATTTTCCCAAGAGTCATATTTTTTAAACCGGACACACATTTAATAAACTTTTAATCTTAAATGAATAAATAAATATTTAATTGTTCCAGGTCATATCTATGATAAACTTAAACCGTTACTTAACACTCTTTTCTCGATTCCCTCAAGCAAAACAGTTCTCGACTCTCGAGAGACCATATTTTCACATATAAACACAAGAAAGGGAGAGAGTTACAGAGAGAGAAACAGAATTTTCAAATTTAACAGATGTTTAATCAATCATTTCAAAAAGATTTTTTTTTAAAATAATAAAACTTCGCATTTCATAAAAAAAAGAAAAAAATCTCTAAAAAGCCTTAAATTTGAGATATCAAAATGATGACAATGCAGCATTAACTATTTGGAAATTGTGCGTAAAACGTGGGAAATGAGGTGCGTTCGTACTATAATTAGTTTTATAAATATTCAGATTTTAGTGCAATTGCTGTTGCACTCTCATACAAAAATACAAGATTACAAAATCGGTTATGATTATCTATATGAAATTCACTATAATGGAAATAATAGAACTCCTTTTGAATAAAATGTAAAGCCAGTGGAACATGGAACATCAATGAATTAATTACGTTTGGTAGGATTTAATAACACAAAAGAAACTTTTAATAATGTCTTTTTAATTTGATTTTCATAAAATTTGAAAGATTTTTGCCACGATTATATACATTAAATTTCAAATCACTTAGTTGCTCTGTTACCTGTGTTCGGACAGACGGACTGAGAGATGAACGAACCAGACGACGTCTATGCGTATTTATATAATTACAAACACACCTAAAAATAAAGATGTGGATTAAAATCAAAACGTTAATGATATTCGCATTAAAGCCTTCCGTTTTGCAGCCCACGTGTTTATACAAATAATATTGCATGGATAATTTATGAAAACCTTCATTAACGTAAACAGCCAATTAATAATGCAAAAGGTGTAAAGTGTCGCATCATCTAAGCACATTATCCAGTTATAATAATGAATGCACACCTCATCTGCACAAAGCGCAGAATGCGTCTTGGCGAAATTCATTCTCAGAAAGGCAGATGATATTTCACACCGGTGGTATAATGGAAAATTCGACTGTCAGCAGCACGTGGAGAGTGTCTTTGAAGGATTTACGTCACAGAATGATGTACATAGAATAGAATTTATATGCCACTGAAATTCGAAAATAGAATATGTTTATTTAATAAAGGTACAAGAAGATGTAATGTATGCCGACAAAGTAAAGGAGACAGAGAGAGGACAGTGGTACTCCCTAAAGTTTGAAATTTAATTAACTCATTTCTCTTCATATCTGAGGATTTGAAAAAAGACAAAAATAAAATTCTGTTAGTTCAAAATGGCTCAAAGTAATGTAAAACACTTTAATAACACTGCTACATTATACCAATAACTTTGAACCAAGCAGAATTTTCCTTTAAATAAAATTCATATTAAAAAATATATTCATGGTATGGTATCGCTCACCCACACGAAAAATGACACTTCTCGCAAAAAATAATTTTGCAATGCGTTAAATCCGCTTTATGTCCATTTGTGACTCCATAAGAGGGGTGTATTGCATGAGAAGGTAAAATTACCTAACTCTCCAAATCTCATTCTATGTCTTCATTTTTAAGAGTTTTATGTTTTTATGTATATTTTTATTTCTACATGCAGAGCTATAATTTCGTTTTAGTGTAAAATTATGCAAATTTTCTTTTACCTCTGCTGTAAAATTTACTTTTGGCGAGATGTGTGACTTTTCTTGCGGGTGAGTGATATTTTTTAAAGCGAAAGATATTCTAAAATTATAGTGACAGTTAACGATTTTTAGAAGCAGATTAACTACAGAACGTTAATGATCTTCACATCAAAGCCTTCCGTTTTGCAGCCCATGTGTTTATTTACACAAATAATGTTGCATGGATAATTTATGAATACCTTCACTAACTTAAACAGCTAATTAATAATGCAAAAGGTGTAAAGTGTCGCATCATCTAAGCACATTATCCAGCTATAATAATGAATGCACACCTCATCTGCACAAAGCGCAGAATGTGCCCTGACGAAATTCACTCTCAGAAGCGCGGATGATATTTCACACCGGTGGTACAATGGAAAATTCGACTGTCAGCACCACGTGGAGAGTGTCTTTGAGGGATTTACGTCACAAAATGATGTACATAGAATGAGACTAAAATGCCACTGAGATTCGAAAATAGAATATATTTATTTGATAAAGTAACAAGGAGAATGAATGCCGACAAAGTGAAGGAGACAAGAGAGGGGACAATGTGCTACTTCGTAAAGTTAGAAATTTAATTAACTCATTTTCTACATGTTAGATGATTTGGAAATAATAATAATAGTAATAAAATAAAGTATGCTAGTTCAAAATGGCTTAAATTAAGGAAACACATTTTAATAAAGTACTACATTATAGCAATAACTTTGAACCAAGCAGAATTTTCCGTAAAAGGAAATTCATATTCAAACAAAAAAATTATACTTATGATATCACTCACCCGCAAGAAAAGGACACATCTTGCAAAAATTAATTTTGTGTTTTATTCTATTAATGGACCTGTCATATGTGCGTCTTTCACTTTCATAATTGTAGCTTTGTATTAAATTCCTTTGTTATGCTGTATGTCCATTTGTGATTTCAGAACAAAGGTGGATTGCATGAGAAAGTAAAATTATCCAAATTTTATCTTACGTCTTCATTTTTAAGTATTATGCTTTTATGTATATTTTTCATTTCTACATGCAGAGCTAAGTGCTATAATTTCGTGTTAAAGTAAAATTATACAAACAAAATTCTACTTCCAATTTTAGCAAAAGTCCTACTGTTTTGGAAATCCCATTGCAGTATGATAGTCCACAATAAAGGCTACCAGATAGAACATATTATAAAAAAATTATTTTAATTTCGGCATTTTATTTTTGCTGTCAAAATCGCTCCAACATCTGTAAATACTACCTGTAGTAAAAAAATTTTAAAATTAAAAACTATATTAATAAATTTTAAATATTTTAGAGCATAAATAAAGTCTGACAATGGGGGCAGTTTCTTCTTATCTTGTTATTTATTGTTATTTATTTAGTATAGCTTATTTGAAGACACGAAACGGCAGAAAGTATAGTTTTAGAGAAATAATATATTACTATTAATCGCACTTCACCTGAACAACGCTTATCTAAATTGAATAATGCTTTCAATAACAGAATAAATTGTATAAGTCACATTTACCAAGTGCGGAATAATTGTATAAAACATATCCAGAAAGACTCGTGAGGATATAACTCTTCAACTGACTTCAATTTGTCATAAATATTGTCAGATTGCAGAGCTGCAAATTTAGAAGTTCGTCGATTTTCGATGGAATTCCGGTCATAGCCGCAAAGAGCATTATTCACTTGAAAGTCATAAATTCTATTTATGAATGATTTATTCGTGCAATTTTCGACGAAGCAATAAATTAGAACATATAGTTTCAAAGTGGAAAAGGCTCAGAATATTACCTGCAACATATGGTGTTTGTTGAATTCTACGGACGTGTAAAAATCCAGGATCAAAACTTTATTTTATTTAATAAATAAGCCAATTTGTAAATATGCTACGCATGTGAAACTGAAGAAAATAAGCACATAAACAGAAAAACACGGTATAATTTTCGAATCAGAGCGTACATTCTTAGAATCTTGATTTAATGCAAATAAAGTACGATTCTGACAAGAAAAAAATTACGAAATTTAAATTAATAAATGTAACAATTTAAAGATATTCTACATATATGGAACTGAATAAAATAAGCACATAAACAGAAAAAACACGGCATAATTTTCGAATCAATGCCTACATTCTTAGAATTTTGATTCAATCACATAAAGTATGATTCTGACAAGGGAAAAATTACGAAATTTATTTAGCATAATATATTTAAAAATCAGAAATTTAGCTCATTAATTGCAATTTATCATAAAATTTTTATGTAAAATAAATTTAACAATTGTTTTCTTTTAATGTAACGTTATTAAAAGATCTATTTTTTTTTTTTTTTTTTGCAATGATCAACTACATTCTTATGGTATTATGATCTGTACAAAAAAAAAAAAAAAAAAAAAAAAAAAAAAAAAAAAAGCTCATGCATAATTAAGTAGTGTAAATTAGTTTTCATAATACTTCGCATTCCCCAAGTAGAAAAAACGAAACAGGCTTTATAGTTCAATGTCACTGGTGTGTTTAACAATGATTTAGTTTTAACAATGATACAACGGAAATGGTTTGTCTCTTTTGATAATATTAGCTTTGAGCACTGATGATATAGTTAATGTTTCTCTAAAAGAAGCTTTTATGATGAAAATGAATATTTACCTTCTATATTATATGAGAGATTAAGGTTTTCTAGTGAAGTGTAATATAAAAATTTTAGAGAAGCATATAAACTTTTTAGTATGACCTTTTGTATAGTTCAATTATTATAAAATTTCTTGAATCAAAATTGACGTATGGGAAAAATTAAATTTAAGATATTCGATAAGCTTCCGTTATTTATTCCCTATCTTCGTATAAAACAATTTAATTACATGCATAACAGCACCGATAAAATTATTCACGTAGCTAACGTAAACTTGCTAACAATTTAATTAGCTGATGTTTATAATAAGATTTTCTTCAACTAATGGTACTTTAATTACATTTTTATCCTTCATTATTTATGCAACACTTCTTATTAATGAAGGAAAACTTTTATGATATTAATGAGATAAGAGTGTTATGAGTACAAGCACGAACTTAATTTAAGTATAAAGGATTACTTAAAATTTAATTAAAGTGAAATAAAATAATTCTGAATAAAATAGTGATGACAAAATTAGCATTAAAAAGAGGGCTTTCGTCTTAAATAAACCTCTGAATATATATAGTAAAATTATTACTATGTTTTTTTAAATACAGCATGAACAAAAGTACAATGATTTAAAAACATTAAATATTAAAATAATTCTAACAAGAATAGTTTAGACGTTGTACATAATTTATGTCTATAATATCTCATAATAAAGCTATTGATACTCACAGTACCTTGTTAATGTGTTCTTATACATATTTTATAAAGGGTTTTCAATTCATTAAGCATTCTTTACAATAAATTCAAACTCATCAATTCGAATTTATAACGCTGAACACTACCTTTTAGACTCTTTAAGAAACTCGGAATCCTAAGAATTTTTTTTTTTTTTTTTTTTTTTTTTTTTTTATAATTTAAGATTTTACGGTAAAATTTTGGAATAATAATGAAAATCTCAATGAAGAAAAGGGATTCTACCAACAAAATTCGAAAAACTGAAGTTTTTTATTAAATTTAAGTAAATTTTAAAACATATCTTCTCGTACAATTTTGAACATTTTGAGCTAATTTTTTAAAACTAATTAGAGGTGTGCTGTATAATTTTAAGTATCGCATTTATCATAAAATAATTAATTTAATAGAAAAAAAATGTCAAATACAACAAGAGACGCGATTATAGAAAGTATCGGAGTGGGCACTCAGCAACAGAAGTCTAGTACCCAAGATCTGTGACGCCAACTTTTAAAAAATATTGGGTTGGCTCAAAAATATCGGGCGGTCTCAAAGATATTTTGGTAAAATGGTACAACTGGTTTTTTTTTCCTTAAAGGATGAACAACTGGTTAAAGATGCGACTTTTAAATCAAGCTATCATGTTTTTAATGTAGTTGCAATTTTTAAAAATCATATTCTCATGCGTTTTCCCTTATAAAGACAGTAATATTTATTGTAACATCATCATATCATGAACATGATTTCAAATTGAAACAGCAGAAAGTTAAACATTTACAATTCAGTCATTTTAGATTTACGGGTGTCAGTAGGAGAATTAAAACGCGCGGTTACTGGCAAAATAAATTTTGTCCAAAAGAGGAGAATGCATAATAAAATAATAATGAAATAAATAACGAAACAGAACAATAAAAATTAGACACGCTGGCATTCAAAATTATTGGGTGGGCTTAGGCTCCACGAGTCCATATAAGTTGGTGCCACTGTCCAAGATTGATTGAGTACGATGTCTTTGCAAAGTATAACGAGTTGGAGAAATCCAACGAAGGTTCGTTGATTCAAAATTGGTTCAAAATCGGTTGTTGGGCAACGTCTACATGACCAATGCATTCTCGCTCCCCAAAAGCCCATAATTAAATTCTTGGGACTTCTATGTAATGAGCGCGATTGAAAGGGATTCGAACAAGTCCAAGACATCCAAACTTCGCTTCTTTGTGAACTGCTGCTGAAACGGCTTTCACCGATATGAACCGTGCTATATTACCACGAGCCTGCAAACTTTTCAGAAAAAGACTTGGAAGTCATTGGAACAGATGGAAAATATATTCAGTAAATGTGATTTCTATGACCTTATCAACATTACAGTAAAAAAAAAAAAAAAAAAAAAAAAAAAAAAAAAAAAAAAAAAAAAAAAATTGAACACTTTTCTGTTTTTGCAATAACAAATTGTGTTTTAAAACAATCTTTGATTTATCCGGATTTTATTCCCGCACCCTGTATATTAAATTTGGTTCAATTCTATGCATATTTCATAAACTTTTCTATGATACAAAAAATACATACACAAATAAGGACGCGCGGACATAAGGAAACATGGACAAAGAGAAATTTTGTGTAAACATGTTTTGGGCGATCTCTGACTCCTAAATATGCAGATAATGAAAATAGAAAGAAAAAAAACTTTCGATTACAATGCTTTCTTCTTTTTTTTAAAAAGAACAGCAGTAATATACACCGTTTTATGAGTAAGACGCTGATACACTTTTAAGTGATAATACAGCATTGAAAAAGTAAATAGAGAATTAAAATATTTTAAAATATTTTAAAGAGTTATTGAAATATATGTTTTGCAGAGAAATTTCATTATTCTACTTAAACTACTTAAAAGTAAAAATTTTCCTCAAAATTCAGAACTTCTTATTCTTAAAAATGAATGTTCTGGTAAAGAATAAACTTTTCAGATCTGAAATATAAATCAAAATAATAAAAACTTTGCATGAAAAGAAAAAAAGAAATTTTTTAAAAATAAAAATATGTGCGATACAAACAAAATCAGAAAATATAAATTGCCAAGACGACAATGATTAATTCTGCTTCACTTGAAGTCATTGACGTGGAATATTAAAAGTAAATGTTTGTTTGCATAGCATTTCTTTATTTTCTCCTTTAATAATTAGCTGAGAAATCCTGTTTACAAATATTTTTCCAGACGAACTTAATTGCATGGTTCAACAATTTCCGAACATTAAAAATTATAACTGTACAGAGAAATGATTATTTCATAACATAATAAAAATGGACAATGAATTTGTTAACATATTTTCGTGCCCACGTTTCGATCGTTTAGGTACTTAAAATTTTTCGAAAATAATGTAATAAAAAATTAAATAAAAATTAAATAATAAAATAAATAAAAATTAAATAAATAAATAACTTATACTAAAGAAACATACATATAAACAAATTTAAAATCTTCAATCAAAAAATATTTTCTCATCAAAAAATCACGGTAATCAGAAGGCGATAAGCTACCAAATTTACAATACTTTTCCATGCATCTTTGGATAAAGATGGGCATTTATCTACTGGATGACCACTATTCAGCGATCAAGCAAAAAACCGCCAGATGGCACATAATGAGAATTACAGTGTTTTTAGATATGTGCTGATGTGGCACAGAGTACAGTGAAGGGTTAAAACAACAAGAAAAAACTAGTCATTGGGGGCCACCGTAATACTTACCCATCATGGATATGTATATGAAAATAAAACATGTGAAAACTATTTACACAATGCATTTCAATTCATAAACAACATTTAAATATTGTTAATATACATAGTAATGCTATATTAAAGAACTGCTGATGTACCAATTTCGACAATTTATATAAAACGCCTAACTACTCAAGTAGTACCGAACTGCGTAAAAGAAACATCCTTATAACTCCAAAAATAATAATTCTATTAACTAACAATTAACTGCATCGGATTAAGCGTCTCATTTCCAATTAAAATATATTTCTGAATTGAAATTTGAATGAAATACAGGGTCATGAAAAATCGAAGAATGTGGAAAACAAGATTACAAATATCTCGGCAACTAATAATCCGATCGACTTCGTTTTATATGCAAAATGTGTGTTATTTTATTGACTTTTACGTCCATTCCTTAGAACAAAAAAATTCGAAAATTTTTATATACCTTTCATCAGAACGAATTTTTCGAAAGTCCGAAAAAAATAGTTCCGGATAATCGAGGTTACTGATATTAAATAGGCTTCGTCCCATTCTTACATGCTAAGTACATACAAAAGTTTAAGTCTCTATCTCAATTTGTTCGGGAGATAGAGCGTTTACAGACAGACAGGCAGACAAACAGACATACAGACAGACAGACAAACAGACGGACGGCAAATTTTTTTTTCTAAAAATATGTTTTTCGGAATCTCCACTATCTAAAACGTGTAAATCCGTCAAAATTTTTTTTTCGATTTTCAAAACGATTGCAAGACTTACCCTATACTACGTATGATGGGTAAGTAAAATCATATATTTTGGTTACTTATTTTTTTTAACTTGGAAAAACTTCATTTTTTTAAAATTATTATTACTATGCTGTGGTAAAATTAAACGTTAAACAAAACTTGTTGTGTATATTTTGGTTTCAATTTAGAAGTAAATGTGTTATGATTCTATTTTGTTCAAGAAAAATGTTTCTTTTATGCATAATTTAAAGCTTTGTCATGCCCGCAGCACTTAATACATTTATTAACGGATTAGTTGGATAAATATTTTAATTTTAAATTTATATATTAGTTTTGCATATACAACATTTAATTTTCTGGATTATATAATTAACAATCTGTACTTTAGGCTGCAATGGAAAAGGCGATCTTAATTGCACATTGTTTGTGTTTTGGTACTTTAAAATTATTTATTTAAAAACTCAAAGGTCCTGTGCCCCCTTACTTTTCAAAACTGTTGATCTTGCTAGCAATGAAAAAATTTTCGTTCACCAATTTTTTATGAATCTGGTAAAGTAACCCGATATCTATCTTAACCAATAAGACCGCTTCGTAATATGTTTTATTCATTGCTGGGAATTTTATGTTATTTTATTACCGCTTTTTTCGCATAGAAATCTTCGTGTTATTTAATCACATGCAACTATCTTAAGTTAACTTTGTCTATAAATAAGGTTGTATGACTGGATTGTCTGTTGCAATGAAAAATTTCCGAAATAGCTATTTTCTTACCATAAGATTTTTTTCAGTAGAGATTTGGCTTTGATAATAGCCTTAATCAAAGAATGATCATATTAAACCAAAAACAATTTTATATACTCTACCAACTCTTTATATGCTTAATCAAATGTTAACCATATATATGAATTTTTAGGTAATTATGTGTGATATATTAGCTAAAAGGGAATCCGAAAAAGGAGAAAAAATACACTTCAACGAAGAACTATTTCGATTTTTATTCTTTACAAGTTCATTCATTTTTAAGGGGAAAAAATTCTGATTTTTGCAGAAAATTTTCACTTTTCAGTAGTTCAAAAATTCTATAACTCTTTAAAACCTTATAAATTTTCTAATTCTTAATTTACTTTTTCAATGTTGCAATATCGGTTTATAAATTTTAGCAATACTAGCTGCAGAAGCTTACTGAAAAGAAAAAAAATAGAACCATAATTTTTATGGGCTCTTTTCCCGAAATAGGTACTACCAGACCACAAAGTCTTTTCTTAGTTTTTTAAGGAAAAATTTATCATCAGATGTGACATGATAGACACTGTCAAAAACGTCGGGGTGTTCTCACCTTACTATAAATCATCCTCTTTCAAAATGATGGCTTTTAAGATCTCCCAACCCTCAATCTGTAGAGGAACCATATGGTTTTGGCTCAGAAAATCCTGTCATGGAAGGAAAGAAATGGAGGGATTTTATACCTGATGTTGAAAAGTTTATTTTTTCCCTCTTCCGTTTCTTATTACATCATTACTGCCAACATGTTACACATAAATAGTAAAGTGAAGGAGATGTAAAAGTGATTATACTATGAAAAGTAAATAGTACAAGAAACAGTTTTCTGCTGTACATGGTCTTATGTACAGTTTGAAATTCAATGTCATTAAAAATTCTAACTCGTGATATTAATGCTGATAAAAATATGAAAAAAATAATTAATACGCTGTCATTATATTATGTACTTGTTAAACTGAGTCTGTGTGAGGAGGTCGTATTCAAAAATCTTTGTCTGAAAAGAAAATAGAAAATTAAAAACTATTTTCAATAGGTAAAAAGAATTCTGATTGATTTAAGTAAATTTTATAATTAATAATTCTTTTAAACGATATGTGTGGCCTTTCTTGGGATATTCAGTCAGTTACTGTATTAATACAGTTAGAAATTTACTTAGAGATTAAAAATTAACAAATCTCGAAGAGGATGTAAGCTAGTTTTCAGTTGAATAAACTTTTCTTAACCAATAGACATCACACGAAAGAGCAACAAATGGTCATGGCATCAAATGCACACTTTTCTTCAGAAATCATTCCCAAACGCTTTTAGAGGTGTAGATAGAAGCACTGTTCTGTGTTCTAACATCGAGAAAGATTCACCGATTGCCTCAACAAAAAACAACAAGTTATCGTTAAGTAGATCTTGGTTGCTTAATGAAATAAATTGGACAGAGGGAAACGCAACGTTGACTTTAACCAACAAATCCAGTGGCACTTTCCATTCTGCTGCTGCTTGAAAATATTTCAGGTACCTTGAGCAAATTGTGACAATAATGAGACCGTGTCGGGACATCGAAACTGATATTTCTTTTTATTACGAAACCTTATTCCTTCATTTTAATTCAAAATTCCAGGAAATAAATTGTATGCTCATATTTGTAGATCATTTTTAATCGTTCGTGGTTAAGAGTTTTCTTTCCCTGTAAATCTTCTAGAACTCCTGGATACTTTGGACAAAGTACTTTTTAACAACTCTTATTGTAGAACTTTGCAAGTTCACTTATATTTGCTTTTCCATTATTCATTCTCTTTATGGAAAGTGTTTGTGGACATCCTGGAGATTTTTTTTATCTATAATATTTTTATGATAAAAGAAATACATTATTACACTTGCCAATCATTTCAATATTTTTGCGATCGCTCTTGCTGAAGTTCTTGATCATTGAAGACCAAATTGTTGTCTTCCTCAAACTCGTTTAAAGCTTTTTTTTCTACTCATGATGCTAGAAATGATTATGTGGTCAAGTTGGCAATTTCCAACCCAGCGAAGTGTCTAATTTGTATAATTTGGTATCATCTTTTTGGAGTGGTATTCGATATTTCTGTACAATTTAGCTGTCCATTTAATCATCGTTTTGGCCAGTGTTTATATCGCTTTGCAACGCCACTTTTTCAGATAGTTTTTCCAATGACTTCAAAATTTCATTTACATTTATCGTTAAGCATCATGTAAAGTTATTGAACTTGTTCCCAGAACGGTTTTTTCCCGATAACTATTTATAGAATTTTAAAATGGTGCCATAAAATTATTGGATGCTCATTTCATTTTGAAACATAGTGTATTTCTGTTAAATTTATTCACAATAATGCCGAAATAAAAAAAAAATATCAAATGAAAGTCGCAGAAAAAAATTAACATTTTTGAACATCAAGTATGAAATCTCTTCATTTCTTTTCTTTCTTGGCAGATATTTTTGAGAGGAAATCGTATGGCTTTTATGGTTCTAAATTGAGAGCTGGATCTTAAGAGCCATCATTCTGAAAGCGAATGATTTATAGTCAGTGATCATAATCCAATGCTTTTGACAGTGTCTATCATGCCGTATCTGATGATCGACATTTCCTTTAAAAAACCAAGGAAAGATTTTGTGATCTGGAAACATCTGCTTCAAGAAATAGTCCGGAAAAATTTATTCTTATAATATATATCTGAAATGTTAATGAGATAGAATAGCTGTAGTTTACACCCTCTTCGAGATTTGCTAATTTTTAATCGCTAAGCCAATTACTGATTGATTAATACAGTAACTGACTGAATATCCCAAAGGCATTAGTTTAAAAGAATTATTAATTATAAAATTTATTTTAATAAATTAGAATTCTTTCTACCTATTGAAAATAGTTTTTAATATGTAATAAATTCTGAATTAAACGATGCTATAATGTTCCGCTGGGAGGAAATCGACGAAAAGATGTTAAGAGTCTTGTTCTGTTCTATGCCTGGTCGTAATTTTTCATTGATTAAAATAAATCTGGTGCATACACTGGCTACTAAGCTGTATTTATTGTTAGTGTTCATATCATTATGCAACACGTTAAAAGAGAGAAACACAGTTTCCTTTAACTAAAAATTATTTCTTAAAAATATATTTTATTATAAAACACAAATATTTGTACTATTTTTAATAATACCAAGTATTAAGTTTCATTTGAATGCTTATAAAAGTAGTTGTTCGCATTACTTTTACCATAACCAACTAGATATATATCGGCCTGCGCATTTCGCTAAAAACCGCCAAAAAAGTAAAGCTGGATTCAGCTTCAAACCCTGAACCATTTCATTAAACCACGTGGTGCAAACCCTGCCCAAATTAGCAATGAATAAGCTGATTTATGTTCTATGCACGTGGTCATTGTTTTGGTTCAGGGTTTGCACGATTGGTCAGAATAACTTGGGCAGGGTATCAGAGTCATCTGGCAGGATTCTTCATACATTAATCTCAAATAGATGGGCCATATACATCTAGTTGGCTATGTTTTTAAACACGGTGTTGTAAAAGCATATTCACAGTATCCGCAAAGAAACTCTTCGGGAGGGTTGAATTCTGATAGGGATTGGCCGAGTTGTATCACGTGACTTGGCGGGAAATGACTTGGCTACCGTCTGTCAAAACGATGTAAATCGGATAAAGGCAGGAATGCTAAGGCTTCCATAGGGCTAATGTAATGTGTTGAATTTTGAAATAAAATTGTTGTTTTTATTATTTTATCACACGATGTCGATGGAGAAGTGTTTGTTACCAGATGATTATGTGTATAAAATTATTAATTTTGAACCCAAAGAAGGGAATAATTATACGCTGTCCTGCAAAATTAAAGATATCAGAACAGAAGATGATGCTAAAGTGAGTCTGTTTTCAAGCTGATTTATTAACCGGTGTAATTAAATATATATCATTTTTCATCAATTACAACTTGTGTTCGTCATCCGTCTTGAATTTTCTATAACCAAATTAAAAACTTAATTTTTTATTTTAAAAGGATTTTTTTATGGCAGCAAAATTTTATAAAATAACGATCAAGCTAAAAGAGAACTTCCATAAATGAAGATAAACGAAAAAAAAAGTACACTCACTAACGTAAAGTCTGTTGTTTTGGCAAAATAAAATAGTGATTGATATTGGCACAGCACATTTGACATATCGCCATTTCCCGCCAAGTCATGTGATACAACTCGGCCAATCCCCATCAGAGTTCAACCCTCCCGAAGAGTTTCTTTGCGGATATTGTGAATATGCGTTGTAAAACATATGTAATATAAAATGGCTAAGAAAATTACAAAGGACATATCAGACAAGTTTTATTTGCATTTTGAAAATTCATTGCCATTTAAATTTTAAGAAAATGATATTGGTAAAACAAATTTTTGAGAATTTTTACATGTAGTTTCAATACGCTACCATTAGATTAGGCTTCTATAGTTGAAAGCCAGAAAATTACATTTCCAAAGAAAATTAAAAATCAACGAAACATACGTATATATAATTTCAGAAGGAAAGAATTTCGACAGATTAAGTAAATTTTACTACGAATAACAATTTAATCCGCCAAAATAAAATGATAGGTACATTTCATGTAATATTAACTGAAAATAGTTTAATTTATTAATCAATTAGTTGTTTAAACAATTAAAAAATACTTGAAACAGGACATGCTTGAAAATAATTATTTCGAAATACCGATCACTGTTTTGCTTCCATTATTTCTGTACTATGACCTTTCTGATACATTCCTATTACAAATGTTGTAGAAAGGTACTACGAAGATTGTTATTACTTTATTTTTCATACTTAATGGTGGCAAAGCTTAATTCCAAAATAGCGCTAGCTACAAGCGTTATCGATCAAGGAGAGGAAAGAGTTAAAGAAAAAAAATAAAGAAGAATTACCTCCATTGCAATATTAGCTATTTAATATCTCTTTTCTGACGCAATATTATAAAATAAATTAGAACTTAATATTTTTCACTACGTTCTATTGGAATATAAGAACCTCTTTTTTGCCAAAATAGTTATATAAAAAGGGTTTCCATTAATTAAGAACGATATTATTGTTTTTTTAATTTTTAAATGAAAATCTATAGTCGTCCTGTGATGGGAATTATTCGATTTTCCTTTTTCAGTACTACGGCAGATGAAAGTACTCTTTTAAAGCTACATTTTCCCAAATTATCTCAAATTTTTCAAAAATGTGCCTTACCTGGTTATTACCGGAAGCCACAGATATATATTCAAATCTATCTATCTTCATTTAGTGTTTTATTATTTTCATTATTTAAAATAATTTAAAACAATTAACTTTTGTCTCAATTTATTATTTAATGTATATAAAACGTATAAAAAGTCCTCAATTATTTTGGAAAAAGAACTATCGGAAACATTAGATTATATTGCATTTGAAAAAAAAAATCTCTTTAGGAATTTTACTGTCGGGAGCTGACCTTAAGTAAGAAAATCCTAAAAATGTCTGCACAGTTTTGGCCCAGAATCATTAACTTCTGCTCTTAGTTATTCAAGGTATTCAATAAACGATTTAACACATGTGGCTAATTTAGTAATGTACATATTTTAAAAAAATGCGGCTAAACATTGTCTGCAGTTATTCTGATAATTACTAAATTTCCAACCATTTCGTTTAAAAAAAATTAAAAATCTGAAAAAGAAAAAAAATCTGTCTTTTTAAAGTAACTTATAAATTATTTTATTCTTATAATCACATTATAACAGAAAACTAAACTACATTTAGCACTCGTAA
The DNA here is from genome assembly GCA_964019185.1 of Maratus speculifer. Classification (NCBI taxonomy): domain Eukaryota; kingdom Metazoa; phylum Arthropoda; class Arachnida; order Araneae; family Salticidae; genus Maratus; species Maratus speculifer. The sequence goes on from OZ025291.1 coordinate 343,677,891, forward strand.
AACATTATATTAATGCTAATAAAGCAGTTTTAAATTATCTATAATACGTGATACTGTAACATTAAACTGATTCAAAACCTTAACTACCTGCAGTTGTTGCAATAAATAAGCAGCTTAGTATAAAACTTTAATACTTTACAATGACTTGTCGGAAAAAGAGAAAAATATCACACTTCTCTAAAAATTTCGGATTTGAAAGTAAATATTTATCTACCTCTTCAAAGTTTTTTGATTTCTGAGAAAGTAAATAAAATTGATTTACCGGTTTTTTAATATATTAGCTTTCACGACAAATTTCAAATCCCTTTATAGATCATAAATTGAACTAACTGGCTGTTTTTTTTCAATTGCGTCAGTTTCTTTGTATGCTTAATTTATTATCATTATTTTACTAGTTAAGAAATACTACTAGTTACTAGTTAAGAAATACGTTACTAGTTAAGAGTTACTAGTTAAGACATACTATATAAGCAAATTACAGTTGCATTTTCTTTAAAAAATGGTTTAATAGGAATGGATATTTTTGATGACTTTGTTTTAAAATATGCATAATATTACCTCCTTACATTTCGGATAGATCAACAGATATATACAATAGATCAACCAGCGGTTGCACAAACCGTCATCTCATCGAGTTGACGGTCCAAAATCTAGGGTTAGTTAAAGCTCTTTCAGCAGATTAAAATGCGCGATTTTATTATAAAGCCATAGTTGTTGTCTGGATAAAATTGCATTTTGAAATACCACGTAATGAAAGAGCAGAATATGTTGGCAAAACAGCTATTGCAAATGATCTTTTAAAGAAGGTTCTGGGTTTCCTGTACCGATTTCTATATTAAAAGGGCATTAAAAAAAACTACATGATGAGTGGTAGATTTCTTTGCAAAATTCGGATAAGGGAGGAGATATTTATGCCATATGAAACAGATTTGATGATTTGTTTTTGTATATATCTCAGGTAATAGATTATTTTCTTTCATCAAGCAAAGCATTTCCACAGTATCTGTTTAAAATAGGAACTTGTCTAGATAACAGATTCAACTGCGGTAGTGAAAGAAATATACAGTATTTTTTTTAAGATATCAAATAGAGGCTTTATGAAAAGAATATTTAAAGGTAGAAAACCAGCGTTTAGAAATGCACAAACAATGCATGAAACAGAGGCAAAAAAAAGTTTTGAATCTACTAACGAGATTCATAATTAGGGAAGGACGCATCCTGCTAGAAAAAGCAAGGCGATCAGGAATGCTCGCCTTGTTTTCTCTAGCATACTTTGTCTTGCATTGATGATGAATTTCTTGGTAGATTAGAAATGGTTATTTGCCGTTTATTCATGTATTATTTGTGCATTTCTAAGTGCTGGTCTTCTATGTTTATGCAGCATTATTTGTTTGAACAGTGTTGGTAATGCTTTATACATTTAAACTCAACAACAATCTTACACCGAGATAGAAAGCTCGATGTACAACGCATTTAATAAGAAATACTAATTTATTAAGTATAACTTTTAACAATTTTACATGACTATTTGCTTCCTAACATATTATAAAAATTCACCAGTGGTTTACTATATGGACATTTTGCTGATTTTTCTGACACTACATTAAAATTAAGCTCAACATTGTGCATTATACGGTAACTGTACTTTGTCTGACATATCGTTTAACTGTGACTTTTTCTTGATGGATGAACTTTCTAGTGTTATTTTTTCAGATTCGTTTTTCCTTTAATAAACTTCCATGAGCATTATTTCGAACACTGAACCCATCAAACATTATTGAAAAATGAACTTTAATGACATCAACTTGCATTAACTTGAACAAAGAAGTATAGTTTTGACTTTTGCTGTACCTCCCTACTTTAATATACTTTATATTTTTTTATATTATGATGAAAATAACGAAAATTCTTTTGTATTGTTATTATAATTTACTGATATAAGTACATCAAATTACATGATGTTTTTTTCAATTTGTCTACTGCATCGGTGATAGTAATAGGAATATTACTCCGAAGTGTGGTATCCTACATCATTTTTGGTTGATGTTCCGGTTTGAATGATCTAGCACATTGTAATGCAACTTTGCAAGTCATATTTGATGGAAAGCATCTGCAAACTAAATTTTCGTGATTGATTGGTGATTTACCATTATGTTTTCCTGCACCCAGTTCTTCATGCTTTCATATCCTTGGGTGCAGGAAAACATAATGACAAACCTATCAATCAAGCACTATAAGTGAGTGTGCAGATAGTTTCCACCAAGATACACTGAGAAAAGAAATATACCGCCTTCACCTAGAATGAATAGTTAGTCACTTTCTAAATACCAGAACTAGAATTATAGATAATCGAATTGTGCGAATAGTTTAATCAACTAAGCTGAATAGACGAAACGACCTACCATTTCTAGTTTCGTGTTTTCTAGGTGACGAAATGATATTGAATCGTTTCAGTAACGAGAAATTATCGCTTGATTTCGGGAATGGTTTCGTAAACAAGAATTACAGTTACCATATCAAACCTCTTGTATTCGCCTCTATTTGCAGAGATTTTGAAATGATTTTGACCACGAGAATATAGTAATACACTCTTGAATTCCAGTAGGAGACTATAGAACTCTCAAACATACTGAACTAGAATTTATAAGGATGACATGGAACTATTTTTTCTAGAGCCACAATTTAGATTCTAGATGTCAGAACTACATTTTTTTTCTCAGTGTATGACTTAGTAGACCAGTTGCATTCCATTATGTTAATCGAGCTGTAACTAATTCTAGATTTTGAGCCATCAGTCGGATAAGGTGATGGTTTGGGTAGCCGCCTCCTTGTCTATAATATAACATTCATTGTGTGGCTTTTATAAAGTTTCAAAAATAAAGGTTTTATTTTTTTATGTTTTTAAATAAAATAACAATTCTATTGGTTGGCTTAACGGCAGAATGCTTTGTTTTTGCTTAAAAATGCTACATACATGGATGTTTTCATCTTAACATTCCTCTGAGTTACTATGAGTATTTAAACTCTAATTTGGATTCATATACAGTGCGTCTAAAATATTCGCCACCTAATTACTTAACAATTAAAAAAAGACAAACTATTAAAGAATTATTTTAAAAACAATTAAAATTGTAATTAACCCATTTTCGGCCAAAGGTTCGTATACGAAACATTTCGATAAATATTTTTTTTTAACACTCTGACACATTTTTTTCAAGAATTTTATTTTTCTTCTATTTTTTAAGGCTTTTGAAGACATCCATAAAATATGAGTAATTCAATTGGAGTAAACACTTTCTCTTAAAAAATTTTCAAAATATGCTGGAGTTTTAATATGAAACGCCTTTGACAAATTCGACTTTTTAAAAATATATTATTATTCCAATTGAAATGAATTATATGTTTTTAAAATAGATTAAAGTTGCAAATTCTGTATATGAAATAAGAATAAAACAAAATTCATAAAAATATTATTCATATTCATATTATTCATTAGAAGAAATAATATTTTATATTATTATATAAAATATTATTTCTTATATAAAATATTATTTTTCATGCACGAATCTTTTTTTGTGTCTTAATGTATGTAATTTAAGCATATTTCAATAAAAATAATGCTACATTTTATAAAATTTCTGTGCTTGGCCTAAAATGGGTTAAATAATACATTTATGAGAAAATTAATAATGCGAATTAATAATATCTGATTTTTGCAAAACTTGAGACAGGTTCTAGATAAACTAATTAAAACATATACAAATTAACATGAAAAATGAGATTACTGTGCACTAATCATCATCATATTTATAAAAAAAAAAACCCTCAAAACTTTTTATCACTATAATATTTATGTAATTCTTTTTCAGTGATGCATGTTTTCGGGACAAAAGAATAATCCGAAATTCCGAATCCTGAGATTTTATTACTTGTTACCACGCAAAGATTACTTTATTTGCTTTTTCCTGAATGTTAAAATGATATACAGCCCAATATATTTTAGTGTAGCATTTACTGAAACAAATCGTCGGAACGTGTATAGAATGCTGGCATTTAATGATGAGTTAATATAGTATTTTTCTCAGAGAATAAATCAGTACGTATTTCTTGTTACAAAATTAAATTAAATATATTAAAATTCTTTTTAGACAGATTGATTTGGATGACTGGAATTTTACAATATAAAAAAAAATTTCTCAAGATTTACCTCAAAACACATGAGCTAATATAATTCAATTCACAGTAAAATCACAATGAAATTATTAAACAGAAACCTTAATCATATAAAAATACTTACCAAATACTAAACAAATATTTTCAAGATAAATATCCTTAAAAGAGTCTACATACGCTAGAATAAAAGCTCAAATAGGATCTAAATTACATAAGTTGCCTGAAAAAGCTGGTATAAAACTATTTAAATAAGCAGAGGTATTACAAATTAGTATTACAGACCTATAAAAAATTATAAAGACATTAAAACACATTAGATAATAATCTATGAGCATCTTCTATATTACCCCTAAGTATAGCAATTTCTAACTAATTAAGAATCATTGATTTCTTATCTCTTTTTTTAAATTAAATCTATCCACAATTTCCTAAAATATAAACTTGTTCCCGGAAATTTGATTTCACGAATTCTTAAGCAACTGTTTCACTTCGGAGTTAACTTCCGTTGAAAAGATCTCTTGACAAAGAGGAAAAATAAATTGAAAGAGTAAGACCAAAAAGATCAAATAGCGGAGCAAAATCTGTCCTTAGCCCTCTTTTTATTTGTGGTTTCGCAGGATGAAAAAGGGGAGTTATGGTCTAAAATTCTCCCACTAACATTGTATATAATTCTCTTTCTGGCGCCATATGTTTGGATTACAAATTGAGGGTTAAAGCTTTCATTCTGACACTTCTTGTCACATGATTTAGCGTTATGGATCCCTCAAAGAAAAAAGTGCAACTGAGATCGAGGGAATAAGGATATTACATAAATAAAAGAAATGTATATTCTGCGCAAAATGTCTTTTGTAACACATGGATAACATTTCGTTTTGGAGAGGGAAATGTTATAATAAAATGTAGGGATAAAGGTTTTTTTCAAGTTTTTAACCCTTTCAGAGGCAGGCAAGTGTGTTTCTGTAATATCGAATAGCACCATAATTGTTTAAAAAATTTATTTTAAAATAAAATAAAAAGCAATTGTTTTACCGAAGTTGGAAAAAGCAAATTTTAATTAGACGTTTCTGGAGTAAATCATGATTCAAATTAAGTGGACATAAAATGGCATGTTTCCAAATGAATATAAGGGGTTTAACGTTTGATAGAATTTTTTACATAAAACTTAAAATTAATAGGTAAAATGAAAGAGCAACTCAAACAGCTTTACCTACAAGCTTACAAATGTTTAATGTGAGCACCTTTCATAACACATCACGCATCAAGTCGAGAGCTCAGTTCTTTCCAAAAGTTGATTAGTAAAGTAGTTCTCTTTAGATGCTCATCTGATTTGACGACATGTGATTTCCAACTGTAGGGGTTCATAAAGGATCGTGTGTGTATACCTCCCCTACCGTCTGACCATTGCAGCTGTTACAACAATGACCCCACAAACACTAATTAACATTTTCGAAGAACTGAGCTATCGACTTGATGCGTCTCGCGCGACCAAAGGTACTCACATTGAAAATTTGTAAGCTTGTAGGTAAAATGTTTTGAAATGCTCTTTCATTTTATGTATTAATTATAATTTTAAGTTTTATATAATAAATACTGCTAAGCGTTAAATCCCCGATATATAATTAGAAATACCTCATATATCCCATCGCCCCTCAAGGAATTAATGTTTTAGAACATGTTCATAAAAAACTGCATACCATATATTACAGCGTTTTGTTGTTTGTTTTTGCAGTTTGAAAGAGCTTTTTTCATGGTGGCTTCATATAAATTTTACTAACCCTCTAATGTCCATGGTAGCATATATGCTACCAACAATGCTTTGAATTTAGTTGATTTTTCAATTCGGATATTTCAAATTCACACCAGAGATTTTAAATAGCAATATTTACTTTATTTACTAAAAAACATATGTATTTAAATAAACAAAAATTAAGATTAATAATTTCTGGTGTGGATTCATATTTTCTGACTTTCAGAATTTCTAAAAAGTATTGTGCCTTGATAATTAGAGGGTTAAAATTAAAAAATGATAGGTTAAACTTTTCATTTATCATGATCGATAAAATGAGTACTAAGTGTACTTCGAAAATAAATTCTAAAGACTACTATAAGTAAATACTTTACCAGAACTATAACATAAAGTTGACATAAAGTTGACTTGACATAAAGTTGCTTAATTATTTTCTTGAATATGATTATTTACTTAACCCCTTGAACGGCGGTGATGCCACCATGGCATTACATAATTTTAATCCTTAATTACCATTATAGCACCCGAATTTTTTTCTTCACAAAAATACACTTTTACTTGTTTACAAATAAATTTTCTTAGAAATACTGATGTCAATCATTATTTTAACATTTTATGAATACAAATACCTCGCTCCTGAATGGGTTAAGACCTCAGGCCCCGTGGTTAAGAAAATGAAGTTGAACATCACAAATTATGACCCTATATGGATACTGTAAAAAAAAATCTGTGAAGGTACTAAACATTTTCTAGGAAACTGGGATTCCAAGAACTTTTCACGTAACGATAACAGGAAAAATCCATGTAACCGATTCTAAAACTTGAGTTTTTGTTGTTAACGTTACAGGAAAAGTTCTTGGAATCCCAGTTTCCTAGATAAAGTATAGTACCTTTACAGATTTTTTTTACAGTGTAGTACCACGGAATTTAGTTTTACTCTAGAAAAGACATGATTACCTGTCTGTTTGTTTTTGTTGGCCAGTATGAAGCCCCGAAACAAAAACTATTAAAATATAAAAAGACTTTTTAAATGATTATAACTCTGAATAAAAACTTTTTTAGTACATGAAACTCAATGTAAGTTTAGTAATGCAGAGTCAGTGACAATTTACTCCAGCTGCGATTGTATGCAGAAGTATACCTTTCTCTAACTTGTTTCATTTAATCATGTTGTTTTTCTATCATGCTGGGTCGATTAGTTGCTTCTGGCTCGCATGAAATTAAAAGTAATTTCTTCATATATTAATCAAGTTCATATAAAAGAATACTCAAGATTTATGAAATGTTGTACATAAAATATTTCATCATATCCTCGTGAAATAATGTAAATCTACACACATTTAAAATATTTTTTTCTCTTTATACTACAGCTGAACATAGCGCTGATGGAACAATAAAATTCGTGATCGTACTCAAGAACTTTTGAGGTGGATCTAAAGTTCTTGAGTAGTTCTTGAGTAGTTCTAAAGTTGTATTGCTTACCAGTTCTAAAAAGAAACTGGTAAGCAATTATCTTACTTTTATTTACGAAGAAAATGATTGAATTATTTTGGAATACAAAAAAAGTTTTTCTAGAATTTTGAATTTGTTTTACTATAATTTTTCCCCAACAGTTCTGACCTTCGTAAAAATAGTAAATCACCACGAAATTTGGATATATTGTTGAAGCAGTACTACTTTTAAAATTTAAAATAGTTATCTTACACTAAACAATTTTTCTTTTAACATAAAATAATTTCAATATATTTAATCATCTACCGTCATCGTACAATGGCTGAAGAGAATGCAAAATTACAATATAAGCAGCAGTTTTCACGTAGACTATAATAGATTTTATTTATAAAATCACAATCCTATCTAATGTACCATATTTATTAACCCTTTGCACTCAAGAGGTAATTCTCACAGACCACTAGTGTCCCGTGTAAATGGGTACTCTAAATGCTCTGGATACCAGTATTTTAAACTATTTTTTTTTCGCCCTTTTTAATGGCTGAATAATCTGTAATAAAAGGAGGCGAAATAAACTGTATGATATTAGTGATGTCCAAAGCATTTGGCGTCTCGATTTACGAAGGAAACCTGACAACACTAGTGGTGAGTAAGGGATAAAGAGTAAGAAACACTCGAATGCAAAGGATTTTGCATTTGGATGGCAGATCGATGGCCGCCTAGCTTTGTTTTTTTCGTGCATGTGTGTTTTTCAAGCTTTTTCTCGATATTGTGTAAATCTATTTTCTTAAATATTGAAATATTGCTTATTTCTTCTATAAATGTATTAAGAAATACATTATCCATTCTTGTCCCAACTATACAATAAGAAAATTATTGTTTGTATGAATAAATGGATTTCGGGAGGAGAATCTCACAGATCCATAGCATCTTTCCATGTGACTCTAAGAATAATGATTTTTGGAGATTAAATATGAGCAGAAATGTGTTGCTTGATTATGGCTGTTATTTACAAATATCATATAAACGAAATAACAGTTAGCAAAGTGGTATGCTTATTGTAAAAGAAATTCATTGCAATAACCAGAAATGTAAAACATTAAACTAGGCATGAGAACACTCCGACATAAATGACCTATAACTACCACTAAATTTTAGTAGTATTTCTCACCGTATTTAAAGTTAAAATTTCTGAGATTCAATAAAGCAAAGAATATTACTAAAATTTAGTGGTAGCAATAAGTCATAGCGCTCTCATTCTTAAAAACACACACTAGCGGGCAGTTGCGCAGACCATCACTTCAGTGACTTGATATTTGAAATTTCAATATTTGTAAAAACACGATTAATACATTGAAATTCAACTGGTCTACCAAAATCATATCTTGGTGGGAAACAACTGCGCAAACCAGATTTTAGTGGTTGACAGGTAAGCTTTATCATTGGGCTTTACTAATGACTCCCAATCCTCCATGTTTTCATATTTTTTAGATGATGAAATATTTACAAATATTAAATTCTGTCGCACAGTTTTTTAATTTGACATAATCGAGTTAAAATTGAATTATAAAGAGGCACATCAGAAATATATTATTAAAAGAACACTTCTATTTATAAGAGAAATAGTTCTCAACTAATGCCACATCTCCAATAACTGAAGTGTTGTTTCCATTCTACAATCATGTAATGAGAGAATGCATGCTTCACTAATAATGACACTTCCATGATTGATATTCATAACTGATATCACGAGTTCATGAAAGCACGTTGTTTAATTAAACTACATTTAATTAAAATTCAGTACTTCACAACACAAATTATTAAGAAAGATAGCCCACAATGCTAACAACCCTTGTGATCAATTTCAGCTATAATGATGATCTGGTTTTAATATCGGATATTGTTTGAATGACAAATTAGGAAGAACTCACTCTGATAAGAATTTTCGAAACATAGAACATATTAGTTGTTTATTACAATAAATATGAATTACCTCACGGCAAACTCGACCAACTTATTTCTTCTTGAAGTAAGCGGTTTTCTTTATTCAGAAGGAAATTACTATTTTCGGAGAGTAGTTTTCGTCTTATTTCATCTGTCATTAAATAAAGCGAATATTTCTAATAGAAAATACTGATAGATTACTGAACAAATGGATAAGTGTGATCCCTGATAGCACAGAGAGTTTCGTTTAATATTTTTCTCAAAACAAATTATCTTTCAATTAATAAATCCAAATTATTAATACATAATTATTAAATTCTTACATTAATGGTAGCACCAATATATTTAATTTTTAAATATTTATAAAAGGAAGCTTAATCAAATCACCTTTAATCAAATTAAAAATGTTTAAATAAAGTTATTTAAATAAAATCCAAAGTTTTTGAAAATCCGAAAAAATGAATAGTAGAGATAAAAATAAATTTTAAATTTCTATAAAAGGAAATTAAAAAATCTGAATCATTAATAAATCACAACCGTTTCTAAAATAGAAAAAAATTGAATATCAAAAATTATAATAAATGTCAGATGAACGAAACTCTGATAACATAAACACATAATTGGCAAAAAACACGAAATTTCTTTTAATTAAATCCATCTTAATATGATAATTTCAACTTTCAGCAGTGGGACTTGAACTGAAATCCTTTTGTTTACTAGCGAGATGCTCTAGCTCCAAGCTATTATGCCTACCCGCAAAATATTGAAATCAAAGCTTTCTTTTAAATTTTAAATCGCAGAAATAAACGGAGGACATTAAAAATATTAATTTAATTAAAATAATATATATTTTTTCTTCAGAATTTTATGGTTTGTCGTGTGACACGAGATATTCAGTTGTAAATACAAAAATATGAAGTCAGTCACTTGTACAGATTTTCTGTACGGACTCTGTGACGGACAGACAGACAGAAGACTGAGACGAATAGGGTTTCGTAGATGAACGAAACGCTAATGAAAAGTGATTGTTCAGATGGCAATGCTGCTTGACATAGTCTTCTTGACTGTAAAATCGACCATTTTTGTGATTAAGATATATAGATTATTATTTCTTCTTCTTTTATTTTGTAGGGAGGAGGGGGGGGGGGTTACAATAAATTTTATAAAGCAAAAATTTCATTATAAAAATATCTAACAGACCTTGAAAGAAATACTTTCTTGTACTAAAACATATTATCGGTTAAGTCAGTTAGGCTGTTAAACAATTAAGCCAATAGGTTAAGGTTGTTTTCAAATCAAAACGGGCAACTTTATAACATAAATTTTAATTTATTTTTGTTCGGAAATGCTTGAAACTAGCAGGTGTTGTTGTTTAGAAACTATCTACTCGCACTCATTTTTCCGTTTATTTGCAAACGCAATAGACTTTTCAGAGAATAATGCCAATATGGGCGTTTTGTACCGAATTTCTACGCGAAATCAGAAAAAATAATCAAAGTAAAGAGAAAACGTCTTTATCGTGTAATCAAATCGCTTCTAACTTAATAGATAATTTATTGTTCCAAAGATGAAAAATTTAGTTAGATTCCAAATCGCTTCAATGGTCAGGCTTTGCCATTTTATATCTTTGCGTTAAAAGATGAGTTTGTAAATCTGAGCTGATTGAACAGAGCAGTTGAGAATAATTACTTTCTTACAATTGATACATTCGCGAAAAATATTTATGTCTCGAAGTTGGAAAATACTAGAATAGGGGAGACCGGGGTTACTTGTGCTAGGGGCAAGTTGTGCCATCGAACTTCCTGACTTAGCCAATAGGTTGCAGAACCTATCACGTCATGTGAATGAAGAGGCTGATTGTCTCAATGTGCTGCGTATTTTTTGAAGTATAGCGTCGCATTGTTTTCGAGATAAAAATATTTATCTTGTTTTCTATCGTAAGAGTAAATTTTACGATCTACATTTGAATCGTCATTGCCACTAGCGATACTGAGGTATGTAAACTTCCCTAACATTATTTAAATGCTTATATTTTGAGCTGTTATTCTATGTATTTCATTTGTTAATCATTTCGGAAACTAATGAATAAAGTTCAAAATGACGTAACGCGGGGCTAGTTGTGACGAAGTCTGAGAGGCACGTTGTGACAGTGACACTACTTACCCCAGCATAATTTTTAATGAAAGTTTTTATATTTTAAGAAAAATGGTTGGAAATTACAAGAGGCGTAATGAAAGAGATAAAGCTACTTTAGTAGATTATGAAAGGGCTGCAATAGAAGTTAAATCCGGAAAGTGCAGTTTAAGGAAAGCCCAAGAACTGTTCAATGTAAACCGAATGTCCCTTCTTAGAAAAAATCCCTTGATGTGTCAGTATACGGACCGTTCAAAAAATTATACAATCAGGCTATATGTGTATGGTTGAAATCGCATCCTGGAAGCACTGTGTCGATATACGACATACCAGGTATTGTCAAAATATCCCTTCCTAGTGCTGCCACTCCAAAAAACATTCAAGAAGGATTTCATTGTAGTGGAATTTGGAAATTTAATAGGAACATTTTTACAGATGAAGACTTCCATTGTTTCTCAGTAACTGATCGACTGCTATCTATCGGTGATAAGAGCGTTAAAGTCCAGAATGACAATGAAAAAAAAATAGTAAATATGTAACTAGTAATAAACTAAACACTTCAGCAATAACTTTAATCAATGATGGTGAGATTGCAGGACCGTCTTCAGAAGTAAGAAATCTCATTAAATTAGATGATTCTATGACAACTGATAATAGCAATGTGTCAGTGGTAAGTCTTACAGAAATAAGACCATTTCCTAAAGCAGGACCTCGAAAAGGCAAGCGATCTATTCGGATATGTTTGAAATCTGCCATTCAAACAAGCACACTCGTAAAAGAGAAAATTCGAGCAGAACAAAAAGCAAAAGAACGCAGAAAACAAATTGAAGAAGAAAAAGCATAAAAGAAACTCTATGGAAAGACCAAGCAGTGCATAAAAAAATTACACCCAGGTTGTTGAATAAAAGGGAGAAAGAAGTATTGGATAGCTCTGAAGATGACAAAAATTGCTTATGCCTAGTTTGCTTGGAGCAATACAAAATTTCTAAACTCCGAAAAGACAGGGTGCAATGCATGACATGTAAAAGATGGGCGCATGTCAAATGTACCAAAAATGAACTTTATTATATTTGTATTAACTGCAAATCAGAAGCTGAAACAAGCGATGACAATGAGTGGTTAAAAATATACGTTACAGGCCTGGACGTTGTAGTATCAAAGATCAATATGGCTAAAGATTAGTGTTGGCTTACTTTTTATTTCTTTCCTGATTAAGACAGTTTTTTAAATCTTTTTATTGCTAAAGTGTCTCTAAAAGTATCTTTAAGAGTTTACAAGTGTTAATAATTTATCTATTTTATTTTCATTTAATTTACAATATTATTAAAACATGAAAGTGTTTTATTGTGTTAAAAGCGTTATAAATAAATTAATTTCTTATTCTTGATTTAACATATACCATTTAATCGCCTTCCTTACATAATTTGTATATGTTACAATGTACTTGTATGTGTCATTTATGTGTCCCAATGCGCCCCAAGCATGTCACAATTTGCCCCATACCGGGGGTTAGTAGTGAGAAATTTTGAGGTTCTGCAGAATTCGTTTTCTGATATGAAAAACGTTAATAATGTTAATAGTAGTTTTATAAATATGTTACGAAAGGCTTACCCTAATGATATGCTACACTAAATGTTTCGCTTCAGTTCAAATTTTACTGCTAATATAAAAAATATCGAAAATGTCACTACTAGCCCCGGTCTCCTCTACTCCTTAAGTTTCTAATGGATTGTAAAATAGTAAAAAATCTGAAAATCAAAATGCATTTTTCTTGGCATGGTTAATAACAGTATAAAACAGATGAAAAAATTAATAAACTACTGTAATTCCGTGAAGTATAAAAATATGAAAGGCGTAATTAATCACAAATTCTTAAAACGCAAGAACTACCTTGTGACACATAATTATTTAGCATTTAATAAACTATTTATTTAAATAATTTCCACGCCTAAATTATTAAGCAGTAAAAGTGAAATTGATACGCAATGAAGAGTAGAATAAAATAGGTGCTCAACTGGGAAAGATGTAATGAATTGCTTAACTCCATAATTGAAGTTGTTTCTGTTAAAATACCTTTTGATAAATATTATTGGTCTTAAATCCCAAGTTTGAGTTTACTCCAAGCGTCAAACACATGTTCTTGTAGCTACAGCAATCAACGATAATATTTTCTACTTCATAAATGAATATTAATGAAACACTATCCAAATTGGAAAACAAATATCTCTCATAATGAGGAATTGCAATTCTAGATGCCGTTAATTGAACATTCGTTATCTTGTAAAGGATTTTAGCTCTTTGCTTTAAGGGTGGTTAAAATTAATGTTTATTAAAAATAATAATCTTTTGAACTTATAACGTAATCTCAAAATTGTCTGTATCATCACGTGCATAATAACGCATGCAAAATTTAAGCAAGTAATTGAAGTTAAGACTGCATTCATACAAGTTTTTGTTCTGTTTAATATAAATGATATACTAGAAGATATAAATTTAAATGATAAAATAATGAATTTAAATGATAAAATAAAATCAAAATAAATGATGAATTGAAAAGTAATGTGTCATTTAGAGGTTTGTAGGGCCCAGGCCGGCGGAATTGCTCCGAATTTTCTAACTGGCTGAGCCGTGCCGGTAGAAATAGAATATTTTGTTCAACAGGCCACGATGGGCCAAAAAACAAAAGAAACGGGCCGGGCCGATAAAAAAATTTTGCGGGCATGCCAGCTCGTTATAAAGATTTAAGCAGAAACGATAAAATATGAGTTATTTTCAATGAACATGGCTTTAAAAAGAAAAAGATATAAATTTGCGTCACAAGCGCCGATATTAGTTTGGCAACATCAATCAGAAATTTGTATAATGTAGAGTATCGGCATTGGACAGTTAAATCGTGTGTAACCCGGACTTAATATTATTTTAGCAGACTCGTACCGGGCCGAGATCAGGTTTGCATTGTTTTTATTACATACAGACGAAGCGGGCCGGAACTACACTTAATTGTTACAGATGTAAAATTTACCAATTTATCAATCGTGTTATAAATTATTCCAGTAGATTTAATAGTTCTCAAGATGTGTAGGGCAGACAACATGATTTGTAAAATTATTAATAACGGTAAAGAACTTACGTTAACGTAATCTTTGGATATATACTTTTAGGTGATTCTTAAATTCACTTCTCAACAATGTGAAAGTCTGGCATATTTTCTGACTAATTTTTAACTGTAAAAGTAAAACAGTGACAAGTCTGACTATTGAAGGGATTTGGAATCGATTAGCGTTTTTCATTTTTGGTAAATAAGGTACTTGTAGATTCATGTTGAGATATAAGCAATTCTTGTCAAATGGTTGCAGATTGTTTTCCTTTCCCATGCTGCTGCTTCAGGAAATTCTATTCAAAACGCTAACTTTGACATTATTTTCTTAAATTGTTATCAAAAAAAGGATAACGCCATTCCATTACATAGTTTCTGAATAAGAACTTAATGCTAATCTTATGCATTTCCGAAAAAAAAGAATGAATTCAGAAATGTATCAGAAAGTTGTTCCTTTGGTTTTGAGAATGAATTTGGAATTGGAATTTTTAATAAAACGATACAGAAAAATTTTCATAAATCTATTTTTATTATATAGCTTCAAAAGTTACGATGTTCTTAACTTTCTTTTTTTTTTTCTTTTATTCTCTACCATATTAATTGTTTAATAAATCTTTACTTGAATTTTGAAAGTCTAAGAATCTAAGTAATCTTTAATGTTGCTAATGTGCATTTCCTGTAAAATATACCGTAAAATCATGCCATAGATGTGTATGCAGAACTCTTTAAAAGAATTTGAATTATATGATAAAAATATTAATTTTTTACAAATTGTAGAAATTGTGTTGGGCTAGAACTGTGTGGGCCTATTATCACATATTTCTGTATGGGCCAAGCCGGACAAGGCCTAGAAATGTAAAAATATAAGCCAGCCGGGTTGGGCTGGGGCGGAGCTTTTGAGTTTTACAACGGGCCGGGCCGAAATAACTTTCTTATGGACTGGGACCGGAAATTCCGGCCAGTGCCATCCTCTAGTGTCTTTACAATGATGTGTAAATAAATAACTATTTAAAAAGAAGAAAACAAATTGAGTAAATCTTACTAAATAATGTTTGTATTTCTAAATTTGATGTTCATTAGCAATTACGTAGCACTTTTGGATTTAAAACAACAATAAATGATTAAAAATATTTGTGAGTTATTTTAGTGTGCTTAGTTTGCTTAGTGATTGTTTTAAGAATAAGCGTCTTAAAGAATTAAAGTATAGTATTGAAGATACCAAATGGTACTTTCAATAAAAGTCGGGCAAAAAAAATAAAATAAATAAATAAATAAAAATAAATAAATAAATAGTATTTTGGACTAACGTCGTGAGGAAGAGTTAAGTCGCTTTCGTATTACTTGGTTTTAAATTTTTTTAAGTTTTACTCGACGCTAATTTTAATCAAACTTTAAGATCCCTATAAGAATATATTCGCTTATACTGAATTTGAATTAGAGTTGTGCCAAATTAGTAAGCTACAGGTAAGTTGACATCATTTATGGTTAGTTATTTTTGATCGCCAAATTTAGCGATATCTCGTCAGTGTCGCCAATCTTGGCGACACTAATGAAATTGATGCTATTAAAGCATTCTGCGGCAATGCAAATGGTCGCCATTTTGAAACAAGATGGCGATGAAGCTGGACAACTAACTCGATTGGGACATTGGTACGTACTATGCATATAACCAATCTCATTCATATCAGTTTGTAAATACGAGAGTTATAACGTGGCGAGAATCAAATTATTTCAATATGTCAGCCGTACTAGAATTTTAAACTGCTTTATCCCAGCCCTTTTTTAAGATAAAAACAAAACAAAATATATTTCGGAATTCTTGTATTAAGGTCAATGTCTTAAGAAAAAATATTTTTAAGTTTTTAATTTATTTGCACCACTTTTTAAATTTTAGGATTAAAAAAAAATTCAAATGACCGCCATTTCGAAACAAGACGTTGGATGAAGCTGGTCAACGAATTCGGTCGAATAATTGATAAGTAGCATGGATAGAACTAATCTCATCGAAATAGGTTAATAAGTACAAGAGTTATCACAAGACATATATCATTTATGTATATATAAGTTAACAATTGGATGGAAAGTGGGTTTGGGGTTTGGGTGTCGTGATCGGTGAAAATATACTAAAATATTTCAGAAGTGTTTTCCTCCGGACGGCTGCAATACTGTATTGGTTATAATACTTTTAATCTGAAAGCTACCTAAAACAAAAAACTTTTATTGTCTAACAAGAATTATATTTGATATAAATAATTTGTATTTTTTCAATTTTAAAAAGATTCATATTATTTTTATATTTCATTTTACATTTAGAAAAGGCATGGCTTAAAATATAGTAAAATTTACTTGCCTTCGCTTCGAACACGTTTTAAATTTAAAGATAGAAAACCAACGAATATAAATGCACAAATAAAGTATGAAAAGGTAGCAAATAGCTATTTCGAATCTACTAACGAGATTCTTCATCAGTGCAAAACTCAGCGAGCTAAAAGTAGCAAAACTGAGCAAAGAGACGAACTCTCTTTGCTCAGTTTTGCTACTTTTAGCTCGCTGAGTTTTGCACTGATGAAGAATCTCGTTAGTAGATTCGAAATAGCTATTTGCTACCTTTTCATACTTTATTTGTGCATTTATATTCGTTGGTTTTCTATCTTTAAACATTTGTGCACAAAGGCTTTATTTGCTATTTTAACGTTTTAAATTAACATAAATTTCAGTTCTAAACCATCACGCGTTTTAAGAAAGTTTAATTAAAATATTGACTAAATATATAAGAAATGCGAGCACTCAGGGGTAATATATTACATTAATTGCCAAAAAGTAATAAATAAAACAGTGAAAAAAGTAATAAGGTACTCTGGGGTAATAACGCCACGTTAAGGTTCTACCAATTTTAACGGCTCAGTTTTAGATTGTATTTTTCAAACAAATATATAATTTGATACAGCAACTCATTGACTATCTATATAAAAAAAATAATTTCACAGATATGTATTCATAAAATGTAACGGTGTGATTTCTTGACCAATGCTATTTGGCGTTATTACCCACCTATATGGGTAATAACGCCATGCAAATAAAACTATGAAATAAGATGGAATAATTGCATGTATATTGCCCAATTCTAAAAATACAAACTCTACAAACTTAGAAATTGACAAATTGCATTCTAAGCTATTGAAAATGTTCAATTTTTTGTGAAAGTGTAAGAAAAATAAAGGTGTGGTGTGTGGGGGGGGGGAGGGGAATGAGACAAAAGAATATCAGACCGTGAGCTTCTTTTTGCTTAAAAAGGGCCGCTTAAATAGAATTATTAGAAACATTGCACAGTTTTAACTATGTTTATTTGAATCAGTGTTTAGGATGTAGCTCGGTCACTGTAGGGAATCAACCGGGGTATTAATGCCAAGGATTGGCGTTATTACCCCGTTATAGTTATTGCGTGTACATTTTAAATTACAATTTATCTCGAGAAGATATCCAAAATCCTCAACAACATTTTGAAAGTCCATGAAATGTACTACAAATTTATGTAATTAACAAACTATTTTCGGATAAAAAAAATAGTCTTCACATCACAAAACGTATCGCGCAAATTTTAGATCAAGCGTTAATTTTAGTTGCTTGTAAAAACGATAAGACCTAAAAATGAAGCAAATTAACTTGAAGCTGTTTTTTGCGATTTATATGACTCAAAACCCTTCTGCGCAGACCACATGGGTATCATTTATCAGATTATTTCATAATTATGCAAAATATTAGCACTTGGCGTTATTACCCCGCCTGGCGTTATTACCCCTGGATACCTTATAAACAATCTACGAGCTGCTCCTAAAGTAATTTTTAAGACAAATGAGAATATTCTGCAAATGCACGATAAACAATGAAACGCCACCATTCATGTTTTCACTTTCCGTTTCAGATTACAGATATTACCTAACTATTCGAAATTATGGGTTGTGTTACATCATGGTTACGAGTATTAAAATAAAAAAGAATAAATATAAAATAAAATCGCATGCGTAATCTGAGAGAAAGTGCAACAATGTGAATAATAGCGTCTCAAATCATGTATTATAGGCGATGCATCTGGACAGTCAGCGTTCTCACTGACATTTGACCAACGTTAGCAATTTGGCTAATTAAAAATAAAAAACATTCGTCAAATGAAAAAACTATAGCAAAATTGATTCATCGTGTAGCACTAAAAATTATCTTTAATCCTTTAATGTACCTCTGTTCTCCCAATATGTTCTAAAATAACCAAATAAGTTTTTATGACTAGGACAACGATTATTAGTAATGTAATTTGAACTATCCGCTACAAATATATTAAAAATATGAATACATTAAAATTATGTACATAATTATGTACATATGTGCATATGTGTGAAAAACGAAAAAGAAAAGAAAGAAAACGCAAAAAATGAGCACTAGCAATTTGGCGAATCTAATCGCTTGTTTACTCGCCAAATGAAGAATTTAGTCGCAAAATGAAGTAATGGCGAGCGACAGCGAGAACACTGTGGACAGTATAATCGTGTAAATGGTCTTGAAAATGACTTCAGTAGATCTGAGATATGCAGATTGTTTCTGCATAAAACATTTATACCGTTTTAGCAACATTTTTTTAGAGATTAACGAATCATAAAATATTAATATTAAATTCACAATACAAAATCAATATTTAAAAGACATGAGACACATTCATTAAACAATTCAAAAAAAGTTCAATACTGAATTATGCTGAAACATTGTATGTCACTATATACTGCTAAGTGTCTACTCATTCTTCTAGAAAGTACAGTATTTAATGCTGTTTCATTTAATTCTTGCCAAAAATTATAATCCGAATTAAGCTCTAAAATATTTAAGAACGGTATTTACAGCTTAAAATTGGAAAATGTTAAACATAAAAATGGAGTTTTCAATAGATTATAACAAAACAAAATTTAAATGCATTTTGCAGGAGATCGGACTCGTGAATTGGGACTTTCTGTATCTTCGCTGGTTTGGAGCAGTTTTGAGAGCATCGTTCTAAACCCTCCGTTGTCTAATTAATTTCGTAATCATAATTCTCCGGAATTCAGTTCCCTAAATCCTCATTCTGGTGTTATTTCAATACTGCTATTGTGGTGATGGAATTAACATGACATTAATATGACGATTAGTTTGAACCATGATTTGTTCTCAGAAATATTTTATTATTATTGACAATTCTAATCAATCAGTTTATTTTCAAATTTCTATTTGAGCCTTATTTTAGAATTTTTAAATAGTTGTGCACTGATTATATGAAGGTTTTATGTTACGCCATAACATGAAATAATAAGCAGTTAAAGACATTTAGCCTAAAAACCTTCGGTATGGAAAACCAAATAGGCCAAAATAAATAAATAAGTAAATAAAAAATAAGAGTTTAATATGGTGTACTTCCTAACAAGATTAAAAGGACTGACTTATGCAGGGACATGCGGGGCAATTGCCCGGGCCTTTTATTTGAAGGGATCCATCGTGGGAATAATCAAAATTTTCGTTAAAAACGTACATAATGATTAAAATTGGCTAAAAATTGACCCAATAATTCTTTTGACCAAAATCATTTTCAATGATAAAGGAAAGGAGTGCGGTCTTCCCAGTGTTCTCCTTCCTGTATCTATGGTTCTTGTACCTAGTGTTAAATTCAGACATTTTCCCATGGGAGGGATTTTTCTAGCTCTAGGGGGACACTATAGAGTTCCGGGGGAAAATTGCTCTTTTTGAACATTTGGAAACAAAAAATCTTAAATCTTCCGGGGAAGACATTTCACTGATCCGGGAGGGGGGGGGGGGTCCAGTGTCCCGTCATTCACTCACCGGCCCATTCCCTGAATTCAACACCGCCTGTACAATCTCTCCACAAAAAGGAATGATCTGTACTATCAGAAAAATAATAATGAACATTTTATTATAACATCATAATAATATCATTGTTTTACGGTAATTTAATTATTAATGCTTTTTTCTTAGTGAGGCAACTTAAAATCATTTATGATGATTCTTTCAGTTAAAATTTCTTATACATATTATCACATACGTAGATCAGCGAAAGAAAGGTTTGCAAACAAATACTCCCATCAACCAAGCCATTATTTTTACTTCCGGTTTCCTATTTGTTTTCCTACCGGTATTTCTCTTTAAGTTTTGACGTTCTTTGTTGTAATAACATGTATACAGTACCTGGTATAGCATTTATGTACATATACAAAACGCATAAAGTTTAAAACTAGTCACTTAAGTATAATTTAAAAAAAAGCAAGAAAAAAATTCTGTATCAAGCGTAGATTATGAAGCACTTTCCAATACATTCAGAATAATGTAGCAAAACTGCATTGTTAAAAAAATTAAAATATTACACCCCATTTCACCATATGGAAATGTATAACGCATTTTAAAATCAAATTTCAGATGTCCCCATCTACAATCGGAAAATCATCCGAATTTTTTAGCAGTCCTATATATGATATAGAGATTTCTATCGATTAGCAACATGCGTTCTAAAATTAGTTCACTGAAGAGATGCCATATATTTCAATTGAAAATTCCCCTTTAGCAATTTCCTGTAATATGGAGAATCGTATGTGAATACTTTTGTGCAGCCCTGTATATGAGGTATAAAATTTATATATAAAGTGTAATAAGCAAACAACTAATTCGCTCACCGAATTTTAAAACGTACCTTCCAGCAATTACTACACAAAAACAGTATTTTAACCAATTTCTTTTGTGTGTAGTTGTAAATTAATAAAAAATTATATGAGTGCTCTGTTTTAACGTGATCATAGGGAAATTCAGTTGTTTACATCATTTTACATACAATTGAACTAGCGCAATATCATTAAAATATTCTTCAAACGAATTTTCCCCCATTTACTATAATGTAATCGAATTCTTTTGAGTGTCCTGTAAATGAACCATTAATCGTACATGCTTTATATGTAATACGAAACATGCTTTGGTGACCCTAAATAAGCTTTATCAATTTCATGAAAATCCGAGTATGTTTACGGGAGTTAGAGCGTAGACATTCAAACGGACAGACAAACCGAATGCATAAGGACTTTTCAACTTTTTTGAAAAATGCTAAAAAGCAATTTCTATGAATTGACAGAAACAAGCCCCGATACCCTATCTAGTATAAGTCAGGTCCTGAAGATTAAAATGAATTTTATGAATAATAATTATCAAAAGCTAGAATAGTCATTTACGAGAATGGTTTCTTAAACGGAAGGAAATTATCAAAAAAAGAAGGCCCACCCACAAAATCACATTTCACTTTGAAACACGTGTACCAATTATCGGAACAAATGGTAAAAAGCAATTACTTTTATGAGCTAGATACATGCTGTTTGCCAAACGATCACTTTCTCTACAAAACATGAAGTGATTAAATAGACCTACTGGGATTTTAAAGAAAAGCCACATGGGGTGAAGATCTACAATAACATTACTTTCTGCAGTAATAAATACCGCCTAGAGAGAAGGTTTCAAAACATTGGGACTGCAGAATTTCAGTTTGTGGATTATTCTTAATAGGTACAATAAATATGCATTACACGAATCGGTTTTAGCTAATACAAGTCGTATACATTACATAAATGTGCGAAGTAATACATTTTACTTTTTTTTGCACCTTTGTAAGTGTTTCTTCTGATTTTGGACAAACTGAAATCAGGAATACCAGACTTTTCCCTTCCATCTCGTAAAGCTTATGTTGTTCAATTTTAATTAAAATTTAAGTAGAGCTGAAATTTGAGGACATTGATTTTGTTAAATTTGTTTAAAATTATGTAAAATTTTTGCAAAAATATCACCCAACGTCTTTCAATAGATAACATATTTCGAACGCCGTTCGTAAAATAATATGTACGTATCAGTTTTAGTTAATACAAAACTTATACATTACATAATCGTGAGAAAAAATACGGGGCAAATATCTTTCTGGGAACCCCGTTTCTATCTTATCCATAGAAATATTATTATTATTATTATTACTATTATTATTATTATTATTATCACTATTATTATTACGCTTAAGTGATCAGTTTTAAACTTCATGCGTTTTGTATACATACATATATTTTATGTCATGTACTATTCCTATCTGTCATGTACTATCCTATTATCAATACAAAGAAGGTCAAAACTTTTAGAGAAATAGTAGTATCAAAACAAATTGGAAACTAGAAGCAAAAATGATGGTTTGGTTGATGGGAACCATGATGTTTATTTTTAATTGAAATTTTAATATAAGTGTAATTTGAGAACACTTATTTTCTTAATTTTATTTTATTTATTTATTTATTTATTTATTTTTTTAAATATGTAACATTTTTGCAAAAATAAAACCCAAAGTTTTCCAGTAAATAACATATCTTGAGCTTCATTCGTAAAATATTACATGAATCAGTTTTAGTTAATACAAATCTTGTACATTACATAATCGTGAAAAATAATACTTTTTAAATTGTTTTCACCATGGCTATTCTTAAGTATTTTAGATAAACTGAAATAAGATATTCGAAGTTTTCCCTTCTATCTCGTAAGGCCACAGTATTTACTTTTAATATAAAATTCCATATAGCTGCTATTTGAGAAAACAGATTTTGTTATTAGTTATTTTTTAAATATCTAGCATTTTTCTAAAAAATATTACTCAAAGTTCTCCAAATGATAACATATCTCGAACATCTTTCATAAAATATCATACAAATCATTTTTTGATAACAGAAATCTCATACATTGCACACTGTGCGTATAATATTTTTAAACTGTTTTCACCGTTTTAGCTGTTGCTAAGTTTTTTAGATAAGTTGTAATAAGAAATCCCAAGTTTTCCCTCCTATCTCGTAAGGCCTAAGAGTTTACTTTTAGTACAAATTTCCATATAGCTCCTTTTTGAGGATCCTTTTTGCTAATTTTGTTTGTAAATATTTAGTATATATTTTTGTAAAAATATCACAAAAGCTTCTTCAGAAGATGCACTGAAAAAAAATTATAAAATTACATGTATTTTACCGTGAATTACTTTCTTAAATTTATGGAAAATATCACTTTTCCAAATAAACGTAAAGTCCTGTAAAATTAATGTTTTATCTAATGGTAAAGCTCATTCCTCAAAAAAGCAAAGCCGTTTTTTTTATTCGCCTTACTTTGTAATTTCCACTGCAGTAAAATTACTGTAGCAGTTCTTTACAATGTAACATAACTCGAATTACGATCGAAAATTTTTCATTGGGATAAAGTGAAACTGTGAAAAGAAATTGATATGAATATTTTATATTAATTTTTGAATTAGAATATTTAAAGAAATAAAAACATGTATTCAACTTGGGAAATAACTGGGATGATGAAATAATGAAATTTAAATAAAAACGATTAGATTTCGGATAACGTTAGAAAGAATAATGGAACAAGTAGTTATTCATATTTTCTTTAATCTTTTTCATATTGTAATTTAAATTTAAATTTTTCTAGGCAATGTATCACCCTAAGCAATACATTGTAATGAAGAAAAGATGTTAAGCTTCATTGAAATAACAATCTGGAAATTTTAGAATCAAGAATAAAATATTACCCAGTTATTTTTCTATTTCAACCAACTTTAAGATAAATGCAAATACGAAAAACATTTCGAAAATTATGCAGATTGATTTTAAATTTTCATTTTCTGCTTCAGCATTTACTTCATCTTTCAACATGCTGTAAAACATGAAAAAGGCAAAGATATATTTTGTTTTGAAAAGTAAAAGGAGACAGAAACATAGGAATTTCATAATCTAATTTTATCTACAAATCTAATGGATTTCAAAAAACCCTTAAATTATAAAAAGGAGAAAATGCGTTCTAAAAATTAAGTAAATCTATTTTAAAAATTCGTTTCAGAAAAGGAAAAGGGAAATAAGTTTAACCAATTTAAAATGTAATTTTCAGCTTACTGCAATTCGTTTATATTGTGTGAAGTTGAACACAAATAAAAGATTTTCCTTCTAAAATGAAATATAGTTGCAATTATGCAAAGTCCGAATCACAATAGAATTATCACAATACCCGAATCACAATATAATTTAGTAAAAGCAATTTATCAATTTCTAGGGTTATAGAGTTTATATCTTTAGAAATGGATAATTTACATGCCATTATTCTATCTTCTTTTGTAGTTTTATGCTGATACTACCCAGCTGGATAATAACGCCAAATAACCTAGGTCAAGAGTTTCCGCCACTGCATTTTATGCATTTTATGTTTGCTAAAATATTATTTCGTATACACATAGTCAATAGGTTGCTGTATCAAATCCTATGTCTGCTTGGGGGGGAAAGTCTAAAACCAAGCCGTGAAAGTTGGTTGAACCTTCATGTGGAATTCGCAGCGTTCCTAAAATTTTCTCTCTTTGACACCAATATTTTAGAACGAAAATCTTTATTGATGTACATGTTAAAGAAATCGCCATATATGTGCACAGATAAGAACATAAAGACAAAGAGATAGATATGTGTAATAATAAATAAATAGCCAGGTATATAGATTGGTTTTGTTTTGTTTTGTTTATGTCGGCCAATTATCTACGCTTGGGATATAGGCCCTAATGGGTGGGATGCCCTCCGTGGGGGGGTCTTTCTAAGGGAACCTAATCCGTATTTACGCAAGGTTCGAAGAAAACCACGGAAAACTCCGAACGGTTAGGCCGACGGTCGCGATTGGGTTCGAACCCAGCACCTACCGTCTGCCAGTTTCGAGGTCAGAACCTCGCGGCCATTGGTAGGGTGCCAGGTATGTAGATGTAAAGAAATATATTTTCACAGATTATAAATCATTCTTTAAATTTGAAATTAAGAAAATGCGGAAGTTTGGTTCTGTATAGTAAATTATAGAACATAGTCATTTAATAAATAACAATTTTAATTGAAACAGACCATTCAAATATTGCAAAATATTAATAATCATAATAAGTTCAAATCATTAATTATGAAAACTGATTGCTGAAAAACGTGGATTGGAAATAGAGAAAATAAATATTAAGAAAAAATGTTATTTTTTTCTCTTTTCGTTTCATCCCATTAGAATGATTACAATTACTTTCACTATTCAATACGAGAAAATAATTCATACTCTAAAAAACAAAAAAAGCCATTTTTTTTTTTTTTTTTTTGTATTGCGTATTTCTTTTACTTATAACAAAATTATTCATCAAATCAGGACTTAATAAATTACCCGAATATTAAAAAGGTGAAAGAAATACTTGACTTCGGGGTCTTCTCAAGATTGCATCGCTGAAATCAAAATTTACTGAGGAAAACAGATACTCCTTACCTGAAACAAAAGAAAATTATTTAATAAGAAAAATAAATGAATAAAACAACAAACATATAGCTAGTACAGAGCTAATTTAATTAGCGCAGTGGATGATCATAAAAAAGCAATTCTATACAGCAATTATTTTTTTTAATAATCTTAAGCATATTACGAGGTGCTAAACCGGAATGAATCTTTTCGTTTCATTAATTAATTGATAAAAGCAAGATGCAGTGAAATGTCTTGAAGCACTTTTCATAATTGTTAATACCCAAGAAAATATTCTATATTTAATATTTGAAGTATTTTAATGGGAAAAGGCTGTAAAGATAATAGACATTTAAGAAAAATCCAAAAGCTAAATAAACGTTGTTCCTACTAAAATTAAATATTTAATGAAGTATCTGGTTGTACAGTTTTAATGTTAGATTTCGAAGAGAAATATTAAAGAAATATATTAAAAACCTAAATAATGATTCGTGAAAATCATTTGCATATTTTTATTAAATTAACCGAGTTCTTAAGAAAAAGCTTCTTTTTCTTTTTCTTTTTTTTTTTTTTTTTTTTTTGTATGCGTGTGTGTGCGACGAAGAGTTTTTTTTATGTATTTAATTTATATTATTTATGTATTTTATGTTCTCGTTTTGGAGGAGCCCATTCTAACTCATTAGGACTTTGTACAGTACTAATAGTACATGTCTTTTAATTCAATATTATCTCGTTTTACCTTTGTTACGGTTAACAAGTTGTAATATTAGTATGTGTCTAAGCATTTAATATGTGACTTCATTAATGTTTAGGCATTTAGTAATAAAAATAATGATAACAATAAATTTCTAAATTCTATTTGCACCCTTTATTGTTCTTTTATTTTGAACATACTTTAAATACATATTTCATTCTTTAAATTCAAAATAAAGATTTCTTTCCTGAAATTATCATATATGATAAAGCGCAAAAAGTATTGGAAAGTTGTCATTATAAGTTAAATCTTGTTGTAATAAAATGTATTAATATATGTTGCATATTTATATTTGCTAATCATCTCCGAAAACTTTATTTAGCCTATTGACATCTAATAATAGTATGCAAAACAACAACATTCGCTATGTTTCAGACAATGAAATATTCGTTAAACTCTAATTAATCTGTTTGGATAGCTGGCATTAATGTTATTAACGTCAAAGTATTTTTTTCTAAAAATTTTCAAAAAAGAAATAGAAAGTGGGACCCATAAGGGTTAAATTTCATTAGTATATTACAAAATGGTACGTTTGTCCTTCTGCTTCTTTATAACGCTTTGTTGCATAAGACGAAAAGTGTTTATCGCAGTGGTTTTTCTGGTCACTCGCGTAATTATACTCCACATACCATATAATTAAAAAATGCTTCGAAATTAACAGTAGAATGCTACAAATTGAAATTTTTGCGAAATTTAGAGTTCATTACACATTCAAAAGGGACATTCAAAACCGATATTCTTTAAGGAGAAAAAAAAACGTTTTTAATTCATTTTAAAAATGTGGCATTATTTAAAATATTTTGCGAATGATAAACCCCAAGTTACTGTAGAATATGGTTGTTCGCAAAATTTATTGTTAATTTATAGGACACACAAAATAATTCGCTAAGTATTGATTGTGGAAGTTTTCAGTTGAAAAATCCGTTTTTAAATCAATTTTTTTTTTCAAATTGCTTGATGTTTATAAGTTCTATAAATCATTTACATATTTGCACATTTTTGAATTTCCTAAAAAATATTAACCAGAAACAAAAGCTGAATGACTTTTATTATTTTCAGTGCATACGGGTTAACCTTTCTTAATCGGGTCGCAAGTGATTCGGATAATTTATTTAAAAAATCATACGTGAAAATAATTAAAAAAAACATAAAAATTCGGTAAATTGCGATATACTTTTCAAACTAACTGCATTCGAAATAACTTTTGTTTTCTCTATTCGATGGTGCAAGATCTGTAATTGTGTAATGTTTTGAACGAAAAAAAAATGGAAGTAAAGGCAAATTTATAGGTCAGGTATTGTCATCATCAAAAAGCCATTCATTCAAGGACATAATTTTGCGCTCTAGTATGGTTGGTATTCCTTCTTTTTGAGTTCCAAGATAAATTGCTTTTCCCGTAAATTAATATTTTAACTACATTCTGATACTTATATTTGATTATATTATTATTCACAACCTATAAACAGTATCAGACATATTAAAACAAAAAACAGCGTTGCAATTTAAAAATTTGTTATAAAAATTTTACTTCTTAAACTTTTCTCATAAAAAAATTCAAAATTAATTATTCTTAAAATATTTTTGATACTAATACAAGCTAAATTTCAGATAGTTGATCATAATAATAATAAAGAAAAGTATTTTAAAAATTATATCATTAAAAAATACACATATCCTTTTCTAATTTTTAATTAAGCATTTGCTATTTCACTTCACGAGAACACTTCTCATTTTTAATTCATTTCAGCTAAGCACAAACATTCGCACAGCAGTTTTTACTTTTTTTTTAATAAAGTACGAAAATGATAAAAATGCTACTCAGCAATAAAATATATTTTCTGAAATTGCCACAGAAAAATGGGAATGAAACACAGCAGATTATACTGGATCTATGCCAGTAAAAGTGAACTCCCACTCGATTATTTGGAAAGAACCCAAGCAATAGATACAGTACTTCCCCACTCTAATCTATAGTGAATAATTTCAGTTCCTTTTCTTCGAGGAACAAAAAAAAGAAGAAAGGAATAAAAATTCAATTCAAATTTCAAACACGACCCAATTTATCTCCCAGGAAAAGAGGTAAAGATGAAAAGACCATACTTGCAGGTAAAGCTTATATTATTCCTTTTTGGTAATTTGCATAAGACAAGTCTTGAAATAAAACTAGTTCGCTAAAAATGGGAAGAATTTTTTACCCCTATGGTAAAATTTTTATCTTTCATCATCTTCAATTATGTCGTAAAAGTACAAGTGTATATTGTAAATATATTCTACTATAGACAAATAAATGTAGCAATTTTTAACAGCGAGACAAGTATTTTTAAGAAATAAAAACAGTCTCAAGGAAGTGTTTAATGCGATATCTACTTATTTTGTTTGGTTTCAGAGTTTGGCACAGCAGATGTTTATGTTTTATGGTAAATTTTTAAGCAACATTCTCTTTTGGTTTTCTTAATATAATCTTAACTGGAGTTATTATTTTATTTCACTGATACATCAGTATCTTTTTAAAATAAATTGTAAGATCACATGCATAAAGGAATAATAATTTGCAAAAGCTTTTTTTTAGATTGAATGATAGTTGTTTAATAAATAATTCAATTTATTAAACAACTTCTAGTAAAATAAGTTTTACAGTCCATTTATATATACATATATATATATATATATATATACGTATAAATTTCTTGTTTCACATTTCCAAAATTTTAATGGTTACAGAGCATTACACTTTTTCATTTATTTTCTTTTTTGAAAAATTTCATTTGAATTTGGAACATAATGTTTTTTTTTTAGTTTCAACGCATTCAATTTTAAAGACTCTGTTTTTCATAACTCTTGGTATTCTTTTCGAGAAAGACAGAACATTCCTTTCCCCGGAAAACTTAGCCAAACTGTTCCATGTTTTGTGCTTCCGTGAAGCCTCTGTTTGGTTCATCGCTATAACTGCATTGCGCATTTGTACTCTTCCGCGCTAGATTTTAAATACAGCTATATTATCTCAGAACGCAAATTTTTCTGTCTGTTCTAGTTGTTTTTGACAGTTTGTAAGCATCAGAGAAGAGTGTAATCTGCTAAATTTTACTGAAAATTCTGAAAAAGATGAAATAATCTGACGTAATTATAATATTTTTACAGAGTGATGGACTATAATCTATAATAACACTGTCAGAAAAATTCGTCAATATACACTAAGTTATCGTTATTTTTTCACAAATAATTTCTGTTCTCCCAGAAAACGTATTTGTTCTGTGAGTTCATTCCGAGCGTCGAAAAATGAGGAAAAGTTTCCGTTTCTATCCAGCACGCATGCGCATTGGGTCTGTTAGTAATAAGTTCGAATTTATTTTTAAAATGAAAAACAAAAATATTGTATTGATTAAAATGTCTAATTTAGTTTTAAAAGACAAAAATGTTTTCGAATTTAAAAATAAATAACAATTACTTTCTTTATTCGTTCAAAAATTCTCACAAATAGAACATCCATGTTTTTTCTCTAACATTCTACGTAATATATTTAAAATTCACATTTTTATACTATATTAATACTAAACGTAAAAAAAACCCAGCCACAGTTTCATTAAAGATGAAATCTTTCCGAGATTAACTGCATAATTAAAAGCTTTTTAACGAAATACACCAACCCACACCATATGAAATGAAGAGTTCTATTTTAACGCACAATCATCATGAGCAGCCGTAGCGCCGTGGATTAGCGTTGGTCTGGTAATCCTGGGGTCCTTGGTTCGATCCCCGCCTCTTCCGCATTGATTTTTTCCAAACTTTTTTCAAGTGACGAATATTTTTCCTCTTTTGACAGAGAAAAAAATAAACAGAAAATCGTCAATATACAGACAATTTCTGGCAGCAGTGCTGCCAGTGCATTTTCTGTGAAAAGACGGAAGTTTTTTTGAGAGTGAATGGGCGAAATATTGGTGAAAAGTTAAACGACATGCGAGAGTCCTTCAAAGCAAAGGTAGAAACTGGAAATGAAAAATTTCCCTCAAGCTGATAGATAATTTATTATGTTTACAGTGGGACATCGGTCAGGTGTAGAGTCCACTTATGCGTTTCCTTAATCGTTTACTGCAAAAATGTGATTTCCTGACATTAATCGAATTCATGTGTGAATCAGCGTATTAAGGGGGCTCAAGAATTGAAAACTTTTCAAAAAATAGATTTTTTTTGTGTGATCTAATTTGATTATTCATTGAATTCTTAACTCAATGCAAGAAACCGCATAAAAATATTTGCATTTTTAACGGAGTTATAAGCATTTATGTATCAACACTTTCATAGCCACATCCATATAATTTCAACTTTAAGTCGCGTTTTCTCAAAACTTGATTTTTGATGACTAACACCAAGATTATAAAAAAACTTTTTGGTGGAATGGCTTATTTATTTTTTTTTTTTTTTTGCATGCATATAACACCACTATCTGGATTATGAATTAATATATTTTAGATAGTTTAATATTTTGAGTATTTTTAATGGAAAAAAGTTGTATTTTTTAGGGGTTTTTTAAATTTTCAACTTTGAGAGATTTTTTAATATTTTTTTTAAAGTGATAGTTATATCCTTAATTCATAATCTAGATAATGATGTTATATATGCAGGAAAGAAAAAAAAATTAAGCCATACCATCAAATAGTTTTTTTTAAATCTTGGTGTTAGTCGTCAAAAATCAAGTTTTGAGAAAACACGACTTAAAGTTGAAATTATATGAATGCGGCTATCTAAGTATTGATACATAAATGCTTATAACTCCGTTAATGCTAATATTTTTATGTGGTTTTTTGCATTGAGTTAAGAATTAATTGAATAATTAAACTAGATCATAAAAAAATCGATTTTTTGTAAATTTTTCAACCCCTGAGCCCCCTTAACAAAACAACAGCACAACCTTTTTTACATTTGTTTTAGGTTAAACAGATATTGCTGAGAATGGTAATTTTGTATACATATATATGTATATAGTACACGTTTGGCGCATTCAGAGCTAAAGTGGATCAAGTTCAAAAGTATAAAAAAATGTTTATTGCGGCCTAATATTTGTTAATGGTGTATATTTATGATTGGGGGATTAAAATGTAATAAAATGTTTCTACTTTCACAATGTCGTCTTCATTTCATCGACCTTATAAGGTATACTGGGGTAATAACGCCACGTTAAGGTTCTACCAATTTTTAAGGCTTAGTTTTAGATTGCATTTTTCAAACAAATATAGGATTTGATACAGCAACTCATTGACTATCTATATAAAAAAAATAATTTAACACATATGTATTCATAAAATGTAATGGCGTGATTTCTTGACCAATGCTATTTGGTGTTATTACCCACCTATATGGGTATTTACGCCATGCAAACAAAACTATAAAATAAGATAGAACAATGGCATGCAGATTGCCCATTTTTTTTTTTTTTTTTTTTTTTTTTTTTTTTTTTTTTTTTTTTTTAAAGTGTAAGAAAAAGAATGGTGTGATGGTTGGGGGGGGGGGGGAGAGGCAAAAGAATATCAGATTCTAAGCTACTTTTTGCTTAAAAAGGACCGTTTAAATAGAATTATTAGAAACATTGCGCGGTTTTAACTGTGTTTATTTGAACTGGTATTTATATTCCCAAATATGCATTCTATGCGATAGAAAATATTCAATTTTTTGTGAATGTTAAAGAAAAAGGAGTAAGGGAGAGCTTCAACAGAATATAACACCCTGTGCCTCTCTTTGCTTAAAAAGTCCCGCTTAAATATAATTATAAGAAACATTGCTTGGTTTTAACCATTTATAATGTAATATTTTGATCATGTGAAATTTTATAATAACTAGAGTCATATGCAAAAAATGTTTTTGTTAATACTATTATAGTAGTCTTGTAAACAGTTTTTAACCCATAATTCCACACTAATGCGGATTCTCCAAAACTAAAGTTAAATTGTCAGCGTTATATAAAACATGTTTTAATAAATTTTTAATTAATTGAATAAGATTTTTGATAAAAAGTATTATCCCAATGAGATCTCTTATTAAATTTTAAACATGATTCATGTGGTTATATATCATTATCTCTATATTAGCCACGAAATTAACCTTTAACTGCTGTTAGCAATCTCACTGAACGCTACTCCCCCCCCCCCAAATTTTAAAGTTTAACTTGTATTTTCCAGTTTAACTATAGCTACAACTGAAATTTTCTTTCGTTTAGAGTTCTCGTACTATTGTTAGAAATATTTGAATAGATTAAATTTAATTAGAATTAATTCTGTACAAAAAGTTTAGAGCAGGAAAAGTATTCTTTAATTTTTAATCATTGATCGCCTTTTAATCTTTAACACTAGAACCGCCATTAGGGGTTAAAATGACCCCTTCCAGATCAATAATAGTCGATTCGAACCAGAATTTTCTTCATGAGATATGTTAAATGTATGCAGCAGAAAAATAGACTAATTAAATAAATTAAAAAGTTTAAAATTTAAATTCTGGTGAGAAACACTTTTTATAAAACCTGAGTAAAATACCCGGCGATTCTAGTGTTAACTAATTCACTGTTTTTCTTTTAATTTTTATAGTTTAACTTGTAATTTTCAGTTTAAGGACAAACACTACCAAAATTTTGTTTAATTTGGAACTTTAGTACTATCACCAGAGACTCTTAAATAGGTGAATATTAAGTATAATAGTGTTGTATAAAAAGTTCAGTACAAAAACAAATTCCTATGAGTTATTCCCGCCTTTTATTCAACTTTCAATCTTGCGGTTTCACAAACCGCTTCACATCAGTTACGTTACAATTTCTGTCACATTGGTTAAAGGTTAAATTTGTAAAATTTTGAAAACCGAACGCTGAGAAAACGGACTGTTAAAATTTAGAACTCAATTGAAAAATCCAGTGGAAATTTAATAGAAACCTGATTTTGAGGATGTTCAAATTAGAATATAGAAAACATTTTGATATAGTTATATTTATAAGAGTTCAAAATTATTTTTTACAATAGTATTAAAAAAGAGAGAGAGCGAGATTAATTTTAGGTATCGGATCCCCCCACCTTAACCTTACCATTTCAACACTGATAATAATGCTGTCCCATATTAATAAATAAACCTCCTTCGGATGTAGTTCGGCCACTGTTGGGTAACGCCAATCCTTGGCGTTATTGCCCCGGTATACTTATTGAGCAGTACATTTTAAACTACAAATTATCTCGAGAAGATATTAAAAATCTTCTTCAACATTTTGAAATAACATGAAATGCACTACAAATTTATGTAATAAACAAATTATTTCCGGATAAAAAATATAGTCTTCACATCACAAAACTTATCTCGCAAATTTTAGATCAAGCATTAATTTTAGTTGCTTGAAAAAGTAATAAGACCTACAAATGGAACAAATTAACTTTAAGCTGTTTTTTAAGATTAATATGACTCAAAACCCTTCTGCGCAGAGCACATGGGTGTCATTTACCGGATTATTTCATATTTATGCATAATATTAGCACTTGGCGTTATTAGCCCGCCTGGCGACACCAGAACACCTTATAAAAAACATTTCAGGATCAAAGTGGGTCAAGTCCAGTAAATCTTGACTTAAAACTGAATTGTGTGGTTAATTATTATTTTGGGAGCTTCAAATTATAACCCATATTTAATTCAATCTTCATACAACAACAAAAAGAAAACTGTCCTCTTAAGATTCAATTACTATTAATAAATTTTGACCTTGATTATTTCAAAACTATAATTTATGAACTTGACCTTCTTTAGCTCTGAACGTCTTATAAATGTAATATTTCATTTTATATATGCTTAATTATAAATTTGGAACCAATTTTCACACACAAAAAAAAAAAAACTATGTAGCTAGTATATTCTATTGTATACCTAAGCACCATATTTAAAATTCGTTATGATGGGCATATTTTGCAAACGCTTCAGCCTTTTAAAATAAAAAAAAAAACAATCCTGCACAAAAGAATTCGGCTATTTTTATCGACTGTAGATAGTAATTGCTGAAATTGGGTTTTCAAACACACACACACACACACACACACATATATATATATATATATATTAACACATAAGTAAGTTGTTAAAATGCATGCTATAAATTATAATTAACAAAACAACCGATATTTTCATATTAGCATAGTTCTTTCAATTTCAGGATACAATAGCAGTAGTCTAAAAATCTCCACATTTTAAACGCTATATTTCATTAAGCTGCGTTTTTAATAATAAATAAATAATGAAAATAATAGGTAATAAAAATCTTCACATTTTAAATTCTAGATCCCAGTAATCTGATCGTTTCTATGAAAAACACACAAAATGTTCAACGTGCGAAAATTAAATACTTATATTTATTCTTATACGTTTTTAAAACATAAAGTATGCTCTAAAAATAACAAAAAATCACTAGAGTTTCATATTAACATGGTTATTTTAATTTGAAGATGTAATAACATTTTTAAACAGCAGAAATATCTAGAAAAGCTTCCGAACACGTGTGACATGGAAATCTGTTACATTATTTTGAATGTGTTGAAAAGTGTTCAGTAATCTATGCTTGAAACATTATTTTTATTTCTTGTCATATAATAAAACTAGTAATAAACAACTGTCGATTAAATTGGCATAAATAATGATTTCTTATCAGTTTTCTCCAAGAAAGAAGCGAGAATATATATGAATTCAGTGGCATGTTTATTACATGCAGGAATATAGTTTGACTTGACTAAATTATCGAGAAAAAACTTTCAGGTAATTGCATATCATGAAACAGCCGCGGAATACACGAAATTTAATAAGACAAAAGTCCTTCATTAAGACAAAATATCTATAATCATTCGAACTAAGGAGATGCGCTAATTAAGTAGATTTTATTATTGACGATGTCTTAATCGAATATTTGGATACCTGAAATATTCACACTATTCAGTTGGCAGTTTTAATTCTGGTATTTTCTGAATAAACAAGTCAGAAATCGCACGCAAATAAAATAACTTTTATACCATGAGTGACGGCAATATTGCCTAGATCACTATTTTTTGTTTAAAATAGTGAGTATAGTTAAAAAAAGAATTTTTTGTAAGAACTATTCCATGCAATACAAATTTAAATACACAAATATAAAAAGTAAAATATAATATAATATGTAAGGAAAAATGAGATAGAAAGCTGTATCAAGAACTGAAACAAATATAACATTTATTAGTCAGAGAGCCTCTGTTGTATTCAGATAATATCGTATCTATATATCAAGATAATTTTTAAAAATCAAGACACAATAAAATCAAAGAAAATGCGGAAATTTATTTTCATGAGGAGACCGGGAATTCAGGGGCAAGTCTGCCCAAAAAGGGATTCTATTTTATTTCTTATTATGTAACCCTTTCGGGTCTGGCGTACCATTAATAGCGTATGTTGATTAATTAAGTATTATTTCGTTTTAACAAATACTTTTATTACTGTTTACATGTACTGGTGTTAGCATGTGTCTATATGTTTACTATATGACTTGATTTTTTTTTGGCATTTAGTAATAGTAAGAATAATAATAAATATTTGCTTAATTGTCTTTGTACTGTTTGCGATTTTTTATTTTAAACTTATATTTCACTCTTTAAATTTAAAATAAAGGTTACTTTCCCGAGGGAATCATCTATAAATAATAGAAATTTGTGGAAATTCGTATTATCAGTTAAATTTTGTTGTAATATAATATTTTCTAAAAATCTTCAAAAATTCTTCAATAGCCTATTGTCATAGTAATGGGAATTGAATAGTAGGCAAAACAACAATATTAGTTATATTTCGAAGAAATCTTAATTAAATTCTAATTAATGTGTTTAGATAGCTAGTATTAACGTAATTAATGTAAAAGTAATTTTTCCTAAAAATTGAAAAAAAAAATCGGACCCGAAAGGGTTAATAATTTTAAACCATTTTGGGAAGAATAAATTTTATCATTAAAAAAACAATAACTAAAATAGACAATTACATTTCAAAACCTTATGAGGATCAATAATCCCCCTCCTATCTCCATGTTTTACACTTGCAATACATGAAAAATTCCTTCCAACAGTACTTCCCTTTTCCACTCAGTTATTTAATTTAAGCGATTTTTCTATACCATCAAACATTTCCTAACTCTCTGAAATCTATTCCTGACTAACACAACTAGGGCCAATTAGAATTAATCCCCTATTTATTCTTGAATTTCCGACGGAAGCTCTTCCACCTGGGGATTGCTTTAGTTCGGTCACTTGAGCAAAAGAATTAGCGGGAGTAACCGAAGCAAAAGGTCTAAGCAGCAATTCCGTAATCTTGAATCAAGGAGACTGCTGCAAATGATGACTAGAAGAAAGCCATATATATTTTCTCGTTGCGAAAAATTAAATATTAATTTCGAATTTAATTTGATACTTTGAATTAGAATTTTCATATTCTAATTTAGTAATTTATAGTCTCACAAGGGAATGAATATATTGTATATTGGAAGATTCGTTCGTTTAATTCCTCGGGAAATCGGTAAATTATGATTATTTTTAATGCCTTACAAATAAATACATTTAAATGTAATCTTAGATGTTAGTTATTTTTGAATATAATCTTTCGGCATATTTATATGTATATATGGTAGTAGAGGGGATGTAGTCTTCCAACTCTACAGAATCGTCTTTAATCACTGCTAAACGCAAAAAATAACTAATTTACAAACACAATTCAGAAGTAAAGTCTGTCATTTTTTGTTATCACTGACTCAGATTTATGTGTGGAAAAAGAGCGCATTTATTGCTATGATACTACAATTGTATATTGTTTTCGAAGAGTCTGTAAGAGTCTGCTACATATTAACTGTGAATTTTAAATTAAGATATTAGAAATAGCAGAAAGCGTTCACCATGGGCCAATCTCCTCTATATAGCGTAATGCATAGAGCAGATGTCCCCTCACTTAATTTAATCATTAGAAAGTCAATACGTTGTTTATTATTAATGAAATCCACCTATTCCGAGTTCCTGTTAAACCGAACAGTGTTCGGCCCCATTTAGTTTGAATAGCGAGACTCTACTGCTATTTTCAAACCTCAAGATATAATAAAAGCAAAACTAAAATTTCTTTTCATGGAGATAGGAGGAATTTAAGGCGCAAAACTGAAAAATAGTTCGATTTTATTTCTTAATGTTTAATTATTTTAAGTCACTTTAAGAAGAATTAATTTTACCATTAAAAAAAAAATTGTAACTAAAATAAAACAATTAAATTTCAAAATCCAATGAGGGGAAATGATCCCCCCTCCGATCTCAATGTTTTACACTCGCAATACATAAAAATTCCTCCGAACAGTACTTCCCTTTTCCACTCACCTATTTAATTTAAGCTATTTTTCTATACCATCAAACATTTCCTAACTCTCTGAAATCTATTCCTGACTAACGCAACTAGGGCCAATTAGAATTAATCCCCTATTTATTCTTGAATTTCCGACGGAAGCTCTTCCACCTGGGGATTGCTTTAGTTCGGTCACTTGAGCAAAAGAATTAGCGGGAGTAACCGAAGCAAAAGGTCTAAGCAGCAATTCCGCAATCTGGAATAAAGGAGGATGCTGCAAATGATGACTAGAAGAAAGCCATATATTTTCTGGTTGCGAAAAATTAAATATTAATTTCGCATCTAATTTGATACTTTGATTTAAAAATTTCATATTCCATTTTAGTCATTTATAATCTCACATGGGAATATATATATTGTATATTGGAAGATTCATGCATTTAGTTTCTCCCGAAATTGATAAATTATGATTATTTTTAATGTTTTACAGATAAATACGTTTAAATACAATCCCAAATGGTAGTTACTATTAGAAAATAATCTTTCGGCAAATTTATATTCAAATATGATAATTGAAATGGTTTAACAACTCAATAAATAAATATTATGATACTAAGAAATGAAATTCAAATCATAAGAAGGCACCGGTGGACCGTTAGTTTAAAAAATAAGGCAGGGCCTTTTTTAGGAGAAAAAAAAAGATAAAGGTAAATATTATTACAAATTAATATAAATTTATCATTTCGCAATAAATATCTGTTAATATCAATATAAGCCCCACCAGTGATAGAGAAGTTCTGCTTTCGAAGCTGGTTGACGGAGATTACTGGGTTCGAATCCAATCGCGCCCGTCGACCTAACCTTTCGAAGTTTTCCATGATTTCTTTGAATCTTGGGAAACCTCTCGTAATTAGCGGATAGGTTCCCTTAGAAAGACCCCCACGGAGGGCACTCCTTGGGCCCATTTCGTTCAGATAATTGCAATCATAAAAATAAAAGTACACTAATATCAATATAAATTTAATTAAAATAAATAGTTTTATGTAGGTATTTTGTTTCATCACATATGCCCAACTAAAATCATATTCCTATCTTGATTAAAAAATTTAAGTGTTCTATATAAAAGCGTTCATTTTCACATCAAACTATTTTGAAAGACATGTAATTTTTTATTAATAATTAATAATAAGTAATTTTCAATGTTATATAGTTTAACAATTGTTATTAAAATTATTTGATTGGATTATCCTTTCTAGAAACCATTTAAGGTATGTGGACTGAATTATAATATTTATTCTTAAAGTTAATATTATTTTATCAGTCTCTTTTATTATTATTTACTGTATTTAAATTTCTTAATTATTTATTAATTTACAAATAGTATTAAAATAAATCCATATTGTAATTCTTACTCATAAAAACGACAACGTAACATTCTGAATTAAAATACAATAAAACAGAGATAATAATAATCGAAGTCTGTCATAATCGCGAAATTCATAACTTTAACCAAGTGTAATAGTCCATTCATGAGGGAAATCTGTTGGAAATAGCTTTATGAAAGGCGGATGGACCAAAGGATCAACGGAGCGTAAACGTCATATTGAGATTACGAAACTGTGATACATATATGAACATTTCGAGAGTTAAACAATTCTTGTGTGAATATCCTTTTATCAATTATGGAGTTAATGCCGGAAAAAATGGTTAATATACTTGATGAATTTTGAATGGGTCATTTTTTGAAACATTAAATCGATATTTAGTGTAGTAAATTTTTATTTAAGTATTGTTGAAATAAACTTTTAATGGATGAATGATGGGAAAATTGGTTAATACACTTCATGCATTTTATTTATTATTTATTAATTTGATATTAAATGAATGTATGTTTTGGGTTTTCATGTATATATTTTTGTCGAAATTTAGTTTTATAGAGTGAATGCACGGAACGCTGGTTAATATAATCGATGCATATGCTTTACAATGTTTAGATTTATGATATTAAATCGTTGATATGTTTAGTGAATTTTTGCGAAACTATATTTTTATAGAATGAAAGTAAAGACAGCGGGTTAATATATTTGATTCTGTTCATTAAGTTTCAGTTTATGACATTAAATTCATTAAAATTTTAGAGAACTTATATTTTTCTGCGGAAGAATACTTTCTCAGAGTGAACGCAGAGAAAGTTAATTAAAATACTAGATAATTCTCTTTATTATGTTTTAATTTAGGATGTTAAATCGATAATATGTTTAATAAATACATATTTGTTGTCGAAATATACTTTTATAGAAAAGCTAGTTAATATGCTGACGCATTCTATTTATTATGTTTTAATTCGGATATTAAATCGATGTTAGAATAACAAATAAAGCCTTTGTGGAAAAACGTTTAAAGATAGAAAACCAACAATTATAAATCCATTAATAATGTTTGAAAAGATAGCAAACAGCTGTTTCGAATCTAGTATCAAGATTCTTCTTCAGTGCAAAACTCAGCTAACTAGAAAAAGCAAAACTGAACAAAG
The DNA here is from genome assembly GCA_964019185.1 of Maratus speculifer. NCBI lineage: Eukaryota > Metazoa > Arthropoda > Arachnida > Araneae > Salticidae > Maratus > Maratus speculifer. The sequence goes on from OZ025291.1 coordinate 343,718,383, forward strand.
AGACAGAGAAACGCAGGCTTATATACTCGCTACGAGAAACGATCCAGCCAAAAAGAAAAGCAACCAGTGAGAAGAGAGCAGCCTGAACAACTGGGACTGCTGCTTTCTTCTCATTGGTTGCTTTTCTTTTTGGTGGGATCGTTCCCGTAGCGGTTATATAAACCTGCGTTTCTCTGTCTCTTTCCTTATTTTTGCTCTTTCTAGCTCGCTGAGTTTTGTACTGAAGAAGAATCTCGATAGTAGAGTCGAAACAGCTGTTTGCTATTTTTTCACACATTATTTGTGAATTTATAATCGTTAGTTTTCTATCTTTAAATATTAAATCGATGATATGTTTAGTGACTTTCTATAATTTTGTCACAATAAAAGATACATTCTGAAACAAAAAGTTTCATTAACGGTAAACAATTGCTTCTTTTTCACATATTGTTTCTTTTAACTCGTTTTTAATTAAATAAAATCTAATAATTTAAAGGCTCTTTTATGAATTAGTGCAGAAACTGTATATGTAATTTTACAATTATCCTTGTCAAAATCACGTTAAAACTTTTTAACATTTAAAAAAGAGTTAATTCGATATTCATTTCCTATAATGGTTAATAAGAAAATAATAATTAAAATGCGTTGAATTTTCAAATTTCTTTAAAATATCATCATAATCAATTGCTATTAATTATCCTTATTGAGCAATATTTCGTATTTTTAAAATTAACATAAATTATTGTGACAAATATAAACATTTTCATAAATGTATAGAGTATATATTAAACATATTTATGAAAAATTATAGCATAAGTAGGAAGAAATAAATTTGGAGTATGCAAGCACATTTTTTGAAAAGTAACTCAAAAAGTGTTTAAAAGTTAAAAGTAGTTAAGAAATTACGGAAGATAATTGTATCTTATGAAAAAAAAAAAAAAAAAAAAAAAAAAAAAAAAAATGAAATTCTTACAGAAGTCGCCGATACTTCTGATTTGCAGACAAAAGTCATAGAAGATTTGAGAAATTTAAACTGCTCTGAAAATGTGAATGAAGAAGCAGTGCAACAATGGATTAACGAAGATTCGAAATTGGAATGTTACAAAGTTTTAAGTATGTTCTTGAATCTAAAAGGGAACTTTATGACATAAGTTTTAATTTATTTCTATATAATAATGCAAATGAAACTAGCAGGTGTTTTTGTTAAAAAACTATCTAATCATGTTCACTTTCCTATTTCTTTGCAAATGCAATAGATATTTTAGGAAATTTTGTGAAAGTTGGCATTTTAAATTGAATTTCCAGACAAAATCAGAAAAAACAGTCAGCTAAGGAAGAAAAACACTGTCACGTGATCATAAACGCTTATAACTCAAAGAGTAATTTATTGATCAGGAAAAAAAAAAAAAAAAAGTTCGATTCCAAATCACTTCTGTAGCCAGGTTTTCCAATTTAATATCTTTCTGTTGAAAAATAAATTTGTAAATGTGTCAAAACGTTTTGCACTTGTTGAACAGAGCAGCTGAGAACAGCCTAAGTGACGATGATATTGTGTCGCGTGTCGCTTGTGATTCAAAAGAAACAAAAATTTCCGAAAAATGCTCTGAAAATGATGAAGAAAATTTTCTAATTCATCCAAAATTAAGTCATGGGAACGCATTAGTACACACTGAGGCTTTTCTTAATCAGTTGAAGCAGGAATATGAAAGAACATCTGCTGAAAAAAATTATATAATGTAAAATAGTTGAAGACTAAATGAAAAACGAAAACAGACCTTTATTTCTCTGTTCTTTACAAAACAGTGAGGTAAACTACGTTTATATATATATTTTTATATTGAAGTAAATGTAAATCTAAAGAACATTAAAATTTATGTCTAGTCTTTTTATTTTATATTAATTAAATTATTAATGCCCTATTGTATGATAATTCGACATTTTCTATCTTTTTTCTAAAATTTTTAAGCAAATTTTGCACAACTTCAATTATTCGGGATATATGCTTATCCCGAAGAAGGCATTTCCCGATCAACCTGGCTAACAGAGAATCTACTGTATATCTATTTTTATGAGTGTGTAAATTTTTTCATCGTTAGAATAGAGATCTGTAATGTATATTGATGCTATACTAATCATTTTTTTATGTTGCACGTTAAAACTATATTTTCGTTATAGCAAAACCCGTTATTATCAAGTTCGACTGTCTGTAAGTATAGGCAAGCGTACATTCTCTCTCTAATGCAGGGGTGGCCAACTTTTTTGGCAATGAGATGCTTATCATAATTATTACTTACACTCTAAAAGTGGAAGGAGTGAAAAGCTCACTTTATGGCAGAGTGAGAGGCATTTTCACTCTTTTTGGAATGACTTTAGTAAAAATACACTCCTTAAAGAATGAAATTTTCCACTATATAGAAAGGAGTGAATATCTCACTCCATAATCAAGAGTGAGAGAGTCACTCCACTGATGAGAGTGACTGCCTCACTCCGTTATCGAGAGTGAGAGAGTCATTCCAATGATGAAAATGAAATACAGCATTATAAACTTTTAAAAATTCCCGTTCAACTTTGAGCAAATATATAGAGTAAAATAATAAAAATCAGCAAAATGTGGTATTTTTTAGCAGCAACGTGCGAAGAAAAAACTGCACCGCGACGAAGTTTCAATTTGGCAACCTCCCCCCCCCCCCCCCCCCCGTCTTTTCTTTTTGTGGCATGCTTCATAAAATTGAAAGTGTGGAAACAAAAAGAAATTCTCTTGAATGCACGTGTCACATTTACTTTGCAACTTTAATTTTAACAACAAAGTAATATAAGATAAAATATATTATATTTAGGCAAATATTTACTAGGCGCTTATATTTAGGCAAAGGGTATTTGGAAAACAGATGTGGAATAAATATATCTACAGTAAAGTATAACAACTTGCAACTGACCTCTTGTGGATTCCAAGGAAGAAATCATATGTTATTTTGAGAATGCATATTTTTTCTCATAAAAACCCCTAACCAATTTTTTTTTACACGAAAAGAAGAAACAAATGAGGTTGGTACTATAATTTTTGTGCCACTCCCTTTCCGCAACCGGGGCAACCGCCCCCAGTTTGCTCTCCCCCCTTTCGTCCCCCCGCTTCGCACGGCTCGGATTTTCAGTTTTCAAAATTTAACCTTTGAAATTACACCGATTAAAACGAATTCTTTTTAAAAGAGAAAATTTGACTCTTAAAAAGAGTGACTTGTGACGTAGTGAGAGTTACATATGCATTACGTAATCATCAGCTAATCAGAAGAGTCTTGTTCTAGTCTTGTCTACAACATTTTGTGCGAGATATAAGATAATTATCCGTCATTTTAAAACCGCTTCTTCTTCAAAGTCGTTCTTCTTTCACCTTTTAATAATGAAACGATATACTATCAGCGTTGTACTATCAGCATTGAGATCATAAAAAATGTAAAACATATAAGCAGAGAATACACAAACAATCATCGTAAACGTTGGATAGCAATAATAAACTAATGCTTAATTCTAAAAACACAGGATATACGTAACTTCCTTAAAATATTCGGATAGTACACGGCGTGTACTCCCATTATTCTTATGACTTTTGAAATTTAAGGGTAAGTCGTATTTAATTTTAACATTTTATTCTGGTACAATTTGAATGTTATGCCTTTCAGTTATAATAGTTATGTTATATAGGAAACAATCAATCAGGAATGTTTTCAGAAGTAGTTAATTTCCTATTCTAAACTGTGATGTGTCATGTAAAACATCTGTCTGCCGTTGCATGCAAACTAACGAAAAGGGCTGATTCAAAGTCCATTCACAGTAAATGTAAACATTAACTTCAGTTATTTAAAAGATTGAATTAGTTTCTGCTGTGGAGATTTTTTTTTCGGTTTTTCACTGTTTATTAACACTTTAATTTGAAGTTAAATAATGTGTGAAGTAATGTGTTTAAAGTTAAATAAATGACTTTTTTGAAAGATATTTCGTTATTACTAATATTGTTTTAAATTATTATGTATTTAAAATCCTTAATCTTTATACTAATGTTTTCAGATTTAAGATTTGACAAATTTATAGAATGATAGAAATTTCTTATAACATATGGCAAGGTTTTTGAGAACTAGCTAAATCTAATAATGTTCATTTATTGTAGTTTGTCATTGCTTAATATTCAACTATAAAAAATAATTATATTTTTAATGCTTTTATAAACTTTTCCTATAAAACATACGAAATCTTTTTAACTGATTTTCATAAAATTCGATATATAACTGGAATAAAAAGTTATAATTAAATATGGCGCGCAGGGGGAAATTTTTCTCCGGGAAGAATTTTTGTTGCTCCGGGGGAGGGGGGATTATAGAATTCCGGCGGGAAATTGCACTTTTTTACCATTGAAAACACAAAATCTCAAATTTTTTCAGGGGGGGGGGGCAGCAATAAAATTTTAATTACGCATGAAAAAAAGGCATACGAAAATAATAACGATTATTGATTAAGATTTTGGTTTAATACTTGTCTTTACGGGTATTTTAAAACTATCATGTACCTATAGGGCTTCCAATGAACACAATGTGTAATTCAGACATTTTTCTCCGGGAGGGATTTGTATGGCTCCGGAGGGGACATCATGGAGTTCCGGGGGGAAAATAAAACTTTTCGACCATTAAAAACAAGAAATTTCAAATTCTCTGGGGGGGGGGGGGACAACTCATTGCTCCGAAGGGAATGTCCCCTCCTCCCCTCCCCCTGGGCCCACCTTCTGGATTCAACACTAATATGAAAGTAACACAAGGTATAAGTTTGAAATAAAATATTTTAGTTTATTTCTGTAAGTAATATAACTTAATACGTACATAACTTTAAATAAGTTTTTCCTTAAAAATTCAATCAATGTTACAATCTATGAATTAAACTAATATTGTTAATAATGTATTTTTTTACATTTCCCATAAAAATCATAAACTAACATAAGAAAAAGAACTACTACAAAATTCATCATTCACTACATCATTCACTCCTACAAAACAGTGACTATTCACTCCTATCAAAGAGTAACCATTCACTCTTACGCAAGAGTTATTATCCACTCCTACTAAGAGTGAAAACACGCACTCCTTTGGCTAAAGTGAATAGTCACTCCTCCGAAAAAGTGGTTATTCACCCCCGTTTAGAGTGAATATTCACTTCGCAGGAGTGAGTATTCACTTTTTGAAAGAGTCAACAATTCCACTTTTGCCCAGAGTGAATACTCACTCTAAAGAGGTTGGGCATATTTTGAATCTGCGATAGAGTGAGTATTCACTCCTCCGGAGTGAATACTCACTCCTTTTTATTTAGAGTGTAACAGTAAGCTACGTTCGCTTAAGTCGAAGAGTTTATGCCATTAACACATTCGCTGCCGCTTACGTGAAGATGTGATGATAGTTAATGCCGCACTGTAGAAGTGGATTTTTCCCAGAAGCTGATTTACTTTTTAATAACAAAGAATCAGTGAAAGATTTCCCCGCACTAGCGCGTGACTGGCTCTTGAGAAATCATCCCACATCACGCGCTGGCGCGTGAATGGCCCCTCTACGTTGGCGCCATATCACGCGCTGGCACGTGATCGGCAGCGAATGTGTTAAATAAGGCGAATTAGATGATGCTGTTTTAAAATGTTGCTTTCCACTGTGACTCGTTTATTGCAAGTTGGATCCCCTGCTCTAATGTTCTTTTCAATAATACAATCGGGTACTACTTGTACGAATTGATTATTTCCAGCTGAGCGAAAAATTGCCCAGGCCGGGAATCGAACCCGGATACTTGGCTTACAATGCTTTACCTGTTAAGCTATCTGGGCGATTGCCGGCTGGGATTTTTCGCTCAGATAACCTTATTGGTCGTAACATCTGGTCTGTCATTTGAAACAGCTCGCAGAATAAACCGCAGGTAAAGCTGTAAGTAAGTGTATTGTAAGCCAAGTATCCGGGTTCGATTCCCGGCCTGTGCAATTTTTCGCTCAGCTGGAAATAATCAATTCGTATGATAACTTTACCAATCAGTTTGATTGTGTTAAAATTAATAGTACGGGTACTACTTGATTATCCCGTCGACCAAAAAACAGTCTCCTAACTGTTAGATTAAATGTCAATAATGGATGATCGCAAATGTCACATTCACTTGACATAAAGTATGTTACACGTGTTTGTTATAGTATCAAATCGTTAATTCCACGTTTTATTTGCATTTTTATTAATGTTTTACCAATTTATTTATATTTCCGTAATTAAAATTTACTACAAATATTATTTTTTCCCTTTAAACCTATATTTAATGTTTACATACATTTTCTATACACATAGAAAGAGATTTTTTTATACTATGTGTCAAGTAAATAAAAGACATTAGCTTCCTTACAATTTTCCGTTATCATTTACATTTATTTTGTCCCTTAATTGATGCAATTAATACATTTGAAATACTTATATTTTATTCAGAAGTACAATATCTTAAAAATATCTCTTTGTTTATGGTTTAATTTAATAATTCTGCATTTAAATATATAAACGATTAGATTTCGTTCGTCCGAAATCTTTAAATAAAAAAAATTCTATATTTGGTACCTCGCTACAGGGGTGCAGAATATGTCCAATCCGGCGATCTAGGATCGGGAGAAATTTTAACCACCTGGGAAAATTTTTCTGACAATATGGAACTGATTTCGATTTTAACAATGAATTCCATAATTTTCTGAGACAGAAAAATTTTACTACAAATAAAAAGTTTTGTATGGTGACCCTCACAAAATCGATCTCAGAATAATACACTATATTGCCATTGATTATGGGACACTTGCGATTTTAGACATTTTACTAAATATCTAGAAAAATACATGAGGAATCATCTCGAAACTCTTAGTGTATAAATATAATTGTATACGCCATACATCGCAGTGAAGATTTTTTACCGAAACTCCATAGGGGACCGTCAACAAATTAAAAAAGAATGAATATCTTTTGAATAACCCTGTCAAAACTAATGTAGCAAAATTGCTCAAACTCTAGATTATGATTGAATACCTTATTGTAATACACTGTGTTCATGTTTATGCAAATAGCATGCATACTCGCAGAGTAATTAAGGTTTTTATAAAAATGGTCCCACATTTTTCCAAGTTTTTTCCTTATAATTTTCAGAGTTCTTAATATAAAATAATATTTTTTTCAGAAAATAGGACAAACAACATTGCAGACAGTACCCTGTAATCAGAATTAAAAAATAATAAAAATTGTATGAAAAATGAGTAGGTTTACTAAATAATTTTTTACTGCGCATGCGTCAAAGATATCAAAATTTGATTTGCATATTATGTTAGCTAAATGTATAGAGCAACTTTTGTAAAAAGTCTCAAGATCATAGCTTAAAAATTCTGAAAGTAATCGTCTATAGAAAAAGGACAAAATCCGTTGTTTCTAAAATGAAGCAAAAAAATGAGGGATTTTATCCAAATGTAGTAGTACATCCCGTATTGTGTATTCTATATTGACACTAATCAATGAATATATGGATACAACCCCTCTTGTTTTTACTTCATTTTGAGAATAACGGATTTTCAACTAATTCAATTGACGATTATTTTCAGAATTTTCAAGTTATGATTTTGTGACTTTCACAAAAGTTGCTCTATACATTTAACTAACATAATATGTAAATGAAATTTTGATATCGTTGACGCATGCGCAGTAAAAAATTATTTAGTAAACCTACTCATTTTGTACAAAATTTTCATTATTTTTTAATTCTGATTACAAGGTACTGTGTGCAATGTTGTTTGTCATATTTTCTGAAAAAAATATTATTTTATATTAAGAACTCTGAAAATTATAAGGAAAAAACTTTGAAAAATTTGGGACCATTTTTATAAAAACCTTAATTACTCTGCGAGTATGCATGCTATTTGCATAAAAATGAACAAGGCGTATTACAATAAGGCATTCAATCATAATCTAGAGTTTGAGCGTTTTTGCTACATTAGTTTTGACAGGGTTATTCAAAAGATATTCATTCTTTTTTAATTTGTTGACGGTCCCCTATGTAGTTTCGGTAAAAAATATTCACGGCGATGTATGGCGTATACTATTATATTTATACACTAAGAGTTTCGAGATGATTCCTCATGTATTTTTCTAGATATTTAGTAAAATGTCTAAAATCGCAAGTGTCCAATAATCAATGGCAATATAGTGTATGTATTGTATATCGTGGGTGATTCTGTTCCGAATTTTCAGAAAATTTAAAGCAATTAGTTCCAAAAATATAAAAAAAATTATTCGACCATAAAAATGCCGCGAAATTTACCAATAATTACAGAAAAAATGCGAATTTGGTCACAAAAAGATCGCGAAAAAACCGCAAATTTCGTCAAAAGATCGCAAAATTCACCAAATGATCGCGAAACAACTTTAAATAAATAAAAAATAAATTAAAAAAAATCTTCAAGATATCAGGAAATGACCGCAAAATTTCTCAAGTTATCGCAAAACAACTTATTTTGTTAACAGGGGTGAAATAGCTAAAGAATTTCATCGAAAGAGCCGAACATTTCATTATACGAGGGCAAAACAAATAATTTTGTCAAAAAATCGAAAAATAACCGCAAATTTTGTCAAAAGAGGGCAAAACAACCTCAGAACTTAACAAAAAATCGTGAAATAGTCGCTAATTTCATAAAAAAAATCGCTAAAAAATAAATTTCATGTTTTATTATTATTATTATTCAGAATCACTCCTGCCATATATACTCACGTGTAAGTTGATACATATACGAAAAATAAATTTTCAATTCCTACGGTAATACCGCATTTAACTATATAACATACCGTAGAATGTTTGGGAAATTTTCATGTGGATTGGGGAAATGTTGTGTGAAGAAACATTTCCTGCACCCCTGCCTCGCTATGCCATAAGTGAACACCATCATTAAAGTAACCCTATTGTTCAGTGATTTTTTTTTCAATTTAAATTAATTAATTTTCCTGTGATAAAAATTTAGAATAGCAACATTCTTCCATTCACATAACTTGGTGATTTATATAATTTCGCGAAATTGATCTACAGGATAATAGTGAAGTACCTTTAACCTTTTATAACAAATCATAGTTTTATTAAGGGTCTCATTTCTCATAGCTAATTTAGTTTATCTCGACTTGCCATTTTAATTAGCCATATTATAAAACAATACTAATATTTTGAAAAAAAAAAAAAAAAAAAAAAAAAAAAACAGAAACAGAAAAAAATACTACATCATAATTAGATGCAATAAATAAAATAATCACCAATAGTTTCAACAAAATACAATTACTTTCAAAGATGAAATTTAGAACAATTATCATACAATAAATTACTCAACAATGCATCTACAAATGGTGTAAAATTAAATATAATTTAATTATTTCTCACAAGTTTTATCAGCTAATCTTTTTCTTTGAAAATGAAATATAGTCTAGAACGAAATTAAAACAAGTTGTTAAATTAAACATTTCTATTTTCTTTTCTGGATGCCCCGAAAATAAAATAAATTTAAAAATAGTTTTTCTTTAAGCTTTTATCAAAATAAAGTATATCCCATAATTTATTTTGCTACGGATAAAAAAATATATCAGTTGTAGAATAAAAAATAACAAAATTCTAGCGATGATTTTAATAGAAATTTGTATTTAAAGAAAAATTAAAATTAAAAATAAATGTGTTATGTTATGAAATGGATATAAATAGATTTAAATAAATGGATAAAAATAATTTAATTTCGTGTAACGTAACGAAATACGCAAAGCAACTTTTTATCGAATGAAAACTTATAAAATTTGTAATACATTGTAAGACAAATACCAAAAATAATAGTAACAAGAACAAAAAATCGTGAGTCAGGTATAGATTTTGAAGCATTTTCCAACATATTCAGAATACTGTAAGATAACTTTTAAATTTATTAAGATATTTAAACAAATAATTTAGAAAATGCATAACGGATTAGATAACTCAATTTCTACAATTATCATAAGTGGTACAAAAAATATCCATATCTTTTTAGTACAGCCCTGTACATGATCTACATAGTACATGCATACTACATAGTACGGTGACATTTAGTTCAGTTAAGCGCTGAGCACAGTTAAAGTTTTCCATTCAGCAATTTTCGTCACTAAATGGAAATGCACTTGTGACCTTTTATGTAGCCCTGTATATGATCGACAGAATTTATACACAGCAAGCAGTATACAAAATTAAATAAATAAAATAAAATAAAATAAAATAAAATAAAATAAATAAATTTTAAGATCACAACTGAAAGCCTATTTCCAGAAATTACTCTTCATAGCAGTACTGTAGCCAAATACTTTAGTTTATCTTTGTAAATGAAAAGGAAGTTTACGCACACCAGATTGTACAGTAGGCGTTTTGTAATACACCTCATTGATATTTACAAATTTGAATGTATTTAAAATAATGTAACATCATTAAAATACAGTATACCGTAACTGATATTTTCCATAGGCGAAATTCTTTTGAATGTCCCTGTAAATGAAGCGTTAATGCTACACATTTCATTTTCAGTAAAGAAAATGCCACAGTAAACAACAATTACGTTTATGAATTTCGTGGCAGTCGAACTTATATACACGACTTAGAATACGGACAGTTAGATAAACAGACAAACCGAATTAATAAACAATTTTCAATTTTGTTGGAAAGTGACAATAAAAAGAAAAAAAAAACTAGGGGATTAGAGGATTTTATTTTTCGCACCAGTTAAGTGTAGTTAATAAACTTGAAAAAAGCAATGTGTTTTACTTTTTTCCAGATATTATTAAATAAGTCGGAAATGGCACGTCAAGCGTAGAAAATGAGGAGTTGCGTTCGTAATATAACGAAATTTTAATAATATTCAGATCTTTGTGTAGTAGTATACAGTACTTAAAATACAGTATTTTAGCCGAAATATTTTGTGTGTCTCTTTAAATACTATTTAATTTCTACTGTACGGGAAATAACTTGTAGTAAACCTCAGCAACATACATCAATTTCATGAAATATGAAATACAGTTGAGTCTCTCTATAACGAAACTCCATACATCGAATTTCTCTACATAACGAATTTTTAGTAGGAACAGTCCTCTTTTCGCATGATTACATTAGATACAGTCTCTATATAGCGAAATATCTGTCTCTATATAACGAATTTTTTCATAAATTGGTCTTAATTTATTCAGGTTTTAAAAGCTTCGAAATCATATGGAATCAACTTTCCATCACTTATTTTTGATTTATCGTCAGTGCTGAGTTTTTTTTCTTTTTTCCTTGTTCTTTAAATCCAACGAATTCATCCTACCTCCCACACACCTTTCTACATCCTTCTCAAAACAGTGTCAATTGGATTGTTACACATGTAAGAGAGGAATCAATGAGAGGCACATCAGAGAGGCCTTCAAATGGAGGAAAAGGTTAACTACAATTTTTCATTCCTTGCTAAAATTTGAACGCTTTTTTTTTTTTTTTTTTTTTTCTTTGAGAGCATAACAATTTAAAAATCAAAACAACAAAAAATTACAGATTTCTTCGTCTGAAATTATTGCAAGTCTTCCTTATTTGATTTTCATTAAGCTTTCAAATAAATCTCTGTTCTCTTTTTTGAAACAGCTTAAAAAATTAAGAAATAAAATGTTAGGTTAATATTTACTTTTAAGCATTTCAAATTCTTAATTCAAACGATCAAAAATAATATTTGTTCAAATTTCACACATTAATTACGATTTTTAACATCATTCTCCATACATCGAATTTCTCTATATAACGGATTTTTTACTGGAACTGTGGATTTCGTTATATAGAGACTCTACTGTACTTTAATATAATAAATTCGCGCACCAAACAATGTTTTCCCCTATACTACTATTAATGGAATACTTTTGTGTAACCCAGTAAATCAATAGCAATTTTTTTTGCACCACATATTATACAGAATGTACATTTTAGTATGTACTTCATAGATGCATATCAATTTTATTATGTTCGGAATAGTGTAACATCATTAAAATGTACTTGAAACTGTTTTCCCCATCAGCCGTAATGTAACGGAATACCTTTGATTGTCCCTGTAATTAAATTATACATCATATTTTCATAAACTTTGAAATAACACGACAAAATTATGCAACAATTTTATATTTTAAATTTAAAACGAGGACAGACAGACGGAAGGACTGGACGACGACTATAGGTGCTACGTATTTACATATTTATGAACGCACCTAAAAAGAAAGAAAAACTTTGTGCCATTTTCTTGAAACTTTAGTGCAGAATAAAACATACTGGTAATAAAGATCAATGTAAGGCAGCAAAAGCTAACTATTCTATGCACTTTTATATTTTCAAATAATTTGAAAATTTTTAGATTCATTAAATACAAATTTGGAATTTAACCTTATAAGAACATGGTATCAGTGTTGCCAGTGGGCTACTTTTTTTAAATTAAGATTTCTTGATTGGCACCAATTTTTTAAAACGGTAAATTACCTTTTCTTTTCGCCTTAATCATCATGTCATTGGATAAGGCACATTTTATCATTTGTAAAAAGTGGTGCCAATCAAGAATCCGAATTAAAAAAAAGTAGCCTATCTGGCAACACTGCGTGGAATGACGAGTTTTAGGAATTATTTAATGGATAATTATTTTAAAGATTTAAAAGAGAACGTTAACATTTCATTTTTCATTTAACTTTTCATTATTAATTTTATTAAACTTTGTTAAAGAAAAAGAGAAATCTCCATTGATGCCTTTAATGTCCGTAACAAAACACTAAACAGCAACTGAATAATTTTTTCAAAGCAGTTATGTAAGAGAGGTCAGAGTATAATGTTTCGTTTACTTAAGCTTCGACTCGAAACCTTTTAACGAATTACACGCTAAGCGAAAAAACTTTAATGACATTTGTTAGTGACCCATTAAAATAATTTTCTAGAGGTTGGAAAACTGCAGTAATAAGATGGTTTCGAACTTTTTTACGCTTTTAAGAGCTACTTTTATCTCTACGATATAACCATGGCACTTTTAAAAGCGAAGCTAAGAAATAGAAAAGAAAAATATATTTGATGGTCGCTGTTTGATCTTTGGACTTATTGTAGAAAATGCGCAACATAAGTTTCATCTGCAATTCTTTCCAAAATAAAAAATAAAAATGGTTAATGTTCAATTTTTATGATATTTTTCAACATAAAACAAATGCATTATTTACAAAATAGTTTGGAAGATAAAATTGGAAAGAAAACGTTTTCATTGTTTCTAGAAAATCTTTTAATTAATTGCTCAGCAAGACTAATTAATTGATAACAATTTTAATAAAAACTTTTAAATTATTTCCATTTCATCTTTATTTTAAATTTAAAAATAATAACGTCCGGATAAAATAAAAAATGTAAATTAGTTTAAATAAATATTAATTCATTTCAAAAGAGATTGCGCTTTCGAGTAACCTTTTATTGGCGTATGATAAAATTTTATGAATTTTTAATCATTAAATCAGCATAGAAACAACTACATCCTACGCTTGAAAAATAAAAAAATACCGCATGTGATTCGGATTGATTTTTTGTCTCAGCAATATCCATATATCATCTCGCCTAATATGGATGGGTTGAGTTTCAACAAAAAAGAAAAAATTATGTCATATTTAGATTATGAAATATCTTCAAAAACTTTCAGGCTCATGCAACAGAACTTCCTGATTTAAAAAGGCGAAACCACACGGAAAAAACTACTTGGTCGCAATAACCCCCTTTTTTTTTTGCTGCACTGCACCATTTGGCCGATTGCATTAGTTGCTTGCAGGATTCGTAAATTTCACGATATTTTCGAAAATATGAAAAATATCCAATATTTAAAAAATAGTCACCTTATTGCTAATAATAGATATTACAAGCGTAATCAAAATTTTAAACTAAAATATATATTGCACTTAACATGAAAACAATAATCAAACAATGTATTGAAAGTGCATTTTTTTTTTCACTTAGCACAATTTTGAAGATCAACTAAATGAAAACAGAAACAATTTTCTTTATACACTTACAGAAGCTTAAAAATAAATAAATAAATAAAACTCTAGGATTCAGTATTAACTGACAAAAAATTATAAAATTATATATATATTGGACTTAATCTGAACAAAATGAAGACCAGGACATACTTTTTTCGAACGAAGCTGAATATAACTGAATATCTAAATTAGACAGTTTGTTTTTAGTGTCTGTTCTGAATTAATTATGTCCCATATAATATACAGTTAATAGTAAAAAAAAATAATAATAAAATCAAGCATAATTACTTAAAAAATATATTTGTTTTCTTTTTTGGGTAAAAAAGTCATTGTTCTTTATCTGTCACAAAATTTCTTTATCTACTGAGCAGTACAGTCAATAACAGTCGGAAATTTTATTTACGCTTGTTTTAACTGAAAATATCAAAAATATCTTGCACAGTGATATTTTGAAAATAAATATCAAATATAGAAATTATCGCAGATTTTGATATTCTGAAAATAAGTATAAAGTAGCATAAAAATATCAAAACTATCAAAAATCTTGATATTTTGAAAATAAATATCGGATATATATCAACAAATTCTGGTTACTTCCGCTTATTTTTTTCGGGTTTCATGAACAACTATTTTGTTAATTAATCCAAATAATTTAAATAATTTATTTAGTTAAATGCCAATCGTAGATTACACTGTAAAAAATGTAATTCACAGAAATTTGCAGCTTTACAAAAGAATTTTCTAAAATTAGAGTAATCTTACAAATATTTTATCTGTAATTTGGGTAGCAGTTACATAAAAAGTTCTAGACTTCCCCATTCTAAAAAAAAAAAAAAAAAAAAAAAAAAAAAATCTTAATAACTTTACAATTTTTCTTTTTAAATTGCAACGCAAATGTGTATCTGTTATATGAATTTTTGTTGCTATCATTACATAAAATGATCTAGAAATCACAGTTTTCTAGAAAAATTTTAGTAAATTTACGGATTTTTTTCTTTTTTTTTTTTACAGTGTAATTAGAAAAACTATGTATTGTTAGATCAACTACATAATTTGTTTTATTGTGATTCAATCACCAGTCATAAGGTGCACTGCAGTATCTTCCATGTGTCAACTCAACTCTATTCGGAACGTTTATACGAAAACCGATCACGTTGCATTGTTGTTGTTTTAATATGCTGTTACTATAATAAATTAGGATTACACATTACGTATATTAATCATTTTACCTAATCCTTTTGCATGCTCATTTCAATATTTTTTTAATTTTTTTTTTATGTAGCGAGTGCATTTGGAACCTTTCTTTTCATTTTATTATCAAGCTAATTAATTTAGGTTTATTAATTTAGTGTTTAGGCTTTTTCATTCAGCAAATTAATTCCGAACTTTTCTTATTATTTAATTATTTACATTAATTTATCTACCGAATGCTTTTTGAACTTTCATTTAGTTATTTAGGCTTAATTAGTTACGTTGATTTTTCGATGTTAAAATCTTATTATGTTCACAAAGTTATATAGGACGAAATTGTTAGTAGTTTGAAAAGTCACTGTTGTCTATTCGCGTTAAATAAGCAAATATGCTGCCAGCCTTCAAAGTGGTTATAAAAGAGAGGTTTTTGTTTCTTTTAATTGTTGCCAAAATTTTGTTGCTGAATGACACTCTTGGATAATAAAATGCATAAAGAGAACCGTAAAATAATATTTGTAGACCAATGCACAAATTACAGGGAGTTAACATTGGAAAATGTGCGGCTGGAAATTTCCCCACCAAACTGTTCGAATCTGTTACAGCTCTGTATCACAAGGGTAATTCATGCCTTTAGAGTACCTTACACATGCCAGCATGTACGGCAGGCAATGTTTTAGTTAATCTTGTGTAAACTCTAGTGACAAAGATGAATCCAAGAACAAGATAAACGCGTTGGAAGCCATACACTCCATATTGTTGGCACTGAGAAAGGTTACAAGAGACTTCATCCCCCACACTTTCAAGAATTGCGGATTTCTGACCCTGGTCCCATCTTACATATGGAATTACGATTCTAATTAGTTTAATTCAGTTTTATAGGGATTTCATTGAATATGCAGAATGTGACACAAAATACTGACTTGCAGAACAAAAGTATTGTCGATCACCGAATTATGGAACCGTCTTCGGATGAAAGAGATTATGAAAAAGACTGTGCAGTTGTTGGGTCAATGCCTTTTTTCAATAAAGCCCTCCCCCCCCCTTTTTTTTTTGTAAAAACTGAGATTTTTTCCAAGGACACAAAATCTTAAGAAAAAGAATTAGATACTGTATTAATGCTTTCGTTTTGCAACCTAAAACAAGCATTCGAGTCAAAGTCTCGGATTTTTTATGGCAAAGCAATGTAATTTTCACTTTATTATTATTATTAAAGTAATAAAATGAGTTAGTTACATACAAAGGTTATATGTAAGTTTATATGTAAAGGCATGTTTTTAAATTAACTATTAACATCTATATTTGATTATTTTAATCGCCTTTTAAGTAAACCTGAACATTTTAAAGCTCATATTATATATTTTGTTAAAAGCAAGGCGAAAATTTCATTCCGCCATATATTTTTATATATTTATTTACAAAGGCTTTTATTTTACATTTTATGATTCATTAAATTCATTTAAATGTAATTACATAATTTCGGTGATGATTTAAATAACATAAATAATGTTTTCCATATTACTTTGCTGTAAGGTTATACGTTTTTTCAAGACGTTTTTGAGCCGTCCTGTGAACATCGTTAAATCGGGGTTATATTATATATAGCTTTCGGATATGGTATTTGTTTTAGATAGTTTTACGATTTTCTTCACATTTAGGAATACTAAAATGTGAAATTTATACTTTTTATACGACTCTTTTTTCTTATTACTTATATTTTTTTAAATGTTTCTTGTGGCTAAAAAGGTATTAAAATAATCTTATTTTTTATAACCAAAATTCATCGGATTATAACACTTCTAACTTAATGAATTTGAAATGTTTTTTGGCATTAAAAAATGATGAGTACTGTTTTAATGATTGTAAAATATGCTGCTATCATCAATAGTTTAATATATAATTGCCATTATTTCTATTTAAGATATACAGGGTGGTCATAATGTTTTTCTTTAATTACAATAATTTATCGCAGATTAACTAATATAATTAGGCATGTGTTTGATTTAATGAAGTTTCTAATACCAATAATGCCAAGAATATCAATTGCGTATTCACCGTGTTTATTACAATTATTCGGTTGCAGATCTTCTACGATTTGCACTTTATAAGAATTCAAGGTAAGATGTTTAAGAAAAGTTTTTGTAGCTGATATCCGAGGTATCAGTTAGTTCACGTGACACACGAAGAGTAGACTTCGTAGGACTCTGCTGATATGCATGGCGAACAAAATCCTCTATTGTACATGTATTATTTATAATCAGGGGAAAACTTTATGACCACCCTGTATATGCCGCTATATCAACGTATTCATTTTGTGTGTTTTAATTTTTTTACTTTTATATTATTATTTAATCATAAAATAAATTTTAAACACTTTTACACAATATATATATTTCTTTAAATTTTATCTTAAAAAAAAAAAAAAAAAAAAAAAAAAAAAAAAAAAAAAAAACACATTTTTTAAAAATTTAAAAATCCAAAATCAAAACATTTTTGCTTTATTTCGCCCTTATGCACATTTTAGTTAATAGAACAGATGGTAAAATAATGAGAATTAGAAAGAAAAGAGGCTTAAAACGTTTTCCTTGTGGAAATGAATGAAATTAAGGAAAAAAACAGATGGAAACCAAAATAAAATTAAAGGCTTTGAACTCTTCTTTCACTCCAAAACCAAAAGACCGACAACTCAATTAAACAAACCTAAAAACATCCCGAAACCATTTGTTGAACCATCTATAAAATGTTTTTATTCTCTTTTTTCTCTCAGTTCTAAAGAAATATTTTAAAAGAACTCGCTAATTCGATGTTTTGTATTCATTTAGGAAACATTAAGATGAATGTATTTTCTCAGCCAAAGTCGCCAACATAGTTCACGGCAACCCTACAGTTCACGCGTGGCATTTAGAGGGATAAGGTTAGAGGCATGCATCTTTACAAGCATGGGAGGGATGGAAGAGCATCTATTCATACCATCTTTCTTTTCTCTTTCTTGCTTGCAAAGGGACTAAGATTTTAGGTAAAGGAGCTAAGAGTCTCCATGAGACGGGAGACTTTTTTTTATATTTATTTTTAAAGTAAGATTAGAAAAGAAAGAGAAAAAACACATTTCTCTTTCCTTCAATTCCTAGAGGAGTAATACGGGGTGAGAAGAAGAAAAGAATTTTTAACTTTAACCCTCCCCACCATCTGAGCACAAGAAAAACTAAGCACATCGTTGATTTCTATTTTTTAAATAATACATGCTAAAGAAATGTAACTAAAACTAGCAATCATTCCTAAGATTTCTTTTTTATTATGATGAGGGGATTTTTTCCCCCTTAAGAATGTATCTTACGATCTTTACAAACAATTGCTTAGAAACTATAAGTTTATAGCTACATTTAAAAAATAATTTATATGAAAAGCGATTCATAATTTGTATTTAAATTATGTTTTAATATATGTGGAATTTTTTAATATAACAAATCAAAATGCATGCATACAAGTTTGCATTTTAACTGTACTTCTTTATTTTATTTTATTTTATATTTTAGTATAATCAAAATTAATTCGTCTCATGCATTGTCATGCAAGGTTGAAGTGAAAGTATATAAAGCAGATGATGTAGCAAATAATAATAATAATAATAATAATAATAATAATAATAATAATAATAATAATAATAATAATAATAATAAATAAAATTTACACTGAACTTATGTGCATTCATTACTCCTCATTCTGCTGGAGCTGTTCTAATTATTTTTTAAATTTTGTGTATTGCATTTTGACAGCATCCCCAATTTAGATTTGTAAAATACTATTAGAATAATATTGAAGCGGCGATGCTTAATGTTTCTAATGACATACATAATGAAAATATTATTAAATCAGTCTTCAACATGTAGATAGAAGCACTAGTGCTGTTAAGATCAATTTAGATTTATTAAGATATTTATAATTTAGATTAATTAATATTAAGATAGATTTATTTTATCAATTATTACTACATGCGATTTTTGCTTCGTTGTAAGCTTGCGAAATACCCTATTTTGTTCAACAATGAGCAAATAAAGTATACTCCTCATCATAGTTCTTAAAATTCATTTATTTTTAATATTATAGAATTTTATCAAGGAAAATTATTTCATTGCCCAGGAAGGAAAATTATTTCATTTCAAGCTCAATTTTGCCGAATGGCAACAAACTGCTTTTTAGCAGTGAATCATATTTAAAACAAAATATGATTTTTTAAAGTATGTTTCCCGTGATTTATTTACGAAATGAAAGCCTAAAAACATTTTTAATTTGATTTCTAAAAAATCACGCATTTAAGGGTTAAAATACATTTGTTTCTGCTAAATCAAATAGTGCCATACGCTCAGCCACTTAACTGGCGACGGGTATGGGAAAACAGTGCTTTTACCCCCGACTTATCTCGGGGCAGACGGTGAAGTGGTTAAGAAATTTCTTTGTGGTTCGATTTTATGATATGCAGTCTAGACTTCTGTGCTAAACAAAATTGACCTTTATGTCTTCTATATAAATGTTTATTCTTTTCTTCGGTGTGCCACAGAATTTACCTCTTTAGAGTTTTTGTCTCCAGTGGAAATTTATAATTCGAGATTATGCACAGTATTTGCTTACAATTAAAGAGAAAAATAAAAGCACTCATACCAAAAAAAAAAAAAAAAAAAAAAAAAAAAAAAAAAAACAATTAAACAAAAAGTTTTATTTATAAACACCTATGAAACGTAGAAATGACAGAAAATTCGGTTTCGTTTTCGTTTTCACCTCAAAATCTGAGTTTCATCGAAAATTAGTTTTTTACGAAAATGATGCCAAAAATTCGGCTTGGCAAAAACTACTTGTATTCCAAAAATCTCGTTTCTTCCTTCGGAATTTTTCAACATTACACCCCGAATTTAGGAGTATTTGCTCAAATGAGACTATTAATTGTGATAAATTTCATTGTTTAAAATTTATTAGTCATGACTCATGACATGAGTGAGAATTATAAAGCAAGTAATGCATAGACATCTTTAAAAAAAAAAAAAAAAAAAAAAAAAAAAAAAAAAAAAAAAAAAAAAAAGCTTTGAGAAGATTTAGATTCAAATTTTTGAGTAAAGATAATAGAAAAGAATAGAATCACTTTAAGAAATAAGATCAACGCGCAAGAAGATCCATTCAAATGCACAACAAATGCAATGAACCAACATTGTGATTATTTTACTCGAGATTGAATCATGGGAAAAAAATTACAGGGACCGGGCTTTATTGGATAATAAAACACTGTAGAAGCCATATTCTGAGTGATCGGTCTATAGTGGATCCGGATGTTGTTGCATTCTTCAGGACTGGCTCATAGTAGTAAATATTTATTCGCTGATCTCTATACCAGATGTTATTAAAACTGTAACTTCCTGCTATTATACCATCCCATAGTATCATACATTCTATAATACAATAAAACTAATCCTACTTGTTTACATTTTATAAAAATGTCTTCGCTTACTGAAAAAATTCTTTGTCTATATTTTCTTCTGCATTAGCCACTATATTTGCTAGATCAAATTTTCGCTTCCTTTTATTTAATAGAACTTGTCGAAATATCTTTTTTTTATTTTTTTTTCATCTTTTATTTCTATAATATTTAATGACTACCTCACCTCACATGCTTCCAACAATAAATTGTGAAGAAAGTTTAAAACATTGCAAAGAAATTATAGATAAATATTTCAATAGTCAGAAACCCAGGCAGTCCCATTTTGAAAAGATTTGAACGACACAAATATTATTGAAAATGTTGTTTGAATGATTAGGAATGCCTTTCACGAATAGTTTCTAAAAGTTCGTAAGTTATCGTTTACGTAATACACTTTCAACTATTCGATATTTCATATTCATATCTTTACAACTTCCTGATTTGATTCAAGTAACTGTATATTAAAAAATATATATTGAACCTTATATACCTGAATATTATATTATATATTGAACCAGAAATCCCGCTAAGTAAAACAAAACGAGTAAATGCAAATTAGAAAGTAAATGTGTTTCATTAAATCAATTTTCTTGTTCAGAAAATGTTTATTTTACTTGAATAGAGTCAGTAGGATAAACATCAAAATTCAACGACTACTTACTTCCAAAAACGTGTTTTAGTTATTTTTTAAAATTTACTTTAGGAATAAAACCCAATTTTTAAGATTTAATTGTCATCAAAAAGTTAAAAAATATATTTATTTATGTTATTTTTATATTGTGAGTACTATCTTATGCATAATATAATTATGAGCGACAAATTTTCAGCGTTCTAGATTAATAAAATTTTCAGAGCTTCCTTTAAAGGAAAAAAAATTAAGGATTATTCTAGCTTATATTCTTCCAACAGTAAATAGTGAAACAGTGAGAAAAAAAATAGATGACTAAATTAAATTTTCTATTTTCTGTTATTGTTACAATAAAATTCCAATTTTTAGGAACATTGGAATCGGTTTACATTCCACTACAACAACGAAAAATAAATAAATTATAACATTTTATTTATTTACTTTTGAATGCTTGCTTTACACTGTGCATAATATAGTTACCAACGTCAAAATTTCAGCATTCTGAATTGATGAAATTCGATGGAATCAATAAAAATATCTCGCTTCGCAATTTTTTGTTCTATTTTAGAGCAAAAAAAGTTTTCTTTGCCCTAGCTTATATCTTCCCAACAATAAATAGTGAAGTAAGTATTAAAACAGCGGGAAAAGAAGTCCGAATGATTAAATTAAATTTATTTTTCAATTATTGTCATAATAAAATCCCAATTTTTAGGATTTTATCTTTAAAAAAATAACAATAATATTTTAGTAAATTATTTAATTTTTGAATAATGCAATATGCAATAATACAGTTATCAACAGTAAATTTTCAATGTTCTGACCTTCAATTGATACAATTCGACCGAATTAACAAAAGTGTTTTGCATTACAATTTTTAATTACATTTAGAGTTTTTTTTTTATATAATATTTTCTTAAGAATTTCCCTAGCTTGCATCCTTCAAAAATAATAGTGAACAAGTTTTGAAACAGCGGGAAAAGAAGTCCAGAAGATTTAATTAATTTTTCCTATTCTATTAGTGTTATAACAAAATTCCAATTTTTAGTATTTTATCATCATTAAAAAAAATAATATTTTATACATTCACTTTACTTTTAAATAGTATAATATCATAATATAATAAGTAATGGCAAATTTTCAACTTTCTGAATTGATGAAAATTAACAAAATCAGTGATTCGCCTCGCATTTTTTTCATCCTTTTTGAGCTTCTTTCAAAAAGTTTTCTTAAGCTTTGTCCTTGCTTACATCCTCCCAACAATAAATAATCCAGTAAGTTCTAAAATTGCGAGAAAGGAAGTGTAGACAACTAAATTAAATTTTCGTTTTCATTTATTGTTATAACGAAATCCTAATTTTTAGTAGTATATCTTCAACAATTATTTAAACAACATTTTATTTATTTAATTTTTATATAGTACACTATGAATAATATAGTTACCAAAGGCAAATTTTCAGCCTTCTGATTCTGAATTGATGAAATTCGATAGAATCAACAAACATGTCCCGTCTCACAATTTTTCATTCTCTTTTAGAGCTTTCTTTAAAAAAAGATTTTCTTAAGGATTGCCGTAACTTACATTCTTCCAACAATAAATAGGAAAGCAAGTTTTAAAACAGCGGGGAAAGAAGTCCATATGAGTGGATTAAATTCTCATATTCCAATTTGTTATTGCAAAATCCCAATTTTTAGGGTTTTTATCTATAAAAAAAATACTAAATAACATTTTACTTACTTATTTTATTTTTGAATTGTACACTATGCATTATATAGTTATGAATATCAATAGCAAATGTTCAGTTTCCAGAATTGATAAAATTCAACAGAGTAATAAAAAAAAAATAAATAAGTGATTCAACTACAAATTTTCATTCTTTTTAGAACTTTATTTTAAAAAATATTTTCTTAAGAATTGCCCTAGCTCACACCCTTCCAATAACAAATAGTAAAACAAGTTTTAAATCAGCGGGAAAAGAAATCCAGATTACTAAGTTAAATTTCAATTTTCTATTATTGTTATTAAAAAAATTATTTTTAGGATTTTAATCTTTAAAAAAGTACTAAATAATATTTTACTTATTTATTTTATTTTTGAATCGTACACTATGCATAATATAGTTACGAATACCAATGGTAAATGCTCTGTTTTCTCAACTGATGAAATTTAACGGAATTAAGAAAAAAAAATAGTTATAAAACTGATATTTCTAATAAATTAAATAAATATATTGCTTTACAATTTTTTATTCTTTTTTAGAGATTTCGTTAAAAAAAGGTTGTCTTGAGAATCGCCCTAGCTTACTTCCTTCTAAAAATAAACAGGATACCAAGTCTTAAAACAGAGGGTAACTAAGTCTAGATGACTAAATTAAATTTCCCCTTTTTATTATTGTTATTAGAAAATCAGAATTTTTAGTATTTTATCTAAAAAAACTAAATAACTGTTTATTTAATTATTTTGTTTTTGAATTGTAGACTATGAATATTATAGTTACCAATACCAATGGCATATGTCCAGCTTTCTGAATTGATGAAATTTGAAGGAATCAAGAAAGTTGTTTCCTTTTACAATTTTTCATTCTCTTTTAGAGCTTTCTTTTAAAAAAGGTTCTCTTAAGGAATGCCCTAGCTTATATCCTTCCAACAATAAATAGAGAAGCAAGTTTTTTAAAAAAAGCGGAGAAATAAATCCAGATGACTAAATTAAATTCTCCTTTTCTATTATTTTTATTGTAAAATCCCAATTTTTAGGGCTTTTATCTTTAAAAAAAATACTAAATAAAATTTTATTTATTTATTTTATTTTTCAATTGTACACTATACATAATATAGTTACCAATACCAACGGCAAATGTGCAGTTATCCGAATTGATGAAATTTGACGGAATCGACAAATGTTTCGCCTCGCAATTTTTCATTCTTTTTAGAGCTTTCTTTAAAAAAAGGTTTTTTTAGGAATTGCCCTAGCTTACATGCTTTCGACAATCAATAGTGAAGCAAGTTTTAAGACAGCGGGAAAAGAAGTCCAGATGACTGAACTAAATTTTCGTTTTCAGTTAGTGTTGTAACAAACTTTCAATTTTTAGAATTCTGTGTCCTTAAAAAAATACTAGATGATATTTTTTTTATTTATTTTACATTTAAATTACACACTATTCACATTATAGTTACCAATAACAATGGCAAATGTCCAGTTTTCTGAATAGGTGAAATTTGACGGAATCAAAAAAAAATGTTTCGCCTCGCAATTTTTCTCTCTTTTTACAGCTTTCTTTTAGAAAAAGGTTTTCTTAAGAATTGCCCTAGCTTACATCCTTCCAACAATAAATAGTGGAGCAAGTTTTAAAACAGCGGGAAAAGAAGTCCAGATGACTATGCTTGTTAGAAACCAGGCGGCCGCAGTCTGAAAAGGTTCTTTCAGTCATAGTGAAGGAACGACCCAAAGATAAATGGAAGCTTTGTCCGGATGAACGCGGATGATTATGAATTTTCTTTTCTAGAAAGAATGACTTCTAAAAGCTGGCAGGCTATTTTTGAACTGTAACTGATTACAGATCGAGCACATGAAAGCGTGGAGAAAGATGGTCAAATTAAACACACTTTCTATGAAATGATTTATTTTTATTTAATTTGGCTTTCTGACATTGCATTGTGAATAATCATTGTGTCAATTTGAGATCCATCGGTCATTCTCCCAGAAGCGTACAAATCTTTCTTTTTCTACATTGAGGAAAAAAGTGTACTGCGAAAAAATATCGCTCGGGCATCTAGAATATAAGATGTGATTATAGAAAAATTAGTTCCATATCCTCTGTATAAATTCTATTTCTTTTTGCTAGCGAATGCTAAAGTTTCCTACTAGAATTAAAGAGCGTTTCCCAATATTCTCGGAGTCAAACTTATTGAAAAATCTATGTAAATAGATGCGACCATAAGAGATTAGTTTTAGTAACTACAATTCCAGATTATCAAACCTTTCCGGAAATCAAGCGGTAATTTCTCGTGACTGAAACAATTCAATGTCGTTTCATCATCTAGAAAACAAGAGATTAGAAATTCTGAATCATTTAGTCTATTCAGCTTATATATTTATCCTTTTCGATAGTTCAGAAATGCATAATTCTAGTTTAGGGATTCAGAAAATGACTTATTCACTCTAGTTGACGGCGGTATATTATTTTTCTCAGTGTATACTGACTTTACCTAGAATGAATAGTTATTCACTTTCTGAATCTCTAAACCAGAAATATAGATGGCCGAACTATGTGAATGGGGGAAAAAATCTAAACTGAATAGATGAAATGTTCTAGAATTTCTAATCTCTTGTCAGCTAGGTGAAGAAGCAATATTGAATGGTTTTAGTAGCAAGAAATTATTGCTTGATTTCTAGAATGGTTTCATAAACTAGAATTATAGTTACTAAAACTAACATCTTGTGTTTGCGTCTATTTGCAGAGATTTTTAAATAAGTATTTTGAATAAGAAATTTTAAATTTACAGAGATTTTTTTATAAGAAAAATATAGTAAAATGTTAGATAATTTAACTAACGAAAAAGTAAAATATATACTCATCATTTCCAAAATATCACATTTTTTTTTCTCTTTGCATTATGGCAGGAGACAGCTACTCCCTTATAAAGGGAGTCTAGTTTGATTGTGATCATTTCTTCGGATGCTAATATGTGTGAATGGAAAGCGACATCAGTTGTCGATTTCCTAATTTTGGCAAGAACGAGTGTGTGAGTGTTTCGTCTGACGCTAATATGTATAAGTGAAAGCGATATCTATCTATCGTTTCTCTAATTTTCACAAGTGCGATTGTGGCTGCCTGAATCTGAGTTTCACGGTTATTTTATGTTGGCATATGATTATCAAAACGTAGTGGTCAGTTGACAGGTATATATATGGGAGTTTGAACGAACGAATTTTGAATCGAGTCTTGTCTCATCGACGAAAATAATTGAAATTTCTTGCCTTTGAGATTTAGAATTACCGCCATGTGCTTTGAGATATTGAGATCTAATAATTAGACTTGTTAATGTAAACCCTCATGTTCTCTAAGCAAAATTTAATAATAATTTTTTTCAGGAAATTATTGATCTATATCATTTTCTTTAAACTTATAGTATGTTTGTAAGATTTCTTAGCCGAGGAGTTTGCCTTTTGGCAAGAAGTTGTTTGACTTACTTGAATAAAGTGATTGCAGAATCCGCGGTGTTCGCAGCTAATAGAAGCAGTTTTGAATTGTTATTTATTAAGGTGTTTTTAGCAACAGTGCTTTTTAAACATTAGAAGTCGCCCTTGGTACGATCTTAGGCAGCCCTTTACATTACGTAACGTAAGTTAAGTTTGAATTAGTAGATTTAGATATAGTTGATTTGTGAGTTAATTGAATCGAAATTCGATCAGCAGAATTAAATTCTGTTTGATCCTTTACAAGCCGTATCTTATTGTTGGTATAAAAGTTTAATTTAGCTTTTATCATGTGCCATGGCTTCTCCTTTAACTAGTGTGCCTATTAGGGATGCTACAATGTTTATAAAATTTTATCAAGCCTTTGTAACTATCTTAATTAGCAGAAAAAGAAATGGACGCACATGTATAAATCCATTGATTTACTTATGTAAATACGTATTAGTTACGTATTAGAAAGTAGCATTTTTTAAACACATGTGACATATGTTGTTCATTTTAAACATATGTAATGAAATACTTATAGAGGAAGATTTTAACAATTTTCCATTAAAAATTGTAGAATATATGTATTTTTTTATAACTTGAAACAAATCTATTTATTTTCATAAATAACTTCTTATAAAATAATTACAGGAATATTTTCCAAATATTTTAAAAATATTTCACTAATGTGACTGAAAAAACAGCTTTTATGCAGTTAAGTTATTTTTTGCATATGTATTTCGGCTGTTTTTGTACTGTTGATGCACGATAACTATTTCTATTTTATATCGTTTATCATAGTTACTGCATTACTGCATAAAAAATAAAAAAGAAAGCGAACAATATACACACTCGCTTCACCCTCTGCTTGACCCCAAACCAAGGCCTGTAAATCCTACTTAAATATGAAGAGAGACAACAACAATAAGTTCAGCTGCAAGAACAAGCTTATAAAAAGTAGGGTCCTACCTATCTAACAAACCATCTGGAGATTCGAAGGGCAGATGGGATAAGGGTTTTATTCCCCACCTACGTAAAAGCTCTATAAAAAGAAAATGTAGAGTGCCCATTGTGTACGACTACGCGATATTAAAATATAAATTTCTGCATTAAGGATATTTAGAATATAATATAAAAAAGAAGCTTTGGACAAATTTTACCAAAATATAATGTGTGGCATCTAGCAAGATTTTACAAGATTCCGAATATATTTAATTCCCATAAAAAGTTTACTTTCTGTAGAGATAAACTAAATATTGGGTCTAAGGAATCAGCCTATTTCCACAAATATTTGATTTTTTTGTGAAATTTTTCAATATCTCTGATACTTAGCGTTTTAAGGTTTTTTCCAATTGCTTGAGAAAAAGTATTAATTAATTAATGTATTTATGAAAATACAAACAATTTAAAAGAGTCATTTTAAAATTGTATGATTTACAACATCATTAAAAATAAATAAATAAATAAGGATTGAAAGTGTTAATTTTAACCTCAAACTGTATTCTCTAAGCAAAATTTAATTAAAACTCTTTTCAAGAAATTATATATCAATAATATTTCATTTAAGTTTTTAACATGTAATGCATGTAACATTTCTATAGCATATAATAGGTAATTTTGTTAACCTAACCAATAGATTCTTATCCTTAAATTTGGGAGCCACTGAGCAATACAGTTAAAGGTAGATGGAATTGGGGAAAATTTAAATATTACATGCGGTGAAAAAATTATACAATTTGTGCATCTACAACGGTGTTCAATGGCCAAATCTTAAACCTTTAGGTATAGTCATATATTTCTAATTAGAAAAATGTTTCAAATTAGATAAAGAAATATTTTAAAATAGATTTAGAGAAATAAAATAAATTTCTTATACTGCCCTTCCTCCTGGTTCTTTAAGATATATTTAGTAAAAAATGTCTTATTACATTTAGAAATAATACAAAAAAAGTCCCATTCTTCTTCGATTTTAACTGACCAAAAAATATCCGTTTAAAGTTGGTGTATATTTTTTTGCTGAAAAAAAAAATCAGTTAAAAATTTACTAGAAAAATAAATTATCGCCAAATATAAAATGTAATAGTTCAGAGTAAAATTAAAATTACAATATAAATTTCAAAACTGTCTTCTTTTTGACATGTTAAAGAAAAATATGCAACATGCAAAGAAATGTAAGTTAAAAAATAACAGAATTTTTGTTAAAAGAAATGATGAAAAGCAGCAGTCACAAGTGTTTACGAATCTAAAACTCAATTAGGAATCTAAAACTTAATTAATAAAAATTAATGTTCTGTTAAATTAAATGATGAAAAGCAACAGTCGGAAGTATTTAAAAATCCAAAATTCAATTAGTTATCTAAAACTTAATTAATAAAAATTAAAGTTAAAATTACAATATAAATTTGAAAACTGTCTTCTTTTTGACATGTTAAAGAAAAATATGCAACATGCAAAGAAATGTAAGTTAAAAAATAACAGAATTTTTGTTAAAAGAAATGATGAAAAGCAGCAGTCACAAGTGTTTACGAATCTAAAACTCAATTAGGAATCTAAAACTTAATTAATAAAAATTAATGTTCTGTTAAATTAAATGATGAAAAGCAACAGTCGGAAGTATTTAAAAATCCAAAATTCAATTAGTAATCTAAAACTTAATTAATAAAAATTAAAGTTCTCTTAAAACTTGCTCGAAGTGATTCCCTTCGGATGCAATGCGGAAATGTACACACAACGCAAATCCTTTTAATTTATTAAGGACTTTGAATACAAACGTTTGATACGTGGACTAAAACACCTGTTTTTAGAACCAAAAACTTTCATACAATACAAGTTCAAGTTTTTAACTAGGCTAATTTTAATATTACTCTCTTAAAACCGCAGTAACAAAATAACTCAAGTTCAGCCGAAATTCACTCATCTCACGATTTGAAGGTCAGCTTCTCGTAAAGAGTTGAAAGAACCCGAGTAAGCGAGTTGTTTTCTAGCAATTTATATCAAGATGAGTAATTTAAATAAGCAATTTAAATAAAGACGAGTGAAACGTTTAAAAAACAACCCACTCACGATCCAATAAATTACAACTTTTTCTTGAGAAGATCTACTCTTTTGTTTATAGAGTGTAGATGAGTGGAATTTTTTTTTCTTACTTGTTAGTGTAATAGTAAATTTTTAGTTATATTTAGCATTTATGGAATCAGCTGGCTGTATAAAATTTTAATTTTCGTAACTTTTTAAGAAATGTTTCTATTCATCAAAACGACTTTTGAAATACTTCATTACCTCATTTAAAACATTTTGTCATTGGCAATATCTATATGCGACAATGGTTTAGAAATTAGCGTACATCATTGGACATTGTTGAGAGTAAACTTGTATAGTAAAAGCATTAAAAAGAGAATTTTATGAATCAATTTGTAAGTAATGAAAGAAAATTGAGAACATTTTTTGCCCGTATTATTCTGCTTCCATAAAACAGTTTAAATAGGTTTTAGGCAAAAAATATTTTAGCAGAATTATATTTTAAGATGCACGTCAAATAAAGAAGCATGAAGTACATAGAAGCAAACAGGAAAAAAAATTAATTAACTTTAATTTTATAAGTATTTTTATGAAAATGAAGGAAAACCTACAAAATCCTTTGAAAAAAAAAGATCATATATTATCCTCTTTCCTCCTAAAAAATATTCACTTTAACGAATTTTTTGGATTATCCTACTTTCTTATAAACTAAGGTTCATCTTAACGAGTTTTTCAGATTATCTCGTTTCAATATGAAAATATTCACTTTAACGTATTTTTCAGCATAGCGAATTTAACCAGTGTTCCCTAGAAATTCGATGTAACAAAAATTTATTATAATGGTTGCATTTGGAAATAGCCTGTTTTTAATGACGGTGAAAAATCTATATTGATATTCAGTAACTGACTGATCAGTTGCACCATGCCATTGAAGGCAGGGGCCGATTTAAACACTTGGGGTCCCTGGTCACAGATGCTTACGGGGCCCCCTCGCACTGGTATTTACAGGGGGATTAACAAAAAAATTAGTTACTTGAGTAATCATTATTGACTTTAAAAAATCCATTAAAAAATTGAATAAATTAATAAATAACTTACTTTTAAATAATTATATTACAATTATAAAATTTAAATGAGTAGACGTTTTAAATTAAACAGTGTGATGCTAATTATTTTTTTCCTATGCAAGTCTTTATGTTTGCAATGATAAAGTATGCACCAACAAATAAATTTTCGATAACACCAAGCTACAGCATTTTAAAATATTTCGGCGCTCTACAGCCTGTAAACCACGCTCACTTCTCATCAACACTCGAGTAATCTGACGATAACAGAAAAAGAATTAAATAAGAATTAAAAATACAATATATTTTTAAAATGATAAAATTAATAAAAGTATGAACGTATCACTATATACAATATCACTATGATTAAGTAACAAATGTTTAAAATGGCACAATGTTATCACTTTTAATATATAAAGTCATAAAATAATATGTTTCAGGCAAAATATATAACATTATAAAAACACAATATGAAGATAAATAGAATATAGAGTGAAATGTAAAATGTCATTGGATATTAAAGCTACATCAGATTTTGGATGCAATATGCGAAAAACCTTGAGCAGCATTTAGGAGGGGGGGGGATGAAAATCAGAGGCCCTGGGCCCGTGCCCCGAAACCAAGCACTGATATAAAGAAACATAAATGGTTGTCTATAAATATAAAGAAATATAACATTGTAAATAATTTTTTTAAATCGTAAAAGAGATGGTAATAATATAGCACTGAGTTCTAGTTTCTTGAAACTACAATTCAATCTCAGTGAAACTCGTTAGATAGCACGAAAAATATTACATGAAATATATAGTTGAACACAATGGAAAAGGTAAATAATTAATAGAAACCAAAACTATTGTCGTATGAAATTAAAATGAGGTAATATTTAAAGAAAAGATACAAAAAAAGTTAAAACTGAGAATTCAGGAAAAGTAGTATAAAAACAATCTGAAGTTGACGTACATTAGAAATTAAATAATGTTGACATCAGTGACTATTTAAAATTTAATTAATTTTAGATATTTTTATTGCATTTAACAATTGCAATGCGTCCATTCTTTTGCATGTCAATGTATATTATTATATTTTGTTCAAAATTAAACTACTAAAAGTGACAAAAATCCGGAAATGAAAATTATATTTTGATTTAAATTATCATTTATTTAAAATAACAAGACTCATTTATAGAAAGAAAAACAAATAATATTTGAAAAATCTTGTTTCGGGATCTGTCCTAGAATTTCGTTTAAACAATTCCGAAATCCAAAGATGAACATTTAGTTTGGGACTTTAAATCCTAACTCTGAATCATACACTGAAAGTATCAATGACCTCTAATCATATAATAATCCTTAATATTCCTCGATAATCTATCATGAAAATCTAGTCATAAATTATCTATGGTACATCTGCTGCTTGAAGTAATAGCGCGAAACAGTCACCTGGAGGAAAATCTGACGGGGGTGGATGGATAGAAACATCTGAACATTTATATCTTTTGGGGAGAGGAGACATAGGATGTATGTGAGAAAGTGGTTCGGGACCACGAAAAGATATCTGGAAGTCGGGAAATCTCAAGTTACGACCACTCTTATGTTGCTTGCAATCGAGTAAATGGACAGAGCGTTCCCTCGCCATCTGTCACAACTTCTAATCAGATAAGCGAAAGGAAATCTCTGCAAAAAAAAAAAAAAAAAGCATGGATCAGTCTATCGCATTCTCTGGATTTTCTGTGGCCACAACAACCTAGACAGAATGTAAGTTGGTTTATTGCACAAGATTCTTGAAGGTGTACTACACAGAGATGTCTGATTTTCGATAAATAAGTAACAAGAAGAGAAAGGAATCATGGCGACTTTACTTACTAAATGGATTTTGTTCGAATATTTCTAGAGAATAAGAAATAAAAAATTAAACTTCAAAAAACTTTTTTTTTTTAAATATAATTTTTTTTCCACTGTTGCATATACATTAATAAAGCTAAAAATAAATTACTTTTTTAAGCAAGTAAATTTTCCTTAAGCAATTGAATTTTTCCTCTTTAATGCTTGTTATAAATCATGATGAAAATTCCTCTATCGAATGTTAAACCGATGGGCTTTGTATGTATTTGTATTTTTCAAATTTCTTCTTGAAAAAGTAAATTTTTTTCCTTCTATTTTGTGTATGTTCTTCTAGAAGAATGTTTCTTTCTTAATCTAATGTTTATAAAATAAAACATTCATAGCATTTATCGTTCATTTATAGGGACAAATAAAAGAAATTGGTTACAGTGTTGTCTTTGAGCAATAATTGCTTGAAGTACGTTTTAAATTTCTGTATGTACTTTTAAATTTACAAATTTTTGCTAGTTACTGGTTTTGTGAAAGTTTTATACCACTTGTAGGACTGTACAAAGAAATTCACGTACCATTCTCCTTATTAGTGGCTGAAGGGGAATTTTCAATAATGGCATGCAAAATTAATTTTTGCATGCATGTAGTTTATGGTAACAAACATATATATCGCATACAGGGCTGCTCAAAGACTTCAGATAATTTTTAGACTGTAGAGAGGAATTGATGAAATTGGGTTTTTAAATCTGTTATGTGTTTCCAAATGGTTCAATTAGGCATTCGATTTAAACTTATAAAAGAATGAAGTTTTGCTACATTATATTGAATGTTTTGGAAAGTATTTCATAATAAATAATTGACGCAAGGTGTTTTTTTACTTTTAAAATTATATATAGAGTACGGATAACAGAATATACAGGTAAGTAAAAAGTAAAAAATTACCCGTACTTTACAAGAACCACTTAAAAAAGAATCTGAAACAATTGTTTTATTTTTAATGTAACCAATAGCCTTTCATTAATATATCCATATAAATTCAATAACTTTGAATGTTAATTAAATGGTTTTTGTGTATAAAAGTTGCTGAATATTCGGAAAATCACGTGCATCTGCATTAAAATGTCATGATTTTTTAAGCTCTTGCTTGGAAAATAAGGCATTATATATAAAATTAAGCGTCCAAAAAACTTACATATTTTCAGATATTTCAATATATTATTAATATTGCACAAAACTGCTTAATTCCATAAACTTTTAGTTCATAGTTTCTATTTCTCAGATTTTTCTTTCTTTTATTTTTTGTAATTGAATGATAAATGAAGTGAAGTTTGATTAAATTAAAAACTATTTTCATGTTTATTTTGCTTACTGACTGCATTTCTTAAAATAATATTTATATTCAAATGGTTATACAGTTCTTATTTATTTTCTTCTACATAGTTATTGAGTTTATGCGGCTATCTTGTTTATTTTTAGCAAATCTGTCCGTTTTTAAAATTGCAATATTTGTACATGGAATGACGAGCATGCTCTTCATTCTCGTTAAAATAGTTACATTAGTTTTCATAGGAAACTAATAAAATAATTTTTTACACAGAAAGCATTTCTACATCAACTGACTAAGAGAAAGAGAAACTGTTAACTCTTTATTTTGGAGATTAAAAAACAAAAAAAGCTCACAGAAGGATATTTTTGAATAATTCCCATCACCTTATTGTTTATTTTCTGTATTTCTTTTTTATGTTTAAAAACTTTAAGTTTAAAATCCTGAACATTGGTTCAAACAAAAATATCTTAGTTTATTTCGCGTTTAGATTCTGGGTTTTTAAAAGTACGCATAAGGTGCTGACTATAAGCAAATATGTTCCAAAATTTAACCTTTCTTATATTTTCCTTAACCGGCCCCTATAATGATCTAACATTTATTTTCTAATTAATCGCTTAACGAGCGATTTCTGTTACAAAAGATCTGCTAATTGCCAAAGCTCCTACTCAAAATTATCCAATAAATTCAGTAAATGCATATAAGACTTGCATCGTCCGTTCCGTTACGGTCAACAGAATGTCAGTGATAGCCAATTACACCAGGGAAACAGAAACAAAGTGAAAGTCATACAAGTACTCCTTTTGTACTAGCCATCGGTTAACAAACAGATAGGATGAGACCGAGATAGCTGGATCTAATGCCATTAGCTATAGAAGATCAAACTTCGGACATCCGTTAACATACTGGACATCTCTTATTGCGCGCAAGTTGGGCAAATAAGAAAACAGACAACTGCTATTTGGAACTGCAATTACCAGTCTCTAGGGCAACTAACAGTCGTAGGAACATCTTTAAATGGAAGGGACGAGATGATTTGTGCATCCCTGAGGGCCCATTACAGAAGACTTTGGCGGATTTATCAAGTAATGGGCGTGATTTTGGGTTCGTATTGTGGGTTTATGTGCATCCCAAATAGAACTTTCTCACACGAGTAATAAAATTTATTTCACAACATGTATACAAAGTAACTTTTGTAAAATCAAATGATGGTATTTAAGTAAAAATGTTGCAAGATTAAAATCTCTTTATTGTCTTATAGAAATGAATTAAATATAAATGGTGATGAAATTAAAGAATAAGTTTTAATTATTAACAAGTTGGAAATTGCACGTAAAGCGTAGCAAATGAGATGCGTTCGTTGATAAAGAAGTTTAAAAATATTGAGATCTTGCTGATATGGTAGAGCGTACTTTGGATACAGTATAGTGGTCGAAATCTTTGTGTTCCTGTAAATATGCAGGGAGTAATTTTTATTATACTTCATTAACGTATATCTTATTCATAAAATGAGAAGTAGTTTAATATAATTAAAACACCCCCCAAACAATGTTTCCCCGTATAACATTATTTAGTGGAATACATTTGTGTGGCCCTGTAATTTAATAATAAATATTCTTTGCATCAGAGATTGTACGAAATATATTTTTAGTACATATTTCATAGATTCATGTCAATTCTCTTATATTCAAATGAGTGCAACACCATTAAAATGCATTTGAAACTTTTTTCCCCATTGACCGTAATGTAACGGAATACTTTTGATTGTCCCTGTAATTGATCAATGCATCCGATTTTCATAACATTTGAAATGACTCGACAAAATTATGTAATAAATATACGTTTTAAATTTCAAACGATTAAAATGCATTTGAAACTTTCTCCCCATTGACCGTAATGTAACGGAATCCTTTTGATTGTCCCTGTAATTGATCTATCCATACGATTTTCATAAAATTTGAAATGACTCGACAAAATTATGTGATAAATATACGTTTTAAATTTCAAACGATTAAAATGCATTTGAAACTTTTTTCCCCATTGACCGTAATGTAACGGAATCCTTTTGATTGTCCCTGTTATTGATCTATCCATACGATTTTCATAAAATTTGAAATGACTCGACAAAATTATGTAATAAATATACGTTTTAAATTTCAAACGATTTAAATGCATTTGAAACTTTTTTCCCCATTGACCGTAATGTAACGGAATCCTTTTGATTGTCCCTGTAATTGATCTATCCATCCGATTTTCATAAAATTTGAAATGACTCGACAAAATTATGTAATAATTATGTATTTTAAATTTCAAACGATTCGCTTGGGTAGTTTTTGCGTTGTTATATGCGGACAGACAGACGGACAGACTGAGCGACAACAATAGGTGCTACGTATTTACATAATTACGAACGCACCTAAAAAAAGACATGAATTGGGATAATAAACATAAAATTGTAAATCGTTATAATTTTATGTTTATTGTCCTATATTGTTAAAATGTTGCATCAAACTGTTCTGTCATTCGCCTGTCAAATTAAGTTTTATATTCTGAAATTTTCGTTTTCGCGAATAACATTAAGTAAAATGAATTTTTACAAAATATGCGTAAAAACAAAAGGAAAATATAATCCTATAACTAGAATTAAAATCCAACTTTGAAAATATTAGTTTATTTTTTTCCATGTTTAAATAGTTAAAGGTTTCATCACAATAACAAAAACAGTATTGATAGCAATATAAAGTAAAATAAGTAAAAAATAAAATAAATATTGAAAGTATTAAGAGTAAAATAAATAGTAATAATAATAATATCTTATAGTTTTTATTCGAAAATAATTATCTCCATTGTATAATATTAATAAAATATGTACTTATCTGTTTGTTCTTTAATTTTTATGGAGATGTTTAGATCATGATGAAATTTCGATTGATGTGCATATGAAAAACAGGAGATTTTTACCGAAGAAGATTTTTAATACATACCTTGTTATTATATAAGGTTGCTAATATTGGTTGAAATACATTGCAGAGAAATTTATCTAATGTACGTTATCCAAATTAATCAAAATATAAAATACAGTCGACTTTCGTTAATTCGAAATCGGACAATTCGAATCTTCGCTTAATTCGAACTAAACATGAAGTCCCGAAATTTTCAATGGCAGAATAATGTTAAAAATTTTCATTAATTCGAACTCATTTTCTCTTGACTTCTTTTAATTCGAACTAGATAGAATTCCGATTTTTCATTTTTCTCTTCTTTCTCACGGATTTCAGATCATTTGAATAATTCTCTTTCTTTGATTTTTGTGGAAATTGTTCCGAACAAGTATACATATAATCCAATGCATTTGATATCCACTTTCTTAGTGCGCCGTCTGTCCATCAGTGAAACTTTAAATTTTTCTTCCATTGTGCTTGTTTCTAATCTTTTAATTAGTTTATGTATTTATACATTCTAATTTAATATTAAGTCATATTTTAATGATAACAGACGAAATAAATTTAAAAAACACTTTAACATGAGTTCCTTCGTTATAGTACCATATTAAGCATGTTTTCATTTAATATTTTCCATAATTCGAACTTCGGCTAATTCGAACATTTCTTATGGTCCCGACGAGTTCGAATTAACGAGAGTCGACTGTATATTTTGAGAATGATTAATACTTTTTGCATTCTTTTCTACTATCAGCTATAGATATCGTATACCTATTTTTTATTCTAATGTGCGCCAGAGATGTATAAATATTTTCAAAGTAAAATTTGTAATGCAATTTTCTAAGTACAATACCAATTTTTTTTTTCTTTTACTAAAAAATCAAGAACAGTTAAAAAAAGAAAATTAAAACATTCATTCTTTTAATGTGAAAAAATACGTTATATTTTCCTTTGGAAAAAAACGAAAAAGAAATTTCTCTTTGTTCTTCACCACAGTGATTCCACTAAAGCTTTGCTTAAACTTTTTTCTAGCTTAAGCTGTTTGATTAATTAGTGGGTTAAGTAAAAAAATAACAAAAGAGTTAATAAAACTAATAAAGAAAGTTACTCTTTTTATTACGTTATTTCACAGATTTTCGGAAGAGTATAAAAATGAAAGTCTTTCATAGACATAGATTTGCAGCATTAATGATTATTATTTAAACTATGAATGTAAAATCCAAAAGTCTTTTCTCAGCTTTTAATAGAAAAGTTTTCCCGAATATGAAAAGGGCATAAAAGATGGAATAAAAGGCATAATTTTAAGTAAGTAAGTCATTTATAGAGAAAATATTATTTTTTATGGTAATTTTATGAAATTTAATTGATTATTGTAGCTCAATTTACTGATTTTTCATTTTTATCTACCTTTACAAGAAAAAAGTATTGGATTAGAGAAAATTCTCGAATTCCGGTTTTCGACGAATTTACAGGTTTTAGGAGTCAGAGAACCAAAAAACATGTTTTTTACAAAATGTCTGTCTGTATTTGTCTCTGTATGTGACACAAATTTTGTGGGCACTTTACCTCAAGATTTTATGATAGGAAATGAACTTTAATTTATTCTTTGATCTAAATTAGTTCTGTTTACTTTTTAGTGTTAATCACCCAACAGAGGACGCTGCTGTGCTGCATTTTTCATTCTATCCGCAAAAGCCATATCTCAAGATCTAATCGATGCATTTTTATTAAACTTCATATTCAATTAGTCCCTAAAATAAATTGTTCTTGATTAGTTTATAGAGTAAATCTCTCAACAAGTGGCGCTGTTATGCAACTTGATTTACGATTTATACAATAGCTCCACCCCAAAAACTAATCCACTGATTTTCATCAATTTCAGATTTAGTTAGAAGCTGGACTAATTTGTTGCTGATTAGATTTTGATGCAAATCACCTGACCGGTGAAACTGCCATATTTAATTTTTTAAGAAGTATTAATATATATAAGATTATTAAGGAATTATCACATCCGACTAGTTTTAAATGTTTTTTTTTTTTAATATTTCTATCACGGCATTGAAATAAGTAATTTGAAATCTTGCAACTAATGTTTATTCTTGAAAAATCCCTGAAATTTCAGTTGATATTGGGATCGTAACATGAATTCAGGGCCAAAGAATTAAAGTAAAACAATGGAAAAGTTATTTGTCAAATTAGGATGAATTAATTGCTATAGTTTAAATAACAGGATTCGGTTAAAAGAAACAAAATTTATTTTGAGAAATACTTGCATTTACAAAATGTAATCTGTTTTTAATTTGTAGGAGAGATTATTGTTTAAGACATGAATAGTACTTTGAAAAGTGGAGTGTTATGTTTAGATACAATGAAAACATTAATTTGTCGAACTTTGTCTGGAAAAGGGAAGCCCAATGAACATTTACTAAGAATTTTGTTTTGTATGGCATTACGTTTTAGTATTGACAGCATTTTTGCATATTCATGACAAAAAAGGAAATTAAAATATTATTTAAATTAAAAATGTTCTTCTTAAGTGTTTAATTACTAAATTACAATTAAAAAATTAAATAAAATAATTAAAAAATTAAAGCCTGTTAAATGCAGATGTTATTTTTTGCAATCATAAAATTTTCTAAAGATTTCCTATACACCCCCCCCCCTCAGAAAAAAAATCAAAATGAAATAGATAGATTATTTAAATACTGAATTAAAAAATATATTTAATTGAATTAGAAGTGTCTATTTAGAGAAAAAAAAATACCTGCCGGTTTTGGGTACATAAAATAAAGTTTTACTTTGATTTTGTTGGCTTCTCTTTAATGGTCAACTGCTTTAACTATAAAAAAGGATTCTTATACTTTGCCTTCGAAGTGAGTAATTTCAAATCCCACAGCCAGCCTTTAATTTTGGAAGATCACTGTAAGTTAATATGATACTAGGGTCGTAGCACAAATCCCATGGCAAAGAATTAAAAGTGACCCGGAGGAAGAGATAATATTCAATTAGGAATTCTTTAGGTAAAAAACGGGAGGATTTAGTTTTCTTATAAAAACAAATGGACATCAGAGAAATAGTTCCATTTCCAAGATGATGTAATCTTTTTTTAGTTAGAGAGTGAAAGTTGTATTTCACTTAAGAGATAAAGAATAACGCCTCGAAAAGAGGAGAGTAATGTTTATATGTAATCAAAGTATTGATTTGTTTGGAGAGTTAGGCTTGATGGAAAACCAACGGACATCCAATGAGATTTTTTTGTAGCATAATATTAATTTCTTGTTCCTTCTGTATTAATTGCAAAATTTCATTTTCATAAAATTAAAATACGTGTTAAAATGATACTTTATCCTTTGGAATTTTCAATTTTCCTACAGGTACTTCCACCCCCTTCCCCTCCAAAAAATGAAATAGCAGTAATTAAATATGGAATTAAAAATATAGTTAAGCCATTGAATTAAAAGTGCCTATTTAGTGCAAAAAAGCCAATATACTGGTCGTAAAATAAATTCTTTACTTTGATTTTGATGTCATCTCTTCAATGGCCAATTTCTTTAGGTTAAGATTATCATATTTTGCCTCCGAGATATTTCAGATACTCATAGCCAACCTTTAATTTTGAGGGATCACTATAAGTTAATTTTATATTAGGGTCCTAACATAAATTCCAAGGGTAAAGAATTAAAAGTGACTCGAAGGAAAAGATAAGATTCAATTAGGATGAAGTTATTCTTTCGGTAAAAACGAGAAGATTTAGTTTTCTTAAAGAAACAAATGGACAACAGAGAAATAGTTCCATTTCCAAGATGATGTAATCTTTTTTTATTTCGAGAGAAAGAGAGTGAAAGTTGTATTTCACTTAAGGAATAAAGAACAATGTTTCGGAAAGAGGAGAGTAATGTTTATATGCAGTCATAATATTGATTTGTTTGAAGAGTTTAGATTTGATGGAAAACCACTAGACATCCAATAAGATTTCTTTGAAGGATAATATTAATTTCTTGTTCCTTTTGCATCTTTCCAGATTTATTTTAGAGAAATATTTATGTAAAAAAACATTTTTTTTAAATCTGGAGATTTCTTTTTAAGCGCTAAATTACAAAATTTAATTTCTATAAAATTAAAATTAAAGTTAAAATGATATTTTATCCTTTGGAATTATCAATTTTCCTGCAGATTTTCACACACACATACAAAAATCAAGTTATTAATACTTTAATTAAATACAGAATTAAAAAATAGTTATGCAATTGAATTAAAAATGCCGATTTAGTGCATAAAAAGCCTATTTGGAGACTGTGAAATAAATTTCTTTCTTTGATTTTGAATGCATCGCTTTAATGGTCACTTGCTTTAAGTTTTAAAAAATAATTCTTATATTTTACCTTCGAAATGGAGAGCTTCAAATTCCTCATCCAG
Source organism: Maratus speculifer (assembly GCA_964019185.1). Taxonomy (NCBI): domain Eukaryota; kingdom Metazoa; phylum Arthropoda; class Arachnida; order Araneae; family Salticidae; genus Maratus; species Maratus speculifer. The sequence continues at coordinate 343,759,501 of OZ025291.1, forward strand.
CCTTTAATTTTGGGAGATAACTGTAATTTAATATGATACTAGGTTCCTAACATAAATCCACATAAAATTAAATTAAATGGCAAAGAATTATAAGTAACCCGGAGCAAGATATAAGATCCAATTAGAATGAAGTAACTCTCTCAGTAAAATCGGAGGGTTCAGTTTTCTTAAAGGAACAAATAGACAGCCGAAAAATAATTCCATTTCCAAGATGCAATCTTTTTTAGTTTCGGAGAGAAAGTTGTATTTCGCTTAAGAGATAAAGAATAATGTCTCGAAAAGAGGAGAGTAATGTTTATATGTAATCAAAGTATTGATTTGTTTGGAGAGTTTAGACTTGATAGAAAACCAATGGACATTCAATGTTTTTTTTTTTTTTTTTTTTTTTTTTTCAGCATAATATTAATTTCTTCTACCTTCTGCATTTTTTCAGATTTATTTAAGAGAAATATTTATGCAAAAGACATTTTTTTAAAAACTGGGGTTTTTTTCATGAGCACTTTATTGCAAAATTTCATTTTTATAAAATAAAAATACTCGCTAAAATGGTATGTTACCCTTTAGAATTATCAATTTTTCTGCAAGTACTTCTTCCCCGCCTCTCCAAAAGGAAGAAATATTGGTTTAATTAAATACAGAATTAAAAATATAGTAAATTATTGAATTAAAAGTGCCTATTTAATGCATAAAAAAGCCTATTTAGGACACGTGAAATAAATTTCTTACTTTTATTTTTATGGCATCTTTTTAATGGTCAACTGCTTCAAGTTTTAAAAAGGATTCTTATACTTTGCCTTCGAAATAAGTAATTATAAATCCCGCAGCCATTCTTTAATTTTAAAAGATCACTGTAAGTGAAATGACTGTAAGTACTATGATACTAAGGTTCTTATATAAATCCACATAAAATAAAATTAAACGGCAAAGAATTAAAAGTGACCCGGAGTCAAAGATAAGATCCAATTAGGATGAAGTAACTCTCTCAGTAAAAACGGAGGATTCAGTTTTCTTAAAGAAACAATGGACAATCGAGAAATAGTTCCATCTCCAAGATGTAATCATTTTTAGTTCGAGAGAGAAAGAGTTGTATTTCGCGTAAAAGATAAAGAATAATGTCTCAAAAAGAGGATAGTGATGTTTATAAATTGTCAAAGTATTGATTTGTTTGGATGAATTTAGACTTTATGGAAAACAAAATTGACATCCAATTAGATATTTTGTAGCATAGTTTTAAATCTGTACATTCTGCATCTTCTCAGATTTATTTAAGATACTTATTTAAGTAAAAAACAAGGTTTTTCTTCTTTATATAAGCATTTAATTGTAATTCATTTTTATAAAATTAAAATACTCGTTAAAACGATATTTCATTCTTTGGAATTATCCATTTTCCTGCAAGGTTTCTCGGGAAAAAAACAATAAAGTAATTGATAGTTTAATCAAATACAATATTAAAAAATAGTTAAGCAATTGAGTTAAAAGCGCCAATTTAGTGCAAAAAAGCTTATTTGGGGGCCGTGAAAACATTTCTTATTTTGATTTTGATGGCATCTCTTTAACCCATTAACGCCCGAATTATTTTCTTCGCTAAAATTTAAATTTTGTATTTCCCACCGCTTTTAAAATCAAATTAACTTTTATCTAATTTTATCGAGGATTTTGTCTCGTGAAAGAAGGTATATATTTATCTTCCTGTTTACTGGTGGGAAAACCGCTTTCTTGCTGTTTTTGTAACCGTTCTCAAATGAGAACGCTGGGCGTTAATGGGTTAATGGTCAACTGCTTTAACACTAAAATAAAAGATTCTTATACTTTGCCTTCGACATGAGTAATTTCAAATCCCACAGCCAGTCTTTAATTTTGGGAGATTACTGTAAGTTAATATGAGACTAGGTTCCCAGCATAAATCCCATGGCAAAGAATTAAAAGTGACCCGGAGGAAAAGATAAGATCCAATTAGGATGAAGTAATTCTTTCGGTAAAAACGGGAAGATTTAGTTTTCTTAAAGAAACAAATGTACAACAGAGAAATAGTTCCATTTCCAAGATGATGCAATATTTCCTTTTTAGTTCGAGAGAGAGAGTGTGTAAGTAAAAGTTGTATTTCACTGAAGAGATAAAGAATAATTTCTCGAAAAGAGGAGTGTAATGTTCATATGTAATCAAAGTATTGATTTGTTTGGAGAGTTTAGACTTGATGGAAAACTAATGGACATCCGGTGAGATTTTTTTGCAGCATAGCATTAATTTCTTGTTCTTTCTACATCTTCCTAGATTTATTTAAGTGAAATATTTATGTAAAAGGCATTTTTTTTAGAAACTGGGGTTTTTTTTTTATAAGGATTTATATGCAAAATTTCACATTCATAAGAATAAAATACTCGTAAAAATGATATTTTACCCTTTGGAATTATCAATTTTCCTGCAAATTTTCTCAAAAAAAAAAAAAAAAAAAAAAAAAAAAAAAAAAAAAAAAAGAAGAATCAAGTAACTGATTAGGAGTTCTTTTAGACTTTTCTCACATTCTCCTGTTTTTGTGAAATTGTGAATTTTTTTCTTATATTTGTAGAAATTCTACTCAGAATTTTGTGAATTTTAAATTATCGATGCCTTCAGGTTTTATTTTTCATATATAAAAAGCTAAGTAATATGCTCTTTGGTGAGTTCAACTGCTTATTTACAAGTCAGATTTTATTATTAAATGATTAAATTTGTAAAAAGTTCAACTTGAAGGTGAAAAAATTGTGTGAAAGGTCTATTTAAGCGACAAATAGTTTTATGAAGGATCCTGTTTTAGGGATAAAAAAAATTGTGAAAGGTTCTGTTTTAAAATAAATTATTTTGTGAAGGGTCCTTTAAAGGACCTAAAATTTTCCTAAACATATCCCTGCTGGTAGTTTAATTAAATACAAAACTTAAAAAATAGTTAAGCATCTGTATTAAAAATCCCGATTTTTAGTGCAAAAAAGCCTATTCGGATGCCGTGAAATAAATTTCTTACTTTGATTTTGATGGCATCTCTTTAATGGTCAATTGCCTTAAGTTTAAAAAAGGATTTTTATACTTTGCCTTCGAAATGAGTAATTTCAAATTCCGCAGCGAGCCTTTAATTTTGGGTGATCACTGTAATTTAATATGACATTAAGTTACTAACATAAATCAGCATAAAATAAGATTAAATGGCAAAGACTTTAAAGTGACCCGAAGCAAGAGATAAAATCCAATTAGGATGAAATAACTCTCTCACTAATATCGGAGAATTCAGTTTTATTAAAGGAACAAATGGACAGCCGAAAAATAGTTCCATCTCCAAGATGCACTCTTTTTTAGTTTCACAGAGAGAAAGTTGTATTTCGCGTATGAGATAAAGAATAATGTCTCGAAAAAACGAGACTGATGTTTATATCTAATCAAATTATTGTTTTGTTTGGATGAGGTTGGACTTGGTGGAAAACTCAATGAACAACCAATGAGATTTTTTTTTCAGTATAATTTTAATTTCTGGTTCCTTCTGCATCTTCCCAAATTTATTTAAGAAAAATATTTATGTAAAAGACATTTTGTTAAATTGGGATTTTCTTTATAAGTCGCAAAGTTTTATTTTCATAAAATTAAAATATTCGTTAAAATAATATTTTATCCTTTGGAATTATCAATTTTGCTGCAGGTCCCTCCCTCCTCCCCCTCCCCCCCCAAAAAAACTAGTTAATTTAGTTCAATTAAACACAGTATTAAAAATATAGTGAAATCATCGAATTAAAAGTACCGATTTAGTGCAAAAAAAGCCTATTTATTTCTCGTGAAATAAATTTCTTAATTTGATTTTGATGGCATCTCTTTGATGGTCAATTGCTTTATGTTTTAAAAAGGATTATTACACTATTAGGATACTAAGGTACTAACATAAATCCGATTAAATTAAAATTAAAGGACACAAATTAAAAGTGACCGGAGAGAAAAAATAAGATCCAATTAGGATGTAGTAATTGTTTTGGAAAAACGGGAGGATTTAGTTTTCTTAAAGAAACAAATGGACAGCAGTGAAACAGTTCCATCTCCAAGTTGTAATCTTTTTTAGTTCCAGAGAGAGAAATTTGTATTTCGCGTAAATGGTAAAGAACAATGTGTCGAAAAGAGGAGAGTGATGTTTATATATAGTTAAAGAATTCATAATATTAATTTTTTGTTCCGTCTACATCTTTACAGATATATGTATGAAAAATATTTATGTACAAGATATTTTTAAAGTATTTCAATCTCAGTTTCAATTTCTAGTTTCTCTTGTTTCAATCTCATAAGATTATAATGCTCTTTAAATCATATTTTACATTTCCAGTTATCAATATTTCTGCAGGTTTTCTATATTAAAAAAAGGATCGCAATTGCACGTTAAGCGTATCAAATGAGGTGCGTTCATACTATAAGGAAGTTATAAAAATATTCAGATCTTGATGTAGTAGCATAGAGTACTTCGAATACAGTGGAGTATCCTAAACCTTTTGTGCGTCCCTGTAAATACTTTCTGCTTTCTATTATGCAGGAAGTAACTTGTAATAAACCTCAGCAATGTATATCAATTTCATAAAATGTGAAATATTTTAATTTTATTAAAACATGACCCAAACAATGTTTCCTCCTATACCATTATGTAATTGAATATCTTTGTGTGGCCTTGTAAATTAATAACAAATATTCTTTGCGTCACAGATTTTACAGAATGTATATTTTAATATATACGCCCCAGATGCATATCGATTTTATAATGCTCGAAAGAGTGTAACATGATTAAAATGCAATTGAAACTATTTTTTCCTATTGGCCGTGATATAACTGAATACTTTTGATTGTCCCTGTAATTAAACTATACATCTCATTCTCCTAAAATTTGAAATAACTCGAAAAAATTATGCCACAATTATATTTTAAATTTCAAATTATTTGGTTGGATAGTTTTTTCTCTGTTATATGAGGACAGGCGGACGGATTGAAAGACGACTATAGGTGCTATGTCTTTAAATAATTAGGAACACGCCTAAAAATCTACATAATAAATGTTTTAATTAAATCAAGACTTTAGCATTAAAAAAAAGGAAAAAGAATAAAAGAAAGAAAGAAAAAAGAAAAGAATAACTTTAAAAAGATGTTAAATCTTTCTTAATCTCTTCCATTAAATATCTAACTCTTAAATAAATAGTTAAGCAATAATGTTTAATTAAATGGCAGTTGTAAAAAATATATAAATCAGAGAACATTAAGAAAAGAAATTAACTAATTGCCTACTTAGGGTATATGTAATAAATGTCACCTTGACTTTGATTGCATTGCTTTAATGGCTAACTGCTTTAATTTAAAAAAAGATTCTTCTATCTCGGTTACCAAACTGAGTAATTTTAAATCCCGCAACCAGCGTTTAATTGTCGGAGATCACTGCAAATTAAATTTATACTAGGGTACTAACATAAGTCCTAGGGCAAAGAATTAAAAGCAACACGACAGAAAGCTAAGATCCAATTAGATGAAGTAATTGTTTCAGTAAAAACAAGCGGATTCTCAGTTTTCTAAAAGAAACAAAAAGGCAACGGAGAAAATGTTCCATTTCTAATTTGTAATACGTTACTAGTTTGAGAAAGAGTTGTATTTCGTTTGAGTCGTAAAGGATTGTGTTTGGAAAAGTAGGGTTATGTTTAGATGCTTTGAAAGTAATATGTCTTAGTTAGAGATAAAAAAATGCAATAAACGTATTTTTTTACTATTTGGAAAATAGTTGTTGTCCCCGGTAGAGAACTGGAAAATTTGAAGCATATCTGAATCTTTTCATTGGTTGAATCCCGCAATTTATTTTATTTTATTCGTTTTGTGATTGGTCCATATTTAATGTTCAAAAATGGAATACTTCTGTTACCACGATGACAAAAAAAAAAAAGGTAATAAAAACAAATTCAAAACAAATTGTGATAAATTTTTCAGACAAATTTTATTTAAAAGTGCATTTTTTTCTCTACACAACGGTGCAAAAATTTAAAATGTGCGATTTTTAGAAGTTCAAAAATTTGCCGTTCTGAAAATTGTGAAACTGAAATTTCATTTAAAATTTGTTTGTGTTGGGTCCAGGAATTTTAATGTTTAATTCATGTCGTACGTAATATGAGGCGTTCAAAAGTCAGTCTGATTAACTCTATCAAATAAAAATGCACATTTTAAACATTTAAAGCTGTATATCTATAAACTACTGTTTTTTATCATTGGTCTTGGAATAATAATGTTTAATGCATATCGTATGTAAAATATGATTTTTTATGATTATCCTAAAAATGATGATCATTATTATTAATTTAAATATATAATTTATTTATAAGTCTTAAAAATTTTAATCTTTGAAAATATCCTTTTCTAAATAGTCGTTGTAATTTGTTAAATCACAATTTTGTTATTTTTTTTAATTGCCACATTATTTCGTTTGCACCGACGATATATATAGAAAAATTATATAAAACATTTTTCAGACGAAAGTTTTTCATTTTCACTGGTTAATTGCAAAACTTTATGCTCATAAAATTAAAATATCAGTCAAATTCATGTGTTCTCCTTTAATTTTATTTTTTGCCTGCTGATTTTGTAAAAAGAAAAGAAAAAAAAAACAACGTTTACACAACAGATAATTTTCTAACATGTGGAACTTTAATATTTTTTTATAGGCTTTGTGTGATATTTTCGCGATACCTGTCAAGGTTTTCCCTCTGAAGACTTCGGATGATCGCAGTAGTTTTTATCTTCTAGCAATAAAAGAATAATTACCAAAATGCTTATACAGAGTGGATCTAATAAATTTCTTATTTCGACTTTGTTTTCGTCTGTGTAATAGTCAATTGCTTTAGGTTTAAAAAGAATTCTACAACCGCACATCAGTAACGAGCAATTTTAAATCCCGCAACCGATTTTTAATCTTCTAGCAATAAAAGAATAATTACCAAAATTCTTATGCAGAGTAGATCTAATAAATCTCTTATTTCGACTTTGTTTACGTCTCTGTAATAGTCAACTGCTTTAACTTTAAAAATAATTCTTCTACCGCACATCAGTAACGAGCAATTTTAAATCCCGCAACCGATTTTTAATCTTCTAGCAATAGAAGAATAATTACCAAAATGCTTATACAGAATGGATCTAATAAATCTCTTATTTCCACTTTGTTTACGTCTGTGTAATAGTCAACTGCTTTAACTTTAAAAATAATTCTTCTACCGCACATCAGTGACGAGCAATTTTGAATCCCGCAACCGATTTTTAATCTTGAGAGATCTTTTCGAGTTAAATTGGTACTAGGGTACTAACATGTATCTCAGGACCAAGAGTTAAAACTAACACAGCAGAAAAGCTAGTATCCAATTAGTATGAAATAATTGCTTGGGAACATCAAGAGGATTCAGCATTCTTCAAAAAAAAAAAAAAAAAAAAAAAAAAAAAAAGGACTTCCGAAAAATAGTTCCATTTCCAAGATGTAATCCGTCTTTAGTTTGAAGGGGAGAGAGTTGTGTTTCGCTTTAAGACGTAAAGAACATTGAGTCTGAAAGAAAAGAACTAGTATGCTTAGATGTGGAGAAAGTATTGATGAATGAGGCTTAGTTTAAAGAACAGAAGCACGGTGGACAACTAATGGCAGATATTTTTATGTTGCTGCTGTGGGAAAGTTTGATTTTCCCATTAAATGATAAAGAACACATACATATATATGGGTAATTCGTAAGAAACGTCTCAGATATTCCCATTCAGCTTGAAAGCTGAAAATATCGGTAGTAAAAAATATATAAGATCACTTTAAATGAAATAATCGAGTTTAATTTGAAGTATGATGAATGACAGTGAATTCTGACCTGGGGTATGTGGCGACCCTACTGGGTTAATATTTCACAATATTAAGTGAAAATAATATTGGTAATGGCGAAAATCACAAAAAGAGTAGTAAAGTCACAAAATCTTAGAAATGACAATGTAATTTGTATCGATTTATTAAATGGTTATGATAAGAAGAGAAAAGAGTTGCCTGTTTATAAGGGATGGGTTTGCTCTGAAATGATAAACCTAAAAAAGGTATATATGAAAAAAATGGTTGGGAAGCGCTAGTGTATAACATAGCGCAAAATTATTATTAATGATATATTGTATTAAAAAAGAATCAAACATGAGAATTGGGGAACATTAGATACTCAAAAAATAGTGGCAATGTATATTATAAGACCACTTGTCTAATAATATATGCTTTGTCCGTGTTAAATTGATCTGTTTAAACGGAGAAACATGAATTGCAGATACGGAATTAATCGTGATTATTAAGATAAAGATGAAAAATATTTAAAAACATGCTTTTTAGCTCACAGGCTATCATAGCCTGAGAGCTTATGTGCCCGTCCGTTCTGTATGTACGTTCGTATGTTCGTATGTTCGTGCGTAACGCGATAACTCATGATAAAAATATCGGATCCACTTGAAATTTTGTATATAGGTATATCCTGATAAGGCGCTTCCCTGATTAGTTTTTGGAGTTCATTCGATATGTACAAGAGGGGGAACGGGGGGCTCATGCCCCTCCCCTTAATGGATATAAATGGGCTTTTCATGCAGAATTAAGTTTTTGTCCAAAATTTAGATATAGGATCATTCTGATGAGGTGATTCCGTGACTGTTATTATGTGTTCATTGAATAAGTATAAACAGGGGGAACGGGGGGCTCATGCCCCCCCCCCCTTAATTGATATAAACGGGATTTTCATGCAGAATTAACAGTTTTCGTTCAAAATTTAGATATAGGATCATTCGGATGAGGCGATACCGTGGCTGTTATTAGGTGTTCATTGAATAAGTATAAACAGGGGGAACGGGGGGCTCATGCCCCTCCCCTTAATTGATATAAACGGGATTTTCATGCAGAATTAACAGTTTTCGTTCAAAACTTAGATATAGGATCATTCTGATGAGGCTAGTCCGTGGCTGTTATTAGGTGTTCATTGAATAAGTATAAACAGGGGGAACGGGGGTTCTAATGCCCTTCCCCTTAACTTGCATAAATGGATTTTTCAAACAGAATTGTCAGATTTCGTTCAAATCTCTAAATAGTTTTGGAAGTTTAATGGTTAAGTATAAAAGAGGGAAATAACTCCTCTTAAATTATATAACTGCTAAATGGGTTTTTATTAAGAATTATCCGATTTGCTCTGAATTTTGGATATAGGTTTTTTAATATGATAAAGCATGTACTTGATAGTTTAGGAAGTTCAATGATTAAGTATAAAAAAGGAGAAAGGGGAGAGCTGTTTCCCCTTCTTAATTTTTTTTTCGAACGGAATTAACGAAAATACAAGGCTGTAATGTACAATTAGTATGCGTAGCCTGTGAGCTCAATGCCATCAGTTTAACTGGGCAATATTTTTTTTATTTTAAAATAAATTATTTTTATTTTCATATTTATTCCGGTTCCTCCTAAAAATTTTCAAGCACTGAATCACATTGCGTTAAATTTATTTGTCGTGGCAGTTTGTTAGATGATGTTTTGGATGATTATTTAGATTTTTATTCAGAAATGTGTAGGTCTTGTGAATTAGAAAATTTATTCCTGTAAAATCTGCAGATTGAATTACTCTGTGATTGTTACGCAATAGTGCTTTTCTGCTACTGAGAATATCTGTTCTTTATAGAATCTTCTGCAAATAAACATTCTAACATTCAAAAACTGTTTCCTTCAGTTATCAATTACATGAATCTGGAAGTAGTAAGAATTAATGCATACAATAGAGTGCCAGTTAGCCAAAAAGATTTGAGCTGGACCAGTTTGGATGCCGAAATGTTTGGAAAACTGGACCTTTTAGCTTTTTCTGGAGTTGTAAATGAAATTTGCCACTAAAGTAGATGTCTTATATTTATAAATTACTTTGTTTCTAAGGTCACAGCATGCTGTAGAGTACGTAACGTTAGAAAAAGTGATTCCACCACTGCTGTGAAATATTCATATTTCAGCCAGAGCTTCAGCCTTTATTTCAGTCAGTATTTCTTAAACTATAAATATTGCGTAAAATAATTTTTTTTTAAATTATTTGAAAAGTATTTATTCTCTTTGTGTTGATGTCTACTGTTATTGAAGTTATTTTCCACTGGCCATTTTTATCCAAGCCAATTAGATTTTTTATCCAAGCACTTTTTAAAATGAAATTAATTTTACTTTAAGAATCTCGAAAATACTCTAACTAAATAGGGGAAATATTATTTTTTTATATTACAGGTAGCAAAAACATATTCTGCATGCACATTTTGAAGGTGCATATATGCACCCGTGGTCCCGAATGGGTTAATAAATGAAGCTGTTAGTACAATTATTTTTTAAGTTAATATCTATTTATATAATACGTTAATGTGACGTTTCTGGGTTTACCCTCATCGTAAAAAAAGCAACCTATGGTTGCCACGTTAGGCATAACTATATAGATGCCACAAGTATGCCGACTGTTCAACATATGGAAATATACACAAAATCTGCATTGTATCACATTTATTCTCTTTTTTCTTCAAAATCTTCAAAAACTATCCAACAGTAATATTTTAAACTCTAAATTAAAAATAACTGATAACAAGCTATTATGAGCAATAAAAGCTAGATATAAATAAATCAACACTATTTTGATTGTGCCATCTATTTTGAAAATCTGTAGAACGTATTGATATAATTCGATATCTATTTTTTAAATTTCGGTTACAATTTTAGAATTTTGTTTAATATAAATAAAATTAATATTATAATTTAAATTTAGTTTTATTAATTTTTAAGAGCTTAACACCTACCTGCTTATTTATTTTATTTTATTGTTTGCATTATAAATAAAAAGAGTTGTTTTCTCCAAATTTAACTGAATTATGAGATTGCATTTGTATGACTGAAAATTATTTTTTTCGCTTATTAAATTGCAATTTTATCTTCACTCCAAAGTTATGTTCGAATGTTACAATGTTAAAAATCGAAATTTGATCTTTATTGATTTAATTAATATGTGTAAAAGTGTTATATATTCCTCAAAGATCAACATTCCTTCCTTTTTGATGAGGGTTATATACTAGTATGTGTATAATTTTTTAGTTCTATAAAACTGTTTAATTCAGTATCTTAATAGTAATAATATATTTTCCAGAACGAAAAAGTAAGCAAATTAAGTTAGTACATTACATTATAAATAAATATTTTGCTTCTAAGACGTTTTTGTATTAATAAAAACATTTAAAAGACGTTAAAAATTTTTATTTACATTTTACAACTCTTTTTAATCGAGTCATCAATTTACATTCTGGCGATGACTCGATTAAAAAGAGTTGAAACATGTAAATAAAATTTTTTAATGCACTTTAAATGTTTTTATTAATACAACAACGTCTTATAAGCAAAATATTTATTTATAATGTAAATTCTTGCTTTTTCATTGTGGAATATATACGATATACAGAGTTTCCCCCAGTGGGTTTCAGAGGGGCGCTCTGCCCCTCCTGTCCTTTAGTTTAAAAAATAGGGCCCCTCTTGCCCCTCATCCAAAAACTATCGCCCCTCTTGTCACTCATTCAAAAAATAGCGCCTTTCTTGCCCCGCATTTGATAAAACACAGCCTTTCAACAATAGTCGAACGATATCTTTTGAAGAAATTTGCCATCTTTTGTTGTCTTTTAACAAAAATAGCAATTTTTTGCGATCTTTTCATGAAATTTGTCGTTTTTTCGCGATTTTTTAGCAAAATCGGCCGTTTTTTTCGTTTTTTTTTATTATTTTGACGAAATTTTTTATTTTTTCTCGATTTTTTTTATCAAGTTCCTGTTTTTGCACGATTTTTTATCCTCTAGATTCTAGATTCAACTTTTAAAAGTACCCTTAAAAATCAAATAAGTGCCCTTAAAATGTAAAAAAGTGCCCTTTTCAGAACAGTAGCGCCCTGCCCCTTTTTAAACCTGGGGGAAACTCTGTATATATAATATAACGATATAATTATTAATGGACCTAATGAAGGCTTACTAGTGTTATTTTTCACATTGATGTTTAATTCAGGATTAATTAAATTTTATTGCCTTAAATACTCTTTCATATTTAAATATAGTCACAATTTAAATATATATGTACTTTACAAATAAACATCCCAATAATATCCGTGGTTTGCGAAAAATTTTAGCCACGTTTATATAACATATTTATCAGCAGTTTTACCTCTGCCCTTTTAATCTCAGCAGTTCAACAAAGGACACAACTTTTCAATGAATCCGCGATCCAATTGACTAGTGGAAAAGCTCGTTGGCAAAATAAACCTTTTACGGAGGGAAGCTATTACATCTTTGCCAAAACAAACGTTTCCGGATAAATCCGGATTTATGGCGGATTCTCTTTGAAAATATGGTGGCGAGAAACTGGAGAACCATGGCTCCGGAATGCCGTAAATTACGGGACGTGGTTTTGGAGGAAAGTGGATGATAGTGTCACAGGACGGATTCATTAGGCTGATGCAATTGTGCCGTGAATACCGGAATTTCGGCTTTCTCTGTGAGGAAAAATAACGGAGAAAAGTGTTTCAGTGTTCCGGAGAAAAGTTAATATGAGATAATCCGATTTATTCATATTTATTCCATTTTTAGCGTGAAGCATTCAAGTTATTTGTCCCTATTTTATGTGGTTGGTGTTAATTGTGAAAACGACGGTGCCTTTGATGGTTTATTTGGAAGTTTTATTTACACTGGTTAATCAATCAATTCACAAAACAAAAATTTGAAAGTCAAATTGTAGAAACATTTCATAATAATATAATATAAAGCATTATCAATTTCTTATAAAATCACAATATGGAAAATACTCATTATAATGAATCAATATCTATGCATTATTAAATTATTATTGCCATTTGTTTAATTATTTTACAATGTTGAATCTGTGAAAATGTTGGTGATGCGCTGTATTTGATGGTTTGTTTGAAAGTTTTATTTACACTAGATAATGAGTCAATCAATCAATAAAAAAAAAAAAATGCCAAGTTCTGCTATGTAATTGTAAATATTTGGTTATTAATTTCTAATCAGAGCATGCACCAAGTGCGTATTTTAACACGCTTTTATTTATAAAGCCATATGTATGGCAACAACGTACACGATACAAAAAATCTACAGTTTTTGCTGCATAGTCACTGCACTGATTTTATAGAATCTCTCTATTCTGACCAGTGAAAATGTTCCATAATACACTCAACTAATCGTTTTTTAAAATAAAAGCGGTGGAGTGAGTACGCAGCAAAAGCTTTAGATTTTTAACAGTGTACAAGGTAGTTACAATTAAATTTACCCTGTTTTACCTACGTAGCGTCCAATCTGGTTGACAAATATCGATGAAATTTGTAATACATATTATATGGACCATGGACAAAAAAATTCTGCGATAAAAAAAATTTAGTTCAAATTTTGACCCCCAGACGAGAAAAGGATGCATGAAGACAAAAATATCAATCAGGAAATATATATATATATATATTATTTACAGCCTATGTTTAATGTGTATACCATTTTCGCCAAGCACATATTTAAAGCGCATTATAGCGTATTCAATAACAGGGCTAAGGGATTTTTCGAGCATGACGAGTTATGTTTGCTTTCAAATCAAGCGGAATCCATATGCTTAATGCACACACGATTTTTCAAGAATCCACATAGCCAGAAGTCACAGGGATTCGCGCCAGGAGAACGAGGTGGCCAGTTTGTCGGAAAACTTTTCGAAATTATTCGATCATCTCCAAAATGGACACGAAGCAGGGTCGTTACTGTTCGGGCTATGTAAGGTGGTTCACCGTCTTGCATGAATTTGATATGTTCTAAACACTTTTGCTCTTGTAAAAACATAATGACCCGTTGTTGAAGAAGATCGCAATGAAGGATATCCCTACACTGTAAAACATTTGTGTAACGTTACTCCATAAAACTGGTGATAGCCTTGCTGCCCCCAATTCGGTGGAGTATTTTAACCGATATAATCGTTGTAACATTGCAATGTTACACCAGTATTGCATGTTTTTATTACACCATTATGTAAGTGAAAAATTTCTCAATGAAGTGTAAATCGTAGCTGCCACCAATTTTATGGAATAACGTTACCACAAATGTTTTACAGTGTAATGGAACATTTTTTAAGAGCCTGAGATGTGTTCTTCTGAAAAAAGGATCAAGAATGAAATCAGCCGTAAAGACCTGTTTCCGTCGTCTTTCTTGCAGCTTGGCAAACTCCCCAGCTTCTTTGAATTCAGACATCATTTTTTCATAATCTGCCTCAAATTCGGGTCATTTTGTAACCATTTTTAGTACTGATATCCTCGCAGTGCGGTTGGCAAATTATTGCCTTTCTGATAACGTAGCTTCACCAGTAACGCTCGTTCTTTCTTCTTTAACGGTATGGTACATAATGATTTTACATCAGTGGTTACTCGTTACAAGGGCGGATCCAGGACTACTTTTAGAGGGGAGTCATGACTCCTTTTTTTAGGAAGGGGGGTCATGTTTCTTAATAAGAAATTTTTATATTGAAGATTATCTCCACATTCTAAATTTCAGCTAAATTTCTGATACTTTTAGGAAGCTATTTTCATTTGTAACAAATAAGTTGCATAAATATTCATAAAGATATAAATATATATAAACTTTATTCAGATGCCAAGAAATTGAAGATTTTTCCGTTTTAGTATAAAATCAAACAATCGTTCAAGAAATTGGGCATTTTAGGGAAATTTTTAGAACCTGACAGTTGCAAAAGGCTTGCATGAGGGAGCAATTAGCTGTCACTGCCTGAAATTCAGTTTATAATTCTACGGCTTACGGAGATTTCACGAAAGATTCTTTATCTTTATTGAAAAATGGAAAACGTTAATCAATCACATTTGCTCTGAATAAATGCATTTTGCATCTAAAATAAAATATACTACATAGAAATGTCAGAAATTACCTACTTTGGGATTAAGTATGGCTTTTAAAGAGTTATAAAGTTTCGGGCTTTTAAAGAGTTATAAAAGGTCACGGGGGTCATGACCCCCGTGACCTCCCCCTTGGATCCGCCACTGACTCGTTACTGGCTTTTTAAATCGTTCCAAATTTGCCTAAATTCGTATCTCGTAAATGAAAACGCCATGTATTGGTCGAAATTTGAACTATTTTTCATTGCAGATCTCGTTTCTCCATGCCCCATGTAACTTATATTCCAAGTTTAATTGATATCTGTCAAAAAAAGCCGTCTCTACGTAGGTCTAAACAGGGTATAACAATCCTGTATATTAAATAGAATATGATTTTCACAAAAAATACCCTCTAGTATAAAATACGACAAGCGGCAGGCGTCGAATAATTATGTAATAAATGAATAAATAAATTTAAAATAATCAATATTATTAACAAGAGTTTTTGGTATACTAATTGGAAACAAGTTGTTTATTAAAAAACAGTTACTGTATTTTTGTTCATAAAATATGGTTCAATATACAATTCTCATATTTAAAAAAAATTTTATGGATTTTTTTATTGCTTTTAATGTAGAAAAACATTGTTTTTGCAAAGAATGTAGATCATATAACACAGCCATATTTTAAAAAGATCTATTTGTACTTTAAGTTGCCAATGTTTACGGTAGATAGGTGGTATCTCGTCTCCCCTTGCAACGATTTCAATCTGCCTTCAAATTTTGTCCAAAATTTTCATCGGTCTCAGGTGCAAATTATGTGTGAATGACAATGCTTTGTTTTCTTTCCCACCTCTAAAATCATTTAAAAAGACGGAAAACGTTATTTTTTTTCCTTATAGGAATATAAATTTTTGTGCATAGATACATTTCATCAAAAGCATATAGAACACCTTCAAAAAATTTCCAATCTTATAAAAATTTGAAAAAAAAAAAAATTTAAACGAAATTTTAAAATGCTCCTCGTGTTTTAATTTTTGTGACATTTTCTTGCTTTTGCATTTTTATCTTTTAAAACTCTATTATAAACAATTTTGTGTAAGATTTTTTAATCTCTTGAATTGCTAATATTTTACAGATTTTTTTCTAAATTCCATATCGATTTTCATCAAAATTCTGCCTTTTAATAAGTAAAATATCAAATTTGACTATCTTAATGAAGACGAATTTTAAAAAGCTTACACAATTTCTTTTTAAACAATATCAGGCTACTTCTTTATCAATTTCATAAATATCGATCAAAAATTACGTCTCAAGAAGCATTTCAAAAATCTAAAAACGCTGAAAAATTAGTTTTGAGAAAAACAGATTTAAAGTACATAAATACACTTATCTTTATTATTTATTTCTTAAAACCTTCATAAGTGATATTTTAATAAGAAAAACTGTTTTGGTATTATTATACCACAGAAATATATCTTTTATGCGATAATTTTGCTATAGAAGATTTTGTTCAAATAAAGGTCCATTGTCCCCTTAATTAAGGTAAGTCTTCACTGCATTTCCGGTTCCCAAATCATTCTTTTTTGTGATGTAAATCGCTGTGGTGTGCATTTCTAAATTAACAAAGCTAATTAGTAATCTAGTTCTCGGCTTATGCCGAGAACTGAAGAAAACTGCTAAATAGCTCTGCAATCAGGGAGGTCATCATTATGTGCCGATCCGATGAAATTTCGCCCACTTCCCGGATTTCTTAAATGAAGTTTATTATTAATATTACGCAAAATTGTATATTCGTTATTACGTATAGCAATTAATATAACTAATTTTCACAAATATATTAATTATTAATCAGTTTGTCCCATGCTGTTACATTTAAGAGATTATAATTATCGCCAATACCTAGGAAACGCATATACATTTTTCTAAAAAAGTAAAAAAAAAAAAAAAAAAAAAAAAAAAAACATTGGTAACAATATTGAAAAATTTAAAAAGGTTTCATAAATTTTTTTTTGTTCGGAGTAACTTGGGACATTGTTTAATATTTAATTTTTTTTTTAAAGTAGGAGAGTGCAATTAAAAATCTTCGTTCATTTATAAGGAAGGGACTTATATTACACAAATAATAATTATTTACAAACAGTAATTTGCATAATACGGTAAAGGTTTAAAATTGCTGCATTTTTTAAATTTACTATTTTTATTGTAAATTTTTGTTTAACTTAACATCGTACATATGTGTAAAGATGTTATTTTGTAATGAATTTTCCGAAACGATAAATTTCTAGAAACTATGTGCAATTTCACAACCGTATGTTTACTGATAACAATATTTTTATATTTTTAGAAAATAATTGAAGTGCTTGGATGTAAAACAAAATAACTAACAAAATGAAAGTTTCAAAATATTACAGTTTTCTACAGCGAAAAAAAAAAAAAAAAAAAAAAAAAAAAAAAAATATTGTGAATCTCTAAAATAGCTGATTTGTCAAGATAGGATCTTATGTGCACCATCTCTTGCCTGGTAGATTTTACTTTATTGGACTTATGTATAAAATCTTCTTTATTAAGATTCATATATAAAACTTGCCATTGATTAGTATGGCATAGATGGAATAATTAATAAGTGTCGCACTTAAAAAGGTTGCCAGAATGCAGCTGAATAATACTACACGAAAATCAGATAAAAATTAAATATAAGTTATGATGTTTTACATTTGAATATTCAATTAGTATATTTTTAACATTCAATTCATTAATTGATTTTAATAAAATTATTATTGCACGTTATGAAAATAACTTAGAAATGATAATTAGTTTACATAATTTTAAATGAGGAGAGTTTTAGTTTTGGAATCGATTGTAATCGGTTGCAAAACTGAACCTATAAACATGTAAGAAAACTGTAAATAAAATCAAAAAAGTACAAATGCAGTAATTTTGATGTAGCGTACCGATTCATAGATTCAGGTGGCAGTACATTTCACGCCAGACATTGTGAATGTATTAAAGATGAATTATAGTGACTTCCTTTCATGTGGTTATTCCTTCTTTACTTATAAAAGGGAAGAAATTGAATTTCAAAATTTACCGGAGCTATTCGAAACGATATTCCAATTGATGAAACTACGGTAAATATTGTTCCGGTTCATACAGTCAGTAAAAACGGCTGTTACGGCTCTGTAAGACACCTGTATATTTAAGTTCCGGTTCAGGCTTAACCGAAAAAAAAAAAAAAAAAAAAAAAAGGATTGAATTGCGCAGAATACGGGGTTTGTCTATACTCTGCTTGCTGGTTATTTCTTCTTTACCTATAAAAGAGGTAAAGAATTGAATTTCAGATACCTATAAAAGAGGTAAAGAATTGAATTTCAGAATGAACCGGAGCTATCCGTAACGATATTCCAGTTGATGAAACTGCGGTAAATATTGTTCCGGTTCATACAGTCCTTAAAAACGGATATTACGGCCCTGTAAGACATTAATATTTCAGTTCCGGTTCAGGCTTAACCGAAAAAAATCCCTTTCGGCATGGCCTATAGGCGGAGGTAGATTTCGAAAAATTTTCATCTCAAAAAAAAAAAAAATAAATAAATAAATAAATAAAAAAAAATAAAAAAAATAAAAAAAAATGATTAGAGATAAACCCAGTTTAACTCGCTTTTAAAAATTTTTTAATTTCATTTTGCTGTAAGAACTGGTTTTATCAAAATCATCTTAAACGAAATTCTACTCAAATTCCCATTTTGGCAACATATTTTGAATTATATTCTTACTTTATTTAAAAAAAAAATTTACCAATATGCTCATTATATAGTTCCTAAATAACAAAAAACTGTTAATTAAATTCGTTTGACAGCAAAATTGAATTTAAAAATGAGTCATAAAATAACCGATTTATTATTTTAATACATCCACAATTCTTTAATCAAGATCGCTTTGAGAAATTTTGTGGGAAATGCCCACTTTGACAGATTTTTTTAAATATATATATTTAGCCTTTATTATAAATCTGACCAATACACAGTAATTACACAGTTCCTAAATAACAAATAACTGTCAATTGCATTCGTTTGAGAGGAAAATTGAATTTAAAAATGAGTCATAAAATAAACAATTTGTTATTTGAATACAGCCTCAATTCTTTTATCAGGATCGCTTTGGGAAATTTTTTTGCGAAGTGCTTACTTTGACAGCTTTTTAAAAATATATATTCACCCTTTACCAAAAAAACGACGAATACGCACATTATATAGTTCCTAAGTAACAAAAAACTGTCATTTGAATGCGTTTCAGAGTAAAATTGGATTTAAAAATGAGTCATAAAATAACCAATTTGTTATTTGAATACCCACAGTTTATTAATCATGATCGCTTTGGGAAATTTTGTGCAAAGTGCCCAATTTGGCAGCCTTTTTTTAAATATATTCTGCCTTTATCAAAAAACTGGCCACTCCGTCACATTATATAGTTCCTAAATAAGAGAACCTGTAAATTGAATGCGTTTGAGAACAAAAAAAGATTTAAAAATGTCTCGGTAAAAACGCAATTTCTTAAATTTCCTCAAATTTCAATCGCGATAACTTAGTGAAATTCTGTTCAAAATACCCTTTTTGGCAGCCTTTTTAAAAATATATTCTACCTTTATCAAAAAACTGGCCAATCCGTCACATTACATAGTTCCTAAATAAGAGGACCTGTAAATTGGAAGGGTTTGAGAACAAAAATGAATTTAAAAATGACTCAGAAAAAACGCAATTTGTTAAAATCCCTTTCGGCATGGCCTATAGGCGGAGGTAGATTTCGAAAAGTTTTCATCCCAAAAAAAAAAAAAAAAAAAAAAAAAAAAAAATGCCTATCTTTACTTAAGTGCCCATTTTGGCAATATATTTTGAATTATGTTCTTACTTTATTTAAAAAATTGATCAATATGCTCATTATATAGTTCCTAAATAACAAAAAACTGTTAATTAAATTCGTTTGACAGCAAAATTGAATTTAAAAATGAGTCATAAAATAACCAATTTATTATTTTAATACATCCACAATTCTTTAATCAAGATCGCTTTGAGAAATTTTGTGCGAAGTGCCCACTTTGACAGATTTTTTTAAATATATATTTAGCCTTTATCAAAAATCTGACCAATACGGCACATTACACAGTTCCTAAATAACAAATAACTGTCAATTGAATGCGTTTGAGAGCAAAATTGAATTTAAAAATGAGTCATAAAATAAACAATTTGTTAGTTGAATACAACCTCATTTCTTTTATCATGATCGCTTTGGGAAATTTTTTTGCGAAGTGCTTACTTTGACAGCTTTTAAAATATATATATTCACCCTTTATCAAAAAATCGACGAATACGCACATTATATAGTTCCTAAGTAACAAAAAACTGTCAATTGAATGCGTGTCAGAGCAAAATTGGATTTAAAAATGAGTCATAAAATAACCAATTTGTTATTTGAATACCCACAATTCATTAATCATCTCGCTTTGGGAAATTTTGTGCGAAGTGCCCATTTTGGCAGCCTTTTTTTAAATATATTCTGCCTTTATCAAAAAACTGGCCACTCCGTCACATTATATAGTTCCTAAATAAGAGAACCTGTAAATTGGATGCGTTTGAGAACAAAAAAAGATTTAAAAATGAACTCGGTAAAAACGCAATTTCTTAAATTTCCTCAAATTTTAATCACCATAACTTCGTGAAATTCTGTTCAAAATACCCTTTTTGGCAGCTTTTTAAAAAATATATTCTGCCTTTATTAAAAAACTGGCCAATACGTCAAGTTATATAGTTCCTAAATAATAGGACCTGTAAATTGGATGGGTTTGAGAACAAAAATGAATTTAAAAATGACTCATAAAAAACGCAATTTGTTATACTTAATGAATTTTTTAATGATGAAAACTTCGGGAAATCTGTTCAAAATACCTTTTTTGGCAGCCTTTTTAGAAATATATTCTGCCTTTATCAAAAAATTGGCCAATACGTCGCATTATATAGTTGCTAAATAAGAGGATCTGTCATTTGGACGCGTTTAAAATCAAAAATGAATTTTAAAATGAGTCAGAATATAAGCAGTTTGGATTTGAGGTTTTTTCTCCAACTCCTATTTTTGTTTAATTTATTTTTGCTATAAGAATTGGTTCTATGAAAAACTTGTCAATATAAAAGTTGTAGATATTATTGTGAAGATGTAAAATAAATTTAATTAGATTTAATTGCTTAAGAATTGAGTAAGTTATGGATTTTTTTCTTTTTCCTCCCCCTTTTTTCTTTTCGTTTTTAATTTTTTTCATCGGTAAAAATTGGTCCTATCAAAAACTTGTAAATACAAAAGTTTTAGATAATATTGAGTACATTTATATAAAATTTAGTTGGATTTGATATCTTTAGAATTGACGAAGTTATGAATTTTTTTCTCCCAAAAACCATGTTTTTTTCGCCTTTTGAGCCCATTTTTAACTTTATCAAAAATCTGTCAAGCATAAACTTTTTGCCCGTTTTTTAGAAGTAATATAAACTTTAAACTGATTCGATATCTATTTTAATTAAAAAGTTATCGCGTTTTTTCTGTTTTCACAAAAACCCTCCTAACTTCCACCCCCTTGGTCCGATTTTGCCCATTAACGAACTTAACCGAGATTTTATGCCCCTTGATTTTATGTAAAAGTTTGATGAAGATCTGAGCATAATTATGGAAGTTATCGTGTCTAGAAGAAAGTGATATACACCGATAGATAGATAGATAGATAGATAGATAGATAGATAGATAGATATATATATAAACTTTTTTACTGATGGTGGTTTTGGGGTCTAGGAGTCATGATTCGTGTAGATCCGCAAAAATTTTTCAGAAATTCCAACATGGGAGACAATGCAATAGGTAGTATTTCATACGAAATCTACCTAAAAACGGAGTGAATATTGCGCAGAATACGGGGTTTGTCTATATTCTGCTTGTTGCCATCAGTAAATGAGAAATAGTCAACGAATTCGGCCACATAAATGCAATTATATGCAGCGAAAGCTTATTGAGCTTCCTCTAAAAAAAAATTTTTATTATTTTTTTTTAAATCTTGAATGCATTTTTAAAATTATTTTTGTAGGATTAGAAATAAATTTTTGTATACTTTGAAAGAAAAAAATAGTTAAGAATAATTTTGAAATAGTGCTCCGGTTCGTGGATTTCTCCATCGTAAGTCCTGCTGAATGTGTACACAGAGAAATAAATTACAATAGCTTGAAATGAATTGATTGGTTGATTTCATGCAGGGATGTAGTGGAGAGTATACGCGGGTATATGCCATATACCTCCTGGATTTTTTTAGGGGACACTGTATAACCTCTGTTTCTTAAGACAGTTATAGTATACACTATATTGCCATTGATTATGGGACACTTGTGATTTTAGACATTTTACTATATATCTAGAAAAATACATGAAGAATCATCTCGAAACTCTTAGTGTATAAATATAATAGTATACGTCATACATCTCCGTGAAGATTTTTTTACCGAAACGCCATAGGGGACCGTCAACAAATTAAAAAAGAATGAATATCTTTTGAATAACCCAGTCAAAACTAATGTAGAAAAAGCGCTGAAACTCTAGATTATGATTGAATGCCTTATTGTAATACACTGTGTTCATTTTTATGCAAATAGCATGCACACTCGCAGAGTAATTAAGGTTTTTATAAAAGTGGTCCCAAATTTTTCCAAGTTTTTCCATTATAATTTTCAGAGTTCTTAATATAAAATAATATTTTTTTCAGAAAATATGACAAACAACATTGCACACAGTACCCTGTAATCAGAATTAAAAAATAATAAAAATTGTATGAAAAATGAGCAGGTTTACTATATAATTTTTTACTGCGCATGCGTCAAAGATATCAAAATTTCTTTGCACATTATGTTAGCTAAATGTATAGAGCAACTTTTGTAAAAGTCTCAAAATCATAGCTTGAAAATTCTGAAAGTAATCGTCTATAGAAAAAAGACAAAATCCGATTTTTCCAAAATGAAGCAAAAAAATGAGGGATTTTATCCAAATGCAGTAGTACATCCCATATTGTGTATTCTATATTGACACTAATCAGTGAATATATGGATACAACCCCTCTTGTTTTTGCTTCATTTTGAGAATAACGGATTTTCGACTTATTCAATTGACGATTATTGTCATAATTTTCAAGTTATGATTTTGTGACTTTCACAAAAGTTGCTCTATACATTTAGCTAACATAATATGCAAATGAAATTTTGATATCGTTGACGCATGCGCAGTAAAAAATTATTTAGTAAACTAACTCCTTTTTTATACAATTTTCATTATTTTTTAATTCTGATTACAGGGTACTGTGTGCAATGTTGTTTGTCATATTTTCTGAAAAAAATAATATTTTATATTAAGAACTCTGAAAATTATAAGGAAAAAACTTGGAAAAATTTGGGATCATTTTTATAAAAATCTTAATTACTCTGCGAGTATGCATGCTATTTGCATAAAAATGAACAAGGCTTATTACAATAAGACATTCAATTACAATCTAGAGTTTGAGCTCTTTTGCTACATTAGTTTTGACAGGGTAATTCAAAAGATATTCATTCTTTTTTAATTTGTTGATGGCCCCCTTTGGAGTTTCGGGAAAAAATCTTCACGGAGATGTATGACTTATACTATTATATTTATACACTAAGAGTTTCGAGATGATTCCTCATGTATTTTTCTAGATATTTAGTAAAATGTCTAAAATCGCAAGTGTCCCATAATCAATGGCAATATAGTGTATAAACTAGGGTATACCCTCTGCCTTGAGCGTATACTCTGTGCTTAAATCGTATAACCTCTGTTTTTCTACGACTAAACCTCTGATTTCATGAATGTTTTGTGTGTAAGCAAACAAAGCCACATAGAACAGTTATGAATTTCAGCTTCTTTCTGTAATGCAAAAGCGTTTAAAGCGTCTTTTATTAGCGTTCTTAAAAACAAAGATATTTTTTATTGTAATCAGAATAATTATTTTGATTTGCCCTGTATTTCAGTTTTAAAACCTTTAATGTAAACCAAGTTAATGACTGCCAAATTTCCAACAGAACACTTAATTTAAATCTATCCATTTTTACAAGCAATCTCTAATCTTAACTAATTTGTCTTAACAACCGATCGATGCAAAGTCAATTATTTCATAATTAATTAGACTTTTGTCTAGTGAAGATATTATTAATGAGTGTCACGCCCTTTTAGCACCGTGCATTAGAGAAGCGAAGTCTGCAGCCTCTTTCTCCGTGGTTTTCTAGAACCACTTTTCCTAATTGCTTAGACTCGCCTTTTCGACGCTAAACAGTGACAATATTTGCTTGCATAATGCTGTTATCGACAGAAATCAGTGGAAATAAAAATTGGGGTAAAAGTTATTTGTTGTAATATTGTGATAATAATGAACGTTACCAACGATGATAACGTAACCAAAAATGCGGATGACAATTATCCCTCTCTTGATTTAGAAATCTATTTAACTAAGTTGACTTTATCTCTGATGGTTTTGAAAAGAAATATATTAATATTTATTTGTACAATTTACTATTCTAATTATACATTAAATGGAAGAAGAACTAATTATTTTACAGCAGGAGGACTCGAGCCCGTGAACTTTCCAGGACAAATTTTAACTCTGTTCATCTTTTTTCATTCACATTTTACAATTTTACCTTAAACGGAGTGTTCAGGGAGAAGGGGGGGGGCATATGAAAAATGTTTTAAAAAATGAAAAGTTTCAACTTCCTACATTGAAGAATGATGAGATAATTTATTTTTGAAAACTTAATATTTCTTAATTCTTGTGTAATATTTTTTATATTTGCATTAAAAAAAATGTCTTACTTGAAAACGTCTGACGACCAAAGAATTTTTAGGTTACTTGTTTCATATTTACTACATTCTCCTGCCGAGATACAAGAACATGCCGACAAACTGAAGAAGGCAACGACAGTGATTATGTCGACAACTGCAGCGATTGTTTACTTATTAAAAATGACAAAGATAATGTAATTCGTTACAGTCACTAAATTTTCACCTGATGAAATTTTTGACTTCAAGTTATATTGTTATTAATTTCGGGCGTATTTTTACTGCTGACAAAATTATTGATAAAATAAAATTAAACAATTACTATTGTTATTATTTTTGTTAGTACAAATGATACGAATCTCGGTTGTTAATTAAATGTATATAAGTTACACTCCTAATTCTGAAATTATTATAAAACTTGTATGTCGATAGCTCCTTCCTTCGCAATTTTTCTACAATCTTTTTTTGTAATTGCTTAGAATAGCCTTTAAAAAAGTAGCCAGTGATGTTATTAGACTTCTCAAAATAATCAATAACAAGAAAAACTAAACGTATATGATATCATTTGTAATGATATAAAAAAATCACTTATAATGATTAAAAAAATGAGATGGTAGATTTCCGTGATTAGTGACAATCGTATCTGATGAAAATTATGATTGAATATTATTGCTAATGATAACTAGTCGTTGGAGGCCAACGTAATACTTACCCATCTTTTATATGCATATGAAAATGAAACATGTGAAAACTATTTATACAATGTATTTCAATTCCAAAACTAAATTTAAATATTGTTAATACACATAGAATTATTCTATTAATGAATTGCTGATGCACCAATTTCAACAAATTATATAAAACGCCAAACTACTCAAGAAGTACCAAACTGCGTAAAAGAAACATCCTTATAACTCCAAAAATAATAATCATATTAACTAACAGTTTACTGCGCCGAATTAAGCCTCTCATTTTCAATTAAAATATACCTCTGAATTGAAATTTGAATGAAATACAGGGTCATGAAAAATCGAAGAATGTGGAAAACAGGATTACAAATATCTCGACAACTAATTATCCGATTGACTTCGTTTTTTATGTAAAAATGGTGTTTTTTTTATTGCCTTTTACATGCATTCCTTAAAATAAAAAAAAAATCGAAAATTTTTATATACCCTTCATCAGAACGAATTTTTCGAGAATCCGGAAAAAATAGTTCCGGATAATCGAGGTTGCTGATATTCAATAGGCTTCGTCCCATTCTTACATATTAAGTATATACAAAATTTCAAGTCTCTATCTCAATTTGTTCGTGAGATAGAGCGTTTACAGACAGACAGACTGACTGACGGACGGCAAATTTTTTTTTCTAAAAATATGTAACGTGTGAATCCGTACAAAAAAAAAAAAAAAAAAAAAAAAAAAAAAAAAAAATTCGATTTTCAAAACGATTGCAAGACTTACCCTATACTACGTATGATGGGTAAGTAAAATCTCTTTAGCCTCCTAAATTGCAGAAAAAAAGATAGACAAGAATTACCAGCCGGGTCCATTGGACTCATATGTAACTACATAAGATTACCCCAACACAATTGAACTGCTGATTTGCCCTGGATCTATTGATAGATAATATAACATAATCTACACAAAATGGAAAGTAATAATTGTAACTGTAATGATTAGACAAGGTTAAAAACAAAAATGGTATTTATATTTCAATTTTTTTAGAATTTTAGAAATTGCTATTGTATAACATAATCTATACAAAAATAGAAAATAAAAATTGCATCGCAACGATTAGACACTTACTCCCGTAATTTTTTGTTTAATTGACGTTCAAATTAACAAAAATAGCTTCCGGATCTGATGAATTCATTTTAATAAATGTAAGGTTAAATAGTTTAAAAAATATCTTTTTTTTTCTTGAATGGTATATAAATTACAAAGCATTTTAAAACAAAAAGCGATTGATATATTCAAATTACTTAAACATACAAAAACGCTATAATGTAACGTAATCTATACAAGATTTGTATTTTAATAATTAGATACTTACTATTACTTCCGTCAATTCCTGTGCACATGATGTACAAATTAAAAAAATGACTTTCGGGTTGGATGAATTCATTTTGTTACTTTAAACAGTAAAAAAAGATAATTTTATCTTTTTTTTTCTTCTAATAGTATACGTTTAATTATAAAGTATTTAAAAACATAAAAACGGTGTATATATTCTAAGTTTTATTATTGTAAAAAAATAAGAATAGTAATTCACACATGATTTCAGCTGTGTATATTTCTAGTGTAGTTCTAAAATCAAATCATTACTTCAGAGATGTTATAACAATACTTAGTTCACTAAAAAACGAAAGAAAATTGCTGAAAAAAGCAAAATCAAAAAGGCAAAATAGTTATTTATAGTAAACATAATGTCTTTAAGTGGTAACAGCTACAAACTTCATTCTAGGTAAAATTAGTTGGAAGGATGATTAGAACAAGATAATTGCGCATTACTTTTTTTTAGCGATACATTTGAAATATTTTTTCTTGAGTCGCTATTTTAAATGAACTTTTGCTTGTGACAGGAATATTTAAAACTTAAAAATAAGAAAAAGAAAAGTAATTCTCTTTGTTACAAATCAACAGAAAATGCTTTTGTTTTTAAACAAAGTAAAACTAGTGTGCCCTAATTGGATCAAAGTTTTTTTCTACAACTCCAGTAAGATAATTTACTATTTATTGACTGCTTCTTTTATTCTTTAATATAATTTTTGAAATTATGAAGAAAATGCTTTTCGAACATACACGTCATTTTGAAAAGACGATACATATTTAGCAAAGGAAAATAAAAATTACATTTTTTTTTTATTTTTAGTCCACTCATGAAAAATTCATCAGTGGATGCCATATGGCTCAAATCAGAATGTGGAGCAACAATGAAATTAATTAAAGTCTTTAGTGTTTTCCTGTTCAAACAGCTGGCCTTTTCCAATACAATTATCAATTTACAAAGGATAATTATTATTGATTCATTTTTATATATGTATTTGTTTATGTTGTATTTGTTTTAGTAAATAATATTTAATCGGTAATCGGTGAATAATTAACCTCAGAACCGTTAACTTTCGCTTTTTATGCCGACTTAAAATGTGAAACAAGATATTTTAGCAAAACTAGCATTCATTAATGTAAAAAAAAAAAAAAAAAAAAAAAAAAAAAAAATTGCAATAAACGTAATGTCTTGAAAATAAACAAAATTTATTCTAAATGTATTAAGTTGAAAAGTTAACTAAAATAAGGGAATTAAACATTATCTTTGTTAATTGAGCATTTCAATGGTTTTTTTTATAAGACTTCGTTACATAGGAGCGTGACTGTGACAGGCATATCTAAAACTTCAAAGGAAAGTACAAAAGAGAAAAATATGCTATTTATTGACTATTTCTTTCATTCTTTCCTCTAATTTTTGAAATTGTGAAGAAAAAATGCTTTTCAAGCATAGACATCATTTTGAAATAACGGTACAATCATACATAACAGAAGAAAATAAAAATTATTTTCTTTTTAATTTTAAATATAGTACAATGATTAAAATTCATTATGGATGCTATATAGCTCAAATCTGTATGTGGGACAACAATAAAAATAATTAATATCTTTGGTGTTTTCGTGTTCAAACAGCTGGCCTCTTTCAATACAATTACCAATTTACAAAGGATAATTATTCCTTTAAAGGATTGATTCCTTTTTATATATGTATTTTCCTTTCATTTAGTAAATAATATTTAATCGATAATCGATGAATAATTTTTCTCAGAAGCGTTAATTTTTACATTTTATGCTAACTTAAGGGGACGGTGGACGTTAAAAATTTATTTTATTCATTTTTTATCATAGCAATATGAAATTTTGTGCATATATACATTTCACGAAAAGCATATAGAATACCTTCAAAAAAATTCCAACTCTATTAAAATTTATAATTTTTTTTACAAAATTTAAATTTTTTAACGAATTTTTAAAATGCTCCTCGTGTTCTAATTTTTGAAATATTTTTTTGCTTTTGCATTTTTATCACTTAAAACTATATTATAAACAAATTTGTGTAAGATTTTTAAATCTCTTGAATAGTTAATATTTTACAGATTTTTTTAAAATTCCTTATCGATTTTCATCAAAATTTTGCCTTTTAATAAGTAAAAAATAAAATTTGACTATCTTAATGAAGACGAATTTTAAAAAGCTTACACAATTTCTTTTTAAATAATATCAGGATACTTCGTTATCAATTTTATAAATATTGATCAAAAATTAAGACGCAAGGAGCATTTCAAAAATCTAAAAACGCTGAAAACTTAGTTTTGATAAAAACAGATTTAAAAGTATATAAATACATTTATCTTTATTATTTACTCCTTAAAACCTTCATAAATGATATTTTAATAAGAAAAAACTGTTTAGGTACTATTATACCCCAGAAATGGACCTTTTTTCTGACGATTTTGCTATAGATGATTTTGCTCAAATAAAGGTCCACTGTCTCCTTAAAAGGTTAGAACCAAGACATTTTAGCAAAAATTTCACTTATTTACTTAAAAAAAAATACTTTATTTACAGTAAACGTAATGTCTTGAAAATAAACAAACTTTATTCTAAATGAATTAAGCTGAAAAGTTGACTAAAATAAGGGAAATAAACATTTTCTCTTGTTAATGAAGCATTTCAATGTTTTTTTTTAAAAAGAATTCGTTACATACGAACGTGTATGTGACAGGCATGTCTAAAACTTCAAAAGAAAAAAAACTACACAATTCCCTTTGTTACAAATCAACACACAAAATGCTTTTGTTTTTAATCAAAATAAAATTAGCCAGCCCTAATTGGATCTAAGATTTTTCACGACTGTAGTTTTAATTCAATACACGGAGTGTTTTGTCCACCCTCTAGATTAATTAAAACTTTTACTCCGGAAAAATCCAAACACGGATCAGGGAGATTGTTTGCATTTTTGGAGTTGTTTGTTATTTTAAACGTAACTAATGGGATCAAAAAGTGAATTTTTAATTAAGTGACCATGAATGAGTTTTAATTACTGATAATGAAGATATAATTAAATGCTACCGAAAGTGAATTCGAAAGATAAAAAACGGAAACAAAGGAGATGTAAGCGTTCAATGTTTAATTTGCGAATAACAAAATAATCTTTTAATTACGGGTGGCTGTCTAACTCGATGTGAAATAAAAATTAATTTAAACCAGCTCATTTCAAGTGCAATGCTTTATTTATTGACCACTTCTTTTATTATTTGATCTGATTATATTTTAAAATTTTATATGAAAGGGAAAAATGAAAGCAATCGTAAAGACACTAGGTTTAAAAAGAATTATATCAAATAATAATTAATAATGAACTTAGTTTTAAATTTTATTTATAGCAATAGCGTTGAAAATAAAAAAAAAATACGCTTGAATTATAAATTAAACATAAATGAGCATAAAATAAAGAAAAGAAATACAAAGTGAAATAATTAAGAGGTAACGTTTAGAAATAATAGATAATTTTCTAGTTTATTAAATTTTTACAATTTGGTAAGAGATATTAAAAACCAAAGGAATAAAAAAGAATTGCGCTAAAAGAGGCAAAGATATTCAGTTAGAATAGAACATTCGGATATATTTTTTTCTATATCTGTTTCTTAATAATTTAATGATATCAAAAATGGTAAAAACCTGGTTAAGAAACACGATTTAAAATAATATAGCCGCTGCGATGTAAACTTTTCTTTATGGAAGCTATGTGTTAACTCAATGAAAACTTTTAATAGCGGTAGTTGATAAGTTTTACAAATCGGTTTATTTGCTTTATCGACAATTATTTTTCCGTCATTATTTTTCCATAACTCATATGTGCTCTAGTTTAAAATCAAATGTTTGAAGAATGACGTGCAACAACAAATATACCAAATTAAATAAAGATTATAACTTCAAGTCTAATTTAAAATAATAATTAGGGTAAAATTGTTTAAAGTTTTAAACGCATTTAAAAAAAATGAATTGTGTTAATACCAAATTTAGAAAGCTTACCTTGTCAACAAAATGACTAAAAATAATTCAATATTACACACAAGAAAAGGGAAAAATTTATGCTTGCCACATTTATTCATAACTTAATAAATGTGGAAAAAATGAAATAAAAGCATCCCTTTACGAGCTGAAATTGTATTTTTAATTGTTTGTAAAATTGTTTGTAATGTAAAATTGTTTTAATTGTTTGTAAAATTGTTTAAAGTTTTAAACGCATTTAAAAAAAATGAATTGTGTTAATACCAAATTTAGAAAGCTTACCTTGACAACAAAATGACTAAAAATAATTCAATATTACACACAAGAAAAGGGAAAACTTTATGCTTGCCACATTTATTCATAACTTAATAAATGTGGAAAAAATGAAATAAAAGCATCCCTATACGAGCTGAAATTGTATTTTTAATTAAAGATAAACTTTATGAATTTCATTTCTGTCGACTCATTTTAATTACTTGGTTAATTGAAGCAGAAGTTGATTACGGGTAGCTCATTAAAAAAAGGCTATTCATAGCAGCGGGAAATTCGGTCGCAGCTAAAACCGTTTGTTAAAAGTTTGGAAACTTTTAATTTTGTGCGCTAGGCTGTTTTGACATGTTCTAAATTCAAGATCATGAAGATAAATGGTTACCAGCAGTGACGAAGGATCAGGATATTATGAAGGCGTAAAACAGTTTTTTAATAAGAATTTTATGACACTGGCTTAAGATTATTCCAACTTTATTGACTTTGTGGGTATAAAATAATACCTAAGCGAGTTGTAAAAATAAAATGGAATAAAATCTTCCACACTGAAAAAAAAACTATATCACAAGTAAGTTTTTATAAGCGAAATATTTTTTCGTGTTCAAAGTTGTTTTCTATTAAATTTTTTATCTCAAAGTAATATTTCCGTGCAATAAATGTAATGGAAATCTAAATCATTGATGCATGTATTTAACCAAAAAAATAATCTTTTCTTTAGAAGGTATTGAATTTTATATAATAATTAATTATTGCAATTGTTTTATTTAAAATACGAATAGAGCGATTTGAAGACCATTAGAAAATTCTATATATGTTGGCAGTGCAATACCCACAGAAACAAATCTAGAATATTGTATATTTTGTAGTTCAAATACTGAATGACGACGGTGAATTACTTAAAAAAAGCTCAAATGTGAAGAAAAGTAGTGCTATGAGAACACTTCTATGAGAACAGCAAAACTAACTTTAGAAACATTTTTAGAAGAACATTCATCGATGTGCTGCAATTCTATATGTAAATACAAATCAGTCAAGATCAGTTGAGAAATATAAATCAGTAAATCATCATACTTTTATAAATATCTATTTATTAGGTAAAGTCACAACGTGTGGTCTAGTGATTTTGTGATCTAGTAAAATAATTGTGAATGTTTCAGCCATCATTTTCCACAGAAAACGTACGGTAGTAAATGTCAAAAGAAAAAAAAAGAAAAAAAAAACAATTTCATTCTGTTTGAAATAGTTTAACATTAGTGAAATTTTTTCCAAACTATTCTTACTCATAGACAGAAATGTATTCAAATTACTTCATGTGACTTATTAATGTAAAGACTTATTAATACTGTCAACACCATTTCCAATAGACAATATTTTGTAGTGAATTTCCCCAGCATAGTTTTCGAGAATCCAAGTATATTTACAATTTAGTAGAGAAAGAAACGTACAGATAATATCATCAAAATTATAAGTTATTTAACCCCTTGCGGACGACAGCCGGTATATGTGCCACTTAAGGAGCTCAGAAGACGACATTATTCTCAGCAGTTATTTTTTTTTTTTAAATAAAGTTTACCTTATTTAATCACAGCATTTTCGGAATTCAATTACAGAAAATATATGCTGGTTAGAGGGTCGTGTCGCGAAGGGGTTAAAATATGATGGAATTAGTTACAAATTCGCTCATCAATCGAATCGATTTTAAATGATAAAAACTTTTCGGAACGTCAGCCATATGCAAAAGTTTTTCTCAACATTAATATTGTATATTTCGTTTTCACAACTCAAATTTTTATTAGAACCTTTTGTTAATTATTTATTTTTTAAATTGAAATTTATATTTAAAAAAATTGTTAAAAATTTGCAGATCAATCGAGTTGATTTTGATTGAAAAAAAACTTTTCAGAAAATCACATTAAATTTTTCAACTTTAATATTGTATACTTCAATTTCAGAATGCAAGTTTATTAATATTGCATTCTTTGATTTCATAATAGAAATTTTATTAAAACCTACGGAGTACATTGTAAAAAAAAAAGAGAGAAAAAGAGATGAATGGTTCTTAACCTACGGAAACATAATATATCAACGAACAAAAATGTACATTAACCTCTTCCGAATTGCCCATAATTCCAAAAAGTTTCTCTTCATGTTTAGAAACCCTAGAAATATATGTATTTACGAGATTTAAAGAAGCAACAAAAATTTAGCACGAGATCAATTCAATGAGAACCGAAATTATTTACACGAGATTTAAAACAAAGTTTCTTTTCCTGCCATTGATTTTCGAAAAGCATTTCCGAATCTGTTTTACAGTGTCTTAATCAAATTTTGCAATTTGGAATATTTATTTATAAGATGGCCATCCATTCTCAACTAAAAAAATTTCAGCCACTCAATTGAATTTATGTATGCAGAAATAAAAAAATAAATATTAATTGTAATGTTAATATTAATCAATCCTGGATTTGAGGGAATCTACCGTATTTTCCCTGAAAAAGAATTATTTGTCTTCCTTTACAGTATGTAGATATTTTTTAACTGCAATAATTGGTTGTTACATAAAGTCACTTTTACTGTCATACGAATTGAAAATCATTTCATAAAACTGCCTATAAAAGAATGACTAAGCTTAAAATCAAATGATAAAATAAATATGTATATTCGTTAGGGGAAAAAGGGGGAAACAACTTTTACTAACTCAGCAACAAATTATTGTAGAAGTATGTTACTGATACCAAACGACTGGAAATAAAATCTACTTTTTAATGATGTATATGTTACGGTCAAAACCCCAAGTTGGCCAATTCTAGAATTGGTTGGCAAATTCGCGAACTGACCAGATACGATTGGCCAATTCGCGAACTGGCCAGATGTGATTGGCTAGTTCACGAAATAGATATAGGCATGCGGCTTAAGACTTTCTAACATAGTTGAAAGTGTCTATGAATTCAAATAGTCCAGCCATCTGCCTGACCGTGCTCTAACTGGAGTAAAGGCTCGGGTTAGCTTGTAATTGTTATCTTATTAGGTTCATCAATTAATTTCGATATTGAAAGGAAATTATGTACTATTTTTAGTTAATTTACTGGGATACACAGAGATATTTTCTTTCAATATAACCAATGGGAATCGTTTTTACTGTGCATTTTAATGTTGTTACATTATCTTAGTTACAATAAAATTGATACGTATGCATCGTTAAGATGGTCGACAAACAGTTATCTATTACAGTGTATGAAATATAGCAATTCCATTTTTTTTTACAAGAAACAACTTCTAAAAGAAATTTCATGACGGCCCCGCATCTAAAGTGTAGCCTTTTAAATTCCCAGTTCGGATGTTGGCCAAGACTTCCCGGCCGGTTTGTAAATTGGCCAGCCAAAACAGTAAATACGCTATTCATTTCATTTATATCGGGTTTTGGCAATGAAGCTTAGCCAATTTGGGTATTGGCCTGCCAGTTCTACAATTAACCAGGCTCCGGGATTTGGCAGTAACCTACATAAATTTGCTTAAGAATCTATCTACACATCAAAAGTAAGACAAATTTTGTTTTATTTTCAACTGCAATACCCACGTTTGAAACCATAAATAAATTTCATACCCTTGAATCAACGTAAATACAAATTGTCATTAAATCCGTAGTATTAGTTTCAGATAAATTAAATATTTTAAAATGTTCACATTTCAGGGGTTGCATTCAAATGGAAGTTCGGTACTCGATTGTTTTATTGCTGCACAATGACTACACTGCAAATACATAAATACAGTCGACTCTAGTTAATTCGAAATCGGATAATTGGAATTTTCGCTTAATTCGAACTAAACATGAAGTCCCGAAATTTTCAATTGCATAATAACGTTAAAAACTTTCATTAATTCGAATTCATTTTATCTTGACTTCGTTTAATTCGAACTAATGAGAATTACGATTTTTCATTTTTGTTCTCTTTCTCGCAGATTTCAGATGATTTGAATAACTTTTTTTCTTCGATTTTTGTGAAAATTCTTCCGAACGAGTATACATATATCCAATGCATTTGATATTCACTTTCTTAGTGCCCCATCTGTCCAGCAGTGACACCTAGAAATTTTCTTCCATTATGCTTGTTTCTAATCATTTATTTAGTTTATGTATTTATACATTCTAATTTATTATTAAGTCATATTCTAATGATAACAGACGAAATATGTTTAAAAAGCACTATAACATTAATTCCTTTGTAATAATACCATATTAAGTATGTTTTCATTTCATATTTTCCATAATTCGAACTTCGGATAATTCGAACATTTCTTGGGGTCCCGACGAGTTCGAATTAACGAGAGCCGACTGTACATTTGCAACACTAATTGAACATAAAAATCAACACTTCTAACTAAAATCTTTTTCGATCGTGTTTTGAATGTGTTCCGAATGTGTTGCACGAAATAAAAAGATTGTGCAAAAAGTTTTGTTAAAAATTACAAGAGGAGAAAATGTGTTTTAAAAACATATTTTAAAACATTCATTCTTAAAGTTTTGCAATTTTAAAGGCACCATATAAAAAAAATATTTTGAAAGTGTTTTACATATGTTGTTTTATAGTGTTATAAAATGTGCGGTGTTTGCAATGTGTTGTTGATTTGGGGACAAATTGCTGTCCAGCACAACACTATTTTAAGAAACTATTTTCATCGACACTAATTAGTACACAATCAACAACACAATCAACAAGACTATTTTTAGAACACGTTTCTATATAGCAATACTTTTACAACATATTAAGAAAACATTTCTAGAGAGCAATACCTTTGTAACATATTAAAGCGCAATTACAACACAACACATTAATTTGTTGTGAATTTGGTGACAAAAAGTGTTCCGAAATGTGTTTAATATTGTGTTTGAGAAATTGCAGTGTATGTCACTTCCGTTAATGTATTATTTCTTATCAATATGACCATTTCACTGGCTTAGTACATTTCGACTATTGCCAGCCGAAATGTTTCAATAAAATAAGTAAAATAAGCATTATTTTCGAATTATGATACTCTTAACATCATTGATGGCCCCTTAAACCATCATTTTGAGCTTTTTTAAGGGTGTATTCGAAAAAACGCTTTTCCACCTTCAACAGCTCGACATTTTCCGATACAATATCAGGCACATTTTTAAAAGTAGAAACATGGAACTTGCTGAGGGGATTCTTGTAGGGACGTATGAGGTGCCGTATGATGTCTTTTTACGCTCAATTCATTAGAATTTGAGTTATAAACAATTACCTTATCAGTATGATCCTTTCTTTCGTTCCCAGATCTCTCGCTTAGGAAAAATCGGTTCAAAATGCCATTTTTGATTGCTTCTTTTGCAATATTTTTGGCATTTATCAAAGAATCGACAATCACGGCACCTTGTGTCCTTTCCAAATAAGAGATTTTGAAAGTTTGATGTATTTGAGAGCAATAATGAATTCAAAAATAAATCGGAAAATGGGCAGTTTGAATCGAAATACACCCTTACAACGCAATTACAACACAACACAAACGTTTCACAACACATTAATTTGTTGTGAATTTGGTGACAAAAAGTGTTCTGAAATGTGTTTAATATTGTGTTTGAGAAATTGCAGTGTATTCCATTTCCGTTAATGTATTATTTCTTATCAATATGACCATTTCACTCGCTTAGTACATTTCGACTATTGCCGGCCGAAATGTTTCAATAAAATAAGTAAACTAAGCATTATTTTCAAATTATGATACTCTTAACATCATAGGTGACTCCTTAAACCATCATTTTGAACTTTTTTAAGCATGATTCAAAAA
Source organism: Maratus speculifer (assembly GCA_964019185.1). NCBI lineage: Eukaryota > Metazoa > Arthropoda > Arachnida > Araneae > Salticidae > Maratus > Maratus speculifer. The sequence goes on from OZ025291.1 coordinate 343,796,441, forward strand.
GTACTTTGAAGAAAATTTTAAGTTCGGAATTCGCATAAAGAGGACATGAAAAATATAAATCAATCAAAAGAAAAAAAATGTACGTTACAAGTCAAATTTTTTGTCAAAAATTAATTTCATAAATTATAATTCATATTGTAAAAATTTTTAAATTACAAATTCAATGTATTTATGAATGGGTGTTTTAATATTAAAACCACACACATAATCATCTCATTATAATTTTAGGAGGTATTAATAGAATTGTGAACATGTAGTTTAACATTAGAAACTCCAAATTTTGAATATTTAAAATTCAAAAACTTATCCTTCAAATGACTGAATTTTCTTTTCTAGGCATAGTTTAAGTCGAAGATTAATTAATATATTGTCAAAATATGGTTCTGTCATTGAAAAAAAATTTTCAATTTGGTTTTGATTTGTGCAAAACCTCCTAAGAAAATTTTATATACAACATCTAAAAGTAGATTTTATTTTTAATCGTTTAAAACTGGTGACTTTCTTCTATTATAATTAGTTACAGTATTAGTAGATACCGTTTAGTTTTTTTTAAACGACTGTTCAGAAAAATTTACGACGTAACTTTCCTTTTTTTAAAACTGTTTTTAATTGGTTTATTTGTTCCGAGAAATCTTGAGATTTTAATGAAAATATCACAGATAATTCAAAACTGTTATTTTAAATTCGAAATTTACAAAGACAGCTTTAATATCCACAAAAGAAAAGTAATTAAATAAATAAAACACATTTCAATACATAAAATTCTTCTGAGTTTTTAAGATTTCTTTCTTTGTTTTTCTATTGCTGCAAATCCAGCAGTTATGAAATAAATATTTGATCCCATCGGTGTTGTTAGAATGTGAATCGGAAAAGAACATGCTTGAAGATTAAAAAGTGACAAAACAAACAATGAAATAAAATAATATTTGCATGCTTCATTTGAAACAAGAAAAAAATATTTACAGATTCATGCTTGATCCAATGGCAAATAAAGAGCAATTCCATTTACCTGAAAAAGCAAAGAAAAACACAAGATTAAACATTTGCACATACACTTGTTACGAAATGATGAAAAAAAAAAATGCATAAGACGTCAATACAAATGCATATTTGATATGTAAAGTGCAAAAGTGACATTTTAAGTGACTTTACATATTTTTTTTTGTTTCTCGTGAAAAAGCTACGCTTTTATTTTTCAGAGGCGATATTTTTGGTTTTGAAGTTTTCTTGTTATCTAAGAAGTTTTTGTTCTTGAATGCAATCCAGAGTTACATAAAGGAGAATAATATTTTTTTACGCTCAGTAATAAAAAATAAAAGTGCAAAATAAATAAATAAATGAAAAGAGCTATCATCCAATCGTTTAATGAAATAAAGCGAACAAATAATTTATGCTACGTAGTTCATAAACAAAGCAAATCGTTTTCGAAAATGTCATTTTAAAAGAAGATTATATTAATTTTTGAAGTATTCTAATACTTAAAAAAAGGAGGGGGGAATTACAGAAATATCTTACTGGTCTAACAATGAATTAGAAAAAAAAATTAAATAATTATTTTAAAATATTTTATACTTTTATTGGTAGAAAACAAAACTAAATATAGTAAAAGTAATAATTTCTGAATAATAAAAGTTAATTTAATCACAAAAACGTCACTTCATACTTTAAAAATCGATTTCAATTTCCGATTTTTGCAATAATCTTTATCACTATCATTAATTTGAAACGCTATATTCAATATGTAAATCATATTCTAGCAAATCTGTCTGAAAGAATAATAAAATTTATGTAAAATTATTTTACCTTAAATAAATATTATTATTTACAAACTTGTATATAATTTACGAATTATAATGGGTACATTTCAGTAGGGAGATTCCAAAATATTTGTCAAAAATTAAAGAGAATATAATATGTATTGAAAGAAATAAAAACAAAAGCATATAAGGATAAAGAAGCTTTACATTATTCAAATAATCAAATTCATTCTGCAGTATAAACACTTTTAGTCTTCCGTAATACAAAGTGAAAACGAAACCATTAATAAGATCACTGATGTGTCTGTCTGTCAAAACCATTTTATTCCTAAACTGTAGAACGAAGAAAATTGAAATTCTGGAAAGTAATGAAAACTATTTACAGACATAGAGTCACAGATAATTAAACACTCACAAATATATTTAGGAAAAATATAGAAGAACTAATTACGCTACTTAAAAGTAAATAAATAAATAAATCTCCTTTTTTTTCATATGGTGTGAAAGTTTGAATTATTTTTTTTTTCGAAATGTAGAACACAGATATGCCCCCCCCTCCCCCACCACTACCAATCGTTCTTCTTCCTAATTTACTGAAACTAAAATTATGAAAAAAATTAGCGGTAACAGACATCACTTTAAACCTTGCAGGAAAACTATAGCGATTCCCCTAGGTAGCATAATTTTTGAGCATTTTTCCGTTATATAAAAATTTCGATTTGCAGGCAATCAGCAAAAGTGTTGAAGAGCGCTAGAGGTACCTATCGTACCAGAAGTATTAAAACAATGTTGATAATGATTTGAAAAAATTGTTGGTAATTAGCCGAGATATTAACTCCTAAATACACAGACGATTTGGACGAAGATAGTGACAGGGGCGACGTAATCTACATACCATCAGTTATTAAAGCACATATAACATCTTTTAATGATATATTTTTGTAATGCAATGCGCAATGTCCAGTAACAGTATAAAAATAACAAACATGAAATAGTTAAAAACTGACTAATTTAACTAGAATTAATCGTGTAAATACCAGGAAATTCCTGACTAGTTTGAACTGAGTGGATATCTTAATATGTCATCCATATCTTTAAAAGTTAATTAAAAGCGTATCTGTAAAATTCGTTACGGACCAAGACGGCATTGCAAATTTGCGACCTCCTTTCGAAGTGCCCTTAGCACAATACATAGTTTAAACTTTGAACAAGAGTTTTGCTTTAAAAAGTTGAATAGTAGTACAAGTAGAATAGTAAATGTAGAGTCATTGTAAAAAGAGAAGAATTATACAACGTTGAATTTAGTTTAGCGAAATGCCAAATGAAGCTTAAATATGCAGTTCTTTTACTGTCAGTATTGAATTAAATTCATTATAAACAGGTTAAGATAACACTAAAAAAAAGAGTCATACAGTATAGCAATATTTGATATTATTTAGGCTTCATATCTCTTTGAAATTTGATTTATAGATATTCATATTTTTCAAGTACATACAGCTATACCCTATTCTACGTTGTATAGCTTTTATAAATTCTTATCATTCTTTTATTAATGTTTTCTTTTAATAATACAGTTACTAATTCATATATTTATTGTATCGAACTCCCTGAATGCAGGTGATACTCGTATTTCACAGCATTTTTTTTTCTAACGTATAAATCATGACAGAAATCGTCATGCAATAAATAATCGTCATTTTGCGTAATTCGGATAGATTTACCGAACGTGACTTTGAGGAGTCATAAGAATTCTTTGAAATATATATCTGTACACACACACACACACACACACATATATATATATATATATATATATATTTAAATTAAAGAGTAATCTTTTGTGAAAACAATAAAACAAAAGGAATGACACTCTCAATACTTATTAAATTTGAGATATTTTCAAAGATATAGCTTTAAAGTCATTTTTCTCGAAATGCGATTCAGAAACATTGCACAAGATTGTTAAAAAACATTTTGATATTTTTTTCAGGACTTTTTCAGAATATATATTGCATGGTAAGATCTATAAAATAAACTAAAATTTCCATTTTATTTTTTTAATGAAAGCATATATTTTCTTCGTGTTATACAGCTAAGTTAAAAAAAAATTACAAACGTAAGATAAAATTTTGTTTTTAGAATATAAAAACGCTATAAATAAACACTTTTTCAGGTTTATATTTAAGCAAAATTTTCTCAAGTTTAATTATATAAAGAAAATTTTGTTTTACATTCATTTTTTTTTTTTTTTTTTTTTTTTTTTTTTTTTGTAATCATTACTCATGATGCGTCCAAGTTGTGATTGCGAATTTTTTGGGGGGTTAAAAAAGTACTATAACAACTAATTTTCTCCATTACGATCCAAAAAAAATTTTTATATTTATATATGTATATATAAAATGAAAGAAGAAGCCTACATCTATTACTACTTTCAAAAATTGCATATATATATATATATACATATATTGATTGATTGACTCATTGTTTAAGATGTAAATTTGTCATTCCTCCTTTTTTTCGACATTTTAAAAGTCGTATGACTCCTTAAAAGTGAAGTTTTTAACTCTGTGTTTCGTGTTCCATCACATGGAACACCAACTTGAGTCGAAAATACCACAATGACACCAAAATTCTGATATAAATATTTTTTTGTTTTTTCTAATTGCTAAAAAAGTATAAGGAAGATTTTTTAAAAACAGAAAAATGTTTTATTTAACAGTTGTCACGTTTCAACCCATCACTGAGTCATTTCCAAAAAAATTTTCCATATCATGGAATGTCACTTTTAATTGTTTTGAAAATGAATCTATGATGAGTTAAACCATGTCAACAGTTAAAAATATTTTTTTCTGTTTTTATAGACTTCCTTACACGTAATTAGCAATTAGAAAAAACGTATTAACACAAGGTGTTAAATATTTTCAGTTAATTAAATATGGGAAAATAGTTTTTTCTTATTTTCAAATAAATTTGTATGTAAATTCCGGTGTCATTTAGTCATTTCAACATATTAGTAATAAAAGGGCACTGCACCTAAAAGGGTTAATCTTTTTTGAAAAAAAAAATTCTCTTGATAAATACCATTTGAAAACATGATGATCTTTGTAATCAGTAATCGAAAATGTCAACAAATTCGTTACTAATATTAATCCCAATAATTATATTTCTACAATATAAATAATATTTTATTCCTAATAAGAATAGAAAATTTCTGTTAACAATATCACATGACACAGCAGATGAATTCTTTCGAAAGATCCCATAAAGTTTAAATCGAATACAATATCATTATGCAACATATTTAAATCTGATACAACATTAATGCTCGCATCAGATAAACTCTTGCACCGAAAAATCCTCCTTATTAATTAGAAATGCAGATTTGCATAAGGAAAAGAACGGAACTTGCCAAAATGGCTGCAGAGCGATAGATTGTACAAATTCAACCGAATGAATAACAATAACCTGTGTTATGGGAATTCTGCCACATGCACGCAACCTGAACATGGTTTCGCTCATCGATTTAACCGGAGAGAGCACTGATTCCAACCTCTGGTAACATTACTTTTCTTTCTTGAGGCTCGAGCGCCAGGAAATGAAAGATCGATACCAGAGGTATAAGTGTAAGCAAAGAAACAGTGTTGTATATCGAATCAGCGGAAAACTAAATTTTCTCAACCCTTTAAGGAGGGGATGTCTTTTGTATTCTAAAAAGCGGATTTGGTTTCTTGGGGTTAATGTCTCGGATTGTTTCCGCCTGAATTTTATCCATCGTTTAAAATGATGCAAGTAAGGTAAAGTGATCAGGTAAAATACTATTGTTATTGGAAGCAGAATAGAGAATTTTTGAATATTAAATCCAAATTCAATGTTTGCTTTGGTGAAATTTATGCTTTAAATTACGGACAAAAGTAAAGATAAAAAAGTCTAATGTACTATGTATTTTTAAATGCTTTTCAATTTTATTCTAAAATATATTTTTTTCCTACGCAGTTGCAACATTAATGACTAAAGATGTGGTACATTTTTTATATTTTAAATTGACGGTTTAAAAAAGATAAAAAATATTATTAAATAAAGACATGACAAATACTTGTTAAAATACCGTACACTACTTATATTTCCTGGAGTAGAAAAATGAGTTTTCGATTATTAAATGCAAATCCAAATTTTGCTTTGTTGGAATTTATGCTCGAAATTATCGACAAAACTAATCACAAAAAGGCATTAATGCATTATGTATTTTCATACAAAAGGAAAATAATGCCATTCATTCTTCTCAAAATAAATAAATAAATAATAATTTTCTCAATGTATGCTTTTTAAATTTTACTTAAATACATATATGTATTTTTCTTTCTGCACTGCTACTAATAACGAATAGAGATGAGGTAGATATTTTATATTTTAAATTAATAATTCCTTTTAAATATTTATGGAGTTTTCCCTACTTTTTCCATAATAACGACGCGGTGGTCTGTCATCTTTCGATGATGGGAATTTTTATCCGTCGTATGAATACAGAACTTGACTGTTAAATATTCACTATTTTTTTATTCTTTGTATAAAGTTCTAAAGTATTAGGATAAAGTAATAGTATTTAGGATTTCTAAAGTATTTTATTTGCGTGTGATCATAACTTAATTAGCATTAGACTATTAAATAATATCGATACCAGAGGTAAAGCTGCAAGCAAGGAATAGTGTTGTATATCGAATCAGCGGAAAACTAAATTTTCACAACCCTTTAAGGAAGGGATATCTTTTGTATTCCAAAAAGCGGATTTAGTTTCTAGGAGTTGCTGTCTCAAATTGTTTCTCCTTGTATTTTATTCCTCGTTTAAAAAGACGTACGTAGGGTAAAGTGAAAAATAGATCAGATAAATACTATTGTTATGGGATGGAAACCTCTTGTTAAATTACTGTAAAAGCAAAATACTGCTTCAGTTTTCCTGAAGTAGAATAGTGAATTTTTGAATATTAAATGCAAATTCAAAGTTTCCTTTGATGGAATTTATGCTCTAAATTATGGACAAAATTAAAGATAAATAAAAGTCTAATGCGCTATGTATTTTTAAATATTTTTCAATTTTTATTTGAAAATATTTATTTTTTTCTACGCAGTTGCATCAATAAAGACTAAAGATGTGATGATTTTATATATTTTAAACTGACGATTCTAACAAAGATAAAAATATTATTAAATAAAGGCATGAAAAGTACTTGTTGAAATACTATAAAAGTAAAACGCCGCTTCAATTTTCTGGAGTAGAAGAATGAATTTCCAAGTTTTAAATGCAAATTCAAAGTTTAGTTTGTTGGAATTTACGCTCTAAATTACAGACAAAATTAAAGACAAAGAGGTCCTAATACATTATGCATTTTTAAATAATAAGAAAAAAAATGTCATAAATTCTTCTCAAAAATAAATAAATAAATATTAACTGTCTTAATACATACTTTTCAATTTTTATTTTAAAAGATATATTTATTTCTACATTTCTGAATTAATTATGAATAAAGACTTTGTTTAAAACATGAAAGCAAAAATTGTATTTAAATTAACTATTTGGATTTTCAAATTGATTTTTCACGTTTGATCATAATTTAATTAATATTCGACTATTAAATGATGAATGAATGCATATTTTAAAAAATGATTATATTCTTTATTTTTTATTTTTATGTTTTAGATTTTTATAATACTTCGTTATTACAACTTTATAGCCAATTCACCATTTTTTTTTGGTGAGTGTAGTTTGGCGCAAAATTAAATTCATTGTTAGTGTAACTCGTATAAAATTATAACTTTTAAGAAAATTTAGAGATTTATGCAGCGAGAAACAGTTAAATTATGTTATTTAAGTTATTAATTTGTTATAGTTTGTAGAAATTTGTTATAAAAAACTTATTAATTTATAATTAAGCTTATCAATTTATAATTAATTTCTAAAAAAATAAAATGTTTTACTATTATCTCTAGAAAAAAATTAAGAATCTTAAAAACTAATATGATATCATCTTTACATACAATAATTTAAACATAAAAAATATTTTAATTACTTGATTTTATATTAAACTAAAAAATTTGCTCGGTCCATCCTGTAGTAGCTTACAAATCCTTCCGTAGTAAAAGAATATATTTTTTCAAATGAATTGAGTGTACTGCAAAAATTGTGGTATAATAGCTATAATAATAATCGCTTTATAACTTTGATTTTTTTTTTTTTAATTACTGATCATTTAAGTCATAAAAGTTTTTAATGATTGAAACATTGCTTTTTGCTTTTTTTTTTTTTTTTTTTTTTTTTTTTACACCAAACCTGGAAACAAAACTGTAAAATTAGGGAAGAAAATCATCGGGTAGCGATTTTCATGCCAAACATATACCGCTATGATATTTAATGGAAATCGTTGACAATGAAATATTTTAAATATGTTTATTTTTTTATTTTATTTTTGTTGAATTTTTTAAAAAAGTACCGAACTAATTTCAATGAAATTTAAATGGGAGCAATTCGAGAGTATATTCTTAAAAAAAAAAAAAAAAAAAAAAAAAAAAAAAAAAAAAATGTATTGATTGCATAGTTTTACATGGATTAATTGCATAGTTTCTGATTAATCGGTGGAAGTACATATACACACGCGCACATAAAAGTTAGTGATTAAAAGATGACTTTACTTATTATTATTTTTTTTTAAATTGGTTACAAACCAAGTCATGTTAAATAAAAGTCCGGTCACATATCTTAAATAAAAAACTATATATTTAAAATTTATATTAGAAAATTTATTGTTTTCATGGAAAAAAAGGAAAAAAAAAAAAAAGCTGATTCAACAAAGACAATAATTGAATCGTGTCGAATAACGAATCAGCAGAAAACAAAATTTTCTCAACCCTTTAAAGAGGGCTATCTTTTGTATTCTAAAGCAGATTCGGTTTCAAGGAGTTGGCGTCTCAAATTGTTTCCTCCTGAATTTTATCATCATTTAAAAAGGACGAAGGGAAGGTAAAGTGAACAACAGATCAGATAAATACTATTGTTATGGGAAGGAAACCACTTGTTAAAATACCGTAAAAGCGAAACACTACTTCAGTTTCTCGAAGTTGAATAGTGAATTTTTGAATACTAAACACAAATTGAACGTTTGCTTTGTTGGATTTCTATGCTTTAGCCATTTAAACCTCTGACGAGATGAATTTGAACAATGAGGACAGAGAAAATGTTCTTGGGTTTCACGCATTTTTGGTTAAAAGTGGAGTAATGTCATTAATTCAGTGTAAAATAAATAAATAAATGCAATAAAATAAAAAAAGATGCATTCGTAAGATAAAAGAAGTTTGTATTTTACGATGCTTTTATTAACTTCACCTGTATGTTTATGAGTTTGTAAGTCTCCTTATTTTATGTATGCTCACCGATTACTCCGAAACCATGCAACCTTAACTCCGAAACCATGCAATTAACTTGTTTTTGGTGTTAAATGAAAGACGATGCTCTCGAATTGGTACCACTTCAGTTTCATCGAAATTGGTTCAGTACTTTTTTAGTAATTAGGCAAAAATTAACAAAATTAGTGATTTTTCGCTAATTAAAAGTGTTGAATACGTTCACTGAATGGAGTGTAGGCAGCATGGCCAAGCGGTCTAAGGCGCCGGATTGAAGCTCTGTTTTTCGAAAGAGACTGTGGGTTCGAACCCCACTCCTGACATTATTTACATCTATGTAAAAATTAAAAAAAAATTCCGTATTACAATTTTTATTTTTAACCGGCTGCAGAAAAGGAAGAGGAAGTTATCAATTCGACGCGTATGTATTTTTTTTCTATGTATGTTCACCAATTACTCTGAAACTATTCAACCGATTAATTTGGTTTTTCTATTAAATATAAATATAGTTTAAAAAAACTAAAAACCACGCTTTTAAAGTAATCAAACTAAAAAGTGAAAAATAAATATAGTTTAAAAAAACTAAAAAACACGCTTTTTATGTATATCAAACTAAAAAGTGAAAAATAATTCGTACTATAAGCTGAAAACGAAAATAGAGGAAAAATACTATATTACTATAAAATCATTGTTATTATAGAAATCAATTAATAAGCTATAAATAAAATTATTGTGGAAAAAAAGCGTGGGGTGCTTCTTAAGAACTGATAGATGGAGCATGGTAGATGGAGCACCCCGCGCTTTTTTTCCACGATAATTTTATTTATTGCTTATTAATTGATTTCTATAATAACAATGATTTTATAGTAATATAGTATTTTTCATCTATTTTCGTTTTCAGCTTATAGTACGAATTATTTTTCACTTTTTAGTTTGATATACTTAAAAAGCGTGTTTTTTAGATTTTTTAAACTATATTTATTTTTAAAATATAAAGATTTTGTTGCAATAATTCCGTTATCACCCTTTAAATAAAACTTACGGTATGATATTGAGGAAATATTATATATGGGACAGTTACAAAATATAAAAAAAAATTTAAATTTTGATTTTGAACAGAATACATAGAGCGTAATAAAATATTATCAAGTATTATAGATACAAAATAAAATGCGCTTGTCTTAATGTCTTTCATGCGCTTGTCAAAATGTCTTTCATGCGCTTGTTTTAAAATTATCATATTCAGCACGCGAACATCAAAGTTACCCAAAAAAAAAAAAAAAAAACTCGAATGTAATTTTTACGTGCTGCATTAACTTTTAAAATGTGTTACATTAAAAACGAAGAAAAAATTAGTAAAATATCTACGTGTGTTTTGGTCTAAACGAAGATTTTCTCAAGAAAAGCAAAGATTTTTGTACAGTTGCAGGGTCCATAATGAAATAATATATAGGAAATGCCATCATGCATGCGCTCAACACTCATGTCATCGCATTATAGATCGCACAATTGTTAAATAGTTCGTTTTGATAAAGTCTTTAGTGAAGCTTAAAATAAATAGGCAGCTTATTAAAACACTTTTAATGTTTTAGGAGTTTCTTTTTATTTAATACACTTTAGCAATCGATGAAGTATGTTATCTTTCGGTAGTCAGATCTTTTAAGAGAAAATTTCATTTATTTAATTGCAGAACTTCCGTTATTAAGCAGGATGATTTTTACTAAGGATTGATCGAAACAGGTTTTTAAGGCCAAAACCGAATTTTGATGATCTTCCTATTTTCGTTTAAAACGAAAACGAAAACATGTTTTTTTTTTTAAATAATTAAATTATATGTACTAATACAATTGATACATTCATAAATATACGTAATTCTTAATTAATTACACGTATTTATTAAATATGCATAATAATAATTTATTTATACATATTTATTATATATGCATAATTAATTATATGTGTGGCCCAAGCTGGTTCTCTGTGAGTTAAACACAAAACTTTTTATTTTCACATAAAATAAAATCTAATTAATTCATCAACAACATAAAAAAATATATGTGTGGCACTCGGGGACTGCCGCGGTAAAGCTATTGCATAGCATTTTTTATCAACTTATGCAAGAATACCGCGTCAATGTCTGCTAAAGTCTATCGAAGGATACCGCGCCGAAGTCTGCCAAACTCAAACGTTGTTATCCGGAGTGTTAGGATTTTTTCTCGTTACGGAATTCCTAGATTTGGCCGCCGCGCTCAAAGCCCGCGATAATAGCTATGCAATAGCTTAATAAATTACCAAACAAAATTTGGTCGCGCTACGAAAATTAGATCGCGAGTTATAAGCATTTTAAATTTTTCGACCCTCACGGTGGGGGGGGGGAGTCTCCTGTCACCAAAAATTAACACTGTCTCATAAAAAATTACCAAACAAAATTTGGCCGCGCTACGAAAATTAGATCGCGAGTTATAAGCATTTTAAATTTTTCGACCCTCACCGTGGGGGTCTCCTGTCACCAAAAATTAACAATATCTCATAATAAATTACCAAACAAAATTTGGCCGCGCTACGAAAATTAGATCGCGAGTTATAAGCATTTTAAATTTTTCGACCCTCACCGTGGAGGGTCTCCTGTCACCAAAAATTAACACTGTCTCATAAAAAATTACCAAACAAAATTTGGCCGCGCTACGAAAATTAGATCGCGAGTTATAAGCATTTTAAATTTTTCGACACTCACCGTGGGGGGGGGGGTCTCCTGTCACCAAAAATTAACACTGACTCATAATAAATTACCAAACAAAATTTGGCCGCGCTACGAAAATTAGATCGCGAGTTATAGGCATTTTAAATTTTTCGACCCTCATCGTGGGGTGTCTCCTGTCACCAAAAATTAACACTGTCTCATAATAAATTACCAAACAAAATTTGGCCGCGCTACGAAAATTAGATCGCGAGTTATAAGCATTTTAATTTTTCTACCCTCACCGTGGGGGTCTCCTGTCACCAAAAATTAACACTATCTCATAATAAATTACCAAACAAAATTTGGCCAAGCTACGAAAATTAGATCGCGAGTTATAAGCCTTTTAGATTTTTCTACCCTCACCGTGGGGGTCTCCTGTCACCAAAAATTAACACTGTCTCATAATAAATTACCAAACAAAATTTGGCCGCGCTACGAAAATTAGATCGCGAGTTATAAGCCTTTTAGATTTTTCGACCCTCACCGTGTGGGGTCTCCTGTCACCAAAAATTAACAGTCTCATAATAAATTACCAAACAAAATTTGGTCGCACTACGAAAATTAGATCGCGAGTTATAAGCAATTTAAATTTTTCGACCCTCACCGTGGGGGGTCTAATGTCCCCAAAAATTAACACTGTCTCATAATAAATTACCAAACAAAGTTTGGCCGCGCTACGAAAATTAGATCGCGAGTTATAAGCATTTCAAATTTTTCGACCCTCACCGTGGGGGGTCTCCTGTCACCAAAAATTAACATTCTCATATTAAATTACCAAACAAAATTTGGCCGCGCTACGAAAATTAGATCGCGAGTTATAAGCATTTTTAATTTTTCGACCCTCACCGTGGGGTGTCTTCTGTCACCAAAATTAATAATGCCTCATAATAAATTACCAAACAAATTTGGCCGCGCTACGAAAATTAGATCGCGAGTTATAAGCATTTTAAATTTTTCGACCCTCACCGTGGGGGGCTCCTGTCACCAAAAATTAAGTCTCATATTAAATTACCAAACAAAATTTGGCCGCGCTATGAAAATTAGATCATAAGAAACATAAGTTTGAGACTTGATATCCTAATATCTGATAAACAATGTCTGCCGAAGTCTACCGAAGGATACCGTCCCGAAGTTTTCCGAACGGAAACGACGTTAGCCGAGTGTTAGGTTTTTTCGTTACGGATGTGTTAGGATTTTTCGCGTTACGGAATTTTTGGATGATTTTTGTAAATAAATGATCATCTGTTGTTCTAGAACTTTTTCAAAGAGTATTCGATCGGTCTTCTGTTATTTTTCTGTTCAAACTATAAAAATCTGTTACTAGGGTAACATCCCCAGTAATTGGCACATTAAAGATTTGTCTTTAAACTTACTTCTATTTTCAATACCAAGAAATAAAATATTTACTTGCAAATATTTTTAAATCAAAGAGTGCATATTTGTGCATCTATTTTGCCCACTAAAAGCAAAAATATTTGAAAAAGTATTTTTATAAAAATATATTTATAAAAGTTGTTGTAATCACCAGTAATTGGCACTTAAACTTTTACACAATTAAAGTAACCCTTTTCAACTAAACAAAACTGTTGTCAATTATAATTTAAAATGTACTATAAATTAGATAATAATAAATTGAAATGGATGCCTTTCTTATGCCAGAGAAGAAGCATTTGCAACAAAAATGCCTAATTTGATACAAGTCATAATTGTTTCTCTTTCCTAGGCACTATTGTCATTTAGTAGCATAAATCAAAGTTATAATGTGTAAAGTAAATGAGTGTATAACTGGCATATGGTCTTGCATTTTTGAAAGACTGAATATAAATCTTATTTTAGGACATTTTTGTAGGATGTGCCAATCACTGGTGCATGCCAATTACTGGGGATGTTACCCTATTATGTCTGGAGATTTTAATGAGAACGTAAAAAAGTTTAGTTATAAAAGCATTGCTTGTTTTAAAATTTGCATTCGAGTCTTGAGTCAGTCATGACTGATAATTATAAACAACCAGCAAAAAATAGTCCCATTTGAGCTATTAAAGCTCAAATATATGAATACTGTTGAAAAATTCCAACGGTAGAATGAGATTTTTGGAATACTCAGAGGTTTGGTTCGGCCGAATTTTCAGCCGCATTTTAGCCGAAAACAAAAACGAAACCGAATTTTCGGTAGATCTGTAGTTATTACCTTTTGTATATAAAGGCATTATAATATTATCCATAAAACTTTGAATTATTCGATTTCTGTGAGTTACACATATGAAAAGAAAAAGAAATTCTATTGAAACATTGTAACCCCATTTTTTTATTTAACAATCTAAGCAAATATTATGTAGTAATTAAATACTAATAATAATTAAATGTAATAATTAAATACTAATTGATTTATGAAAAAGGTTAAATAAGTATTATAATTTAGAGAGTCTCAAGTTTAAAAAAATTCTACATGAAAAGGTACCAAACATTTTCTTCTAAATTATTACTAAAAAATTATAAATATCCTTACCTGAGCATCCAACAGAATTTTAAGCTTATAGTCCAAGAGTCCACAGCATAAAAACATAAGGTATCAAGTACCAGAGTATCGAGTAAAAATCTTTCTTTTATGGATGAGTTGTAATAGAGAAATCTAATGATTCATGTTTGCCTGAAGTGAAGTGGTGCATAAGCCAAAAATTAATACCACTAGTGGTTGTCCCGGAGGTTTATCATTGTATTTTTCTTCTCCCAAGTTCTCCATGTTTTCCCACGTTTCATTGTAGGACAAACATAATCATAAACCTACGAGTCAACCATTGGTGGTATTTATTTTCGACGTATGCGCCACTTTACTTCCGGCAGACAAGGATCATTAGATTCCCCCATTTCTACCCTTCCATAAAATAAAGGTTTTTTCTTGCGTTTGATATCTTAGGTTTTGTGCTCTTGGACTATTACTATTAAAGATTTCCGTTCGTTTTACATTGACTTCGGAAAGTTGGGTATCTATACTAATAAAATCGTGCGCCTCTGTCTGTCTGTCTCTCTGCTTGAAGCCGATTACAGTTCGTAACGCGGGCGAGTTGGAATTCGCGAGAGCTGTCTTTCGATTCGAAAAATTCCGGTAAAATCATTCGGGCATTTTCGAGTCCGTGGGACCAAAATTAAAAAAGTTATGAATTAAAAACCGGTCGGGAATCGGAACGGAAAACGTCTAATTTCCCAAACGGAGCTCAAACGGAGCACTGAGGCAGAACACTGCGCCACATTGCGATGAACGACCTGAACTTTTCCCCTTTGGCTAAAAGAAGAAGCAGCCGAAAACCTCTTTTTTCTCCCGGGAAAACGACTTTTTCTTTCGTTTCGGTTCTTTGAAAAAGAACTAATTGGTAAAAAATGTTAAACACGGTTTATTTTCATACTTTTTCTTTTTGGTAGCATACACGAATATTGTGTAACCTAAGATTTACGCGATTAATACTAATTTTTGTTAGTACAAACGGAAAACGAGCTGCCAAAATTATTTGTTAGTTATGTTGTTTGTGATATTAATGAAATTACTTATTATTATTTTTTTTTAATAGCAGTCTTTTGCAGTTTTTAATGCCGAAACTTTTTTTGCGCGTGTTTTCTTAAACCATCATGCAGACAGTTTTTAAAGTAGAAAAAAACTGATTACATATTCAGAATCTGCGTAAAAGCCTGCTTCTGATGAACCAAAAAATACGAGAAAATGTCTTATGGGCGCGCAGCGCCAACCGAGCAAAACCAAATATTTTTAACGGCACGATGGCGACTATGGCGCGTAGCGCCCACTGTGCGAAATCACATATTTTTAACGGGATAATGGGCGCATAACAACCATAGATCTTTAATTTACTTTTTTTGTGCTTGAGAATTCGAACTCCAAGACTTGCTTATTAAATGAATTTTTTTGCTTATTATATACTGCTTAATATCGAGGTTCGTTTGGAAAAAGTGGCCCAGCTAGCGGGCGTAGCTCGCTAGTTTATAGATAAAAATCAGATTTAATAATATCAAAAAATTGCCTTAGTATTCAAAATTCAACTCTGTTGCACCTAAAACTACATTAAGCTGGTATTAATAACTGGTATTATATAAACACAAAATTACCTTAACAATGTATGAATGTCCATGACTTTGTAAAGCACATTTTTTGAATAAATTATCCCAAAATTTTGCTCTAAACAATACCAAGTGCAATAAAGATTATACAAATATTTTTTGATGATACAAAAGCAAAGGTAAGTAAAGTATGTCAATCCATTAATTGTATTTCCCTATTTTGATATTCCTTTTTTATAACAATCTTTCCTAGATTAAAAAAAAAAAAAAAAAAAAAAAAAAAAAAAAAAAAAAAAAAAAAAAAAACTTGTTGGCAATACGTGTTGGCTAAAATATGACTTAGGAAACACGTTTAAGTGGTTTAAATATATCAATAAATTTATTTCAAATCATAAATCATTGCGATATATTTTAATGATATTATTTTTGTTTG
Source organism: Maratus speculifer (assembly GCA_964019185.1). Taxonomy (NCBI): domain Eukaryota; kingdom Metazoa; phylum Arthropoda; class Arachnida; order Araneae; family Salticidae; genus Maratus; species Maratus speculifer. The sequence continues at coordinate 343,812,825 of OZ025291.1, forward strand.
AACATATTGAATTTGATATTCATCACTGAAGTGTATTGCAATGTTTTCATTATAGAATATAGTGAATATAGAATTTATTACAAAACATAAAATGCATATATGAAAACATATACCGAGTTATGCACCGAAAATATATACGGTTATTATCTAATAATATCGTTAATATTCATAGCATTTTAACGTATTAAATGCACTTTTTTTAGCAAGTTTTCTTTAATTTGATTTCGATGGAATTTATCGTAGCATTTACAGGGACACACAAAAAATGGCTATTGAAGAAAATGAATAGCAATTGAACGATTGTATACCTTTTTGCTAGAAGTGAATTTTAAGTTTTGATATGCGTTTTTAAGTTAAATTATTCTTTAAATGTTATTTAGTGCGCATAAATTCTGTATATTATATACGTTTTTCAATAAGATTCGCTTATTAGCCAGAATTGTTTAATGAAAATTTTTATTTGTGTTGCCAGTTGAATTGGATTATACAGGGTTGCACACACACACACACAACAATACAAAAAAAAAAAAAAAAAAAAAAAAACCTTTTCAACAATTTATTGTTAGAGAAGATATTGAGTTTTCAAATGCATTATGCGTTTTTCAAATTATTCATTTAAAGATCATCTTACGTCTTTGTAAACTGTGAGGTTGATACAGTACTCTGATTGTTTTGGAGAGTTTCGTAATATATGCCGTTTGCACGATTTTTTATATTGGTTATCTTGTTTGATTGATTACAAAACTTCGTAAATTATTTTTAATACCCCAAAGTAGAAGGAGGTATACAGGAGGTCTTCATTACTAGTCGGGTTATTGAATTAAAATAATGAGTACAGCTGCTTAGCTGATATGTCTATTAATGGATATCGATGCCTTAATTACTAGTCGGATTTTTGAATTCAACTAATGAGTACAGTTACTTATCTGATATGCCTATTAGTAGGAGGTACAGATATCTTTATTACTAGTCGGGTTATTGAATTCAACTAATGAATAGCTGCTTATCTGATATGTCTATTATGAGGATTTACAGATGTCTTCAATACTAGTCGGGTTATTAAATTCAAATAATGAGTAAAACTATTTATCTGATATGTCTATTTTACAAAATAAACAGGACATTACGTGGCACAATTAAGATAAAACTAGTTGAAGCCTTTTTTTTTCATATAAATATTAAACAGGCAATCAAACAAATTATCAGAGTATTCATAGGAATAGAAGTTATCTTTTGAATGCACTACGTAGAATATCAAGTATTAATTTCAGATTACATGAAGTACATATTAATTTTCAAGCATTTCGGTATTCACTTTATGCACTATATCTATAAAGATCGATTCTAGGTAGATGTACGCTGTAGGGGATCGTGGATGCAATATATTTATACGGCAATCAATTTGCAGAACGTTGGAAGAAGGGGGGGGGGGGGGGTATTTCAGGGCCATAACTCTCCTGCTCAACGAAGCAACCCACGATGAAAGCCTGGCACGATGAAAAAAGAAAAAATCAATGAGGAAAAATTTGTTGCGTTCTAAAAACGATGCATTGATTTGCAGGATTGTTACTGCTTTACACCCCCACGGGGATCAGAAGGGCATATATATAGGGGGTTGTTTTATAGATTGAGATAGAAAAGATTTAGTCTAGTAATGGGATTTATAAAGATTGGGAGAAGAGGGAAGGTGCGAAAGGTCAAATATGGGAAACAAATGGGGCAATCGATTTTAAAAGAAATGGCTACATAATAAAGCTACATAATAACTTTACATAAGAATGAGTATTATGATTTAAGAGTTATGGGGGAAAAAAAGCTAAAAGTCGATTTCGACAAGAAACATTTCTTGTTCAGCGCTGATATGGGAATTTTTTCTCTTTCTTTTGTTACATAAGAATAAGCAATTTTTTTCGTAGGCCGTATAAATTCTCCTGTCAGAAAAAAAAAAAAAATAAGTTATTAAATATTGAATAAAATGTTTCGAGATCATGGAATTTGTTTCATTCAGTTAAATTAACAGAAAAACACATTTAACTGTGCTTTAATTAGTAATAATTCAAATGTGCAAAGTAAATTATTCAATAGCAATATTTTTTCCAAACACGGTGAATGTTATAGTTTATTATGAGGTAGGGTTTTTATATTTGTACATAAAAATGTTTCAACTGTTAAAAATGTTTCAAACATGTTTCAACTGTTTAACTATTTTGGAAACAAATAGAGGATAATAATATTGGCTTGCTGAAACTTTATAACAGAGAATGTAAAAGTGATTTACTTTATTCTGTAATAACTTTTGGTTTAATTATTAAACTTGATAATATAAATTAAAAAAATATATATGATACTTTACACTGTAAAAAAATTTCAAGAGATTACTAAAAATTTTTTAGTAAATTTGTATTCCACAGAATTTTTTAGTAACCATTACAAACGTTTTTTTTTTTGCAAGTGAAACAAACATTTTTTTTTTTTTTTTTTTTTTTTTGTAAACGGAACAAAAGAATTTTTTATATAACTAACTTAAAACTTTTTAGTATGAGCCACCAAGAAAATTTTAGTAATAGCTCCAAAATTATTTTTAGTAACCATTACGTGTGCCCGAAGGGCAGTAGCTTCCTTCGAACTGCATCCAGTGGGTAAAAAGACAGACTTCTGAAGCGGAAGATTTTCGGCAAAGCCGCAATAGATGGCAGCACCAAACATTGCTACCTGCTCTATTTTGACATGTTTCTAAAGGGGAGGGGAAGTCCAGAGATAATTACCCATGGTAACTGCTACGACAGGATTTTCATAATCCCTTTATTTAACGAGTACTTACAATGCATACATTCGGTGCATATTTGGTGGCGTCCAGCATCGAACCCGGGTACTTTCAGCCTGGAGTTCGGTGCTACGACCACTAGGCTATCGCGGCCACACCAAGTGAGTTTTAGTAATAGCTATTAAAAAAGTAAAACTATTAACTCTATTCGTTGCTAGCTTTTTCCTAGTAATTTTTACAGATTCCTTGTAACCGAGTAAGATTACAAAAAATTTTTTAGTAATTACAAGGATCACTAATTTTTTTTAGTAGATCGACCCCTTTTTTTACAGTGTAGTTGCAATGATAAAAACTGAAAATAGAAGTCGATACTAACTAAAAATTATATGACAATAAGTATACTTATTAAACATAAAATAATAATTCAGAGATAACGCGGTCTTTGATTTTTTGTATCCATCTTTCTGAGTTGCAACAAAGATATAATTTTGTTATCGCTTCCAGAGCATCAGTTGTATGTTTAAATTTACACTTTAATATAACTTTTCAAACCAATTCATAGAAAATGACATTATTTAATTACACTGTAAGAAACGGATGTTTTGTACAACGGATTACCAATGTATCCGGAGGAATGAGAAAATGTTTCTGCATACAGTTTGTCTAAATAATTCTCGTTGATAGACATTATTTTCATTAAATTACGATATTTTGTGTGACAGCTAGGAAAATGGACGATTGAAATCCATTTTTAACATCTAGTGATTAAATTTTTTATCAGGATAACTAATATGCGTGTGTGTGTGTCTTGTTTTCTAGAAAGGATCGTTTGTCTGTAGTAAAAGATCCCGTACAGAATCTTTCTAGAAGGTAGGAGGAAAACTGGATCAAAAACAATCATATGTCTTGTCACCATGACAACCAGTTCCTCGGAGAATATAAACGATCAGAGAGGAATGTGATGAACGATAAAAGATTCAACAAAAGTTTTCTAAAGTTACTATTACACTGTAAAAAATAATCGTAAATTAACGAAATATGTCACTTTTTATTACATAAACGGTCAGCTTCCGTAATTTTTGTGTTTTACGGGCAAAAACCATTAATGTAATGGCAAAGTCCGTTGATATATGTATAAAGTCCGTTTTTTACAGACATTGTCTGGAATCTCTGCTGCAGCTTTTTTTCAGTGTAGGAACAGAAACATTTTTTTTAACATGTTAAAACGGATGTTATTTGAGGATGCAGAATTTTTCAATGAATAAATTCCTGGTTCATAAATATTAAAGTATTTATTGTTCTTAAAAGACAGGCCGACTTTTTTCGAGGCATTAGCATGTAAGTTGAATTCATGCCTTGTTAGAAGAAACAGAAATTTTTTAATTTGAAATAAAAGCCCAAATTTATTGTATAATATGAATTCATAAGAAAGTTTATTTAAAGCTCAAATAAGCAGTGATTTCAAACTATAAGAAATAAAAATAAATGAAATTAAGGAAGCATGCATAATTGTTACAACATGCTTCAGATTTTTGTGTTTCGAAGTAGAAAATTAATGTCCTTTTTAAGCATCATTAAACATACACAAATGAGACACCAAGTTATTTACGGATCAATATTACCCAACTCTACACTAGTGTGTATAAAAAAATGTATTTTTAATTTTTTGTTTAAAATCCCAAATAAAGCAATCTCAAATTTTTTCATTATGTTTAAACAAGTGAATGTTCATTAAAAAGTTATAGCAAAACAAAATTTCTTTTACTTTATCATTTGACTTTTCTTTTAGAACTTATTTAGTACGAAATATACACAAATCCTTCTTGAATGCATTATTATTTTACTCTGTATTTTGTTAAAGATCAGTTATTCTTACATATTTTAAGCTGACTTTTTTTTTCAAATACGAGTAATAAGCACAATTCAATAAAAATGTATGACACTTCATTTTCTAAAATTTAAATATTACTGTTGCCATACTTCCGTTTCCACCTTTTGCCCATTAACAATTTGTTTTAAAAACTAAACTGTTTTAAGTTTATGAGAGTTTAATAACTATTGTTACCACTTTTAAAATTTCTATTGTATAGTAAAAAAAATACTCCAAATATACATTTTCCTTGCAAGGCAAAAGGTTTCATTAGCCACTTTTTATATTACTATCTTAACAGAAAACTTATTTGATATATTTTTTAACGTTTTGAATTAAAACCCTACAAATATTTGAACAGCTGATGTATTGTACACAAACAAATATTTGAAAGGTTTTTATTGATGAACCTTCCTAATATTTACGTAGCCTTGTGTGTATCGATAAAAACACTATACAAATATTTGTTTATCTTCATATGCATAAAAAGATACAATGTAAGAGGGAAACACATAAAACTTGCATTTAAGTATAAGTACATTCTAGTTAATATTAAAAACATACATTATCGAATCGCTTATTTTGTTAGTATTTAAAAATATAACAGAGAGTTTATTTTAAACTAGTATGCACTTTTGATTTCGTTAGTCTTAATTTTGAATTTCGTTTTGCTTTCTTTTTTTACAGTTTTACATATATATTTTGAGTATTATTAAGTTTGTAATTGATACAATTAACACTTTTTTACGAAAACATTTAATAATAAAATTTTTAATGAAACAATTATTGACTGATAATAAAAACATAAGACTACAAATTGATACTTTGATTAATGGATTCCAGTATCATATTTGTTAGTCGAAAACTTCATTAGGATGTTGGTCAACTCGCTACTATAAGATCTATCGACAAAGACGCCTAGCAACAAAGATTGAACTCTGCACTGCAAAATAAGCACATTCTTTAGTATAGCTCTGTAAGATTGGATCAAACCTGCGAACAACGGAAATTTGGATGAACTAAGTGATTTTTTATGAGAATTGAGGAAGATGCTAACTGGAGTCCGCTGCAGACAGACGGTCTAAAAAAAGCCGCTCGAACATCTCGGAGCGAAATATGGCCAGTCGGGACAGTTCACGTGATAGGCAGACGGACCTGCGGCAACTTGTCCGAAGAGCTACTTCGGACTGTAACAAACTTTCATAGGCAGACGGCCTGTTTTGTATGTTTCACAATACACTAAAATGTAACATAATTGTGCTGCAGTTTATATAAGTTACTAAGAAAGTTTAAACATTAAAATAGTCAAGATTTTCGTTAAAAAATCACCTGGACCATCTTTGTTACCTAGCCACCTCTCCAAAGTAGTTTATGATTCTTCCTACACTAATGATAAAGCTTTAAGTGAAATGCTTTCGTATTTTTAACATATCTCATCGTAGACCGGAAGGTGGCAGCACAGATAATCGCCTCATTGTACACGTTTGAAATTCCAGAATAAGTTAAAACTCCAGTCGTATATTAAAACGCAATCGGCCTGCCAAGTCATATCTTAGTGGAAAACACCTGAAAACCCGATTTTAATGGATGACACGAAGATTTAGCAACATGTTTTCCTGCTGCCAGTCCACTATGTTTTTATACCTCTGGGTGAGGGAAAACGCAATGGTTAAACCTACGCGTCAATTGCTAAAATTGGGTATACAGGTATTTTCCACAAATATATAACTTAGCAGACCGATTGCGTTTTAATATACGAATGGGGTTTTAAGTTAGTATGAAATTTCAACCATGTACTAGATGAGGGAAAATCATTATATGCCCATAAGTTTAACACTGGAGAAGGGAATTGGAGATCTAATTGAGGAACATCCTGAATCTTAACTTTATATCTCGTCCACATAAAACATTACTTTGTTATGCTTTTGCTCGCTTTTAATACGCCATAGTAATCAGCTGATTCCTAAAATGAATAATATCTTTAGCCCCCACAGAAAAGCAAATAAATAAGTAACTCGAGCATATATATTGCATAGATGACTTGTCATTGTACTGCGAATTAAAGAGTTCGAAAAATTGCTGTATTATATATTCATTAAAACACTCCCGAATACTCACAAGTGGCATTTTGAGATAAATGCATGCTTTAAAAATCATACATACTATAGATTCCTAGAAATTTCTATTCCGTTTCTGTAAATAACTATACCTCCAGTAAATCAGAATTTGCGAAGTTATAATTCTTATCAACTCTAGAAAACCTTTCTTTATTTTAAAATTGCGAGAAAAATATTTGAGCAAAAGGAAAATTCTTCCTATAATAATTGAGAACTATTTTTGCTCGTGGGTGTTCTAGATATAGATTATCCTGTCTAAAAGTGAGATTGTAAATTCAAAACCTAAAAATATGAAAACAAAAACAAAAACAAAAAAACAAAACAGAAAGTACGAAATTTAGTGTTATGCGGTAGTCTTAAAGTAAAGACAGTTTTGTTTCAGTTATACAAATGTTGAATACTTTTCCTTTCTTTTTACAATCTATAACAAATCAATTTCATTTCGGATTCATACTGATATAATTTAGGAAGTGCAATTATTTTTTGCCACTGGATTAATTTAAACTTTGAATATAATTTGATGTTGAATAATAAAAGTTTCATGCGTATATATGTATGAATATATATATGTAATACATATATATTAGAGAATCTAGATTTCAATTTTAAATTCGGATGTTAAATGTTTATGATACATATTTCAAATGTGATTATATAGCTAATTAAATAGACCAAAAAAAAAAAAAAAAAAATGCAAACACAGTAGCCAATTTTTCTTTTAATCGCCCTTTTTGGGTACGTCCGTAATTATATAAATATGTACCACCTATAATTTGTTATCTGGTCCGTCCCGCTGTCCACGTATAACAGTACAAAAACTAGAAAACCGAAAAATTAGAAATTTAATGTATATAATCATTCAAAATTTTGTCGAGTCATTTTAAATTTTGTGGACATCAAATCAAACCTTGTAAATGTGTTAGTAAAAGTTTCTTTCATTCTAATAAATCCTATCATATGTAATTAAGTCAATGATATCTTATGTTAGGTAATGATTCTAGAGATTGCCATGGCTATTTCCTCTTTCTTAAGATGAAGTCCTATTGTTTCCATATTACTGCATTTAATATAAATAATCGTAATAAATTTTGTATTCATATATTTTTGTATAAGAGTGCTACAGCTTTTGTACCAAGATCTAAATATTTATAAAACTAGTTAGAGTATGAACGCATCTCATTTGCTAAATATGACATAGAATTTCCAATTTGTTTTAATTGTAAAATTTCTTCCCTGAAATGCTTGTTTCCGTTATTTTTACTTTTCGTACATATTTAAAGTGAGTAAAATAATCTATTCATGACAAAAACCCGATTATAGTAATATTGGAATGTTTTTATATCATGAGGTCTCCTGAATCCATTTTCAGAGTTTTTGCAACTATTTCATGCGTATATATGTATGAATTCGTGTATGATGGAATTTAATATTTTTTCACGATCCCTATTTTGGTTTAACTGTAATGTCACTATGTAAGTAAGTGAACATGATTGCGCCCAAAATATGTTTTAGATTGTGTTCCTATTTGGTGAATATGTTACGGGCAAGTGTGGCAAAACTGTATTCATTTTCGTACAAATAGATCAACGGGTTTGAAATTTACATCCTTTTTTAATCATTTTGTGATGAAACAGACCACCACCATCACCAACAACAAAAAATATAATAAATACGTTTTTTTTTTTTTTTTTTTTTTTTTTTTAAACATATGTTCCAGCTTTAGGAATTGAAAGTGACATTTTCTTCATAATATGAAGTCATTTTTACAAGTGGACATATTTAAATTTTATAAGATCTTAATTTTATTCGTTTTTATATTACTATTCGAACACATTATGTTTGTGAAATGTTCAGTAAGTTGAGATATTTAATGAAAAAGTTTCGTACATATTCATACATGAGGTTACGCAATTTACGCCACATTATTATACAGTTGAAATGAGATCCATAAAATTCACTTCAATTACTACGTGCTAATTTTTCTTTTTATTCTTATTTAAGCAACTCTCTTTCTCCTTAGTATAGATGTTAAAATGTTTTATGGAAAATATTTAATACGATCAGAAAGTATAATATCGTGAGTAATTTTTTCCCAATATTTCACTTATTGCATTTATGGAGCAGTGTAACAGCGGGAAATCAAACCGCAAATTTTTATTAGGATATTATTCATCTAATTTCATGATATAACTTCTGAGAATTTTTAATGAAGAGAAATACTATTAAAATTTAGTGGTAATAACCACTCAACTTATGTGCCGCTGTTCCATCACAATATCTAACAGATATATTCTCACATAGGATATAATACGAAAAACATATATAAATGAGATTAAAAACGTACTAAAAATAGCATCAGAAAAAAAACGTAATTTTTGAGGAAACAAAAGAAAATCCTACTGTAATGCTTCTCACCTTTTTTTTTTTTTTTTTTTTTTTTTTTTTTTTTTTTTTTTTGCAGCATTTTATGGTATGGTTGTTACGCTAAAGTCCCGAGTGCAACTCGAACCCGAAAATTTTATTTGATGTTAACGCAAAACGTGAAAAATATTCCGGAAAAATGAGTATTGCACAATCTTGCATACTTTAACTCGAAATAGATCCGAAATGTAAGAAAATGAATTGGTATTTTAATGCTAGCAATTATGGGAAAAAAAACCTGTACTTTTATGCCTCTAACGTCAGTTTATCAGTAATATACACTGTAAAAAAATTCTGTAAAGGTACTAAACATTTTCTAGGAAACTGGGATTCCAAGAATTTTTCATGTAACGATAACAGGAAAAATTCATGTAACCGATTCTGAAACTTGAATTTTTGCTGTTACCTTTACAGGAAACGTTCTTGGAATCCCAGTTTCCTAGAAAAAGTTTAGTACCTTTACAGAATTTTTTTTTACAGTGTAGAGGAGTGAACATAAACATATGCTTATTTACATTCAAATAACATATTTACAGCTACGCTTCGGTTTTTATTTACCTGTCTTAATTATGCGTTTTTTAGACATTCTAATTAAATTTTCCAATTAAATTTTTCTCCTATGGTTGCACTGTGTTAAAAAATATTACTGCCCGATTTAAAATACATTTTTTCAATCTTTCTATTTTATGTTCTTTTTTACTTTTTATGAATATTTTATTATACAAATTTCATGAATTTGAGTTGATTTCTATTTAACGAATTTTCTTCATAACGAAGTATTTAGATGTAACGATAAGGCTTCGTTAAATGGAAGTTTTATTGTAAATTAATAAATAAAAGTATAAATTGTTCAATAAGTCGATAGAGTTTTAAGGATCAATACATTTTAAAAACTTATTTTAAAAGAAATTGAAGAGTATGTTGTATATCTGTTGGCAATTGAAATGGTATTTTAGTGAAAGGTATGATCTCCATAAATTTTTCTTTAAAATTTAATGGAAATACCGCATTTTGTAACACTAATTGAAAACCTTTTAACTGAAAGGAATGTGCCACTTCACTTTTCTTGACCTATAGGAAATATTTATAAAGCACTCAAATCAGCAAATTAAATTAATTTTTAAAAATCAACTTTTGAAACAGCAAAAATCCTCTCCTTTGCAGGAAGCGGTTCCTATTTCGAGTGGTTCGACATGCAGCCAAAGTGGCTGGGAATTCGTTTCATTCATAATGCACGCGTTGTCACTTCACTCTCTGGATAAACCTTTCTGTTGCCATAGTAGCAGACGTCGGCAAAAAAAGATCCGAGGTCCATCGTGACATTTCAGTGAATTTGAAGGGAACATCAAGAGACAAATCCATTCTCGTATGTCTTGAATGGTTATTTAAAGCGGCAAGAATCAGCTTTTTAGTAAATGTCTTTGATATTTTTTCAAAGAAACTGGAGAGATATTATGGTTATCCATAGATATCGATTTAATTTTTCAAAATTAAATTCGAAAAGCTATAGAAGAGAATAACTGATAAGCTGCTGGCAACGAATATATTACTCTTGTGACTAGTATTAATTCTTTAAACTAGAAGAATGTGTTTTTATTAAATATTTTTTATAGTTTTTGAAAGAAACTTTTGTGGTGTGATGGTAATCATTTATGTCGAATGTCGGGGATTTCTTTACAGTTAAATTCGACAAACAACAAAACAGAAACTTGTAAAGCCCTTGGTAACGGAATAATTACAGTTCTTTAAACTTCAAAAACTGCTTTTTACAGCTTTTTTTTTTTTCTATTTACTATATTTACTGGATATATATATTATATCTACTGGATATCTGTAGAAGATGGTAAAAATTTGAAAGTTAAAATAAAAGAAGCTGCTTTAACATCAATATTGTTTGTGGAAATAGCATATGTTCTTTATTTCAAAACCCCTTGAATCTATAGCTAAAAATGGAAATTAAGTAAAAAGATTCCGCCACAGCACTTAAATATAACTAAAGAACTGTTTAATTTTATCTAACTTGTTGAGAGTATTTATCAAACACTCAAGAAAACTAGTTTATAGTAAAACAAAAGTTTTGAAACAGCAAATACCTCCTCTCATTCAGGAAGTAGACCATATTTAGAGTATATTGTCCACTTGCTGCCAAAGTGATAACTAATCGAAATCTGTTTCAGACATAATGCACACGTCGTCATTTTACTCTCTGGATAAGCTTTTCCATTGCCATCGCATAATAGCATGTGGGTGGCAAAAAAGTCGGAAGACCATCTTGATAATTTTGGGAATATAAAAGACAAATCCATTTTTGTATGTCTTGAATGGTTATTCAAACTGATAAAGTCATATTTTTGCTAAATGTTTTTAATGTTTTTCAAAGCAACTGGAAAGATGTTATAATCCATGGATATCAATGTAATATAAATGAAAATAATAAAAATAAAAACTTGAAGAGCAATGGAAGAGAATAACTGATAAGCTCCAGGCAACGAATACGTTACTTATATGAATAGCACAATTTTTTTTTTAATTAAATGAATCTCCTTTTTATTAAATATTTTTTATATTTCATAAACTTTTAAATTATAATAATTGCTTTTTACTAAAACATATTTGATATTTTTAAACTACATGTGCCTGCTGGATATCCATAGATGATGGTGATTTTTTAAAAGCTAAATTTGAAAAGAAACATAATATAATTTTATATGGATGTTGTAACGGGAATATTATTTTTATGTATAATATAATTTCTTTACATATATACATTTTCATACATATACATATGTATATATATATATATATATATATTAAACTCTTGATTCCTTAATTTAAAACGGAAATTCCTTACTAGCAGAAATCTGCTAGCCCTTAAATTATAGTTAATTCATTCGCTACTTTTACTTTCTTTGATTTATGGAAAATATTTATCAAGCACTTAAAGAAGCAAATTTAATTTATAGAAACGCAAGTTTGGAAGAAATCCTCTCCTATTCAGGAATAGGCCATATTTCGACTGCTGTCGACATGATGCCTAAGTCACTGGGGGTAGGAATCCGTTTCATCCATAATGGTTTATGTTGCCAATTCATTCTCTTGATGAGCTTTTACGTTGTCATAGTAGTAGATTGAGGTAAAAAAGATCCACTCTGGTATTTCATTTTTTTTCTAGTAACTATAAAACTAATTCATAAAAAGTTATTTACAAGGGTTTTTTTTTTTTCGAAATGTTTTGATTCTTTAACTTAAAATGGAAATTATTTAACTAAAAAGAATACACCATAGCATTTAAATTATAACATATTTAAGCATTGCTTTGCTTGCAGAAAATAGAAAATATTAACTTATAGAAAATATTTATCAAGCACTGAAAAATGCAAATTTAATGAAACAGAAAAAATAATCTTTTATTCGGGAAGCATTCCATATTTTGACTGCTACCGGCATGCTTATGAAGTACCTGGGAATCCGTTTCATTCATAAAGCACGCGTTGTCATTTCACTGTATAGATGAGCCTTAATGTTGTCATAAAAGCAGATGTCGGTAAAAACATCGAAAGCCTCTATTTGTATATTAGTGAATTAAAAGTGAACATCAAAAGACAAACCCTTTCTTATAAAACTTGAATGGTTATTTAAAATTACAAGACTGGTTTTTTTACCAAAAAATTTGATTTAAAAAAATAACAAATAACGACAACTATTTGGAAAATTATTTTTTCAAAGACTAAAATTTAAAACTTATAAATAAATTCGATATTTGGGGAAAATACTACGGTGCATTACAATCAGTTGGTTCAATATTAGATTGCTTCCGTTTTCTTGATCGTCACACATTTCGTAATCGGTAGGCTTGATAATCATATCTCGGTTTCTTGCTTTTAAACACGATCTTTCATACAAAGTCTTTCTTTGGATTCAGTTTTTTCCATATCTGATAATTTGCGTCTACCCATTTTGTAACTTTTTTAATTTCTTCTTCATTAACAAGGACATTTCGATTTCCTATTCAAATAAAAATTCTTCTAAAAGTAAAGAATTTCGCAAAAATAAATAAATAAATAAATAAAATCCAGTCATCCACTCTCCAAAGCAACATGCTTGAATGGTTCTCATTAAGTTAACAAAAATCAGAAAACATATCATTTTTATGAAGATCGAAACGCGGCTTACGTAATAACAGAGTCATATATTACATATGCCTTTGATTAATCATTAATATTCTCAGATTAATCATAAGCAAAATAAAATGCGAGCACCATAAGGCCCATTCTTTACCGCAAACAACTCGAATCAATTTCCAGATGGTAAAAAAAAAAAAAAAAAAAAAAAAAAAAATGGAGTGGGGTGTTCATCTGTATATATCAATATTTTACAACTTAAATTAAATTCGAAAAGCAATAAAAAAAGAGAATAATTGATGAGATTCTGAAAGCAAAAATATCAATCATACATGCTGATTTCAAACTCATGGTATGAATTTAAAGGGTTGATAGAGAACGATGAAACAAACATTTATTGTATAGAAATGCATGGACGTAACTAATGCGTTGAGCTATAGTATAGGATAGAGACATGAACGAAATGTTTATTTGCAGCGTTATTGACAAGTGCTATTTTTACTTCAAAATTGTGTCAACCAACAGTAATACATACTTGACAGCATCGCTGATTGGAGCACAGATTTAAATATTATTTTTCAGTAGCAACAACGAATATTCAAGCCATAAGATCGACAACAGCGTAAACTGTAGATTCGATTAAACAAGCCTTTTCAGATGTTCCCATAAACAGGTAATCGAAAGTTGGTAAATCAGGAGATCTAGGTACCCTAGTAATATAAAATGTATATGTTATATATTATATTTCAAATACTGGTGCGGAGGATCCTCTATTTTATTTATTTAGTTAAAAACAGCATGAGCGAATAAAGAGATAAAGAAATCGTTCACTTACCTCATTTATAGTCATCCCAGATCCCGATAAATACAATCCACGATATATCCATTTCAGCCACAACGTTTGGCTTGCAGCTGCAAAAGACTTAATTTATATTATTAATAACTTGGTATAATAACTACAGTGCACTCATTGATGATAGATGTCATTGCTTTAAATTTATGTTTAATGAAATAAAATCGTGTAATAATTTCTTGATTAAAATAATTAAAGGGTAACAATTTTAAGGGAGAGAGAAAAAAGAACGTCTCTCTCCGATTGCATATTTCACATATTGAGAGAGACAGAGAAAAGTGCGTAATACAAAATATGATGAGTCAAGGTGTTACAAAGTTCAAAAATCAGTTCTTACTGTTCGGAAAAGGGTAGATGTATGTAGACCACAGACCGGAGAATTCGAGGCTTGGCCAATTCAAAGAAACAAAGTATAAAAACAAAATCTTGATTAATGTTCTAAGTCTAGTTTCTTACGATTCGAATATATAATACCTAGTTCCAACAGCAACAGACAATTATTATCGTATTTTTATAAAAAAGTTTCATCATAACTACTTCAAGATGTTCCAATCATCATTAGTAAGCCACTGCGGTTTCAATATGATGCGGTGCCAGTCCATTTCTGAGATTACTTCGTGCAATTTTGGGGACACGATAGATTTGGACATGCGTGTATTTAAGCGATTCCAGGAAGATCTCGTTGGTCGAATATCTGTATTGCTAAATATGTGCGTAAAATAAATTGCATATTTGGAAATATACGCTAATCATCCTTCGACGCTGCCAGGCATGTATTACTCTTGGTTAACACAGTTTTGAAAAGAAAACATTTGTCAATGAATATGTCATTATAACCCTTTCAAGTATTTGTGCTTACTCGTCATTCGTACTCATATAATCATGCAAAAGAAATCATTGTTACAATGTAATCAATCAGATTTTAAAGTTTGTACCATGAGTTTGGAACCCTTCTTGTATGAACAAACAGTTTAAAATCTTTAAACGGCAAGAACATACATTTTACTAAATACATTGGTACTTTCAAAGAAACAGCGAAGATCTGCCGGCAGTTTATCGATGTTGGTGATTTAAAAAAAAATCGAAAAGAAATAGAAAAAAAGCATTTCAAAGATTTTGGATACAGGAACATTATTTGTATAAATTCTTAAAATAGACGAATATTTTCTTTACTAAATGCTTTATTACTTTTAAACTAGATTTATGTGATTGACGGTACTACATCGATAACGTTAGCTTCTTAAACATGAAATTAAAAAAAAACCACAGAACAGAATTTTGCCAAAAATCTGGCAAAGTAATTTTTTAATAGTTTATTTTTTTTTATAATTTTCTTTATTGAAAATACCTTGATTTCTTATTCGAAAATCCTCTAAATAAAAGGAATCCGCCTTCAATTAAAAATAATTTATGCATTGTTTTACTTTCTATCACCTGAAGGAAATATTTATTAAACACTCAATAAAATAAATTAAATTAAAAAAAATAATTTTTGAAACAGTAAAAATTTTTTCTTATTCAGGAAGCAGTCCATATTTCGAATGCTGTCGACATGACGTCGAAGTGGCTGGGAATTCATTTTATTCATAATGCACGCGTTGTCACTTCACTCTCTGGATGAACCTTTTCGTTGCCATAGCAGCAGACATCAGTAAAAAGATCCGTGGTCCATCGTAATATTTTAGTGGATTTGAAGGAAACATCAACAGACAAATCCATCTGGCTTGAATGGTTATTTAAAGTGAGAAGCATTCGCTTTTTACTATATGTCTTTGAAATTTTCAAATAAACTTTAGATGAGGTATGAGAAACTATTTCAAATTATGGAATTGCGCCGTTTATTTCCATACGTTCTCAATACTTGCTAACAAAAAATAAAGCGATACTTTAACCATTTCTGAATCATTGCATTTATCTTTTCTCTTTTAATAAATTAATCTTTATATCATTCATAAAACCTTTTATAAAATTATTAAAACAGTAAAAGATGTTTTGTTACGTGCATAAATAAGAAATTATTTTGAAATAAGTGTTTAGAAATTTTTGATTTTACTGCTAAAGTTGTTTGTAATAATAAAAAATAATAATAGTTAAGATAAAAAAAAATATGTTTCTTGCGAAGTATTTTTAAATTTTTGGGTATCAGTTTTTGCTACCCAGTTTCTTGAACATGTTGAAAATGTTTCTTGAACAGATGTAAATAGAATTCATTACCCTTACAGTAAAACTCGATTTTAAAACTTTTATGACAATGAAGCGATTTAATTTATTTTCTTTATCAATACATGCATAGATTTCTTGAAAATTTATTATGAAGATTATTGTTCGAAAATAGCAGTAATAAAAATTAAAGCCGCTTCTTGCAGCTCTTTTTCTGCATTTTCATACGAATCGTAATTGTGGACGACACTGATAGTAGCCTTACAGAAGGATTAACAGGTGGCAAGGCACAATTTTAACTTCAGTTAAATTTTACGGACAATTATGAGCATATAAATAAAAACCTTAGTAGAGTTATTTGCAATAAAAAGAATTTTGCTATAGAAAATACGATCATTCGATTTTTGATAGTATTTTTTAAAGTTATTTAGTTCTAAAGGCTATTAGTTGATTTATTTATTTCATTCTCTCATGTTAAATCTCATGGGCGTAAAATGCATTAATATATTTAGAATATCTCCTCAGGAAATTGATATTTTCAATTTCTTTTATTTTTTTCTTAATATATACTTATTTTTTGCTTTGTTCTTAATACATTTCTAAGATCTATGCTTAATTTAATATTTTATGTGTTAGGAGCTCACGAATTGTGAGTGAGATTTTAATACTTCATGTAAATTTAAATATATGGAAATATTTTGACAACTAAGAAAATAAGAGACTCCGTTAAGAATAAAACACAATTAAACTAAATCAAAATTATTAATTTCCGGGGACGGATATGTCATACATACGAATGCATCACGATCAGGACTTAACATTAGCGAGAGCAATTCGGAAATTAATTGACGCTCAAGATGCAAATCTAGAAAAATACGCATGGCTTATACAGATCAATACAAATACTTTTAATCTTTCACATAATAAATAAAGTGGACATAAAATATATCAAAATATCCGAAAATATCTATTGTACATTCCAATTTCATTTTCAAATTTATTTTGGCAGATTTTTAACTAATATAATAATATTCAGATTTTTTTTTCAAAGTTCATTTTTTGAAAGGACTTAAGCTGCTTTGACATGATAAGAAAATATTTCTGTTTTTATAGAAGCTGAATTGATCTCTCCCTCAGACATTTGTTTCTAGACAAATTTAAAATTAAATAAAAAATAATTAAAATTAATCAATGAAAATATTTAAAATTAATTCAAAGAATAACTGCATTATAATGCAATAATTAAAATTGTAGCAATTTTTCTCGATTATAAAATTCGTGAAACTTCCAAGAAAAATAAATCAATACATTTAAAAATACAAACCTTTTAAACACGTGTAGTGGTAATATTTAGTATTTTAAACTTAAAATAAAGATCTATGATAGTGCATGAGAATATTAAATTTTTAGATGCCAAATTAATCAAGAAAATGTTTTCGCTCCTTCATATTTTATTTATTAGAGAATTAAATATGATGCATAGCATTGAATGCAAAATCTTTCAATGAAAATTTAATGCTGCTTAATTATGATTTTAATTTATTGTGCACGGCAGCAACTAGGAATAATTTTCCCTTGCGGAGCGTATTAAATATTTTATGAAACATAATTTTAAACATTATGAAAATATAACTCATAAAAGGAATTTTTTTTATAAAAAAGATATTTTTACAGAATAGCTCCCTTTAAGAAAAATTTCGAATTTTTACCTTCATTTATTAACAGCTTTAATTCAAAAAAAAATGAGCGCTATACCTTTAAGATTTTTGAGAATTTTAATAAGCATTTATATGTTATAATTAGAGATCAACCATAAATTTGGACTAGGACCACACGTATAATTAATTAACAACTCTGCATATTTATGTATGAAGTACTGATATGTAAGTATGTATCATGCATATGTTAAGTAAAATTGGATATTTTTGTTTTGGTTTTCGGCCAAAAATATGATGATTACCGAAAATCGGTTTCGATCTTAAAAACTTGTTTCAGTCGATCCTGTTAAAAATATGTAATTAGACATAGTAACATTTAAAATTTGCCAACAGATCCTTGATTAAAATCTTATACTAAAAATAATTAACTGGATAAAAACCTTGATATCTAACAAAAAAGAAAAATAAATAAATAATGACAATAAACTGCGGTGCGAAAATTATTTTGGAAACTAATTGCCTTACAAAGAAACCGCAAAAGAAATTAATAACCATTAAGCCACGACACATGATAAACAAAGCTTCAGCCATTTACGAAAATAACCATAACCGTTAGATTAAAAAATGCGCAATATAAATAAAACTTATACATCTCTATTAAAGTAACGAAAAATACGGATTAAATTTCACGGTTGGGCACTTAAGATACGGCAGCGGCGAAAATTCCTCAGCACTCCTACTCATTCATCTACACTCGTGGATATATTAGAGCTAAAAAACGTCCTTCTTATCCTATATGGAAGAAGTAGAGAAAAAAAAATTCTAAGATATCAAGGAAGGAGGGGAAGTGACCGAGCTTGAAGATGCATGCCTTCTTGGCGAGGTGGAAGTGATTGGCGAGTGTTTCGCCTCATTTGGCGCTCTTCCAGATTCTTTTGAAATCAATGAGCGTTCTGTGTCAGCAGATTTCCTCTCTTTCGCACACGTGTTTCGCAGAGATTTTTTTTCTTTTTTGGGCAATATTAGTCTTTTACGGTGGGACGAAAGAAAAATGAGCATTTTTTCCTATTTGTTTTAAGATGTTTCTAACTGGATTTCTGTTTTTTCTTTTTTTCCTGTGCATAAAAAAAAGAAGGTGATTGAACTTTAAATTACATGTTAGAAAAATAAATAAATAAATAAAAAGATGAATGTGGTGCCGTGAAATTTAAAGCTACATACGCACACACTCATGTCTGTATATATATTTATATATATAGTGGTGGTCAAAAGTTTCCGGCCAGGAAACTGGACATGAACATTTCTAGAAAAAGTTCGAAGAAATCAATTTTAAAGAAAGGATTTTTAAATAAGATACGTGGATTAATAAATTTTATGTGGAAATCAATATTGTTTGTATTACGGAAAATGTTCTATTAAATCAAGGCTGAAACATATTAAATTAATAGTTAACAATAATAATAACAATAATAATAAAATTAAACAACTTTGAAAAAGAAAAAAAGACCGTTGATAATACATTTGCAATTTTGACGTTCACAATTAATACATAACTTTTCAGAATAATTCCATAATAATGTAAGGGAACGCATTTTGCTTTTTTATTAACTTCGCGATTTATATTATTAGGGCAGGCATTTACGACCGGATCGCTGACGTAATTTTGATGTCGGTAACAGTAGACGGTTAAATTCCTTTTTTACTGGAATTTTTTTTTATCTTCTAATCATCGTAAATTTTTAATTTTTAAACCTTTCAAGAGAATAAAACACATTTGAACACAATTATTGTTGTAACCCAACAGGAGTGAGAAATTAGCCGAATCATAACTCGAACTTGGGTTTACAGCACATCGTGCTGTTGTCTTAACCTCAAAACTAATCTGACACCCTAACTCGGTAATTTCATTAAAAATGACGTTAGGGAATACCAGTCGAGAAATTAAACCGAGGATCGGACGTCGGTCAATTCTATTTTCGAGTTCTGGTCCCTGGTATTTTTTCACTTTTGTTGGATTAATGTATAAAGTTTGTTCAAGTCTATCTTAATATATGTACCTTTAATTAAAGAAAACGAATTCAGACGTTCATTTATATGCCTTTACATTCTATTTATTCATTAACATAAAAAAGAAAGCTGACATCATTTTGTGATTTATCATGATTTGTTGCCATTTAATATTTTATAATGAATGTTATAACATCAAGATTTCACCAGGGAATTTTTTTTTTAATCAAACAAAGTCGTCGAGAAAGGCAAAAAACTTTTTTACCAATTAAGGCCATGATTAAAATTTCTCAGAAATTTTTAACAAAATGACTAATTTCTTTTTAGAAAGAAGAAACGATACAAACAATTCTTTTTAAAAAATATAACAATTTTTCTAGTAATACAAACGGAATGACATTATTCAAAATAGCAAACGAATATAAACAAATCAGAAAATGCCTATGATGTATATGAAATAATAATGCCTAATGTATCTGAAATAAATCCAAGGATGATTTTTTTTTCTTTATGCTATATTTTCTTTCATTGCAAGAAAGAATGGAAAGCAAATTTCTCGTACAATGAAACTGTATTCCCTAGTAATTTAACGAAAAAGAATTGCAAATATAAAACTGATATTATGACGGGTTTTTTATTTTGTGAACTTGGCTTTTTAAATATACGTAAATACGTGGAAATGCGTACTATTAGACACATATACATATTATAATGAATGTTATAATATCAAGATTTCACCAGAGAAAAAATATTTTTAGTCAGACAGAATCATCGAGAAGGGTCAAAATAGTTCTTACCAGTTAAGTCATGATTAAAATTTCTGAGGCATTTTAAACAAAATGACTAATTTATTTTTAGACAGAAGAAACGATATCTCGAACAATTCCTTAAAAAAAAAAAAATAACAATTTTTCCAGTAATACAGACTGACTGACTTTATTCGAAATAACAAACGAATATAAACAAAGCAGAAAATGCCTCGTGAATCTCCTAATCTTTTCACAGTCAGAAAAGAAATTTTTTTTTTCTTATTTATCTATGAAATAAATCCAACGTTGACTTTTTTCATTTTCTTTCATTGAAAGAAAGAATGGAAAGCAATTTTCTGGTACAATGAAACTATATTCCCGAATAATTCAACAAAGAGGAATTCCAAATGTAAAACTGATTTTATGAGAGTTTTTTATATTGTGAATTTGGCTTTTTAAATATGCGTAAGTATGTGGAAATGCGTACTATAACACGCATAAGCATCACATTGGAACATTATTTGCAATATATTTACACAAGAGGGCGGCTATAGGAACATAAATATCATATAAGAGAAGTATAAAGTAGATAAATGATAAAAAGTGCTCAGAAACGTAAGAAATGATTTTCCAGATTTCAATGAAAAAAGACATTTAGATAGAATAGTATACAGCGCTAAGTTCTGTTGAGAGAAAAGTGGATTTTGAATGCATGGCGTTTGTCAATTTAAGGATTTCGTCTTGTGTTAGTTTAATGGCGTTTGTATTTGTTTTATTATTGTTAATTATTTATAAAACATAACTTTCCACTTAACTAAATAAAACAAAATATGACAGATTAATAAATATATATACAATTGACATCTGAAATCCGCATATTTGTGTAAAAGTAAACAATAAAACTTTCACTTCAGAAAGAGGGTCAAAACTAGAGAAATTTTTAGTTATATATCATTCCATGTGTATTTTGATATATAATTCTCGATAATATGACAGAACTTGTAGTTATCCATGAAGAAAATATAAATTAATGAAAAATTTCTAAAAAAAAAAAAATTTCAAGAAGTCAAGATTTTGTTGATATCACTGGTAATCACAATTGTTAAGCCAATGAAGACATGATTAAATTTTCTGTGACATTTTAAACAAAATGTGCTAATTTATTTTTAGAAAAAAGAATGATAACTCAAGCAATTCCTTTTTAAAAATATATAGTAATTCTTCCAATAATACAAACTGACTGACTTTATTCGCAATAGCAAACGAATGTAAACAAAGCAGAAAAGGCCTCGTGAATCTCCTAATTTTTTCACAGTCAGAAAAGAAAACTTTTTTTTTTTCTTAGTTATCAATGAAATAAATCTAACGCTGACTTTTTTTTTCCCTTTATGCTTTTTTTCTTTCAGTGAAAGAAAGAATGGAAAGCAATTTTCTGGTACAATGAAACTATATTCCCGAGTAATTCAACAAAGAGGAATTCCAAATGTAAAACTGATTTTATGAGAGTTTTTTATTTTGTGAATTCGGCTTTTTAAGTATGCGTAAATACATGGAAATGCGTACTATTATATGTACATGTATATTTTTTGAACAGCATTTGCTATAAATTTATACAGGAAGGCTGCTGTAAAAACACGTATATTAAAGTGTCGCCATACTTAAGAAATGATTTTTCAAATTTTAAAAAGAAAAACCATTTAGAAAGCATATTATACAGCGGCAAGTTTTGTTGAGGGAAAGATAAATTTTGAATGCATAGTGGTTGTCAATTTAAGATTTTGCCTTTTGTTATTTCGATGGCTTTTGTATTTTATTATTATTATTATTTATTTCTAAGATATAACTTTTCACGTAATTAGATAAAGATAAAAAGAAAGAAAGGGAGATTAATGCATATATACTGTTGACTCCCTAAAATCCGCATGCCTTTGTAGAAGTAAATAATGAAACTTTCACTACAGATATAGGGACAAAACTAGAGAAATTTCCTATCCTCAGTTTTATATCTTTCCATATGTATTTTAATATGTAATTCACGATAATATAACTAAACTTTTTCACTTTTTCATGAAGGAAATATAAATTCATAATCGATTTATTAAAAAAAAAAATGTCAACGAGTCAAGATATTGATTATAACACTGGTAATCACAATCGTTATGTCAGTTAAGGCACGATTAAAATTTCTCAGACATTTTAAACAAAATGCCTATTTTTTTTTTTTTTTTTTTTTTTTTTTTTTAGAAAGAAGAAACGATAATTCAAACAATTCCTTTTAAAAAAATAATAATTTTTCCAATAATACAAACTTACTCATTTTATTCAAAATAGCAAACGAATGTAAACAATGAAACTATATTCCCGAGTAATTCAACAAAGAGGAATTCCACATGTAAAACTGATTTTATGAGAGTTTTTTATTTAGTGAATTCAGCTTTTTAAATATGTGTAAATATGTGAAAATGCGTGCTACTACACGCATATGCATAATTTTGGAACATTATTTGCAATAAATTTACACAAGAGGGCGGCTATAGAAACATAAATATCTGATACGCGAGAATTGATTTTTCAGATTTCAATGAAAAAAGCCATTTAGAAAGGATATTATGCAGCGCTAAGTTCTGGTTAGAGAGAGATGGATTTTGAATGTATGGCGTTTGTCAATTTTGTTACTTGAATGGCTTTTGGGTTTGTTTTATTATTATTAATTAGTTATAAAACATAACTTTCCACTTAACTAGATAAAGCGAAAAAAATGAGAGAGTAATATATATATATATGCATACAGTTGACATCTGAAATCCGTATATTTTTGTAAAATTAAGCAATGAAACTTTCACTTCAGATAAAAGGGCAAAACTACAGAAATTTTCAGTTTTATATCATTCCATATGTATTTTGATATGTAAATCTCGGTAATATAACTGAACTCGTAGTTATCCATGACGTAGTATTATGAAGGAAATATAAATTCATAAATCAGTTCTAAAAAAATCAAAATATCAAGATTGTGTTGATAGCACTGGTAATCGCAATTGTTATAACAATTAAGGCATGATTAAAATTTCTGTGACATTTTAAACAAAATGGTTAATTTATTTTTCGAAAGAAAAACGATAAATCAAACAACTCCTTTTAAAAAATATAACAATTTTTCCAGTAATACAAAGTGACTGACTTTATTTGAAATAGCAAACGAATGTAAACAAAGCAGAAAATGTCTCGTGAATGTCCTAATCTTTTCACAGTCAGAAAAGAAAACTTTTTTTTTTCTTATTTATCTATGAAATAAATCCAACGCTGACTTTTTTCTCTTTATGCTTTTTTCTTTCATTGAAAGAAAGAATAGAAAGCAATTTTCTGGTACAATGAAAATATATTCCCGAGTAATTCAACAAAGAGGAATTCCAAATGTAAAACTGATTTTATGAGAGTTTTTTATTTTGTGAATCCAGCTTTTTAAATATGCGTAAACATGCGGAAATGCGTACTATTATACGCACATGCATATTTTTTGAACACAATTTACAATAAATTTGTACAGGAAGACTGCTGTAGAAACATGTATATTAAATAAGAGAAGTACATAAAAGTAGATAAAAGAACAAGTGTTCTGTATCTACAGTGTACTTGTTGACAGTGTATGAGTGTACATAAGAATTGATTTTTCAGATTATAATGAGAAAACCAATTTAGAAAAGATATTATACAGCGGTAAGTTATGCTAAGAAAAATGTGTATTTCGAATGCATAGCGGTTGTCAATTTAAGAATTCGTTTTTTGTAAATTTTAATGGTTTTTAGCTCACAGGCTATCATAGCCTGAGAGCTTATGTGCCCGTCCGTTCTGTATGTTCGTTCGTGCGTAACGTGATAACTCGTGATAAAAATATCCGATCCACTTGAAATTTTGTATGTAGGTATATCCTGACAAGGCACTTCCCTGATTAGTTTTTGGAGTTCATTCGATATGTATAAGAGGGGGAACGGGGGGCTCATGCCCCTCCCCTTAATTGATATAAATGGGATTTGCATGCAGAATTAAGTTTTCGTTCAAAATTTAAATTAGGATCATTCTGATGAGGCGATTCCGAGACTGTTATTAGGTGTTCATTGAATAAGTATAAATAGGGGGAACAGGGGTTCTAATGCCCCCCCCCCTTAATTTATATAAATGGGTTTTTCAAGCAGAATTTTCAGATTTCGTTCAAATCCCTGAATAGTTTTGGAAGTTTAATGGTTAAGTATAAAAGAGGGGGATAACTCCTTTTAAATTATATAAATGCTAAATGGGTTTTTATTAAGAATTATCTCATTTGCTCTGAATTTTGGAAATAGATTTCTTATATGATAAAGTATGTCTTTGATAGTATAGGAGGTTCAATAAATAAGTATAAAAAAAGAGGAAGGGGGAGAGCTGTTTCCCCTTCTTAATTTTTTTTCGAACGGAATTAACCCTTGAAAATATAAGGCTTTAATATACAATTAGTATTTGTAGCCTGTGAGCTCAATGCCATCAATTTAACTGGACAGTATTCTTTATTATGTTATTTATTTATTTATTTTAATTTCTAAGAAGCATTTTCCACCTAATTAGAAAAGCGAAAAAATGGAGATAAGATTAATGCAATATATATTTTTTGAATATCTATTTTGATAATCAAAAAGCAGTTGAAATGTGCTTACATTAAGTTATTTTATACTATTGCATTGATTAAATGCATTATATGGTGTTACTTCACCAAGTTCAGCAGCGTTAAAAACTCCAATTTTTTTCCCTATTGTTTATTTATTTACTACAAGAACATGATAATTCTGAACTTAGTTCAGAGTATTATAGTCAAACCTGATCTTAAAATTCTTACTCTTTAAAAAATACATTATTTAGAAGAAAAGATAGTTCATATTTATAACAAATCTTATAGAATAACTTCTTTGAATTAAGGAGAGGATTTGTAATTTTTTAATTTAAATATTTTTTATTATTTTGAGTTTGAGTTTAAATTTTATAATACATTAACATAGATTAGTAAAAAAAAAAAAAAAAAAAAAAAAAAAAAAAAAAAAAAAAATGCAAATCACAATGCACGAATTAGGAAACAAATTTTAAATGCAAACTTTCTTTTAAAGTTAAGCAAAGTTGAAAAATTTCGATAATATCAAAACACATATTTGCTGAATGATTGAATTCAGTATATCAGAACAAAAAAATTAAATGTATTAACTCTATGGAATAAAAAAAAAGTTCTAGAACTTGGTTCCGTTTACATTCAGCGTACATATTCAAGCTACGTATATTTTATACTCAGAGCATAGATGGGAGTACAGTCTCCTTTTCTAGAGAAATGGAAGATCAAATTTAAATATTGAAATAGCGTAGTTGGAGAGATTTTATACAATCGATTTTCGTTTTCATTTCAAGTGCGTGAATAAAACACTAGGGTAATGCTGAATTCTAAACCACAGTACTTTTGTGGAAGAGATTTCAATCTCCCAGAATATTTCATTGCATGCACAGAAAATAGAGTACAAAAAATATTTTTTGAAATTCCTTTAAAGTTCTTTACAATACACAAAGCTTAAAACTCTGAAGGAAAAGAGGTCTGATTTAATAAAAAATAAATATATATACTGGAATAAAAGTGAACAGAAGAAGGGCTTTGAAGAAAAACAATGCGATAATATATGCATTATTGAAAATTAAAATATTGCAAAAAATGCTATAGAAATTAAAATTAGATTCAATTAAGTAGACAAATGTAAGAAACATGGTAATAAAACACGTTTTTCTTTTTATGTAATAGTGACATTTGCAGAATCTATAACTTCTCTTAAAATATTGTTCTTAAAAATACATGGAAGGGTATATAGACAGGGAGATGGCAATACAACCAATCACCTCATTGAGTTCACTGATGAAAATTAGGGATTAGTCAAATCTCGATTCACATATTGAAACGCGATCAGTCTGCCAAGTCATATCTTACAAGGAAGGTCTCCGTACTGGACCCAGAATTTTATGAAAAAATTACTAATTAAAGTACTTATGTATGTAATAAAGGATCTGTCAAAATTAGCGGCGGAATCACATTAGATATTGTGTAAAAAAATAAAATATTTTCGAATATTTGGCGTGAAAAGACTAAAGAGTCACTCGATTTGGCGAGCAGCTCTTTTCCTCGCCAAAAGCAAACGATTATAGTGAAACTCAAAACTGTTGGATATTTAGTTTGCATGTAAATGGTATTTAATGAATTTAAACATAAACAATGAGAGACTTTAATATATTATACACATCTACATACATATTGTATTACATATATATATTACTCGTTGAAGTAGCTATTTAATTAATCGCTGGAAAAAATGTTTTCATAGCTAAAAAAAATCATATTGAGAAAAATTATCTTCATACATTTAAGCGTATTCAAAAATAAACGTCATATGTTCCCATAGCAACAAAATCTAATCGACAATTATCAATTAGACTTTGAGCTTGAAACAAATTTAATTAAATTTAAATTATTAAATTCGTTTTAAATCTCAAATTTTGATGACTAAATTTGAATATAAATACATGTAAATTTCGATATAACAAAATTATACTTAAAACAAACTAAAACTTGCAAAACTAAAGTTATTTAAATTAAACTTATCAAAACAAGTTCAACATGAAACTTTTTTTTTCTTGAACCGTATTTGACATAAAGTATTTTTTTGAAATTACATTCCATTGCCAACCGGCGATAAATCGCCAAATAACGAAATTTTCATTATTTTTTTACGGATACAGAATGGAGGTTCCGCCGAATTTTTTTTTATAAACGTATATATCCACACGAGAAGAACATTCTGTAATTTTTTCAGATTTTTCGGGGTATGCCCGTATGGAGACCTTCTTTGTTAGTGGAAAATATCTAAAAAGCCGATTTTTATGGTTGATTCATGGGTTTAACTTTACGTTTTCTTGCTTCCAATCTTCCATATTTTCACACTTTTGGGTGCAAGAAAGCACAATGGTAGGCCGATAAGACAACCGCTAAAATCAAGTTTTTAGGTATTTTCCACCAAGATATGATTTAGTAGACCGATTTTGTTTTAATATGCGATTCGAAATATAAGAAATTTTAGATTTTCATCTGTCAACTCGATGAGGTGATTATCAGTGCTACTGCCTCCTGATCTAACAACTCAAAGTTTCTCAATTTAGAACCACCTAATACAGGGTACACGTAATACAGCGAATTATTTGACAGAATTTAACACAAGAGAGTTTTCATAGATAAACATTTTTATTTATTGATTGAACATTTTATAAAGAATTAACTACATTAAATAATCAATTAAAAAAAAAATGTCTGAAAATATGAAGCATGTGGAGGTACAAATATAATATCTATAATGTGGAGCTAAATTTTCTGAAAACCATTTTGCAATAATGTAAAAAAAGAGAACAGACCAAATATAATTTAATTTTGCTGGAATAAACTTTTTAGCATTTCTAAAGTAATTTAAAAACACCAAAAGTTTCCACCAAAATAAAAGTGTTTATCAGTAAAATGATTTTTTTTTTGTACAATTAAACGTTTTAATTTATTAATTAGAAAAGAACCTAAAAATATAAAAAAAATAGCTTTGTGATTAAAAAGAAATTCAATGAAAACATCTTTTAGAATAAAAAAAAAGAAAGATTTGAGAAGATATGTAATATTTTTACTGTTAATTAAAAAAACTTATTAACACATAAATATTTAATTTTAAAACATTAGATACTTTTTTAACATAAACTAGTTTATTAAAGCCATACACTTTTTATGAAGATTTCACCATGTTAAATACTTAGAAAACATCTAAAAACCTTATACATTTTAAGACAAAAACAATTTCATGATTGAGGGACAAAACTATATCAAAACTATGTTTTCGCTTAAGAGGGAAAGATTTTAGAATGACTTGACACAATTTAATTTTCTTGAAATGAACTTTTTTACACTTAAAGATTTAATTAAAAAAACTAGAGGCTTCCCCAAAATAAACATGTTTATCCATTAACTTTACTTTTTATGAAGATTTGACCATGGGAAACAAGTAACAAAATGTTAAATCTAATGAAAGAAAAATACTGTCTACAGCATACTTTTAAATCTCATTTAAGTGAACTAAGTCCTTTAATGAATCTGGATACCTCTTTAAAGCTTTTACGATCAAAACAAAGTTTTAAGAACTCAAAGCTCTTAAAATATGCATGAAATTCAGACACAGCGCACTCATCTAAATTAATCCGCGTAACAACATACTGCAGCCTATTTAATTCAACAAACATGAGGAAAAAAAGTGTCACAAATATTTAAGTAACATGGTACAAGGTAAAATATAAAACCCTTTTCTAAAATAATTAACAATTCGCTATTAAAATAATAATGAAAAAAAAAAAAAGAATAAGTTACCCCGGAGGAAATTTAAGATGCCAGACTTTAAGCTTCTCTCCCCCTTTTTTTTTAATCCCTTGCATAAACATTTCACTTCACAATCAAGAGGAGCGTAAAAGGATGCAGGACACGTATTATTTAATTCACGTTCATTATGATTTTCTAGTAACACCTTAACACAAACTGATTTCAAATTTAGTGTTATCGAGTTTTTAAAATATATACTCATAAAATTTGTAAGTGTAATGAATTGAAAAGTGAAATTTGATCATTATTAATTTTTATTGAAATGAAAGATGCTTATACACGTATAAGTCGGTTTACTTGAGAAACGAAAGAGAAAAACTACGCGGATGAAAGTACACGAAAGTATTAGGTGATGAATTAACAAAACATAATTTAATTTTATTAAAATAAACTTTTTAACCTTTCCTTTTAATTTAAAAATTGTAAAAGTTTCCTCATAGTAACAGTGTTTCTTTTTCTTTCTTTCTTTCTTTTTTCTTTTTTTCTTTTTTTTTCTTTTTTTTTTCTTTTTTTAACAATTAAGCGTTCTAATTTATTAAATAGAAAGAAATCCAAAAATCTCGTGCATGCAGAATCAAAAATAGTTTTGTGATTATGGTGAAATTCAATAAAAATATGTTAAAAAAAGAGGAGATATGTAAAATATTTTCGTTTAATTAAAAAAACTTGTTAACACATAAAGATTTAATTTAAAAACATTCAATAATCTTCAAACATAAATTTTTATTATTATTATTGCCATGCACTTTTTTAATGGAGAATTAGCCTTGTAATTAATTAAAAAACATCTAAAAACCTCATAAAGTTAAAGACAAAAACAATTTCATGGTTGTGGGATAAAATTGTTTCAAAACTATGTTCTAGTATAACAAAGGAAAGATTTTAGAATGATTTAACTGAATTTAGTTTTCTTGAAATGAACTTTTTTTACATTTAAAGATTTAATTTAAAAAATTAGCGGCTTCCCCAAAATAAATACGTTTATCCATTAACTCCACTTTTTATGAAGAACTGACCATGTGAAACAAGTAACACAATGTTAAATCTAGAGTACGAAAGTAAAATACTGTCAACAACATACTTTTAAATCTCATTTAAGTGAACTAAGTCCTTTAATGAATCTCGATACCTCTTTAAAGCTTTTACGATCAAAACAAAGTTTTAAAAACTCAAAGCTCTTAAAATATGCATGAAATTCAGACACAGCGCACTCATCTAAATTAATCCGCGTAACAACATACTGCAGCATATTTAATTCAACAAACATGAGGAAAAAAAGTGTCACAAATATTTAAGTAACATGGTACAAGGGAAAATATAAAACCCTTTTCTAAAATAATTAACAATTCGCTACTTAAAATAATAATGAAAAAAAAAGAATAAAGTTACCCCGGAGGAAATTTAAAATGCCAGATTTTAAGCTATTCTCCCCCTTTTTTAATCCCTTGCATAAACACTTCACTTCACTATCAAGAGGAGGGTAAAAGGATGCAGGATACGTATCATTTAATTCTCCTTCATTATGATTTTCTAGTAACACACTAACACAGACTGATTTCAAATTTAGCGTTATCGAGTTTTTAAAATACACATTCATACAATTTGTATTTATAATAAATAGAAAAGCGAAATTTCATCATTATTAATTTTTTATTGAAAAGGAAGAAGATTGGACATGTATAAGCCGGTTTACTTGAAAAACGAAAGAAAAAAACTACACGGATGAAAGTATATGAAAGTATTAGGCTATGAGTTAACAAAACAGAATTTAATTTTACTTGAATAAACTTTTTAACCTTTCCAGATTAATTTAAAAATACTAAAAGTTTTCTCAAAATAAAAGTGTTTATCTGTATATTTTTTTAAAAATTAAGTGTTTTAGTTTATTAAATAGAAAGAAATCTAAAAATCTCTTGCATGCAGAATCAAGAATACTTTTGTAATTATGGGGAAATTCAATAAAAACACTTTCTACAAAAAAAAAAAAAAAAGAAGAAGAAGAAGAAGATATGTAAAATATTTTCTTTTAATAAAAAAACTTGGTAACACATAAATAATACATTTAATTTAAAAATAAATCCTCAAACATAAATTTTTTTATTATTATTGCAATATACTTTTTTAATGAAGAATTAGCCGTGCTAATTAATTAGAAAACATCTAAAAATCTCATACATTTAAGGACAAAAACAATTTCATGGTTGTGGGATAAAATTGTATCAAAACTATGTTCTCGCATAGCAGAGGAAAGATTTTAGAATGACTTAACCGAATTTAATTTTCTTGAAATGAACTTTTTTTACATTAAAAGATTTAATTTAAAAAACTAGCGGCTTCCCCAAAATAAATACGTTTATCTATTAATTCCACTTTTTATGAAGAATTAACCATGTGAAACAACTAACACAATGTTAAATCTAGAGTACGAAAGAAAAATACTGTCTACAGCATACTTTTAAATCTCATTTAAGTGAACTAAGTCCTTTAATGAATCTCGATACCTCTTTAAAGCTTTTACGATCAAAACAAAGTTTTAAGAACTCAAAAGCTCTTAAAATATGCATGAAATTCAGACACAGCGCACTCATCTAAATTAATCCGCGTAACATCAGACTGCAGGACATTTAATTCAACAAACACGACGAAAAAAGTGTCCCAAATATTTAAGTAACATGGTACAAGGGAAAATATAAAACCCTTTTCTAAAATAATTAACAATTCGCTACTTAAAATAATAATCGAAAAAAAAGAATAAAGTTACCCCGGCGGAAATTTAAGATGCCATACTTTAAGCTTTTCTCCCCCTTTTTTTAATCCCTTGAAAACACTTCACTTCACAATAAAGAGGATGGTAAAAGGATGCAGGATACGTATCATTTAATTCTCGTTCATTATGATGTTCTATTAACACTCTAACACAGACGGATTTCAAATTTAGTGTTATCGAGTTTTTAAAATATACACTCATTAAATTTGTAAGTGTGTTGAATTTAAAAGTGAAATTTCATCATTGTTAATTTTTATTGAAAAGAAAGCTGCGCTGGCATGTATAAGCCGGTTTACTTGAAAAAAGAATGAAAGAAATCTACGCTGATGAAAGTACATGCAAATATTAGGTGATAATTTAGCAGGTATTTTTTAAGTAAAAATATTAAAAATAAATTCACTTTGAATAGCTATTTCTTAACTTATTATATTGATATTACAAGTTGATTGGAAAAATTACTCGTTAAAAAATTTTCATAGCGAAATACACCAACGACTACTTTATCGAAAATGTAATGAAGTACAACTACTTAAAAAAAAAAAAAAAAAAAAAAAAAAAAAAATGTGACAACAAAACTATTTATAGAAAAGCGGCTTTTAATTCCACATCTTATCAAAATATTACATCTACACTTGAAATGTGGAGCAGTTAAGTATTATACAATGGTCGATCTCTATACGCTTTTTGTCAGGATACAAACCGAATAATTTAACAAAACCGGGGACAATAAAAAAAGTGCTATCGAGCTTTAAAAAATGCACTCATAAAATTTGTGTGTTGAATTGATAAAAAAAAATTTCACCATTATTAAATTTTATTGAATAGAAAGATGCTTGGACATTTATAAGCCGGTTTACTTAAAAAAGGAAAAAAAAAATACACGGACGAAAGTACATTTTTTTTATGGAGAATGAGTCGCGTTGATTAATTAGAAAACATATGAAAATGTCATACATTTAAAGAAAAATAAAGAAAAAACAACAACAACTATATTTTCAAAACTATATTTTCGTACAATAGAGGAAAGATTTTAGAATACTTAACGGAATTTAATTTTCATAAAGAGAACTTTTTTTTTTTTTTAATTTAAAGATTCAATTAAATAACTAGAGGCTTCCCCAAATTAAACATGTTTATCCATTAACTGCACTTTTTATCAAGAAATTGACCATGTGAAACAAGTGATAAAATGTTAAATTTAGAGTACGAAAGAAAAATACTGTCTACAACATACTTTTAAATCTCATTTAAGTAAATTAAGTCCTTTAATGAATCTCGATACCTCTTTAAAGCTTTTATGATCAAAACAAAGTTTTAAGAACTCAAAGCTCTTAAAATATGCATGAAATTCAGACACAACGCACTCATCTAAATTAATCCGCGTAACAACATACTGCAACATATTTAATTCAACAAACACGAGGAAAAAAGTGTCACAAATATTTAAGTAACATGGTACAAGGGAAAATATAAAACCCTTTTCTAAAATAATTAACAATTCGCTACTTAAAATAATAATAATGAAAAAAAAAGAGTAAAGTTACCCCGGAGGAAATTTAAGATGCCATACTTTAAGCTTTTCTCCCCCTTTTTTTTTAATCCCTTGCATAAACACTTCACTTCACAGTAAAGAGGAGGATATAAAAGGATGCACGATATGCATCATTTAATTCTCGTTCATTATGATGTTGCAGTAATACCTTATCACAGACTGATCTCAAATTTAGTGTTATCGAGTTTGTAAATTAAACATTCATAAAATTTGTCAGTGTGTTGAATTGAAAACGAAATTTCATAGTTATTAATTTTTATTGAAAAGAAAGATGCTTGGACATTTATAAGACAGTTCACTTGAAGAACAAAAAAAAAAAAAAAAACGAGACGGACAAAGTACGTGAAATTATTAGGTGATAATTTAACAAAACTGAATTTAATTTTACTAGGATAAACTTTTAATTTTTCCAGATTAATTTAAAAATACTAAAACCTTCCTAAAAAAATTGTTTATCATAATTTTTTTAGCAATTAAGTGTTTTAATTTAATAATTAGAAAGAAATCTGAAAAACTCGTGAATGCAGAATCAAAAATAGTTTTGCAATTATGATGAAATTGAATGCCAACACATTTTATATATAAAAAAAGTGATGTAATATTTTCCTTTTAATTAAAAGATCTTGTTAAAACATAAAGATTTAATTTAAAAACATTAAATACTTTTAAAACATAAACTTTTTTTTAATTATAATCATACACATATTTATGAAGAATTAGCCGCGTTAAATTATCAGAAAACATCTGAAAATTTTATACATTTAAAGACAAAAACAATTTCATGATTGCGGGACAAAGTTGTATCAAAACTATGTTTTCGCATAAGAGTGAAACGGAATAAAATTATTTCGTTCATTTAAAAAAAATTAAATTACGCTTAACGGAATTTAATTTTCTTGAAATAAACTTTTTTACATTTAAAGATTTAATTAAAAAAAATTAGAGGCTTCGCTAAAATATACATGTTTAACCATTAACTGCACTTTTTATGAAGAATTAACCATGTGAAACAAGTAACACAATGTTAAATCTAGAGTACGAAAGAAAAATACTGTCTACAACATAATTTTAAATCTTATTTAAATGAACTAAGTCCTTTAATGAATATCGATACCTCTTTAAAGCTTTTACGATGAAGACAAAGTTTTAAGAGCTCAAAGCTCTTAAATATGCATGAAATTCAGACACAGCGCACTCAAATAAATTAATCCGCGAAACAACATACTGCAGCATATTTAATTCAACAAACATGAGGAAAAAAAGTGTCACAAATATTTAAGTAACATGGTACAAGGGAAAATATAAAACCCTTTTCTAAAATAATTAACAACTCGCTACTTAAAATAATAATGAAAAAAAGAATGAAGTTACCCTGGAGGAAATTTAAGATGCTAGACTTTAAGCTTTTCTCCCCCCTTTTTTAAAACCTTGCATAAACACTCCATTTCACAATAAAGAGGAGTGTAAAAGGATGCGGGATACGTATCATTTAATTCTCGTTCATTATGATTTTCTAGTAACATTCTAACACAGACTGATTTCAAATTTAGTGTTATCGAGTTTTTAAAATACATACTCATAAAATTTGTCAGTGTAATGAATCGAAAAGCGAAATTTCATCATTATTAATTTTTATTGAAAAGAAAGATGCTTGGACATTTATAAGCCGGTTTCCTTGAAGAACGAATGGGAAAACTACATGGACGATAGAACTTGAAAGTATTAGGTGATAATTTAACAAGCATTTTTCAAGGAAAAATATTAAAAATAAATTCACTTTGTGTGGCTATTTCTTAACTTATTATATTGGCATTACAAGTTGATTGGAAAAATTACTCGTAAAATTTTTTCATAGTGAACTACACAAACGACTACTTTACCGAAAATATAATGAAGTACAACTACTTTTTTAAAAACATGTGACAACAAAACTATTTATTGAAAAGCGGCTTCTACGTCCAGATCTTGTCAAAACATTCCATCTACACTTGAAATTGTGGAGCAGTTAAGTATTATATAATGGTTGATCTTTATACGCTATTTTTTGAAGTACGAACCGAAAATTTTAAGAAAACCGGGAACAATAAAAAAAAGTGATATCCATCTTAAAAAAAACGCACTCATAAAATTCGTAAGTATGTTAAGTTGATAAGGAAATTTTCATCATTACTTT
Source organism: Maratus speculifer (assembly GCA_964019185.1). NCBI lineage: Eukaryota > Metazoa > Arthropoda > Arachnida > Araneae > Salticidae > Maratus > Maratus speculifer. Next base: position 343,848,495 of record OZ025291.1, read on the forward strand.
TTATTGAAAAAAAAAATGCTTGGACATTTATAAGCCAATTTACTTGAAGAACGAAAGAAAAACTACACGGACGAAAATATATGAAATTACACTTTTTTTATGGAGAAATAGCCGCATTAATTAATTAGGAAACATATGGAAATCTCATACATTAAGAAACTACATATATTTTTTCAAAATTACATTTTCGCACAATACAGGAAAGGTTTTAGAATGACTTAAAGTAATTTAATTTTCATAAAATGAACTTTTTTTACATTTAAAGATTTAATTAAAAAACCTACATGCTTCCCTAAATTAAATTTTATCCATTAACTGCACCTTTTATGAAGAATTGACCATGTGAAACAACTTACACATTGTTAAATCTAGAGTACGAAAGAAAAACACTGTCTACAACACACTTTTAAATCTCATTTAAGTGAACTAAGTCCTTTAATGAATCTCGATACCTCTTTAAAGCTTTTACGATCAAAACAAAGTTTTAAGAACTCAAAGCTCTTAAAATATGCATGAAATTCCGACACAGCGCACTCATCTAAATTCATCCGCGTAACAACATACTGCAGCATATTTAATTCAACAAACATGAGGAAAAAAAGTGTCACAAATATTTAAGTAACATGGTACAAGGGAAAATATAAAACCCTTTTCTAAAATAATTAACAATTCGCTACTTAAAATAATAATGGAAAAGAAAAGAATAAAGTTACCCCGGAGGAAATTTAAGATGCCATACTTTAAGCTTTTTTCCCCCTTTTTTTAATCCCTTGCATAAACACTTCACTTCACAATAAAGAGGAGGGTATAAAAGGATGCACGATACATATCATTTAATTCTCGTTCATTATGATGTTGTAGTAACACCCTATCACAGACTGATTTCAAAATTAGTGTTATCGAGCTTTTAAAATATACACTCATAAAATTTGTTAGTGTGATGAATTGAAAATCGAAATTTCATCATTATTAATTTTTATTGAAAAGAAAGATGCTTGAACATCTATAAGCCGGTTTACTTGAAAAAAGAAAGGAAAAAAAAATCTTCGCAGATGAAAGTACATGCAACTTTTAGGTGATAATTTAAAAAGTAATTTTTTAAGAAAAAAAAGCGTAATTTAACAAATTAAAACGACTATTTCGAAAATGATATTTTCAAGCACTTAAATTTTAGATTTATAAATAAATTCTATATTAAAAAAAGAAGAAGAAACATAATTTCTTTTTTTATGATTAAAACGTAGTTTACGCAAAAAAAAAAAAAAAAAAAAAAAAAAAAAAAAAAAAAAAAAAAAATTGTATATTACATACCCATGGATAAAACATTAATATTCTTGAAACGATCATAAACAAATTTTAAATGAAGTTTCAGATATACATTTTTCGTACTGCAAATTTTTAAACTTCAAAACATCGAACATTTTCAATTTTTACACCTTCATATATGGAAAAAAATGTACTTTTAAATGCAATTTGTTTGAAAGGTATATCTCAATTATTTTTTGAGTTATTAACTTTTTTTCGTTTTTGCTACGTTTTTACTGATTTCGGTAACAGAGGTATTCTATTTCTGTTGAAATCGAAGGAAAAATAGTAGGTTATTCCATCTTTTTGTTGAAAAAAAAGTGTCTTACGTAATAACAGAGTCATATGTTACGTACTCTATGAATTAAAATATGTAGAATAAGAAGAATAAAATGCGGAGATCACAATTATTCAGTTATCTCTAGACCGAGAGCCATAACTATTTTTCAAAAATTTATTAAGTACATTTTGAGTAGTGATTTCTTAGCTTATTATATTGGTATTAGCAGTTGGTTGGAAAAATTACTATATTTTTCGTATCACACTACACCTACAATTACTTTATCGAAAATATAATGAATTACAACAAATTAAAAAAAAATTGTTACACCAAAACTATTTTTTGAAAAGCAACCTCTACTTTCAGATCTTGTCAAAACATTCCATCTACAGATGAAATTGTGGAGCAGATTATGTATTATACTATGGTACATCCCTATATCCTGTTTGTCGGGAATACAAGCCAAAAAAAAAAAAAAAAATCTACAAAACCGGCGACAATAATGATATAAAAAATATTATCAAGCTTAAAAAAATGTACTTATAAAATTTGTAAGTATCTTGAATTGAAACTTGAAATTTCATCATTATCAATTTTTATCGAAAAGAAAGATGCTTGGATATTTATAAGCTTGTTTACATGAAAAACTAACTAAAAAAACGCGAAAGAAAGTATATGCAAGTGTTAAATGATAAGTTTTCAAGTAATATTTTAAATAAATAAATAAATAAATGCACTTTGAATGATGTTTTCTTAACTTATTACATTGTTATTACCAGTTGGTCTGAAAAACTACATTATTTTTGTTGCGAAATACATCTATAATATACTTTATCGAAAATTCAATTTAAATCCAAATTTTGTGTACACAACATTTTTTCCAATGCTCTGGGCTCAGTTTTATCCGTTTTTTCTTTAAATAAAGTTAGGAATATTTTTTGATGAACACTTCTATTCTATAAAAGAAAGAAAGAAAACAACTCCAATAAATATCTACTACTGAAAAAAGAAAAGAAAAGCATCCATATTAAGATTCTACTGTATTTTTTCATTAATTTATTTTTTATTTTAAGAAAAAGCAAAAAAGAATAAGTCGGGAACTGCACGTCAAACGTAGCAAATGCGGTGCATTCGTACCATAACTAAGTTTTTAAAATATACATTACTTCGCGTACAGTGCAGTATCCGAAATCTTTTGTGTGTCCCTGTAACTACCATATGCTTTCTATTATAGAGGAATTAACTTGTAAACTTCAGCAACGTATATCCATTTCATAAAAGGCGAAATAGTTTAATGTAATGAAAACGCACCCCAAACAATGTTCCCCCTGCACCATTATGAAATAGAATACTTTTGTGTGACCTTGTAAATAAATGAAACATATTCCTTGCGCCACAAATTGTACAGAATGTATATTTTAGTACATATTTCATAAATGCATATGAATTTTATTATGTTCGAAAGAGTATAACATCATTATCATTATGCATTTCAATCTATTTTTTCCCTCTTTTCGTAATATAACGGAATACTTTCGATTGTCACTGTAATTGAACTATGCATCCAATTTTCATAAAATTTGAAAAGACTCGATAAAATTATGAAACAATTATATACTTTAAATTTCAATCGATTTGGTAGGATATATTTTGCGTTGTTATATGCGGACAGATGGACGGAGTACTACGATGACTATAAGTGCTACGTATTTACATAATTTGAATGCACCTAAAAACGCAGAATTATACAGAAGATGCTGAATCATCCGAGAAAATGCATTTTGTATTTTAAATTTGATTATGCAGGTAAAACAATTTTAATTAAATTGTTTATTAAATCCAATTAAACCTGATTAAATTGCGTTCATTGAATCTAATTGTTCAATTTTATTAAAAAGAGAATGTAATATATCCATAATTTTTAAACATCATTGCTTAGTAAATTTTCACGACAAATGTTAATTAAATAAAATAATATGACATACTATATTATCATTATCTTCATCTTTTCGAATGCGTCATGAAATAACTAAAAAGTTAACACATACGAAACTAAAAATCATAAAATGAAATTAATAAAAGGCATATTTACTTATCATTATCACAAACAAATGTTTAAGCAAAACTTCAATTGGATGGAAAGCAAATATTTAGAATGATAATTGTTAATTGCAAAACTAATTAGCATCAATTAACTAAAAGTTCGCTGTATAAACATTCAAAGAAAACATAAAATGACAAAATTTCTCACGCAATTAGTAATATTCTTGATAAAATATATTTTCGTAAGATAAATTACCTTAAGGTAAAATTAAATTTGTTTGATTTAAATCAATTGATTTTTTTTCTGCTTATTATCCTAAATGTAAACAGTTTTCTCACCCGAAAAGCAAACAATATAATACTAAGATATGGCTCATATTCGAAGTGCTTCTAATGCCTTTGTTTAAATCCATTTAAAAGAATGCAATTAATCATAAACGATGCTTGAAGGATATTGGATACTCAAATCCGTTTTAAAAAAATTGTCGTTAAGTCAATAATGATGTTTCAATTTTTCTAAACTAACTCCTGCACAGAAAAATTTTCTATAGATTTTTTTCCACATTATTATAAGAGAATTAAACTATTGATTGATGATCAATTAATAAATTAATGGTATTTGTTGTTTCTTTTTCAATCCAAATAAATAACTCTTCGAGTGGATGTTTTTGCATTTATTAAAATAATGTTGTAGTTTTGAAAGAGTATTTTAATGAAACAACTTTTTAAATAATGTAATGTAGTAACAGTTCCTTAAATATATTTGTTAAATTAATAACGAAATAAATTTGTATGCCACACAAAAAGTAAACTTGTATTTGTATCGAGGAATGCATTTATAAATGAATAGTCTAAGAATAAATAGATACATCAATTAATTTGTACTCTCAAAAATCAATAGTTATATACTGCTAAAATTTTGCAGATACTTTCATTCGATATTGTAGATGACACTCATTGGATATTCGACTTTTTACAAAACGCGAACACTTTACGATAATTTTATGGTATATTGACCACACATTCAACCATACATTATTTTCTCATTATTGATCATATTATTGCTAGAATAGAGTGAAATTACGGTTAGGCAACCGTTTTCTATTAAAAGAGTCGAATCACTGCATGTACGGTCTACTGCAAATTTTTAAGAGTGTAATCACATCTTACCAATGGCTAGTGTTGCATTGTTAAAAATGTGATACAAACTGTTCACTCATTCGATCGTTTTAAAAGATGACGGTTATTTATCCATATTATTAATCATTTTTGACCATATTAGTCAGTATATTATGGTCAGAATAAAATTAAACTACGGTTATGCAACCGTTTTCTATAAAAAAAAAACACTCAAATGATTGCACAGTTCATGTTACAATTTTCTCACGATGCAGTCGTGATTATCTTGTAATGATTTTGTAACGCTTTTGTATCAGAAAAAAATCTAATTGATCTTTTTTTTTTTTAAAGTGAAAGGTGGAGGGCCAATAAATTAAATTTCAAATATAACATTCTGAAAATAAATGTCAGGACTGTGACATCTAGATAATCTTATTTCTTAACTTATTTTGAACACTTTTGCAATTTATCTTATATTTTATCCCCAAGAAAATGAAAAAAAAAATTAAGTGCTTTTAGTTTAGTGATTAATTGGCCACACTATTAAGTATTTTTTAAAATCATATTAATCAGTATGGCCAGAATAAAGTCAAATTATAGTTATAAAATCGTTTTCTATAAAACCTAAGAATTACTGCGTAGTTCATGCTGAACTTTTTTCATGGTGTAGTCATGATCATCTTGTAATGATATTCTGATGCTTTTGTAGCAGCAAAAATAAATTTTTCTAATTAATCATTTTTTTTTTAAAGAAAGAGGTGGAGGAACGACAAATAAAAAATTTAAGTATAACATTTGGAAAATAAATGCAAGACTATTCGAGCTATATAATAATATTTCTCAACTTATTTTGAACATGTCAATTAACATTCCTTTTAACTATCAAAAATAAATTTAAGTTCTTTCTGCCTTTTTAAGGATATATACTGAAACGGACACTGAAAATGTAACATACACAGTTAAAGTGGGATTAAAAAACATTTTGTCCATATATGATTCCTTAACTAGTATACCTTTCAAAGAAATAAGATACCATGTGGAATGTGCTTATTTCATGGCATGGTCTGTATGATAAGGTAAAGAACAACAATCAATGTTACACTGTAAAAAATAATTGTTAGTTTTACAGTATAATACTGGCACCCTTACTGCCAGTATTATACTGTAAAATCCAGAGTAATAAACTGTAAAACAAGGCGTAATATACCGTAAAGCAGTAATATGTGGTATATTACTGCTACTGCATTTAATAAGACTGTATACTAATGCTTACTTACGGTTTATTACTGTTAATTTTATGGTATAATACTGGCAGCTTGGACGCCAGTATTATACTGCAAAACTAACAATTTTTTTTTGCAGTGTACACAATTATGATTGCAATGACGAAATCTTGAAATTTCGAAATTTCAGTATCCATTTTTTTTCAGCATAAAAATACAGGGTGTTTTTAAAGTCCCAGACCCATTTTGATGTTTAATAACTCATAAAATAATAAGGATAGATTAAAATTAATAACATAAATGGTTAAATAGACTCAAAAAGTTTCATAACCCTTGTCAATGAACTTTCATATGTGCCCCCTTCGTCGCACGGTGAATATCAAGTCGATAGTCAATTTCACGCCAGGTAGCGGCAAGTATGCCGGCATCCATAGAGGCTATTGCGGTTGAAATTCTGTCTTTTAAGTTATCAATGTTTGACACTCTCCTCCTGTAAACATCGTCTTTTACAAATCCCCAAAAGAAAAAGTCCAGCGGCGTTATATCAGGTGATCTGGGAGGCCAAGGAATTGGACCTCCTCGCCCAATCCATCTTCCTGGAAAATGGTCATTCAAAGAAGTACGAACGATGGTATCCCAATGAGGTGGTGCACTATCTTGTTGCGAAAAGACATGTGGCTGAAGTTCTTCTAGTGGTGGAAATACGAAGTTTTCCAACATGTCTAAGTATACAACTGATGAGACCGTCTTTTCTGTAAAAAATAAAGGCCCAATGACTCGGTCGTGCATTAGTCCACACCACGCATTAATCTTTGAGGAATCCCTTCCTTCCACGCGGTATTCATGGGGGTTTCCAGATCCCCATATGCGCACATTATGACGATTAAAGTGAAATGGCGACTGGAAAATGAAATTATCTGAAATTAACCACATGCGCAGACGATATTTTCAAAAGTAAAGATATTCAAACCTGAAAAGGAAAATATACATGTTATTCCATCAATAAATGCCATAAGATAGTTTATATCTTCATTATTTTATGAGTTATTAAACATCAAAATGGGTCCGGGACTTTATAAACACCCTGTATATTCATGCTGAAAAACTAAATACCATTGAAAAACTAATTTTAGCAATAGAAATAGCATCATAAAACAAAACACAAAGAAAATCGGTGAAAAGTACAACTGTGCTAGGCCACAAAATTGTTGTCGGTTAAAACGTTAAGTGTTTATGTTCACAGACGAAGACAAATCCATTGCGAAAGTCTATGAACAACAAAAAATTATAGCATAAAGATTGTGAAAAATCTCACATTTGATGGCATTTTTCAGGTCACTCATTTAGCGAAGGTAACGCTTATTCCTAGAATTTCAAATTCTGAAAAGACAAAAACCGATTGATGTGTACTTGGATGATCCTGCGAAATTTGTAAGTATAAAATGATGATAGATGATAATGTCATCGATTTGTGTGTGCAGTACACATAAAGTACAAAATGGTCTCCTTTGACTTTGTCTTACGTCGTCATGTCTTTAGTTAAAATTAATTTTGCAACGCTATTCATGGTGTTTTTAATTATGGTTATCCTTTTTCGATTTTAAAAAAAATCCTGTATTTTTTGAGTTTTTGAATTTTTTCCTTGTAACCATAACATTGAAAGTTTGATTGTTTTTTCTTTTTCTTGATCGTGAATCCAGAGCTCTCGCAGTAATAGTAACCTTTCCTAAAATACGAAAAAAAATCTCTTGAAATGAGGAAAAATTAATTAATAAATAAATAATAATTTATTAATTATTTAACAGTACCAATATTACAAATATTTCTTAACGAATTATTAATAAAAAATTCTCGAAAAACATAATTTAATAATAATATTGTCTGTTCTTTCGACTAAAACAAGTGATAATTTCAATTTCAGTTTGAAAATGACGAAAAACAAAAGCAATCTTATAATCCCTATATTTATCTCGTTCCTCCCATTTTTACACAAAAATGGAGTAATTCAGATGTCACCATTACAAAAATATTGTTTAAATTATTAAAAAGTTAGTATCTTAAAACTAATTGAAATTTAAAACTCAATTATCATGTTTGATATACACGGATCATAATGGATAATTTATTTATTTCACAGCTAAAATCCATATTTTAAAAGGAATATCTGTGAAATATAATCAATCGTTTCACAAAATCGTATTATAAAATCATTTCATTAAGATTTTATACATATAACGTACTTGCAATATCTGTATATAGTATTCACGTAATTTTCATTTTATATGTTTCACATTCATTCTGGTAAGTATTGTTACTATTTCATTGTATATGTAAGTGATAGATCAATATCAAATTTTGAGGGCGTAATGCATATTCATATTTAAGGAAATATATATAAGGAAATATAAAAGCTTGAAATCATACCTGGACATAAGTAATACCAGGGTACAAATATGCATACTTAACCATCTTTGAATTATAAAGTTAGATGTATTTATTTTTGCTGATAGTTTTTTTAGTATCTACTGGAGGAAAGAAGTATGTAGTTAAATGTTATGTTAAGGGAAACCTTTATTCTAAGCTTTCCTAAATGCGAATTTACTAGAATTAGAAATGCATTTTAACAATCTTTCGTGCCTTCGAGCAAACACTACAATTAGTATACTAGTCCGAGAACCCTAAACTGCGGAAAACCTTTTGATCTCCAAATAATTATGCATACTGCGTACTTGAGGGCCGTTGAACTTGGCAGTATGATTCATGGATCTCAGCAGCAAGGCCGAATAATCGGCGACCCCCACAGGGAACAGCGATTTCCTCTATGCAAATAGAAGCAGACAAGACACTCAATAAATGCTAGTAATTGTCTTATGATTGGCACTGGTAATGATAACGCAATTCCCTGCACCGAAGAATTAGATTTGTGGGATGAACAATCGAATGAGTTGGGGAGAGATATTACGTGGTTTTTTAAAGAATTACCAAATACGATTAACTAAAATACTTTTATGTAAATTAAAATAGTTACTAATATTGGTATAAAAAAATATTTAAATTTTCTGTTGTGATCTATACATTATTAAGACATACATTTTGTAAGAATTTCTGTGAGATGATGGTTAGGTCGAATAGACCGCTTCTGATTTTTGTCATCCCCACCCGCTTTCCAAATTTTTCAGATAGATATATATTGGAAATTCCTGAAAGAATTACCAAATATGAATAACTAAAATACTTTCATGTAAATTAAAATAGTTACTAATATTGATATAAAAAATAATATTTAAATTTTCTGTTGCGATCTATACATTATGAGGACATACATTTTGTAAGAATTTCTGTGAGATGATGGTTAGGTCGAATTGACCGCTTCTGATTTTTGTCGTACCCACCCGCTTTCCAAAATTTTCAGATAGATATATATTGGAAATTCCTGAATAGATTATAGCTCCTTAGCATTCTTTATTTTCCCCTCAAGGTCTTAAAGGATATTTTTAAAAGGACAAATATCTGTTAAGGCTTAAAAATTTAGCCTATCGTAACAATTGTCATATAGCGAATTATGCATAGTGAGAGATAAATTATAATATCAACATATATTTAAAAAGCAGTATATTTTATTAAAAGTATCAAGCCACAATTTCTAACAAAAAAGAATTATTGACTTAACAGGCATAAAAAATTAAACAATTTTTGCATTTTTTAACAGAATAACATTATATGTATAAGAACATCAATCAAACATTTAATACATGAACTATCACATTGCTAAAAAAATTTAGGATAGACAGAATGAATACTAAGCGAATCGAACGGTATCAAACCTGGAACAATTAAAATAGCGTTCTACAATTTAAGCTACGGGGACGATGTCCAGTTTAGCATCTCTCACTCACATATGTTGGTAAGGATGCAACTGCAGCTCAAGATAAAGTCGTATTTATGAAGAGTTTAAATGATAGAAAACTTTAAGCACTATTTTAAGGGTTCCAAGTACGATTCCCGGCTTGGATATTTTTCATTCTGTTGGCTTAGTTAACAATGTGATAAATTCACTTATTAAATATTCAGTAATTATAATCGTAATTTTACTGCTGAAAATTAATTGAAAAATTAATTAAAATTACACCTATCAAGGTTTTACTTAAATATTTATGATTATAGGTGAAAATTATTTAGCATATATTAAACAATATATATTTAAGATATTTATTTGAATAGTTTTCTTTGCAACATATTTTTGACTTCATTTTCAAAAATTTAAATAATACTGAGCCAATCTTTAATGGTTAAAGTGGTATAATTGTTATGTTCTTAAAAAGTTAAGATGAAACAGAACAGAAAGCCAATAAAACTTTTTTAATAGATTTTCCCCAGTTTAATACGAATTAATAGTCACGTTCTTCAAGGTATTAAAATTGCGTTGAACATAAAAGTAATTTGTTTAAATATTTCACAATAAAATATATTAAATAGTAAGATACTTTCTTCTTTAACTGCAGCTTTAATTTTAGATTTAAAGTGAACTTATTATTGTAACTGTTTAAGTTTTTTTTTGGAAATTTCACTATAAATGAGTATAAAATCATTGTTCACTTGTCAACTGCGTCACTTTATATGGTATTCCAGTGTGCCCGATGTAGACATGGAATTAGAAAACATTTCAAAATATATTAATTGGTATAAAATTGTAAATTTTACATAGATTAAGTGATAAATGAGTGTATTTTGTTAAACTTCAATTTTTCCTGAATCCTTCTAATTTTTACTAGCCAAAAACTTTAAAATTTTAAAAAGGCAAAATTGTATTTCTTTAACTAAAACAAATAACTTCTAAAATGAATAAATCATGCTTTGATTAATATTGATTAACATGCTGTCATTTATCTACACTTATAAAACTTAACTTGTGACTATAAGACCGAAGAAGAATCAGGGAACTGCAATGTCTAACTGTGTTTACTTGTCCCTAGATCCCAATGGGCGTAGAGCATACATTCCGAACAGGTGTTCAGCCTAACACGATACCCTGGGTGTTTAGTGCCCAAATAATCTTGGTCCTTTTTTTATCGACCTCGAAGGATGAAAAGTTGGATGAAACTTTGCCGATTAGGAGTCGAACTCGCGACTTATAACGCAACAGACAGGTATGCTGAACTAAAAGAAAGTGAGTATATTACTGGAAAATTAAAACAATGTGCATAAACATAGTTTGAAAAAGTAATATACTGCGCCCCTATGTACATCCTTACCCCCCTTTACCTACAGTTTTCTAAAAAAAACTTTTAATGAGATAATTAGTCATGTGACATGTCGTGCTGACTGTATAGGATATGTAATAAACCAAAGGTTGCGACTTTGTTAATACGAAATCTTAATGAACATAACATTAACTTCTTTATGATAAGGAAAATTCAATCGCTTGTCATCTTCTTTTCATAGTAACGAGATGTGTCTAATACTTATTTTCTTGCTAAGAATTAATAACTAAATTTTAAATCGGTGATATTAATAGGTAATTTGAATCGCTTTACACTCCCTATTATCCAATACACAGCCACCCAGTACCTTTGGTTAACCGATATTGTACTGTTTATTTCCCCCTCTTTTGAATCTGACTATTTATAATGTCGTCAAAGTAAAAACTTGTTATAGATTTCGATTATTAAATGTGTCTTCTTTTAATGCTCTTTAATTTTGATATGGCTGTTATTACCTTATTTACAATGTTTTATATTTTGATATTCGTAAATTTTTAAAATGTTACTGTAAATATGTTCTCCTTCTTATCCGCCATAAATAACACTTAGTTCCATATGGGTGTTTTTTAATGATAAAATTTATTAATTAAATACTAAATCTGTGAGAATAAGAAATAGGCCATTTGCATTGAAATATACTGCCAACTAACCAAAACTGATATACTCGACGTGTACGGTTAACCGACATCATAACTGAATATCCACCCATCTGCTTAAATCTGAGTATACATGTATATTACTTTCTTTTTGATAATTTTTCGTAACATATTTTCAATTATTCCACCTTCATTTTGAATGATATATTTTTATGGTTTCATCAGTGATTCATTTTTAAAAAGGTTTATTATTACAAAAAGTTATGTATATATTATAATTAGAAGAGTCTCTAGCAAATAATCAAGTTAACAGTTCATATTGAAGTGAGATTTACTTTTTAAAATAAATTCCAATTTTTATTATTTATTCATTTTGCGCAATTCGAACTTAATTATTAACCAATTGCCTTTTACAGACAATCAAAATTGTTTATTATTATGACAATAGCATTAGTTAATCAACCACTCAATTTTCTAATACATTTTAGCAATCTTTGAAAACATTATATGAATATTTATTCAGTATTCAAACAGGTAAATATATCTGAAAACACAGATAAATGTACGCAGACAATAAATAACGCACTTAATTTAATTTGTTTCCTAAAACAAAAGACATTTTATAATAATAACTGAGATAATATGAACATGTTCAGATTTTCGCAGCACTCGCTTTAATTTTGAGCATTTCGACAGATTTAACTATTATGTAGAAATATCAAATAAACGACGTTACAGTAATTAGCTAATTACTAGAATAATATATTGCTCTTTCGTAAAGGATTGTTCTTTTTCAGTGGTTATGAATTGTTTCGAAAGGGAATTAACCAGAGCTCCATTGATAATGAGAGTATATTCGCAGTATTGATAACGAAAATATAATTAGGTACTTCATATGAATAGAGATAAAAGTTTTAGTTTTAGAACATAATGTTAATGAATTATACTGGATTATAATATGTAAAAATGGAAATCTACAGATTTACATTAAAAAAACAAACAAAAAAAGCAAACTTCTGTAAGAGAACTTGAAAGCTTGATGAGTGTTTTTGTAATCAGCTGTTGGTGAAAAGGGTTTATAAAGATATTTTGTTCCTAGGAAGGCATTTTCCGGATGAGGTCACTTAATTGGAAATAGAATTGGTAAATTCCTCTTTGTCGATGTAACGAAACTTTCTAGATATAATTTAGAAATTTAGAAACTTTTGGAATACAAGTTTGTGATTCAATCCATATAGATTATTATGGTTATTTGTAAACTGCATTGTATTAAAGAATGTACTAAGAAAGTTCACAGTGAAAAAAAAATCCAACTTTGGGTGTTTCGTATGGAAGGCATCAGATTTTTTTTTCATGATAAAATTTTTAATTAAATACTGAATCTATGAGAACAATAAATATATCATTTGCATTGGAGTATACTGCCAATTAACCAATATTAAGATACTCTACGTGTACGGTTAACCGACATCATAACTTAAAATCTTCCCATCCGCTTAAATCTGAATATACAGGTATATTACTTTCCTTTTGATAATTTTTTGTGATATATTTTCAATTATTCCAACTTCACATATAACATTTTGAATTAAATACTTTTATGGTTTCATAAGTGATTTTATATGTTAAAAAGGTTTATTATTAAAAAAAAAGTTTGATTATATATATGTTATAATTAAAAGAATGTGCAGTAAATAATGAAATTTACAGTTCACATTCAAGTGAGATTTATTGTTTAATTTAAATTATAAAGTCCATTATTTATTCATTTTGAATGATTTGTACTTAATTATTCACCAATTGTCTTTTAAAGACGAACAAAATTGTTTATTACTACAATAGCATTATTTAAAAAATAATTCAATTTTCTAATACATTTTAGCAGCCTTTGAAAACATTATATGTATATTTATACAGTATTCAAATAGGTAAATATATCAGAAAATATATAGATACATGTACGCAGACAATAAATAATGCACTTAATTTAATTTACTTCCTAAAACAAAAGACATTTTATGTAGATAATGTGAACATATTTAGATTTTCGCAGCACTCACTTTAATTTTGAGCATTTCGACAGATTTAACTATTATGTAGAAATATTAAATGAACGACGTTAAAGTAATTAGCTAATTACTAGAGTAATTTATTGCTCTTTTGTAAAGGGTGGTTCTTTTACAGTGGTTATGAATTGTTTCGAAAGGGAATCAACCAGAGCCCCATTGATTACGAGAGTACATCCGAAGTATTGATAACGAAAATATAATTAGGTACTTCATATAAGTAGAGGTACAGTTTGAGTTTTAGAACATAATGTTAATGAATCATATTGTATTACAAGATCTAAAAATGGAAATTTACAGATTTACATTGAAAAAACAAACAATGAAACAAACTTCTGTAAGTGAACTTGCAAACATGATGAGTGCTTTCGTAATCAACTGTTAGCGGAAAATTTTTTTTAAAGATATTTCGATTCTAGGAAAGTATTTTCTGAATGAGATCACTTAATTGGAAATAGAATTGGTAAATTCCTCTTTGTCGATGTAACAAAACTTTCTAGATATAGATTAGAAATTTACAAGCTTTTGGAGTACAGGTTTGTGATTCAATCCATATAGATTATTATGGTTATTTCTAAACTGCTTTGTATTAAAAAATGTACTAAAGGAGATTCACAGTGAAAAAAATCAAATCTTGGGTGCTTTTTATGGATAGCATCATATGAATGTTTTTTCATGATAAAAGTTTTAACTAAATACTGAATCTATGAGAACAATAAATATACCTTGCATTGGAGTATACTGCTCATTATCCAATACTGAGATACTCGACGTGTACGGTTAACCGACATCATAACTGAATATTTTCCTATCCGCTTAAATTTGAGTATATACGTATATTATTTTCCTTTTGGTAATTTTTCGTAATATATTTACAATTATTCCAACCTCACATATAGTATTTTGAATGAACTACTTTTATGGTTTCATAAGTGATTTTATATATTAAAAAGGTTTACAATTATAAAAAGTTTGATTATATATATGTTATAATTAAAAGAGTGTTCAGTAAATAATGAAATTTACAGTTTATATTTAAGGGAGATTTTTTTTAATAGAAATTCCAATGGCTATTATTTATTCATTTCAAATGATTTGAACTTAATTATTTGCCAGTTGTTTTTTACAAACAAACAAAATTGCTTATTATTACGACAATAATATTAGTTACCTAACCGATAAATTTTCTAATACTCGAAATTTTAGAAATCTTTGAAAACATTAAATGTATATTTATTCAGAATTCAAACAGGTAAATATATCCGAAAATACAGGGTGTTCAGCAAATAACACCCTGATTTTAAAATTAAATTTCACAAAAACAAAGATCGACAGAACTATGCGGTAAACGGTTTGTTTATTAGGTATGCTGTAAAAATCTTATATAGAAGTTTCGAACGGTGAATCTTTGGAAAAGATTGTTTTCTGATTGCAAAGAATGCTTTGATTTGACATTTTTCTTGTTTTAGATTGTTTGCGGAGAATGAGTTTTTCGGCTTAAATTGCCATAGTTTAAAGATTTTTGGAATTAAATTTTTAAAATTTCGAAATTCAAGAAATTTAGTTCGAAAAATTGTTAAACTATAGCACTGTAAGCCGAAAAACTATATCTCTGCAAGAAATCTAAAACAAGAAAAATGTCAAATCAAAGCATTCTTTGCAATCAGAACAGAATCTTTTCAAAATATTCACCGTTCGAAACTTCTGTATAAGATTTTTACAGCTTACCTAATAAACAAACGTTTACGGCATAGTTCTGTCGATCTTTGTTTTTGAGAAATTTAATTTTAAAATAAGGGTGTTTTTTGCTGGACCCCGTGTATATAAATACATATACGCAGACAATAAATAATCCACTTAATTTAATTTACTTACTAAAACAAAAGACATTTTATGTAGGCAATGTGAGTATGTTCAGATTTTCCCAGCACTCACTTTAATTTTGAGCATTTGGACAGATTTAACTATTATGTAGAAATATTAAATAAACGACGTTAAAGTAATTAGCTAAATACTACAGTAATTTATTACTTTTTCGCAAAGGATGTTTTTTTTTTCAGTGGTTATGAATTGTTTCGAAAGGGAATTAACCAGAGCCCCTTTGATAACGAGAGTACATCCGAAGTATTGATAACGAAAATTACTTCATATGAGTAGAGATACAAGTTTGAGTTTTAGAACATAATGTTAATTAATCATATTGTATTTCAATATGTAAAAATGGAAATTTACAGATCAAAAATTGAAAAAACAAACAAAATAAGAAAACTTCTGTAAGGAAACTTGAAACTCTGATGAGTGTTTTCGTAATCAACTGTCCGTGAAAAAGTTTTTTAAAGATATTTTGATTCTAGGAAAGTATTTTCTCAATGAGATCACTTAATTGGAAATAGAATTGTTATATTTCTCTTTTCCAATGTCAGAAAACTTTCTGGATATAATTTAGAAATTTATAAGCTTTTGAAGTATAGATTTGTGATTCAATGATGTTACATTGTCATGGTTATTTATAAATTGCGCTGTATTATAGAATGTACTAAAGGAACAATGAAAAAATTCACAATAATTCCCAATAATCTACAACAATTCACAATAATTCACAAAATAATTCAAAATGAAAAAAAAATCAACATTTTATATGAGAGCTTGAAATCACGAGGAGTTTTTTTCGTACTTGATTGTTTGCGAAATTTTTTTCAATTTTTCAAGACATTTTGATGCAAGGAAGATATTTCCCATACGAGAGAACTTACATGAAAAATTTGTATATTCCTTCTGGTTGATGTCGTTAAACTTTCTAAATATAATTGAGAAATTGATAAGCTTTCATGCACAGGTTTGTGATATACTGTTTTTAGATTGCGATAGTTATTAATAAATTCTGTTGTATTATACAACGTATAAAAAGGAAATTTATTTATTGAAAAGAAATTCATACTTCCGTAACAAAGCATAAAAATATGAAGAGTATTTTGGTATTCATTTGTTAGAGAAAATGTTATTTGAAAGATATTTTAATGCAAGGAAGATATTTATTCAGAGGCAATAATTTAAATGGAGATAATTTTAGATAGTTAAATTTATATATTTTCTTGACTAAATGTCGTTATGCTTTCGAAATATAATTAAAAAATTTATGAGCTTTGATCCACAGATTTGTGATGCTTTTTGATCATGACGATTCTTAATGATTTGTGTTGCATTACAGAAAGCAAAAAAAAGAAAAAAAAAAATAACACTGACAAAAAAAAAAAAAAAAAAAAAAAAAAAAAAGATATTCGTGAAAGACCTGTAATAATGAGGAATATTACACACTCAACCTGTTGGACAAAAAGTTTTCCGAAAAATATTTTAATGAGGAGGATATTTTCCAGATGAGATGAATTAAATGGACACAGAATTTGCACATTCCAAAGGCGCAATAACTTTCTAAGTATAATTAAAAAAATTGTGAGTTTTTATGCATTGATTTATGATTTAAGAATTTAGATTACAATGGTTATTAATTAAATTGACTTGTACAACAGAATCTTAAAAAGGAAATCTATATTGACAAAAAATCAGGCTTTAGTAAAAGAGCTTGAAACAATGAGGAGTGTTTCGTACACTTCTGCTTGGGAAGATTTTTTAAAGTAAGTTCCAAATGAACACCTCAGATGGTAAATACAATTTGAATTTCACTCTTTGCCTATCTCGATAAAATAATTTTTATTAATTAAATTGCATTGTACTTCGAAATGTAAAAATGAAAATTCACGTTGGAAAAAACTTGTTTTTCGTAAACTAACTCGAAAGTATTATCAACGTTTTAATATTCTACTGGTGGTAAAAAAACGTTTTCAGAAAGAAATTTTGTTGGAAGTAAAATATTCTGTTAACAAAATAAGTCAAATGAAATTAGAATTCTACATTCCTATTTATAGATGTCTTGAAATTCATTAAATATAACTTAGAAACTTAAAATATATAGAGAGATTACAAAAGCAAAGCAAACACGATTAATCAGTTCGATTAAAAGATGCAATTTCAAATTCCTTAATTTGTAAAATGTGATCCAATTTCATTCAGTTTTCTGAATAAAGAAATATTTAATGATTAACATGAACAGGGTTTCGTAAATTTTTTAACAGAATTTTTCGCCCTATTTAATGGAAGAAAAATATCAGAAATTCTGGGATTTAATACGGTGGCTGCAAATTCTAATATAAAAATATTTTTTAAAAAACTCTAATTTGAAAAAGTGGTATCAGACTTCTTGAAAATTCAAAGAAATATTTTTAGTACTCCTATCTGTATTTTGTGTTTTCGGTGTGTATTTCGAAACTTTTTTGAACATAGACTCTTTCCCATGTTTAAAATTATCTCTATGACATGTTTATGCATTTGGTATTTTATTTTCCGTAAGAGTTATATCCAACATAGAAATTTTTGTTCCTTTCTTTCCCTCTCTTAATGTGCTCAAAGAAACGCCTTACTATAAAAATATATTCAAGAATACGTTGTAATGATGCGTACGTCGATTTTATCTTGTGATTAGACATTCGAATAACTGAAGCAATTACATGTTATTATTCAGATTTTATCTATTTATTCTTATATCTTAACTGGCATTTCTGAAAATCATTCTTTAGTATTTCTTTAGCTTTAGAGAAATAAAAAGGCCAGAAAAATGTTCAAAAAGTAATTAAAGAAACCATCGTTAGAGCCATTCAGTTTTTAACTGTAACAATCAAGCTATTACCTAAGAAACATATCTACTTTAAAACCAATGCTCAAATTGCGCTAGAGCTGAACGGGATTCAGCTACGATATTTTTTTGTTATTAGTGAATATTTAAACATTGAGCGAAATGTACCGGAACTCATAAATGCCGCGTATCGGAGCACAGTAGTATAGCGTAATTCTAAAATATTGTAGCCTAAATATATGTTTTCGTTTCTTTATCATTAATAATTATTTACTTCTTTACGCTCTTTCTTACAATGCTCTTACATATGTGACAGTCCAAGAACCGACCGTACAAAATCCTAAGTCATCGAGCACAAGAAAAATCCTATATTTTATGGAAGAGTAGTCATAGAGGAATCTAATAAACCATGCCTGCCGGAAGCGAAGTGGTGCATATGAAAAAAATTAATACCACTAGTGGTTCACTCATAGGATTAACATTGTGTTTTCCTGTACCCAATTTTACATGTATTTATACTTTTGATTCTACAGCAAACACAATACTAAACCATCGAGTCAACCACTAGTTGTATTAATTTTTGGCTTATGCACCACTTCGCTTCCTGCAGGCATGCACTCTTAAAACGAAAGAGCTGATTTGGCTTCTCATGAAAGAGCTGTAATTTTTTCGATCATAAAAGAGTTGTTTTTCAAACGATTAAATCTTCTTGATCTAAATTGGTTATTTAAATAGCTCAACTTCATTTAAATTGGTTAAAACTCGAGTTATTTCAACTTATTTTTGAGAAGCTGCCTTTCAACTTTGAGATGAGTGGATTTCAGCTTAACTTGAGCAATTTTGTGGCTGACTTTTTAAGAAAGTGGATCATTAGATTCCCCTATGACTACTCTTTCATAATATAAATGATTTTTTTCTTGTGCTCGATGACTTAGGGTTTTGTGCGGTCGGCTCTTAGACTATGACGTAACAAGTTTCATGCACGCAAGATATTTCGGTCAGTCCATAACGATGTGCACAAAGTACTTAATTTGTGCCATAGATGAATGGAATGCATCTCAAGTACTTCTCTGTTTGCAGTGAATACTTAAATATCAGTTCGAAAACCCCGCAGCTTACAAATACTGTGTACTGAAACCGACAGGAACAGCACAGTGTGTATTTGCTAGTTTATGCAAAAATCCCTGACGAGTAGGATTTTCTGAAAGCTCTCCACTCCTGACTTTAATGTTTTTCTTTAGGTCATTTATTAAATTTATGGCATATAAACGCATATTGATACAGAAAAATAGTATGTAAAAAGGATTTTACCAAAAGACGAAATTGCATCTAACTTTGGCAAATATTTTTAAGAAATGTAGATAAGAGAGTGGAATGAAGGAGGGTAGGGTACACTGCAGTTGTTATGACTAAAGAGATTTCAGAGCTTCTGCACATTTTTTGTTAGAAATTATGTCCAGTTTAAAACAATATTTTTTTGTAAAAGAAATAACTGCAGTCTTTCTCTATGCATTCAAGCTCAAATATCAAAACTTTTTAAATCAAATTCTCAGATATAGTATCTTTCCTTAAGCATTTTATTCACATCAGGAAAGAAATATTGCTTAAAGCATAGCACGAATCACGTAGAACAGTGACAAGTTTTTCCCTATTAGTGTCCAATATGGGAGAATAAAACATTGGAGTGACAGTAACGGAGACGTTACAATGAAAAAACATGAACAAAAAAGTGGATTTTAAAGCGAGGGTTTTTGTTTTTAAATGCTTAAAATTGTTTTTAAATATTTGTTTAAAAAAGGTTTTGTAGATTTAATGAACAAAAATCACAAGTACATGATGTAAATTAAAAATTAATATATTTTTTATCAAAAAACAATTAAACAGAAAATTAAGACGCGGGCTTCATTTAAAACTACCAGTTTTCGAAGAAACACGATTGAAGTAGCTTTTTGTGATGCAAATTAGCTAATATAATATAACTTTTAGGAGAAAAGAATTGGTGAGAGCATGATATGATTCATGGAATATAACATGTCATTTACCATTACTGTCAGATAATAAAAAAAAAGCAATTGTATGTCAAATGTCTCAAAGAAAGTATGTTCGTACTATAACTAGTTTTATAAATATTCTGATCTTGGTGCAATAGCTGATGCAATATTATGCAAAAAGGGATGAATACAACATCATTGAGTTAATTAGGCATGATAAGATTTAATAGAGCGAAGGCAAATTTTTATTAATATCTTTTTAAGTTTGACACGATTTTCCGAAAATTCGCCAAAATTTTTCAACAATTATGCATATTAAATTTAAAATCGTTTGGTTGAGTAGTTTATGCGCTGTTGTATACCGACAGATAGACGGATAGACAGATTACGATTATAGATGTTACATTTTTATATAAATATGAGCGTACCTAAAAACCAAAATGCAAGACTTAAACGTAGCAATAGGAATGTTCGAGCATAAAAATAAAATTAAAAACGAAAAAATCTTATAAAGGTCAATTCAAAACTTATCTCAAAGTACTTGACAATAATGCAGAAAAAATCACTCTAAACCTAAAATATTTTTTTGTTTTTGAAAAAAATAGATTTTGTTTTTAAAGAAAAAAATTCTCATTTGTTTAAATTAAAAGAAAACTTTTTTAAGTAAATGGAGAGAGACACACACACACATACAAAAACAAAACAAAAAAAAAACAAAAAAAAAAACATTTAGGATACATGAAATTTTTACAAGTAACAATCAAATTATCATATAAAAAGCAAGCTTCGCTTAAAACTATTACTTTTGAAAAATAAATGAGTCTAGTCTCTTTTCGTGATAGAAGCTCGGCTTATATAGCATAACTTTTTGACTTAAATCTCATCTACAGTATTTTTTCCTAAGTACTTTACTCACACCAGGAAAAAAGAGTATTGGTGAGACCATGACATGAATCACGGAGAAAGGTGACAGGTTCCTTCCTATTAGTGTCTAATATCAGAGAATAAAAAGATCTGAGTGAGTGGCAGAGATGTAGTAACGGAAAAAAAAGTGGATGGGGTGAAAATAAATGTGGTAGCTGTACTAATGCACTAACTCAAAGATGAAGTTCTCTCAGCTTTTCTTCTCTTTTTCACTAATTGGTTCCATATAAGAAAAACAGCCCTAGAGAAACAGCTGCATTTACGCAAAAAAAAAAAAAAAAAAAAAATTTGGATTTTGGATTTACGTCAGGAATAAAGGGAATTTTCGTAGCAGATAAACAATGCTTACCATGATTATCAATTCACACCCTAAAGGAGTGTGGATTGATAGAATATTATGGATAATAATTTATAAAAAAAATTACGCAGAAGGAAAACAAAAACACTTTTTTTCTACAGTCCCAGAATATGAGGAACATTAGAAAATTTTCTAACGAAAAAGGAAATATATTTAAGATAATTGTAATGATTTGTATATGGGATTGGCTGTAGGATTAAAAGAATGTTACGATAAACATTTTTTTAAAAATTCAATTTATAAAAAGCAAAATATATAGGACATATATTAACAGTAATTAGTAAGAATATAGGGTAAATTGGATGATGATGCCGTAATTTTTGACTGAAATGTTTTAAAAATCGCTTTCTGATTTTATTTGTTATTCCTTGAATTGTTGTTATAGTTTGACATCCTACGTATGAATAAAAAGTTTATTTCATTTTACAGATATTATATCTAAAATTTTGTTTTTGTAAATACATGCATTTTGTCATTTTACCATAATGTATGGATAAGATGGCCGATTATTTACTGTAAGAGGCCTTCTGGAATGTCAATGTAAAGATTAACTTTTGTGAAGCAGTATGAAACGTAATGTGACGAGTAAAAGACACGTTAATATTTTAGATATACTGAAGTATTTAACTTACTTAATATTAGGAAATTATAAAAATGTGAGTGGAACTTTGGAAATTTAATAAAAGAACAAACTAATATTTGAAAAAAGGTTATACTCTATCTAACATTTGAAAGATTTTTGGCTTAAGTGGGCTTATTTTGAAACATTATAATAACTTTAAATACAGTAACACCATTTCAATATAGTGATTTAGAGTGCAGCTTTTTTGTTGATGTTTTTCATAAGTCCCTTTGTTCATTTTAGCAATATCTTAAATTGTCCCCAAATAGCATATTTAGTTACTGCATATCAGTTAGTACATGTTAATTTTTGCAAAGAAATGACTGAAGTCTCTTTTCGTGATAGAACCTAGCACATATAGCTTAATTATTTTACTGAAATCTCATCTACAGTATTTTTTCCTAAGTACTTCAATCACACCAGGAAAAGAGTTTAGGGGAGATCATGGCATGAATCACGGAAAAAAGTGACAGGTACCTTCCTATTATCAGAGAATAAAATATCTGAGTTAGTCGCGGAGACGTAGTAACGGACCAAAAAAAAAAAAAAAAAAAAAAAAAAAAAAAACTGGAATGAGGTGAAAATAAATGTGGTAGTTGTACTAATGCACTAACAGAAAGATGAAGTTCTCTCAGCTTTTTTACTCTTTTTCACTAATTGGTTCTATATAAGAAAAACAGACCTGTAGAAACAGCAGCATTTACGGGAAGAAAGGGGAAAGTTTTGTTTTTTGGATTTACGTCAGAAAAAAATGGAATATTCGAAGCAGATAAACAATGCTTACAATGCTTTAGGGTGTAAACTGATGAAATATTATGGATAACAATTTATAAAAAAAATGTTACGTAGGAGGTAAACAAAAATATATTTTATCTACTGTCCCAGAGTTAGAGGAAAATTGGAAAAAGTTTTTTAAAAAAGGAAATATATTTAAGACAATTGTAATGATTTGAATGTAGTATTTGATGTAGAATAAAAAAATAGTGGCACAATATACGATTTTTAATGCAATTTTTTAATAACAAACTTTGGAAATATAATAAAAGAACAAACGAATCTTCAAAAAATGGTTACATTTTATCTAACATAGAAATTTTGGCTCAAGTATGCTTATTTTGAAACATTATAAGTTTATTTACGGTAAAGCCATTGTAAAAAAATGATTTAGAGTCCAACTTGTTGGTTGATGTTTTTCATATGTCCCCTTGTTCTTTTTTAACAATTTTATAGATATGCCCCAAATTGTACAATTTATCTTACACATACTACTTACTACATATTAGTTTTTGAAAAAAAAAAAGACTGTAGTATCTTTTGGTGATACAGCTCGGCTCATATAGCATAACGTTTTGACTTAAATCTCATCTACAATATTTTTTACTAAGCACTTTACTCACATCAGAAAAAAGAGTATTGGTGAGACCATGACATGAACCACGGGAAAAGGTGATAGGTTCCTTCCTATTAGTGTCTAATATCAGAGAATAAAAGGTCCGAGTAAGTGGCGGAGACATAGCAACGGAAAAAAAAAAGGATGAGGTGAAAATAAATGTGGTAGCTGTACTAATGCACTAACGGAAAGATGAAGTTCTCTGAGCTTTTCTACTCTTTTTCACTAATTGGTTCTATATAAGAAAAACAGCCCTGGAGAAACAGCTGCATTTACATGAAAAAAGGGGAAAGGATTTGTTTTTGGGATTTACGTCAGGAATAAAGGAAATATTCGTAGCAGATCAATAATGCTTATCTTGCTTTAGGGTGTAAATTGATAAAATAGTATGGATAATAATTTAAAATAGAATGTTACGCAGGAGGAAAACAAACATATATTTTTTTACTGTTTCAGAATTTGTGGAAAATTGGAAAAGTTCTAAAAAAAAGGGAAATGTATTTAAGAGAATTATTATGATTTGTAGTTGTGATTTGCTGTAGGATCATATATAAGAAAAATATTACGATACACAATTTTTTAAAGAAATTTATGGAAAACAAAATATATGAAATATATGTTAAGAATACTTAAACGTAAAAATATATGGTAAATTAAGGAAAATGAAGTAGTTTTTGATTTAAATGTTTTAAAAATCGCCTCTGAATTTATTCGCTATTTCATTGAATTCTTGTTATAATCTGCACTCCTATATATGATATATTTCATTTTACAGATATTATAGGGAAAATTTTGTTTTTGCAAATACTTGCATTTCGGCATCTTACCATAAGGTAGGGATAAAATGGTCAATTATCTTCGGAAAGATGGCTACAGGAATGTCAATGTAAACAATATTTTTTGTGAAGCAGTATAAAACGTAATGTGGCGAATAAAAGTAACTTCAATATTTTAGACATACTAAAGCTGTTAACTTACTCAATATAAGTAAATTTCAAAAATATAAATCTAATAAACTCTGGAGATGTAATAAAAGAATAAAGTAATTTCTAAAATAGTGTTATATTCTACCTAACATTTGAAAGAATTTTGGCTTAAGTGTGTTTATTTTGAAACATTATAATAAGTTTAAATATGGCAAAGCTATTGTAATAAAGTGATTTAGAGTCCAACTTTTTTGTTGATGTTTGTCGTATGTCACTTTGTCCTTCATAGCAATATCTCAGTTCTGCCACAAATTGCACATTTAGATTATACACATTAGTTAGTACACATCAGTTTTTGAAAAAGAAATGACTTTAGTCTCTTTTAGTGATAGAGCTTGGCTGATATAGATTAATTTTTTGACTTAAATCTCATCTACAGTATTTTTCCTAAGTACTTTCCTCACACCAGGTAAAATACCCTAATAGCACGCATGGTCACAGTGACGTCACTGTGAGTCACTTTGGTCACATCACATCTGTGATCAAAATGCCACCACTCAGTGATGTCACATTGTGACTGAGATGTGACTTTCTTAAAAATCTTTAGAAATTTATAAATATCATTCAAAACAAGTTATTTACTTTAAAAAACATGTTTCTGGCAATTTAAATATCGTCGCTTTTGTCACAGTTTCGTCACAATGTTAATGTCAAATTAGTCACAAATGACACATTTTTCACAAATTTGTCACATTGTGACCACTTTGTGAAACGTCACAAAAGAGCTCTAAAACGACCATAACGACTTCACATTTTAGTCACTGTGACTTCACATCGACGGCACGTGACGTTACATCGACAATCGATGGTCACAAAGTCACAATGTGACTTCACAACGACGTTGCAGTGACGTCACCATGCTTTACGGGTAGTATTGGTGAGACCATGAGATGAATCACGGAGAAGCGTGACAAGTTCCTTCCTATTGGTGTCTAATATCAGAGAATAAAAAGATCTGAGCGAGTGGTGGAGACGTAGCAACGGAAAAAAAGAGATGCGGTGAAAATAAATGTGGTAGCTGTACTAATGCAATAACGGAAAGATGAAGTTCTCTTAGCTTTTCCACTCCTTTTCACTAATTGGTTCTATATAAGAAAAACAGCCCTGGAGAAACAGCTGCATTTACGCGAAGAATGGGGAAAATATTTGTTTTTTTTTTGGATTTACGTCAGGAATAAAGGGAATATTCGAAGCAGATAAACAATGCTTACCATTCTTTAGGGTGTGAATTGATAAAATATTATGGATAATAATTTGTAAACAAAAATATGTTTTTTCTAAAGTTCCAGAATTTGATGAAAATTGCAAACATTTCCAAAGAAAAAGCAAACATATTTTAAAGAACTGTAATGCTTTGTATATCGGATTCGCTGTAGGATTAAAAAAAATATTACGATACACGATTTTTTTACTGCACTTTTTTTAGTGTTTCGAATAAAAGTAACTTTAATATTTTAGATATAGTAAAGTTGTTAACTTACTTAATTTTAGGAAATTACAAAAATATAAATGTAACAAACTTTGGAAATTTAATAAAAGAACAAAATAATATTTTAAAAAGGATTATATTTTACCTAACATTTGAAAGAATTTTTCGTTAAGTATGCTTAATTTAAAACGTCTAATTACGACAAAGCCAATGTAATAAAGTAATATAGAGTCCAGCTTTTTGTAGATGTTTTTCCTATGTCATTTTGCTCATTTTAGGAACTGCCTCAGATTTGCGAGAAATTGTACATTTAGTGTATGCATATTAGTTAGTATATATTAGCTTAAGAAATGACTGTAGTCTCTTTTTGTGGTTGAGCTCGGAGCATGTACCATAACTTTTTGACTTAAATCTCAGCCACGGTATTTTTCCTAAGTACTTTACTCACACCATGGTGAGACCATGACATGAATCACGGAAAAAGGTGATAGGTTCCTTCCTATTAGTGTCTAATATCAGAGAATAAAATATCTGAGTGAGTGGCAGAGACGTGGTAACAAAAAAAAAAAAAAAAAAAAAAGGATGAGGTGAAAATAAATGTGGTAGCTGTACTAATGCACTAACGTAAAGATGAAGTTCTCTTAGCTTTTCCACTCTTTTCCACTAATTGGTTCTATATAAGACAAAAACAGCCCTGGAGAAACAGCTGCATTTACGCGAAAAAGGGGAAAAAGATTTGTTTTTTTTTTTTGGATTTACGTCAGGAATAAAGAGAATATTCGAGGCTGATAAAAAATGCTTACCATGCTTTAGGGTGTGAATTGATAAAATATTATGGATAATAATTTGTAAGCAAAAAGTACATTTTTTCTAAAGTTCCAGAATTTTATGAAAATTACAAAACTTTCCAAAGGAAAAGGAAGCATATTTTAAAGTCCTGAAATTCTTTGTCTATTGGATTCGCTGTAGGATTTTAAAAATATTACGATACACGACTTTTTTACTGCACTTTTTTTAATGTGGTGAATAAAAGTAACTTTAATATTTTAGGTATAGTAAAGTTGTTAACTTACCTAATGTTAGGAAATTACAAAAATTATGAATGCAACAAACTTTGGAAATTTAATAAAAGAAAAAAAAACAGTATTTAAAAAAGAATACTGCCCAGTTAAACAGATGGCATTAAGCTCACAGGCTACAAATACTTAATTGTACATTAAAGCCTTATATTTTCAAGGGTTAATTCCGTTCGAAAAAAAATTAAGAAGGGGAAACAGCTCTCCCCTTTCCTCTTTTTTATACTTAATCATTGAACCTCCAATACTATCAAAGACATGCTTTATCATATAAAAAAATCTATATCTAAAATTCAAAGCAAATCAGATAATTCTTAATAAAAACCCATTTAGCATTTATATAATTTAATTATCCCCCTCTTTTATACTTTACCATTAAACTTCCAAAACTATTCAGAGATTTGAACGAAATCTGAAAATTCTGCTTGAAAAACACATTTATATAAATTAAGAGGGAGGGGCATTAGAACCCCTGTTCCCCCTATTTATACTTATTCAATGAACACTTAATAACAGTCACGGAATCGCCTCATCAGAATGATCCTAATCTAAATTTTGAACGAAAACTTAATTCTGCATGAAAATCCCATTTATAACAACTAAAGGGAGGGGCATGAGCCCCCCGTTCCCCCTCTTATACATATCGAATGAACTCCAAAAACTAATCAGGGAAGCGCCTTGTCAGGATATACCTACATACAAAATTTCAAATGGATCGGATATTTTTATCATGAGTTATCGCGTTACGCACGAACGAACATAAAGAACGGACGGGCACATAAGCTCTCAGGCTATGATAGCCTGTGAGCTAAAAAAGATTAAATTTCACCTAACATTTGAAAGAATTTTGCCTTTAATATGCTTAATTTGAAACGTCAAAGTACGGCAAAGCGATTGCAATAAAGTAATTTAGAGTCCAGCTTTTTATAGATGTTTTTCATATGTCTCTTTATTCTTTTTAACAATTGCCTGAGATTTGCCACAAATTGCAAATTTAATGTTTGCATATTAGTTAGTACATATTAGCTTAAGAAAGAACTGTAGTTTCTTTTTGTGATAGAGCTCGGTGAACATAGGTGCCCTTTAACTATTTGACTTAAATCTCATCTACAATATTTTTTTCCTAAATACTTCTCTCACACCAGGAAAAGAGTATTGGTGAGACCATGACATGAATCACGGAGAAAGGTGACAGGTTCCTTCCTATTAGTGTCTAATATCAGAAAATAAAAAGATCTGAGTGAGTGGCAGAGATGTAGTAACGGGAAAAAAAGTGCATGAGGTGAAAATAAATGTGATAGCTCTACTAATGCACTAACGGAAAGATGAAGTTCTCTTGCCTTTTCTACTCTTTTTCACTAATTGGTTCTATGTAAGAAAAACAGCCCTAGACGAAAAGCTGCATTTTCGCGAAAAAAGGGGAAAATATTTGTTTTTTTGGATTTCGTCCGGAATAAAGGGAATATTCGAAGCAGATAAACAATGCTTACCTTGCTTTAGGGTGTGAATTGATAAAATATCATGAGTTTTAATTTATAAAAGTATGTTACGAAGGATGAAAATAAAAAGCCTTTCACTTTACTTTTCGCAAAATTTGAGGAAAATTTGAAAAGTTTCCAATGATAAAGAAAATATATTTATGAGAAACTGTAATGATTTGTATTTGGGATTTGTTGCTGAATTAAAAAATATCACAATGCATGATTTTTTTATACAATTTATAAGAAAAAAATATACATGACATAAGTTAAGAATATTAAAAAAAAGCAATAAAAAAATTTTAATTTTTTTCAAAATATCTTTTTTTTTTAATGATCGTAAATTGTATTAAGTATATTGTTCTATAAACTAGTAAGGAAATTGAATCAATGAAGTGAATTTTTTAATTGGAATATTAGATTCGTATGCACAGAATGAATGGAAACACAACACGTAAATTTTCCTTAAAACTTATGTACATTCATAAAAAGCGTTAAACTTAGTTTGTATAAAAAACATAGATTTACTTCAAACGAAACGTGTGTGAAAAGTTCAATACATGAAATAATAAAATATTTAAAGTCAAATAATTAAGTTTAAGACGTGTATTTCGAATATTTTTAAGTCTGACAAAAGGAAAATTTACAGAACTAGCAACACTACACATTCGAATTCTACAGTCGGCTCTTCTTCATTGCACTTAGACTAAAAATTACATACTTCTTTCAAGTCACGTGACCGTGTAAGTGGTTTCTTTTCTTTTCGTGCAGCTCCTTCATATATTTTCGCTTTTCCATGGAGGTTGACGCTAACAGAAAACCGATTACTTCACTTCGTGGAGCCCTGGGGAGATATAGCCCGAGTCCTGTTATCTGGAATTCCTTAAGGAATAAAATACTTTTTCCTCTAAGTATAGTTCTCTTCGAGAATCTTCGAAAAAGAATGAGCAGAAAAAAATGACTAAATGTTCGCATAAAGAGAAAGCGAACGAATGGTTTAGCTAATTGCATTAAACTTAATGCCTCATCATTTTTATGGCTCTTGTATTTGTAAGAAAAGCTAAAAAAATAGGTAGAATTAGTTTATCTCTAATGTTGTTGTGGGCAAACATTGAAAAAAAAAATAAGCATTAAACATTTAGTAGTTCAATACAACATTAAACAATCAATAAATAAAGTTATAGTCAATAATTAAGTATATTTGAAAAAGTTAACACTGTTAAATGTTTAAGAATTATTTAATAAGGGTTTATTTTTTAAAATTTTGAAAATTTCATACAGAAAATTATAAAAAATTGCTAGTTAATATATATATATATATATATGGTGTTGTCTGGATAAAAACGCAAAGGTTAATTATTAAAAAAAATGAGAGTGGGTTCTTTATTTTTACATTATTTTAACATAATTTTTAAACAATTTAATTGACACCAATATATGGATATTTGTCTTTTTATATCTATAGTTAAATAGCTATATTTTAATTATCAAATTAATTTTAATGTTATTGATATAATTTTTGGTATTATTATTAATATTATTATTATTATTATTTATTTATTTAATTTTTTTTAAATATTTATTTATTTTTATTTTATTTTATTTTTTTATATTTTTTAATTTTTATTAATTAATTAATTAATTTATTTATTTTTTATTTTTATTTTATTTTTTTTTAATTTTTATTATCTTATATTAAGATAATGAGTTTTTACAATGTAAAGACACAATAAATGTTATTGATTAAAATAACAAAATGGTATTTTAAGTTATAAGTTAATATGAATGTTATCACTTAATTCTAATTTTAATTATTTTATTAATTTAATTTTATGTAAATATCGATCACTAATTATTTTCTCCGGTTCAATTATATTTCCATTCAGCTTTAGCAAGGTTTTTTTTTTTTTCAAATTATTTATCTCGCCATTTGGCGTGCTTGGCATTCTTAATTTAAAAAGAGCAACCCTGCTGATCTTGCGAAGATCCGTTGCTTGCATTACTAACGAACTGGTTTTTCTACAATGTTACTATTTTAGCTTATATAATAAACTATTGCTTCCTGCATTTATAATTTATTAATTATTTTATTGTGCAGTCCTCTACATTAATGGTGATAACCAGATAAGTTTTTTTCCCCAATATTTTGTTTTCTTACTTTTTATCCAAATTATATATGAATGTAATGTTTATCATTTCCAGGTGCAAAAATAGGTTTAGTTTGTGCTCATGTTACTGACACTATTTGCTGCACGCTATTGTTTTAATATATATATATATTCATTTTTTCAACTATTTATTTCTCTGTTCCTTGTTTAATAATTTAGTTTTTGTGTGCTGGTAGCCCCAAATACGTATTATTTTGCTATTTCATGGCTAATACGTGGATGAAACCCCACACTTAATTTGTAGTTCCAGAGCATTTGGGGCCTGATGATTCTGCTCTGAAAAGGAATGCAAATTACATTTGCATTCCTTTTAATTTAATTTAATTTATTTATTTATTCAGATATACTCGTTTCAGTAATTTTACATATATATATATGTATATATATATATATATATATATATATATATATATATATATATATATATATATATATATATATATATATATATATATATATATATACAATTCAATTTAATTCAAATTCTTCGTTTTGGTTTATTGTTTTATTGATAAAATCCATTGATGAATCTAGTAATGGTTAATGGTATTATATATATATATATATATATATATATATATATTACAAATTTAAATTTTTTTCGCCAAAACTAACCTTTATACTATCTTAATTTTCTTATAATAATATTCCGTACTTACTTCAAATTATTAAATTAAAATCTTGTTTCTAAATCTAATCCGTTAATCCTTATGCAGACGATAAAAATTCTTAATTTGCCTTAAAAAACATTATTCCAGTATGCGTAAATTTAAAAAGATGGCTCTAAATTAAAAATATTCTTAATTAAAATTTTATTTCTTAATATTCCAAATAAAACTGATTTCTTCTATGTTTTTATCAACCCTTTTTAAGAAAGTCTTATTAAATTTATTCCAAAACCATACTTTTCAAAAAAATATCATTATTTTATTTTATCTATTTATTTATTTTTCCTACGTCAACCTTTGATGTGTGCATATTAATAAATTCATTTCTTTTCTTTTTCTCTTAAAATTAATCATTTATAAAAATCGTCTGCCTAAGATATTTAAAATTCTGAGTCAATTATAAATTGGTTAAATAATATTTTTTTAAAAATAAATTTATCGTTTGTGGAAAATAATCTCGTAGCTGGACAAGAATTCTGTTTACATAAAAGAATGATGGTTTGAGGTTACAGAATGTTCCAGAACTTTCTTTTTAGTTTAAAAAGGTGGAAGTCTCGAGATGAAAAAGAAGATTTCTTGGGTTGCTTCTTCGATGAGGACAGCTCGCTGAAATAATGATGGAATTTTTGCAAAAGGAGCTTTTCCTTCCTCATTATTACGAATTTAATAAATGAATTTACAGCAGCCCATGACTAATTATTGGATCTTCTACATTTATTTATTTATTTTGTTTTTTCCCTCGCTTGCCATGACAGTGTGTTTCTTTTTAACCAGTGGAAATAATTCGAGTTCTCCTTAAATCGTCACAACTAATCGAAAAGTCGGACAGGATTTGTTATCTGTGCTGCCTTTTTAATGAATGATATTTAAAGAAAATTGCGATGGAACGAAGAAAAGCATGCTATCGCCGAAGTTCGATTGAAGGACAGCCTATATGGTATTTTCAGCTTGCTAATGAATAGTATTTGCTTCGAGTCTGATGTGGATTTCCTGACGCTTGATGTTGATCTGTGCGCACAAATTTTGATTCAGTATTCATGGTCATAGGAAAATTTTTGAAAATTAATGACTTCAAAGTGGTGAGTATGCGAAAGGTATTTGATGAGGAATTTAATAAAGAATGGATTTTATTGAAGATTTTTCGTGAACTGAAGTTATTTTATTAAATGTTTTGATTATTATTTCCATTCTATTTATGATTGGTGGAAAGTATTTATTATTTATTTATTTATTTATTTATTATTTTATTGATGAGAGTAATTTGAAGTTAATTTATTAATTTACTAATTTATTTATTATTTTATTATTTATTGTATGTTATGGATCTGATATAGTAATTTTGAAAAAAAATATGTAATTGATAGAAATTATTAACTTTGAAATTTATTGCGAATGATTTTACGATCAGGATTTAATAAAGAAAATAGAAGTGCTTCATTTATTCTAATGAGTAAGAATAAAAAAATTATGGAAGATCCTAAGTTCGTACCGTTTGACCCGAGTTCTGGAATGAACATTTTGTCGTGGTTAACTTATTTTGATACAACATCTGAAAAGGAGAAGAAAAATCTACAATGGAAATTTAATTCTATTGCGCAATATCTGAAAGGGGAAGCGCAAAAAATTTATATCAATGACTGTTTAAATTGTACGGATTATGAACAAATTAAGAAAATTTTGATAGAAAGACTCATTGAATTAGACTTCCCGAGTTTTTCTGATTTTTCAAATCTGAAATTAGATAATTTAGACAATTTAGAAACTTATTTTCGTAAAAAAGTGGAAATTGGTAGGAAATTACATCTTAGCGAAAATATACTATTACAAGGTTTAACTGATGGTTTAAAACCAGAATTCAAAAACAATATTATTATAAATCCTCCTAGTAGTACCACAGAATGATACCGGGTTGTCAAACAATTCGTGGAAGTTTCCACCCCACTAGTTTCAAACCAAGTAATAAATCAACCATCAGCTAGACAAAATTTTCAACCTTTTCAACCAACTAGGCCCTGGATTCAGCCAGTTAGGTCCAATAATAAACCTAGGAATTGGATTCCTCAAAGGCAATCTCAGTTTCAAAGACCTAGAGTTTGTCAAAATAATTATATTCAAAATTCGTACCCTTCAAGACCTTGTGGGATATGCACAAATAGGGGTGTCAGTAATGCTTTTCATTGGGAAAGAGAATGTATTTTTAGGAGTGAGTTGCCATCCTCTGATACTCTTCCAAGTAGCTCACAAAATAATTCTCATAATATTTGACTATTAATTGTGTATGGATGTACAAATAATTATAAATTACCATTCGTTGTAGATAGTTCTCTGTTTGTCAGGTTTATTTATTTGATTATTTATCTGTGAATCTTATTTACTTACCTATTTATGAGTATTATTATTATCATTATTATGTGTTGGAGATTGAAATATTTTTATTCTTAAGGATTTAATTGAGGAGTATGATGTTCTTAAGATATTTACTGTTACTTATTAAGACTATTATGATATTTCTATGCACGATTAAGGGCAAGTTTGTAATAATAAGGTATAACTATGATGTTTACAATTTCTATTTTATTAGATAAAATTTCTGGTTAATGTTAACAGCTAAATATAGTCACAATTTCACGATAATTTTGATTCATTTTTTTTTTAAATGGTGGGTAATGGTTTTGTGTGAGGCAATTAAAATGTATACAACATCAGTAGACAAAGCCCTCAAAATTGCGAAAGCGCGAACTCAGGAATTTCACCTTAAAAGTAAAAGGCTCTATGATCGAAATTTTGTCGAATGCCCATTAAAAATACAAGACTCTGTAATTTATGAAGAATTTAAATACCCTAACACTCGAAAATTAGAACTTACTTTCTCTGGACCATACAAAATTATAAATAAACTTTCTGATGTAACTTATGAAATAGATAAATTTAATTATGAGACAGGACAGAATTCCGTTATTGTGCATGTTTCTAAATTAAGACCCTATTTTTCACCAGAAGATTTTAAACTGTTTCATGAGCAACCCAAAAAACAAACATAACCTCAGATACAATCACAATCACTAGATCAAACTAAAGTCAAGACAGTAGATTAAGTTTTAATTCTTATTCTTTAAATAGTTTATCACCATAATTTTCAACATTAGCAGGTATGTTCTTGGAGGCCTACAAGAATATTACTTGTTTTTGGGAGTATTTGGGGTTAAATTGGGCTCCTTATGTCTGCATAAGGTGAACACTTTGATTGTAAAAGCTTTCAAATTGATGTTGATAAATTAATTTTAAGGGTGTTTAAGTCTAACTATATTTACTCATGTATTTGACATTAGTATTATTCTATTTATTCAGCAGATATTTATGTTATAACAGTTATAAAATCTAATGATTCTACTCAAACCTATAACATAATATGTGATTTTCAGTGATTGTGAAAACTACAGATATTAAGAGTTTTTCAGAAAAGCACACTATTTTTATTTCTATTTCTCAATTAAGAATGACACCTTTTATTCCTATTGTATTTTATTATTAAAGTTTATAAACCATGTGTAGATAAAACATTATTCTACATTTGGCATTTGAAAACTTATAACCAAATTTGACAATTTTGTAAAAGAGTATCAGAGAGGAATTATTGTAAGGAAATACTGGTTGAGAGTCCATTTTCTAAATAGTTAGATTTAATTTTATTTCGATTTTGGAATTATTATGATTTTTTTTATTTATACTTTCGGCTAGCAAAAAATACTTTCTTATGCTATTAGAAGATAAGAAAATTATTTAGTTGCTATGTAATTATTTTTATCCTCAACCAATATTTTCGCTATCAATAATAAACAAATAGTGATATTTTCTTTTGATTATACTCTTGTTTTACTATTATTATTATTATTATTATGATTTCTATAATGAAGTTTAGTATTAATTATACTCTTATTGAAAAATATTAGGATATGGAGTCTTATTATACTATTACTTATTATTGTTGTTATTATTTTTATTTAAATTTTTCTATATTATTTATTATTTATATTGAGAGTGATGCTATTTATTATTGAAAAATTGATATATTATTGAAAGATGTTGGATCCAACATAACATTAAAACCAAAGATTAAACTAGGTTTGAAGATTTTTAATTAAAGAGACTGTATTCAGAGAACATTGGAAAAGACTCTTTTATATATACTATTGAAAGACTTGTTTCATTTAAAGGACTTATTTAAAATAAACTATGCATTAAGTCATTGTAATTATTTAAACTTCCATGAGAACGAATTTTTATTGTTTTTATTATATTTTTATCTCTTGCTTATTAATATTCATAACTTATTTACTGTTATTATATGTATTATCTCCTATGCATTTACAAATGGTAAGTGATGTTGTAACATTATTGTATTTCTTTCAGGGAAATGCTCCTACCTAAATTTAATTCAGAATTATTTTCTCTTAACTATTTTATTTTAATCGCTAATATTTTTTATATTGCGTTAATTTTCTTTTCTTCCATCTCTTGGCTTCCTGAGTTTGACAGTTTTATTCCAAAATTTAACTTTTCTAAATTATTATATTTCTGTTGTCTGAACTTGTAGTTTTATTTAACTATCAATTTCATACAAAGTCTTGGGGAGGGGGGATAATATTACAAATTTAAATTTTTTTCGCCAAAACTAACCTTTATACTATCTTAATTTTCTTATAATAATATTCCGTACTTACTTCAAATTATTAAATTAAAATCTTGTTTCTAAATCTAATCTGTTAATCCTTATGCAGACGATATAAATTCTTAATTTGCCTTAAAAAACATTATTCCAGTATGCGTAAATTTAAAAAGATGGCTCTAAATTAAAAATATTCTTAATTAAAACTTTATTTCTTAATATTCCAAATAAAACTGATTTCTTCTATGTTTTTATCAACCCTTTTTAAGAAAGTCTTATTAAATTTATTCCAAAACCATACCTTTCAAAAAAATATCATTATTTTATTTTATCTATTTATTTATTTTTCCTACGTCAATCTTTGATGTGTGCATATTAATAAATTCATTTCTTTTCTTTTTCTCTTAAAATTAATCATTTATAAAAATCGTCTGCCTAAGATATTTAAAATTCTGAGTCAATTATAAATTGGTTAAATAATATTTTTTTTTAAATAAATTTATCGTTTGTGGAAAATAATCTCGTAGCTGGACAAGAATTTTGTTTACATAAAAGAATGATGGTTTGAGGTTACAGAATGTTCCAGAAATTTCTTTTTAGTTTAAAAAGGTGGAAGTCTCGAGATGAAAAAGAAGATTTCTTGGGTTGCTTCTTCGATGAGGACAACTCGCTGAAATAATGATGGAATTTTTGCAAAAGGAGCTTTTCCTTCCTCATTATTACGAATTTAATAAATGAATTTACAGCAGCCCATGACTAATTATTGGATCTTCTACATTTATTTATTTATTTTGTTTTTTCCCTCGCTTGCCATGATTGTGTGTTTCTTTTTAACCAGTGGAAATAATTCGAGTTCTCCTTAAATCGTCACATATATATATATATATAATAATTATAAAGTAATAATTATGAAGCATTTAATTACTCATTTAAAAACAAAAATTAGTTTTTTATTTATTCATTATTTTTTTAAGAATTTTGATATAATATGTTTCGTCTGTTTGAAAATAAAGTACAAATTTTAAAATCAGTTCAATTCGATTTACATTTACATATGATTTCAATTTCGATTACTTTTATTTATTTTATTTTATTTTTATTTATTTATTCATTTATTTTTTGCTTAGCTTTTCTGTCCGTTTGTTTTAGAACTTGCAGTCCAAAATAAACATTTTTCATGTACTACAAGAAACCTAATTTTTGATAGTGTGACTGATTTTCAGTGACAATACAGTATTCTGTAAATTAAAAAAATAATAAAAGTTTAAAAATTTCCTCCACCATCTTCAGGGATCAGAAACAGGGACGACAATTATTTAGAGACATAAATAGTCATTGATTGCTTCAGAAATAAAATGATGTTATTCGATTGAACCATGATTGGTAAATGCGCCATCTTTCAGTTTCGCGCAGTGAATGAGTAGATTTTAGTCCGATTTCCTTTGTATATCTATTTCATTTTTTAAGAAAACGATTAAAAATTTCATTTATTTCTTACAAAAAAGGTATTTATTCCAATTAATTGTTCTTCAACATTTTTTCTAATTCTTAAACTGCTATCATATTCATCAAATTTTTGAAGAACCAAATTTTTAGCCGATTTTAACCTAAATTTTTCGCATACAAAGAAAAACAAGGGTTACAAATGTCGTTGATAAAGTTGGAGGAAAAATCGGTATAATTATTACTTGACGTTGCCCATTTATCGCTTACTCGTTGGAGCAAATTAGTGGGTACTGCTGCGCTGGCTACAAAAACGCGTTTTGTCTTCTTTAAGCTAGTTTTTCGGTTCAAATCTCTATCGATGTCGCCAGTATGATAAATAGCAAATTTGTATTGCGAAAGTATTGAAAAAATGTGTTTAGTAAATTCATTATTAGATTTTAATGGTCAAAGAAGAACCAGAATCCATTTCAGCCTTTTTCTTTTCGTAGCGTCAGCCATCTTCTTACAGAAAATGAATGACTTTGAAAACGGTCATCCTTGATTGGCTGAAATGTTGAAATATGGGTGAAAAGTCTTTTTTAGAGCTGTGGATATTGTTGATTGCTATCTCACTGAATGTTAAGACGATTTCTCTCAGAAAATCGGCTTAAATCACAAGCTAGATCAAAAATTACTATAAATATTGGAGAATTTGATAACAGCTTTAGTACATTTTAATAAAAGTTTGTTTTAAAGCATTTCTTTACTCATAATTTACTTATTAGATACATTAAAATTATTCAAAATGAAAACTAATTTCAATTGAAATAATTCTTAGTCGTTTCTATTAATAACGCGCTTCTCCAACTTTTTGACGTTCTTTACTTAAACCAGTATCATAATGACTTTTTACATATTAGAAAACTGATTATTTTATTTTTATATCAAAAATATTTTAATATTGAAATTTGTTTCTTGAAATTTAACATTAAATAATTTAATAATTCATCAATTGTAATCTATTTCATATAAAAAAAAATAAAAAAAATTACGCGATAGTAAAACAGTTTTTATTATTATAGGTATATTTAAATAATATAAAGACAGAGATAGCAAAATATCTAACACTAATGTATATTAACGCTTACGTAATGAAATTAAAAAAAGTACTACAATAAATTCTGTTTTAGAGTTTTAATACCGAAAAAAAAAATAGAAAATTAAGCATGTTATATCTTGAAGGCCTCACATTTTACTACTGATGCTTTGCATTTATGCTATTTCTCATTCTTTTTTTTTTCAGTTTGTTCAGAAAATAAATTATACTTTAATTTAAAAAAAAATGCTTTTAATCATCACGTATTTTACTTGCTTGGTGTCACAAGAAACATTAGAAACATTTATACTTTCAATATGAAGATGTAAATAAAAAGATTATTAGACAATAAAATCGACTAATATTTTAAAACAATGTTAAAAAAATTATCTAACACTTTAAAAACAGCCTTTACATAAAAATATTTTCCAATTTCAAATTATCAGGAAATAATATTGATTTTGTTATACTAGATTCCAGATTTTGATATCCTGTAGGGGCATATCATTAAAATTTCAAAGCTGAGCTTGTAGTCGATAAAAAGGTCAATACATGCATAGTAAATCGTTGACATAGATAAATAATCATTCTCTTGAGCCGTAAGAATCGATCGAAACTGAAGTTCATTGCAACAAATTTGGTATTGTCGGGATTATTAACTACCATTTTCTGTCCCGTACATTGCCGGGGCGATCAATATAGATTTCGATAAGCTAAAGTTCGTAAACAATATTCTAATTTGAGTTCTCATTCAAATTTCTTGTTTATTGGATGAAAAGTTAACGATATAATTTGAAATAATGAAATTTTACTCATAAATTACAAGATTTGTAACACTTGTACTTTAAAAGTTTTTCTTATATTCCAGAGATTTTGAAAAAAAATAGATAGGGAGGTAAAATATGCAGTGTTGAAAGCAATTTTATGATGCTGCATTACAGTAATCTTGTTAACCCTTTCCGGCACGAGCAAAATCTGCAAATAAAATGAGATATTATCGACTGACACCGGAACTTACAAGCAAAATTTTTAGATATTTTGAAATCCTTAATTTAAGCTTTTATTGTAAAAAAGTTTACTAAAATATTATTGGTGCCGTTTTTAAGTTTGGAATGACATTTAGGTATCCCAGACCGGGCACAGTGTGCAAGAAAGGTTTAATAGGTAGCTTAGTTTTAAAAATGTTTAAAAAAATAAATAAGTACATTATACTTATGAGACAGATACACTGTAAAACATTTGTGGAAACGTTACTCCATACGATTTGTGTAAAAATGGTGGCAAATGCTGCCTCCAATGTCATGGAGTAATTGTTTTCACATATGCAATGGTGTAATTTAAACATATATTACTGGTGTAACATGATAATGTTACACCGGTTTTAACGGTTAAAATACTCCATAAATTGGAGGCAGCAATGCTGCCACCAATTTTACGGAGTAACGTTTCCACAAATGTTTCTCAGTGTATGCACATCTGGATAAAGCACGAGTTTGGGTTTAGAATTTTCTCATGTGGTAAATGAGAATATGATGAAAATTTTCAATGAAAAAAAAAATCACTCTCGGTCATGAAACACCAATTCGAGCGCGTAACCCACTAACATACGTGGAAAAAGCTTGTCAGTTTTGCGCATTGTCCAATTGATCGGTGATCTTAAAAGGACAAATTTTTATCAGCTTCATAGAATTTGAAATAATGGCTAATATATAGTTATAAGCCATAGAGAGATATATTTATAGTTATCACCGGCACTGTACCACGAAAAACTTCCAAAGCGTATACACTATGGGCAGAGGAAAATTCGTTGTTGGGGCAATTTTTAATAAGCAGAAGATTCTTATTTCAAAAATTGAATTTATATTCTGAAAGCAGAATTCTAGTCTAATGACACACTGGTGCGAATTTATCAAAACAATTGGTAAATAAAATAAAATGTACCGATTTTTTTTTTTTTTTTTTTTTTTTTTTTTTTTACATAATTCATAAACGTGACAGCTTTTGCAAAATACTTTCTCCAAATAATTCATGTCTGTTAGCCTGGGGAATCACAATACCTTAAAGATTCATAAATGGCAGTTGCAAATTATTAAATTTAAATTGTGAAAGAACAATAATAATTATAATATTGAAAACAGCATTTGTAATAAAACTACTTTGAGTCCATAACGCCCTGATATTGTTTAATTATAAGGACAGCTCCTAAATGCATTTTATTCCGTTATGAATATTTATATTGTGTAAAAAACTGAAAAAATAAAAAACAGTTCGAGCTTGTATTGCGGCTAAAGGTAGGCGCACTCAGCTTCTGGGAATAATATATCACCCTTGTGTGATAATGTAGATACACGGTCTTTCAAAGTTCCTATTTTAATTAAATTGGTATATCACTATTACATGTTTCGGTATATTCAGTTATTGTAATAAATGATGAATTTCATACTTCAGTGACACAAACATGTTAATGGAAATAAATTACAATAGTATTACCTTTTAGTTGTTAATTGACACATTTGCATTTTGATGATACATTCTCTGACTTTACTATTGTTTTCATAAAGATTATCTTAAGAAATGTTACCTAAAAAGAAAAAATAAGTCAGTATGAATAAAACACAGCATTTATCATGTTAAAAGACATATTTTATTTCTTACATAATAATATTAATATTTTTATTAAAATTAGAATAAAATTATAAGTAAAATATATAAACAAAAATAAAAACATAAAAAGGAACAATTTAATCATAATATAAAAGAGAAACAAATTAACTATAACGCAGTCATTGTGTACCATTGACTTAAAATGGAACAGAGCATTCACTCTAGATAAAAAGTCAATCAAGAAGACAGAACTAGTCTTAAAATTTTGGGCAATTTGGGTGATAAAAAGGAGTATATCGAATGGGTATGAAAAATCCATTTCCTAAGTATTATTATAATTAGCTTTTTATTTTTATTTATTTATTTGTTTATTTTTAATTTTAGCTTTATTTTTATATATTTTTATTTTTTTGGAGAAGACTGACAACAAAATAATCTACATTTGTGGATTGCTAATATATGCATATAAAACCATTAATTGTAAAATTATGTATCAATAGAACATGAAAAATTGAAATAAAAGGAATATTCAAAATATGCAGAACTATAGTAGATTCATCAGAAACCATGTATATATTTATATATAAACCCCTAAATTTAACACAAATTACTTATTGGTATCTTATATGAATATTTTGTTATGTATAACAAAGGTAACTAAATGTTTTGGCAATCTTATAATATATATATATATATATATATATATATATATATATATATATATATATATATATATATATATATATATATATATATATATATATACCGGGTGTCCCAAAACTGACTGATGGATTTTAAAATTCAATAACTTGCAAACAGTGACAGTTATTTAAAAAGTTTTTGCAGGAGTGTCATGTATAAAGTCAGGAGTTTTTTTACCGTAATTTTTTATTTTATTTCGAATTTCAAACAATAGGTGGCGCTAACGGCGATTGAAGACCAGGTGATCAGTGCTGAGTGAAGCGTCGACCTGGCCTTCAATCGCCGTCAGCGCCACCTATTGTTTGAAATTCGAACTAAAATAAAAAATTACGGTAAAAAATACTCCTGACTTTATACATAACCCTCCTGCAAAAAATTTTTAAATAGCTGTCACCGTTTGCAAGTTATTGAATTTTAAAATCCATCAGTCATTTTTGGGACACCCGGTATATATATATATATATATATATATATATATATATATATATATATATATATATATATATATATATATATATATATAGTCACCACGTTATTTTTTTTATTTCCACTTTTTTTTTTTTTTTTTTTTTTTTTTTTTTTGCATTTGTTTGTAAGCAATTTTATTATAATCATAACCAATATAATATATAGAGAACAGCAGAAAATGAAAATCGAATGAAACAATTTTATTTGGAGGAACGACTGTAGAATAAAATGTTCTACACGCCGTAACTTCTATGTACATTTTACAAAAAATTATTCTTCGAATAGTAAAACTTAAAAAGTATTGAGATTCTTTAACATGCAAATAATGCAAAACTGGAAGTTGTTTAAAGTCTTTTGTCATATTTATGTTTGATTTTTATCTCCATATTTATCTTTGGTATTTATCGTAAAGGGCGAATTATTGCTACTGAGTGCAGTACTTATTTTAAAGAATGGACTAAACTTAGAATACACTTTTGTACTTTATGTAAGAGGAATGCTAATAAAATCTACAAGAATTGGGGTATTTTAAATTATACATTTTTATTGCCTAAATAAATAAATGCATTATCTAAAGAGAAAAAATATTCAATATTCAATATTCTACACATTAAACAAAATCACATACAGTTGGCAAAATCTGTGCCGTAAAATAAATAAATAAATAATAAAAAAAATATGCCGGTTTTTCGGGGAAAAATATCTTTGTATCTGCTTGTACTCAAGTCACAGGTAAAAGTTGATTAATGATGAGAAAAACTGTCTTTCATTTTAATATAAAGTCTTCAAGAATTGCGTAGCAAATAAAAAGACATATTTTAGATTTTAAAAATTATCCTCTTCTCTCCCCCGCCCTCCCCCCCCCCACACACACCTCTAACACTGTTACAAGTAACTTTTGATTAATGAGAACACATTTTGGTAGTAAACATCCTACAAACTTGACAATAATTTTCTATGCAGGAAACAAATGCCAATTTTCCAGGAGAAAAAATTGCACGCTACTTTTCTTAAGCATTCTTTGCTCTGATTTTCATCATTTATCACATAAAGAAATGCCTCGCGCACATGGACTTTCCCTTAAAAGAACCGTTTATAAAAGGGGGAAAATGAAAAAAAAAGTTTTAACAAATAGATGGATGACTGATTCCTCTTCTTCTTCGGAGATAAGATAATTTAAAAACAGTCGCTAACGGTCTTCTCTTGGTTCATTTTATTTGATCAAACCTATCCATTAATTCATGCTCAATCAAGCAGTGCTTGAATGTACTGATTTAACGGAATGAAAAGATATTTAAACCCAATTTAGGATGCAAGTCAGTCAACTTCCGAATCCCCCCCCCCACACACACACACTAATAAACACATTTCATCTGTAAATTTAAAATATCTTCTCGGAAAATTAAAAAATTTTAATTCTTTTTTTTCTATGTACATTTCCTAAAGGTTCTCTCTTTTTTCTTAGTTCTCAAAAAATTTCTTAACCTATGCTTATTTTAATATTTTAAGTGTTACAAGCTGATGATTTGTGAATAAAATTTTAACACTTATAGCCTATATAATAAGCCTATATTTCAGAAATATTTTGAGAACTAAGAAAAAAAGAACTATCCTTTAAAGAAAATAGTAGGCGGGACACATACAGGAAAGCAAAATTTATACCGGGGAAAAAAATATTTAAAAATATTAATTTCGCGAGGCGATATTTTAAATATGCGAATGCATCAAATGTCCATACACCATTAGTGAGGGGATTTATAAGCGGAGTTACTAGCAGCTTTAATGTTAGTCGAATTTTGATTTCCATTAAACTAAAGCGCCTGTAAAAATTAATTTCAGTTTAAAATTCTCATCATTTCACCCATTGAAAAGATCTTTATACTAAAATATCTTTAAATACGCATAGCTCTCCCGAAGCAAATGGGTTTTTTTTATTCTAAAA
The DNA here is from genome assembly GCA_964019185.1 of Maratus speculifer. Lineage (NCBI taxonomy): Eukaryota > Metazoa > Arthropoda > Arachnida > Araneae > Salticidae > Maratus > Maratus speculifer. Next base: position 343,893,068 of record OZ025291.1, read on the forward strand.
AGATCATGTAAAACAGCCATATTTCTTTCGAATAATGTAATTCATACTATGTGTCGCTGCGAGACGAATTTCAATTGTAATCTAAGCAAAAGTCTTAGGCAAGTGCAAAAACGTTCTATTAAATAACAGGAATAGATGTCTCCGATATAGATCGGTAAATAATAATTTTAAAAAATTGCTCTTAACTAGCATTGACATACATTTCAAACATATGCAAAATTTCGACAAAATAATAATAAAAAAATGATAATAAGCTGCATGACCATCATTTTGTATTTATTATTTGCCCATCATGCGTAGTATAGGGTAAGTTTTGCCATCGTATTGAAAAACGAAAATTTTTTTTGACGGATTTACACGTTTCAGGTACTGGAGATTCCGAAAAACATATTTTTAGAAAAATAAATTTGCCGTCCGTCCGTCTGTCTGTAAACTCTCTATCTCCAAAACAAATTAAGATAGAAACAGACTTTACATTTTATATGTACTTATTATGTAAGAATGGAATGAAGTCTATTTAATATCAATAGCCTCGATTATTCTGAACTATTTTTTCGGGCTCTCGAAAAATTCGTTTTGATGAAAGGTATATAAAATTTTCGATTTTTTTTATTTTAAGGAGTGTACGTAAAAGGCAATAAAAAAAATACATGTGGCACTCGGGGACTGCCGCGGTAAAGCTATTGCATAGCATTTTTTATCAACTTATGCAAATATAATTATTTATATATTTTTTATTTATGAAGTTTTTTTTGTCTTTGATATTAATTCAAGTTTTTTCTTTGTCTTTGATATTAATTCAAGTTACACTTTTTGAGCGTGATGACCGATAAGAAAACAATTTTTTTTCTTTTATTGAATAAATGAGAAGTTAATATCGTTTCAAATATTTTTATTATCGTACAATACATGTAGGTTAATCGGGAATTTTTATCATTGAAACAATAGGTTTATGGTAACTGAAATAAGAAACACAAGTTTGAGACTTGATATCCTCTAAATATCTAAAAAATACTGCGTCAAAGTCTGCCGAACTGAAACAACGTTAGCCGAAATGTTAGGTTTTTTTCTAGTTACGGGAATTCTAGATTCGGTCGCCGCGCTTAAATCAAGTGATAAAAGCTATGCAATAGCTTAATAAATTACCAAACAAAATTTGGAAGCGCTACGAAAATTAGATCGCGAGTTATTAGCATTTTAAATTTTTCGACCTTCACCATAGGAGGTCTCCTGTCACCAAAAGAAACACTGTCTCATTATAAATTACAAAACAAAATTTGGAAGCGCTACGAAAATTAGATCGCGAGTTATTAGCATTTTAAATTTTTCGACCTTCACCATAGGGGGTCTCCTGTCACCAAAAGAAACACTATCTCATAATAAATTACCAAACAAAATTTGGCCGCGCTACGAAAATTAGATCGCGAGTTATAAGCATTTTAAATTTTTCAACTGTTACCGTGGGGGGGGGGGTGTCTCCTGTCACCAAAAGTAACACTGTCTCATAGTAAATTACGAAACAAAACTTGATCACGAGTTATAAACATTTTAAAATTTTCGACTCTCGCCGTGGGAGGTCTCCTGTCACTAAAAATTAACACTGTTTCATAATAAATCAGCAAATAAAATTTGGCCGCGCTACGAAAATTAGATCGCGAGTTATAAGTATTTTAAATTTTTCGACCCTCAACGCGGGGAGTCTCCTGTCACCAAAAGAAACACTGTCTCATAATAAATTACCAAACAAAATTTGGCCGCGCTACGAAAATTAGATCGCGAATTATAAGCATTTTAAATTTTTCGACCGTAACCGTGGGGGGGGGGGGGGTCTCCTGTCACCAAAAGTAACACTGTCTCATAGTAAATTACCAAACAAAATTTGGCCGCGCTACGAAAATTAGATCGCGAGTTATAAGCATTTTAAATTTTTCGAACTTCACCATAGGGGGTCTCCTATCACCAAAAATCGACACTGTCTCATAATAAATTACCAAACAGAATTTGGCTGCTCTATGAAAATTAGATCGCGAGTTATAAGCATTTAAAATTTTTCGACCCTCACCGTGGGGGGTCTCCTGTCACCAAAAGTAACACTATCTCATAATAAATTACCAAAGAGAATTTGGCCGCGCTACGAAAATTAGATCGCGAGTTATAAGCATTTTAAATTTTTCGACCCTCACCGTGGGGGGGGGGGGGTCTCCTGTCACCAAACATTAACACTGTCTCATAATAAATTACCAAACAAAATTTCGCCGCGCTACGAAAATTAGATCGCGAGTTATAAGCATTTTAAATTTTTCGACCCTCAACGCGGGGAGTCTCCTGTCACCAAAAGTAACACTATTTCATGATAAATTACCAAACAAAATTTGGCCGCGCTACGAAAATTAGATCGCGAATTATAAGCATTTTAAAATTTTTCGACCCTCTCCGTGGGGGGGGGGGGGGTCTCTTGTCACCAAAAATTAACACTGTCTCATAGTAAATTACCAAACAAAATTTGGCCGCGCTACGAAAGTTAGATCGCGAATTATAAGCATTTTACATTTTTCGACCCTCACCGTTGGGGGTCTCCTGTCACCAAAAATTAACACTGTCTCATAGTAAATTACGAAACAAAACTTGGCCGCGCTACGAAAATTGATCACGAGTTATAAACATTTTAAAATTTTGGACTCTCGCCGTGGGAGGTCTCCTGTCACTAAAAAATAACACTGTTTCATAATAAATCAGCAAATAAAATTTGGCCGCGCTACGAAAATTAGATCGCGAGTTATAAGTATTTTAAATTTTTCGACCCTCAACGCGGGGAGTCTCCTGTCATCAAAAGAAACACTGTCTCATAATAAATTACCAAACAAAATTTGGCCGCGCTACGAAAATTAGATCGCGAGTTATAAGCATTTTAAATTTTTCGACCATAACCGTTGGGGGGGGGGGGGTCTCCTGTCACCAAAAGTAACACTGTCTCATAGTAAATTACCAAACAAAATTTGGCCGCGCTACGAAAATTAGATCGCGAGTTATAAGCATTTTAAATTTTTCGAACTTCACCATAGGGGGTCTCCTGTCACCAAAAATCAACACTGTCTCATAATAAATTACCAAACAGAATTTGGCTGCTCTATGAAAATTAGATCGCGAGTTATAAGCATTTAAAATTTTTCGACCCTCACCGTGGGGGGTCTCCTGTCACCAAAAGTAACACTATCTCATAATAAATTACCAAGCAGAATTTGGCCGCGCTACGAAAATTAGATCGCGAGTTATAAGCATTTTAAATTTTTAGACCCTCACCGTGGGGGGGGGGGGTGTCTCCTGTCACCAAACATTAACACTGTCTCATAATAAATTACCAAACAAAACTTCGCCGCGCTACGAAAATTAGATCGCGAGTTATAAGTATTTTAAATTTTTCGACCCTCAACGCGGGGAGTCTCCTGTCACCAAAAGTAACACTATTTCATGATAAATTACCAAACAAAATTTGGCCGCGCTACGAAAATTAGATCGCGAATTATAAGCATTTTACATTTTTTGACCCTCACCGTTGGGGGTCTCCTGTCACCAAAAATTAACACTGTCTCATAATATATTACCGAACAAAATTTGGCCGCGCTACTAAAATTAGATAGCGAGTTATAAGCATTTTAAAATTTATGACCCTCACCGTGGGGGGGGGGGGTCTCCTGTCACCAAAAATTAACACTGTATCATAATAAATTACCAAACAAAATTTCGCCGCGCTACGAAAATTAGATCGCTTGTTGTATGCAAACGACGTTAGTCGAAGTGTTAGGTTTTTCTCGTTACGGAAGTGTCAGGTTTTCTCGTTACGGAATTTCGAGATTCGGTCACCGCGCTCAAATCCCGTGAAAAAAGCTATACAATAGCTTAAAATACCGCATTTGTGATAATAATAAAATGTATTTATATGGAGTACTCGCTCATTTTCTTTCACTATTTTTTCACCGCTTTCTTCATTAATAAATGCACTTTGTTTATTCATATTTAAAAACTTTATACACAAATTTTACGCGTACAGCTATTCACCAGCAACTGCCATTCACTGTTGAACTAAAATATTGTGTCTAAAGAAGATAGAAAAACACTCCGGCTAACGTCGTTTCAACTCGGCAGATGTACGGTGCCGAAGTTTTCCGAGCTGAAACGACGTTAGCCGAGTGTTAGGTTTTTTCGTTACGGATGTGTTAGGATTTTTCGCGTTACGGAATTTTTGGATTCGGTCACCGCGCTCAAAGCCCACGATAAAAGCTATGCAATAGCTTAATGACACAAATTTCGCATCAAGAACGAAGTCGATCGATTTATTAGTTGCCGAGATATTTGTAATCATGTTTTTCACATTCTTCGATTTTTCATGACCCTGTATTTATTCAAATTTCAATTCAAAGACATATTTTAATTAGAAATGAGACACTTAATCCGAAGCAATAAACTATTAGCTAATATAATTATTATTTTTGGAGTTATAAGGATGTTTCTTTTACGCAATCCGGTACTACTTCAGTAGTTTGACGTTTTATATAATTTGTCGGAATTGGTTCACCAGCAATTCATTAATAGAGCATAACTATGTATACTAAAAATATTTAAATATACGTTTAAATTTTGTTTTCGAATTTCAATGAATTTTATAAATAGTTTACACATGTTTTATTTTCGTTTTTAATATACGTTTAAATTTTGTTTGGAATTTCAATGAATTTTATAAATAGTTTACACATGTTTTATTATCATACATTATATTTAGCATATCCGTGATTGATAAGTATTACGATGGCCACCAAGGACTAGTTTTTAGTTTGATAAAGTTTTTGAATTTTTTTTCAAGTAAATACTGATTAAAAAAAGAAAGAAAAATCATGCGACAACTACACATTCTGAAGCACTTTGTAATACATGCAGAATACTGCAACAAGCTTTATCGTTAAAAAAGATGAAAGGTGGTGCCTAAGTAAACACTTTGCGAAATGTATTGAAACATTTTTAAACCCAATTTTAGCAATTATCATTTACGAGATGAAACCCGCCGAAATTCAACGAAAGAAAATCTTTAAGAAAGAACTGAGTTGTTGATTTATAATAAAGCTATAAAACTAGCCACAGTAAAAAATGAATCTTATATTGGTCAATCTAACTCTCAAACAAATATTATTTTAAGCTAAAATTAACAAAATACTATCAAACTCGATTATCCAAATTATTAAACGAAATAAAATCGAAATTCACTAGATTTTATAACAAACGATATTTTCGAAATAGTATACGCATCTTAAAGTAATTTTTCGGTTTTAAGCGAAAATGGAGTTATTCTGTTGTCACAATTATAAAATTGATGCTAAAAATTATTAAAAAATTAATATCTCAAAAATAAATTGAGATACAGATTTGAAACAAATTGCGTTTGAAAGTACTTTTTTTTTCTCTATACGACGTATAAAAAGTTAAAAGGTACGATCTTAGAAGTGTAAAATTTGTAGTAACGAAAATTGCAAAACGGAAATTGCATTGAAAAGTGTTGCACATTTTAATTTCTATTTTAAGAGAAAAAGGGGTGAATTTGTTGCTACAATTACAAAATAGGCACTAAAAACTATAAAAAAAATTAATATCTCAAAAATAAATTGAGATACAGTTTTCAAACAAATTGAATTTGAAAGTGCATTTTTTTTTTTTTTTATTCGACGGTGTAAAAATTTAAAGTGTGCGATGTTTAGAAGTGTAAAATTTACAGTAGCCAAAAATTGCAACATCGAAATTGCAGGGGAAAAGTGTTGCCATTCGCTAAATGAACGTATGCGTTACGCACAGATGCACTAGATATGAAGTTAACAAAGTTTGAGAATACATATATTAAAAAAAGATTAAACAAACAAACAAAAACAATAATGACTAACATTAATTGTACTGTTAAATTTTACAGTCAATAAATTTCAGAACCCATACAAGAAACTGAATAATTATACACATGGAAAACATTGTGAAAGGTAAACAGATAATAATTTTTCTATTTTGATACTTTTCTATTTTGAAAATATAAAATAAGTTAAAGAAAAATTTCTTTATGTCTCTTTATATCATGTTTCAACTAAACCACCGATGTTTATATACTTTTGAATAACACATCACTTGGAAATGTTAAAACAAAAGACTATCAAATTGTAAAATTAAAATGTATGTTATTTAAGATTTTTCTATTGAAAATTATCTAACTTACGGAGTTGTTCAAAGATTAAAACTTTACAGCGACATTGTTTGATCATCTCTAGCATTGGAATAATTTAATTTAACACGTCACGCGTTCGTTGAAATTTGAGAAATGATATCTGGAATTTACAAGTTAATTAAATATTTACAGAGCTAATAAGAAACTTTTGGAAGGAAAGCGTGAAAGGATTATTTTCATTGTTAAAGAAAGAATGTAAATTTTCTGTTGATATAAAACTGTAAGACATTTTCGTCATTCTATTCAGGAACTAAGAAAATTAAATAACGAATTGTTAAATAAATTGAAAAATGTCAGATAAATATTTATAGGTTGCGATTTTGTACACCATGTATAATTTAACACGAGTTTAAAAATTTTAAGGTTTTTTTTATTTATTGTATTTATTTATTTATTTATTGAATTATTTTTTTGTACATAAAAAAGTCATGTCTCATAATAACTTTTAAAAACAAAGTTTTTATTGTCTAATATGTATATATTTTTAAATATTTCAAATTATTTATTTTTTAACTGAAAGTAACACTAAGATTTTGTCTCTAAATAGTAACGACAGATTTATACGTTGCGAAAAAACAACAGACTAAGAACTTGAAATGAGAAGTAATTCAGTTTATAGAATTAATTTTGTTATGAGCAAAAACTTATACATGAAAAGTTGCTTAATTCAAGAAAATTGTTCATTTTAGATTAAATTGATAGTTTTAATTTAATAGATGATGTTCAGATATTTATCAAAAATCAGTTCGATTATTTGAGAAAAAAAAAAAAAAAAAAAAAAAAAAAGAAGAAGAAGTAAACATGTTTTAAATTTTGTGACAAATATTTAAGAATTACAGGACGTCAATACAAGACGTATTCAAGGATTTTATAGTTAATTTAAAAAAAAATCAATTTTGATACAAAGGAATATTTAAATAGCATATTTTAATTCATTTCGGTTTTTAAAATAGCGAGTTGAAATTCGAAATCCTTCCAAAGACTTTTCTAATTAAGTCAGTATCTGAAAATTCTTACGAAAATTGACATTTCCAGAAATAAACCTGATCTCTAGGAAATACATTTTCGTAAGTTAATCTGGTAGGAAAATATTTTATAAAAGACTTGTTTAAATGAAATGTTTAAAGTATTTCTTCTTAAAATTAACACAATTTTGAATGCTGGTAATAAAAATAATGCTCATTTTACAAAATTGTAAATTTCTTCAAAATATATATACTTAAGAATAAGAAACAACCGTATATATTTCTGGGAAAATGAGAAAAATACTCCCATGATTAAAATAAAAACTGTTATTTTGTTAAAGAAAGATTGTACACTGTAAAAAAAAATGCAATTTTACGGGTGGAAAATTACAGAAATCGGTATGCTTTGCTAAAATTTCATGTGTGGATTTTACAAGAAAAAAATGTTGCATATTTATTACTACTTACTATTTTTTGTAAATACTTACTATTTTTTGCAAAGCTAGAGAAATATGTAGCTTTAAAAAAATCTTTTAAAAGTTACAGTAATCTTATTAAAATTTTATCAGTAAACTGGATTGCAATTGCATAAAACGTTCTAGGCATCCAATTTTATAAAAAATTCTTAGTGCCTTACGGATTTTTTTATTTACAATGCTAAAATGCATCTGTTACATGATTTTTTGTCGTTGACGTTACATAAAAAATTTCTAGAAATCTCAGTTTCATAGAAAAAATTCAGTAACTTTATAGTGTTTTTAAAGAGTGCAGTTCTTAGATTACGCTCTAAAAAAATACGTATGTCTCTTAATATGCAACATAAAATAAAAAAAAAAAAAAAAAAAAAAAAAAATGCCTGCAAGTGTTTTTAAGCTATAAAAAATAATGTAATCACGTACGAAAGTATAGGTTAACATCTTCCGTGTTTCCAAAAAAGGGTTTTTTATTTTTAGAAACCTCAAAAACCAAGGTATTTTTTAGTTTTAAATAAGAATTTTAAAAAACAAAGTTTCTTTTGCTGCCACTGATTTTTGAAAACGTTTCAGATTTCTTTTTACAGCTTATCAATCATTTTTCTCAAACCAAAATAACTACCCACTATCCAAAAGTATTTTTTTTTGTCTTTATAAATCTCTAAAACAATTACATTTCGGAGATTTGGTGAAGCATTTTTGAAACGCTTCTTTTGCTGACATTAATTTTCTGAAAATTTCGAAAAAAAAAAAAAAATACTTTATTTTGTTTTCTAATTGAAATTAATTGAAAGTTGGTGTAGAAAGCTTGAAAACCTAACAAAATGCGTTTAGTGAAAAAAAAAAATAGTTTTAAAAGATGAGGATGTTATACGGATGCAAAAATATGTATCATTCAAATTCAAAAAGAAAAATTAAAGATTTCTTAAGCATAAACATACGAGTAATTTGATTTATGAATTAAATAACACGTAAAATACTTTTAGAATTTTAAAAAAATAAAATGACATTTTTATAGAAAAACCAACAAAAAGTTAAATAAAAAAAGGTAATAAACATCAAAAAATGAAATAAAAAAATAACTAGTATAAATGACGAACAAAAAAACTTCTATTTCCCCTGTTGTAGAAATTATTAAGGAACAGTAAATTATTAAGTAAAGCAATTTCTAAGTACAGTTAAAAAGAGCACACACACGCATATATATATAGTAAAGTATTACTCATTAATTATTTCAAAAATCTTCCCAGCTTAAAATATTATGTAATGTTATAAAAATATTTAAAAATAGAATAATGTATTAAATATTTTTCGAATAAAGAATTAAACAAAAGATTAAATATTTAATCTTTTTTTTTCTAATTTTAAGTTGCACGCATATACTTATCTGTAATTAAATAAATATAGTAATCAGTTAAAGAAAAAAAAAACTAATTGAAATAAATCCAAAAGAATGTTACAAATTTTTAATGCATTCAATGTTCAAAAATAAATTCTTGAAAAGATATTATTTTCTTTTTTTAAGTAAAAATTGCGAATGGGAAAAGATAACATCGAAAAGACTTTTTGTAATAATAAAGATAAGTTTTATATAGATAACAGTGTAAATATATCATACCTATAAATGTAATATAAAGCTATGAGTTTTGGTGAATATATTGGTATCGGTAATGCATATTGGTGAATAAGCCATTGTTTACCTGTAAATCTGGTTTCACCTTTGCAATACCCAACTAGTGGCAAAACGAAATATTTTGATATATAAAATATTAGTGCACTAAATATTAACTATTAAACAAGATCGTGTATTTTTAATTAGGATGTTATTAATACATTTTAAATATGTTGTAGTAAATTTCTTTTTAAATTTTTAAAAAATTATAATTTACTTTTATAAATAATGTGAACAATAATAGAAGATGTTTAGTTACATTGTATAATATACTTTTGCTTTAACTTGAGTTAAAAAAAAATTCAATAATTTTACTTAACCCCTTGAGGGTCAAAGTGCTTCTATTAGTAAAATGCTAAAATGAATAAATAACACCACAATTTACAGAAAAAAAGAAAGAAAAAGAAAAGAAAGAAAAAAAAAGAAAAAAGAAGTAAAAGTTTTCCCTCGTGCACTTCATAAATTGAAATTTTCATTTTAAAATTCTGGAGCCAATGATGGATTAAAGGATTAAAATAAGAGGGCCAAAACTGAACCACTGATTTTCAAGGGGTTAACGTTTCAAATAAAAATTGCCGTATTAAATTCGAAACAACCATACAAATATTGATCAATTATGGATTTAGATATACGGTTTCTTGAACATCATAAATATTTGCTAACTTTATTGCAAAGTTTCGAGTAAAATTGATAACATGTAAAGTAAAAATTTTCTACATTCTTAAGATATTTTAAAATTTAAAACAAATGCTGCACTGAATTTTCAATTTTATTAATTAAATTAATTTTATTAATTTTATGCTTCTAACGCATAAATAAGTTAGTCTAATTTGATTTAACATTTTCTATGGATCAATATGATTTAGGGGGGAAAAATGATAAAAATACTACATTTTATTCGAAGAAATAAGAATAAGAAAGCGAGCATAGAAAATGGAAATTCAAAATTTTGAAAAATATTGTTTAAAAATATTGCATATATTTATAATTTAAAATAAGATAATACAAATATCTCCTAACCACGCCATCATTGACAGAAATTTATTCCCACAATACTTATTTTTTATTTATTCTGATTATGGTTTTGAGAAATACAATGGTGAAAACTGGGAATTAAAATATAATTTAATTATTATTTATCTTTTGATAGATTAAGAGTAATTTAAGCCTTCAATTTATTTACTGTAAATTTAACAAAAGTAATCGGAATAATATATTATTGAACTGTGTGCAAATATTAAGTTCTGAATTGTAGAAAAATGCCAAAAATTGTTAAACAAACTGCTGTGCTAAACAAATGAAGCAAAAATATATTAAGAGATGTGCAAAGGCTTCCGAAAGAATTCTGTGGTATTTCATCAGGTACCTAAAAGACATGATATAATTTTGAAAGCATGGTGAAGACGCTTATTCTTTATCGTTATAATTTTTTTTCCTATAAAAAATGGATGAAAAGACATGTAATATAAATTAAAATGGTTTTCAAGCGATATTGATAATTTTCGATGAAAATTAAAAGGATTATACTATTTATTGATAAATAAAGTGAAACAACTTTGTAATGACCAAATAAATTTAAAAAAAAAATGCGTAAAGACTTTCGGAATAAATTTTTCTTTATTTTGGGGAAGAATGTTGCTCCTGTTTTCAAAATTATAACACATTTTTTTGCGTCTGATGAAGAATGACACAAAATTCTTTCAAATAACACTGAACATTTCTTAATTTTATGGTACTATTAGGAAATTTTTGCCTTATTTTTATATAGTAAATAACATTTATCAATTTGTTATTGAATAATAAATATATGTAAGCTGCGGAGCTTTTTTTTCAGTAAAATGCATCTGAAATATATTTTGTTATTTACATTACTTACCTTCATTAAAAGTGTGAAAATATATTTCCTTTTAAGTAAATGACAAATTATAGCCTTTGAATATATTTTTTTAATTTCCACACAAAAATATAAATTTGTATTTTTTTTCTTTTCTGTCAAAATCTAGCAATTCAAAAAGGTGAATTTTTCCAAAAATACGGAAATAAAAATTATACTTTATATACACATAACTTTACACACTTGTATGCCAAGTTTCATAAAATATCACTCACATTTATAACATAACGAAAATAAATTAATGTTTGTTTTATCTTATACACTATAAAAAAATCTGTTAAATTTACGGCAAAAACTTCTGGCAGTAATGTTGCCAACAGTTTTTGCTGTAAAAATTACAGTAAAAATAGATGTAATAAAAAAAATTACATCTAATTTTATTGCAATTTTTGCGGTAAAAATTTGCCGGCAACATTACTGCCAGCGGAGTTTCCCGTAAACTTAACAATTTTTTTTTACAGTGTATGATTATCGCAGTGAATGCTTTGGGAAATAATAATATTTTTCAATCAAAATGACACACTGAAAAAAATCTATTTTGGTTGTAATTTTTATTATTATTGTTGTTGTTATTATTGTTATTGACTTTTTGTGTTTCAGAAAAAACAACAGTTGGTTTTGATTGTAAAATTAACAAAGTTTTGAAAAAGCTACTAAAGAATGACATAATTCATATTTCCTTATATAGCCTTATGAAAAATGTTTGATAAACTAGATCCAATCGCATTTGTAAATGAAAGAAAACTTTATAGTCTGTAAAGTAAAAACTGGTTATAATTTAGTCATCAATATTATGCGTTGTAAAAAAAAAGTCTATAATAGGATAGATATAAAGTTAAGGAAATCTGTATGCTTACTAAAATTTTAGCACTCTTAAAAAAGAAAAAAAATGGATTGGTTGATTGATGTTTTTACGACGACCACAAAAACATGGATGCAAACCTACAAAACTAATTTGTGTAAAGCTTCAGAAATCTGCCTCTTTACAAAAAAAGTTACTAAAATTGCAGCAATCTTCCTAAACTTTTATCTGTCACCCGGGTTGCCAGCTACATAAAAACTTCTGGGCATCCCAGTTTAAAAAAAAAATCTTAGTAACCTTACAGATTTTATGATTTACAATGCAAAAGTCTATTTGTTGCATGGATTTTTGTTTTTCCCGTTACATAAAATGTTCTAGAAATCGCATTTTCCTAGAAAAATCTATTAACTTTACAGATTTTTTTTTTCAAATAATCGCAGTTTTGTTCTTTCTAAATTTTTCAATATAAAATAATATAATTATTATTTTGGAATAATATTTGTTAGTTACCTCACTAATGTGTTTTACTTATTCTCACATAACATCTTGTGTTATTATTTTCAATTACATTGCTTCTCTGTTTCGATTAGCAACAATTCTATTGCGCAGAATAATCGAATCATTCGGCGTGTACCATGTAATAATGAATGTTACTGTTAGTCACAATACATGAAGGAAGTGAGTAAGTGCACAGAATGGTAATGATTAATATTCATTTGTCAACACAGAGTTGCAAGCTTCGGAAATTGCTTACATTTGTAAGTATGTTACACACAAACTTAAGGTAAGAGTAATTTTCATTAATAAATACAAATCTGTAGATGGGCTTTTAAATATCTCACATATTTAGTTGTATATTTTGGAATTGGGTAAAAAAGAAAGAAAACAGAAAGGGAAATCATAAATTCATTTTATTATTGATTTTTCAAAGTAACAGTCAATACTTTTTTAACGTGTAAAACCAAATAACTAAAATAAACTATATATATCTAATTATATTTTTTCAGCAGAATTATGACAAAAATGGTGTAAAATAGAAATGTTATGTAAAAATATTATCCAGTTGCATCCTTCTTACAAAACAAATAAATATGAAAGATCACCAAAATCTTCAGTGCACACACACAATATGGATAAAAGCGGGAGGAAGAGGGACATTTAAACTCATTTATAATTTCTTTTAAAAAATTAAAATGGAAGCTATACTCAAAATTTAACTCTGTAAGATGTATGTCTCTTTTTATTATAGAAAAAACACGCTTTGGTATTTCATGGCGCTAGATTTGCTTTATTCACGAAACATGCGAAAATCCATGCCGTATCAAAATATTCTGCACTATTCTCCCAGTCAGTATTGGTTTCTTTATAAACCATTTAATAATTCCATCAATCCTAAAATAATAATATGGAAATTCATAAAGTCTTTCAGAATTCTTCATAAGCATTGTCTGACTTTTCTACATTCAGAGATTCCTTATTAATTAACACTTAACGAATAAGGTATGTAATCACTTCACTTCATATTTATATTTCAAATCACATTCGATTTTAAATAAAAACATGAGCATGCACATAGGTTTAATTTCCCCTGCTTGGTAAACTGTAAAAAATCCGTTACATTTACGGAACTGCTGTCAGCAGTTTTTGTCGCAAATTTAATGGATTTTTTTTCAGTGTACTTCTCGTAATAACTAATAACAGGGGGGAAAATCAATAATAGTTATAATATATAAGCGGGTAACCCTTAATGTAACTAATAAGGAATTAGGTATTTTCATTGAATGGTTGGATTACTGCGACAAATCTTTGTAGTAACGAGGACTGAAAAATACAACACGCAAGCTCGAAAAATTGATAAATTTCATTATTTAGATATTTTTTTTACATCCTACGTTTTGTAATTTTTTAAACAAAATATATCGAAGTAAAATAATAACAATACTCACCAAAACGAAATGTTTAAAAATGCTTCAAATTTCCTGGTGAACCATTGTAAAATGTCGAAAGAGAAATTTTTTTAAGCTTATTCAAAGTTTAAACAGTCTGACTATTGAAACAGTTTACTACGGCAGCTCTGATTGGTTAAAAACGCAAAAATTCTTGAATGCTTATTAGTTATGTTTTGAATTAGGAAAATATATGACATGTATGTACTCAAGTCCAGTGTAAAGTCGAAGTACTAAAATCCAACTTATATTTTCACGAACACATAAATTTTGATATGATTTTACACTCACGGATTATAATAATTTAACTCAATCAATTTATAAAACATTTGAAGAAAACATAAATGAGTTATTAGTTAAATTTTTCAACTACCCCTCACACAGGGTTCGTGCGCTTCAAGAGCTTTTTATCAGAATTTTTGTAAAGTAATATTTGCTTTATTTAATGACAGTAAATTCGATTTTCAGATATAGCGACCAGTACTTTACGAAATTCCTGGTACAAAAACATAAAATCCTCTGATTTCTTGATGAGTACAAACCTTGACACTTTAGACATAGTGTTCTAAAATGTCAATTTTTAAATTAAAAAAATAAGAACTAAATTCGTTTTGTATTTCATAAAATTTCCTGAGCCACCGACGAACAAAAGGCCAACCTGTCACGCCTCCATTACCACCAGTCACGTACCGAATGTGACACACCACACGAAACGTGCCACGTCAGCGGAACCAAATATCAACTGAGAGACAATTACCGATATTAATTTAGTGTTCCGTCTGCTTTCTTTTTGACTGCGGGGTAAATCAGGGGCTCCCAATTCTCTATGGTGATGTCGTATATTGGGTTCTAATGGGAGGGATTCGGTCGGCACTATGAATCATGTCCGATGCATTTCCCCCAACGCACGTATTCTGCATAACTAAGCAGAGATCAAAAGGTAACAAAATAGCCCGAAGAGTAAAGTAAGGATTTTTAAGTAGAGAAAGGGAATTCTATAGAATTTCAAGAGCTTTATAGTGGAAAAAAAATTCTTTTTTCTAGTGTCGGATATTAGAAGTGAAAAGCTTACGATTATCTTGATGTTTTACCCATCATACTTCGAAAGAGATTATATTTTTCATGCAAATAGGTCTACAATATTACTATGTTCAATTTTCACGTATTTATCACTTTTGACAGTTGTGACATAATGTAATATACTTTTAAAAAATTCCTTTTTATTTAGCCTTTTTTTAATAACTCGTTGTGCGCATATAGGGACTTTCAACCTTTATATTTTCCCATCGGTTCATCTGATTTTTATTTAAATCTTGAGTTTACTTGGAACAATTTTATGTATCTCAGTGTTGTGTACAGATTTTTTGACAAATATAATCCTTCATATCTATATACCCCACATATATTCAGAAGATGACTCAATGAAAATGTGTTGAAAGATGTCAATTTTTTATATATTTTAAATGTTTTATTAATAAAGTGACGTCTTATAATCAAAATAATTATTTAATTTCTTACCTTGTAGTTGTAGAATATATTATTATTATTATTATTATGATATAGTTTTAATGGACGTAATAAAGCCTTACTGCTTTTGTAATTCACAGTGACTATTGTAGTTTTTTACTTCTGAGTATTCCGACCTATCTTGCTATCTGGGGCACTTCCGAGCACTAATTAAGCTCATGGCGAATTTCTTTCTAGTTCATAATATGTATAATCTTACAAGGAAATATATATCTATTGAGAAATTTCTCTCGATTGGAATAATGTATTTTATACACCAAATTTAGTATTTTTCTGTATGGCTTCAATACTCAGTCATGTATGCATCTGAGTATGTTTTAAGTTATTGGTCAATACAACCTAAACAATCACAACATGTAGTTCAATATAATCAAAATATACATCCGAGTACGAAATTAAAACAAATTTACCCCCCCCCCCCAAAAAAAAAGCAAAAAAAAAAAATGTTCAAAATAAATTACGATTTAAAACATAATTGATGCTTAGTTATGATACTCTGACTTTTTGACATTTTAGAGCTAAAACTACAGAGACGATTTTTTAACTATTGAAAAGCTCCAAAATTTTATAAAATTTGAAATATCCTAACTCTGTGAGTTTTGATCAGAAGAATGGAATTTTTTCTGTTGTAATTGCTACAGCATGTAATCATTTTCTTTTCAAATAT
Source organism: Maratus speculifer (assembly GCA_964019185.1). Classification (NCBI taxonomy): domain Eukaryota; kingdom Metazoa; phylum Arthropoda; class Arachnida; order Araneae; family Salticidae; genus Maratus; species Maratus speculifer. The sequence goes on from OZ025291.1 coordinate 343,909,267, forward strand.
CACTTACAGGATCCAGGTGTAGCTAAAAAACTATGGGGGGGGGGGGGGTTCCAAAACACAAAAGTCTTCAAATTTTCAAAAAAAAAAAAAAAAGTTTATTGCATTAAAAAATTTTTTGTTTTTTTATGCTTATAATGACGTTTAAATCACGTTTCTATCTTAATTACAAGAGGAAATATTTTTTTGTTTGTTTGTTTTGGTTTGTTTTCAAAATCTAGCTTTCAAGCAAAGATTGCCATGGAAGTGATTTCTTGTGAAAATGCGTATTTCTTCATGAATAGTTTTTTCACATTTTTTTAGATTTAAATTGTTATAAATCAAGAACCGCTAAAGATAATTACTTCAATCTTGGAGCATGTCTTTTTTGATTGTTTTTAACTTTGATTCTGCAAATTTGGAAAAACTATTTACTTTTCAAATTATGAGGTTTTTAAACATAAGTTACATCTTTTTTTTTAATTATTTTAAATATTTTTTTTTCAAAAATTAATATTTTTTAAAATTCTAAATTAAAATTTAGATATTTCTGTTTATTTAAATTTAAAAAACTTGAAGTTCTACACATAATATTTTAAGTTACCCCACTTTTTAAATAAATTTTTAATAATTTTTGGAGTTACGAGAAGTTATATTAAGTGATTTTGTTTACAAATAATACGGTTAATCACCACAAAAAAATTCAAAAATTTAAATCAATAAATAAAAATTACTTAAAAATGTGCCCCCCCCCCACACACACACCAGACTCTATCATTTTAAAATTGATTGAAATATTTTTTATTAGGGTACTTAAATCCTATTTTATGCTTAATAGTTTTGCAATTTAAAATTGATACATTTCTAAAGTAAAAAATTAAGGTGAGTTTTAACTTATTGTAGACATCCTGTACGATACAATATTTATTAAAATAAAACTACATCCATTTATTCTATTTTCATATCTTTCCTCTAAATTTTATTATGGTGAATTTATGTTTCTGAACCTTTACAACTTTAAAATACTTTTTCACTCAAAAATTTTCAGATGTTAAAAAATAATTTTGTCGTTTCCCAAAAAATCAAAATTAGATAAAATTGAATTTGAAATTCGATAAAATTTTACTTATAAAATAGGTTTTTATATTGTTAATTTATCATTAATTACAAGAACTTGGTTTTATCAACGCAAGTGTTATTTTTATATAGTATCTAGTTAAACAAATAAAAAAATAATCACATATCGTGAAAAACCAATACTCTTGTGTATTACTTTATGTTCACAAACCAAATAAATTTCATTAAGATACAAGATTAAACTATTACTTCTTCAAATGAAGCTATTTCTAAATAACATCAGTATTAAGCTTTAGTTCCCCAAAAATATTTTTGATATTCCCTTAGTTTATCTAGAATTCTACTTGAGAGACTTTTTTAGCCTACGGCTCGTAGTAACTTGATAGTAATTGTCTTCTGGGGGCTCTCGAACCTTTTTTTTCTAAGTGAAACAGATAAGAATTCTGAAATAAAAAAAGAATCTTATCTTTTATACTCTTAAGTTAAATATTTTCTTCCAGAGTGTTTAAGCTTGTTATAAAAAGAATAGAGAAATAAAAGTACAAAGCAAGAGTATCTAGAAATTGCGTACAATGTTTTAAAATAAAGCATACTATTTATTTTCCCGGAAAGAAAGAAAAATTCTTTCTTAATTTCCGTTATGTCCGTGGCATTTACTATGACAAAATTTATATTAACAGTTAAAACTGTACGAGAAAATTACACACAGGTCATGCTTAATGAGTTCTGCAATATTTCTGTATTTTTAAAGAATATTATGTGACAATTTTTCCATGAAATATATTACTAGAATGTATATTTTAATATTTTATTTTAAAATACTTTTAAATAACACTTTATTTCAATCGAAAAACTCAAAGTGACATTTTAAAAAATATACCTTGTAGGTGTACGTGAAAACTTGACTACTGAATATTAATCCTTGGTACTCAAATGGTGGGTCTAACGAGTACGCTATTCTTTAAACAAACCTTACTTACCATCTTAAATTACATGAACAACTTACATCAATTATGTTAGAATGATACACATGTTTGTGTCGGTATCGGTTCTCGCTGTCAAATAACTAAATAATCTGGAGTATAGGATTCATGTTTTTACTAAATTCATGATAATTTTAAAAAAGGTTTCTTACACAGAATTTTCGTTCTTTGAAAGTGCCTATTTGAAGTGTTGATTGTAGCATTTTTATGTAGTTTTTGCAGTTGTGTTTTAGCAGATATCGAAGAGGTATTCATACATTTGAATAGGATATTGAAGCTGATTTTCAGCACCTTTAATTTGATTTGTTTTCGGTTACTGCTTTTAAAGCGAAATTCTAAGTTAAAAAATTCTAACCTTCATTCTTGTATCATTTAAATTAATAAAGCGATTTAATTTGACGTCATAGAAAACTAAAGTAATCATTCGATGTGCTCCTTTTTGATGAAGCAATATTTCAATTAAATAACAAACATGTAACTAGTAGTCAATAGCATCAGTATAATCTTGCCATGGCAATAAAACGTATCGTTTTATTAATAAATTTTGTTTGCAGAAAAAAAGCACGCAGAGTCATATTTTTTAATATATAATAATTATCTTATTCCTTTTATTTGCATTAAAAATCTGAGTGCCTTCTTTTGAAGTAGGTATGTAATAAAAATATTATTTATAATTTTTTTCGAAAACTGTTTGCTATTTTGTAGCTTCCAAAAACGGATGCAAATAATGATATTCACAGCAACGAAGAAAAATTGATCTTATAAAACGAACTTATGGCTATACACGAATATGATAGAGATCAACATATCAACAGTGAGATATTGATGAAAATATTGATGCTATAAGAAGAGGATTTTAGAGTGATTAAAAAAGACAGAGGTGCTGGTTTTGTAGTCAGAAAAGAAGAAGAAGATAATGGATTGGGACTCAGACTATCTGCCGGCTAAAATTCCGTCATGTACACTAATGGCACCTATTGTATGTAAAATCCGTCGTGGGTGCAAAGTCCTCCAAGTTACCTGTGAATTATACCTCTGGAGGTGCCTTGCCAGCTGAAGGTCTCGTCATCTGATCAAGGTTCTAAATTACGAAACCAACTTGAGTAGCCATTTGCAGTACAAACAACAGGATGTAACGCTAAGAAACCGACAAAACAAAATATGCTCAAATGAGAAGCAAGTACTGCAGATATGATGACGAGAGAAGCGAAGTTATCAGGTTTATTGCCACTACGCAGCGATTAGGCGGTCACTCGCCCCGATACCAGGTATCTGACCTACTAAGCTGAGGTAACTTGGCAGGTAGGGGCCTGGTCATCGGTTAGAAAGAAAGAAATAACATCAACATGATGAACGTTGGGATTAAAACTTTGCTGCTAAAACAATTCTCTGTAACATTCAACAAAATAATTTAAATTTTAAGTACATCCACAGATCAAATGTTTAAGATTAAGACGTAGAAACCAACTTAGAGACTTTTTGAAACAATTTTATTACTCTATATCAGAAGCATAAGAATTTATTGCAACTATAAAAAAAACACGTAGAAATATTTAGTTAAATATGTTGAGTTATGGTTAGTATTAAGCGTCTTAGATTATATTTTAAGCGCTTACGAGAAATAGTAATGATTATCTTACAAAGCAATTTTAACTAAAACGACTTTATTTGAAAAGAAATATAACGATGTCAAAAATGTATTTGATACGTGCATAAACATTTGCAATAGCTGTTTAGTACATAATACTTTGATATTTACAAAACCATTTGAGACTTTCATAAAAGTTTCATCTGAATAACTATTAAATAATCGTTTGTATTCTCTTAATAACTATTCTACGTAGTATGTATTACTTTGGTAGTTTGAATACATTCTAACAATTTTATCTATAAGCTATCTGAAAATCCCAAAGTTTTTTTATGCTATTGCAATAGAATAATAAATTAGTGAAATTTATAAAATTGTTCCAAAAATTACGCAATAAAAATATCATACATATATAAATATTCGAACAATTTCACAAGAAGTAAATTTAATATTTTAAAACATATTTGACTCTTTAAGAAAATGTTTAATTTACTAAAACATTGTAGCAAATTTATTACATTGCGAAATTTTTATTATATATATTAATAAATTTTAAGTAAAAGAGAATGATAAAATCCTTTTTATGTATTTGAAATATCCCCGGTTCCTGCATGTTACTATAACATTTAGGAGCAACGTTGCGGGAAAATTAATGCTCATATTCAGTTTGCAGCCTAAATACAACAGAAAAAAGGCTAAACATTTATTTCGAAACTAAGCAGATAAATCTCGTCTGACATTTTATTAACCCATAAAATATTAATAAAATTACACAAGTATAAACTTCATGAGTAAAAATTTATCACAGTTGTTAAAGCGATATTTTTTTGCAAGGAGATATAAATCATTTGTTTAAAAGTTTAAATTAATGTTACTTACTTCTTTCAGATCTTGCTTTTAGAATCATAAATTAAACTTCTACTCACGGACAATAATAGGAATTGTTTCGCATAAAGCAATAATGCAAGATTAATATTAAATCTTATAATAATAAATTGGTTTATTATAATAATATTATGTCATAAGATTATGTCAGTATAGAAATAGTTTCATGTGTATTATAAATGCTAGATGATCTAGCAAGGAATTTCTGGTTGTTTAGTATTAGTCTCATCCCAGTGGTTAATCGGGAATATTTCTCTATAATAATGTAAAAAGATAATTGTTGATTTTACAGTATAATAGTGGAATCTGCGGCTCAGTGCTGTAAAATTAATACTAATAAGCCATAAATAAACAGTAGTATATCGTTTTGTAACCGAAAATGCAAAAATAAACTATATATTATTATTAAACAGTATAAGACGTTTATTATTGTTATTTAATGGTAAAATTGTTGATTTTATTATTGGTTATATATATATTATAAGCACATGCTAATTAATTTATCAAATGAATCACAATACTGTGTTGTTTCAAAGATAAGGCCAAACAAAAAATAATCTTATAAAATGGCTTATGCTTTTTCTTTTCAGATTTATCAGATTTGATTTTGAAATTCAAATTTATCACAGCCTAAAACAAAAAGATTTCAAGAAAGAGTGTTTGCCTCCAAAAAGCTATCTTTTGCATCAAATACGAGACGTTATATTTTCATCCTAATGTGATATAGATTCTGATAACAGATGGAATACGCATTGATCCTCACAAAAAGAATATAGGTTAGATATCAGATGAATAGACCACGTTTTTAGGTTGAGGTTGTAGCTCTCAAAACGGGGTTTTGCGGCAAATATTCTTTTATGATATTTTTAAAATATGACAATAGATACTCTTAGAAAAAAAATAATAAAAACAGGGAAAAAATATTTCATTTCTTTTTTTTCTTCTTTACTCGTGGATTTAGATATTGAACAAAATTATAATAAATTGAAATTTAACTGAAGTGGGTATTCTGTAAGTAGACTTAAAGAAATGATAAATATTTTCACATGAATTGAATGCACAGATATTCACCGACATGCGTAATATTTTTGAATGATGTTTTTTTCAAAACATGTTGAGTTTATTTAATGATTTCTGGATACCTTTGCATGATCGATAAATATATTTTTGAAATAATTCGATGCGTAAAATTATTCTTTAAAAAGATTAAAAGTCTTTAAATGAAATAATGTAACGGGATAAAACATACATCGGTACTTTTCGGTTAACCGCGCGCTAGTGTTATTTATACTTATATATATATATGTAACATATATTGTATGTAAGCACATATATACATATATATCCACATATATGTATATATGTACATACATATATGTATATGTATAACACTGCCACCCGGCTAACAGAAAAGTACCCATACTTCTATACTAACTGTAATTTTTAATTTATTTATTATTGAATTATATTACAATAATATAGTTTATTCTACATAAAAAATGATTTTTTATCTTAAAATTTCAATAAAAAATATAAACTGAAAAAAAAAATGCAAATTGATATCCATAATTTATCTGTCACTCCTTTTCACGCTTAAATAAAATGATAGTATATATTTCGTACATAATTTATTTTACAAATAAATAAGGATTAATTTCTTTTATAATAATATTGTAAAAGGTAATCCAAATGTTTTATCTTTACTGTGCTCAGCTCGCTTTCAACTATTCTTCCTGCGTATTTTATTAGATATTTCTGACATATCATTAAAAGGTTTCATGAAAGATAATTATTTATTCAAAAATAACACTTCTGCTGTAATATTTAACGTTATAAAATAATGCAAAATATTCTACTATTTTATTATAATATGTCATTTATTATGTATATTAACTGTTAGGTAAGTATATTAGCTGTACATTAACTTTTATAAAATTCTTTGAAACAGATATCATAACAAGTGAGACAAGAAATTTAAAATGTAGTAAACATTTAAAAAATGGATATATTTGTGGAACCAATGCAGAATCATTAGGCCCAAATTACCTTGAGTTACACAAATAAGATGTACAGTTTCGTCTTCGCATAATCTGTAACAAGCTAAAAAATGTAAAATTTGGTGCACCGTGCGTAGTTAATTCAAAAGAAGAAACCAGAAAAAAAAATAAGATAAAAAATGAAATGAATTAAAATGTATTTGTTGAATATTTCGCAATTCCTTTACCGGGCCACTTTCCAGTAGAATGGAGGCGCCGAGGTCACAGGATCTGCTAGAGAATTGTAACTTTAAATTTGTGTTCCTTAATATCATTATGATGCAAAATTCGATCGCAATAGCAAGATGTAATTTATTGACCTTCAAAAATGGAAGTAAATTACTTTTGATTTCTTGATTTACGTTCGAAAAATTAATATTTATAACAATATTAACTTCTTCTAAACGACACCACCATAATAACAACTTTTGTTTGTGAAACATTCTGCTTTCATTACAGAGCCGTCCTTATAGAGGATGGTTTAAACCGAGGCCCGGTGCAAGGATTTTGCGAGGCCCTTTCCTTTCAGGCTCTTAGCGTAATCTTATCTATACTATCGATAAAAAAAAATGGTTTTCACCAATATACTGTGACACGGGAGGGGCAGGGTTCGATCCCCTAGCTATTATAAAGGAGTAGAGTTTGTTTGCGTGTTTGCAGAGGTAATTTCTGCAGATATTGAACTAATTTCAAAAATAATATTTGCAAATTCAGGTGAATGTTTATTTTCCAACATAGGCTATATTTTATGCCAGGACCACTATGTTTCAAACATTTATATTAAAGATTTTCGTTTATACTTTTTCTTTTTTATTAAAGAAAAAAAGGTTTTATGTCCAGGTTTGAGGTCTGTCTAGGCGCGAGGCCCTGTGCGGCCGCATCTGTCGCACACCCCTAAGGACGGCTCTGTTTCATTACGAGAAGTTGAATCGTGAAACCTCGAAACAATGCTCTACATTTGCTGCACATAGAATTACGTGGGATTTTCATGAATTAGATCGGCTTTTGCTATTTGTATTAAAAATAGAAGCATATTACCAATTAAAGATCCAACTCTTAACATCAATGATACTGCGTGTTTAAAAAGTTATCAAGAAACGGTTTGCACATGTTGCCGCAAACATTTCTGTAAAATATTATAGTACAATCCAGAAGCTAAGATAAACAATGTAATAAGATTCAAATAGATTATTTCTGTTGATTTATCATTGTATTGAATTACCCAAATCGCGTAAATCGTACTTGAGCCAAGCAACCCTAAATGAAAAATAAAATAAACAGGAACTATAGCGAATTTTTTGGATAAAAGATTGTTGTGAACAATCACGAAATAAATTATTTTTCACAATTAGCTTGAAAGAATAAAATATCCCATGATTGCTTCCAGCTGTTTAACAATAATTTCGAAATGTTCAGTCTTTTCTATTCCTAGTTTTCTATTCTAGTTTTTTCGGTGTGATGATTAGTGAGATTTTTGAAGATAAAAAGGAAGAAACACATAGATTCATATGAATGTTATTTTTAAAAAGATAAATAACGCATATTACTCTTAGGTTTTAACACGGGAATATATGTATAAATACTTTGCCTTCATTTAATTCTGAATTAAATATGGGATAGTTCTGAAATATATACAGAATATCTTTCCATCTTTTCTCACTTTTAGCAATAATTTTTTATAAATTTTTTCATTTAATTTTGCACCCCACCCTCCCGAAAAGCCAATATAACTATATAAATAAATGAAATACATATAAATAATAATATATAAATAAATGTAATAAAAATGTAACTCACTCAGAGGTAAAATATATCAAATACATTGTTTTAGAATAAAACTTTCAAACATGAAATAATTAAGTATGATGTCTACTTATAACAGCACCCGCGCGAAACAAATTTATTAAAGATACACAAAACTACATTGGTAGTCGAGGAAACCAATTTCAAGGCAAGGGGATAGTTGAAATAATACACTTTGTTAAATTCAACATTTAAAAAAATGCTTTTTCTGTGTTATACATTGAATTACATGCAATTTTTATGAATTAGATCGGATTTTGCTATTAGTATTAAAAATAGAAGCATATTATCAATTGAAGATCCAACCATTAATGTAAATGATCCCGCATGTTTAAAAGTTTATTAATCCCTTAACTGTTTGATTCTTTTCCGTTCAATAAATTGAAAATAGCGGATTCACAGCATTATTTTTTAAATAAAATATTCGTAAAATTTAGTCTAAACATTTCCACCTTTCAATAGTATGAAAATTTTCTTTAAAATAATAGTGGTGTCAAAAAGGTTTAAATGACGCAATAAGCAAATTCTTCTTGCCCGAACGGTTTTCGGGTAAACCAATTAAGGGGGTAAAAAATTATTGCACATGTTGCCACAAATATTTCTGTAAAACAATATAATACAAAATGCATTTACATACAATCAAGAAGCTAAGATAAACGTGTAAATAAGGTTCAAACAGGTTATTTTTGTTGATTTATCATTGTATTGATTAACCAAATCGCCTAAATCATACTTGAACCAAGGGAACCATAAATGAGAAATGAAATAAACAGGAACTTTACTGAATTTTTTGGATAAAAGATTGTTGTGAACAATGACGAAATTAATTATTTTTCACATTTAGCTTGAAAGAATCAAATATCCTATGATCCAGTATTTTTTATTCCTAGTTTTCTTTTCGCCTGAAGTGCTGTCTTATCACTTTCTCTTTTACAAACGAAAGGGAAACGACAGAAGCGAAATACATGTGTTTTTCGGTGTGATGATTAAGTGAGATTTTTGATGATAAGAAGGAAGAGTAGACTCGAATTAATGTTATTTTTATTTTTGAAAAGATAATGCATAACTCTTAGGTTTTAACACGGGAATATATATATATATATATATACTTTGCCTTCATTTGATTCTAAATTGTTCATGGGATAATTCGGAAATATATACAGAATATCTTTCCCATCCTTTCTCCCTTTTAGCAATAACCTTTGATAAAATTTTTCTTTAATTTTGCAAAGCAAATATAAATGTATAAATAATTAAAATAAATAAAAGTAAAAACATAATTTGCTTAAAGGTAAAATATATCAAATACCTTATTTCAGAATAAATCTTTAAAATATGAAATAATTATAATATCTTCTTGCAACAGCATCCGCACGAAACAATTTTATTAAAGACACACAAAATTACATTCGCAGCTGGTGAAACCAATTTAAATACAAAAGGATAGTTGAAATAACACATTTTGTTAAATTCATCAAAAAAGTAAAAAAAAATAAATAAAAAATAAATAAATAAAATGTCTTCCCTGTGCTGCACATGTAATAACATAGGAGATTTTCTGAATTAGATCAGCTTTTGCTATTAGTATTAAAAAGAGTATTAATATTACGAATTGAAGATCCAACCGTGTTTAAAAGATTATTAAAAATAATTTGTACATGTTGCTACAAAAGTTTCTGTGAAATATACTATAATTTCTATAATTATAGAAAAACCAAGAAACTAAGATAAAGAGTGTATTATGGTTGAAATAGATTATTTATGTTGATTTATCATTCTATTCATTATCCAAATCGAGTCGATCATACTTAAACCAAGAGTACCGTAAATGAAAAATGAAATAAATAGGAACTATACTGATTTTTTTTTTTTTTTTTTTTTTTTTAGAGGATTGTTGTGAACAATGAAAAAATAAATATCACATTTAGCTTGAAAGAATAAAATATCCCATGATTGCTTCCAGCTGTGTGTTTTTCGGTGTAATGATTAGTGAGATTTTTGAAGATAAAGAGGATGAAACATGTAGATTCATATGAATGTTATTTTTATTTAAAAAAAATAAATAAGGTTAGGTTTTAACACGGGAATATATCGTCACCTGAGAATAATAAAGTTCTATCTGTGTTTTTGAAAAAAATGATTTATCGATATAGAAATGTTCTGTTTGTATCAATGAAGGCATTTCTGGAATAAAATATTGTCATAATATAATTTTAATAGTACATATATAAAATATATAACATCATTTTGATGCAAAAATGCCTTCATAGATACAAATAGAATCGTTCTATATCTATAAGTCAATTTTTTCAAAGACACAGATAGAACCGTATTATTCTCAGGTGACGATATGTGTATGTGTGCAAATACTTTGCCTTCATTTGATTCTGAATTAAATATGGGATAGTTCAGAAATATATACAGAATATCTTTCCATCTTTTCACACTTTTAGCAATATTTTCTGATAAAATTTTTCGTTTAATTTTGCTCCCCCCCCCACCCCGCCCAACGCATATATAATTATATAAATGAATAAAATTAATAGAAATAAAAATAAATAAATAAATAAAAGTAATAAAAATCTAACTCACTCAGAGGTAAAATATATCAAATACATTTTTTCAGAATAAATCTTTAAAACATGAAATAATTAATTATAATACGTACTCGCAACAGCAGCCGCGCGAAACAAAATTAATAAAGACAAACAAAACTACATTGGTAGTCAGAGAAACAAATTTAAATGCAAAAGGATAGTTGAAATAATACACTTTGTTAAATTCAGCATAAAAAAATAAAAACATGCTCTCTCTGTGTTATAAATTGAATTATATGGATTTTTTATGAATTAGATCTGATTTTGTTATTAGTATTAAAGACAGAAGCATATTACCAACTGAAAATCCAACCATTGAGGACAATGATACCACATGCTTAAAAGTTTATTAAGAAATTATTTGCACATGTTGCTACAAATATTTTTGTAAAATAAAGCAGTACAATCAAGAAGCTAAGATAAACGTGTAATAAGGTTGAAATAGATTATTTATGTAGATTTATCATTGAATTGAATTGTCCAAATCGCGTAAATCATACTTGAACCAAGCAACCCTACATCCAAAATAAAATAAACAGTAACTAAAGTGAATTTTTTTTATATAAAAGTTTGTTGTGAACAAAGATGAAATAAATTTCACGTTTAGCATGAAAGAATCAAATATGCCATGATTGCTTCCAGCTGTTTTAACAATAATTTCTTTTGTACAATAATGTCTTTTCTATTCCTAGTTTTCGTTTCGCCTGAAGTGTTTTGTTATCACTTTCTCTCTTGCAAACGAAAGGGAAACAGCAGAAGCGAAATACGTATGTTTTTCGGTGTGATGATTAGTGAGATTTTTGAAGATACAGAGGAAATAACATTTAGACTCATATGAATCTTATTTTTATTGTTAACCCATAACTACTGTTATCAGTAGTTATGGGTATTACCCATGGGTATTACCCATAATTACTGTAACGGTCTCAGAGACCGTTGAGTTTTTCAAGTTTCACAGTTTAACTCGTAATTTTTAGTTTAACTACAGATACAGGTCAAATTTTATTTCGTTTGAAGCCTTATTGTTACTTCTAAAGACTTTTGGTTAGCTTAATTTCATTTATTTTATTCTGATATATAAAGTTTAATACTTAAATAGCATTCTGAGAATTAATGTAACATTTTATTCATCTTTAAATTAAGCAGTCTGACAGACCGCTCACAGTATTTATGTGGCAATTTTTGTCAGAGCATTTAAGAGTTAAAAAGATGAATAACGCATATTACTCTTAGGTTTTAACACGAGAATATATGTATATATGTATAAATACTTTGCCTTCATTTGATTCTGAATGAAATGATAGTTCTGAAATATATACAGAATATCTTTCTATCTTTTCTCATTTTTATCAATAATTTTTGATAAAATTTCTCGTTCAATTTTGCCCTCCCCCCCAAAAGCAAATATATCTATATAAATAAATAAAATGTATAGAAAAAAAAGTAATAAAAATATAACTCACTCGGGGGTAAAATATATCAAATACATTATTTCAGAATGAGTATTTAAAACATGAAATAATAATTATAATATCTACTTGCAACAGCACTCGCGCGAAACAAATTTATTAAAAACACACAAAACTACATTGGTTGTCGGGAAAACCAATTTAAATACAAAGGGATAATTAAAATAATACACTTTCTTAAATTCAACATAAAAAAACATGCTCTCCCCGTATTATACATTGAATGACGTGGAATTTTTATGAATTATATCGGATATTGCTATTAGTATTAAAAATCGAAGCATATTACCAATTGAAGATCCAACCATTAAGACAGGTGGTCACACTACCGGACAATTCTCATATTATTTTATATGATCACAAATAATATTTTCCAAAAGCGGTCTCTTTAGCCTGGTGGCCACATTTCCAAGGTGGTCACTATATATACAGATTCCACTGTATATATATAGAGAGAGAGGTTGATATAAAACATCTTCCCAGCTTTTCTCATTTTTAGCAATAACACTGGTCAACAGCTGTTTTGGTGCCGGGGTATTTTTAGCTGATTTTATATAAATTTGATGTCCTGAATTCAAATATGGCATTAGTTTTTCTCTATCAGCTCTGTTTTTTAAGATAAACAACTTTTTGTGAAATATATGTTTCATTATTTTAAGGTAAATCCATGTATTAAAAAATGTATGTAAAAATAAAATAAATACAGGATTTTTATTTTTTATAATACACAAATGTTAGTTTAAATTATTATGACATACACATATTCAAACAATAATTTTTTAAATTATATTATACAAATATTTTTACTCACAAAAATAGAGAAAACGTCACTGATGAAACTGATACTCATTGAATGCTTCGAAAGCTTCTTTTCCGTGACATTCTGGAATATATTTTAGAACAGTGTCTTTTTAAACTCAAACTGTAATCTGAAACCCTTTGCATATCTCATCTTTTTTGGTAGCAGTCCTCCATAGTCTTAATATTGTGGTGAAATCTTTCGGGATGTTTATCACTTGTGCCTTCTTTATTTTCAAGAAAATGCTCTAAGTGGCAATGTAAATAGTGCACTTTAATGCTTCTAGTACACCAAGAGATTTAAAACTATTATGCTTTTCATTTACCAGTTTTACATAGATTTCTCCTTTGCATTTGCCCGGAATGTTTTTGTGAACTGCCACAAAAAAAGTCCAGGCTTTTTATTCAGCCTCATTCGTTGAATTTACGAAAGCAGGATCCTTAATCAGTTGTCTTATTTGTTGTCCGTTAAACATTCCTGCTTTAATATCTTCATAACTCAATTCGGGTGTTTTTACCTTATATATGCAAATCATAACCCGTTCTTATGGAGAATTTACACAAACTGCTTCATAGGACAGAGCTTGATATGCAGTGCAGAAAGTATGATTTTCTTTCGCCCAACTAAAGTGTTATTAATGACATTCTTTTCTCCAACATCCATGTTTTCTTTCTTAGGCCTCTCTTTTCTAATCTAGTGGTGTGCTTTATCCCTGCTATCCCAAAAATAGAAAAACAATAGTATTTTGTGTAACTTCTTTGCTGTCCAAGGACAATCATCTGGAGAATATTTAGGAAGAACCAATTTTTCTAACGGTCCTCTAAATTCATGACAAAATACAAGATTGTTTTTTTAAGAGAAGTAGGGTAGTAGACAATTTTGTCTTTTGTGATAAAATGTAAGTTTGGCTCTTTGTTCTAATAAACTTTTGTCTTTTAATCTTGAAACCAACCAGTAATTCAGAAGCTTCTTTTAAAACATTGAAATCTCTTTTGAAATCATTTAAATCAACCTGGTTGAAAAATTTAGGCATTGATGACGTCATCTCATAATCACTGTTACCTTCACAGCTATCTAAAAGATGATCAGAAGGACAATATTCATCCTCACTAAGCTCTAGTAGCTGATGAAACGTTGGGATCGGTAGTTCCTCTGAGTGAGGAAGTGGGGGTCTTGAAGACACTAAATCAGGATAAGTTTTCTTATTACAATTGTTTCGATTAATTCAAATAGTATTCCAGTGCTAGGTAGAAATAATAGTCATAGAAATGGTTTTGGAGTTCTCTTCAAACCATTGCTAAACCGAAATTGAGACTTATTCTCTTCCGTCAGCTCACTGTCATAAAAGCTCTGTACAAGTTTTACAGACCTGTTGCGGTGCGCAGATTTTATCCTGATCACCAAGTCTAACCCCAAAGTATCCAAGATAAGCTCTCTTTACAAAGTCAGTAACATATTTTCTGTGTTCTTTCAACTTTTATTCTCCGCATATGTAGCAAAACTTATCTGAATGATCTATACAACTTTTTCTACTTGAACTCATTTAAATTCCATTCTACAACACAAACACAACAATCTACAACACTACGAGTTTTACGTTAAATTGATACGAATTCTACCTTAAATACAAATATCATAGAAGTTCAAAATCTTTAGAAAGTCAAAGAAAGCCAGTTTTGTTTCCATGGAGCGAACTCTGAAACTAACCTTATCTCTTGGAGGCTTTTACATTTGGCTTTATGGATGAGCTGCGCGAAATCATAAGGATGCGCAGATCTTCAGTTTTGCTTGCACATTTCTTTTTTTCAAGATCTTGTGGTATTTCAACGTCCTTCTAATCGCCTTGAGCGTCGTTACAAGGCTATGTATCATAAGGTCAGTTTAAGTGTTCAAGGTCACTTTAGTTTTAAAAAATATTTAGTTCGCTTTGCATATCTAAAAAAGTAGAGCTGATAGAGAAAAACGGATTGCATATTTGGAATCAGCGTCCCAAAAATATCCAAAATCAGTTGTAAAATCTCAGGCACCAAAAAAAAAATTTTTTTTTTTGTAGGCCTGTGTAATTTTTGATAAAGTTTTTCGTTTATTTTTGCAAAGCAAATACAAATATATAAATAAACAAAATAAATAGATATAAAAATAAATAAATAAATAAAAGTAATAAAAATATAACTCACTCAGAGATAAAACATATCAAACACATTATTTGAAAATAAATATTTAAAACATGAATTAATTAATTATTATATCTATTTGCACCCGAGCGAAACAAATTTATCAAAGACACAGAAAAGTCCAATAATAGTCGGTAAAACAGGTTTAAATGCATAGGAAAAATTTTAACTGCGGAATAAGAATAGCTTTAAGACAATTTCAATGTGACATTTTAAAACGGTTTAAGAAATATCGAATATGTCGTAAAATTTCCATTGGCATGCCTGGAGGACATTTAAAGCATCAAAATTCAGATTTCTTTCCTTTTTAAACAGCTAAACATATAGAAGAGTAGAGATTTGATTAGCTTTATTCTAATTTACATGATAGTTTGAGCTTTCTTTCAATCTGGGACAGTGTAGTAATTTAATTACAAAAATCTAGATTATTTTAAAAGTTGCAATTAACAAAATGTATAAAATACGTTACTGATATCACTTTTATATTAATGATTCATTTAAGTTCAAAGTTTGTCACTTTTCAGATACTCCGTAATTGCACGAAAAATGTTTTTGTTGTCAATCGCTACTATTTAAAGTTTATTCTATTAATTCAAAATTGAAGCGTATGAAACTCTTTTTGTGAGATTTTTCAGTACTATATAAATATACTGCTATAAACATAGTACAATATGCTAATGTTTTAAGACATGAAATATTTTTATAATATCAAATAAAAAACGTTTTTGTGCCATTAAGCATTTTGGACTTTTATAAATTTAATATTTAATTAATCAAATTTCAGATTCTAAATTGAAATCAATGCTTGTTTGCTGAAGTAAGAATCTGAAAATTATATTACATTGAAGAGCATGAAAATAACAAGAACTGTAATTTTGAGATAATCTGAAATGTTGTACACCATTCTAATTTCAAATTGACAAAAGATATTTCAAGAATCTTACTGAAGTGAATTCATTCGATAATTACTTTCAGTTTTCAAACAGATCAGAAGGATTAAAAATCAATTGCATGATGAAGCATGTGAAGTAAATCTGAAAATAAGGCAGGAGGGGAAATTAACATACACATTTGCATTGAGAAAGATTCCGTGCTTTTCTCACGATCGATTCTTTTCACCTTGATGATTATGAATCCGATATAAGAACTCATCATGCCTATGCAGTCTTACATTCTTAAATGTAAATTTTCGCAGGAAAAGTTTTTATATGTGTTCTAATCATTTTCGCAAAATGCCTAACACAAAATAAAGAACTCGAAAATGATTTGAAAAAGCAATTGAATTGTCGCAAGAAGTATCTTGCGATTCTAAAGAAAATGATATTTGTAATTTGAGAAACACGCATAAACAGACTCGAAACAGTAACGAAAAATAATAAATTAAAATCATGACAAAATATTGATTGTAACTTTGTTTTGTTAAAAATTTTCTTTATCCTACTTAAAATTCGATTATGTTGTTACGTTTTTACTAAAATATTATTTTTTCTTTTTTTACTATAATAAAAATTTATAGTAAAATATGATAAATTTATTATAGTAATCATAGTAAAGTTAAATATAATTACTATATTTTACTATAATAAGTAAATAAATCGTGTGCATTATAGTAAATTTATTCTACTATAATAAATAAATTTTCATTTATTTGTATTTTACAGATAATATTTTATTATTAGCTTAAATATTTTACAGATAAAATATTAATATTAATTTTACTAACTAAGCATTTATCTTGAGAAACTAGTATTTATAGGATAACGATTATATAACATAGTTCCACTAAAAAAATGTTTTTATTCTATTTTTAAAAAATAAATATTGAATTAATATGAATATAAAGTAATAGATACCATTTTTTATTAAATATGTAAGCTGGTGTAATATATTTTGATTAAAATGTACATAATAGTTTTATAGTAAAGATTACTTTCTATAAAATGAGACCATTAGGAAAATACTGAGTTTGAAAATATTTGAAATTAAGCGCCGAAATTCCAAAGATATTGGTTTTACAAAGATATTGATAATTACAATTATCTCGTCTCGAAGTTCATTATAAATTAAGAAACATTTTACTACTTATAAGATTTACTACTTACAATATAAGTTGCAATATATTAATAAGTAGTAATATTAGTAAAGTAATAGTAGTAAAGTCTAATAGTAAAGTATAAATAGTATAAAGTATAATTAGTAAAGTATTAATAAATAATAAGTAATAATTATTAATAAGTAGTAATATATTATATATATTATAATATAAGATTTACTACTTATAATATCTTACTACTTATATACTAGATGTTATGCAGCTCTTTTGTCAAATCTATGGATACCTCGTCAAAAAGTTGGATTATAACACGCATATAAAAGAAGACATCTAAGAATCGGTAAGTACCAATTGATTTAACAACATGTGGAACATTCTTTATAAGTAGATATTGATTTATTTATATAAATAATGAAACTTATTTACGCCTAATTGAATTTAATTGCCTAGAATTCCCACATTATTCTCCTGGAAGAATACCTTGAATAAACATCTTCGAATTTTTTTTTTTTTTTTTTTTTTTTTTTTTTTAAGGAAACAGCTTAGTATTAAAACTTTCAGTTGTGTTAAAAACATTCTGACCATTTGAAGGCACCCTATACCTAATATGCACGAAATATATATTTAAAAAAATTACAAGAATTAACCGTCTACATTATGCTTATTTTCTTTAATAGCAGGTAATAAATACCATACATTCTTTAGAATGTCCTGCAAATTACTAGCCAAAGTAAAACTTTTCTAACAAATTTAGCCATAAATTACATCGATCATATAAGATGCTTAACGTTCACGCAATAATTTTAGGATACTGTTATCTTCTTATCTGCAGTGAAAACTAGAATGTTAGGTTTTCACGCATCTCTAAATTTGCCATTAATTTATTGGCTCAATTATGATTTAAATGGCACCTTATACGATAATAAATGAACACCATTTTGCAAATAACATAAATCGTAAAAACTGCAGTTCTTTTCTCAATCGATGCATTTTAAAGAAAATGGGAGTTTATTATTGCGTCGTCAGAATTCTTTATTAGAATCATAAAGAGGGATGCATAGAAATAAAATTGGTATTATTTTTCTTGTGATACTTTAGTTTACTACTTCATGATAAACTAAATATATAAGACTTGGAAACATGCCATATTATCCTGCAGTTTATGAACGTGTATCTGGCAGCAATTATTGCAATCTTTTCATTTTATTTATTATTATAGGTTAAAATATTTAATGTATTACTAACTTAATGTAAAATTATTTTTATAATGTATTTTTTATGCGCATAAACATCAGTTAACCCTCTCGTCGCACAATTATTAAAAAGTAGAAAAAAAGATCTTTCTAACTTTTAATACTTTTAAAATATCACAAAAATCATGTGCAAAAAGGTTTGTTTTAATGTTGCTTTATCTAATTTTTTTTTGTTCGAGACTATAACACGAGACCCAAAACACTTCCACATTTATTAAGGAATTTGTTATGTTTAAAATTAATTTAAAAGCATGCATATATTAGGGAAAATTAAAGAGTAATTAAAAAAAATTTACTTCACAAAAGAATTAAGCAACTCAAAAAATAAAGCAATTCAAAAAATTAGCTCATTTCTCTTCTAAAACAAAAAAGCAACAATTGTAAATAATGCTAGAAATTATCTAGTACTGTCCTCCAAGTACGATTAATGCAACTATTTAGATATCTTCTATGTATTCTAAATCATTTAATGGTACTACTAAATAAAAAAGAAAAAAAAATCTTTTTTTTTTTTTTTCTTTCAAATATTGCAATTCATAATAGGAGCCTCATGTGAGGTTCAGTCTGACGAGAGAGTTAAAGAAAAACCTCAATAATAAAACTATCACACTCTAAAATTACAGGATTCGTATATGGATCCTGGAATTTCAGGATCAAGAAATTCTTCGGTACCTATATTTTCTTATAGAAAATTGCTCTTTAAATAAGACAAAGTTTCGCACGTTTGAACTAAATTATTATTTTTTTTTTATGGGGAAAAAAACACTTACATTTGACTTAGAAAACCTCGAAAACTACCGGTACCCATACGAAAACTGTAATATTTCATTAATAAAACAGTACCTGTGTTTTTAATTGGTTACTGAAAAGGGCTTCATGTTATATTTTGTATAACTTAGACTAATTCAAATAAATAAATAAATAATAAAGCTAAAACTACTTAAGGTGTTTCCACTAATAAAGTGGTAATTAAAAAAAATAATAAAACATTAATGCCTCATTTCTAAAATATTTCTTAGTAGTGTTCTATTAGTATACAGATGGGATATACAAAGAGTTTAATTTCAAAGCTAAAATTCTTTAAAACTATTTCACATATAAGACAGTACTTTTTAAAGAAATGCAGTAAGTTATTTTAAGTTTAATGATAAAAAATCTAACTTTTTTAATTATTACCGGTTGTACAAAAATGTGGTATTTGTGTTTTAGAGAAAGCTTGGTAATAAATCTAGAATGATTTAACTTATTTCATTATTAAAACAGAACTTAAAAAAAAAATTATAATCAAAATTAGATTGTTAATGCCTTTTACAAAAATAAGTTTAAAGGATGTATATTAAAGTTTGAAGGATTATTTAAAGGATGTATTTTTTAAAGAATGCATAAAACGTGTTTTCTAATTAGACGATAATTTCTTGACTATAAGTGCTTACAGAAGGTATTTAAAATTTTATTTATGTGTTAAATAAATACGTATGAGTAAAATAACTATTTTCACAAAATTAATTTTCCTTGTTACTTTTCATATAAACCAAGGTGAAGTTTCCCACATATCTTTGATTATTCAATTGTAGTGCTATTATGTGATTTAAAAGTTAACAGAATATATTACAAAATTAAAATATTTCTATCTCTAAGAATATATACTTTTAACCCCTTGGGAAGGAACGATTGGTATACGTGCCGCAGAAGGTGTTCAGAATCCTTGATTATTCTCACTAGTAAAACTTTGTTGCCTTATTTAATCCAAGCACTTTCGGGATTCAACTAGGCAAAAATTTCTGTTTAAAAAAAATTGGAAATAAAAGATTAAAAAATCGGTAAATAACCCTCGTTCTAAAGGGGTTAAGGGAGACCCGTAAGAAAAAACCCAAAATTTTTATTATTGATTTTAAAGTAATGAATTTTGGTGTACTATTTAAGAATCTCTTTATAAGGAATAATTAGCAAAAATAATTCACTTTTTATTAAAAAGTATATTTTTTATGGGGATTTTTATGATTTTTTTTGGGTCGAAAAATACACTTTTTAAAATTACTACTCCTCATTCAATTTTCAATATTTTGGTATAACTAAAATTTCTTAAATAGTGTTATAGTATATAGAAAAGAACTAAGGAGAGATATTTTAAATTTTCTATTTTAATCGACTAAAAATAAAAAATACGCATGGTAAATTTCCTTAAATTCGTTATAATTTTCACGTTTACCAATTTATGTAAAATTTTCAGAAATAGTTAAAAAAAATATCTCCTTACTTTTGTTGCAAATTTTTTTAAGATTCTAAAAACATAAACACTTTGTTTCTAAATCATTTTACCACTGAGCCTTAGTACTTTGAACTTAGGCAAAATATGAAAAAAGTCATTTTCAGGAAAACACGTTTTAAATGGCCCCTAGTCCTTTAAACTCTATAGTAAATACAATTTTAAAAACTCATTTTCGACCGGTTCCAAGTGACCCGAGTTCTGAAATTTTGCATGGATATTCGCAAATATGTATTTTATCGTTTTCTGAGGAAAAAAAAATTAAACTTTTGATGATTTTTGGCCGAAAATGGGGTACGGCTCTTCCTTAAATGATAAATGTGTTTTTTTTTTTTTTCTTGTGTTGAAGGCTAACATACTCATTCGAACTATAAGAAAATGAAGCTAAAGAGAAAAAAGGCATTTATATTAATTGCTTTATTGGAATATCATTATCTCACAACATTCTGAATAACCCAAGCATTTGTAGCAGTTGTATTATTAGAATGTTCATATATATAAAACAAATAAGAAACATGCGAATAACAACATATTAATTTAATATCGGAAATATCAATAAACTAAAAAGAATGAAAGTCTAAGAAGCATGATAAGTAACGATGGTAGAAACAGTATAAGGAAAAGAAAAGATTGTAAATAAAATTAGCCTTGTATTGAGATTAGACGAGAATGAATCAAACGTTTTACTTACCTATGTAAAAACTGAGCATAAACTTAAAAAAAATTGAGTGTATGAATACATGCATATTTCCAACAGATCATGTAAGGAATAATGGAACAAAAAAGTGCAGAATCTCTATATAATAAAGCACAGTTTAACGCATAGCACGCCAAACAAGGTTTTCCCTAAAAAAACTGTCATTGAAATTGATGCTCTCACCGAGACTGATATATAGTCTGCGTGCATCCGAAGCTTGAGAGCAGAAACAGAAATTTGCCAATAAAAGGGAAAAATGCAATTTTTCTTTTTTCTTGGATGCGGGTAGAGGGGAAAAAACGAGAGGAATGAGGGAATGACGATGAAAATTTTTTCGTCCCTGCTTTTTTAACATTTAATGATTATAAATCTTTGAAAGCAAATAAATTTTACATAAAAAAATAACAGACAAAAATGAGTTGTAGCTCATTAAATTTCAAAAACAAAATTTCAAAATTTCATATATCTGTGTGTGCGGGGGGAGTGCCCCCTTTTCACTAGCACCTATGCTTTAAATTTCACAGAATGAGTAAGTCATGTATCTTTGGACAAATATTTGATAATGCATATTGGAGCATGATTGACATGATTGTATTAACTTTCCAGCCATTTGCGCTTGAAAGCAGAAGATAAGGGTTCCACATTTCCCTTAGGGAATTCATAATAGCGAAAGTGACACGACGTGTACGGATCAACTCCTGTAGGACTACAGATTAACAAGTGAATAGGTACTATTTGATGGGAAAGTAATGAGAGCATAAAGATTTAAAAAACTTTTCACATAAAAGTTTTTATTCATTTAGTATTTTTCATTATAGCATATTAATGTATGATTTCACATATTTATTTATCATTCGTAAATATTTCTATTTCATATATCGTTTTAAAATTAGATCAACCTTCGTTTGGAGCATTTTAAGTAAAGAAAACCCTTTGATAATGCATAGGCGTAGCCAGCCTCTTGAAGGGGGGGGGGGGGTGCCCAAATTTTTTAACCTGAACATGTAGGGTACAAACAATATCTTATGCAACAGAACCTAATAAAACGGAACCCCATAAAACCTATCAAATTTCCGTTTTAGACAGGTATTTTGCGGAAGGTATAATTGTGTAGAACTTCTTTTAAAAAGGACCCAAACGCAATTTTTCATTGCGTGAAGAAGGATGAGAAATTGCTTAAAACTAAATCTAATGGACAGGGGCGTGCGAAGAGAAATCTTCTCCCGGGGCAAAGTTACAATTTAGCGCCCCCTCCACCCAACTTTTTCTTGTAACAGCCAAAAATGACGTTGGTAGTATAAATTTGACGCCCCCTAAAATTCAACGCCGGGGCCGCTGCCCCCTACGC
Organism: Maratus speculifer; assembly: GCA_964019185.1. Classification (NCBI taxonomy): domain Eukaryota; kingdom Metazoa; phylum Arthropoda; class Arachnida; order Araneae; family Salticidae; genus Maratus; species Maratus speculifer. Next base: position 343,932,271 of record OZ025291.1, read on the forward strand.
TCCCCCTTTCGCACGACGCTGCTAATGGATAAGAAAAAGATATATAAACATAAATAAAACATGATAGATATAAAATAAAGATATCCGTAAACATAAATCTCTAATTATCACAAGTTTTCATTTCAAACAGCAATAAAATACTAAAATAAATAAGCACGACTTTAGTTCCCCCGTCATTTTGATCAAAGTAGCATTGAAATAACTTGTAGTACGCAATTTAAAGTGAAAAATAGTTCTTATATTTTCTACTCATGAATAAATAAAATTTTCCCGTTAAAAAAATGAGCCCGTACGAATGTCAAAATATGATCCCAAAAAACGAAATTTAGCAAACCAACGAACCAACCTCTATATTAATTTGAATTTTGCGTAGCATCATTTCTTATTTTCAGAGGAAGCACAGATTTGTACAAGAGATGAGTATGGGCTCGATTTTTGAAACCCGCGCCCGAAAGATTTTTAGTACATTGAAGCCCGAGCCCATCCGAGCCCGATACAAAAAGTATACAAAAATAAATAAATAAAAGATTTAATGATATTTTAAAATTGTTTCAAATGTGATATCCCATTTTTAAAAAATTCTTATAAAATTTACTGTTAAATAAAAATTTAAATTCAAGCTTATGAAAAGAGCAATTTGCTATCAAATAAAAATATCCTTCATACCTAAAATGATTCCCATATTTCTTGTCCTTTAAGAAGAAAATTTGATGGACATATTAAAGAAGTGTAATGAATAAATGGATAGAGTTTATAGAAATTACAATTTGTATGCTGAAGAATCAAAAAACGTTTTCAATTTCCTATAAAAAGTGTACATCTTCAGGGGTCTAGTCGTAAAAAAAACCACAGGTTACACGATCGACGCAGAGGGTTATATGCTCAAGGCACAGAGTATATTCTAGAGAGAACACCCTATGGGTTTCATAAGAAACAGAGGGTTATACTGTGTTCCTTAAAAAAATCCAGAAGGTATACGGCGTATACCCCAGTATACCCTTCACTACATCCCCTGTACATTTATCTACAATCAATTTATTTCTCTAAATAATTCCCTGTGACTGACGGGAACCTTAAAATCAACGCAAATTAAAACATTGATACAGTTATCTTAAAGTTCCGTTGTTTTTATGGGAAAAGAAAAAACATTGATCGAATGTTTTTTATCGGAATAACATGTAAAATATGTTTACTTACGAAGGGAAATCCTCAGCATAAGCAAAATTCATGATGACAAACAGAAAAAAACTCACAATGCTGTTGTCATATGAAGAACGATTATGATTCGTGCACAATCAAATAATTTGCAAACCTCAAGCATCTAGTCTGCATCAAAAACGAAGAAATCATTCTCTAACAAAATAAATAAATAAACGATCGAATTAAAAAATATCCTCTGCCTTAAACGAAAATCCAACCAGAAGCTAATTTATTATTTATGATTATTTCGATAGGCGCCTTATCAATTAACCGTCGACGGAAATGCAGTAGACATAAATCTCCATACATCACAAATTTTCTTTTAAGGCAACAATCAACTATTGAAACACACAAAAAAAAAATATTTTTATTTTTCTTTCGTTTTGATCAAAATAATACTGAAATGGCTTGAAAAAGAATAAATAATTTTAAAAGGAAAATAGTAGTTCTTTCAATCTCTTCTACACATAAATGTTTTTTAATTCTCAGAAAGAATGAGCCCGAGCCCCCCCCCCCCCCCCCCGGGCCCGAACACTAAAATGAAAATAGAGCCCGTGCCCGCTTCGGACCCGGGTTTGGGCTCGGGCTTTCGTGCTGGGGCTGAGCCTGTCTCATCTCTAATTTGTACAACCTTCCACCCCCTCCGTTCTCCAGGCTAATCACACGGTGGAATTATCGTTTCACATCTGTATTTCCTTTCAATTTTTTTTTCTCCTATCTAGACTTTAGGTAACGAAAGCAAAGATATAAATAGTAGTTTCTATCCTTGTCGAGAATTTACTCTAATTTTTTATGGAAATATGCATGCAATAGAAAGGTGTTAAAAAATTCCATAAAGAAACGACATCAAATTGGGATTATAAAACCAGCTTTTTTGATTTACTGTGATTAATACAGATTCTAGTAAATATTCTAGTTTTAAAAAAGATGAATAAAATGATTTTCTTAGAAAGAAAAAAAAGAAAGAATCAAGGTCTCTTCTTTTATCACATTTCAAAACATAGACTGTTAGTTTTGATTAACTAATTGAACTAACTTTGCTTACATTTTTTTTTTTTTTTTATAAATTTTGATTTAAAAAAAATCAATCTTGGATCTGCGCGAGCGGGGGGGGGGGGGGGTGCCCGGGCACCCAGGGCACCCCCCCTGGCTACGCGCATGTAATGATACGGTACAAACATTTCGAGTTACAGAATTAGTAATATTTGAAGTGCAAAAGAATTCAAATAGTTTTTACGAATTTGTTTATTAATAAGCATCAAATATAATACAAACCTCCATCAACGTGATCATTATTAGTATTGCATTCCTTGTAGCATTTGCTCCCGCTGAGACAACTGATTAAAAAGCCTTGGTTTTTCGATGCTATGAATTCAGCAATTGCTGCTAAAAAATTACGATCTAAAAAGGTAGCATTAGTTATTGTGATAGAACTATTGCGTAAATCGTAAAAAATGCAGCATAGCAGTGCTAATGAATGATTTATACCAAAAACTAATCAGCATCAGTTTATACCAGGGACAACCTGAATATAAATTTTATTAAACTCTATGTTTTAGTTCTTGAGATAGAACGCGCATAAAAATTATGTCATATACAAATAGCCAGACAGACAGAAGGGGTCTCAGGCTCACAGACAGACATTTTGTAATAACAGGTTTTTTTTTATCTCTGATCCCTAAAATGTGTAAATCTGTCAAAAACTGGAATTCAAAAATTTTCACAAATCCAATACTTTCTTCTTGTAAAGATAGAAGAAAGTAAAAAATCTGTAATGTTTTAAGTCGCTTTAAGTAGTATCAATAAATACAAATTTATACAGATATTTTATATTCCCGTTTATTATAAATTTTATTTTATAGTATGGTTGTATGGTATAGCAATTTAATATTATACCATACAATATTCAGCATTAACATTCATTCTAAATATGTTTTCTTAAATTTATGCAGTCTCATAATTATTTGAATTTTGAGAATCATTTTCCGAATTAAATAAAATTTGGGAAGTTTTATGTTTCGACTGTAAATAGTATGCTTAGTGCACAGTCTAATCTGCTGCAGCTACTTAAACTACCCAAACATACGATTGAATTAAATTCTAGCGTGAATAATTTGCAGGCACTTGTTAACTCTTACGGGTACGCAAACACGGTCTTAATCTCCACGTCTGTTTGGTTTCATTAAACTAGGTGATGCAGAAATCGATAGTTATATTTGTGCGAGTTGCGATTCCATGATTTATTAGGAAACAGTAAATAAAAGATTGTACGCGAAATGAGAAATTCTAGATTTTATTGGAATAAATAAATATTGAAACAGATAAACAAATACACATCGGAAAATATGTATAGCAAATGTTAAAGTCTGTTAAAGATTAACAACATGAAATAAAATCTGTAAATTCAGAGGTTCATCATTAAAGTTATTATTCATAAAATAAAATCGAAAAAAATATTTAATGCAATAAACTAACGATATCAAACGACTTTAAATAAAAAGCTAAAAGATAATGTAAATTTTAGTCTATAGTCTGCATAGTTCAATTGTCAGAGATCTAGAGCGAATAACCAACATCCAAGGTTTAAATCCTGGACTAAATACTTTTCACTTTGTTGTAGGAAACTTATCAACTTTGATCTTAAGCTACAACAAATATAATAATTCAAGTTGAAACTTCGCATGTATATATATATAGAATAATTTTTATACATGATATGATGGAGATGTATGTGTATTAATTGTACATCGCTAAAAAGAAATGGTGAAATGGCAGACCCCCGATGGTATCAAAATTTGAGTAAATTGTGTTTAACTAGGTATCGTCTGGGAAGCTCAGTTGTTAGAGCAATCGTATGCACATCCTAGGTCCGAGATACGAATTTTGATCTACATACATTTCACTCTGTTATAGAGAAAGGATCAACTTAAACCTCAAACTTCAAATAATATATTTTTGGTTGAAACTTCATTTATATGTATTTCGAAATTTCTCTCGTAATTTTTAATATAGTTGCAACGTCTAAAACAAATTCAGCAACAATTGTCAATAGAGCTGTTCTAGTAAAGCCTGTTTTACAGGACATTTTGAATATCGACATACTGTTCAGTGAAGTACGAAAATTCGAAAGTGAAAACAAAATAGCCCACGTGGTGACTTTGGCTGTAAAATTAAATATAGTAAGGTATGTTCTAGGGTAAAAAACAAACAGCTCTCTGGATACCTTTTCAGTCAGGCTGAACGGCAGCATTGGGGCAGGATTGAAATAAGTTGCAAAATTTTATTCACAAGCATAATCTCTCAAGAATAGAAACAGATTTCTGCAATATACTGAAATAGATGAGTAGCAAACAACAAATATTTATCAGTGAAATGTAAAAATTCAGTTTGAATCAATGGTAAGCTGTATTCTGCGTAAAGGCAGTTAGTTATTGATACCGTGTTTTAAGTGATCATAGTACCCAGATGGTTAAAGATTTAAATTCCAAAGCAAAGGATTTCAATTCAATACTTAAAATATAATAGCTTCTTATAATAAAAATCCTTCCGTAAAATTTGAGAAAAACTAACATTTTTAATGCATATTTTTATAAAAAAGATTTTATAAAACATTATGAAAGACGTGGATAAAGAAGAATATAACAATAATGTAAATCTTATTGATAGTAAAACTGTAAATAAGTAAATATTAAAGTCAAAATAGTAAATAGTAAATTCAAAAGCGAATGATTTCAGTTCGTTGCTTAAAATATTACAACAGCTTCTTATAATAAAAATTCTTCCACAAAATTTGTGAAAAACTAAGACTTTTGATACATAATTTTACAATATTGATTTATATAAAATATTATGAAAGACATAGCTAAAGAAGAATATAATGATTGGCAAGTCTTATTGATAGTAATACTGCATTATTATTAATTGAATTTCAAATGTTTTTATATTTTTTGTAAGACTTGCTATTAAACAAACGTCTTATTTTAAATTGGAATATATAGTTATTAATAGATATAAGTAAAAATAAATTTTTAAAACTAATTTTGAAAATGTACAAATGTTTTTTTCCTTTGAAGAAATATGTACATACAGTCAAGTCTCTATATAACGAAATCCATCGTTCAGACAAAAAAATCGTTATATAGAAAAATTCGTTGAATAGAGAACGGCAAAAAATTTTTCATTTAATGTTTAAATTTTGAAACAGAATTGTTTTTGAGGTGTTTAATTAAGTTTTTGAAATATTTAACGGAATTTTTTTCAGAATCTCAAACATTTTCGCCACTTTCTTTTTTTTTTCCAGTGTCTTATTGGTTATTTTCAAAATTATTACTTTATCAGAGAGAGTTATGTTTAAACTAGAAGCAATTTTATGCAAATGCAGTAGAAGATAACACCAGCAAAGATGGCATTTAGTAATAATTCTTCATTCAAATGAACCCTCACAACAAAAAATGCTCCAAGTCGCCACAAACACCAAACATCTTCTCTAAACTCTAAAAGTAATGAGAGATAATTTAGTTATATGAAAAACGAACTTTTCTGCAATTCCCCCTTATTTCTTCCTTATTCCTGCCTTACTATCTAAACCAAGAAACAAACACCATTTTCAAGACAATAATGGAATAGTTTTATTTTTTAGGGTGCTTTATGATAGTTGCAAATCGCTCCACTAGCAAGCAAATGCTTCAATCTTTTTTAAGAACGTATGCTCATCTTGGTTAAAACAAAGTCAAGTGTCATTATGCAAAAATATGTTTTTCTTGGGGGGGGGGGGTGGAGTTGAATGCCTTTTTTTGGGACATGAGGAATAAGATAGAGGAATGTAGCTATGAAATATAAACCAGAAATCAAAGAAAAAAAATATTCTACCAATAATTTGAAGTGTTTTCTGAACTTATAATAGAACATTTTCGAAAAATTCGTTAAATGGAAGTATATATTTCGCTATATGGGGATTTTTTTTAATGTAATCAGGAAAAAAATTAACCGTTCCTATAAAAAATTCGTTAAATAGAGAAATTCGTTGGATGGAGTTTCGTTATAGAGAGACTTGACTGTATTTTAAAATAAAATGAAAAAAAAAAACATTTATAACTCTTGCTTGCCTTTTGAACTACAGATAGAAGCTCAACAAAAAATTCCATCACTTCTTTTTGACCTGTAAACATAATATTTAACGCTAAATAAAAATTCTTGAAGCCATACCCTAGTTTAAAAAAAGTGTTCTTCAATATTCAAATCACATGTCTTGAAAAAATATACTGAAAGCCAAATGTATTCAAAGCTAGTCAAAAAATAAGTAAACTCGACACGCACGAAAAATATTACGCTAAACTTTTTTAAACTATCCACGAAATATGCCAAGCATTATGTACTCTTCAAACTTGCATCTGTATCCATAAGAAAATATGCAAACATCGTGGTTGGATGCTGGAAAAAATACAGATCTAAACACGCAGTTGCGCTCTGCTTATCCATGCGAAAGAAAAACCGCATCATATTTCAGAATTTATCGTTCCTCCCGAAAAGTCTATTTCGAGGACATCTTCTAGTTTTTCTTAAAGCATTTAGAAGTCTTATTCTACGCATGAAGCTTTTTTGTGGTATAATGTTGAAAAATCGTTTTATAAATGTTTTGTATGTAAAAATTATATGGGAAATGCAACATACGCATGCCTGATTTTTCTGTGTTTATATATCAGTTTTAGTTAGTTTTACTGAATGTATTCTATTAAAGAATGTTTCGTAGTGTATGTGTGGGTTTTTGACAGCTATAGAAATCTATCGAAAATAGAAGTCTGAAAATGTATATGAGGATAGTTCAAAGCAAGTCTTGATACACCTGAAGATAAGTTTTCTAAATTCTTTGATAATTAGTTGAGATATTCATCTAAAACGCATTTTTTTCTTTTGAAAATTCGGAGAGCGTGTCCACTAGGGTGGAGCGAAAAAAAATATTTTTTAAAAATCAAAAACGGGTAGGTGCCAAAAGTTGCCTTTATACTAGTACATCAACTGTGTGAAATTTTATCGCTGAAAAAAAAAATGGCTTGAGTCTGCGCTTTTGCTCCAAAAATCGAAATTTTGGATAAAATTTGTCATTTTTTTGACATTTTTTTAAAAAAATTAAAAAATTCTTACAGAGCTGGTTATTATTTAAAAGTGTTACTTAAACCCTTATATTTATCTGCTTAACATATTTAAACTGTAAAACAATATTTGTAGTGTGTATAATTGGAGCAAATCTGACAACTTTTGGTAAAAACCAGCGTTACCTCTGTAATGGAACATACAACGAAATGTTGTTTTGAATGCACTTCTTACCTATCTGCTTTCAAAACTGTTCTGTATGTAACTCGTAGATGTGGCTGCATTTCATATCCCACCCGTATCAGCCACACAACAGTCTAGCCCCAGTGTTTTATTTATGTATTCAATTGCTATTTTTTCCCGAAGAAGGGCATAAGTTTTCTATCTATCAAAGTAGTTTACCTCTTTCTTTGTTTTCACTGACATTGGATGCTATACTGGTGTGACCTACTGCACGTATATTTTTATACCTTGTATAACAGAAAAGGAAGCTGAGTAAGGTATTAGGTATGTTGTTAATTGAACCTGTTCAGCAGTCTATTATCTTCATTAAATTTTCATACAATTAATATATTATGATTGGGCGTTCTGTTTACACAACATTTTTTTCAATCAATTACATTGTATATATAATGATATGCCTAAAAATTGATTATATGAATTCAGTTTCTAGTATGCCATCATTTACTGTACCTATTACACTGAATATATTTTGAGAAGCTAGCAGCTTAATATTATGACGATCGTCACAGAGGATTGCAAACAAAATTTGCGTGTAAAGCAAAAATATTTCGACAGAAGTTTTAGTATTTGTTTTATATCGTTTCCTATGTTGTTTCGTAGTCGAGTAATTTCTAATAAGTTTTCAAACTTATTCTTTAGGCGTGTATTACATTTGGTATAAAATATCCCGCGGTATGAACTTTGATTATATATTTTGTGAGTGAATCTATAGATTCTGATTGCCAATCTGTGCTTATATAAAGCGAAGAATTTTATTCTCTTTATGAGCTGTTTTTTTTTGTCAGAGATGTTCTCCAAATTCCTATTCCCATTTCTTCTGAGAAATAGCTTTCCTTATGAAATAGCTTTGCAATCTCCGACAGAAATTTCTAGTCTGTTCTGAGTACCTTTTACTTAATTTGAGAAAAAAAAAATTCAAAATTATTATTAATTTTATAAAAAAAATTGCAATAGAAAGTGAATAGTACGTAGACAAAGATTTTCTTATTGACCCAGTGAATCCATGTAGATTATAACGTTTTACATAGACTTGTCTAATAATTGACGCAGAGGAAATTCACTGGAGTTGAAGTAGCATATGATCCATTTTTATACACAATTGTAAGCTTACCCAATGCAAAATGGTTCACAGCGACAAATAGAATTCTCCTCAATTTAAATGAGTACTTATATACTTATAGTCGATTAGAGTCTGTATATTCCCTCAAAAACTACTGTGCATTATAAGTTTATGCCCAGGACAGTTCACCATAAAATATTATTCACTTATAAAATGGGGATCTAAAATTTAATGGGATATTACCTGGCTATGAAAACACTTAGAAAATGGCATAAAACTAATGCAAAAAAAGTTATTTACAGCAATGGTTGCTCTGCACATGCAGGACAAATTTCCCTTGCAATTCTCTCTGACAATCACCAGAAATCACATTAAACAGCTCGCTTCTTAACATATAAAAAATGCAAGAGCAGAATAAATGATGACATACTTATAGTTGAAATACCTGAAATCATCTTTAAAGCAGATCATTACGTAAAAAAATATAATTGACTGAAAAAGTGTTGTGGTAACAAAACTTCCAATCACTTGCATCAACTGGATGTAAGTTTGATAAAGATAATAGATGGCCGAATAGATCCCTTTAATAATATTTCCGTACATAAATCTGCTTGTCATTTTTTTGTATAAGCTGTAAAAATATACATTAAGCTAGTCACAGCAGCATGTGGCTATTGAAAACATGCCAAATTTTGATAAAGAAAATCACAAATCAATATATAAATAAAACACTATACTAAGATGATCGAATAGTTAGGACGAGTTGGTATATGAAATATAGCCACCTCCACTTCGTATGTCCAAGGTAGTTTTGAAAAGAAAAGCTATATTAAAAACAATTCATTGTATGTCTCAATGGAATGGTAATGCCGTTTTCTTACCAAAAGTTGTCTGTTTTGCTCCAGCTATACGGAATAAAGATATTGTTTTATGGTTTAAATATGTTAAGCAGATGGTTATAAAGGTTTAAGTAACACTTTTAAATAATAATCAGCTCTGTAGGATTTTTTTATTTTTTTTAAAAAATGTCAAAAAATGACAAATTTTACCCAAAATTTCGATTTTTGGAGCAAAAGCGCAGACTCAAGCCATTTTTTTTCAGCGGTAAAATTTCACACAGTTGGTGTACTAGTATAAAGGCAACTTTTGGCACCTACCCGTTTTTGATTTTTAAAAAATAATTTTTTTCGCTCCACCCTAGTGTCCACGTATGCTCACTCAATCTTTTCTAGACCACGCAAAAAAAAAAAAAAAAAAAAAAAATGGCGGGGGGGGGGGAGGTTCGTATATTTTATTTAATATCCAATCACCGAAGTGATCGGCATACAATAAAACGGAAGACATATTTTTAAATTTCGTACTTTTTTTTATTTCTCTCTCTAATCTACATATGTGATTGTTTAAAAGACTTGCTCATTCGCCGATTATCTGCGAAATGTTTTTTTTTTTTTTTTTTTTTTTATCAACTAAGGTATAAGTCGAGCCCTATTTTCAACTCTCAAATTTTGTTTGAAATTCTTCGATTTATACACGAGTTTATACCACAAATTCAGTTTGACATTAGGAGTTAAAAAATCTACAGCTTCATAATTCCTAAACTATTGGACGAATGACTACCCATTTGATACTGGAAGGTAAAATTTAGCAAAGCATCAAAACATAATATAAAAATCAGATTTTTTATTTTGAAAATGTCAAATTTTGATACAATTTCACAATGATAATAGCCAACTGTGCTTCTTTATATGACACACCAATAAAATAATATTCGATAGAACGGTTATTTTTTAACCATTTGGAAATTGGTTGTTGTTTTCGGTTGAGAATAGATCTTGTAGCGTTCGCATATATTTTTTATAATTAATCTAGGAATATTGATGTTTAATCTATGGCGTACGTAATATATGACTCTCTAATTTGAGCATGATGTTTTTACTGATTTTCATTAACTCAATGAGAAACATTCAAACATTTTGCTTTAAACAATGGATGTGTACATTTTTTTTTTTCGAAATTTTTTACATTTAGAAGAATTTTTATTTGAAAAGGAATTCGAAAATTTTCGTTGTTAATAAAAAGAAGAATGTAAGTATGTTACAAAATGGGTAAACGCAAATTAATATATAGGGAAAAAAACCGAATCCAAACAAAGACGTCGTATGAAAGATCATCTTTTAAAGAAAAAAAAAGAGGTCTGATTATCGAGCCCACCTGTTACGAAATATGCGATGATCACGAAAAAGGAAATAATTATGATGTTAAACTGATTGATTATAAAAGACCATTAAAAATAGAATTTATTTATCAGTCTTGATTTTAGTCTTTTGAAATATCATTTTTAAAATGGTTGCTTTTGTTGGATAGACTATATTTGATGATTCTTTCTTTAAATATTTATTTATTTATTTGTAAAATAATGGTATAAATTCTTGAAGTCGTATTTAGAAGAAAAAATATTTCTTCAATATTCAAATCACACATCTGGAAAATATTCTGAAGGTAGAACGTATTCAAAGCAGGTAAAAAAAAGAAATAAACTTCCCATGCACGAAAAATAACGCACTAAACATCTTTAAACTATCCAAAAATAGGCCACACATTATATACCCTATAAATTCACATCTGCATCCATAAGAAAAAATGCAAACATCGTAGCTGGAGCTTGAAAAAAAAATAGAAATGAAAACATGCTATTGTGCGCTGCTTATCTATCCAAAAGAAAAATCGCATCACATTTCAAAATTTATCGTTCCGTAGACTCTGTTTTGCAAACACCTTCTGGTTATTTTTTAAATATTTAGATATCTTATTTTACCCGTGAAGATGTTTTAAATTGACAAAAATCATATTTAAAACATTTTATTTTAATTTAGTGATTGTTTTTACACGGAATAAATATTTGAACAAAAAGTAAAGTAAAGAATTTCCTTATTTTGAAATTTTGTAAAAAAGTGGTGAATATAAATAAAAATATTTTTTTACAGCTTCTTTCTTTTTCAATGCTCCAATTTGAAACTTGATTTTACGAGCAAATATTGTGCTTGGAGTTTAACATGTATATCTATACCTATGATTTTTTCCTGTATTTTAAATCTCAATTATTATTGACTCTTGAACCGATCTTTCTTATACAAATTGCCTATCTAACACAAGTATATGTTATACAATACCATTACTACTACCACTACTACTATTAATAACTAGAATATGCTTTATTTCATTATAAATAGATGGCACCACAACAGATTTTTGAATTTTTATTATTCAATAACAGAATGATTTTTTTTTTAAATTTCCTTACATGATGATATATAATGGTTTAAAAATCGAAAATGCTAAATTAATGTTTAAGGGCGTATTTCGATTCAAACTGCTTATTTTCAGATTTATTTTTAAACTAGTCGCCCTGGCGACCAGTTTGGTCTCCATGTCTTAGGATTTGGTCCTTGATTTTTTCTATAAAAGGCTTTTAATGATGTCTACCCTTACATTAAAACAAAATATCGTTCATTTAATGCTAATCATTTAATTGTATATTAAATATTATGTGAGTTGGCTTATTTACATTTCATTTTGTCAAGAAAACGTTTTGAAAGTTGAGTTGTATAGTATTTCACCCAGGAGAATGAAACTGAAGTTTGATTGGCTTGCATGCTCGAATTATTTTTACATGGCAAGATTGATGGTTGGAGAATTTGCTATATGAATTATAACCTCCATATTTTTTTTCTTTTTCAGTCATTGGAGAATAAATCTTTTTTTTTTTTTTTTTTTACTTTAGTGGAAACAGATTTTGGGAAGTTAATTTAAACTTCACTGATGTAATCTCAAAATATACATGCATTTTAATGTAATTCATCTCTCAAATATTATTTTTTTCAAGCGATCTCTATAACAGTATAACTTTTATACAGCTTTATCCGGAAAAATAATTTTGATTAAAACTGGCCGCTTGGTATATGAAAAGCGAAGTGTCCATCACGACAAACTTTTGATGACAGTCAAATGCTTTTATAATAACAATAATCCGTACAATAATTTGATGAATTATCACCAGCGCTGGCTAGCATGAAATTGGTTGCTATAGCATATAAAGAGTGAAGTGGGTAAGCCCGGAAGTGTTGATGACAGTCACATAACTTAGGCTTTTATTATATAGATAATAACAATAATAATATAGTACTTAATACGGTATTTTCAAAAAGAATATCTGATTTACATAATAAAATAATAAATAATTACATCAAATTTCAGTTAGTAAATTTTTTCAACAAAAATAAAAACTGGATAATACTAATGAATTAACGTTTTTACGAAACTTTGGTCATAATTCACTTGCACATTCAAAAATACAGAATATTGCACTTCAATCCAAAATAGCCTCATGGCTATTTTGGATTCTTTTACAATAATGGAATTAAAATGGATGGAATAATATTTTGGATATTTTAAGCTTAGGACTTTTAACAAGATTTGTAGCAAACTTCATCAGTTTCATGTGAGGTAGGATAATATAGGAATCCTGCCGGAAATTCACCACAATTTGTGATCTAAAGTTAACTATGTTATAATACATCATTAATCGATTCCAATGCAATTATGTTGCGGATAGCTTTTTACTTCTATATCTTCCCATGTTATCGTTACTTTTTACCCAAAGCAAGTTAATATTACTGAAAATTTCATTAAAATGAAGGTATTTTAACGAAATTTGCAACAGGACATATCTGGCTTCTTGTGAAATATCATGACACGTGAAATTTGATAGAAGTCACAGCCGGCAATTTGTGACTTAAAGTTAATTGCGTTCTAAAACATGAATAGTCTAGTTCAGTGCGATTATATTGTAGATAGTATTCATTTTTATCTCTTACCATTATAGCATTACGTTTCACTCAAAGCAAAGGTAAGTTTATGGCTAATTTCGATAAAATAAAGGTATTTTAGAGAAATTTGCAACGAGCGCATACATTCCTTCATGTGAAATATGATAATACATGAAATCTGGTAAAGAACACAACAATTTGTGACTAAAGGTTCAGTACATTCTAAGATTTTAATTGTCTAATACGACGCGATTATGATGTAAGATAATATTCACTTCTATCCCTTACCATGATATCCATGTATTTTACACAAAACTTATTACAAATTGCGTTAAAATAAAAACTTTTTAATGAAATTTGCAACAAATACACCTATTTGGTTTGAAATATGTTGACACATGAAACCTGAAGGAAGAACACCGCAATTTGTAAGTTAAAGTTAACTACGCTCTAAGATATGACTAGTCTACTAGTCCAGAGGGATTATAATGTGGATAATATTCATTTCTCTCTATTCCCATGATATCGTTACATTTTACACAAAATAAGGTAATATTATTGTAAATTTCGCTAGAATAAAGATATTTTAATGAAATTTGCAGCAGATGCTATCCAAATATTTTTGTGCAGTCTTGTAAGTGATCTATATATTTTTCTATTTACTTATATAAAGAAAAAAAATAGATTATTTAGAAAACACATAATACAATTTTAAATTCTCCTTCGTTGATTTCTGTCAATAAATGTACACGTACTCGAATTTTTCTTGCAGCAGTGTATATGACTAAAGAATTTATACAAATCAAGCAGAAAATGAACAAAATTTAAAAACACTATCACAATTGAAAGCACACTTTAGTTAATTATTGCCCATAGACCATACCGACTGCAACTGAATTGTTTTGTGTTTCCCTGTCGATGATCGATAAATGTTATTTACACTGTTATTCTATACTTAGCACCTTCTAGCACACTTTAGTGATGTATATAAACTTCATAATATTCTAACATTATCAAAACAGACTGCAAACAATTTTTTTCATTTAAACCATAATGTTACGAAATTCCTTTTGATTATTCCTGTAAATGAATCATTAAAGCTATACTCTTTATTTTAAACTCCAAATAAGATTAGGTAAAACTCAATAATATATATAAATTGCATGGTAATCCGAGCGCATTTACGAGAGACAGACGGATAGACAAAATCATACACGAATTTCAACTCAATTGGAAAGTGTTAAAATTAATAAATATGAAAATCTAGCTAAGCAACAAGAATTAAAAATAAAAATAAAAATAAAAAGAAAATATGAAAATAAGTATAACGCAACAATATAATGAATACTTTATAAACATTTGGAGTAGAATAGTTCACAGACGATTGGAAATTAGTCGGGCTTAAATTAGTTCTCGAGCAGAGAGAAATTTGCAGCGTAACGGCATATGGAAGCAAACGCACAAGGCCTATTAGCCCTTAGCTGTTGACACTTGGAGGAAAATGGTTCCTTAACTGTGTTTGTTCAATCGTTGAAACCGATTAATTTAAATGAAGTAAGATTAGATCTGGAAATCTGAAGGAAACGCATGTTTAGTTCAGTAAACAACGACGAAATTTAACCGTTAGTCACTTAAAGCATTATATTTCTGAGTCTATTTCTTAGAACACATAATTGAAAAAAATCAGTAAAATATGAATAAAAAAATTTTCAGATTCTCTTTGTATATAAATTACCATGGTTTAGATTTTATGGATGTAGTATATATGTAGCATTTATTGTAGTATATATGTAGCATTTATAATCAAAAAACAGTAGTAAAAATCTGTATTTGATGATGTTTACAAAATTATTTGATGTTTACAAAAACATTATTAAAAATTATTTTTGACAGTTTTTTTTTTTATTAAGAATGTACTTTAAAAGACGTTTTATTTTAGGGGGGGGGAGTTCTTAATTGCATTTTCATTAATGCATAAAAGGTACAATTTTTACTTCAATTAAGAAAGATTTATTCAGTTTCATTTCCGATTATGCTATTGATTTTACATTTTTTACAGTAACATATGCAGAATAAAATTTGTATGTAGAATTTTCTTGCTCTCGCTTGCGTGCGAGATAGTGTTGCAGATTTTCAGATTCTCTTTGTATATAAATTACCATGGTTTAGATTTTATGGATGTAGTATATATGTAGCATTTATTGTAGTATATATGTAGCATTTATAATCAAAAAACAGTAGTAAAAATCTGTATTTGATGATGTTTACAAAATTATTTGATGTTTACAAAAACATTATTAAAAATTATTTTTGACAGTTTTTTTTTATAAAGAATGTACTTTAAAAGACGTTTTATTTTAGGGGGGGGGGAGTTCTTAATTGCATTTTCATTAATGCATAAAAGGTACAATTTTTACTTCAATTAAGAAAGATTTATTCAGTTTCATTTCCGATTATGCTATTGATTTTGCATTTTTTACAGTAACATATGCAGAACAAAATTTGTATGTAGAATTTTCTTGCTCTCCCTTGCGTGCGAGCTAGTGTTGCAGTTACTGCAATCTACTTCACCGACAAAAATATAAATGCTATTTGATTAGTGATAAAACTAAAATAGTACTTTTTATTAATTTATTTATATTTTAATAATTTACAAGGGCAGTGATAAAACCCTCTGAATTCCGTTGTAACCCTTTATTAACCGATTCCCTGTTTTACCCGCACATCGTACGGGTAACGTGTTTTTTCCAATCATGTTTTACCCGTACCACGTACGGTAATACATGCTCCAATCATAATTTATTATTCTCACGAGCAAATTTTTATTGTAAATTTTATATTATTTAATCCGAGCATTTTACTGGTTTTGATTAGGCAAAAATTTCTGATTTGAAAAACTGGTGATAAAAAATTAAAAATTCTGTATAAAACATATGAAAAAATAGACATTGTTTGAATGTTTTTTTTTTTTCAAAAATATTGATTAGTTAAATAGTTAAAACAATATGGGTACACTGTAAAAAAAAAAGGGTCGATCTACTAAAAAAACTTTAGTGATCCTTGTAATTACTAAAAAATTTTTAGTAATCTTAGTCGGTTACTAGAAAATCTGTAAGAATTACTTGAAAAAAGTTAGCAACGAATAGAGTTAATAGTTTTATATTTTTAATAGCTCTTACTAAAACTCAGTTAGTGTGGCCTTGATAGCATAGTGGTCATAGTAACGGACTGCAGGCTAAAAAAATCCCGGGTGCGAAACTTGCCACCGCCAAATACATCCCGAATGTATGTAGTGTCTCGTTAATAAAGGGATTGTGAAAATCCTGTCGGAGCAGGTAGGAATGTTTGGTGTTGCCATCTATTGTGGTTTTGCCGAAAATCTTCCGCTTCAGAAGTTTGGACGCAACACGAAGGAAGCTCCTGCACTTTGGGCGCACGTAATGGTTATTAAAAATAATTTTGGAGCTATTACTAAAATTTGCTTGGTGGCTCATACTAAAAATTTTTAAGTTAGTTATACAAAAAATTCTTTTGTTCAGTTTACAAAAGAAATGCTTGTTTCACTTGCAAAAAAAAGTTTGTAAAGTTTACTAAAAAATTCTGTGGAATACAAATTTACTAAGAAATTTGTAGTAATCTCTTGAATTTTTTTTTTTTTTTACAGTGTACGCATTTGCTTAATCAACATCAAATTAGAACCCCTTCAGATGACAGACCCCTTCTCCACGGCTCTTGCCACTGCTGGAAACAACAAAGAGAATCCTGTTATGGTATCTTCCCACGTTCAGCCGTCGCGTTGCCTTGGATGTCCTTTACAGAGATGGTACTTGAAAACTATTCGTGAATGGTTACATTCTTTAAATAACCTTTACCGTAAACTGCTTGTAAGTACTAACAAAGTCTCTGAAGCAAGATTTCCCCAATCTGTACATGAAGTTAATATTCACCCTTCGCTCAGACTTCGTTCCTAATGAACGCCGCTTACTCATACCTTCAGTTACTGTGCTACCTATTATAAATTTTGGTAGCAAAAAATATCGTTATAATAAACAAATAAATTAATAATATTATGGTATTATAGAGTTACAACGAATTTCCGTGATTTTTTTTTATTGTCTATTGCATAAAAAGTAATATATGATTATATGCATTTCAAAAACTTTATCAAAGGTTACACATACTTTGTGAAATATTCAACCAGTAAAGAAGATTCTGAACGTATTCTAGAGGGTAGGCAATACGAAAGCGTCATAAACATCATTCTTGTAAAACTGTTTTAAAGTTTTAAATCTATAATACTAAAAGTCATAAAGATCAAAATAGTTTTTTATGTAAAAATTATGAAAAAAAAATTATGGTCCTTGAGTCCTATAAATTATACTTAGAAAAACTTCCTGCATCCTTTAAATTAAGTGAAGCATTCGAAATTCCGCTATTTTATGAGCACACCGAGATATAATGCTTTTCATTTCACACACTTTTAGTAAAATAGAAAAGAAAAAAGACGAAAATCTCATAAAATCCAAAGTATGCTAGCAATTTGCCAAGTTCATTGGCAGTTTTACAGGGGTATAGGGTGTGTAATTACTCTTTTTTGATATGTGTAAACCTTTGAAAATTTGTGTGCAAAATATTATAATATTATTATTATATTATAATATTAAATATTATAATATTTTTTAAAAAAATGCGTGATCTAAATAAAAGAAAAAAAGAGAAATTCCTCTTTTATACCAGCACAATAATTTATAATGCTTTGAATTTCACCTAAAAAAATCATAAAATTCAAAGCGTGGTAGCTCGTGGCGGTTTTAAGGAAGGACAGGGTGTATAATTACATTTCCAGGATCTTTGTATTTTTTTTTTCATTTTGACCAGAAAAATACATAAACTATGTGAGAGGATTAACCTTTTACTAATGTGACAGAAATTGTATCATAAATGATGTGAAGCTGTTTGTAAGACCGCAAGATCTAAAGATGAATAAAAGGCTTGATTAACTCATAGGATGGCCTTTTTGTACTATACATTTTGTGCAGGACTGTTATAATTAACATTCACCTATTTAAAAGTGTTTGGTACTAAGTTTCAAACTAAACAAATTTCGGTAGTGTTTGTAGTTAAACTGAAAATAACAAGTTAAACTATAAAAAAAACTAATAAAAAACTGTGGTCTGTGAACCGGTAAAATCAGTTAAAGGCTGAGAACTTTTGTTTTTTTAAAAGAGAAAGTCAATTGTAAGAGAGTACATTAGGTACATTCTTTCATATTTTACAATAAAACACATAGATCTGCGTACAAATAAAGTATCAATATTTAAAATTTCAGTGCGCATTCTTATCTAATATTTTACGGGATAAATTATACGAAACACGAGTATTTGCATACAGATAGAAAAGAAGCATTTTGATGAAAAACACGCGCTGGAGAAATTTGATTTTCATGCAGCTATATACTTAGTATAAGAACCTTAAATGCAATCTCGTTTTTTACTAATTGCATGAGAAACAAAATAGTATATATTACATTCAAGTACTTTTTTTCCAGTACCCGAAAACTTCAATATTTGAATGTGGCTTGAAGAAAGCAAATATTGAAAAGGACTTGAAATGATAAATATAAAAGTTCGTAGAACTGTGCATTGCATGAAAACTTTGCTCTCGAATGTCAGATTTAAAGAAAGCATCATTTACAAATAAGGTTTACTAATATTAATGTACACGCATTTTTATTATGTTTTTAAAAATCCATGCAGAAATAAACGTTATTTTCAGAATGTATTAAACAGCTTGACTTACATGATAATTTATTTTAACAGTTTTAATAAAAATTTTATTTTACTTAAGAAAGGTGTTATAATAAAAATAAATGACATTGACATGTTTCGGATCCGTCAAATAAGATCCATAATCATAATAAAAATAAAAATATTTCACGGTCAATACAAATAACACGCGACAATGAGATATAAACAACAAAAAACACAAAAAACCACGCACTCTATTGTAAAAAATTAAATTAAAATAGACCATGATCTAAAAGAATTTCTAACATAGTTCATCCCATTCATGCTCTCACGAATGGGATGAACCATAACCATGTCGTATGTCCATGTTCTCATTGTCGCGTGTCATTTGTATTGACCGTGAAATATTTCGAAATTTTATTTTTATTTTTATTATGATTATGCATCTTATTTGATGGATCCGAAACATGTCAAGATCATTTATTTTTGTTATAACACCTTTCTTAAGTAAAATAATATTTTTAATAAAATGTTTATATAAAAGGTGAATCTTTTAAAATCTGGTGATTTAAAAAATCTATTGGATTTAATAAACGTTTTATCATTATTTTAACCGTATTCTATCAAATAACAAAATGAAAGTTAATAATATTATTATTTGCTATTAATAGGTATATTTTATTTAAACTATTATTATTTATTATTAATAGATATATTTCATATCTTTATCTATTAGTTATAAAAAATATCGTATAAGAAAGATCGCATTTTACAAATACATATAGAATTAACAATTGATTGTTAGTGCGGTTTCACCGCACTATTTTACCGACAGAGTGCGGTTTCAGTTGAACGAAAATAGTTCAAACAGACTTATAAGCTATAGACAGATATTAGATATTGATATAAATTTATTAAGTTTTATTATTGTGACGTTTGTACTATAAGATTTGTTTAGAATTTTCTTAAGAAAACCGAGAAATATCATCATAAGACCAATTTATAATGCTGTTAAATTTAACGTAAAAAGAAATCATAAAATTCAAATCATGGTCGCTCGTAGCAGTTTTATGGGAAAACAGAATGTGTAATTGCGTTTCCGGGATCTTTGAAATTTTTGGGATTTTTTTCTCATTTTGACCAGAAAAATACACATGGGAGAAGATTAAGAACTTTTGCCTTTTTCTAATAAGAGAGTTCATTATGTACATTCTTTGATATCTTATAATACAATACATAGATTTGCGTATAAATAAAGCATCCATATTAATTAGTTTAATTAGCTTTCGTATCTAATATTTTGCTGGATAAATTCTACGAAACACAAGTATTTGCATACAAATGAAAAGAAACATTTTGAGGAAAAATACGCGTTGGAGAAGTTTGCATTTCATGCAACTATATACTTAGTATAAAAACCTTTAAATGCAATCTCGTTTTTTGCCAGTTAGATGAGAAACAAACTAGTATATATGTACGATTCAAACACTTTTTTTCCAGAACCCGAAAACTTCAATATTTGAATGTGGCCTGAAGCAAGCAAATATGGAAAAGGACTTGAAATAATAAATATAAAAGTTCGTAGAACTGTGCATTGGATGAAAATTTTACCCACGAATGTCACATTTAAAGACAAACTCATTTACAAATGAAATTTAATACTATTAATAACAAGTATGTTTATTATATTTTTAAAAACCCATACAGAAATAAACGTTATTTTCAGAATGTATTGAACAGGTTGATTTACATGATAATTTATTTTAACCGTATTCTACTGAATTACAAAATTAAAGAAACTTATAGTGCTTTTCTTTTTCTATTATTTATAATCAATAGATATATTTCATATATATCTATTAGCTATAAAATGTATCGGGTAAGAACGCTCGCATTTTAAAAAATCATAAGAAAATAACAATTGATTGTATCAGAGTGAGGTTTCACCGATTTATCATGGCAATGTAAGAAAATAGTTCAAACAGACTTATAAGTAAATTCAGATTCAGATATTGAAGCAAATTTATAAAATTTTATTATAGTGACGTTTGTACTATAAGATTTGTTTAAAACTGGAGATTTTCATACGAAAAGAGAGAAATACCGTGATAAGACTAATTTTTAAAGCTTAGAATTTCAGTTTAAAAAAATCATAAAATTCAAAGTGTGGCAGCAGCTCTTTGTTGTTTTTTGGGAAGACAAGGTGTGTACTTACACTTACGCGATCTTTGAAATCTCGTTTTTTTTTTTAATTTTGATCAGAAATATACACAAACTTATGAGAAGATTAAGAGCTTTTGTATTTTTTTAACAGAGAAGATCAGCGGTATGAGAGTCATTTATGTACGTTCTTTGATATCTTACAATAAACTAAACAGATTTGCGTACAAATAAAGCATCCATATTAAATATTTTAATTCGAAGTCGTATCTAATATTTTGCGAGATAAATTTTGTGAAACACAAGTATTTGCATATAAAGAGAAAAGTAGCATTTTGATGAAAAACACGCGTTGGAAAAATTTGAATTTCATGCAACTATATACTTAGTATGAGAACCTTAAAATGCAATCCGTTTTTTATCGCTTGGATGAGCAACAAAATAGTATATATATACGATTCAAACACTTTTTTTTCCAGAATCCGAAAATTTCAATATTTGAATGTGGCTTGAAGAAAGCAAATATTGAAAAGGACTTGAAATGATAAATATAAAGGTTCTTAGAACTGTGCATTGCATGAAAATTCTATATTCATATATATCTATTAGTTATAAAAATGTGTCGTATAAGAACGCTCGAATTTTACAAAATCATAAATTGATTGTATCAGAGTGCGGCTTCACAGATTTACTGTGGCAACTGGAAGAAAATTGTTCAAACAGACTTATAACTAAATTCAGATTTCAGATATTGAAGCAAATTTATTAAATTATACTATAGTGACGTTTGTTCTAAAAGATTTGCTTAAAACTGGAAATTTTCATGAGAAGACAGAGAAATAACGTGATAAAACAAATTTATAATTCTTTGAATTTCAATTTTAAAAAATCATAATTAATCAAAGCATGGGAGCTCGTGGGTGGTTCTATGGGAAGACAGAGTGTGTAGTTACGGTAACGGGACCTTTGAAATTTCGTGTATTTTTTTTTTTCCATTTTGACCAGAAAAATACACAAACTATGTGAGAAAATTAAGAACTTTTGTATTTTTAACAAAAATGTTAGCAATATTTTTAGTACAAAATATTATAAACGCCACATAATCTAGAACAATCTAAAACAATCCATGTAAAACACTTTCTACACGATTTCGTTAATATTACACAATTTTAAAAATGAATGTTTTGAAATATGTTTGAAAACACATTTTCTCTACTTGTAATTTTTAACAAAGCTTTCTGCACAATCTTTTTATTTGGAACAACATATCAGCAACATATTCGCAACACAATCGAAAACGATTTTAGTTAGAAGTGTTAATTATTATGTTCAGTTTGTATAGTAAAAGTGTTTCACGAATTTGCAGTGAAATGTTATTGGTAACTCGAAAAGAGGTTATTGTAGTTTTTTTTTCGGATTTATATTATATTCTCCTAGATTATAAAGCATTTATCTTTTTTATTTTACAACGTGGGGCAAACTGTACTCAAATGTAACAATTTGTTTTTATTTTATGAAATTTTTAATTGTCTATGGACTTATCTGAAATCACGATTTTTAAGATAAAACTTTAATAAATAAATACTATACTAAATACTAAGCTTCTATTTTTGTAAATATATCTCTTGCAATTTGTATTTTTGAACAAACATCTATATATCATTTTGAACAAACAGAAAACAAATGTTTCTCTTGCATTATTGTTGCACATTTTTATCTGACATTTTCTCTAAAATACCTTAAAAAACAAGCTACATTTGCATAGAAACTGAAAAGCAACATTTTTATGAAAGTCACGCGCTAGAGAGATTTGAATTTTATGCAACAATATTTAATCTAAAAAAGTTTAAAGTACAATTTTAATTCATTTTACGGAATGAATGTACAACATAATACATGTTTCGCCTAAATGAAAATGAGGATTTTACTGCATTGGCGTATAAATGTAGTTTTTTTTTATTATTTGGGCAAACCCTATGTATATAAATAAATGTAATCTTTAATTAGGGATTCACTTATTATTGTTATACAAACTTAAAAGATTATTTTTATTCAAAGTTATTTTACATAAATATACAGGTTGTTTCAAAAATTCATGGGCCATGATTAAAAGATGGTAAAATACACATAAAGAAGCAATTTTGTTACGGCAATGTGGCGTCGGAAATAAAAAGTTTTGGCGAAAAAGAAGAAATGCGAAGGAAATAGAAGTAAGTTGTTTACTGACATAATAACTACATGAAGTACTCAAATATGTTTGTAAGCGTCTAGCAAATGATTAACGTACCTTTTCGCGGATTCTGTCTTTCACGAACATCTGCAGCAGCGACTAAAAATCTTGCACGAGGGTTGACCAAATAGATTACTGGTAACAAATTGTACTAATATTAAATCTATTTATTTTGAATTGATTAAAAACTTACATTTTAAGCTAATTTTCTATAAGATATAGCTTTAACTAATTTTTTCAGAACATGAAGACGTAACTCCACTTTCAAAATTAAAAGCTCACAAACATATACATACAAATATATACAACTCAAGAGAATCTCATCCAGAGCCCAAAATCGCTGCCATTCGCAGTCGCTATTCGTTCTGAGAATGACATATTTTCAGATCTCGAAGCTTTATCAGGTAAGTGAATTCGAATTTATTTCTCCACAATTTAATTGATAATTTTTCCATATTTGTTGCGATCAATGTCATGGATATGATAGTAAACTAATTGTTAAGATCTCTGATGGAAAAATATCATTAAATGATAACGACTGCCATTTAATAAAAGTAGAGCATATCATTTATCTAAAGATTGGCTAAGAGAGTCTGTCTATTAAAAGCTAGCCTCCAATGGAACATCCAAAATTCCAAACAACCTAACGTGTATTCTTGACAGTTAAGACCATTGCTGAGCCATTGTCACAACTGGGGCCGTTTGATGACTCTCTAGTGCAAATTGTTTCCAAGGAATATACATTTCGAGCGTTTTCAAAGGCGTGTTTTGCAACGAACTTACTCTATCGGAGTGAGTTGAGCCGATCCTTCTGGAATTCAGCATTTTAAACAAAACCAAGAAGAAATAGATTATATAAGATCTATGAGTGATGAAAAAGTCTGTGAAGAAAAAAAAAGGAAAAATAAAAGAACCGTAAAGAGGACTGGTAAGAATCTACCTTCTGACTCAGAGGACGAACGTAGTGAAACCAAATTGGATGATAGTGACATAGATATGGATTTCTCCGATGACAGCAATATAACTTTACATCTTCCGTGGAGGAATTTTCTCTGATTACACGAGAAGAGAAAGATGGGTGCAATGTTTTCAGTGCTAAATCTAGATACACACAGAAGATACGGGATCAGAAAATATTTATTTATTTGCGACTACTGCAAATGAAATTAAAATGTAGCAATTTCACGATTGACAATAATTTTATTGAGTTTTTAACTTTTTGCAGAAATATTTTAGGAAAATTATATTTAAATCCCCGTTTGAAAAAGTACAATTTTCACAACTTATATTACAATACTATACAACTTATGTTATACTTACTATTTTATAAAATAAAGGGAATATTGCCTTAATGTCTTGAACCATATATGTTCTAGATTATAGTAGATCAACATCTTAAGAAAAAGGAAAAAATTGGTGCTTTGACCTCAAAGTGATACATGGAGAAATTATTTTCACCATTCCCTCTAGTCCCATGTTCTGCGAAAAAATAAAAATAAACCACTACTTCGCATACATATAAACTTTTTGCGGCATAAATTTTACGAAAAAGGCATTTCCATACAGACTGATAAGAGACATTTTGATGAAAAACATACGATGGAGAGATTCGAATTTCATGCAACAATTCGTAACCTGCAAATTTAAAAATGCAATAATGTTTTGGGTCCGGATGGATGAACAACAAAATAGTTCATACGTATAGTGATAAAAAAAGAAAAAAATAGTTTATTTGCACTGTAACAACAGCAAAAACAACACATTCTGCATGCAATGTAGCAACAGCAACAAAAAAAAATCGTAATCTAGGTTATGTAAATACTAAAAATAATAATAATTTCGTAAAAAAAAACATTTTTTAGTGGTAATCATGATAAATTAAACGCATTAATATAAACATTAAAATTAATAATATTTTGTTACTTTTAAATATATAAATTCAGTATGCTTCTAAAATGTTTAAATGGGAATTTACAGCACACTAAAAATTGTCATTCCAATTTGAGAAAACTGATTAATATTCTATATAGACTATTGAGACATGCTTCCGAAAATCAGTGGCAGAAAAAAAAACTTTATTTTTATAAATATATATGTATTTTTTTAATTTCGAAAACATATTGAATTCTGATGTTTCTAAAGATAGATAACTCTTTTCGGAATTGTGAGTAGCAGGGGAATGCAGGGTTAATGCAGGGGAAAGTCCGATAAAAAACGGGATCCTATTGCTTTTCTTTTTATTATTGAGCACTATGTGAACAAAACAGTCAAAATTGGTGTTAAAACGATAAATTGATTCCTAGGGAAGAAAAAAAGCATTTATACAGCCGCGAATAATAGTAATTGAGAACATAACAACACTTTTTTTAGTAGAATGCAATGTCCCGGTTTTGTCCGACCAGGTCGAACAAAACTGAAAAAAAAAACTGAAAAAAACAATTAAAAGCACTTCCTTACTTTGCAATAATAGTATTTATTAAAGGAAAATTGGCATTTTATGCCTATAGTATGTGAATCTATATCAAATCTACATAAAATAAAAATAAGCTAAGTTATGCTTTAAGAGTTGATAGTGTTAGGCACAAAAATCACAAATGAAACTTCAATCTTGCTCATTTGCATTGCTGTGTGCTTCAAGTTTCCACCTTCTGAAATGAAGGCACTGTATCCAACTCTCTGGTTTAGATTGGTCATATAATTGCCGTTGTAAAAGATGCATGCTTCACTTTCATCTTCCTCCTCGTTTGATGTCAAGGTTTTTTTTCTCTTTGGACTCTTTTTCACATAATTTTTTTTCTTTGCTTTTCTGTCATCATGGAAAGTTTTTGCTTCAAGGTTAAGCTCTTCTTGTGTTGTTTTTCCATCCTTTCTTTTTCTTCTTGTTCGAGGGAGTTCAGAAAAAGATAGATTTTGGAATACTAATGACTAAAAACAGTCTTCTATATAACAACTTAATTTAAATAATAATTTTGTATAGTTTTTAAATATTTATATATCGTTAACAATGCATAAGCAAGTCAATTCTATTTCAATCACGTAAAAAATGAGTTATCCAAGACCGGAAATTTCCCAGCTATGTCCGACCATCTGCATCTCAGTTTTGTCCAACCATGCCATTTTGATGTAATATTACTCTAGCGTTGTTCAGATAACTCGTAGACACAAATACAAAACGTTATAATAACTAGTAAATAATATACTAGCTTATGCTATACTCACTTAAACTAAATCTTTAGTTATTTAGGATTTGTAACGTAATATTGCAGACGTCGAATCTTTAACTTTTTCACGTAAGATCTTTAAAAAATCACCACTGCGAAATGAGTTCGTTTACACAATTTCTGCTTACTGGGAACTAGCATGCCGCTCACCTAGAAGTAATTTTAAAAGTTTTGGCTAAATTGCACCATAAATAAAGCCATAAGGCCTAGTTCCCAGTTTTATCCACCTACCCGGTTTTATCCAACTTTCCCCTATATTTTCGGAACATTTATATTATATTTTCATAGATTAAGAAACATTTGTATCTTCTTCAGTGTAACATTCAAATATTTTTCTTCAGAACAAAAAAAATCCGAATTTGAATTTGAAATGCTGAGAATAACTGCAAGCTTTAAATACTGAAGTTAGTAGAGCCGTACAATGCACAAATATTTTGATTATGCACATAAAATGTAAAAACGACATTATTACAAAATTATCTTAGCTATGATTTCAGCAAAGCATTTTTATTATATTTTAAAAAATACAGATGTAAACGTGATTTTCAAGGTATATTTAAAAGTTTGATCTGAACGTTACTTTGATCTAACCGCGTTCTACTGTATTACGAAACTAAAGTGAATTCAAATTTCTTTTTCATTATTTTCTGTTTACAGATATTTTACATAGACACGTATATATATATATATATATATATATATATATATATATATATATATATATATATATATATATATATATATATATATATATATATATATATATATATATATATATATACATATATATATATATACATATATATACACAACAACAATACATACATATACACAAAATACAATTTTAAAATAAATATTAAGTAAATATTTTATAATTAAAGGTATATATACATATACATATACATATACATATACCTTTAATTATAAAATATTTACTTAATATTTATTTTAAAATTCAATGATTTTGCTATTAATAAGTACATCACTTGTAATACTATACTTATTTCTAAAATCAAATATTTCTCTTACATATACATATAGGTGCTGTATATTTTTTATCTGTCATTTTATCCCAAATATCTTCGAAAGACAGCATTTGCATGCAAACTTAAAAACAAAAACGCTCTAATGAAAAAAAATTGAAGATACATTTGAATTTTTTACAGACATACTTAGTATTAAAGTTTTAAAATGCAATTTTCTGTTTTATCAAATGGGATGAGCAACAAGGTTGTATATGAGTTCAATAATATTTAACTTAAGAACACTTTCTCTTGAACCCCAAAGCTTTAATCTTTGAATATAACTTGAAGAATGCAATTTTTATGACATGATCCGATAGCACTCGTCATAAAAGACATGATTTTTTTTTTTTTTGGAACATTCAAAGAAACAAGCACTTCTGAAACTTAAAAATTGAATAGGAATAAATGCTTAAAGAAAGGAATTTTCTTTTCAAACAATGAATTGTAATATAAAGCAATTCGAGACTCATTTCAAAGATTTTATATTACATTTCACATAGTTATATTATATAACAAATAATATTAATAAGGAAAAAATATAGCTGACTTTCGGTTATCCAACATTACACGGCATACTTAGTTAACCGACAAATATTACACCTTTCTTCATTAAAATGCTTTTAGATGCCTTGAATTTGAAGTCGAAAAATTTTACTTTTTTATGTAATATAATAAAATACACCAAATTTAAAATGCCATAAAAAAGCTAATCAACAAGTGAAATTGTCTTTAATAATTTCATTTCATTATAAATTTTATTAAATAGACAGAATTTTGTCACAATAGTCATTAAAAATAGATAAAAACATTTCAGAAATCAAAAGGAATTCTTTCCAAAAAACAACCCTGTGTATTCTAATACCCTTGACTACGAAAATGAGTTGAAAATAAAGATGAAGCAAGGCGTAATGCCAGTGCTGGTATGTTACGTTACAACACTAAATATTCCTGCAAGCAGAACTCAGCTAGCAAATAAAACTGTATGTGCGTATGTTTTTTTCTTCTTGAAAGTCCGTTATTTTATGTTGGTGTTAGAAATTATAAGGCATCTAATTACAAATTTTTCCTCTTAAATTTGATTTATTTTGAAATTTTCATTTTTTCATTATGACAGAATATAATAATTTTAATTTATGATTTCAAAATATTTAGTTTAATAGAAAGATATACCGGCCATTTTCAACATAGTATCAAGTCCATTACCAAATGTCAAGTCTGTTACCGCACTTTTTTTTTTTAAATGATTATCATTTTTTCACCATTCTACTTTTATTTTTTATTCAACTAAGAAAAAAATATGCAATTTCCTTAAAATTTAATATTTTACTAGAATATATTCTGTAATTATTAGAAAAAGGTCTTGTATAATTTCTATGTGATCAATATCTTGTGGCTAAAACTGTCTCTCATCTCAATTCGATTTAAGTATTATTGGTAAATATCATGTTTTGAAATTTAGGGACATAAGTCGCTTCAAAGTAAGTTGATTTTAGGAAATTTAATAAATTTAAAGTTAAGTATTTTCTGTAATTTTGAATGGCAACGGACTTGAGAATTTGCCTTGCAAGCTAACTTTTAATAGCATTTACATATCATTTAATAGGGCAAAGTGCACAATCAGTTTTTTTTTTCATGTACCTTAAACAATTATTTTAACACCTGTCTCTCTTTTTAAAAGAAATTATTAAGTTTGTAAAATAAAAATAAAATTCTGAAATGTAAGCGAATGGTGAAAATGGCCCATACAGCAGCCAATCAACGGAAGTGTATTTATTTACAATTATGAGATTATACACTGAATTATGCACTACATTACATACAAATGCAAGCAATTTCCCATAGATATATCTTAAGCAATGGCAAACAAATGTTAATCATTACCAGTCTATGCATCAGTTTATACCGTTTATATATTGTGACTAGCAGTGATATTCATTAATATAATATGGTACACAACGCATAATTCGATTATGAAGATTTGATTATTTGCTAACAGACATACTACTAATAGAAGCAGAGCACCAAAGGAATAGTAAATGTAGTATAAATGTAAGGTGTGTAATATAAATGTAAAGGTATGAAAAGGTGAATAAAAGTTTGCCGTTTTGCGAAAAAGTTCTGATATTTCTTGCTAAGCAATTTCTTTTTCTTTGTTAATTTTTCGGAACATGTTTTAAAAATGTGAGCTTAAGGAAAAGAAAAAAAAGTAATTTATAAAACTTATTTTATCAGTTAAAATAATCTAATTTAGAAATAAGTTTCATTTTATCATAAAAAACTTATTTTTCCTATTTTATTTACTTATTACCTACTTCGTATCAGAGATTATAGACCTAGATTTAATGGTTTCCCTGGTTTGTCCGCACGTTATTCGGCAACGTGTTTTTTTCCCAATCATTTGCCCATACCACATACGGGTATCCATATTCCAGTCGTGATTTATTATTCTCACCAGTAAATTTTAATTGTAAATTTTGCATTATTTAATCCGAGCATTTTTCTGATTCTAGTAGGCAAAAATTTCTTTTTTGAAAAACCAGTGATAAAAGATTAAAACTTCTGTAAAACACATGGAAAAAATAGCCACTATTTGAGAGTATTTTTTTTCAAAATTATTGATTAGTTAAGTGGTTAAAAAAAATTCTGGCAGTTTTATTAATTCCGCGTTTCTTTTCTCTCTCTCTCCTTTTAGGTGCGTTCGTAATTATGTAAATACGTAGCACCTATAGTTGTCGTTCAGTCCGCCCGTTTGTCCGCATATAACAACGCAAAAACTACCCAACAGAATCGTTTGAAATTTAAAATGTCTAATTGTTACATAATTTTCACGAGTCATTTCAAATTGTATGAAAATCGGATGCATAGATCAATTACAGGGATAATCAAAAGTATTCTGTTACATCACGGTCAATGGAGAAAAGTTACAAATGCATTTTAATCTTTTGAAATTTAAAATATATAATTTTAGCGTAATTTTGTGAAGTCATTTTAAACTTTATGGAAATCGGATGTATAGTTTAATTAGAGGGACAATGAAAAGTACTCCATTACATTACGATCAATAGGAAAAAATGTTCCAGGTACATTTAATGATGTTAAACTGTTTCGAATATAACAGAATTGACATGAACCTATGAAATATATATGTACTAAAATATACATTCTGTAAAATCTGCTATGCAAAGAATATTTATTATTAAATTACAAGACGACACAAAAGTATTCCACTACATAATGCTATACAGTGAAACATTATTTGGGGCTCGTTTTAATTATAATAAACTATTTCATATTTTATGAATATGATATACGTTGCTGAGGTGTAATAAAAGTTACTTCCTGTATATACACAGGAACATAAAAAAAGATTTCGACTACTGTGCATACACCGAAGTACTGTCTACTATAACAGCAAGATCTGAATATTTTTAAAACTTCGTTACCGTATGGATGCACCTCATTTGCTACGCTTCATGTGCAATTTCCAACTTGTTTTTTCTCTATCTCTACCTATTTTAAAGATCAAAACTTTCCAAATCGAGCAACACTTGAGAATACATAAAAGGCGGTAATAAGGAGTCCTTGATATAAACTTCCGGAACTGTCACTTGACGTGAAACTCTTTAAAGCGAAAGTGCGCAAGTTCTCATGTTACTCAAGTTTAAAACCCAAATTGAAAGAAATATTGAGCAGATCTGTCTTTTAAAAGTTCATCTATTTTCGTCAAAAATATCTCTCACTCTATCTGGCGTGCCGTGCTTATTATTTCACTCATCGAAAAGACGTCGATAGTAGCAAGATAATGATACAGACGTCAGATAAGTTTAATAGAGTAGATAATAAAAGATGTATAGCGGTGTTTAGTTGAAGTAAAAAGCTAATCAATTATATCTTTTGGTTTATAAAAGAAATAAAAAAATACAGCATGATACTGTTTTGCACTTTAGTATCATTTTGTAGTTTTGAATAGCGTTTTTCTTTATTGCTTTTTTAGTTAGACTAACTTATTTTATTTCATTTATGCTTTGAGCATTTTCAGCTTCAAAGTTTTCTCAAACTGGGCATATTTGCAGGTTTGATTGACCTCTAAGTGTATATCCATTGGTCACTGTGCACAATCATTATGCGGAAATTTTATAATTAATTTTTCGAAACTATGCGGAATTCATTGTAAATACTATTCAAATTTAATATTAACTGATAGATTTTAAAAGATTAAAATTTGTTTTAAATGTTTCTCCTTTTATTTATCTGTATATTTATTTATTTTATTGTAATGTGGTATAGAAATCATTATGCATACATTAATAAAAAAAAAAGATAGTTCTATAATTAAAGAAACAGGAGTATTTTAGTAAAAGTAAAAATTTAATTTCAGATTTAATAAACATTAAAAACATTTGTTTGTTTTCAATAATTTGTTTGCGTTGCCAACATTTCTTAAGACGACATCTTAACATCTGAGTGTATTGCGACAGAATATAACACTGAATTTCATTTTTTAACATAGTTTCATAATAACTAGTGCATTTGGATAAAACTGTAAAGTACAGTTTTACTACACGAGGTACTATAACAATGACGAATTATTTTTTCAAATCATGTAAAACTACGCTAAAACATTCTATAAGTATTTGAATAACTTTTACCGAATAAAATGCACCTATAAACAGAATATGAATTGAAAGGGACATTACATCTAAATAAGTAGAAGAAGCTCTTTAAAAATTAAATAAATATAAAATTTAATTAAAAAAAAACTCATAAAATATGAAAAAATAACTTCAAATTATTTACGAGTCAAAACCAGAAATACTCTTAACCCGGGTATGCATCATTACAACAAACGTTAACATTATTGTCATTCCGTAAATAAGTAAAAATTATTATTTCTCTAATGCAACTCAACTGCAACTACTTCGTTAAATGAAATAACAGCAATATTTATAGCTTCTTGCAGAAATTTCGTGTCACAACTCTACAGTACACCAAATTTGCAAGCACCTAAAGATATCCTGGTGCTTGCAAAAGAATTTGCCAATTCTTTTTCAGATAAATACTTATCTTCGGGGCATTTTTTTTTATATTATGAATTTTTTATTAAATGCGCATGTTTTTAGTTAAAAAAATGAATAAAACTATGAAATAAATTTTTAATAAAACTTTAATTAACTTTTGAAATTTAGACATATTAAATCAAATCTTAGCAAACAATTTCGTTTAAATATCCAATCTTCTATAGCGAAATCCATTCAAATTATTTCAATTTTTTTCCAACTATATATTAGCAAATCATTTACATGTGTTATAAAGCAAAAGATTTGCAGCACCCCTTAAATTTATTTATATAAACCAAATTCTGCATGCAAAGCATGATTTTTTTCTTTAAAAAATGTGTATTTTTCAATAAAAGCAGTTCTTAAATTTATATATATATATACTTAAAAGGTGCATTTGGTTCATAACATTTCAATGAATGAGCAGAACATTGGGACCAAATTTTATTTCAATATCTTAAAATTTTTTTAAGAAATGAGGTTTCTTGTAAGAGCAATCAATGAAAAACGCAATTTTCCAGAAAACACAAATTTAGATTTTAATGCTGCACAAAAATATAAGTATAAATAGATATGTGTATGTATGTATAATTGTAATATATGTATACATACATACCCAAAATTATAAATACATAATATAATGTAAGTATAATTTTGGGCTATAATTTTTATTCAAACTATCGCTGAATGAAAAGTAAAACATTTTTGGAATCCCGAATGTCTGAACTTTAATTTAAAATAATAAAAACACTAACGAAAATTTTCTCAAAACCATCGATTTCAGGATAGTCACATACCTTAAGAAATTTTTGACTGCAACAATTTGATGGCGCAACATCTCACACGAATGATGTTTCGAAAGTTTATAGAATTCATTTTGCCTTTGAAAGTTTTTACATGAGAGAGATTTAACATACTCTTTTGCGTTATTACTGTGTGTCATTTAGGGCCAATTAAGCTTAAAAGAAAACAAAAGTACTTTGTTTTCAAACTACTTGACATCAAATCTTTGCCTACAATAGCTAAATTCTTATTTCAGAAAAATAGTATTTGAAAACAATTTTGTCAGAAATCTTAGTGACACATTTAACCAATTCTAAAAATAAGGGAAAAAATATTATTAATGAGAAATCAAAACTTGGGAGGATTAATTTTTTAAAACGAAATTTGTAATTCGAATCGCACTTTGTAAAATTAGAACGTTTAGTGAATAGACATAATAAAGTTGAATAGGAAAATGTTGTAGTTAAAAATTTGGAAAATTCTATTTTTAATAATTAGAAAAATTGCCATCTATATTATATTATTGATTAATTATTAATATGAAATCGAGTTATAAGAACATTAACAATCATTAATGTAATTTGAAAGCAATTCACCAATGAATTCACAGGAAATTTGTTTGTTGATATCTTCAACAAATTGAAAAAAAAAAAATCTGTTATATAAAATACAATGGAGAATATTTAAACCTAAACGATCTGCTGCTGAAAATGAAGAACGCAAAACTGACAAATTTCTCGGAGAGCGCGTTCAAGCAGTAATAGCTACTGCAAACCAAGCAACAAACAAATACCCATTCAAAAAGTTCTACGTAAGTATTTAGAGGACCACACGCTCACTGCAAAAAAATACAGAAAAGTACTGTTATGATTTAAAGTAGTTCTTTTCTCCAAGTTCTTTCGATTGAACGGGAGTTTTGATGTATTCCGAAGGCGAGAAACTAAGCTATTTTTAGCCTTGTTGTTTTCGAATCTTTCCCTTTTACAAAAATTGTTGAAACATTCGTCATGCCGCTGACGGCTAAAACGTTCAGCTTGCATTGGGTGACTGCCTGCCCGGGTAATTTTAGACTCACTACGGTAATTTTGCTTCATTAGTTTTCCTCCACTTGGGAGGTTTTTGAAAACGAGATGAAAGTATCATGCATTTTTAAATAAAGCAGAAGGAGAACGAGAATATTGCTAACTGCAGTGATCTGAAACGCATTTTGTTTCCACAAGAAAACATAACGTTATTTATTTTAGGAAAGGGAAGACGCAGCAGTAGAAGAAACGTTGAAGAATTTTGAGAGAAGATTTATAATTGACGTGTACACAAGTTTTGAGAAAGAAGTAAACATGCAAGAACATTATTTTTAAACAAACGTTTTAATAACATAAACTGCAGAGAACTTTAACACATATGTGATTGATTTCTTTCTTTTACATAAATAATTTAATGTATATTTATCCAGATATTTAGAGAAGTTGAAAAAAAAAATATTTAAAATTTTCATTTTAAAAATATGTGCTTTTAATCGTTCAGTAAGCCCATTTAAATTTTTTGCACAAGCAAGCCAATAAAGTATTTTTTTGCGAGCATTAGATAGGCTGTTAGAAAAGGCAAACATTCCACAAACACTAATAAGGCACATAGCTCAAAGAGCAATTATACAAATAGAGAGTAAAAGTTTAAAATCAATTTAATTGCCGTTAACGAGAGCAAAGTTTTTTTGTAAATTTAGAAAATTTACTACAAGCATACAGATATATTTTCTTAATAATAATAAAATGTATTTGCGTTCATATTATATTTTTGTTTGAAAAAGAAAGAAAGAAAGAAAGAAAAACAGAGAAGGAAATACAAGCAAAAAGTATTTTATCTGATAGGAAAATAGTATAAAAAAGTGAGTTCGTGAATTCGGAAATCAATCTCTAGATGTGCAAAATTGAAGCATATTCCATAGTATAATAATTATAATTATTTTTCCTGTCACAATCACACATGTTAAACTTATGCGAAACTGAAAATTTACGACGAATAAAACAGTTTAAAATTCTCTATAGTTTATTCACGACGCGTATCTGATATGTTTTCTTTGAACCATATTTTTGATGATATATGAAAAAAAATCACTGATTATGTGTGCAAATATGTTTAATATTTATATAAATAGGGTATTGTTGTATTTACCGTGTGTCCCAAAAATGACTGATGGATTTTAAAAATCAATAACTTGCAAACGATGACAGCTATTTAAAAATTTTTTGCAGGAGGGTTATGTATAATGTCTGGAGTTTTTTTACCGTAATTTTTTATTTGAATTTGAATTTCAAACAATAGGTGGCGCTGACGGCGATTGAAGGCCAGGTACTGAGTGAAGCGTCACATGGCCTTCAATCGCCGTCAGCGCCACCTCTTGTTACTAAAGTTTTATAAGTACTTTGTATAAAAAAAAGTTTTAAGTCTACAAAACTAGTTTGTGTTAAGCTACAGAAATATGTAGCTTTACAAGATAAACTCCTACAATTACACTAATCTAAAATTTTATCTGTAACCCAGATTGCAATAATATAAAAAGTTCTAGGAATTCCAGTTTCCAAAAAATTCTTAATAAATTTACAGATTTTTTGCTTTACAGTGCAAGTGTGTGTCTGTTACACGAACTTTTTTTGTTGGACGTTACATAAAAGGTTTTAGGAATCCTAGTTTTCAGGAAATATTTTAGTAACTTCATAGGTTTATATATATATATATATAATGTATGGACTTGACGCTCTATATTTTACAACGATTTTCGATGTTTCATGCAAAGCAACGCGCATATCATTACATTTTTGTAGCGATGTTTTCATTTTTTGCAAAATTTTAATCTTCAAGCCGTCTTAAAAAACAATTTTCTGTTTTAATAAGTAATTAAGAGTTTTGAGAATTATGTCGTACGGCAATTTTTTACTTTCTGAATGCTATACTATCACCCTCTAAATCTGTTGGTCGAATTCGGCAACACCCAATGGAGGATTGTGTTTATGATTTATAATTAATATATATATATATGTATACATATAAAGATAATTGACGTTAAATTTGAATATCAATAATTCATTACATTGAATTAGGAAACTGCCATCTGTTTTATTGTGGTCTTTGAACTCTTATTTCAATAAATGTGAAAAAAATATACCAGAATTCCAGTTAAATTTATGATTGATCAATATTGATTGTTATTCGGCAAAAGTGTTGGACCTCTAGAATTCAATGTATAATTAGAAAATCAGTTATATTTCATTACTGAAAATAAAGAAGCATATTTAAAAGTCGTCTGTGCACTTAGTTCATTTTTTTTCAATTTTGTCACTTATAACCCTTGGTTTCTGGGGTCTTCGTATACATATTATCTGTGTAAATCAATATGAGGATTTTTTATTTATCACATTTAAAGCAATATTTTTCACGTATATAATCAATAAAACTAGCATTTAACTGTTTTTCAATGCATTAAAAATAAATTTCCTTACTCTAATTAAAGTGCTTTGTCAAGAATCATTATTAGTCAGGCAGAATTTAGTAAAAATACTTTCGACGTACCTGAAAGAAAAAAAAAAAAAGAAAATATTAAATTAAATTAAATAGCATATCAAATAATAAAGCATTAAAATATTTAACTATTTAGAGATGAGATATAAGAAATAAGCAGGGATTTTAAGTTATTCCTGCATTTGTTTATTTCCACTATATCATAACTTGAAAATAACGCATTATCGTTTTATATCCTAAAATATTTTAGAACCAAACTTGTTTTCACTTGATTTAACATAAATAAATATTCAAACATTATCAAAGTAATTAACTGTGATCTATAGTTAAATAAGTAATAAAACAAACACAGTAAAACCCCGGTTGTCCGAAAAGCATAGAATCAAAGCATTTTCGGTTAACCGGGTCTCCATAGTAATTTCCGGATAAATGGAGTAATACTAGAATTTTTGAATAAGCCAGAAGTTTATGGTAAAAACTTGTTTGATAAAAAGCTGTGATTGTAATTTAGAACATTGTTGTAATAAAAATGCTGTGGTACCGTATTCAAAGCACCCTCAGTGGCAAACAAAAATTACAAGTCGCTCCAACAGCAAGGTGATAACTTATTGCTTAAAATTGAAGGTAAGCGCCGATAGTGACGTAACAGGAGTTCGCTTTTATAGATGCGAAGAGAGAATTTTCTGCTCCAAGGAGAAAGATGCGCGCACAACACAAAGCTGCGGAAGCAAATACAAATGATAAATTGTATAAGTAATAAATAAATTGCGTGCGCAGCTTTAAAAAAAAATTGCACATCGCAAATTGAAATGAAATAATACCTATCCTAAAGGTTATGAAATATAAGTAACTTGATTCTATTTATTTAATAAAGAACATGCATCTTTAATAATATCTCTACAAGTGTCCAATAACATCTTTCAAAATTTTTATATTTAGTTATTTTACTTATAATTTTCAAAGCCAATAAGTATTAAAACAGCACTTCAATATATAAAAAATGATTCGGAATTGTTTGATCTAAAACTAAAAATAAAATAATTATCATAAATAAAAATATGTGGAAAGGCGCCATTTGACATCTGTAAGAACAGTGTTGACATTATTATTATTATTATTATTTTTTTTTTTTACATTTAGGGAAGATTTTAAGATCTTTTGGATAATCTGGGTTCTACTGTAATGTGTAAATAATATGAAACCACTTACATCTAAACTTTCAAGACCGACATTATTATTAAAATAGATAACTTTAATCACAGCTTTGTAATCGTAAAAAAAAGCTTATACGTTATAGGCAGAGGGTATACGCTAGAGATTTATTTAAAAAACAGGAGATATACGAAAATTCTTTTAAAAATCCAGAAAGTATATGGCGTATACCTGCGTATACCCTCCACTACATCCCTGTTTAAACTACATATAATAATGTAACATTCCTGCAATATTACCAAGCCAGAGAATTTTGTTATTCAAAATATCTACTTTTTTTCTGAACAGTAATATTAGCTTTGATCAATGACAAGCATTTCGAAGATTTATACATGGTAAAGATTGCTAAACGAAGTCCAGCGAACTTCAAACGAAATTTACTCATCGGGAAAAGTTGTAGATATTTTGGATAAAAAACGTTTAGCGTTCAGAGACTTTGCATTAATGAAATTGCGCTATATGGTCTCTATTATAATATAAAAATGTAGTGTTTCTACACTGAATAACACTGTATAAAAAATGACAAAGAAATGTTGCACAAAAAGTATGTGGGACAATTTTTCTACAGTATTATCCAAAAAATGTGAAGTCTAGCAAAATTGTGAAAAAAAATTTCTTTTTTCGTTACAGTATTAAAAAAATAAAAGATTTTAAATAAAAAAAAAATACCTTTTTGTTGAACTATAAAAATAAAAAAAAATGATTTTAAATAAAGAAAAAGGAAGAGAAAAGTATGTGGAAAAAAAGAGGAATGTTATGTTGTTCCAGTCACAGATTTCTTAGAAGTTTTAATGCATTCAGAAAAATTTGAGTTTAAAACAATAGGCAATCGTAATTAATGGGCACAGCAAGAAAATTTAAATATTTCAGATTTAAAAAAAGGAGAAAAAGATTTTCTTTTCATATACTTGAATACATTTAATTAAAAAAAATTCTTTCAAAAATATTAAATATAAATATGTTAAACTTTAACATTCGATTATACAGTTTAAGAGCATCATTTATATAGTGAATAAATAATGGTATGAATTACCAAATTTCGAATACATATTATCTTTCAAACAAAAAAGTTCTGTTAAACATTAGTCATAGCTTTCTTTATATTTCATTTAAAAAAAAGAATTTTTTTTATAATAAAACATACAAAGAAACAAAATGTTCAAAAAAAAAAAAAAAAAAACTGAACATTCTTGTACCAAAATTTTTTTAACTAAGGAAAAAAAAGTTTCGCCAACTATGTTAAAAAAACGTTTCTATTTTTTATCGATGTATTATAAAGAAAAATATTAAAAAATGGAGAGAAAAAAAAACTTGCTTCTCCCATCAAATATTTTCTGGAAAGCTCACTGAACATTTATATGAAGCAAGTTTTAATAAAGAAAAAAATTATAAAAGAAGCGAAAGAAGGAATAATTTTCAGTACATATATATATATTTAAAACATTTCATTTACTATAGTTTGATTGAAGTAATAAACGTAATTAACTGAACAAACACGACAAAATTCAAATGTTTGAATTTAAAAAATATATATATATTTAAATTTTAAAGTGTAAATAATGTACTTTTTGTCTACCAAATTCTTGAAAGTATTTCATAATAATTGAAGATTAAGAAAAACTGTTAAAGATTAAAATATATTTAAAAACTGCCTGTAATAATTATCTCTCATTATGTGTTCATCACAAAAGGAGGTGTTTTTTTAATGGATATATGATAGATTTTTATTTTGAAATAAAACGCTTTTAATTTTCGTTTCAATTTATTTTATTTTTTTTTATCATTCACACTATTTCTATGTACATTTGAATTATGGATATAATCTCATTACTATAAAAAATAATCATGCTTAAAAAAATCAGCTAATAGAAGTTACGTAAAAATATATTTAATATGGCCTGTCATATTTTTATTAAAAGTTGAAATGGAAATTCTGACAATAATGCTGAAAAATACTTTTATTCAAATATTATGAAAAATATTTAAAATTCTAAGGAAGGAGAAAAAAATGTATTTTTACCACCAAAAGATTCTTTGAAAAGTTATCTGAACAATTTTACATTCAAAAGAGTTTTATTTCGTTAATGACTGGTATAAAAAGAATTTATCAAAAGCTAAAGGAAATATAGCAAGTAAATGAAATAAAAATATTTTAAAATCTTCATTCAGCATATTTTTATTGAAGCAACCAACTGAATTAATAGATAGAAAAAAAAGATTTAGAAGATAGGAAAAATCATATGTGTATAGCAATCATTAAACTTTAAATTCTATGAAATAGCCATCTTTAAATCCCCCCCCCCCGTACAGACTCTTACATTAACAACGTTCAAATAATATAATATTTAAAAACAAAACGGTTAGTAAATAGTTTATACTTCATTAAATTTACCAACCGAATTACTATTTTATGGTATATTTATATACACTGGTTTCCAAAAGTTAAGCATAATTGGTAATTAAGTAATTATTTTAAGTAATGAAAGAAATATGAATCGGAATGTGCTGAAACTCCAGGTGTGTAAACAAAATAGTACGCGTCACATATTTTCGCGAAGAGTTTTCGAACGGGGGACCGTCAACAAATTGAAAAAGAACGAAGATCTTTTGGATAACCCTGTCAAAACTAATGTAGCAAAAGCGTTCAAACTGCACATTATGATTAATTGGCTTATTGTAATGTACTGTGTTAATTTTTACAAGGATAGCATGTATACTCGTAGAGAAATTAAGGTTTTTATAAAAACAGTCCTAAGTTTTTTGCTTATAATTTGCAGAGTTCTTAATATAAAATAATGTTCTTTTTTGAAAAAATGACAAACATCATTGTACACAATAACCTGTCGTCAGAATTAAAAAATAATAAAAATTGTATGACAAATGAGCAGGTTTACTAAATAATTTTTTACTGCGCATGCGTGAATGCTATTAAAATTTCATTTACATATTATGTCAGTTAAATGTTTAGAGCAACTTTTGTGAAAGTCTCAAAAGCATAGCTTAAAAATTCTGAAAATTATCGTTGATAGAATGA
This sequence comes from Maratus speculifer, assembly GCA_964019185.1. Lineage (NCBI taxonomy): Eukaryota > Metazoa > Arthropoda > Arachnida > Araneae > Salticidae > Maratus > Maratus speculifer. The sequence goes on from OZ025291.1 coordinate 343,973,675, forward strand.
GATCAAAGTCCTTTATTCCCTAAATGAAGCAAAAAGATGAGGGGCTGTATCCATATTCCATTGTTTAGTGCCTACACAATATTGCACGTACAACTATATTTAGGTAAAACCCCTGATTTTTTTGCTTCCTTTAGGAATAACGGATTTTGAGTTGATTCTATAGGCGACCATTTTCAGAATTTTCAAGCTATGTTTTTGAAACTTTTACAGAAGTTGCTCTATACATTTAGCTAACACAATATGCAAATGACATTTTGATATCGTTGACGCATGCGCAATGAAAAATTATTTACTAAACATACTCATTTTTCATACAATTTTTGTTATTTTTAAATTCTGATGACAGGGTATTGTGTACAATGATGTTTGTCATATTTTCAGAAAAGAACATTATTTTATAATAAGAACTCTGCAAATTATAAGCAAAAAACTTGGAAAAATTTAGGACTGTTTTTATAAAAACCTTAATTTCTCTACGAGTGTACATGCTATCCTTATAAAAATAAACACAGTACATTACAATAAGCCAATTAATCATAATGTGCAGTTTGAACACTTTTGCTATATTAGTTTTGACAGGGTTATCCAAAAGATCTTCGTTCTTTTTCAATTTGATGACGGTCCCCTGTTTGATTTCGGGGGAAAACTCTTCGTGAAAATATATGACGCGACCTATTTTGTTTACACACCTGGAGTTTCACCACATTTCGATTTATATTTCTTTCATTACTTAAAAATTATTACTTAATTACCAATTATGATTAACTTTTGGACACCAGTGTATTTCTTATGAGAAGTAAAAAAAAAACTTATTAATGAATTTACGGCAGACATTATTTCTTAAACTTTAATAAAAATAAAAAACTTCTTAAATCACAGTATTTAGTGAAATATCTTTGCTTTTAAATGACATGTTAAAGAAATATTTTTATTATAATAACGCTATGAAAGATAAGTAGCATAATATGAAATAAAAAACTATTCAAATGTGCAATCTCAAAACTTCTTTCTATCTTATACATGTTAATACTTCCTGACAAAAAGCAGCATTGCAGCGCCACCGTTTAGATGGTTTAAGCCAAAATCTAGTCAGCAACAACTCATGTCAACTTATTACTGAATCTGAATCGATGAAAATCCGTGCATTAGTTTTCGAGATAGAGCTATTGCAAAATCTTTAAAAAAATCTGCATAACAGATGAACATGTTGGGTGATGTAACGTGTGGCTCTGTCACATCACTTGTGTTATATCACCTGTGTTATATCACCCAATGTCAACCATGTCTGTAACCAGAAACTTATCAGGATTAATTTTTTATCAGGTACTAACTCAATCTGAAATTTTATGAAAATCCATGAATTAGTTTTTGAAACACATTTATTGCAAAATCGTGAAAAATGCAGCATAGCAGTGTCATTTGTCGGGCGATTTACACCCAAAACTGAACAATACTAATCTATATCAGGGACTAACTGAATTTGAAGTTTTAGAAAATTTCGAGCATTAGTTCTTGAGATAGAGCTATTGCGATAATCAATATATAAAGAATAGATAAAGAATCAATAGATAAGGAATAATGCACCACGGCAGCGAGACCTATTGAGCGATTTGCACTAAATGGTAATCAGCATTACGTCATATGAAATACTACTTCTTACAGAAAACAAAATTATTCCGTTTGTTCTTTGGAATGGGACACCTTCCCTTTTGAATTGAATATGGAGATTGTGCCTATAACTCTTTATTGGACAAGTATTTTTATTGATGTATATAATCATCTATACATTATGTATATTATAAAGCTATCATATACTAAAAGTACTGATGCATAATTGTGCCAGTTAAAAGGAGTTCAAGGGAGTAAGTATGAACTTAAAGCTTACATATGATTATAGTGTTAGTGTCCAGCCTTCGCCAGAGTTTCATCTTTTTTTATCAGTACTTAGAGTATTTTCCAGCAAGATGAAAAAGTGTCCAATTGGGAGGAAATTTTTTTTTTAATTGGTTCAATCGTTTGTAATTAATGTCCAAGTCTGATGCGATAAAAGGCTAGCCAAGACTTGTTACATCACCAACTACAGCAAATTGCGTTAATGTTTGACCTTTGAATCTTAAAGTTGGTTACAATTTAATATCCGAAATTAATACCTATTAAGATAAGAAAAAACTTGTTAAGAGCTGATTCAGATTTTGGTTACAGTTGGAAGATATTGATTTGGAAAGTAATTGAAATTTTGAATTAAAAATCGGATTATAATATACTTTATATATAAAACATAATGTTTTAAAAAATATGCAAAAACAAACTTCCAACATTTTACGAATATACCATTAAAAATATTTAAAGTATGGAAAGAAATTGACTATTTTCCTCCTTGGAAAAAAAAAGTATGCTTCAGAATTCAAAGAATAATTTTAGAGTTAAAAGTTTTTACTTCGCTAATGATTGTTAAAAAGAAATTATATATATATATACAGGGGTTGGACAAAAATATGGAAACACCTTTTGAAATGCATGTTTGAAAAGAAAGATTGATTATAATGAACTATGTTGATGGCACTGGAGTTTTCGCCTACTGACGCCACCTATACAACTTCGTAAAATCGCTGCACCGCTCAGTCGTTGTTGGAGCACTGTTATGTGAGATTATCTTTGCATTATGTCAGAGTTAACAGACTTCGAACGTGGACAAATTGTTGGCGCGCGTATGGTGGGTGCTTTCGTAAGCATGGTAGCCAAGGTTTTTAGTGTTTCAAGAGGTACTGTGTCGAAGATTTATTCCGCATATTTGAAATGCGGAAAAAACATCATCCGCTAAATCACATCGCGGACGAAAGTGTGTGCTGAGTGATCGTGACAGACGATCATTAAGGAGGATTATCGCGAAAAATAAGCAGACCACAGCTGCAAAAGTTACTGCTGAAATGAATGTCATGTTACCAAATCCTGTGAGTACCAAAACAATTAGAAGGGAACTTCATAAATAGGGAATTGCAGGCCGTGTTGCAATTGAAAAGCAATCCATCAGTAATGCTAATGCCTGTAACAGGAAAAAGTGGTGTTTAAGTCATAAAGCCTGGATTATAGAGCAGTGGAAGAGCGTAATAAGGTCTGATGAGTCTTCTTTCACATTGTTCCCTATTTCTGGCCGAGTTTACGTCTGCAGAACGCCGTCTCAAGCCTATAATACAGACGGCTTGTTGCCAAGAGTGAAACATGGCGGGGGTTTGGTGATGGTTTGGGCAGCCATATCGTGGTTCTCTTCTGGCCCTATGATAACTCTGTAAGGGCGTATTACTGCTCAGACTTATGTGAACATTTTGGCCGATCAAGTCCATCCAGTGGTACAAGCTTTGTTCCCCAATGACGATGGTATCTTCCAAGACGACAACGTCCTCATTCACACAGCTCTCACATTGTCCAGGACTGGTTTTCTGAGCACGAGGATGAATTTTCGCTTCTCCCCAGACCACCAAAGTCATCAGACTTGAATATTATCGAACTTTTGTGGTCCACATTGGAGCGGAAAGTGCGTTCACGCTATCCACCGCCAACATCGTTATCTCAACTTGCCACCGTTTTGCAGGAATAATGGTACAATATTCCCTTGACAAACATACAGAAACTGTATTTATCCATTCCGAGAAGACTGCAAGCTGTTTTGAATAACAACGGGTACCGTACACAATACTAGGCAAGGAAACGTGTTTTTTTTAAGGTGTTTCCATATTTTTGTCCAAACCCTGTATATATATATATATATATACATATATATATATGTGTGTGTGCGAAATTTAAAAAGTAAAAGGGGAAATAAATTTAAAATGGTTCATACAGAAGAGTTTGATTGAAGCAACCAACTGCAATTAAGTTAAGATATACAAGAGAATTTAAATATTTGAAAATGAGAAAAGATTAAAAACTAAAAATGTTTTTTTTTCTTTTCAAGTTCTCGAGAAAAAATCTTTAGTAATATTCTAAAGAAACGAAAATTTCTAAAGAGAAAAAAGTATTTCTACAGTAACGTATTCAAAAGTAGAGAATTCTTTCTTTAAATATGCATTTCTGTCAAATCATTCGTTTTAAATCTAATTACCTTGAGTCAATATGAAATATTAACGGCACAAATTCATCTTGGAAGCGGAAAATATTTTTGAAAGTATTTCAGATTTAAATAAAGTTTTATATAAATAAATTAATTCGATTTGTTCAAGTAAATATAAAGGGAAACTTCGTGAATAAACTAAAAGACATTCACGAAGTTCCTATTTCCAGTATTGACTCATGTTAATCACTGCCAAAAGCATATTTTAAATTCCTCCTTTATATATAAAGGAGTTATATAGTATATATAGTATATATAAATACTAGCTGAACCTCCCAACGTGACCCGAGCTCGCTATGAGTGACTCCTAAATTAACCTTAAATTTGTATTATTTTATATCTTAACACATTCACTACCGATCACGCGCCAGCTCGTGATATGGCGCCAACATTAATGGATCACTCACGCGCCAGCGTGTGATCTGCGGTGACGTCAATAGTTAGTCACGCGCTGGTGCGGGAAAATCTTTCACTGATTCTTAGTTATAAAAAGTAAATCGGCTTCTGGGAAAAACCCACTTCTACAGTGCGGCATTAACTATCATCACATCTACACGTAACCGGCAGCGAACGTGTTAAGACTTAATTTTATCTGAATTAACTTTTTTTTTCGATGAAAAAATGTTGAAAGTACATGCTATCTGGTATTTTATTATTTTGCGTAGTTTTATTTTTGGATTCTATGCGTACAGAAAGAGAGCTAAACCGCAACTAAACTCTTACGATTTTATAGATTTCGTGGAAATATTTACTTATTTTATTTGTAAGAAAAAAACCACTTCTATAAGTCCGAACGATTCAAAATTATTGTAGGTGGTGTAAATCTGATACACCGACATTCTCTTAAATGATTGTGCTAAAATATGGACATATAGTTATTTTCAACACACACACACACACAAAAATGTCTCCTTGTGACGCGAAGTGATCTTAGTTCTCTGGTGCATCTGAAAAGGTTATTTTTTTTTAAAAATTTGTACCATTGATTACAAGAAAGTTTGAGCTTTAAGAAGATATTTTAATTTGTCAGTATTTCTAAAATTGCTCTCTAGAGGAGAATAATCAGGACAAAACATACAATTTTTTTACGGATTTCGTTGAAATAGTCACACATTTTATTTTTTTTTAAATATTTGCACTTTTCTGAACGTTTCAAAGTTTTTGTAGGTGATGAAAATAAGTATATTGAGATTCTTTAAAAGGATTGTATAAAAATACGGATATTTTGCTACTTTTAGCGTAGAAAAAATACTGTGTTTGTATGGCGCAAAGTGACCTGAGTTTGCCTGTACATTAGAAAAAGTCGAAATTCATATTTTGGAAACCCGATTACACCATCGATTAGAAGATGGTTACAACTTGAATAGCATATGTTTTGTTTGTTGGAACCTCTAAAATTGCATCCAGGAGCTGCGTTGCAATAAGGTAGAAAAACGTTTTGGGGAAGGCGACCCTCTCTGAAAATTTAATTTCAAGGAATTAACTGTGATATATTTTTTTAATTTTATGATAATTTATGATGAATTTTTAAAATATATTTTTATATTTTATGTTTGAGGCATATCTTTCAGAATGTCTTGCGTTTTCAAATTTATAAAGCAGTAACATCCCGTGCACTGCTACGACAAACAGCAGAAGTACTATGTGACCTATCACTGATTGCAGTTGCAACATCGATTACCACTTTTTCTGACACCGGTTTACATCCTCTGTCTGGCCGAGCTGCTAGCGAGCCTGTCTCTTCGAATTTCAAAACCATTGCTTTTAACTAAAAATATGTACGAAAATAAATACAGATTGCTAAATGGTACACTTAAAAAATATTAAAAGACATTTAAAAATTATCTACGTTTCGTATCGCTTCTGCAAACGTCGTCAGGATAAAATAGAAAGATGCTCAATTCAATTTAAAGTTTCATAATATAAACGCATACGCCCAAGAGTCCACGAGCATACTTGAGTTGAGAGTGCGTAAATTACCAGACTGCCAAATTTCCTTCTATCAGCGATGATTGTGACTAATTTTTGTTGTTATTGTTGGAATCTTTCTTTCCATCGTTTACTTAGTCCATTTATTAAATTTTATGCCATTCCAGTAATTAGAACGAGCTAAAGGAAACTCTAAATAGCGTCAATTTAAAAATAAACATCCTGCATATTAAATAATCTAAATTAAAACATGAGAATGAAAAAAACATTCCAAGAATCTGCACTTATGTTTATTCATATTTAGTTATCGAAGACATCGTATGAACAACGTATTATGAAAACTATGCAATGTACGAAGTATTAATCCATGTTACTGAAGACTTTTATTATAGCTTTGTACAGGCAATAAAATTTGAAGGGTCAAGAAGATTTTAGGCGCTTTAAAATAGCATTTTAAAATAGCATTTATGTCTACAAAAGGTGTAAGAAAATATTTTGAGCTTCTGCGATAGTATGTTAATGTATAAAAGTATCCTAAAATATCACTAAATGTATAAAATAGTCCTATCCGCTACTGTTATGCAACATCAATTTTATCTGTCACAAGCAAGCGACACTAAACATTGTGTTTTGGGGATCGATGAGTAGGATAAAAGCCATGATTATCGACAAAAGATAGGAAAAAGAAATTCAATAGCCGAACAGGGCGTTAAAATATTTTCCTGGACGCGCAAAGAAAAAGAAAAACACTAATTTATCTTTTGGGTCTTTTTGTTCCATGTAAACTAAATACATTTTTTTTTGTAAAAATACTTCTAATTAATTATTTACAAAAACTTCTATCTATAAATTATTGTATATTAGGTGATTTAATAGTAGATTTATTTGATAACATTTAAAAGAAATCAGCAAATAATTACATTTCTTGAGAAATAATAATAAAAAGGTTTTAATCTCTACATTTTTATATTTCTATACTGAATAGAAATACTTGTTATGTGGATTGAAATAATTGTATAAACAGCGGCTTGAACTTTGTTTCATTATTTGTATCGTAGGGTGAAGTTTTACATAAACTGTTTCATACATTGTGGTACAGTATAAAAAAAATTACATAAGGTTACTTGAGAAAATTGGCGGCAACATGCCTCTAATTTTATGAAGTAATTTAAAAGGATATAAATGGTATAATATTACACATTAGTGTAACGTAACAGTTTTATAGGTTAAATTACTCTACCTTATTTTCCACAAAACTACAATATACATTTTCACGAGCTATAAAAAAAAACTAAAAAATACAAAATTTGGAACATAATATAAAAGAAAAACCCACAGATATATCAACGAAATATAACGGATAAAATGAGTAAGTAAAGTAATCAATAACAAATGAATAATCCCAGCCATGTATGCATGAGCATACCTGTATATGCTGACAAAACGGTTTGTCTACTTAAAATAAATATAAAATTACTGGAAAAAATTATATATGTACAATATTAAATTCTCAATGCCGAATTGATATTAACATCAGAGCTTACTGTAGAGTTAAGAAACTTGCCGAAGCGCTTAACTCAGGAAATTTTATACTCACACAAGCCCACCAATTCCCATGTGACACACGTCACATTTACAGAAAAAGTAGTGAAAAGTAATTAGATTGCTGCATACTTTCAAATAGACATTTTTGTCTTGCCAAATTTTAAAACATCCAGGCAAAATATAGCCTTCTTTTATGTAATAATGCCCGCATAAATATGTATAATAATGTTTCTGTGCTTCAAACAGAAATTTAAAAGACGGAATTTCGTTATTAATTGTTTTTCATTTGCCGTTGACGACAGTTCATCATTTTGTAGTTTTTGTTTCAATGAAAACGAATACGAAAGACAATAATAAAAAAATATTCTTGAACGTCATATATAATTTATAAAAACATGCTACGATTCAAAGGTATAAATTTTTATTCTGAAGTAAATTAAGCTATCACCACAAGAGTAAATGCAGAAATCAGAACACGCGGTGGAATCTTATTGCTCGGTTTTGATTTTTCCACAAGAATTCTTTACAACTTAATGTATAACTATTCCCTCTTTTTTGGCGATACATTTGCAAAAGAATATGCATTCAGACTTTATATATTACATCAATTTTCACAATAAAACGCCAGAAATAAAATAAATACAGAAAAGAGATTTATCATAAAATTTGAGTTGCTAAATCGATAATATTTTCCAACAAATGTTATTTACAAATTGCCAGAAGGAATATATCGTTCTTAACTCCTGGAAGTTTTCGAATGAAATTTTATCAGATACATTTTGCCGGAACACGGCCTGTGATAACCGATATCGTGGATCGATAAATCAGGAAAAAAACGATGTTATCGGTAGACGACTCAGTTATATTGATAAGAAAAAACTTTTGACAGCGAAATAAAAACATAATCGCATATCCGATAGTTCAAAAAAGTGATGCATGACATTCTATGCAAAAAAAAAAAGAAGTAAAAACGATTCACAGTTTAAAAAATTTACATTGCAAGAAAACAAAGCATTATACTTTCTAAATATCTTCAGAAGCATATTTTATATTTGTATATTACATAATAGGGCAGGAAATTTTTTAAAACATAAAAAATCTGCGCATTTAAAAGCTATAAAAAACGGAAAGAGAATTTTAAATATCAGCAATTACAGGAAAAATTGAAATTCTAAAACAATTAAATAGGATGACTCCACAGTAGTTGATCAATTAAGAGTTTTTTTTAATTTCCAAAGTTTCTCATAACTATTTTGCTCATCTTAAAATTATGCTGAAATAATATCGAAGATAAATAAATTAATAGTCTTTAATATTTAATAAATTAGAAATCTTTTTTTTTAAATATCCTTAAATGATTGGCTTTGATACAGGGATTCAGGATTGTCTTTTATTTTGCCTCTAGTTTTAAAAATTGCTGAGATATAGCAGTTTATAATTCTTTGGTGTCTTATTATTCCATAATAAGGTTTCATTTATGAGCTTTAAAAACTGTACTTTGTCGCAAATGTAATTTAATTATGAATCCCATTGTTGCTACTCGTATATGCTTACTGACTTTTTTACTTGATTTACTTAGGAAGGTACCCACTGCCAGATCTGGATTTTGTCGAGAGTAGTGTCGTTGAAAATCTTATACTATAGAGATCAAGGAAATACAAAGTGAGGCTATTAATTCCCAGAACTGATGTAATTATATGAAAAACGAAAATCACCAAGATGCAGTAATGATTGTATTTTGAAGGCCGTTTATTCTCTGCATGGAAATTAAAGTCGGTGACCTACGGAAGCAAATGGTTGACTTTAAAACACGCATTAAAATGTAGTCGCTAAATTTTTGTTGTCAAAGTTGATACAATAGATAGAGAATAAACATTAAATTCTGCTTTAATAATTAGGCAAAACAGCTACAGAAACCTACGAAATGTCATAACAGGTGTACGGAGAGGAAGGATTATCCCATTCACTGACTTTTGAATGGTTTAGCCGTTTTCGTGATGGCCGCGAATGTGCCGAAAACGACACGCACACTGGACGGTCGAATTCCATGCGCACGCCAGAAACAATTGAAAAAGTTCGTAGTTTGTGACTTCTAATCGCCAATTGAATATTCGAATATTTGACAATGAACAGAACATTTCCAAGGAAGAAAACTAAGTTTTGCTGAAAGGAACAAGATTTAAAAATGCCGAAGCCACCAAGAAAACCGTGATGTTCGCATTAAAGAGATTAAAAAAAAAGTTTTTAAAATTTATTGCCGAAGCCTATTGGTCGGAGCACAAATGTGCATTATAACAGGTGCCAGTTATATATTAGACATACATATTACATATTAGGTGTACATATACATGAATATATAATTCATATGATATTTTTTGGAGTTATTATATCATTCCTAGAAATTAATGGCCACAATTTGTATATTTGACTACCCGTTTTAATGCAACTGGTGAGGAGGTATAGGCCGATTAATTTATTTATTTATCCAGCTTTCTAACTATGGAAAAAAGATACTCTATGCGGTGAATAATGAGTTGGCGGATTACAGAAATTACAAAAGACAATTTATGCTTGCTGAAAAAAACAATTTGACGAATGGTAATGCATTTTTGAGTAGAAATGGCTGAAGCACGAGTGTTTCTATCACCAGGTATATACAATGAAAGGAAGGTGTTTTAAAACTGTTACAAATGTTTATTAATTTAAAATATGCCTATTTAACTGATCGAAAGACGAGATTTATATTGTGATTTTGTCATTTTGATCAAGTTGGCATATTGCATTTTGTCTTATGATTTTATTTATGTTCCTTTATTTATCAAACTATGACCCTCAAGAAGACACTCTATTATTACGAAGACTTTGTGAAATTAAGGTGACTCATTTCTGAAGCATTTATACCTCATCGCAAAATTACATGTATCGACTTCCAAGTAACGGAACAGTGAATGGTTTCTTAAATTAGACGGTAATGTGGAAAGAAAAAGTTTTATATTAGTCACGCTTCTTTCACATTTTGGACAATTTTGAGTCCCGGTGCTTTTACAGCAATGCAAATAAATAATGAATTTACAAGTCGTATAATCAAACTGTAAGTCAGTTAACGTAGCTTTCCCTTTAACAATAGAATAAAATAACCATCTTTAAATTTCTAAACATTATTTTTTTTTTCATCAACGCAAATATTGAATTGTTCTAGCTCTCTACATACAGCATACAATTGTTATTATATAAATAACCAAAAAATTAATTGCTTTTCCAACAAAAGATCGCGTGTGTTTATTCAAAATTTGATTACAAAATTATTTTGAACGCAAAAGTGCATTTAAAAAGCATAATCAATCAAAGGAATATTTTCTTATTTTTACCCTCTCAGCATCTCTCTCTGTCTATTTAGTTTTCCCGCTTTTTTTAGAGTTTATTCTAACTTGGGGTCGCAGTTTATCAGCTGTCAGTTAAGCCGACTGAGGGGCAGAAAATTGCAGAAAATCGTTGAGTAATGTGTCATGAGAGGGTATTATTAAAGAAACGCGTCTCGAGTAAGAAAGAAAAAATGCAAAACTTCAAATTCCAGAGTAAAATTTTGAAAATACAAACGTTCGTAGTTCAAGGCATGCAGTTAATAATATATTTTCAGTGATGGATTTTAAATTTGAATATCTCAAGCGAAGCATATTTACTTTTTGACAAATTTCATATATTGGTTACTAAAGCAAACAAGAAGGTTTGAAATCTGTTAAACTTGAAAAAAGTTTCGACAAGGAGAATTTTTTGTTTGCTTACCACACTAAATATAATATACTAAAAGTAATAATTATATTTTTGTGATGCGCATTTTCATAACATTTAATAATGAGCTTTGACGATGGACAGAACCGAAAAAATCCTAGTTTTAAACTGACGCATTTAATCTGACACTTAATCTGACGTATTTAATCTAAAATTTTAAAAGTTCATTATGTTTCACAAGTTAAACTTTTAAGGAAAGCGTGAATTTTACTTGGGCAAAAATAGACACAAAAATCGATTTTTTTTTTATTATTAATATTCTTTAAACCCTTCGTTGAAATATGTATGCAGCTACGATGACTTTTCACTAGTTTACAAACGCTTGAACTTTGTATGCAAAATATTTTTCGGACCTTTAAATATCGCAGTACTAAGGTGAGATCTATTTGACTCCACCTGGACATTTTGCAGTTTTTTTTTTCTATTTAAAATAGGGGATACCGGGGTAGAACGTGATACGGCGCTTGTTTCCTGCCAGTGGCACTAAAGTAGCATGGCAAAGCTTCAAAAGCCTCACTTGCATGCAGGACGATGATGAGTAGTGTCTGCCTGATTGCTGGAATTCATTAACTCACTTTGGCAATTTTTAATTATAAATTGTGCGCCTTACTGTAATATTTGGAAATTTTCCAAGCAAGGTAAGCTTTCTTTCCGTATTTTATTGAAAGATATTCATATAATTTATTTCTGCTTATTTCTCCTTACATGGAACAGAATGGGTTTAATTGAGTTATTTTTGTTATTAATTTTTAAAAATTACACCTTAACTTTTTTTACAAATTTGTATACTAAAGTTTATTTTAAAATGCATAAAGAAAAAGTTTCTTAATATAGGATAGAGTTTTTAAAGTATTTGTCACCTAAAAACTTGCTTCAAACCTTAAGTACCCTATTTTGTCCTGCTGTTCTCTATGCTAAAATTATTTTCATGGAATTCTCCCATAAAGTTCTATCTCATAATTTTGTCTACTTTTGTAAGTTTCTCACAGATATTTTTTTGTTTGTTTATTTGTAGAAATTGCAAATGGGATAACATTTAACCCATCTTAGAGAATCAGGGAATAAATGAAAGCATTCTATCATTTATCACGTTTTAAGAGAAAGGAATAAAAACTGTGGCATTCTACCAAATGTAGTTCACTAAACGGCACTGTGGGTACAGCGTTACCATGCAAGTGAGTGTTGGTGCCTCCCTCATTTTGTTATTATTTTGTTCTTGTGTTCAGTTGTGTGCAAATTTCACTATTCAACAAAATGAATCATCGTGTCGCGCCGTATGAACATTATAATAACTATATGTACCTAAGTTATTTGTAGTGATACCTTTAACTGTACCTCAGACATTAAACTAATAGCATGATCTTAATACTGCGAGGGTTGATAAATTTTAAATGTGCCCTTTTATGAAAACAAAATTTCCAAGGTTTTTAGATTTTTAAAATCCTCCACACGTTTTAACTTTTACTGAAAATTCATGAAAGTTATAAGGTAGAATCCTGATACTATTTATAAAGAAAACTATGCACACTTTTTGCAATTCAATTTCATTAATAAATTGAATTTGATCAAATTTATAACTTTTTAAAATGTAACATTTTGATGAAAATCAAGATAGAATTCAGAAAAAAAATCACAAAAAATAATTATTCAAGGAATTAAATAATTCATGCACAGATTTGTTGAAATAGAATTAAATGATTAAAATACAAAATAGAAGAAGTATCTCAAACAATACGCAGGGAGAATAATTTTTTTTATAAATTTTAAATTAAAAAAATCATAAAATCATAATAAGATTGGAAATTTCTTTTAAAGTATTATATATACTTATGGTTGAATGTATATAAGAGTAAATTTTCATATATTTATGATGAAAAGTGAAAAATAAATTAATTTTAACGTCCACCATACCTTTAAACATATAATTAAAAATGCTTTGAAAAATAAGATGACAGAAAGACGCTTATTATTTTCTCATTATAAATATTAATTCATTACATGGGAATTAGAAATTTCTTAGGTTAAAGGTGAATATAAGGTAAAGGTAAAAGTTAATAAAAACTTAATACTATTTTCATATTAGATAGCTTTATGTTATTCCAATAGAAAAGCTGTGTTATGTCTTTTATATAATTACTGTAATTAGTATCATTATGTGTTGATATGGATCTCTTGAGACCGCAGAGTAAGAAATTTCTGTTAATGATAACTGCCGTCTAAGAAAGAGATGAAAAAAGATGTCATCTCATACGAAGAAAATATCTCCTTGGAGACCGCAACTTGAATCTCTTTCAGATATCTGGCGAGGAGATCTACAACAGTATCCGCATTTCGTTGTGTGTCTTTGGTCCGTTCCCTGTCACCCCAGTGGCCTTAAAATAAATTGTCACGGGATACTCCGAAGTAATCTAAAGACTTTTTCTTTTCGGCTCATGTTTCATTTTTTTTTTTTTTTTTCTTATAACATACCTATGACCCATTTTACTTTTTTTTCTGTTTCAACACGCAATTTAACAGTTGTCAAATGGTAAATGCACTCCAGAGGGATGAAAAATTGTCGTGAAATTAAGTGATGTCTTTAATGTGATATACTAACAATGGTGGAAAAACATGGGAACGGCAGAACGAATTCGAAGAAAGATGAATTTTACTTTCTTCTGTCTTTACAAAAGGAAAGTATTGGATTCATGAAAATTTTCGATTTCCACTTTTCGGCGGATTTACAGTTTTAAAGGTCAGAGATACAAAAAAAAAAAAAAAAAAAAAATGTTTTTACAGAATTTTGATTTGCGTGTCTGTGAGTCCGTCTGTCTGTACTTCGATTAATTGGTTGAAGCAAAAATTAAATAAAAATCAAAGTTGGCATACTATTGAAGTATTGAAGTATCAACATTTGTAACCACTTTTTGAAACATTGGGATAGATAGAATTGAGATAGAAGAGAATACTGGGATTGGCACATACAACTATTTTTTCATGTAGAAAAAGTATATGATTTTCATAAGATGTAATTTTTCCAAAATTGCGAGAACTAAAATCTGAGTAATATATTTCTCAATTAATGGATATTTTCATATCCATTTCTGTAATTAGTATCATTATGTGTCGATATAGATGTCTTGAGACCGCAGAATAAGAAATTCCCGTTAATGATAACTGCCGTCTAAGAAAGAGATGAAAAAAAGATGTCATCTCATTCGAAGAAAATATCTCCTTGGAGACCGCAACTTGAATCACTTTCAGATATCTGGCGAGGAGATCTACAACAGTATCTGTTGTGTCTTGTGGTCCGTTCCCTGTCACCCCAGAGGCCTTAAAATAAATTGTCACGAGATACTCCGAAGTAATCTAAAGACTTTTCTTTTCGGCTCTTGTTTCATTTTTTTTTTCTTATAACATACCTATGATCCATTTTATTTTTCTGTTTCAACACGCAATTTAACAGCTGTCAAATGGTAAATGTACTCCACAGGGATGAAAAATTGTCGTGAAATTAAGTAATGTCTTTAATGTGATATACTAACAATGGTGAAAATCATAGGCACCGGAGATCGAATTCAGAGAAGGATATTTTTAATTTCTTCTATCTTTACAAGAAGAAAGTATTGGATTCATGAAAATTTTAGACTTTCGGTTTTCGACGGTTTTTCACGTTTTAAGATCAGATTTACCAAAAAAAACATGATTTTACAAAATTTCTATCTGTGAGTCTCTTTAAACAAATCACTAAAAATATATTGAAAAGAATGTAATAGAAAAACTTTTTTGACTCTTTTCCCGTAATAAATATTAATTCATTACATGGAATTTAGAAATTACTTATCATAAAGGTGAACATGAGTAAAAGTTTTATACTATTTTCATATTAGATAGCTTAATGGTATTCCCATAAAAATACTGTTTTTTTATAATTACTGTAATTAGTATCATTATGTGTCGATATAGATCTCTTGAGACCGCAGCGTAAGAAATTTCCGTTAATGAGAACTGTCGTCTAAGAAAGAGATGAAAAAAGATGGCACATCCCATTCGAAGAAAATATCTCCTTAGAGACCGCAACTTGAATCTTTTTCAAATATCTGGCGAGGAGATCTACAACAGTATCCGCATTTCGTTGTGTCTTGTGGTCCGTTCCCTGCCACCCCAGAGGCCTTAAAATAAATTGTCACGAGATACTACGAAGTAATCTAAAGACTTTTTCTTTTCGGCTCATGTTTCATCTTTTTTTTTTCTTATAACATACCTATGACCCATTTTATTTTTTTTTTCTATTTAAACACGCAATTTAACAGTTGTCAAATGGTAAATGTACTCCAGAGGGATGAAAAATTGTCGTGAAATTAAGTGATGTCTTTAATGTGATATACTAACAATGTTGGAAATTCATGGGCACCGCAGAACGAATTCGAAGAAGGATGATTTTTACTTTATTCTTTACAAAAAGAAAGTATTGGATTCGTGAAAATTTTCGACTTCATCTTTTCGACGGATTTACATGTTTTAAAGATCAGAGATACAAAAAAAAAAAAAAAAAAAAAAAAAAAAAAAAAAAAAAAAAAAACTTTTTTTTGCAAAATTTTTGTTTGCGTGTCTGTGAGTCTGTTTGTCTGTACTTTGATTAATTGACTCTAGCAAAAATTAAATAAAAATCAAAGTTGGTATACTATTGAACTATTGAAGCATCAACATTTGTAACTACTTTTTGAAACATTGAGATAGAAGAAAATATTGAGAATGGCACATACAACTATTTTTCTATGTAAATCTAGCACATGATTTTCATAAGATGCAATTTTTCCAAAACTTCGAGAAATAAAATCTGAGTAATATATTTCTCAATTACTGGATATTTTCATATTTATTTCTGTAATTAGTATCATTATGTGTCGATATAGATCTCTTAAGACCGTAGAGTAATAAATTTCCATTAATGATAACTGCCGTCTAAGAAAGATATGAAAAAAGATGACACATCCCATTCGAAGAAAATATCTCCTTAGAGACCGCAGCTTGAATCTTTTTCAGATATCTGGCAAGGAAATCTACACAGTATCTGTTGTGTCTTGTGGTCCGTTCCCTGTCACACCAGAGGCCTTAAAATAAATTGTCACGAGATACTCCGAAGTAATCTAAAGATTTTTTCTTCTCGGATCATGTTGCATTTTTTTTTTCTTTAAACATACCTATAACCTATTTTATTTTATTTTTTTCCTGTTACAACACACAATTTAACAGTTGTCAAATGGTAAATGCATTGCAGATGGATGAAAAATTGTTGTGAAATTAAGTGATGTCTTTAATGTGACAATGGTGGAAATTCATGGACACCGCAGAGCGAATTCCGAGAAGTATGATTTTTACTTTTTTCTATCTTTACAAGAATTAAGTATTAAATTTGTGAAAATAACTGAAATCCAGTTTTTGACGGATTTGCATGTTTTTGGGGTCAGACAATCCCAAATATATGTTTTAACAAAATTTCTGTGAGTCTGTAGCTCTGTCTGTCTGCATGTGACACAAATTTTGTAGGCACTCAATCTCAATAATAGATGTACGAAATCTAATAAAAATTTACATTCATTTAATACCTGATATAAATTGGATATGATTAGTTTTTGGTGTAAATCTCTCAATAAGTGGCGCTGCTATGAAGCATTTTTCACGATTTCCGCAATAGCTTTATCTGAAGAACTAATGCATGGATTTTTATCAAACTTCTGATTTGGTTAGTTATTGAGATGTGTTGACGCTTTCTACATTTTGGTGAAAATTATTCAACAGATGTACTGCATTTGTACTGCATTTTTTTGCGATTTCCGTAATAAATCTATCTCTAGCATTAACTTATTTTCGGTATGAATTAATGTATTTTCCAATTAATGTATTTATGGATTTTCATAAAACTTCGGATTCAATTAGTTTTTAATATGACTTGGTTTTGTCTACATTTTGGTGTAAATCTCCCAATAGGTTGCACTGCTACATTACTTATTTTTCAAATCTTTACTTTAAATCTTTTAAGCTTTTATTTAAATTCATATTTTTAAAAGGGCTGAATCATCATTAAAGGTTATAAATGACTGTTTTTTAAAGTGAAAAAAAAATGTACGAATAATATTTCTAGTTAAAACGATTTTAAATTAATCCACTTTTTAAATAAGTTTTAAATTTATTTATTTATTTATTAAATATGAGAAGTTCTGTCAAGTTTCTTTGTTTGCAAATAATTTTGTTAACCATCACAAAAAAAAAAAAAAAAAAAAAAAAAAAAAAAAAAAAAAATCGAAATTTTAACTCAATAAATAATAATTAATTGAAAATATGTCCCTGACCCCTTTAAGATAAAAAATAACGATATTACGATAAATAATGGTAAACTCATCTTCTTTCAAACAATATTGAATTAAACCTTCTAACTCAAATAATGTAATTAACATTATACAACACGACAGACTATTGAGATATTGCAACATACCACTGACATCTTACGGTGACACTGACCATCAAAATAGTATCTACTTCAAGCATTTTTGGGATGTCATTGCTTTCCAAAAACAGCAATTTTAGAGAATAATATAAGCCTGATGAAAATGTGTTTAAAACATCGTTATTATTTTGTAGCGAATATGAAATTTGATCAAAATGGAATAGGGCTCTTATTACTTTTGAGTTAATAACATAATTGCAATGTTAGGTTCATATACAAAAATTGTTTGCTGTTGATAAACTTCTATCACGTCTCAAAAATTAAATTTTTCCAACTTTTCCTTTAAATAAAAAACACTTTGTATAAATAGATTTAACTAAACAAAGGCATAAGTACAAATATATATAGATATGTATGATTAATACATAAAGACGTAATACAACAGCAAAGGTTGTTCGTCAAACAAACTGGTGTATAAATGCACAAGCCTTACTGTAAAGAGATTTGTTCATCAAACCTACATTTTCTGAAAACTGCAAAAATCTGATCTTAAGGAACATTTTTATCCGCATTGATTTCCAATTAAGTCTTTGCCTCTTTTTTTTTTATTGTCGTTTTTTTTCTCAAGGAATTGAGTTCCACTAAATATCCCATTCAATTGAGGCAGCATTTCCGCCGATCTTTTTGTTACATTTTGTTCAGATCGCCTCATTAGAGCCCTCGTTAAATCGCTGGGTGATTCTCAGCGGAGATTAACACTAATTAAAGAGCATTTGTTGAATTTTTCCGCGGCTTTAGCATATGTAGGAGTTCATTTTCAAGGAAACTAGTTGTATTGTTCAGAGAAACAGACCTGCGTTACAGAGTGGTGTAGTTTCTGCATGTTTTAGCATTACCATGAAATGTAACAAATCGAATAAGTTAATATTATAATTAGGCTGTTTTTCTTTCTTTTTTTTAATATATAGAAATTTTTGAAATCCAAAATATTTTAAAGTGTTTAAATTAACACTTTTAAATTTGCTTTAAAAAAAACTGTTTGGTAGATGTTGGTTATCCAAATAAAAAATATGTTCATAAACATCATTACCGTAATATTTAAGTCTACAGTATGCCCGGTACTATTCTAGTAAATATCTCGCTCAAATTTTTATATTTTTACATGATTTTTTTTTTTTTTTTTTTTTTTTTTGCATTTTAACTGAGGACGGTCTACAATTGGGCTAGTTTTTACTTTTTCAATTTTGGCTTCAGCTTTAAAATAACAAAAAAAAAAACCCTTTAAGCTTCGAATTTGGTTAGAACCGGTTATTCCATGCAATAAATAAATAAATAAATAAATAAATAAATTATGTAAAAATATTGAATTTTGAACGATATATTTGAAATAAACGCCCACATAGATTTAACATTATCATCCGGGCCTTTTTCAGTGACTAGTGTGACCTTAAACGAAAAAATGAACTGAATATTTCTCATACACACTGTTAAAAATTTGACGCACACTGTCCAATCATACCAATGTTTATATTGATACGCTCTCATAAGCATAATTTAATTTTTTACTGACCATAATGTAAGGAATAATAGGGACACATATGTTTAATAACATGTTTGGGTAATCGTTATCTTTAACAAGTCTGTCAAGAAACTGTACGTTAAACGTGGCAAATGAGGTGCGATCTTACTTTAAGGGGCCGTCCATAAATGATGTTGCGTGTTTTTTCGCATATTTTTGACTTCCCTCCTCAACTCTATCACAAAATGGCACGCTTTACTTTACTCCCTGACCTCCCCTCTAGTCACATATCACGTCATATTACGTAAACATATACTTGCAGTTTAGAAACAAAGCTCTACCTTTTAGATCTTATTTCAAATTTCATTTTTAAAATTTAACTGTGTTTTAATGACATTTGTCAGTTGTAAAAAAAATCATTTGTGTACTTATTTTGTATGAAATAAGGTTTACATAATAATAATAATTAATATAGAACAGTAATAAAATATTAATATGAAACAGCAATTGAAAAAAGTAGTATTTTGGAATTTGAAATAGAATTTAACATATTTGGTTTAAAATTTTATCTTTATGAACACAAAATATTTTCAGTTTAAAGCAACTTCATACATCATAATTTAATCCGCAGAATTTTAATGATTTTAATTTAACCAAAATGTGTGCTGTCACATTTTTTCCTTACTCCGTCTCACCCCCTTGTCACAAACTGTCACAATTTCATGAACCCCCCCTCCCCCCTTCAAGCGTGACATCATTTATAGACTGGCCCTAACTAGTTTTATAAATATTCAGACGTTTGTGCATGTGCAATAGCTGTTGTATTGTACAAATTTGTTGTTTGTTGTTATGTATAAATGCATGAATGCAACATTTATTATGATTCTATATTTTAAATTCAGTAACACGGAAATTATAGGACTCATATTTAATGCAACAGAATCACCCGTGGTCACTAAGAATCATTACTTATCACGGTATATCACTGAATTTATTAAATATGATAAGATTTAATAGAATAAAGAAAACATTTATTAATATCTTTTTAAGTTTCAAATTGATATTCCAAAAATTAGAAATAACTCGAGAAAATTGTACAACAATTGTATTATTAAATTTCAAACCATTCGGTGGAGTAGTTTTTGCGCTTTTATATGCAGAGAGACGGATCAATAGACAGATGGAAGGCCAGACGACGACTATAGATGCTACTTGTTTTTATAATTACAAACGCCTAAAAATGGTTGAAATCCCGCAGATTTTTAACCGCACACCAATAACGTAATTCGTTTACAATGTGTAGAAAGGTAATATTTCAAGATATTTCAGCCCCACAAGTGACTGAAAGGTAGTGCTCTCGAAGCTGGTAGATGAGAGGTGCTGTGTTCGAACCCAATCGCGCCCGTCGGCCAAACCGTTTGGAGTTTTCTGTGGTTTTCTTCTAATCTTGCCTAAATACCGATTAGATTCCCTTAGAAAGATCCCCACGTAGGGCACTCACCCTAGGGCCTATATCTCTTGCAGATAATTGGCCGTCATAAATAACACCAATACCATCAAGATATTTCAAAGTGTGAAAAATGATTTAAAAAAAATGCAATTCAGTTTTTTTTTTTTAGTTTGATAAGTTATAGAATTTTAATATTGATCATTATATTTAATCGAAGAATCGATTGAGTAATTACTTAGTATTAAAACTTTCACTAGATGTAGCTAAGCAAAAGCAGATGGGGAAGTACAAACAAATTGAACAATGTTTTTTGCCTCATCACAGGGGATAACCAGAACCAATCTGCAATGATTAATGATTCATTCTTTAATCAAATAGCAGATGTTACGCGGTGTATTTCCCTCGATTTCCCTGGAGTTGTAGCAAAACAATATGCATGACATCTTAGAATAATGAGGTCATGTCACCTCATGAAAAATTGGAGACTAGCTGCTGATCAATAGTCTGTGAAAAGCAATTTTGTGCTATAAGTATCTTTTTTCAAATAAAACCATTATTACTTTTTTTTAAAAAGAAGAATGTTTTGTAATATATATATATATTTTTTTACTTCCGCTTTTCCACGGATTTAAACGTTTTAGAAGTCATAGATATAAAAAAATATTTTTGCAAAATGTCTGTCGGCTTGTCCATGTATTCGCATATCCACTTTGTATCATCGAAAAATACATGATTTTATGCAACCAAATTTCATACATATGTTTTGGGTTTTGGGCCAGCAGGTACTTCGTGAGTTTGGGAACGATCCGTCGGAAAGGGGGTGATCTTTCTATTTTCGGCTGAAAGACGAAACGAAAATGTCCAAAAAATTTTTCAATTAATTAAATTGCATATATTAAAGTAGTTAATACGTATACGAGCATACTTAATTATTAATTAATCACATGTATTTCTTAATATGCATAATTAATAATTAGTTATGTATAACTATTAAATATACATAATTATTAACTAATTATACGAGTAACCCAAATTGTTTCATAAAATCTTACTCACGATAAAGAACCAAAATTTATGATGCATGCAATCAAATCTAGTCTGAAATAAATATTTTCATTATTATTCTTTTTAAATATACAGTTATAAAACATTTTGAAAAAAAAAATCAAATTAAGAAGCTTAAACTTAAAAATTTTAAAAATTTCTATCAGTTTCAAAATTAGCTATAAAATTGCACTTAAAGCAGTAATGTAAAAACTGTAAAAATTATGTACATCTATATAAATGCATCATTATATACATTATATTATATTACATCATTATATTATTATATTATATTATATTACATCATTATATTATTATATTATATTATATTACATCATTATACACTGCTCAAAATAATTAAAGGATATTGCAGTTTTAGGTGGATTTTGTATCTGGGAAACTTTTTAGCTGATTGATACATGGTCGACAGACATAGTAGGTTATATGAGAATAAATTACACATGTTTGGCAGAAAAAATGCATTTTATTGCGCATTTGTGTACAAAAGGAAAAAAACACAATTTGTGCATATGAGAAAAAAAAATAAGAAAAGGTGTTTTCTTCAAAGAAAATAATATTCAGTAGGGGGTATGGTTTCCATGGGCGGCCAGCAACGTTGAACACCTTTGAGGCATGGACTCAATGAGGCTATTAATGGCGAGTTGGGGTATTCTGCCCCACTCTTCCAGAAGAGCTCTTTCCAGTTCTTGGAGAGTTTGTGGGGGTTGTTGGCGGCCAGAAACTCGTCTTCTTAAAGCGTCCCAAACGTGCTCGATTGGATTCATGTCTGGAGAACACGCTGGCCATTCCATTCGAACGATTCCTTCCTCAAAAAGGAAATCCTCCACTAGGTTTGCACGATGTGGCCTGCAGTTATCGTCCATTAAAATGAAGTTATCTACGATTGCTGCAGCGTAAGGGACTACAATAGGTCTGAGGATCTCATCCCTATATCGGCGACAAGTCAGAGCTCCATCTCGAATGATGTAGAGATCAGTGCGCCCGTCAATGGAGATGCCACCATACACCAACACTCCTCCACCGCCAAATCTGACACTTTCGTGCACGAACGCAGGATTATTCCTACTGCCACGGTCCCTCCAGATGAAAATACGCCTATTATCCGGATGCACAGAAAAACGGGACTCGTCAGAAAACAGAATATTGCTCCATTCATTTCTCCTCCAGTTGACATGCTCAGTTGCCCACTCCCTGTGGTCGCGACGATGCCTTGATGTTAATCTAACACATACCATCGGTCGGTGAGCATACACACCTACAGCATGGAGCCGGTTTCGGACAGCCTGAGTTAAAATCGTGGTGCCTGTAGCCAAGTTAAGGTGTTGTTGGAGAAGAGTAGCGTTCATGTTTCGGTGTCTCCGAGCTGTTAACGCTAAATACCGATCTTCATTGGGCGTTGTTGCCCGTCTACGACCTTGCCCTGGTCTTCGGCCTGCACATCCACTCTCCAAAAAACGGTTCCAGATCCTGGAAATGACACTTTGTGACACTCCAATGGCTTGCGCTACTGCGGCTTGAGTTTGGCCCCCTTCTAACTTACCAACAATTCTCCAAGCTTCTGAATCTGTCAAATGACTTCGCTGAGACATCGTACTCATCGAAACAAAGCAATCACTGAATGCCGATCATCCTTATCTTCATTCTCTTTTATCCAGCTGAAAGTCAAATTTCATTCGCTGCCGCTGAAGCGACGTTTTTGACGTCGAACTCAAAATTTGCATACTCCACAGTTTGAAAACCAGAAAAATTTGCATTTGTGATTATCTTCTTCTATTTTCGGCAAAAAAAATTTCGTTTATATTTTTATTTTATATAAAACTTCAAATATCCTTTAATTGTTTTGAAGAGTGTATATTTTCATCTTATGTGATCTTAAGGCGTTCTTTAGTCAGATGTCAAATTCCTTTCGCTATTGTTAAACTTATGGCCATCCAATGCATTCGTACATTTACTAATATTAAAAGTATTCTTATTAAAATACTCTTATTAAAGGAGTTCCTTTTTTTCTTAGATGCATAATTTTTCTAAAATAATATATATTTCATGTATAATTTTATATATTAAAGAAAGGGTTTTTTTTAAAAAAAAGTAGTATACAGAAAAAATAATTTAAAGATATTAATTTTCCGATGAGATATTTTAAAAATTCGAATGCATTACACTTACGTGTACATAGCTTTAATATTAGAGAGGGGAAATTGTGCACTAGCTGACAATACAATTTGTTAATTATATTTGCTGGTTTGCTTCTTAATGATTTGTTTTCGAATAATTCAATAACCGCAGATAAAAACTTCTTTATTTTATTTTACTTTAATTTGCATTCATAGAAAAAAAAAGTATATTTTTGAAAATCATAAACATTTTGATAATTTAGCACCAAATTTATTTTACTTTATACTTACTGTAATTAAATAATTAAAAAAAACTGTTTATTCTTATTTTATCCTTTTTTACACAGCCTTATACAAAATTTGAAATTAACATTAGTTGCTTTTTAATGTATAAAAAATCCAGGAATCTAAAAATAATTATTGACAACATTAAAATATCTCAGCGTCGTTATGAAAAGTTTATAATAAAATATACACAATATTTTATTCAATCTTTATAATTTGTAAAATAAGTGTTAGTTTAACATTAAACTTTTGATTTACTGTACTGTTTCGATCTACTGAATGTATACATATTTATAATTATTTGAAAATACTGAATGAAATATTAACATTCGAACGAATTACATAACTAAATAACCATGCAATTGAGAGTTTTAGCTTTTATAAAGCTACTAAAACAATTATATTTGTGTTACAATTTAATGCGTGCACTCTTATAATTTAATGCAGTTCAACGTTTGCGCACTCCACAATTTGTTTTTTTCGTAAATTCATTTGTGCATAACTTTGTTCGCAGTATGGTGATAATAAAACATCACACAGAATTCCCATAAAAAGCTTATTACAAAATCGGACTGCGATATTTATTTTTTTTATCAAACATTTGATTTGTTAATGAAAAAGGTTAAACTAATGAAAACACGCTTTAAAAAACACCGACATTTGAAATTTTGTTCGATATGAATTTGCAGTGGGTTTGAGTTTGTGGGTTACTCATTTAATTTTGGATAGAATGTCATAGGATAAACATGTTACTATAAAAATTAATTACCCAAGTTTAAAAATCTTATTCCTGAGCAAATTATATAAAAGAATATTTCGCAATTTTCACTATTTATAAATGTTTTATTATTATTATTTATTTAAACATTTATTACATATGTACTACATAAAGAAAATCCTCTTCTAACAAATAATTCGAGAAACTATAACTTCAAGAAATCACATTTTACTCATTTTTGTAGAAAATGCCTTTATTATTACAGAAATAAAGATGCTGTTTTTCTAAAATGGGTTGTTGCTTTTATTCTTATTTTATTATTTTATTTTATTTTATTTTATTTTATCATTTTATTTTATTTAAGGAACGAAATAAAACTTTTATCTAATACTATGAACGTTTTATTTCTGATGGTGGCAGATATTTGAAGTATATAGGCATGAGAATTTTCCGCGTTTTCCCACCAGTATAATCTAAGAGAAAATGATATTTTACTCAATCGAAAAATGCTGCGATGTAACAGAACAATATTTTCTCTAATATTATACAGGTATGAAAAAACGCGGAACACTCTCATCCCTAAGTATATTCTCCCATTTTGTTTTACTGTAATGAAAAATTTTTGCTAAAATATTACAAAAGATTTAAAATTCTATTATATCTCACAGAGTATGATGTTCTATTTATTTAGCTAAATATTTGCTTCTGCTCCTCTCACGAAACATGTATTTTTGAATAGAGTTTGGTTCACAAAAGTTAAGGACGCTAAATACATCACAATAGTACCCGGTAGTTTGATATTTCAATAAAATTTCAAGCAGCTTTTTCTCTCAACTTTAACCTACTGAATAGATATTCAAAAATGAGGGTCTCGTGACTCATGTTTATCTCAAAGCCCCTTGACAGAGGTCGTGGGAGGGGTGTTCAAAATACAAAGGCCTTGTTCGAGAACTCACTTTTTCCACAGCAGAATATTTTTTATTCGATATAGCTGCACTAGAACTGATATCGAGTTGACAAAAGGGATTAGATTTGGTGCGCAAGCTCTGCTGTTAATGAAAAATTATTTCTCTGACAGTTTTTGGAGTGTTTATCTTAAATCATTTTCTGTCATTCACAAAAGAATTTCCTTTTGTATTTTCCTACAGGGAATTTTTTTAAAAGTTTTGTTGAGTTACAGAAATTAAATTAGTTGTTGGAAGATATTATAAAAGTTTATATCTGAGCATATTTTTAAACTTCATTTAGAAGAAATAACAAAATTACACAGTGACAATGTTAAAATATTTGGTGTTCTAATTTGGTCAAAATCTAAGTTAAACATTATTTATGTTACATGTCAAACGAATCATATATGAATTGCATTCTATACAGTTTTACATTAATTAACAGTTTCGTTAAAAGCAAAACAATCAGTGCTTTTTTACATATGATAAATTATATTTTATTTGCCGAAAAAACCTTTTTTTTATAATTTGTGCTTTCTACAATTATAAATAAATAAATAAAAGATAAACGTACAAGTGTAAAAAACATTAATATGTATTTCAAGCCTTTTTTTTTTTTTTTTTTTTTTTTTTTTTTTTTAGAAATCGGTTAAAAAAAACATTCAAGCAGAACAAAAGAATCTCTTGCTGAATTAAAAATTTCCTTTTTTTATATATGAATGCTCAAGTTGATAGAAAATATCATACTAATTTAATAACAAATTTTAAAAATTTCTGCATCATTATGAAGTCATAATATAACAGTATCTGAACTCACCCATTCATAAGCAACAATTTATCACAGGATGAATTCAGCAGAAGCTGCGCATATCGACATTGATAAGCGAATTCTAATGCTTAGATTTGAAGATCAACTCTGAAGTTTGGATAAACTGTGATTAAGTTATTTAAATAAATATATTACTTTTAAAATCAGAAGTAAATATTGGGAATAAGTCTGAATGACCACCCGATGTGCTCAGATCTAATAATTGTAATAAGGAAAAAAACATTTGGTTAATTCTGAATTGTTTCATTAGAATGACTTGTTCATACAGAAAACAAGATTTATTTTTTTAACCTTGTCCAGGCATCTATAGCTACCTATTATCAGGAGAGTTCCCACTAGGCAGGTAAAAAAAAAAAAAAAAAACAGCATTAATCCTAGAGCAAATAATTCCGAAATATTTTTAAACAGCTAATAACCCATCTTGTCCAGTGACAAGTTGTCAATCATTTTTTCAAAATGTCACTTAGATAAAATCTTCCTGATACAAATATTCTGGATGAAACAGGCAATCTCATATGAGTTTTATTTTTTATTCATCTTTTTTTCCCCACTAAATTACTTATTGGAACACTAATCAGAAGTACGGGCTGAAGAAAATAAAATTTTACCCGTCAGCACACGCACTCCTTTTCATTACGTTACTACAAGCGTGGGATAAATCCCACCCCATTTTGAATCCATTATATTTTTGGCTAAATGTGTTTCAAATCAAACCTACTGCCCTTCATTATAGAGCGCATTAGTAGTACTTCTTTTAGGGGAAAAGAATTGTGTTTTTCATATTCATTTTCAAATTTTGTAAAAGATCAAGTCTTTTTTTTTTTTTTTTTGTAAGAAAATTTGCAAAAGATTTGTTTAAACCATAAAAAAAGGAATAATTTCACAAAATTGATATTAATTGCGTTTAATACCCTTTTATCTATATACACAAGTAGCTTTTATGTCAGTTTTTCATTAAAACTATTTTAGTGTATGTTATCTCATAAGAAATGATCGTATCTAAAAGAATTTTTTGTAGACGCGCGGAATTATTTAATCCCAAGAAGTATATTTCTCATCTCCTAGCGAACAAAGAAAAGATGCCACTTCTTTCACCTCTTTTTGATCGGGGTCTTGAAAGGTACAACGCAGGTCAGAAGCATCCTAAGATATATATTTTTATTTTTATTTTTACTTTTTATTTATTTTATTTTATTTTATTTATTGTTTATTTTATTTATTTTTCTATTTTTTTGACGAAAAAATGTGATTGCGACTGGCTTGATTTATATCATTTTGTGTGATTTAAAGAATAAAACAAATAAACCAATATAAATTTGTTAGTGGAAAATTTTAAATTGTAACTAAAATTTAATCAATAAATTACAAAGAACTTTAATATATTTAAATTATAAAAACATATTTTCTCACAAATCTTTTTCTGAAATATTTATTACTTTGGTACCTGTGTGCGCCACATACATCACACCATCGGATCGATGCATCTCTGCTATATCTCATTTTTCAATTTTGATCAAAAGAGTAAATTGATGGTTACTGGAACCATATGCTTTTTTATGTTTCTTTATAACGTTTTCTTGATGTTTGCGAGTGATAGCAGTTATATTAGGTAAACTTCGCAGGCAATATTCGCAGGAAATTCACTAAAAATAAAACTTAAGAAAAAGATAATATACAAAACATTTCTCCATTAGTTACTGATGTTGAGATACTTTAGCACGTTTTTCATTTTAAATGATCAAGAAAATGCTGAACTCAAGGAAATGATACCCAGTAACTTGATAAACAGACAGTATGAACAAATGATCATAATACAGTTGTATAAATACGTTCATTTAATTGAAAAAAAAAATCAAAAATTATAATAAATTCAATACAAGGCATCTTTCATGTATTTTTTATTTACAATGTATGATATTAGAAAATTTCACCTATAGGCAACATAAATGTTCTCATATTTTTACTTAAAACACTTAACATACATATGAAAGTTGCTTTAAATTGAGCTGTTTCCGAATTCCAAGTGAAAGCGATATACTCTTGACAGATAAAAAGCGATAATCAATGAGAATCAATTGCATCAAATTTTGTGCACAGATACACTTTATAAAAGATCATGAAAAAAGAAAAAAGCGTTCAGAAACATAAGGAAAAAAAAAAACAGCATAATTTAAGAAATACAAAAAATAGAAGCTGATGGCAGTAATTCTAGCTATTTTTATCTCCTACCGCCGGCACCAGTGGTTGTGGGCGGCCGTTTTCCAAAACACAAATAAAAGAATTACGCCATTTCTTGCTTGAAAAGAAAAAAAAATGACTCGGAAATGCCAAAGAGCTTTTATGTTTCCTGAAAACTTTATATTTGCGATTTAAAATGCATAGCATTTCTATACCTAAATATGAAAAGATTCTATGAAAACACAGCTATGAAAAATTCGAGGTTTTCGTATAGTCGACGCCGCATTTTGAATACAAATTTATAGTAATTAAGAAGAAAGATTGAAATGTATAACAAATTATACTGATGCGCTTATTATAATAATTGGTAATGCGCTGTAATATATAAAGACGTAATGTAAGAATGTAATGTATAATTAAAAATACAATAAGAAATATGACAAAAGCAACTAGAATATCCAAAAATCTTATAAAAACTTATTATTATTATTTCTTTTAATGTAAAATATAGATTTTTTAAGTATAAAGGAATTTGATCGTAACTTTTTCCAGCAATTATATTAGCGATTGTTCAAAACTTCCTTCAATATATATATATATATATAGAATCATTAGATAATACTACAAATCAACATGAATTACTGTAAAAACTTATATATATACATATATATATATATATATATACAGTTTCATTGGTTTATTGAATGGTATTATCTGAATTACTTTGGTTATATTTGTAAAAGTATATATATATATATATATATATATATATATATATATATATATATATATGTGTGTGTGTGTGTGTGTGTATGTATATATGTATCTTAAACTTTTATCAAGTTTAGTGCTTCAAATTTAATATTGATAAATTGCTGAAATATTAATTATCAGAAACGAATAATTAATCATTTTAATATTTCCAAACCATATTATTTTGAAATGTTCCATGAAATAGAATAATCATTTACACAATGAGTTGAACTTGAATGCCTTAATGCCCTTAGAGATAATATTTTATAAAAACTGAATTAAAACATTTTTGTACATTTCTCTATTCTTTACATTCCATTTAGTAAAATGGAGCTCTTTAAACCGAATGACATTTGATGAATAATAATGTTTACCATATATTAATAATGTTTCTAAAAATATGTATCCATAGATTTATTAATGAAAAAAGGTACTTTTACGTTAGCAGGGATAACTCGTCAAATTTTGTTGCAATTGGCATCATTTGAATTGCAAGTCATTACCAACAAGCATTGCGCGACATCGGAAGAAACAAGCAATTGGATTTTAGCGATAGCATTTATTTGTTGAAATAATAAGGCAAGGAACGTTGTTTAACTCATCTCGATTGAGTTTCAAAATGGAAAAAATGAACATCATGGTGCAGCTTATCAATTCTTAAAACCATACTTAATCGCTGAATTCGTGTAAAAAGAAGCAACTAACGATCTATTTTGTTTAAATTCTAAATAATATTAAACGGTTTTCATACCTTAGATAACAAAAGCTTCTTTTTGTGCATTTATAATTTAAATCAAAACCTAATGAAATCGAATGTTTCTAGTTTATGTTATTTCTCATTTAAACATTTTTATTATTGGCTAACCTGAATCGTTAATAGACCCATTAACGTGAAATGTTGATATTTGTATTGATATGCTTCAGTATTTTATTATGATTATTTTTTAGTTACATTCATCTCAGTTTTTAAAAGATTACAATAGAAGTTATTGAACACTTTGTAACTAATCTTAATTACTTTTCGTCAAAATAACTTAATTGATTCATTCATTCACCTATCATTGAAATGTTAAAAATTTGGCTAATGATATAATATTGGCAAGAAAAAAGAAAGTGATATAGATTTGAAAAAAAGAATTTATCTGTCACTGGCATCTGACTAACTGAAAAGTATCTGAAACACATTAGAATTATTGGATGTATGACCTTACATTTATCAGTTTAATTTTACCTAAATGAGTTACGTTTTAACTGATACACTTGAATGATAATTTGAATCTGTAAAAGCATTCGGAATAATTTAATAACTCTTTTTCAATAACTGTGAAATTTTCTTGTTAGTCACCGGTGACTGACGCTAAATTTCCCGTTTTTTTTTTTTTTTTTTTTTTTTTTTTTTTTTTTTTTTTTTTTTGCTGCGTCAGTCATCATTGATTGACAGTCTAAAATGTGATATAAAACTAACACATTTATATTGTTTTAAATAATTACTGAACATTTATTTAAAATTTATATATAATCATGTTTTAAAATGTCAGTCATCGGTTATTCGCGCGCCCTAAATGGAAAGTTCAGTGTCAGTCATCGTAGTGCTGAATGTGTTAATGACAGAAAATTTCTCTTAAGACGCCACATTACTGACTGAAAAAGATCCGGATGATAATGTAAAGCCTATGGGGGCGTCTTTTCAAATATCTCGCTCAAATTTTAATATTTTGACCCTTTTTTTTTTTTTTTTTTTTTTTTTTTTTTTTGCATAAGATAGCTGAGAACGATCCACAACCGGCCTAGTTTTTAATTTTTTTTATTTTAGTGTCAGATTTAAAAAAAAAAAAAAAAAAAAAAAAAAAAAAAAAAAAAAAAAAAAAAAAAAAGAAAACTTTAATTTTCAGAACCAGTTTGAACCAGTTATGAAACTGAAACTATCCTAATATAAAAAGAATGTAACCAAAATCAAGAAAGTAAAAACTACGCCGGTTGCTCAGCTATCCTATGAAAAAAAAAAAAATCACGTCAAAATATTAAAATTTGAGCAAGATATTTGAAAAGAACGCCCCCATAGACTTTGCATTATCATCCGGGTCTTTTTCAATTAGTAGTGTGGCCTCTTAAGAAGATTAGGAACTGATGTCAGAATATTTGGTAGTTATGTCTTTGAATAACATGATGGAAACTAAAATACTTATAGATCTAGGCTTTAAACAGAATCACTCCCAGAAGATTTCCTAATATATTTTGCAACTATCAGAAAACATTATCAACAAAAGAAAAATAAACAATACACAAAGATCTTTAAATTACCATCATAAAAAATTGTTTTTTCTTCCCCTCAGTATCAAAATGTAGCAATTAGAAAAGTAATCGCATTTTTAACACAATCAAACTGATTGGTAAAGTTATCATACGAATTAAATTTAATTCTCATTTAATTCGTAGAAAATTTACATAATAAATTATAATGAAGCAGAATTTTAATATTGCTTTTCAACTCGATTTGATATCGAAATGATGAACGTAGAGATTTGGGTTTTATAAAAACTACATGAGAATACTTTGTATATTTGTTTTTTATTTTTTCCATAAAAAATCTAAACAATAATATTTAAAAGCTAGAATTAAATGCTAAACAAACAAACATTCGAAAAATAATAATATTTGACTTTTAAATGCATATTTTGATGTATTTATTAATACAATAAACATAAATTGGGAAAATAATTCGCCATTACTTCAAATAAATGGAACACTCAGTATCCTAATTTCGAATTTACATAAGTGAATTATGATGCAACAAAATGTCAGAACGATTATGTCAGCATTTAAAAACATTATTTCCCATGTTTTCTTTGGGTAATACGACTCAAATAAAAATTAAAGTGAATAAAGATGTTACACACTGATTTTTTGCACATTTTGTTTAGCACACATACATGCGTATATGTTCCAAAAAAAATCTTTAAAAATTTTAAAATAAACGATGCACCTATCTCTAAGTATTACCATCATAAAAGAATAGCGCATTTTTTCCGTATTCAAACATAGCAATTTTAAGAATATCCGTTTACGAAAATTTACATAATAAATCATATTCAAGCAGAGTTTTGACTCTTACTTCGCAATTTGTTCTCCCCCCGTTCTGCTAACAAGCTTCTACTTGTGCGATTCCACCCTCCATCTAAATCTCATTTCCGGCAAGCAACCCCTCAAGCCTCCCTAAATCCGTTCTGTAGACATGAATTCACTTTAGACGACCCTTTTCCTCGGAAGTGGAAATTCCATCTCTTCCCTTAATTTTCTTCAGCTCCGAATATATAATGACGTATTTTATGACATGAGTTTGAAAATAGCTTCGTCTGGAAGGGGGAAGAGACAGAGAAAATGAAAAAGAATACACAAGTTGGGTACAAATGGTGTATTCAAACGACAAACTATGCATATTTCATTAAGTATAAATTTCAGTTTTGGAATGTCTCTTTTGCAAGTAATATGGCAGAATCTTAGAATTTAAAATGAAGAAAACTCAGAAGAAGAAAGAGGTATAGTTTTGAGGATGAGATAAAATTGTAGCAAAAATAGTTTTTAAATTCGGAAGAATGATAAGGTAATTACACATATATTTTTGTAAAAAGTATAAGTATATTAATGTCTCTTTCAAGGGCAGTATGCAGGAATTTCAAATGAATAGCATACGGAAGAAACAAAAGAAGTTTTTGAGAACACGATAAAGGTGTAGCAAAAGCAAAAATAGATCTTAAATTTGAAAGAACTTCTAAGTAACTACATACATGATTTAGTATGAATTACATATTTCTGATCTATTACAATTTCATAAGATCTCTTCCTCAAGTAATTTGACAGAATCATAGAATTCAAAAAAGGAGAAAAAAAAAGTCATCCGGTAATATTGTAATAATGATAAAGATGCAACAGAATAGATTTTAAATGAGAAATAATCATGAAGTAGCGACATATATGTTTTTTTTTTTTTAATCAAATGTAGAAAAACAACACGACAAAAGATGAATAAAAAGTAAGAAAAGAAAAAGAAAACAGACAGTAAAAAATACAGAAAAATTTATTAAAGTAGGTTGTAAATTCGGAAGAAATATAAAATAAGATAGTCTTGTAAGATGTTTTTCTTTCAAAAGGATGATCGGCAGACGCCAGTGTCTTTTCCACACTTTACCGGTCGAGGAAAAAATTATGGGGACAAAATCCACGCGTAGAAAATCCTAGAGGATAACATCCTCAAGTATATTTAAAAGTACAATACTGTACGATAAAAGTACAATACGTTAAAAGTACAATACTGTAAAAGTACAACACAACTTTACTATTAAATGCTTACTGTTTTTCTAAATTTGAAATTAGTTCAAGAGAAAAAAAATTTCGAATCTTGCATATTTGTAAAAAGAATAATTAATTGCATTCTCAAGTCAAGTATTGGTATGTCTGATGGTAATCAGGAATGGTAAAACTTATTAAACACCACCAAACTTATCTAGTACGTGACTTGTAAATAAAATTAATTAGCTTTTCATTTTAAAAATTATACGATTAAAGAGAAATCTACTTCTCTGACCTAAAATTTTGGTGATTCGTATCCCTTTTGTTTATTTTTTTTCTTCCGGTTACAAAAAGAGGTGATACTATCTTTTGAATATTTTGCATTGTATTACTGACAAATAAAAAATTATTAATTATACGTGAAAAAAATTGTGTATAAAAAAGTAATGCATGTCTCAAAATGGATTTTTTATTATAACTATATTCAGCCAAATTATTCATTTGGTCAGTCCAATAAAAAATTTGGATGGGACTATATTAACTATATTATTTAGTTTTCTCTGGTCATTGTTCTAAGTAAATACTTCTTTCTGCGCTGGTTTCCACTTTGATAAATTTTCATTGACTGTTCTTGACAGTGTTACCTCACCTTCTTGAGTTCTAAATTCAGAGCTTCTTGCCTTTACCCATACCTACAGTGATTAATATAAAAAATGATAGCTATAAGCAACATCCAGAATTTTCGACAACTACATCTAGAAATACGTCAGGCGATATAGAAATAATAGAAAAAGCTCTTAATACAGACTGTGAAAAAGACAAGCAAAAACTGGATTTTTTTTTTCCTGTGACTTCAAACAGCAACGAAAGTGCACTTGATGAACAGCATTATTTTCATTGTAGTGGCCTATCGAAAGTGAAGAATTAAAAAAAGAAGACCAATACTAACAAGCAGCATTCAGAAATTCTTATGCCTACTCTTAAGAAGACTGTTCTTGAAGAACGTCAAGCTAAAAAAGAAAAACTAGAAAAACAGTCGAAATTTCGAAACAGTCAAAGTTGTAAAGCGAAAATTGATTTTTTTTCTTTCGTCATCAAACAATAATGATCATGCACTTTATGGAAACAGTGGCGCCAACTTATATGGGCAAGTGTGGCGCCAGCCCACCCAATAATTTGATCTCTCTGCCCATCCAATTTCCATTGGTTTAATTCATTATTTATTTATTTAAATGCTGAAATCAAATTTGGTTTTATTGACGTTTTTAAAACAATTACGTATGAGAAGAAGTGCGGACATCATTCATCATTTATAAAATAGTAAGAACATCGATTAGACTTACAGGAGTATTGATAGCTCGTTGAGGACGTATAATTACATTTCTCTAAAAACCAAATTTTCTGCATACTTTGCCTTCTGTTTTAATATCTTGATTGATATAGCAATGGATGACTAAACTATATGTTTCAATTGATATTTAGATTTTTGCCTTTCCATAGTTAGTAAATTTTATGTTATTTATAATAAATATTAATGTACTTATAAGGAAGAACTCGTGAGAATATAATTTAAGACAATAAGTTATTAAATAGTAATTAATTTATAATTTTATAGTTTGCTTGAAAAAAAGCACAGCAATTTTTAAATATTTTCTTCAATCATTCGTTGAACCCGCGCCCTTGTCTCCATACACACTAAGGTGGTGGGGAGGTGGGAAGAGTTTGTGTGTGTTATTTTACTCAAAAATTTTTGAGCTCCCCAATATTTTTAAAAACTTTGGGCTACTGGATGGAAATGATGACTTTCAGATGAGCGGACCATTAAAAGTGAGAAAGAAGAAGCCCCGTAAAAACGAGCAACATTCGGAAATACCTACTGCGACTTCTAGAATAACGATTTTTCTAGAAAAATGGTAGGTTAAAAGTTCAAATAACAGAAAAGGAGTCGAAAAAATACCAAATTAAAACTAGATTTATTTTTCTTTATCTTGAACGTGAAGCAAAAATAGAAATGCACTTGATGGATGGACAGCATAAGTAATGAGCTATCGAAATGTGAGGAAGAAGTTTGTAAATACAAAGGAAAAAATTGAAGAAATCAATCAGTGTTACAAAATTCAGAGAGGTATATACTCTAAGAATTGAAAAAAGAAGAGTAAACGAACCAACGATAAACAAATGTCAGATTTTGTGTCGATCTGAGTTAAATAAATGTATTTTTTAGTTTATTAGTATTATTTTAAATTAATTAGAATTTTAGTGCTCGTTTAATTCCCCCTTTTTTTCAAAAATATATGAAAAAATATTCTGAAAACAGGTGGATTACATTTCTCAATATGGGCTGGCACTTTCCCAGAACATAGTAGATGGGAATGCCAAATAGTTTTATAATGCCACCCAAACACCATTTTTTGGTTTTTGCTCTCCAAATGGTATCATATTGACATTTGTTTGAAATATCATATGATTAACAACTACATTAATTTGGGGAGACATCATGGAAAAAACACAATTCATTAACTTAAATCCGTTGCGACCGAGAGCATCTCATTAATAAGTGATTGTGACCTCCCCTCTCTCATTTATGCCGATTCGCATGTATTCTTCTTTTAACCCTTTCCGGTACGTGCAAAATCTGTTAGAGGAATGAGAAATTATTGACCGAGACCGGAATTCACAAACTTAATGAAAATTCGAGGTATTTTGAATCCTCTCCCCCCCCCCCCCTTCTGATTTAAGCTTTTATTGTAAAAGCAAAATTTTACTAAAATATTATCGGTGACGTTTGCAAGTTTAGAATTAAAAGTGGGTATCCCAGACCGGGCACAGTGTGCCTGAAAGGGTTAAAGCATTAAAAACTCAGGGTTTCATATTAACTTATTTTAATGGTTTTTATTTTTTGCACATATATTTTAAAATCAATTTTCCAAATTCATTTCTAAATAAAAACTTACAAATTAAGAAATAAAATAAAGAAGATAACTAAAAAATTATGTTTCTCATATTTTTTTCTGAAAATGAAATAGAATGAGAAAAGAAAAATAAATTAATTATTTCCAATATTACAGTTTTATTCAGAACAAACATTAAAATAAGTAAGAACCGAAAAAAAAAAAAAAAAAAAAAAAAAAAAAAAAAAAAAAAAAACTTCTGA
The DNA here is from genome assembly GCA_964019185.1 of Maratus speculifer. Lineage (NCBI taxonomy): Eukaryota > Metazoa > Arthropoda > Arachnida > Araneae > Salticidae > Maratus > Maratus speculifer. The sequence goes on from OZ025291.1 coordinate 344,010,772, forward strand.
TTCCCGAAGCGCAGGAAAAGAATTCTAAAAAATGTAGTTGTTTGTTCTGAATAGAATGCATAAAGAACAAAGAATCAAGAAGTTTTTTTTTCCATTCACAGCAGACGATTTTTAGAATAAAAAAATGTACATTGATTTTTTATTATATAGATACAACACACACAGAGAACGCAAAACGTGTCTTTTTTAATTTTACGATATAAAACTTTTATAAATACTTATTAATTTAATTTATTTTATTTTAGTTAAAATATTTATTTTAGTTTATGTCTTTTCTCAGTAAATACATAATGAAATATCTTTTTTCAAGAAAAGGAAAACCCTATGTTGACAACAAGAAGCATAATTTATTTGCATTTAACCCCGTCGGCACGAGTTTTTTACAGAATTTTTAATCTTTTATCACTGGTTTTTCAAAACAGAGATTTTAATCCCACTTGAATGCTCGGATTAAACAAGACAAAAATTACAATAAAATTTTTCTGGTGAGAATAATCAAAAATTCTTAGTAGCATATGCAGCAGGTATACCGGTCGCTCGTCTCGAGGGAGTTAATCATATTTAAAACATACAAATTAAGTCCCAAATATTTCATTCAATTTTACTTTTTAGATGCTTTTTTTCTGTGTTCTAAAAAATGAAACACTAAACACCAATGAACCGTATTTAATTATAGAAAATGGAAATTTGACTATGATAAAACAACCAAATAAAAAATCATTATACGTTATTCTTACATTTCAAATAAAATGCCTCAGTAAATTCATATAAATATCACTGATTTTTTTGAACCAAAAGCAAAAAAGTAAACAAAAGTTAAGACCTATTTTATAAATATAATTTTCTTTTCAAAGAAAAAAAAAAGCCTACATTGTATTATTCCCCTGTGGTTTATGAGTTCATTTTAACAATGATTTAATGCCTTTATATTTATAAATACATTACTGAGAAAAGAAAAATTTTCATGAATTTATTCACCTATAAAAAAACCGTCTTTATTATGAATATAATTAAGTAAATATATCTATAGTTAAAATGAGTTTTCGAAACTGAACTCAAAATTAAATGATAATTTCTTTTATTCTTTAAAATATTTTTTTTTATATAAAATGTTTTACATTTTAATTCTTTTTACAAGTATTAGAAACTTCAGTTCAAAAATAGACCAATAAAATCTGTTTTTACATATTCTTCTTCAGTACAGTAAGATAAATTGATTTTCAATATCGCTTTCTTATGTCGAACATACACTGTGAGATAAATGAATATTGAAAAACTTCTCATTTTGATGAATGAAGAAAAGAGAAAAGTTTTTGACACAGAATAAAAATAAGTAATGCATCGTGTGCAAAAAAACTCGCATTCGCATTCACATCGATTTTTCTAAGAACTCAATAATTTTCAGCCGCAAAATTTAAATTAAGTTTTAATTGAAAATTGGAAGGAAAACTTTAAAAGCATTATATATAACGCATATATTAGAAACAGAGATTTTTTAATGTAACTTGAAAGTAATAATTTTAAATAATGTTATTATTTTTTCAATAGGAAAGAAAAAAGAACTACTAAGATATTTTTTTATTATAATGATGTTTCATTTATTTTTACAATGGTTTTAAATTACTTCAGTATTAATTGTATGGCAAAACAATGTATTACGAATAAAGCATTATTTAAAAAGCATATTATGTGTTCAATACAAATAACTTTCATATGAAAGATATTTCAGAATATTTGGGCATGGTTTTTATTTAACAACTAGCAGACTTCGACCGCTACGCTGATTAGTTCTCAGCAAATGAACCTTGAATCAAACGAAATGAATCGGTGAATTTCACCTTGTATATTAAAGCAATATGAACCTAAACAATGATACGAATTGAATATTTCCAAACTGAGCGAAAAATTGCCCAGGCCGGGAATCGAACCCGGATACTTGGCTTACATGGCCAATGCTTTACCTGTTAAGCTAACCGGGCGATAACCGGCTGGAATTTTTCGCTCAGATAACCTTATTAGCCATAACATCTGGTCTGTCATTTAGACAGCTCGACAGAATAAGCCGCAGGTAATGGAACTCCATAGAACGATGGATACGTAGATATACTATTATTTTTAACACAATCTAACTGATTGGTAAAGTTATCATACGAATTGAATATTTCCAAACTGAGCGAAAAATTGCCCAGGCCGGGAATCGAACCCGGATACTTGGCTTACAAGGCCAATGCTTTACTTGTTAAGTTAACCGGCCGCTAACCGGCTGGGATTTATACTGGCTGTTACGACCGGCTAAACTTATGATGCCTCTCTGGATTCCTAAAAGTGATACATATGTGTCATTGACCAATCATATTTTCTAATTTGTCTGACAAAATTTGGGCTTATAAAGAATAACAAATTTAGTTCAACATTTAAATACAATTCGATAAAAAAAAAGAAAAAAAAAAGATAGACGATGTGTTATATACTAAAGCCATCCCTAAACGAGTATTTAACTAGCAATCCAAATCTCATCAAAATTTTTCCAAAAAGTTCATTTTTCAAAAGCGGGTGCACCTGATTATTGAACCTAAGCATTATAGAAAGATATGTTATATACTAAAATATTTTCTGACTAATTAACAATGCAAGACTCAACCATATGAGCTTTTAAGAAATCTTAATCGTTCTAAATTGGTTTTCTCTGATAATGAAAACTTTATCCTAAATTTTATAACTAAGCAATGCAGAACAAAATGCACTTTGTCAAAACCTTCTCTGAAAATTTATCTAACTAACAATGCAAATTCTATTAAAAGCTATTTAGAAGAACTCAAATGAACAGCAGCCGGAATAAAAATTCTGATTTGCATTTTATATGTACAATAATTTACAGAAATTTCACCAAGGACAATATAAAATTGCATACACAAAGTTGTACTTTTCAGACAAATTCTGATAAGTAGCAGGCACAGGAGATTTTCGATTCAAAATCAACATTTAGGTATATGTATATATATATATATATATATATATATATATATATATATATATATATATATATATATATATATATATTATATAAGTGTTCTAAAATGGGCTGATTGTTTTAATATCCATCAATTTAGCCAACAGTGATCGCTATACTGTAAAAATTTTTGCAGGATGTTTATTTAAGATGTCGGGAGTTTTTTTTTAATATGGTTAATGATTTTATTTCCAAATTGCAGTGATAGATGGTGCTGTAAGAAATATGCGCTCAATCGAGGACCAAAACCGAACTCAATCAGCAATGGCATTAACGAAGGATGTCAAAATATAGAGTTGGTCTCAATCAGATGGATTCAGAAACGAGTCGTAGGGATAAGATTGAATAGACGAATAACATAACTTCATATGTTCAACCCGTTTCCGTTTGTATTAAAGTGGAATATTTCAGTTTCCGGCCCTTGATTGAGTGCCTTTTGCTTGAAGCACCAATCACGCTGCTATTTTTTTGGTGGGGCGGGGGGGGGGGGAATCGCCGTAACATAAATGAATAAATAAATAAATCACCTGACATCTTTCATAGATCTCCTGGAAAATAATAATAATAATAATAATAATAATAATAATAGATATATAAATAAATAAAAATGATTATAATAATAGCTGTCACCATTTGGAAGTTATTGAATTTTAGAAACAATCAGTCTATTTTAGGACACCCGGTATACACATACATATATAAATATATTTTCTAGTTATTCCAACTTTTTTTTAATCGAAAAAAAGTCGAAGCGTAATATTAATGCAGAATGGTTTTAAGTTGAGCTATTAAATGGAATATATCCAGTACAATCGCAACAGTACTATTATCACTAATGATTTTCCAGACAGAAGGGAACCCAAAATTTACTTACACTTTCTTTCTTTTATTTGATTTAAATATTTTGTGACAAAATATTTAAAATTTCTCTCTCTTTAGATTATATTAAAAACTAAAATTTAAAAACATTAAGAGAAAAGATACATTTATAAATTCATAAGATAGAAGAAGTAAAATAAATTGATTTTCAATATCTCTTTTTTATTTGGAAAAAAATAACCAAATAAATCAAAATTGAAAAACTTCTCATTTTCATGTAAGGGAAGGAAAAAATACCACAGAACAAAAACAAGTAATATGCGTTGCGTCAAAACTTATCTTTCGTATTCACTTTGATTTTCTTTTAGAAACTGAATGGTTTTCTGTCATAGAATTTAAATTTAATCAAAACGAAAAATGGCAGTAGAATTTTAAACTAATGCAAACATTAAAAAAATATTTATTTATTACTTTTTTAATGTTATTTGAAAATTATTATAAGATAGAAACTAAAAAGTGATATTTTTCGTTTGATGTAATGCGAAATTAATTATTATTTTAAATAATATCGGATTTAATTTAGTTGTAGAAAAAGTGAAAAGGTAATTCGTACGGCTGTATTTTTTTACATAATTTTTTTATTTAAATTTGCTGATATATTTATTTACTTTATCTCATACAATTAGCGGAAAAAACAGACCTGAAGAAGTATTATTGAGGTATTATTCAGCTGAATGATTAGAAGTATTATTCAGATATTATCAATATCTATATCTATATATATAAAACCATTAATTGTATAACAATGTAAGCCATTTGAATTTAATAGAAATATATATATATATATGTATATATTCTGAAACCGGGTGTTATATATATATATATATATATATATTCTGAAAGTTTCTGAAACCAGGAGTGAACGTTTAAAGAGCCATAGAAAGGTAAAGAATGCATTTTATTACATAAATATATATTATATAATATAGATTATATAATAAAAGGTGCCCAGTGATTTCAAAATTGAATTTCTCATAAACAAAGATCGTAAGAATTATGCGGTAAACGGTTTGTTTATTATGTAAGCTGTAAAAATGTTATGCAGAAGTTTCGGATGGTGAATATGTTGAAAAGATTGTGTTTTTATTGCAAAGAATACTTGATTTGACATTTTTCTTGTTTTAGATTGCTTGTGGAGAACGTGTTTTTTGGTGTACAGTGCCATTTTTTAACGATTTTTCGAATTAAATTTTTGAAATTTCGAAATTCCTAAAAATTTAATTCAACAAATGGCACTGTACGCCGAAAAACTCGTTCTCTGCAAGCAATCTAGAAAAAAATGTCAAGTATTCCTTGCGAACAGAACACAAACTTTTCAAAATATTCACCGATCGAAATTTCTGTATAAAATTTTTACATCTCACCTAATAAGCAAACCGTTTACCGCATAATTCTATCGATCTTTGTATTTGAGAAATTTACTTTTGAAATCAGGGTTTTATTCGCTGGACACCCTACCCTGTATGTAAACACCTGCAAATATTGTGGATTTTAAAATTGTAAATTTTATACATAATTTTTTGTGCTGTATCAAAATTTTAATTTGCCTTTTTCATTGTATACATTTACGAGAAACATCATTCCTTAAAAAAGTTTTTAAGATATTGAAATAAAATTTTGAAACAAAGTTCTGTTCATCTGTTGGTCTGTTATGAAGCAAAACAGAGCTAGTAGTTAGTTTTTATATATTAATTTGAGAACAACTTTTATTGAAAAATTCACACTTAAATACATTCAAATTCAATGTCAATTTTTTATAGATTCAAAGTTTTAATCCCTATTTTAACTAAAAATACGTGTGTTTGAAAAGAATTTCTGAAAAAAAAGTGCCTAAAAGTTAGGCACATATCTTAAACGTATAGCTGCACTTTATAGATTCTATGGCTGCAACTAATTGTCCAATTGATCATCAATGAAGATAAAGAACTAGCAAAAGTGGCTTTATATTACTTTTGAAAATATTTTGGCATGTCAGAATCTATTAGATTTTAGTCAAAATTTCTTATCGGAGGAAGAAGGTGATGATATTCATGAAAACTATTGTATAAACAGATGGCTTATTCTAAAAGTGTATTATTGCGTATAGTTTATATAAAAATATTTGAGGAGTCATAACGCGCACGTCAGAATCGAATTTATCCGACAAACTAATACGTATTAGAAAATTTATTTCTTAAAATGATATTTTGTATTTTTAATGCGCATTTTTCATCATAGATACATAAAAAATATGCAGTTTATATGAATTAATAAGTTTACTTCAAGTTCAAAATGTTTGTAAACGTAGTTTACATATTAAAATTACGTTTGCTGCAAATTCAGCATTTAGAAAAAAAATGTTATGAAAGGGGGAATTTAATTTTAAAATGTCAAATATTTTAAGCAAACTGGAATGGGAAAACAGGTCTCATCTTCCCTCGAACAAATTGTGCAAGACACAATTCAACAGGTGATATATATTTTTTTTCAATCGTGATTTTATTTTCTTCTTCTTTCTTTCTTTTATACATTTCGCAAATCACGGCAACATTTTTGGTTCAACCAAATGCTATTTCATGCTATTTCAACAATTAGAATAAAATGTGTCACATGTTATCTAGAACGGTTTTTGAGACTGAGAATTGATATTTATTTTAAAATGTAGCATATTTTTCAATTGTTAAAACTTATGTGAACTGTGGAAATATTAGTTCGTATTACTCGCATTACCTTTAGTAACATAATTTGCATACTGGTAGAAATATAAGCAGTTACAAACTGATAATTTTAATCATTCCAAATTTATTATTTCTGACAAAAGAATTCAAAAGAAATTGACATTTTGTTTCTTTTCTTATTTTAAATCATTTTGCTGTAATTTTTTTTAACTTTACTACTTTTTAGTAGTATGAAAACCAAAATTGCAAAATATTCAAATGAAATATGCTTCTACACATTCTTCGATATGCAAATGCTAAAATGAATTGATTTTCAATATCTTTTCATTATTTTCAACAAGCAGTAAAATAAATGAAATCTGAAAAACTTCTTTGATAAATGAAAAAAAAATTAAATAAAAGCTTTTATCACAAAATAAAAGCAAATAATGTATTTTTCTTTAGAAATTTCTCTCCGTATTCACATTGATTTTCTTTTAGGAATTTTATAGTTTTCTGCAAGAACAATTAAATTAAATCAGAACTTAAAAGAAGCAGCACAATTCAAAAACATAATAATAAATTTATATACTAAAAATGGAAGATCTCCCTCTCTCGCTCTCACTTTTTAGGTGCGTTCGTATTTATGTAAATACGTAGCACCTATAGTTGTTGTTCAATTCGTCCGTCTGTCCGCATATAGCAACGCAAAAACTACCGAAACGAATCGTTTTAAATTTAAAATTTTTAATTATTACATAATTTTGTCAAGTCATTTCAAATTTTATGATGATCGGATGCATAGATCAGTTACAGGGACAATCAAAAGTATTCCGTACATTACGGTCAATGAGGAAAAAAGTTTCAAATGTATTATAATCGTTTGAAATTCAAAATACATATTTATTACATAATTTTGTCGAGTTATTTCAAATTTTATCAAAATCGGATGCTTAGTACAATTACAGGGCAATCAAAAGTATTCCGTCACATTACGGTCAATGGGGAAAAATGCTTCAAATGCATTTTAATGGCGTTACACTCATTCGAACATAATAAAATTGATATACACATATAAAGTACTTATTATAATATACATTTTGCATAATCTGTGGTGCAAAGAACATTTGTTATTGATTTACGAGGCCACACAAAAGTATTCCATTACATAATGGTATAGGGAGAACAATTGTTTGGTCCGCATTTTAATTGTAATTAACTATTTAGAATTTTATGAGATTAATATATGAAAGTAATTTTTTTTTCGTTATCGTATGAACGCACCTCATTTGCTACGCTTCACGTGAAATTTCTAGCTTGTTTTTTCTTAGTGGGATGTAAAAATGATTATATAATACTGAATTTGATTTATTTTCTCATAGACACAGAGTAAGGTTAATTATTACCACAGTTTTTCAATTGAACTAATTATTTCCTCTTATATTTGTTTCAATTTACTTCACACATAAAAAGAAACTGATAAAGAGAAAGAAATAGTGAATTTAGGAGAAAAAACATATTAATTTAATTTATTATATTTTCAATAAATTCTATTTTCTAGTAGCAGTATCAATTTGTAATACTTGAAAAACATTTATCATAATTCATTTATGTCGCTGAGAACATACCGTGTACAGATAGTCTTGAATCCCATAACATACTTTTAATCATACACAGAGCATAAAAATAAATGCCAAAACAGAATTAAAAATTAATAGACGCTTTGCTCCTTTTATTCGTTAAAGCATCTTGTTATAAAGTGTTCGAAATCTTTCTTCATTTCACTGGCCGAAAAATAACGGAAATTCAACAATATTTAAATAAAAATACTTGTATACATTGCTTCCGATAGAAAGAGAAATTTAAATTCATTTTCACGACAGTTTTCTTATTCGAATAAAAAAAACAATAAAAAAAAAACAAACAAACAAAATGAAAAAGAAAAAAAATTGAAAATTTTTCATTTTGATGAAAGATAAAAAGGAGAAGAGAACATCTATTTCCTGTTACTTAAACATCAGTAGAAATTTTCTGCTGCGAATATACCGTTAATTTTAATATATTTAGATTGTTTTTTAAATATTCTAGCTTTTGTTGATCGTTGTAATATCTGTTGAAAGATATTTTTGATTTATAATCCCCGAATCAAGATATAAAATGTTTCTCTCTCATCCGTATAAAATAAACCATCATTAACCGAGAATCCACGTTAATGATCGTCAACAAGGAAGTTCTGCATTTTCTTCCTCGTATCATGTGAATTTTTTTGAAAACAACTGTTAATATTTCAACCATCAAGCGATATTTTTGAGTATTACATATAAAAACTCTAATATTATAGACTTATTATACTGAACTTTCTTTTATGACTTTAATATAATATAAATAATCATATTTAATTGGGTGATTGCAACAAAGTGCGAAAATATACTTGTTAAAAATTAATAATGCTAGGAATGTAATCGTTTTTTTTTTTTTTTTTTTTTTTTTTGTAACTTACTCTTGCCTTGACTCTCGCTTGAGAGATTCAATAAGTAAAGCTGCTCATCTTTAAATATGTTTATTAGTATTCTCTTTTTCTTTCTAGACGTATTTAAAGGACGTAGACGTATTAGTAGAATACTTAAATGTAATCACACACACACTACAAAATGTAGGATTTTTTTCAGCGAGCGTACACTACAGGATTATGCCGAAAAAAAAATTATATATTAGAGTATTCCACGATTTTAAAATCCATGGACAAACCGGAACTCGTAGACATACATTAATATTTATCCATCTCTTTTTTACTTAACTAAATGCAGTTTAAGAAAATATATTATTGAAGTTCATGTGCTGATGAATTAGTGAGGAACGAATTCAAGTAAAATGCTTGTTAGGTATATATTTTTCTAGCAATATCATCGCGTAATACTTGTAAAAAATTTATTATAATTCATGCATATTGGTTGTAACATAAGCAGTACTTAACATGCTTTTAATAATTTCACTTGTGTTTTAAGTATCAAAGTAGCATTTAAAATAACAATGCACTTCACTTATTTTATTCTTTCAACATTTTGTTATAAGAAATTTTAAATCTTTTCTCCGTTTCAGTGATATTAAAAATTGAAACACAAAAGCATCCAAATAAAATATACTTTTGCGTATTTGTCGCGATGGAAACAGTAAGATAAATTGATTTTCCATATCGTTTTCTTATTTCGAACAAATAGTAAAATAAATGAAAACTGAAAAACGTCTCATTCCGATAAAAGAACACAAGAAAAACGATTTTCACACAGAATAAAAACAAGTAATGGATCTCCGTTGAAAATACTCATTCGCACATACAATGATTTCGTTTTAGGAATTGAATAGTTTCCTGACACAACATTTAAATTAAATCAGAACTAGGTACAAAGAAGCGTTGAATTAAAAAAGCATAATAATGAATGCATATATTAAAAACAGACATTTATTTTAATGTGATGTGAAAATAATTATAATTTTACGTAATACAAAATTAAAATTTTACAGAAGCATATTAAAGTTATTTTTTCTACTGCTTTTTATATGTACCGATTTTTAATTTAATGCAAAATTGTTTGAATTTATTATACATATATGGCAAATAAAGTAACGGTATTTATAAAAAAAATTCTCTAATTTATGTACAATAGCGTCAACTATTTAAGTACTTCTAACATAAAAAGTGTTTTAAATATTTTTCAAAAAATCTTATGATCGCATTTACAGGATTATCAACAGAAAATAACCCGAACACGAACACTTGTTGACACATTGTATTTTTTAAATTACAAATTTATATGTAAGATACAGAAAAAATATCTTTCATCTTATTCATAAAATATTTTTTGTTCTAGAATCAACATTTATTTAGCATATTTTCAAATCATTCTAATATTCACCATTGTGAAAATATCAACTCGCAATGCTCATACAACAATCATTATAATGTGTTAATGTTACATAAATTATAAACTGTAGCAATTTCATAAATTTCAATCATATAACATATAATTTTCTCGCCAGAAAACGAAATCAGCATTAAAAAATTATAAATTACAGTAACGTTACTCTTTACACTTAAGCATTTTCAGTAAAATATTTGATTATAAATTATTTCAGATATTTCTCTTTCCGGTGATATTAAAATCTGAAATTTAAAAAGATACAAACAAAATATGATTTTGCACATTCGTCGCAATAGAAGAAGTAAGATAAATTGATTTTCAATATCGTTTTCTTATTCTTAAGAAATAGTGAAATAAATGAAAACAGAAAATTTCTCACTTTTTTAAAATGGTAAAAAGGATATATATATATATATATATAATACCATTAAAAGTAGACAAAATTCACCAATAGATTTTATCAATAAAACAATAAACCAAAACGAAGGATTTGAATAGAATTGAATTATAAAAAAAAAAAAAAGAAAAAAAAAATAGTGAAACGAGAATATCTGAATAAATAAATAAATAAAATAAAATGAATGCAAAGGAAATTTGTAGTCTACAGAACAGAATCGTCAGGCCCCAAATGCTCTGGAACTACAAATGAAGTGTGCGGTTTCATCCACGTATTAGCCATGAAATAGCAAAATAATACGTAATTGGGGCTACCAGCACACAAAAACCATATTATTAAACAAGGAACATAGAAATAAATAGTTGAAAAAATGAAAATATACATATATTGAAACAATAGCGTGCAGCAAATAGTGTCAGTAACAAGAGTACAAATTAACCCTATTTATGCACGTGGAAATGATAAACATTACCTGCATATATAATTTCGATAAAAAGTATGAAAACAAGATATTGAGGGAAAAAAAAAAGAAAAAAAAAAGAAAAAAAGAAACTTATCTGGTTATCACCATGAATGTAGAGGACAGCGCAATAGAATTATTAATAAATTATAAAAGCAAAAAGCAATACTTTACTATACGATCTAAAACAGTATCACGTAGAAAAACCAGTTTGTTAGAAATTCAAGCATCGGATCGTAGCAGGAACAGCAGGGTTGCTCTTTTTTTTAAATAGAATGTCATGCGCGCCAAATGGCGAAAAAAATAATTTGAAAAAGAAGAAAAAATTTGCTATGATTTATCCATAACGAACAAAAAAGATAAAGCTGAATGGAAATATAATTGAACCGGAGAAAATAATTAATGATCGATATTTACATAAAATTAAATTAATAAAATAATTAAATTAGAATTAGGTTATAACATTTATATTAACTTATAACTTAAAATACCATTTTGTTACTTTAATCAGTAACATTTATGTGACTTTACATAGTATAAACTCATTATCTTAATATAGGATAGTAAAAATTAAAAAAATAATAAAATAAAATAAAAATAAAAATAAAAAATAAATTAATTAATTAATTAATAAAAATTAAAAAATATATATATATATAAAAAATAAAATATAAAAAATAAATAATTATTAATGAAATAAAAATAAATAAATAAATAAATAAAAATAATAGTAATAATATTAATAATAATAATACCAAAAATTATATCAATAACATTAAAATTAATTTGATAATTAAAATATAACTATTTAACTTTAAATAAAAATAGACAAATATCCATATATTGGTGTCAATTAAACTATTTAAAATTATGTTAAAATAATGTAAAAATAATGTAAAAATAAATAACCCTCTCTCTCTCTCTCTCTCTCTCTCTCTTTTTTTTTTAAATTAACCTTTGCGTTTTTATCCAGACAACACCACCCTCCTCCTTACTCTAACATCTACCCGCCCAACCGACCTATTTATATATTTTTTTATTACTTTTATAACATTTTTAATTTTTTTATATTATTTTTATGTTTTATAATTTTTTATACATTTTTTACGCAAAGAATTAATTATAAGATCATGTAATAGCTAATTATAAGATCATGTAATCAGTAATTATAAATTAAAGAATATATGAATTTTTTAGGATAACCATTATTTATAGCATCATAAACAAGCTTTTTAATATTAGTATTAATTAAATGGGAAGAACATAGACATTTTATTCTATATAAATGGTTAAGTATTATATTACGATATACAGAATTATGAAGACAAGATTTAAAATTAGTAAAGGTATTGACTTTAAAATTAAATTCTTTCCTTTTGTCATAAATATCAGTGATAAATTTGTGCTCTTTTAATGTAATTTTAATATCTAAGAAATTGATTGTATTATTAAAAACTAGGTTTTTTGAAAGTTCTATATTAGAAGGATAATCAACGGGGAATTGAGATATACAGGTGTTATCAGTATCAATTAATATTACATAATCTATATATCTATATAAATGTATTTTATTATTTAAATAGTGACGTTCATAGTAATATAAGTATAAGACAGATAATACACTAGATGTACTACCACCTTGTGGTATACCAACATTTTGAATATATATATTGTTATCATGCATAATAAAATTATTATAGATAATGAAATTGGTTAAAATATGAAAATAATCAGAATCCATATTATGTGATATATCCAACTCGTGTTGATATTTTTTAAAAAGCTCATTAATGATATTATGTAAATCCGATAAATCGATATTATTAAATAAATCTTTAAAATCATAAGTAGAGATATTTTTTATACATTTAAGATGTTTCATAATATGGACCAGTTCATAACTATTTTTTATGCAATGTGTATTATCACTTTTTTTTGTAATGTTGTATATTTGATTAAGAATTACTAATAGAAGTTTGTTAGCAGCATTATTATATGTATTGCAACCAATTGTAACAGTTCTGAATTTAACAGGATGCTTATGAAATTTGGGTATAAGGACTAGATAAGGATATTTAAAGTTTGTAGGGTTAATGTCTAATAATTTATAGAATCCTTTAATTTTACGATTATTGGCAAGTAAGTTATCGTTAATTTTTTGGAATGTGTTATTATTAGATATACTAGATGCAAGCAGTTGATGATAATAAGATTTACAAATAATTGCATAATTATTAGGAGATTTATCAACATAAGTTATTACAAAGTGTTGTTGTAATTTATTGATTTGCTTAATCAGATGCTGTGTATTAACATATTCTAGGTGTGAAATATTATATTTTAAGGACCAGATATATATATATATATATATATATATATATATATATATATATAGAGAGAGAGAGAGAGAGAGAGAGAGAGAGAGAGAGAGAGAAGAGCTATCTTTTAACATACAACAAAAACCTCATTCGCATTCACAATGATTTTTTTAATGAATTTAATAGTTTTCCACCACAAAATTTAAATTAAATGAAAATTGAAAAAAAGAAGATACATCAGAATTTTATAAGCATAATAAAGAATGCGCATACTTAAAAAAAGGGAGTAGTGCAAAGGAGAAAAAAGAGAGAGATTTAATTGTTTGAAGAGACGTCAAAATTATCATTATCTTAAGTAACATCAAGTTTGATTTTCTGCAGAAACAGAGTAAAGTTAATTTTTACTTACTGATTTTAGTTCTATAGATTTTTCTCCAGTTTATATTTGTTTTTCAATTCACTATAAATAGTAGTACAAGTAGCATTTTGTGAAAAGGATGTTAATTACGATTACATAATGCAATAAATTAAAATGTTAGATTTATTTTGTAACATAAAAGGAGTTTTACGATACTTTTGCGCAGTTTTATATTAAAACAATTACATAAGCTTCAATAAAGATTGTAAATACTTTCATATACTGATACGAGAGCAATCGTTATTCTGACTGACTAATATTCTCTAAAAATGCTTCTCCTTTAATGCGAACGTATTTAATACTGTTTAAAAGATTTTGACAACTATGAAAAAAAGAGATATTCTTCAAGGAGCACACGAAAAATAGAAATTAAAAATATTGATTTCCTGATGAGATATTTTAAATATATGATTGTATCCGACGTCCATACATTTAAAGATGTGAGGGGATTTTGGACGTTGATTGACTAACCAGTCTTAAGAAGCCAAACTCCCAACCGGAAGTTGCTTGTAGAGATTTTTTGAAAGAATTACAAAGCAATAAAGAAACACAACATTCAAGTTGTATTGGAAGTTATGTGCGTTTGCGTGGAGTAAGGAAGGCGCAAACATCTAACCGACAGTGAAAAAGAAAGCGAGAAAAATGTATCCCCTTGGCTAAACTTTATAATTTTCTTTACACTTTGTAGCTACAATGAGTGTTAAAGCATTGCTATGTCACATTCTCACTATAAATAAATTCTTGCTCTCTTTTATTCGAAGACCGAGCTTCGGAGCCCGAGATTAGTAATCTGAAACTCCCCAAGTTTGAAAATTTAATTGTCATCAGACCTTTAACCCGTTGAATCCTGGAACCAAGAGTATGCTGTAAAAAATGTGAATAAGATTTTTTAAATGTGTCAGTTATTTTTATTATTATTTAAAGGATTTTTACATAGAAATATGTTATTTCTATGTAAAAATTATTATTTGTACTTATAAGTACAAATCCATCATAACAACGTTTCATGATTTCCATGCCCCTTAAAACATGACTAAAAAAGAAAATTCGTTATTTATACTCAACCACTTACAGAAATATATAACAACAACAACAACAACAAAACAGAAGTTTTGTTTTTAAGAATGATTATTAATTTTGTAATTAATTCAGAAAAGGAGATTAACCCTTTGAGCTCTGCTGGACAAATTTCTTCCCACTTAATTTTAATCTCCAAATATCATCATGGCACCGAAATATTCGATCACTTTCTTTGAAGATAAATTAATGCCTTTTTTCATGTACATAATAAAACGAATTTTTTATTTGCAAAATACTGGTGCCAATATGACAATTGGGTATTTTGAAGAAATTCATCCGCTAGAGCTCAAAGGATTAAACAAAAAGCGAGGACAGGCAAGGAATACACCACGGGTACTGTATATTACTGACACGGATTGCGCAAAGGTTTTTTCAATTTGTGGAACAAAAAATTATCTTTAAGCCTTATTTCATTTTATGTCAAGGTTGTCAGCGTTGCTTATTTTCAGATTGGACTGAGCCTGTCTCATCTGTAATTTATCCTCTCACAAACACAAAATTAAAAAAAGACAAAAGAATAGTATGATATCCTTATTAATAAAACAATGGATAACAATGTAAAAAAATGCGATTTGCTTTCAACTAATTTAATACAACTTTTACTATGCATAAGTTATAAAACACTTAATATATTTTTAGTTATAAAACAAACTATCTGAGAAACGCTTTCTTTAATATTCATTATTTACCGCAAACAGCGACTTTATTATTAAATCCTTAAATAGAAAGCTGTCTCTCTCTTATTTAGCCAGTTCTTGAAGCTTGATTTTCCATTTATTTAAAATTATATTTAAAGTTGAAAATATATGTTTATTTTGGAAATACTTTCTCCAAATTAAATTAAACCAACAGTTCTGCTCAAAATTTATCAACTGAAGGAGAATTCAAAAGTTAATTTTAAAGTCAATTTCGATTTTCTTTAGAAATATTTGAATAGAGTAAAAGCGAAAATGCATTTCGACTTAGAAGCATTAATTTTTAGCTGATACAATCATTTAAAAATGCGTAAAATTAAAATATTTTGAACTGTTTTCCATTAAAAAATATGTTCGATTGTAGATTTTGTTTATCTAAATAAATAATAAATTAATTAAACTTACAAATATTTTGAAGTATGCATAAACCCATGTAACTTTGGTTTATTGGATTTTTAATTTAAATATTTAAAATGCAAAGATGAATGAAAGAAAGAGAGAGAAAAAAAAACATTTCTTCCTTTTCTATTCTTTCGCATTCAATTTTTTTTTTTTGTAAGTGTGTCTGGGGGAGTATTTTTAGGTTTAAACAATAGATATTCAAATAACAAGAATTAAAGTGCATAGAAATTCTCCGGACGGAAAAATAGACTAATATCAATATATTCCTTACTAATGATATGACAATAATACTAATATTAAATAATTTTTTAAAACATTTGAAAAATTTTGTTTACAAAAGAACTAAAGTGACACAAAATCTTCCCACAAACGTTTTCTTCTTTTTTGTCAAAGTATTGGTTCAGTTAAGTAGCCTCG
The DNA here is from genome assembly GCA_964019185.1 of Maratus speculifer. Classification (NCBI taxonomy): domain Eukaryota; kingdom Metazoa; phylum Arthropoda; class Arachnida; order Araneae; family Salticidae; genus Maratus; species Maratus speculifer. The sequence goes on from OZ025291.1 coordinate 344,027,404, forward strand.
ACTTTTAAGATTTAATGGTAATTTTTTTTTTCTTTTCAACAATTGTGTTTATTCTTCAAATCTGAAAAATATGGTTCAAATGCTGAAGTCACTGCATTTCGATGTTAAAAAAACGTACACTCTGAAAATAAAAAAAATAACAACATGTTTAAATTTTTAAAAAGTTTTAAAAAAAATTGCATTTTTAAAAATCTTTATTTTTTTCAGTAACATATTTGCCAATTTTTCATTTAAGATTTTCAAAGGTATATATTACACAAGAATATTTATGTATTTTTAGATACATATAATATTCCATTTAATATAGCTTTTCTTAATGATACATACAGTGTAAAATAATGAAAACTAACACATCTTCATATGCTTTTATTAAAAAAAGAATAATCACAAAATACTTGAAGGCTAATTCTATTCTCATATTTATTACATAATATAATAAAGAACATGTACAAAAAATTTTAAATCTCCGTTTTAGTTACAAAAAAAAGGGCGGGGCTTAAGTATTTTGAAAACATCAAAATGAAGGAAATATGAACATGGAAAAAAAAAAAAAGCCATTTAACGTTTTAATTTGTGTGGGAAATTGCGCTGGTTCTATTATGAAAAATTACAATATCTTGTGGCATAACTGCTGCATAGGTAAAAAAAAAAAAAAAAAAAAAAAAAAAAAAAAAAAAAAGAGTAAAATATTCACAATTAGAAGAATATTTTTTTTTATTTTTAAAAAAATTAATTAAATTTTGAGGTAAACCGTTTAATTAACAGATGTAAAACATATTTGAATTAAAAGTCTATACAGTCGCGTATTTAGTATATTTGTTATAGAAAAAAATGCCTTATTGACTCACGATATTGAATAAAACAGGGGTTTTTTAAGAAAATACTTGCATTTTCTCTACAAAATTCAGATGGTAGTCACTCCGATAGAGCTTAAAGTGATTTTTCCCTTTTTTACTGTCTTATTACTAAATGCTGAGGAATAATGAGGCAATAATAGTAAATATATAAACTATAAATATCGTCATTACATGCATAGAATAATAAAAATAATTATAAATACAGATAATAGTGAAAGTAACGGCATGTCTTATTATTAGGACGAAAGACAGAATAAGAATACCATAACTGAATTGAATGAATTTGTCGGACAATGAAATCTTGTCAGATTTGAAAATATCATACCGAAATATAAAGAGAGAAAAGAAAACATTGGATTGGAAATTAAACATTCTAAAGTTATCCATGAATAAACCCAGGGATCTTCTTCCTGTTAACAAATTTTCAATTTTTAGTTACCACCTCCAAAACGTGATAGCATATCTCAATTCTCCTTCAGACAGGAAATTTCAATTATTCTATGCAGAAATTCACGAGTATTGTATAAATTTCTTGCGTAGATATTTTTCTACTGTGTAATAATTAATTATGATTAATTTTATTGCTGTTATGATAAATTGTTTTCCAAGCATTTTTAAATTTTTAGATTTGAAATAGAATGCATTGAATTCATATCTGAAATAACTATGAATTGTTTCTTACCGTTTAATATAAATCGATTTACACAGGTTTCTCTCTCTATATAGTATATATTCAAAATTTCGTCACATTTCTCCAAGTATACGACTGAAATATTCCCCTTTCATAACTTAGAAAAAACATGTTAACTTTGTTGCATAACTTTTAATCCATAAAATTGCATTAACATAATTTTTAACTCTAAACAAAATAATCTTCAAAACACAACACTTTTTGCAAGTATACATAAATGTGTTTTCGTACAGAATAATCTAACGAGAAATTGTTACAAAATACTGTCTTAGAAAAATAGTTTTTGCTTTAGAATGGCATCTTTTGCTAACTCTATTTTTTCTTCAGCACCAAATACGGTTAGAGAAAACTTAAGCTTAATTTAATTAGTTTAACAATTTTTTGGTACATGGTTTTCTCATAAAAGCGCGTTATTCTTAAATTTACTGATGACAAAAAAGGGTTGAGAAGGTTTTAGTGTTCAACTAAATATTGATCGTTGGCATTTGACATAAAAAGACTTGAAGTCTTGCTTAAAAACCTTCTTAAAAATTATTAGCGGTTACTTGTATGGAAAAAAAAATTGTTAAATTCTATTTTTCGATAATTTAGAATACTAAATTATGAAGAAAATAACAATTTTTTTAAATAGTTTTTTATACTATATAATACACAAGAGCATTTCATTTATTTTTTACATTTAATTTCTTATTTTAATTTTTAACATATCATTCAGAGTAACATTAGAAATATTTTTTAAAAATAAATTAGCCTCTAAACTAATAATATACTTTATATTTTATTAAGTATTTTTGAATTTTAACGTATGAGTATTTTGTTTAATGAGCAAACGACTGTATGTGTCCTCGATTTAGTGTCATGACCAGGTCAGGTAACCCGTTTGAACCCAACAAAATCCGCGCTTAGGATCGAATTGACTATAAATTTCTCGAGCTCGGACCGGGTATAGGTTATATTTTTACTCTTTCGGGCCGTGTTTTAGTTGATTCGATTTTTCAAAAGAAAGTCAAGAAAATTTTTTAAAAGGAAAAATATATATTTGAATATTAATGAATATATCTATCTTCATTTTTATACAAAAACTAGCAAAACCCGCGGCTTTGGTCGTGTAATAGTTGAAATATGTCAAGTGATACTTATACATCTGATTTTCATTTGAAGTAATAATGTATTAAGGAATAATTCAAAAACTTTCATTTAAGCCCGTTTGGCTGAATTTCATTATTACATGCATTATTCCGAGATTAAGACATAATATAATACGAAGAACTAAAGATACTTCTAAATAAAGATAATTTAAAAAATACATTGGAACTTTTATGCTCAAATCATACATTCCATTCAGTATTCATCTGAAGTATTTATTCTTTTTTAGAAACAACATTCGTATGCATTTACATTTTTTAATTAATCATCATGTCACAATCTGAGTTTGTTTTCTAAGGGTCTACCTTTTCTCGAGGGGTAGAGGTATTACCATAAAATGCCTATGTTAGAAAAGGGACGGTCATTAATTTACAAATTTTAATTTTGAAATCGGTTTGATATTTTCTAATATACCAAAGAAACGCAATTTAGAAAGTTTTTAAAGGCTTTTATAGAATATTTATTGCTTCTGCTTACCCCATGTTGTAGCGGTATTGACATAGAACATAGAGGATCATTAGAATGTAGGATCATGAGAATGATCTATATAAGAACAGAGAGTGTCACGGTTGATACAAAACCATCACCATTATGATCAGTTTATTAACTCCTGAACTTGCACAGAAATCGTAATTTACGAATTTTGTAGACGCTTTTCGCACCGCTCCTTCGCTTCACAACTTTTAATTTCACATTTACTGCCGAAAGTTCTTAGAAGACATTTATATTTGTAAGTAACTACCACGCCAAATTTAAAGCTTCTAGACTCCTTAGTACAATAAAAATCTTCATTTTGAATACTTTTGGATCCTGCACCCTCTCTTGATAGTGTCACCGAAGTAAAATGTAGCTTACGTTTGTTATGTTTTAGCAGATTCTATGATCACCAATTTACATTTGAAATCAGTTTGATACATGCTCAGATTGCTTACAAATTGCCATCAAAAGTTTTTGCTTTATTAAAAGTGTGCAGCATTTGCTGCATCGAAACTCTACCTCTTTTACAGACTATTTTTATTCTGACCGATGAGAATGCCTTACTATTCAGTCAAGAAACAGTTTTTTTCAAAGCGATGGAATGATGATGAAGCAAATCCTGCAGATTTTTAACAGTGTAGGAGGATTTTTCGTGTACCCCCTCCCCCTATTAAAATTCGAATTTTTAAGGAAATGCTAGAGATCATTTTTATCTTATAAATAATTACCATGCTAAATTTCATGCTTGTAGTCCTTTCAGTAACACGAAAAACTCATTTTTGGAAAGTTTTTTGTTCCTGCATCACCTTTCGATTTGGGGCATCGACATAAGATATAGCCTATGTTACATTCTGGGCGAACACAATCATTTTGGTACCATTACTTTTCCTCTTTATAATATAGGTAAAGACGACTTAAGATATAGGCTATGTTTGATTCCGGGCGAAGATCATCTATTTGGTAAAATTACTTTTGAAATCGGTTCGGTAGTTCCGGAGATTATCCCCTACAAACAAACTTTTCCTCTTTATAATATATGAATAGAAGACATCTGATATAGCATATGTTTGATTCCAGGCGATTATTATCTATCTGGTAAAATACTTTTGAAATCGGTTCGGTAGTTCCGGTAATTAGCTCCTTCAAATAAACAAAATTTTCCTCTTTATAATATATCTAAAGACGACATAAGATATGACCTTTGTTTGATTCCGGGCGAACACCATCATTTTGGCACCACTACTTTTGGAATCGATTCAGTAGTTCCGGAAATCAGCTCCTACAAACAAACAAACTTTTCCTCTTTATAATATAGTATAGATATAGGCGACATAAGATATAGCCTATGTTTGATTCCAGACGAACACCAACATTTTGGTACCGCTACTTTTGAAATCGGTCCAGTAGTTCCGAAGTTGTGGCATAGACATAAGATATAGCCTATATTTGATTCCGGGCGATCACCATAATTTTGGCACCATTACTTTTTTAAATCGGTTCGGTAGGTCCGGAGATTAGCCCCTACAAACAAACAAGCAAACTTTACCTCTTTATAACATAGGTATAGATAATGGCATAAATTATTTTGTTCTACATAGTTGTTGCATAATATATCGTTTATTATTTCCTCTTTTAAATAATAGAAAAAAATTTTAAATTTTGTGTGTAACTGATATTCAAAAATTAAGTTATCACCAAATTGTTATAAAAAACATCGCGTCAAACATAGTGCATATATGACATCTGTACCAAATATTTTATTTAAGCATCAAACGTTGTTGTTTCTAATTTACATTCTAATAAACATATATTCTACGATAACTTCAATTGAAATTAGGTTGACAACTTACTATCCGACTTCATAAAGAAAAAAAAAGCAAGAGATTCATTAACATGAACGGTAGGAAATATTATACCACGAAGATAATAATTCGCAAAACAGTCCAACAATGAATCGACATGGACAATAATTCTTATGACGTCATAACATTTAAATTGGAGGCGCTATCGGTCAAGTTGTTTCGGAAAAAGTTTTTGGGGTGGGCCACCTTTATCACTCAGGGTTATAAAAATGGATAACAATTTATTCTCAGACCTACTGAGTATACATATAAAATTTCATCAAAATCGGTTAAACCGTTTCGGAGGAGTATGGAAACTAACACTGTGACACGAGAATTTTATATATTAGATAAATAAATAAAATAAAATAAAGGAAAATTGATATAAAGAATATAATTGTAGACTCTTTTCACATAATTGCAGTAATATTTCAATTATTTTTCTTCCAACTCAGTGATCCTACCATGAGCGTGTCAAGAATCTTTCAAAACAGCAAATCGGGATGCACCTGACATTGGATTTTCATGTACCTCTGAGAAAAAAAATAGCTCATACAAACTTGGTATTCATTTCGTTATTATTATTATTATTATTATTATACAAAAGAAGTTTCTTACTTTTTTTGATTTACTTAAAGCATTCTCTCGCAGAAAAAAAAATCTGCAAATGAAATCGAAAAAGTAAAAAAAAGGCATATGTAGAGATCAATCTCAGCTATTATGCAATCTATGCAAAAAATCATTTAAAAATATTAAAATGCAAACGAGATATCTTTAAAAAACTCTTCCATGGTATTAGAATTAGCAAACGAGTCTTTCCAGGAAACTAAAGTAGCATGCAATTCCAGGAATATTCCGACTTTTTCTGCTCCTTAGAAACAGAAAACAAATGTTTGATATTACTTTCTGTGTTTAATATAAATGGCGTCAACAAATGGTTTTGTTTTAAAATGGTTTCATATATATAAAAATATATGTAAATCGAGTAAATTTTCTAATTTTCTGTATCATTTTTGGTTTGATAAATCTTCAGCTGTTGAATACTTTTTTGATCCATTCTATTTTATTTATTACACCATTGTTATACCGTTTTTTTTCTAATTCCTTGGTTGAATCGACAGCATTTTTTTTTCGAAATGTTTCTCGCAACAGGCGCAAATTACTTCTTGGTACTTTTCAACTTATTCTATCAATAATGGCTTGATAAAATATACAATTTGGGAATATTTTTTAAACCATTTTATTTATTTTTTTCTATATGATATCAATTCTGAATTCGTTGTGTACAGTTGCTCGAATTCTGTATACTTTAGCTTGTTATGGCTTATGCAGAAACGAAGGAATTAAATAAATGAATAGCCTTAGTTCCACAAGTATTACTATTTTTCCGATTTTTAATGCATTTTCATTTCTTTGATTCTACTAATATGCTGATATGTTTTTAAAATTCATAATAATTAAAACTTCATTTATAATTTTCTGTATTTCAACTGTAGATGATCATTTGTAACATATTATTATGATTATATATACATTAATAATAATGCAATATTAGCTGTTGTTTTATGCTGTTAATACATATATTTTCTCAAATGAATATAGATTTTTTGAATTGTGGAAAAAAAAGAGAATACAAAACTGTTCAAGATAAAAGACCATTTTGAAAAAAAGGATACATAAAAATTTATTATTTTCGAAAATATTATAAATGAAATCAACGGGCCGTGAAACTCAGGGCGCGTTCTATTTTTGTGAAATAAATTAAATATTTCTTTTCTAACAGCTGATGCACACAAGTCAACTTCATATGAAAGTCGGTAGAAGCATCTCTTCAAGCAGAATGAGATAAGGGGTAATTCTTCGGTTATCTTTTACTTTTAGTACTATCCCATGTGGAATGTAATAATGTAAAAAAGTGGTAAATATAGTAGAGAAAGAAAAAATATGTAGCTGATAATTTACAGTCATACAAAATGGAATCTTCTTCCTAAATTGATTAAACTGTAAAATCAGAAAATAAAAATTGAATTTTGATAGAAAGATAAAATATGTCCCAATTGTTTGTTCCATAACCTTATTTAAATAGGACTGTAATTTAGTAGTCGTCAATTTGTTGAACTTCCTCGGCTTTTTATTAAAACACGGTAAGTAATTTTACTAAATAATTACTCTTTTTAAAGATTAGGCATCTAAAAGTACTACTATTATTAGGTATCTAAACACATTTATTTCATGTTTCGAATGTGAGACCAGTGTTCTAGTTACCGCATAAATTTTTCAAGAATAGGCTTTCTGGGACATGAATCAGGCGTAACTGCATCATGTGCGATACAGATACCGAACAGTTATGAATTCGTTGTTTCCAGTAAAGGAAATTATATAATAAAACTTTAAAATAACACAATAAAATTTTAAAGAAGCATGTCAGCTGGTATCAAACCAAATTACTTAAGTAAGATAGCTAGAACTCGAAATTTTATGATACAAATGAAGAGAAGGAACATAAGACAAAGTGACATTATTAGAAAATTATCGAAACCAAATATATATATATATATATATATATATATATATATATATATATATATATATATATATATATATATATATATATATATATATATATATTTCTGTTTACCTTTTAAAATATACCTGCTTTGTCTAGCCACATTTTAGTAGAGAAACTGGACCCATGGAAAAAAAAGGATGAAATATCGATTTTTTTAAATTGTTTAATAATTTATCAAGATGCTTACAAAATATGCAGTTTTAAGCAAACTTTACATAGCGAGGGAAAAAACCATAAAATGTACACGAATAATAAGCAGCAATATATACTTTGAAAACTGAAGAGAAAAAATAAACTTTTCTGCATTTCAATTCTAAGAGGTATTATTTTTAAAACTATGAGGAATAGATATACCAAAGATAATAATATCTACAGAATGCCATAAATTAAAGATCTCTCATCGATAAATGATCGTATTCAAAATTTATGAAAGATAAGCGTATAAATGTCAAGATCATACATCCATGACCGATAAAATGGTTTCGAATAATGTATTTATTGATGATAAAATCTGTCTTTAATGTAACATAAACAAGGATATAAGAAAAAAATAGTTCAGTGTGATTTAATTATTTTTGACGTAGACACTTCTTATGTAGCTCAAAATACAATAATAGTAATTTCTGAGAAGTTATATTTTTATAATCTTTATATATATAAATCTTCTGTGCGTGTGTTTGTCATTGAACTCCTCCTAAACGACTGGACCGATTTTAAGAAAATTTTGTGTGTGTGTTCCAGTGGATTTGAGAATGGTTTAGATTCACATTTTATCGAAATTGATTCAGTACTTTTTTGTAATTAGGCAAAACCTAATAGTTAGTGATTTTTCGCTAATTAAAAGTGTTAAATAAGTTCGCTGAATAGAGTGCGGAGGGAATGGACGAGCAATCGAAAGCGACAGATTTCAGCTCTGCATCTTAAAGAAAGAGATCGTGTGTTCGAACCCCACTTCTGACATACGCGTATGATTTGCAATAATTTCTTCTGTATTATAATTTTAATTAACCGACTTCAAAAAATCGTTAACTTTTAACTAAAAAGAGAAAAATAAACTTTTCTATCAAAAATTGAACCAACTTCAAAAACTACTGCAAAGGGGAAAATAATTTCCTTATATAATTGTAATAAGAAATTAAATTAAGAGCGTGGTATTTATCGTGCGTATTGTTATATTTATGTACATTTATTTGATTTTTTGGAGTCAGTGCCAGTCAAAATAATTTCAAAATTAAAGTTAAGTATCCATTGCAAATCTTTATATATATAAATCTTCTGTGCGTGTGTTTGTCACTTAATTCCTCCTAAACGACTGGACCTATTTTAATGAAATTTTGTGTGTGTGTTCCAGTGGATTCGAGAATAGTTTAGATTCACATTTCATCGAAATTGATTCAGTACTTTTTTAGTAATTAGGCAAAAACTAATAGTTAGTGATTTTTCGCTAATTAAAAGTGTTAAATAAGTTCGCTGAATGGAGTGCGGACGGAATGGCCGAGAGGTCTAAGACGCCAGATTTAAGCTCTGCTTCTTAAAGAAAGAGATCGTGTGTTCGAATCCCACTCCAGACATACGTGTAAGATTTGCAATAATTTCTTCTGTATTATAATTTTAATTAACCGACTTCAGAAAATCGTTAACTTTTTACTAAAAAGAGAAATATAAACTTTTCTATCAAAAATTGAACCGACTTAAAAAACTACTGCAAAGTGAAAAATAATTTCCTTATATAATTACAATAAGAAATTAAATTAAGAGCGTAGTATTTATCGTGCGTATTTTTATATTTATGTACATTCATTTGATTTTTTGGAGTCGGTGTCAGGACAACGTCTGTCGGGTCCGCTAGTTTTATTATATTTAGATTAAATAGGTCAAATTAATAATAAATATTTCATATAACGACATCGCACCGTCCTTTCAACATACAAAGCAAATTTCTTCCGCCACTCTCCTTATATGATATGTATTATTTACATATATATATATGTGCGTATATGTATGTATATTTGTACGTATGTATGTAAATATAATATATATAATCATAATATAAATTCAACAGGATTTAATCATCTCAGATGCATATATAGTTACAGTTCAATACCGAAGGTAAAAAGTGACTTTTAAATGAACCTCAATTTTCCCAGGAAATTAAATTCTCATACCTTCATTATAATTAAAATAATTAAGCTATACTAATAATATATGTTTTAGAAAGCTGAAGTTCGCAGTGTTGTTTCAATTTGCAGAAAAAATTGCTCACACCTTCTTTATAGTATGTTTCCTAATATAATTTATTTACACTAATCCTGATCTCCTCAAGAGAAAATTAAATTATTCTGCTTAATACCACCAAGTGAGGTACCGTACAACTTACACTTTTGACCTTTATTTAATAAATTTTCAATAGAGATGTGACGATTAGTGATTTGCCAGAATAGCAAAATACAAAGTATTGGCTACATTTTAGGCCGAATATTAACTATTTATAAAAATATATATTGATTATACTTTTTAAATGTTAAACTGAAAACAGTGTAAAATGAAATCGATATTATGTGTATTCTTAAAAATTTTAACAGATTGATGCATTTTTTGTAATATTTATGATGGATTGAAATTTTTAATTAAAATAACAACTTTTATTATCACTGATAAATCTACTGTTTAAATTCATTTTAAGTAATAACAATAATAACAATAATACATTAAGAAAAAAAAATCAAAAGAATTTGTATTTTACATTTTAGCATCAGACGTATAAAATTGGTTTTTCTGTAAATCAGGATGATATTTTATTTCCATTCAGCCGTAAATAATAGTCTTCATTTCTACTACCTAGTTATACTTTTAAACTTTCTTATATTCAATGTTAAAGGAGTCTCTATTCTTCCACATCACCATTTAGATACCACACGAAATAGCCTTAGTGAAGTAAATTGTGTTGCAGTGTGTCAAAATTACTCGCAATTTAAAACATGAACTGTAGTACACATATATTATGCATTTAAAAAATTAAATTTAGAATTTTAAAATGCACAGTGCAAACATGCAGCTGGAGAAATACATTTATTTAAGTATTTGCACATATTTCAAGCTTTAAAAGGGAAAAAATACTTTGTGAGGGAGTGACCTTTAGTCATAAAGGCACTCTAGTGTTTCTGAGATCGTGACGTCAATAATTTAACATTTTGTAGGCGTAAAAGTGACATCTATCCTCTCTTTTACTTTAACTTTCTAGAGTGTGTGTGCTCTTTCGAATTCCGCAGTTAGCTCGCGGTTATTAGTATTATGTTAATGAGAAGTATCTCAGTTTGTCGCGTATAAAAGCTTGGGTGTGAGTTTGTGGGGTGTGTGTTTCTGGCCTTAGCCAGCAGCCAGCATCTGTGTGTTCCTGGCAGTAGCCAGCAGCCAGCAGCCTCTGTGTGTATTCCGCCATTGGACAACGAAGTTGATGATTGTTTAGTAAGGTGCTGACGATTAGAAAATAGCTACGGCCTCAGTAAAGCGAAAAGGAGTTCAGATAGTGGATTAAAGATTCGGCCTTGGTAAGAAAGTTTAGTTTTGATTATTTGAGAAATAAAGAAATATCCACAGCCACGGGCTGTGAAATTAAGATTTGTTTAGTAGATCAGCCAGGAAATAGTGTCAAGTGTTAGACGGTGCCCCGACTGAGCTAGACCGAAACTTGTGAGTATGATTTTAGCTGTTCATAGTGTTCTCAGTGTGTGAAATTATAGACTTGCTCCACTTTCCTTTAGCCCTTATCATTTTAATAAACTGTGTTGTTTTAACCTAAATTACTGAGTATGTCTGCATATAATGTGATAAATGACACCCAGCATGAATATACCGTCACAAATGGCGCCCAACGAAATGTCGGACATTTTGAGATTGTGCCACGGGTGTATTTCACCGGTGAGGGTGATATTAGTGAATTTTTAGTGAAATTAGATGATTATATTTTGTTCAATAATATACCTGAGAAAAACAGGTACGTAGTGCTTAAATGCTCGTTAAAGGGCGAAGCACTTTTGTGGTTAGAAAATATAGGAAAGTTTTTGATTACTGAGGAAGCGAAAAGATTTGAACAAACTGTAATTGAGTTAAAGAAGGCATTTCCTCCCGTTAAAGATAAAAGTATTTTGAGAAAAGAGTTCTATTGTAATAAGCAGAATATTTATGAGTCGGCGTCAAAATTTTATCTTCGTAAGCTGGAACTAAAAAATAAATTAGATTTGGATATTACATTTGAGGAATTGTTGGACATTGTCTTTCCTCTTTTTAATCCAAATATACAGGACTTTATTGAAGTTAGAGCACCGAAGAATTTTGCAGAAATGCACCAGATATTATCGAAGTATGAGTCTCGGCATAGCTCGGATCAACGGGATTTGCGTAACCCTCGGCAGAGACCTGTCACGGATAGTAATTTGAGAAATGAGGGGGAACGTAATTTTGTGAGAGGGGAACAGCGATTTCCGGATAGTAATGTGCGTAATAGAAGTGATGGATTTGGTCGTAATATGTCAAATACGAGTAATGGTAATAGGAATGGTGGTGGTGCTAATAATTTTAGAAGTGGTGAGAGAAATATGCATGGAAATAGACAGAATAGTGGTTATGATCGTAGTGGGGGAGTACGGGACAGGAATGTTTCTTCGCAAGTAAGGAGATTAACTTCGGATGAGAATTTTGAAGGTAGATCAGTGCAAAGGAGAGGTGTGAGGAGGTCGGGTCAGTTAAACTGGTAAGTGACTGGATTTCGGAAGGTATGCAGTCACAGGTCAAATCGAAAAAGCCTTCTGTGAGTTTAAATAAAATAACTATTAATCCGGTTGAGTTACCTGAAGTGTTAATTGTGTTAGATGGTATTGTCGTTAAAAGTGTCTTCGATACAGGGGCAGATAAGTCGTTCATTTCTTTTGATTGTTATCGGAAATATTTTTCGTATAAAAAGTTGAAAAGGTCAAGTCTGGTGGTTCAGTCAGCACAGGGAGTAGCTTGCGATAATAAAGGTTCAGTGGAATTGGAAGTTGAAATTCGTTCGGTTAAGACGTGTTGGGAGTTTTGTGTGTTAGATGGATTAACAGTGCATTGTATAGTTGGTGTGGATTATATGAGGGATAGAGGAATTAGTTTGGATTTCTTTAAAAAGTCGTTAATCGTGAATAAGGATGAGAATGTGAGTAAGAAAGAGCCTGTTTCAGTGTCAGTTAATTTGGAGGAGTCGGGGTTAAGTGAAATGGAGAAGGAGGAATTTAATAAGTTTTTAAATGAATTTGGAGAGGTTTTTTCTGATAAACCGGGTTTAACGCATGTTGCGTGGCATGAGATTGATACTGGTTTAAAAGCACCTGTTGCTAGTAAACCATATCGTTATGATAAAGTTAAACAAGGTATAATTGATTATCATATTCAAAAAATGTTAGCGGACGATATTATAATGCCAATTGAGTCGCCTTTTGCATCCCCAGTAGTGTTATGTCGTAAAAATAATGGGAAAAGTTTAGATAATCCAGAGGCATATAGGTTTGCAGTAGATTATAGAAAGTTAAATGCGATAACGCAATACCCTCAGTATCCTATTCCAGTAATTGACGACATTTTGGCTAATATAACGAGTACGAATTATATGTCAACGTTAGATCTTACGTCAGGTTATTTTCAGATTGCAATGAAGCCGGAGGACATACCTAAGACTGCTTTTATTACTCGGGACGGTTGTTTTGCTTTTAAGAGAATGAGTTTTGGTTTATCGGGAGCGCCGGCAACGTTTCAGAAGGCCATGAATAATATCCTTAAACCTTTGCTTGGTAAGGGTGTCTTGGTCTATCTGGACGACATAATTATAATGGCAGTTACTTTTGAAGAGCATTTAAGATTATTGAGGGAAGTATTTACGTTGTTAAGAGATGCTGAGTTAACGGTTAAGTTAGAAAAATGTAAATTTTTGAGAAAAGAGATAAAGTATTTAGGAGTTAAAATTACGCGTGATGGTATTAATATAGATAATGAGAAAATTGAGGCAATTACGTCAATGAATCCCCCCAAAAATAGTAAGGAAGTGGCGACATTTTTAGGGATGGTGGCTTGGTTTGCCAAGTTCATTCCACGTTTTTCGGAGTTATGTGAACCGTTGTATAATTTAAAAAGGAAAAGGGTTAAGTTTGTATGGTCATCAGCAGCTCAGAGATCGTTTGAATTATTAAAAGAGGCAGTGGTTTCCCCTCCTGTTTTGGCTCACCCCGATTATTCGTCTCAGTTTGAAGTATATTGCGATGCGAGTGCAGTGGGGGTTGGAGCGATGTTAGCACAGAAAGGTCGACCTATAGCGTTTGCGTCAAGAATTTTAAATGCGGCGGAAAGGAATTATTCAATTACGAAAAGGGAGTGTCTTGCAGTAATTTGGGCTTTGAATAAATTTCGTTGTTTTTTCACTAATATACCGGTTAAAGTCATTACAGACCATTCAGCTTTGACAAAGTTAACTAATGGAAAGGGGTTGTCGTCTCGTATGGTCAGGTGGTGTTTGAAGTTAGCAGAGTATAATGTTGTTATAGAACATAGGGCTGGCAAGGAGAATGCGGTAGCGGATGCTTTGTCACAAAACCCGCATGGTGGTTTAGAGGTCACGGAGGAAGTTAAGTGTTGTGCATTGTCGTCGTTGGTGTTAAGGTCACGAGAGCAGTTGATAAGGGAACAGAAGCAAGATGAAGAATTTGGTAGTTTGTATCGATATTTGGAAAATCCTGATGATGTCCCGAGCGCAGATGTGCCTATGTTTGAGAAGTGGTCCCAATCTTTTAAGCTTATCGATGGTCTTCTTTTTTATTCTAAAATTGTAAATTCACGTGGAGAATTAAGAGTTTTTATTCCGGCTAGTCTTCGTAAGGCCATCTTGAAAGAATTTCATGATAATCCATTAGCAGGTCACTTAGGAATCAGGAAAACTTATGCTCGAATTTGTGAATCCTGCTACTTCCCTAAAATGCGGGAAGCAGTGCGCGCTTATGTCTCCAGCTGTAGCACATGCCAACGTTATAATTATAAAAATGTAAGTCCAGCTGGCAAATTAATTCCTATTAAAGTAAATTTTCCTAATGAATGTGTAGGTGTAGATTTAATCGGTCCTTATCCATTGTCTAATCCTAAAAGATATAGATTTGTACTAGTTATAGTTGATTATTTTAGTAAATGGGTAGAGTTAGTCCCCCTCAGGAAGGCTTCTGCACCTGCAGTTGCCGATGCATTTTTCGATAATTATATTTCTAAATATGGTGCACCAATTAGGGTAGTGAGTGATCATGGCCCTTGTTTCATTTCTGATATATTTAAGGCCCTGTGTGAAAAGCTGGAGATCGATCATTCTTTTACTGTTCCGTATCGTCCTCAGTCTAATATGGCTGAACGTGTAAATCGTACATTAATTCAAATGATTTCTTCTTATGTTGGTTCTCATCATGCAAATTGGGACCAGTTTCTTCAGCATTTTGCGTACGCACTTCGTACGGCAGTTCACGAGTCAACGGGGAAAACGCCTGCTGAATTGTTTTTGGGTAGAAAAGTTATTACTCCATTCCAAAGGTTAGTTATGGTGTCAGATGCGGAAAGTCAGTACATGTGTCAGGATATTGAGAGGTTGGTTAAGGAAGCTCAGGTTCAAATGGGAAAAGCGCAAGAAAAACAAGCTCAGTATTATAATATGCGTAGAAGGGAGTTAGAAGTGAAAGTTGGAGATTTTGTGTTAGTAGAAAAGCATTGGTTAAGTTCAAGTCGTCAAAAGAGAGTAGCTAAGTTTGGTCCGAAGTTTGTAGGTCCGTTCGAGGTTTTGGAAGTTCGAAATAATAATTTGGTTGTTGATGTCAATGGTGAAAGAATGACTGTTAATCTGGATCAGGTTAGAGTGTATAAGTTTAGAGAAAATGGTAGTGAAGGTTCTCATATGTCGAGTGGTGTTTCGCGAAATTCCCGATCCAATGAGTGTCCCGAGTCCAGCACTTCTTCATCGAATTCTTTTCATCAATATTCAAGAAGAAAATTTGGTCAAACAGCTCCAAAGACTGTTATTGAAAGTCGAAAGCCTAGCAATCCGAGAGCAAAGTATAATAAAAATAAGAGAACTGTGTCAAATACATCGGACTCTGTGTGTCATAAAAGACAAAAAATTATAAATTGTCCAGTTCCTCCATCTATTAGACAACAACCTCACAAGCATAAATTAACTAATAGTTCACCATCTTCAGTGATTAATCCCCAGAAAAGATTTCGTTTGGACACTCGTAAAACTGTTAAGCGAACTTTAAATGCCGAATCTTTGCCTAACAAGAAACTACATAGGTCCGGAAAGAAACGTGGCCTAGGATCTTCGGTAACTTCGGGTGCGTCTAGAAAGAGGAGGCAACTCTCAGATTACCGGCAACAACAGTGTGAACCTCGCCATGGAGTGAACCCAGCGAACCGGCCAGAGCAGAGTCGTCGAGTGGAACCTACGAGTATTCCACGGCATCCATTCAGAACCAGGCTCCAGGCACGACAGTCAACTGTGGCGTCACCGTACAGTTCTGATGACGAGAGATCCTTCGTACAAGCCTTTTGGGACAGGAGGAGAAAGCCATCTTGCAGTATGAAGCCTGCCAGCAGCGAATCGTCTCTATGATTGGGTGATAATGTTCTTTGTTAAATTTCTATTAGAGTGCATATATGTGGTAGCAATGTGAAGGAATAGAAAGCAGAGACTGTTTTATACTTTTGGCCATTTTTGGAATTTTTTGACGGACTCACGTTTAGTGCTTAATTGTGTTCAAAATTTGTTTGCAAAATTGTTAGTTTTATGTATGTTGGAAATTTTGGTCTTAACTGCTTTTTAAAATTCTGGATCTATTGTTAAATTGTTGTGTTATTTGTTAAAAATGTTACTATATTGTTATATTGTTCATGTGTTATAAAATGTATGTTAATGTATGTTTAAATTTTCAGAAAGTACAGATAGTAATTTGGGTTATTTTGTACACGCGCCGCGGTTCAGGCGCGCACGTGTTTTGCGGTCAAGAAGTCCTTGACACGCGTTTCTATCTCTTATACTAACATTTAATGAATTAACTTTCTTCTTATCGTTCGTGTTTTATGAGTTGCGTTTTGTACTTTAGTTGAGAATGGTTTCCGCAAGTTGCGAAGTTTTAAGCTGCATTTGAATTTGAAATTGTATTGTATTAAAATTGAATGTTAATGTGATTTTCTTGCAGGGAAGTATACTTTTTGTTATGTATTGATTCTGCTATTTTTCTTTTAGTTAATACAGATGAAGAGATTGATGACGTCATTTTGTAAATTTTTGATATTTTTTGATTGTTGCATAAGCACAGCGATATGCCGCTGTACGTATGTGCCCCAATTATTGTTCAAGTGGAGTTAAGTCTGAAGAAGTTTGGGAGTTAGTTCATTGGCTAATGGGGATGTAGGTATTACGTAGTAGCAGAGTTAGTTTAGTATGAAGTAAATGTAATTTTAGATGAAGTCGGAATTTGGATGAGGAAAGTTTTTGCGCATTGGGTTTTTTGGACTTGGTGCGAATTCTAGTATATTAAAAGTTATGGAGAAATTTTTGGGTAAAGTTATAGTTGCATTGCAACATTGAGGAAAATTTCGGAAGGTTAGTGTTTTGAGAAATTTTAGCACTCCCAGTGGAGTGGGTTGTTTTGAGAGAAGAAGTAATTAGTTTTGAAAGTTTTACGAGTTTTTGGAAGTTTTACGGAGGCTATTTGTAAGATAGAAGAATGATTGGATTGAATATGTGATTATTTGAGGCAAACTGAGTTTTTTTGGGTTGTGATGGGTTAAAGTTAATATTTTAAAAGTTATGTTTCGGCGTTAAATTTCACCCATCACTGTGTTTTATTACGGCTCTAAATTTATAACAAGAAAAAGTTCTGGGCATGCATTTAGCCCAGCCCTTTTTCTCTGCGGAGTTCGAGGGGGGGTTGTGAGGGAGTGACCTTTAGTCATAAAGGCACTCTAGTGTTTCTGAGATCGTGACGTCAATAATTTAACATTTTGTAGGCGTAAAAGTGACATCTATCCTCTCTTTTACTTTAACTTTCTAGAGTGTGTGTGCTCTTTCGAATTCCGCAGTTAGCTCGCGGTTATTAGTATTATGTTAATGAGAAGTATCTCAGTTTGTCGCGTATAAAAGCTTGGGTGTGAGTTTGTGGGGTGTGTGTTTCTGGCCTTAGCCAGCAGCCAGCATCTGTGTGTTCCTGGCAGTAGCCAGCAGCCAGCAGCCTCTGTGTGTATTCCGCCATTGGACAACGAAGTTGATGATTGTTTAGTAAGGTGCTGACGATTAGAAAATAGCTACGGCCTCAGTAAAGCGAAAAGGAGTTCAGATAGTGGATTAAAGATTCGGCCTTGGTAAGAAAGTTTAGTTTTGATTATTTGAGAAATAAAGAAATATCCACAGCCACGGGCTGTGAAATTAAGATTTGTTTAGTAGATCAGCCAGGAAATAGTGTCAAGTGTTAGACGGTGCCCCGACTGAGCTAGACCGAAACTTGTGAGTATGATTTTAGCTGTTCATAGTGTTCTCAGTGTGTGAAATTATAGACTTGCTCCACTTTCCTTTAGCCCTTATCATTTTAATAAACTGTGTTGTTTTAACCTAAATTACTGAGTATGTCTGCATATAATGTGATAAATGACACCCAGCATGAATATACCGTCACAACTTTAAAAAATACGTTTTAGAAAAACATTTAAAAAATACATTTTTGAAACATATAAACTTAGACACGTATAGCGTTTCTACAAGGATATTACCTAAAATCTAATAATACAACTTAAACATATGCAATTTAAAACTAATCTAGAATGAAAAGATTTTTTAATATAATGAATTATTATTCTGCCATTATTTTGAATTATAGATATTTCATTCTGTTCTTGAAAAAATTAAAAATGCAATAGTTTAAAATTAAAAAGAGATTACTGGCACGACAAAATAATTTCATATGTGCATAAAATTTGCAGAAATTAATATTCAACTGGTTTTAAATTGAATTTTCATTATAATATCAATGTATATTTATAAATTTAACATACGACATAAAATATAACCGTAACATGTATTTCATAAAACTTAAACGTAACATCCATAATCAAATGTTCTCCAACAATTGCATTTTTAACATCTTACTAAATTTCCAGTTTTGGCACTGTTTTCTAAAAGATTCTTAATTTTTAAAATAAACAGAGAAATGCTGTTTGACTGCTCATCATGCAAACAAGAATACCCGCTTTCAAGCATGAGATTAACTGCATGAAAGTGTAAAAAAAAAAAATGTCGAATTTAGATATGTGAAAACCATAGTAGAAAGACATATTCAAAGTATTTGGCTAATAAATTAAAGTATTTGTTCAAAAATCCAAAGTATTCCGCCACAGGTATTAAACTGAAGAATCCAGCCAATTGAAAATTGGTATTCGATCAACAGAATATTTGGTGTAACGACTGAATAGACGAAAATCTGAATAATGGCCAAATATTTTCTAAAACTTTACTTACATCAGAAAAATCGTATATAAACAGATTTGCAATTTTCTAATCAATATAATTTACACCAGATCAACTCGGAAGCATACTCTTTCTATCTAGGAACAAAAACAACCGAATATTTTGCATAACGACCTAATAGACTGAATACTGAATAGAGACCAAATATTTGTTAAAACTCTACTTACATCAGAAGAATCACATATATATACAGGTTTACCATTTTTTAATTAATACAATTTATGCGGATAATTTCGGAAGAATATTCTTTCTAACATAGAACAAGAACAACCACACACCTACACATAAATAAAAAAGAAAAGAAAATCTAATTGATTCACCCCTCTAAAGTTATACATGAAGTTTCATTAAAAAAAAGTTCACTCGAATAATCTCTTTTTTATTAAGGTTCCTTTAAAAAAAAATACAAAAGTCAAGCTCAGTGTGGTATTATTATCAATAAAGTACTTGAATACTAAAATTGAGTTCATTGGAAACATCATTTTCAAGTATAGTAATCCTAATTAATTATTCAAACTTGCTTCATGCTTTTAATGAATATTTAAAAAAGAAATAAAAAACTGGCGTGAGTCTAAAAAAATGGTTAAATAACTCGAAGGGAAAATAAAAGATGAATAAAAAAGGCCCCTTCCGCTAGTTCTTTGAATTTTGATTTATGAAGAACAAGTTTCTTTCATCGAAGTAAAACTTTTTTATTTCTATTTATTTCACACTTCTTTATCAGGTTTTATTTATTTCTATGTTTGTTGTGTCTGGAAAGAGAAAAAAGAAGTCTTGAGTTATCGGAAATCAATGCTTCCCTTAAGTTGAACCCTGTATGTTTTACAAGCAGATGTGGCTAAGTTCTATTCTGTGCCCCCGAGAGATTTGGGGACTCGGTTCGAAAAAAAAAATATGGTCCAGCAAAGGACAGCTGAAGATGAATAAAATGGTTTGAAAAGGAAATGAAAATTCTAGAGTATTGTCTATTAAAGATAGATGGTTTTTATTCTCGCCAGAATGCTCTTATTTTTTGACGCAATAAATTTCAATGTGCCTTCTCTCAATAAATTAAGGTGTAACTTTTAGGAGAAAATGAAAAAAAAAAAAAATGCTTGGCATCAGTTTTTAAATGTTCAAGTTTTACCTTTTATCAAAATAAAAGCAGATTTGTATGTCTATGTATGATCAATTTATTCTCCGGATGTTCCTGTTACCTCCACATATTTTAGATCAACTTTGCAATTATTATCATTGTTATTTTTATTATTATTTATTATGTTAAAGTTTTACAATCTAAATCGAAGGCAGCATTATGAGTATCTTCGTTGGATTCACAGAATTGTTACTAAAACTGGCATATATTCTATTTACAAGGCAAACGAAATATGATCGTTTTGAAACAAAAATTTAGTCAAAAACAAAATGATATGAACAAAATGATATATTGATATAAACAAAAAATGTACCAGAATTTTTTGAATTGTTAAAAAAATTGCTCTTTCTCCACGAATATACATGCTACCCTTACCAAAATCAGTGTACATGTTGTACAGTATCAACATATTTGCATTCTGCAGCGATTAATCGTTTCGTGCATTTACATAAACAGGGTGATCCTAAATATTTCTATTATTCTTTGATTTTTTGTCGGCCCCCTAATTACCCTGCTTATCAATTCGATATTGATAAATATGAGATCAAACGTAATATTTATATTCCCGAAGTTCCAGAAGAATCCAACAAGTATATTTTTAAATATTTGACAAAATGTCAAAAATTGGAAGTGTACAAATACTTGTAGGTAAATAGTGTATTAAAAATGCGAAAGAAAAATATGTTTAAAAGAAAATAAAAGAAATTTTATATTAAAGCTTTATTTTATTTTCTTTGAAATGTTATATTAATTTTGGTAGTTTTCGCCTATCGTGTAGAATAACACTCATTTGCCGAAAGGAAAATATATCATAATGAAATTTTGTTTAACTAAAAGAAGATCTCTTTATGTCAAGTGATCCTTTCTAAATACGTATCAGCTATTGACGAAGTTAGAATGATGAATGCCCAATTCTATTCAGGCTCTCAAAATAGTAACATAGTTGGTGATTGGTGAAATGTTTTATCTAAAACATCTGCAGCATAAAACTCGTTGCATAATGTAAATCATGATGTGAATAAAATTAAAAGTATTGTGAAAGATTCTAATGTGTGATTTTTTGATTAAGAAAGCTCCAACATCTAAAGAAAAAAAAAAACTCACACTGTAGAAGATTTTGGATAATGTTTTTTCGTAAAAGACTAGAGATATAATAGTGTTTTATCGAATGCTCAAATGGTGCAGAATGGAAGTGTAATTCTTTTTTTTTACAAGAAGAGAAATCAATTAAATATTTAATAAGCAACTTAGTTGACAGTTTCAAAAAATGTAACCATTTATTCAAAATAAAATCAAACAACATATTTAACAGTAAAAGATTTCCATTCAATCTTCAACCATTAAATGGTCATAAAAAAAGAAAAGAAAAACCATCAAATCATGGTTCACCAGACTTTTGAAAAACTCCTGCTTACGGAGACATTTAAAAAATGTTTTAACTTTTCACATCCTTTGGTAATATATAAAAATTAAGGACAGTACTAGCGCATAGTTCAATGCACTCTTTGAGCACAGACTTGAGAGGTAACAAATCTCGAAGACATGCCGGAATTTCTTTTTAGCGCCAAACAGACGATTTGTTGTTTGGTGAATGGCGTAGCAACTCGGATATTTTGACGATTTTACTACGTATGGCTACCCAGCAAAGAAGAATATGTGTATTTTATAATAAATTATACGTTATCTACGTTTTGTAATAAAATAATTTCTGTGTTTATAAAAACAAATTGCGTGTTTTTTTAAATAAAATTTTGTGTTTCTTATGATAAAATAAACTGTTTCATAAAAAATGAAATTAACATGCTATTTATTTTTCCCACTAAATCAGCGTCTATGACATCTGTTTCTGATTTCAAGTAGTTAGAGCGCTGGCCAAGAGGTTTCAGTGCGAATATCAGTTCACGTTTCGATATTCGTCCAGTAAGTGCAAATCAACTTTAAATAAAGATTGTCTAATTAGCTTGTATTTGCAAAGAATATGCACATTAACCCTTTCAGGAGAGATGGTTTGTTTATCCATTTAATTTTAATGCATAAATTCCACAATGGAACCAGAAGTTTTGAAAAATAGTTTAAATTTAATATGTGAAATCTAGTCTTTTTCTTATTTCGAAATAAATTTGTTGGTAAATTCCGGTGTCATTCATTTTTATTTAAACACTTTAGCATTGAAAATTTTTACCCATGAAAGGGTTAAAAATTAATATTTCAAAAGTAGAACAAAGTATGTATAAAACTATACCAGTAATTTATCAAGTCTTGCTGAATTGAATATACAAGTTTATGATTCAGTCGGTGTACCAAATATCGGAACAATGTTTCACCGTCATATGATACCTCGATTCTTTATGACAAAATTTTTTGGTATAATGTTGAGCCAAATTTTGAACAATTTTCGTGCACGATATGACAAAACATACATCTTATATGACACTGCAGATGTACAATACATAAAAGTAATTTCAAAATTAAATTGCGAATAGGGATTTTATCCTTCACATTTTTGCATCATTAAATTTATTTCAAATATTAATAGCATTCTAAACAGATAATAATGATCTGTATTTTTTAACTAAAATTTATGCATTTTTTATGTTGGTAAATTGACATTTGCCGAAATGAAAATATTGTATTTACGCAAATTAACCCCCTGACTGCCCAGCCAAAGGGTAATATTGTAATGTTGTTTTCTCTGTAATTTATTAAAAATATAAAAAAAAAGATGTTTTTTCCAACCTGATGCAAAATACGTTATTAGTATCGGTGTATAATCTTTGATAGCCTCAATCCTAACTTAATTTTTCAGAACTGGGTTTTATTTGTGGAATTTTACTAATTTAAATGTTGCTTATGTTGCAGTGAAACCTGCAGCTTAGTGTGTGAAAAAATCAGCCGGCGGCAGTCAGGAGGTTAAAAGATTTAGTCCAAAAGAAGAGGCCATCCGATAGTTAAGTGTAAAATCCACATAAAAAGAAATATGTTTTATAAAAACGTAATGATTCTGGCTAGAAATATATAATTATTTTTATAATAATTTTGATTATTTTAGCTAAGAAATCGTCATTATTTTTTTACATACATATATATGTCTGTTATTCATATTGAACGTATTAAGATAAACAAATTAAATGTTCATAATTTTGAGGTAAAAGTATCATGTATTGAATACTTTCTTCCTTTTTTTTCTTTTACTGCAAATTTTGCCAGGGTTTATGGTTATTAAAAGAATGTTTGTAGAGCAATATTTCATTTTTCTTGATAATGTTTTATTTTTAAGCAATTTGTTCCCAGATTCCAAGCGAGTAGTTTCACTTTGTGAATAATTTACTAACTCATGACTAGATCTAAAACAAAAACCTTATTTTAACAAAATATCCAGATTATATCTAAAAATTTTTAGCATAATATACGTTTTTCTTTATTTCTTTCATTCCCATTAACTAGTCATACGTAATTGAGGAGTATTCTATGAAACTACGAAAAAGTAACATCACTTTCACTAAATAGTAAGTCATACATTTCTTTAAATAAGATGTCGCTTAAAACCTTAACAAACCTTAGCCATTTAACAAAATGGCTAAATATCACAAAACACAAATAAGGAGGAAAAATCACAAAAAACTGCACGTAAATACCTTCTATCGATACCTCTTTAATGATTTCATTAACTGACATCATAAATGTCTTCTTCATACTTCTTGAGATCGTTAAATAAATTTTGTTCATCAATGAGTACATTCATTTTCTAAACAAAAAGGTAGTCCTTACCTGTAAATAAAGAAAAACGTTAAATAGTTCATCTGTATCAAAATAGGCATAGAGTTTAATTGAAAAAATACAAAAGACATAATTTAAAAGGTAAACTTATGTGATGGGATTAAATAAATTGAATATTTTATGAAAAAGGAAAAAACTTCAGTAAAATTGAATAAGAGGAGTAAATGTGAAATGCGAAATGTGTCATTTTTCTCTTCATTTTTCATTATTTATATAAATTTAGTTGAGACTCTCTTTCATTCACTTAATTTAACTAAGAACGAATAAAAAAGTTTTAGAAATATTTTTTGAATAAAAAAAATAAATATATTAAACAGGATATTCAAACAACATCCATAGAGAAATTTAAGCAGCGAATAACTTTCCAAATTAAAGAAATGCTATTATAAGTACTTTTTAATTATTTTTTTATCCAGCAATCTCACAGTTACGCAATTAAATCGTAACGAGTTTTATAAATAACATAATTTATCACATTTGTATACTATGCACATACATTTGATGAATATGTGTTTTTTCAAAGAATTTTTCAGGAGAGGTTTAAATGAACACGCTTTATTCGGAAATATTTAAATTTTATCAACTATATTTTAAGAGATTTATAGGTAAATTGAGAAGTGTTTTATCATTTTACCTTTTTTTATATGATATTATAGACTTAACTAAGGAATATTCTTGGTCGATATTTCCTTTTTTTAAATCTTATTATGCCCTTTTTCAAAGAATTGTAAGAATTTTTTTTAATGTATATTTTAATTAACTTTTAGAATAATTTTTTGAGAGCATTTACATAAAAATGTAAAAATTATAAAAAAAAAAAAAAGTGGCGAAAAATTTGGATTTTTATCGTTTTACGTACTACATGTATTTATGTATCGAATATTGTATTCAAAAGCGCAAAATTAAAGTAAAGTCTAAAGGAAAAGAGGAAGTTGTAGCATCGTTAAAACACCTAATGAGAAATCTCATGGGAAAAAGGTAATGCAGCCGTATTTTTTTAATCCAGAACTAATGAAATGATTTAAATAGTTTTGGCGGCAGCTAACTGGCTGTAAATTGATCATTTGGGAAAAAAAATGCAGTAGTTATGCGTATATATAACTGCAGTTATTATTATTAATATATTTTATTATCATTACTAAATAGAAATTGCATTTCCAGAGAAACAAAATGATTGACATGTAGCCAATTATAACATCATTGAATAAATAAAAAAAAAAAAAATAGTTAAATAGCATCACTAGTTCCCGAGCAAAAAATATATTAATATCAGATATTTTACATGGGATTTCATAATTATTGTCGCCGTCTATAATGCACATAGTTTTAATTAAACACTGTTTTACTAAAATTACGATCAAAGTTTGAAAAGAGAACGAGAGAGAGGGGGAAAAGGGTACTACTTGGTTAACCCGTCGACCAAAAACCTATCGCCAAACTGTAAGATTAAATGCCAATAATGGATGATCGTGAATGTCACATCTAATAACATTAAATACAATAAACTTGATTAAAAGTCACTAAATGATTTTTATTTCGACTTTTTGTTTGCCTTTTTATTAATATTCAACTAATTGTTTGTTTTATCGCTATTTATATAAAAAAAATACTTGAATCTGTGTAGTTTCGCTATTAGTCTTGCGATTTGTACAATTTGGCGAAATTGTTCGACGGGATAACCAAGTAGTACCGGAAAAAAATATTATTCTTTTACAAGCAACATGCTTGAGAAATTTTCATGCACGAATTAAGTTACTAAATGATCAAATTTAAAGGAGGGTAAAAGTAAAACGAGAAGTAACAGAACAGTTCTTCAGTGATATCTCAAAAATTACGACCGAATTCTTTATATATTTTAAAAAAAAGAAAAGAAAAAAACTTGAAATAGATATACTCTTCTCTGCAGCACATTATTCTTGATGTCAGCTTCATCTGAAAGGGAGAAGTGCACACAAAATGGATTCATATATTACAAAAGGCATTTTATGCTGGGCGATCCAAAAGAGACAATCACGGGAAGGGATGGATCACTGTCACGTGCAAGGGAATATTATACCACGGGATTGAATTTCTTTTCGGCAGGAAGAACATATAGTCCCTCTTTTTTTTTCGTTACGTGTTGTTGGTAGCCTCATATTATGTCACTCATGTAAGGTTTAGAGGATTTTTTTATTTTTCTTTTAATCAACAATTTAATTTTGAGTCACTTCGCATTAAATGAGCTTTTCAAGATGAAAAAGTTTGAAATGTATATAAGATGCATTATAGTATTATATATTCTTTTAGTATATGAGTTTTTTTAACACACTCATATTCACTCATAGTTGGTAGCCGCATATTATGTCAGTCATGTAAGGTTTAGAATTTTTTTATTATTATTTTAATCAAAAGTTTAATTTTTTGTCACTTCTAATTAAATGAGCTTTCTTTCAGATGAAAAATTTTGAAATGTATATAAAAAGGATATAACGTCTTTTAGTATATCAGTTTTCCTTTTAATGCACTCATATTCACTCATAGCTGCATATTATGTCAGTCATGTAAGGTATAGAGGATTTTTTATTTTTCTTTAAATAAACAATTTAATTTTGATTCACTTCTGATTAAATGAGTTGTTTTAGATGAAAAATTTTGTAAAGTATATAAAAAGAATTTAACTTCTTTTAGTGCATGAGTTTTCCTTTTAATGCACTCATATTAAAAAATTAAGGATAAATGATACACGTTTTGTTAAATACATTCTGAAATTCTTGGCGAATTGTTATTGAATTTCTGGGTTGTAAAAAACACGTTTTATTTCTTATATCTCCGCAAAAATTTAGTCGGGAAGACAATTAGAAGGGTAATAATAAATTTAATAATAAAATAATATTTATAACAGAAAATGCTGAAAATTGTGTATCACTGAGATAAATGACTGTTTGAGTCTTTTCAATGTTTGTGTGCATTTGTGTAAGCATAATACTTACATTCGTGAAGATGTTAATATTCCTGTGAAAATTTCAACATCATTACATCAGAATATTGTATTCCTTCTATTTATATGCCTTCTAATTATTTATTAAAATATTCCCAATTTTTTCGTTAAGAGTTATTAGTTGCCGCTTTAATTCAGTCATGTAAGATTTGGAGCTTTCTTTATCAACAACTGATAGCTGTGCACACAAAATTCATGCATGTGTTCTATCTGTTTTTCCCCTACAGATTTTGATGATGATTTTGTCACTGTAGTGTATATAAATGCTCTTGATTCATGTACAGGAAAATCGTAACAAAATATCCAATATAATAGACTGGGAGGCGGCAGCCCAGCAATCACTTCATCGAGTTTTACGTATAAAAGTGTAGGATTAGTTAAATCTCGGTTCACATATTAAAACACAATCGGTCTGCCAAGTCATATCTTTATGGAAAACACCAGAAAATATACAGTAGAAATCTTGTAGTGCAATGATGCATATCAAGTCCAATATATTTTAAATAGTACAACATATTTAAAATACACTCCGAAGCAATTTTACCCCAACACATCTTTATGTAACGGAATTCTTTGAATCTCCCTGTAAATGAATAATGAATGCTACACCCACAATAACATACATCTCATACCTCACAATAACATACATCTATTGCATGGAAATCGAAGTATATTTATGTGATTTATAACATGGAAAGCCAGGCAGACAATAAGACAAATCCAAGTCACAAACACTTTTGAACTATGTTGGAAAGTGCTAAAAATGCATATAATACATTATTTAACCTCATTCATTATCATAAATTGCGTGCATTTACAATCTGAAAGAAAAGAATTATTTTATGTACGTTCCCTTAAATAACGCAACAATTATTAATCAAATTTATTATATTAAAGCACTCAATGTTGCGTTGATATTGTGTATCTTATAAATGCTTATAAATAAATTATGAAATTAATATTTCTTGGTAAATGGAGCTTCTGGGATTGAAATTTTAATACTGAATACATATCTACAGGGGATATTTTAATAAAAATGGCTTATCATTTTATGTCGATATTGGTATAATATTGACCAAATATAAACAATCCAATGTTGAAACAACACGCCACGCAATAATTCCAAAATTGAAAAAATATATCCAATACAAAGACCATTTTTTTTAATATTTTCAACTTTTTAGGCTCTCAAGGTCAATTATTACTGTTATTCTAGAAAATTTCATGTTAAAATGTTATTATTAAATATAAAATTTTGCTCGGAAAACAGGAACTTAAATTATTAAAAATAAAAGATTTATGTAAATCACTCAAAAATATATATTAATATTTAAAGATTACTGTTTTTATTATTATATAAAAAAAATGTTTCTAAATAGATAAAAGAAGCTTGAATATAAAAATTTCTGTTATTGTTAAGAAATATGTGCTAAATGTCTGTAAATCCAGGAAAAAAAACGAGTTACTAAGGAAAATACAAGAAGTAATTTTAGAAAATTTTTTCTTGAAGTATTAGAAAAATAAATTATTTTTTGTTTCAAATCAGTTTTTTATACTTACAATTTCTTCTAGTTGAAGAAAACCATAAATTAAATTCCCTTGGAATGTAAAATGAATTCTTGCTATTATGTCCATGAATCATTCGTACGACTGGAATTACATTTACAGGAAATAAATTCTAGCAGCAGAAAATTCTTCTTAATAGGTATATAAATAGTTAGAAAGTTTGCCGGAGGCGGCATGAAGCCGTTGCCAGATGGAGAAGTCAATTCACAGAGTAAATATCTGCAGACGATCTTCCAATCAATAAGCTTTCAGTGAAATCATATAAATGTAATGAAACATTTTTAGAAAGCGGTGGAATATTTTATCCAAAAAGCTCCTAAAATGGAAAGACTGATTTTATAAGGGAAATGGACTTAATAACTTAAGAGTGGAAGAGTTGCTAAAAGGAAATTTTTCAAAATTTCACCGAGAAAAAAAACCCACTACTTTCAAAATATTTAATAAAAAATATTTCTATAAATTATTTTTTTGAAAAACTCACTATTAAAAGAAAGTCATAATTTTATGATGATTTCAATATTACTTATCGATTGCAAAATGCATATAAATAATAAGTAAAAGGAATCTTAAGCAGATATATCGATTTGACTTAGTCTAACAACATTTAGGGGTTTTGGCTAATTATGCATCTTATGGATGGGGATTATGCATCTTTTAAATCTAAACGAACTTGCTCTAGGAATCAGAAATATGTAATTTTTTCCCATGAACCTAATGTAAATTTGTACATGTTATTGTAATACAGTATAATTGTTAGCAATTCTCAACTAAATAAACAACTCTTTATCAATACTCACTTTCATATGCATAATTGCATATATATCTATGTACCGGGTGTCCCAAAAATGACTGATGGATTTTAAAATTCAATAACTTGCAAACGGTGACAGCTATTTAAAAATTTTTTGCAGGAGGGTTATGTATAATGTCAGGAGTTTTTTTACCGTAATTTTTTATTTTAGTTCGCATCTCAAACAATAGGTGGCACTGACCGCGATTGAAGGCCAGGTGATCAGTGCTAAGTGATGCGTCGACCTGAGAACTAATGGTCCATCAGGCTCTATATGTATGCATGTACGCATGCATGTACATATGTGTCTACGTACGCACATAACGTGATAACTCTTCAGAGAAACCTCCGATTTGCTTCAAATTTCCGATATAGGCTTATTCTGATAAGGCGCTTTCCTGATTAGTTTTGGGAGTTCATTGGATAAGAATAAGAAAAGGGCGAGTGAGAGGCTTATCCCTCTCCCCTGATCATTTAGATAAAACTGTTTTTCATGCAGAAATATGAGATTTCATTCAAATTTTAGATATAGGAACATTATGACAAGGCGCCTCAAGACAAGGTATGACAACGACTCGTATGACAAGGATAAACTAGAATGTTGGCGCCGAGGCGGTCTTTGGGTTCAATAAAATCATGCCAAATTGAACTGGCCTAGGATAAAGTAGATAGGCCAAGGATAAACTAGTTCAGACCAAAGAGTAGCTGGCTAAGCTAGTTTATCCTATCAGCGTTAGGCTAAACTAGTTTGGACTAGGAAAATCTAATTTCCTCTATGGGTCTTAGGATAGACTAGTTTGGCCTAGGAAAAACTAGTTTATCCTATGAGTGTTAGGATAGACGGATTTGGCTTAGAAAAAACTAATCTATCCTACGGGCATTAGGATAAACAGGTTTGGCGTAGGCCAATCTAGTTGTATAATGAATGCAGCTATGAATAATAAATCAAGTAATGAATGCTATAAGTCAAGTAAGTCAGTAAATAAAATCTCATAATGAAAAATAATTTAAAGTCAAATAATTAAGTTAAATGTAATGAATATTAATGTATATGTAAACAAACTCGCATAATAAATATGTGAAGACTTTCAAAGAAGCTTTTTAAATAATATGATAATGCTATTTTTGTGAGAAATAAATTTAGCGAATAAAAGATGAGTAAATAAATTCAACTTTAGAGGGAAAATATTGTATGTATCATAAGTAAAACGCACTTATTATCAATGTAAATGTGTATAAAAGAGCATAACACTAGTATCAAGTTCTGAATAAATAGGGTAAGTTTGTAAATTAATAACCGAGCGATTACCGAGCAACTGAGTCAATGAAGGCATTGGAGCCAAAGAAGTTTAGTTTGTGAAATCTGATTATGTAGCAAAATGAAAAAATGCAGTGTAATTGCTACTAATGAGTATGAAAAAATATTAAAAAAAGGAACATTAGTCCAGTCTCCAATGAAATAATCGTAAGCAGATAGCCAAGCAGTTTTTGAGAAAAACGGCTAGACAAAAAAAAAAAAAAAAAAAAAATAAATAAATAAATAAATAAAAAATATGTCTGAAAAATATGATGAAAAATCACATAACTAAGGAAAAGTTACAACTACACTAATACATATGAGAAGAAAATTGTATAATTAACATTGATATAAGGTTACAAAGAAACATTTTTGAATTAATGGGTGTGCAGTTTGTTCTCAATTGGTCAGAGAACGGTGGTAAAAAAATCTCAATATACAACAAAATACAAAACTTACACAGCTAATGAAATAAAATGTTATTGCTAGTGATGCAAATGTGAACAAAATGATGCTATAAAGGTTCATATAGGGTTTCAAAGAAATAATACCAGAAGCGATAATTTGAGCCAGTTCACTTGCGCGCATTTAATCAACGAGGTCAGTAACTGAAATTCATCTGCGTAACAAAATAAAAAAATGTTTTTAATTAAGTGCTGAGATGTTAGTAACATAAATGGGAAAACTGAAATAAACGTTAATATTGTTGTTCTAGAAAATAATAATGATAATAAATTGAATATTTGTAAATAATAATAAAGATTAGTAAATAAATTCAACTGAAGAGGGAAAATATTGTATTATTATAAATAAAACGCACTTATTGTTAATAGAAATTTAGATAAAAGAGCATAACACTAGTATCATGTTGTAAATAAGTAGGGTAAATTTGTAAATTAATAACTGAGCGATTACCGGGCAACTGAGTTAATGAAGACATTGGAGCCAATGAAGATTATTTTGTAAAATTTGATTATGTAGGGAAAGGAATAAATTGAAATCTGACTGCTAATGATGATAATAAATAATAATAATAATAATATTAAAAAGGAACATTAGTCCAGTCTCCAGTGAAACAGTCGTAAGCAGATAGACAAGCAGTTTTTGAAAAAGACGTCTAAAAAAGTTCACTAAAATCTGACTGAGCAATATGATGAAAAATCAAGTAGATAAGGAAATATTACAATTACGCTAACGCAAATGGGAAGAAAATTTTATAATTAACATTGATATAAGGTTACAAAGGAACATTTTTAAATTAATGGGTGTGCGGTTTGTTCTCAATTAGTCAGATAATGGTGGTAACGAAATCCCAAAATACAAAACTTATATGGTTAATTAAATAAAATGTTACCGATACTGATGTAAATGTGAACAAAATGATGCTATAAAAGTTCATATAGGGTTTGAAAGAAATGATACGAGAAAGTATAATTTGTCATCTCAGTTATGTGCATTTAATCAAGGAAGTCAAGAAATGAAATTTAATTACGCAATAAGACAATATGTATTTTTTATCAAGTGTTCATATGTTAGTACGGAAAACTGAAATAAGTGTTAAAATTGTTGTTTTACAAAATAATAATATAATAAAAATCGCAATGTCAGGGTCTCCCAAATGGTTCGCGAACTGAATACCAATATTTTTTAACTGAAAATTTTCTAGTAGGTTTCTATGGCATTTGTGGTAAAACTAACCTCCGAAGGTGGTTTCAGTGCAATTTGCGAGAAAATATAAAACGAAAAACTTT
The DNA here is from genome assembly GCA_964019185.1 of Maratus speculifer. NCBI lineage: Eukaryota > Metazoa > Arthropoda > Arachnida > Araneae > Salticidae > Maratus > Maratus speculifer. Next base: position 344,059,847 of record OZ025291.1, read on the forward strand.
TTTAGAAAATACTGATGTGCAGTTGGCAGACCATTTGGGAGCCCTGCAATGTATTACGATTTTACAATTGGAATTTTATTACTACTTCTTAAAAAATTAAAACAATATTAATATTTAGTTTACTTATCAGCGTCACTTTTGTAAGGCTTTCAATGCTGACTAGCTCAAAACAAAATGCTAAAATGCGAATAAAAAGTCGGACAATCCGATTCAAGTCGGACAGTCAACTCGACTTTGCGCATAAAAAGTCGGACGAAAATCTCTTAAATTTTATAGCTAAGAATGCTAGTTTTTTGCTTTAAATAATGACATTTTTCAGCACGAAAACTTTTTTATATATTTCGATAACAGCTGAATGCACTTACAACGATAACAAATTGAATAGCGCCAGAAATAAACATAAGAAAAATTCCCTGCATAATAAAAATGTACTTTTTTCTGAAATGTCCATTTTTTTCTTAATTTATTTCATTAGAAGGATATTTATAAAATAATTAAAGACATTTAAAATTACAAATTAATAACTTAAAGGTGCAAATTTAATTCGCTATTGTTAATTGTTGCTGGAAATTGTTACATTACTAAAATTATTTCTCAGAGATTATTATTATCTAAATAAATTTAGCGAAACAATGATAAATGTAAGTTTCACAGAAATATGTAAATTTAGACACAGGTAAACAAAACTTGGTTGAACTTTACTGATATTATTTTCCGCATTCTCTTAGATTGCAGAATGATTTTTCTAAATCTATTATTTTTATGAAATATTTAGTTCGTTTTTTCCAAAAAGAACTTTTAAAAAGATTGTTATAATATTTTTAAAACATTAAGCTAACAAGAAAAAAAGCTGATTATATAAAGCTAAAAATGGTTGCTGATACACTGTTTGAATATCACCAAATGAAAACACTCTTACGTCTTTGAATTCCATCATGAAAATGAACTACACAATTCATTAAAACTAACAAACATCTAACAATTTATAAATCATGAAATTATTCTAGAAGGTAAGTTTGGCATTCTAATTGAAGAATAAATGTTTTATACGCTTGTTTCTAATTAAACATCCTTCTTTCAATTTATGTTCAATAATTTAGCCGACGAAATGTGCGCGTTGCATCCCATTCACCTCCTCTCATTTTGGAATCCTTGAATTGTCGAAATGGTTGGTAATTAAAATGTCCCTCTTTCAGTGTTTGAAAGGCAGCGCTGTCACATTTTGTCCGAGAAATAGTGGAGAACGCAGTAGTCTACATGACACAACTACATTTTGCACAAAAGCAGGGTCATTTTGAAATGGACAACTCAATTCTAGCTCAAGTTAGTTTTCCCGTTACTGATGTATCGTAGCTCAGCAATAGATTAACTAAACATTTGAGAGATGAAATTTGTTATTTCTTTCGGAATTTTATTTGATGATGTTGAAATGTGTATTATTTGAAATGAGAAAATATTCATAAATTAGACATAAAACATTTTATTCTGCTTTTATTCTATTCTTCTTAGTCTACATTTTCCATAAAAGCAGAGCAATTTTGAATTGGACAATTCAGTTCAAGCTAGTTTTTTCATTACTGATTCATTCAAACTTAGCAATGATTTAACTTAATGCTTGAAAGTTGAAATCGGTTATCTTTTTTTTTTAATTTAATTCAGTGATGTTGTTAAGAGTGTTACTTGAAATAAAAATTATTCATAAATTAAATGTAAGTTATTTTATTATCTCTGTATTCTATTCTTTCAGTTTACATAGCTAGAACTAAACTTCGCATAAAAGCAGGGCCATTTTGTGTCCAATTTTAGCTGAAGCTAGTTTTCCCATTACTTGTAAATTAAAAATGGATTAACTAAATATTTGAAAGATGAAGTTAGTGCGTCTTTCTGAAAGTTATTCGATGATGTTGAAAAGCATATTATTCTAAAAGAAAAAATATCCTAAATTAAACATAAAATATGTTCCAAATTGCATAACTTTATAGACTGTTTTTTTTCTCACTTTATTCTATTATCTGCAGTCCATATGTCTAGAACTTCATTTTTCACAAAATCAGGGTCATTTTGAAATGGACAACTCACTTTTATCTCGAGCTAGTTTTTCCGTTACTGATTGATCATAACTCAACAATAGATTAACTGAATATTTTAGAGATGAAATTTATTGTTTCTTACGGAACATTATTTGACGATGTTGATAGGCATATTATTTGAAGTGAGAAAATATTCATACAAATCATTAAACATAAATACATTCTATATCCGCTTTAGCAAGGAATAGTGCACTATTTATCATTCTGTGTAATTAAAAATCCAGATTATAGCTACTATCTCTTAAATGATAGTTGATATATAAAAACTTTTAATTATAAAGGATATTCAAATCAAGAAAATTGTATATGTTCCAAAAATAATATATGCTCCATGAAAATATTTTATGTAGTATTATGTTCCAAAGTTGATATTTGTTTTACAAGATGTTTTATATGTATCAAAATACGAAACTTAAGTTTTTATACAGTCTCGGGGATCTTACAACTTATTTTTAAAAACATTTTCTTTACACTCTTAATAATAAGAACTAAAAAAGCACCTATTTACAGCAAACATTTACCATAAAAAATTATAAAAGATTTAAATTTTCAAAAATATCAGAGTTTTTTAAAAATAAAACCCTGTCTGTTCTCTTTTAGTATTGTTAAAATGTTGAATATTATCAGAATTTAGTAAGTTTTCAACGTAAAAAAATGATTTTTTTCCTTTCTTTTAGTTATCAAAGAACAGAAAAACCTTTTTCTAAATATGACTTACAGAAACCAGGAACCATATAAAAAAGTTCATTTTTTATTTTAACATATATATAATCCCTTTTAAAATAATTTATGCATATGGGGGAACAAAACTATACTTGGTTTAAAAGCACTTTGCAGTTGTTTGTTTGTTTCTTTCAATCACGATTTAAGAGATACAACCTCTATTTTAGATTAAAAAGAATATACTTAACTCTTACCGGTGCAAAACAAATCTGTTTGAAATAATTAACCTTCACCCGAATTTATAAACGAATTTATTAAAAAATAAAAACTTGTTTATTTTGAAGTATGTTACAAAAAAAAATTCTAATTAAATATTTTGGGTGTCAGTAAAATAAAAATTTGATGTCCTTTTATAGGAATACCATCCTTGAAAACGTTAACAGAAAAATTTATTGCTCCATTATTTCAAAATAAAAATATCAATAACTGTATTACGTTTGGAATGCTTATTTAACGCATTAAGAAATTAATACTGGAAAAATGACTGAATATTTTCTTGGGAATTTGTTATCTACCAGTTATTATTAATGGAAAATTCTATTGTAAAATTCTTTAACTTAGGAAATATTTCTATGAAAATTACTTTAGATATGCGTATTTTTATAGCAACGAAACTGCCTGCCAATTTTGTTGTGTGTTGTTTCGTACTTTATTTTCCAATTTTCACTAAACTCTGAACTTTTCTGTTGCTAAATTTTACAAAATATTAAAAGGTTTGCTTAATGACAAGCTCTGTATTTAAGAGAAGAAAGATAAATCTTTGAAATAATGAAATTTGTACATTAGAAATTTCTTTTATGTAAAATAGCAAATGATTTCTTTTTCAAACATTTGCATTCCACTTTCATCCTTTCTTTAAATAAATAATTATTTAGGTAAAAAAAAGAGAGAGAGAGAGATTTAAACCAAATCAAAATATGCTTTTATCGATATTCACATGATGATTACCATTTTAAAATTTTATATACAAATAAGAAGATTAGTTGTATATAAGGTATAATTTTATAAAGTATGTATCCGCATTTAAATAAAATTTTATTTTTGAAAACATTTGATGGAAAAAAGGCACTGAAAAGACATTTTATAATGACATTTTATAGATGAATCTTCATATATTCTTTTAAAAAATAAATTCAAATAAATTCAGTTCTTTATTGGTGTCTACTTAGAACGTCTGAAAAAAAAATTGAGTGAATTAACAAAATACAAAAACAAAAACAAAAAAAACCTTTCACAATTGCCAATAAAAATAACTAAGCATTCATTGAGAACAATGTTAAATTGAAACTGTAAAGTCTTAAAAATTCGAAAAAACAATTAAAATAAATTTTTCATTTTCCTAATACATAGTTTAAAAGTCATCTCCTTGATTTATTTTGAAAATACTCATAAGCAAATATCTATTTCTTTTATTTCCTACATACCTTTATTTACATCAGTATTCCTCAATGTTTATTATCTGACGGCACATTTAAACCTATGGTTAAATTTCCACACTCAAAAAAATATGTTTATAAAAAATTGAAAGGGCCATATATCACTTACAATATAAAGAATATTAAAATTTCAAAAAACTTATTTTGCATTAACGTTTAAGTTTAACTTATCATGTTTAATTTGTTTTGCATTTTAAAAAATGCTAAATTTTTTTATAAACTTACAAAAATCAACTTTTAAAGAGATATAATAGCTTTATTTCTGTTTTTAAACTAGAATATTTTCTTTGTATAATAGAATTATACAAAGTATGAATAATAGAGTCATTACGATTTAATCGTTTCTCCATGATTATTTCTACCGTTTTTATATTACAACCCCTTTTCTTTCACTAGGCATAATTTTCCTCTGAAAGAATTTACCTGGGGGACTTTACATTAGTGCGGATTCACATTAACTAAAATTAAAAATGTTGGCTTTTTTTTTTCAAACATGCTTTTATTATTTTGTGCAATATATACTTATGAAATATTTTTCATTATCTATTAATCTTGATATAACTTCACTAACGGTTTTAGCAGCCTGCAAGCGGTTTTCTGACGGTTCACCACCCACTGAAAAATATAAGATGGGTTTTCAATGGATGGATTTTCAATTTTGAATGCATCATATCTCAAAATAGCTCCTATACAAATGTGTTCAAAATTGCTCCGATATAAATGTACACAAAATTAAGAACGCATATACACATGTTTGATACCATGGATGTTTTCAAATATAAACCGCCATGGTTTCATTTTTAGGTGCGTTCGTAATTATGTAAATACGTAGCACCTATTGTTGTCGCTCAGTCCGTCCGTCTGTTCGTCTGTCTGTCCGCACATAACAGCGCAGAAACTATTCAACCGAATCGTTTGAAATTTAAAATACATAATTACAACATAATTTTGTCGAGTCATTTCAAATTTTATGAAAATCGGATGGATAGATCAATTACAGGGACAATCAAAAGGATTCCGTTACATTACGGTCAATGGGGAAAAAAGTTTCAAATGCGTTTTAATCGTTTGAAATTTAAAATATATATTTATTGCGTAATTTTGTCGTGTCATTTCAAATCTTATGAAAATCGGATTCATAGATCAATTACAGGGACAATCAAAAGGATTCCATTATATTACGGTCAATGTGAAAAAAAAGTTTCAAATGCATTTTAATGATGTTACACTCATTCGAACATAATAGAATTGGCATGAATCTATGAAATATATACTAAAATATGCATTCTGTACAATCTGTGATGCAAAGAAGTTTTGTTAATAAATTACAGGGCCACACAAAAGTATTCCACTACATAATGCTATACTGGGAAACATTGTTTGTGACGTGTTTTAATTATATTCAACTGTTTCACATTTTATGAATAAGACATACGTTGCTGAGTATTGTAATGGTAAATTATGTAATAAAAATTGCTTCCTGCATATTTACAGAAACACAAAGATTTCGACTACTATACTGTATCCGAAGTATGCTCTACTATATCAGCAAGATCTGAATATTTTTAAAACTTCGTTATCGTACGAACGCACCTCATTTGCTACGTTCACGTGCAATTTCCAACTTGTTGATTTTATAGATGGATACTAATATGAACAGTTACGTACTCATTTTTGATTGACATTGATGAAACTCGAATAACAACAACACAATGTAATCTTGAGCATTATAAAGGAGTCGCAATATATTTTTCCTTCCTATGAATAAAAATGTAATATTTTTTCTCGATTTCCAGGGTATATTGTATTGTTTTCCAATTAATAAATATATTTTATGATTCATGAATGAAATAAACCATTACAAAGCATGATATTATCGTTCCACTGCGGTTTGATAACATGTGATGTTTAAAATTTGAAAAAACATAAGTTCATTTTTTATCCAAACATACCCAATGCAGTATGAATACATCGACTTTGTCATTTTCGATTATTTCATTTTTTCCCCAGTGCTGTGATGCATTATACCTTTTGAGAACCACGGATGTAAATGATACAGGAAAGCAAAAAACGAATTGAGCAATAGTATTACATTAAACTAATTCAATTTTTCTCATTTCGTAATCAGTTTATCTCTTGCAATATCAAAACATTTTATCATAAAAGTATAATTACATATAATTCGGCTACGTATTTTTAAAATAGAAAAATAGAATAATAAGAAAATGCTTAGAGAACATAGCACGAAATACAAAAAACTGACAATGCGCTCAATTGGTGTTTAAATGCAAATACTATACATGTGCTTTCGATATATTTTCTTTTTATCATTGAAACTAAAGCGTTGATTTTTATGACGAAATGTAAATGGTTTCTAAATTTTCTTTACATTTTGTAGATTTAAAATGAACAGTTAAAATATTCAAAATATTTTCAAAAATAATTTATCCTAGAACACTTCATAGACTGACAAAATATGAAAACTGTTTGATCTTTATCAAAAACAATGATGGGATTTAAATTGACAGTTGTAAATGCATTCTTTAATTCATCATAAAAAGTTTTACTACAAAATTCATTTATAATTTTTTTAATCAATATAATTTATGTAAAAAATTACTTTGCAAGGTTATTATTTTCATAAAAAAATCACAAAGTCAAGTTTAAATTTTTTTCAATAAAATTTTTCAGAATATCTTTCGTCGTCATTTTAATGAGACGCAAAACATATTCATTAAAATTTAATGCCATTAAAATGTTTTAAGAATATAAAAAATACATAAAAGTAAGGTATATCTAAATTAAAGAATTAGATAATGCACATTAATTAAATGATGAAATTCAATCAATATCTAAAAATAAAATTGGGCGATAATTATTGCAATTTCTGTAGAAAAGCAGAAGAATTCTAGCGCAAGAATGTTTAATTAAGAGTTTATAAATTGCATCTAGAGTAATGAAAAGATTTTGAAATTTAATTACGGCAGCTTTTCTTCGATAATTGAATTGCAAAGCAGTTAATATTTAAATTAAAACATAATGAAATTCAAGAATTTTTATGAGAAGATCCCAGTAAGGAATCAAACGGTAGGCGAGATAAGATGAAAACTTTTAAATTATGAGTGAATAGCAAGAAACAGCTACAAATTTTCATGCGCACTTAAAAAAATCAATAATGGGAATATCTTGCATAATCATCAAATTTCAATCAAGTTTTTAAAAAAAAGCGCGGAATAAAAAACAAAAAACTGACAAGGCACTCAATTGGTTTTAAAATGCCAATATATACGTTCGCTTTTTTTTAAATGTTGAAATTAAAGTTTTGCTTTTTGTTGTTGTTTTTTTCAAATAGTTTCTAAATTTTCTTTAGATTTTGTAAATTTACGTAAAAAGTTAATAAAATTGAAAACAGTTTCAAATAACAGGGTGTCCACTCTCAACGGTAGCCAATGGCTAATTTCTAAACCGCTAGTCTTAGACATATAGTTCCAATTGCAAAAATTTTTTTAAAAAGGTAAAGAATTGTTTTTTAAGTGATTTAGGTCAAAAACAATTTTTAACAAAAAATTACGAAAATTAAATTTTTATACGGTCCCCCGGTTTAAGTGATGTTTTGTAAAATTTTCCCAAACAATACAGAAAAGGTCCCATTCATATAACATTAAAATGGACCGAGTTATGAAACTTTAAATTTCATGACTTAAACCACTTTTCTATAGCTGAAAACGGATGAATTCGACTAAGCTTTAAGGGAACGTACACTAAGTGCTTAAAGTATTATAAAGGTCGTCCATTTCAACGCTGTCCAAAGGCTAATTCCTAAGCCATTTGTCACAGACGTATGTTCCAATTACAAAAATGTTTTAAATGAGATAAATAAATATTTTTAAAACGATTTAACTGAAGGGGCTGTCACCGTATATGTTTTACGGTAGTGTTAATTTTAATTAATTCAATTCTAGATTGGTTATTAACTAAGGTGTTCTGGTGTAATATCGCCAGGCGGGGTAATAACGCCAAGTGCTAATATTACGCATAATTATGATATAATCTGTCAAATGACACCCATGTTCTCTGCGCAGAAGGGTTTTCAGTCATATAAATCGCAAAAAACAGATTAAAGTTAATTTGTTCTATTTGTAGGCCTTATTGCTTTTACAAGCAACTAAAATTAACGCTTGATCTAAAATTTGCTATATGTATTTTGTGATGTGAAGACTATTTTTTTTTCCGGAAATACTTTGTTTATTGCATAAATTTGTAGTGCATTTCGTGTACTTTCAAAATATTGTAAAAGATTTTGGATATCTTCTCCAGATAATTTTTAGTTTAAAATGTACTGAGCAATAAGTATACCGAGGTAATAACGCCAATCCTTGGCATCAATACCCCGGTTGATTCCCTACAGTGGCCGAACTACATCCTAAATACTGATTTAGATAAACACAGTTAAAAACGTGCAATGTTTCTAATAATTCTGTTTAAACGGTCCTTTTTAAGCAAAAAATAGCTGAGAATCTGACATTCTTTTGCCCCCCCCCCCCCCCCCCAACCACACCTTCTTTTTCTTACACTTTCACAAAAAAATTGAACATTTTCAATAGCTTAGGATGCAATTTGTCACTTTCTGTAGCTGTAAAGTTTGTATTTTTAGAACTAGGCAAGCTACATGCCATCATTCCATCTTATTTTATAGTTTTGTTTGCATGGCGTTATTACCCACATAGGTGGGTAATAACGCTAAATAGCATTGGTCAAGAAATCACGCCATTACATTTTATGAATACATATCTGTGAAATTATTTTTTAAATATAAATAGTCAATGAGTTACTGTATCAAATCCTATATTTGTTTGAAAAATACAATCTAAAACTAAGCCGTAAAAATTAGTAGAACCTTAACGTGGCGTTATTACCCCAGGACACCTTAATTGAAGACAAGAATTTCAAAATTCTCTTTATCGAGAAAATCAAATTTGGGGAAATCGCTAAAAACCTTAAAATGCGTCCATTGGTTTTCATTATAAATTTGGAGAGTGTAGTGTTACAATAGTGCAGAATTGTACAGACTGATAGAGTATACAAAAGCGATAAAGGTGAGTTTTGAAATTCACATCCTCAATTTTATTTTTACATATGTTTTATTTTGTAAGGAAATGAAGCTGTTTCTTTTCGTGATTTTATTTTTAAAAAGTATGTTATTTTAATAAGCTTTTATTTTACTCGTAACGTTCGTATGTAAATTTTCCTAGTTCAAAACTTTTATTCAAATTTTAACTCACTTCCAAATATTCGATCGAAGTTCAATTCGCATACTTATTTATATCCAATGACAATGTAATATTAATACGATTTTAGGTGCGTACCATTTATTTATTTCATAGGAATCTATCAAATTCTATTAGGTTAAGCAATCTAATAGAATTTTAAATGTGTATCATTTTGTAACGAATTGTGACTGTTACTTTTCATAAGTTAATTTAACATAATTTCTGTAATTTTTTTACTTATATTTTTAGAACAAATTATATATTTTGCTTTACTATGTAGACATCAAAATAAATTCAAAAACAATATTGCAAAAATTATCTTACTCTCAATGTTTGAAGTTAAATTTTCTATCTGACGTTTATTTTTATTTCCAGTAAATTTGTGACTGACCCCTATTTTGCAGCAAAAAAGATGCTTCAACTTTAAACAGCTATTACTCGGTCAGTTTTAATCGCAGAGGAATGGGACTTTTTTTGTTCTTCTTATTAGAGCAGTGGTAAAAATTTACTAAATATCACTTATAGGACCGGGGGACCAATAAAAATTTAATTTTCGTAATTTTTTAGTAAAAGTTTTTTTTTTACCTAAATCACTTAACAAATACTTCTTTGCATTTTTTAAAGCATTTTTGTAATTTGAACTATATGTCTATGACTAACGGTTTAGAAATTAGCCATTGGCCACCGTTGAGAGTGGACACCCTATATAACGTATTCTATAACACTTCACACACAGACAAAATGTGAAACCAATTTGATCAATCTTATCAAAAACAATGATAGAATTTAAATTGACAATTATAACTGCATTCACAAATTCACCTTAAAAAATCTTATTACAAAATTCACTTACAAAATAAAAAATTAGTTTGTAAGATTTTTATTTTGATAAAAATTCGTTTCCATAAAAAAATCTCTAAGTAGAGTTTAAATTTTTATAAAGAAAAATTTTCAGAATATCTTTCGTCATCATTTTAATAAGGCGCAAAACATATTCATTATAATTTAACACCATTAAAATACCTTAAGAAATGATATTAGAAAAACTATATAAAAGTAAGGTATATCTAAATTAAAGAATTAGATAATGCACATTAATTAAATGATGAAATTCAATCGATTTGAAGAAATAAAATTGGACGATAATTATTGCATTTTCTGTAGAAAGGCACAAGAATTCTAGCGCAAGAATGTTTAATTAAGAGTTTATAAATTGCATCTACAGTAATGAAAATATTTTGAAATTTAATTACGACAGCTTTTCTTCGATAATTGAATTGCAAAGTAGTTAACATTTAAATTAAAATACAATGAAATTCAAGAATTTTAAAGAGAAGATTCCAGTAAGGAATCAAACGGTAGGCGAAATTAGATGAGAACTTTATAATTATATAGCAAGAAACAGTTACAAATTTTTATGTGAACTTAAAAAAAGTCACTAATGGGAATATCTTGCATTATCATCAAAAGTTCGCTAGGAAAAAGAAATATGTAGCTTACAGTAAAAAATATTTTAAGTTCATCGAAAATATAAGAAAGAAATCCATATATATTTAAGCTATAAATCCCATACTTAGTACAATCAAGGTTCAAGAAAATATTTTTGAGATAACAAAAGAATTATATACAATAGAGCAGCGATTATACGGTCGGAGATTAACCGGATTGCCCAATTTACTGGGTCGATCAATAACCATATTTTTTCCTGCCTTCTCCAAAATTTTTGAAGTTAAACTTTTTTATCCGTGGTACACTGTAAAAAAAAAGGGGTCGATCTACTAAAAAAACTTTAGTGATCCTTGTAATTACTAAAAAATTTTTAGTAATCTTAGTCGGTTACAAGAAAATCTGTAAGAATTACTAGAAAAAAGTTAGCAACGAAGAGAATTAATAGTTTTATATTTTTAATAACTATTACTAAAACTCACTTGGTGTGGCCTTGATAGCATAGTGGTTGTAGTAACGGACTCCAGACTAAAAGGTCCCGAGTTCGATACTGGCCACCGCCAAATACGCCCCGAATGTATGTAGTGTAAGTACTCGTTAGTAAAGGGATTATGAAAATCCTGTCGGAGCAATTAGCAATGTTTGGTGCTGCCATCTATTGCAGTTTTGCCGAAGATCTTCCGCTTCTGAAGTCTGGATGAATCTCGAAGGAACCTCCTGCCCTACGGGCGCAGGTGATGGTTATTAAAAATAATTTTGGAGCTATTACTAAAATTTGCTTGGTGGCTCATACTAAAAATTTTTAAGTTAGTTATACAAAAAATTCTTTTGTTCAGTTTACAAAAGAAATGCTTGTTTCACTTGCAAAAAGAAAGTTTGTAATGGTTACTAAAAAATTCTGTGGAATACAAATTTACTAAAAAAATTTTAGTAACCTCTTGAATTTTTTTTTACAGTGTAGGCTAAAATCTGGATGTCACGAAAGTTAGCCGTTAATGAAATCTTTTCTAATCCTGAAGTAAAAAAATTGCCAACAAATCTAAAGAGAGTAATTCATAAAATCAACTATTTCTATCACACAAGAAATTCCACTTCTAGCGCGCGCGCGAAAAAAAAAAAAAAAAAAAAAAAAAAAAAAAAAAAAAAAAACTTAATTTTTTTTTAATGAAATTTTCTCGTTATTTTAAAAATGTCTGAAATTCGTTGAAAAATTGATTCTTTTGTCACTTGGTGTCCTCAGAAAGAGGAATCTTCCCCCATATGACTGTAAGAGAAAGCTCTTTATGAAGCAGGAGAATATCAAGAATTATTTTTTTTTTTGCCTATCACAATGATTTTTTATGCATATAACATACAGTGAATGTACATGTACGTGTAAAGATTTCCATGTGAACTTCGGGGCATACCAGAGGAGTACCAGATTTGTAAAATATATAATTTAAAAATTTCTTATAAATCTGCAACATGCTAATTGTGGAAACATTACAATTGCCAATCCTATACCTGAATAGAGTGTGTTGCAATATTCCCCCAAAAATATTGCCAAAGCCATTTTTAAATTGTCCAATTATCCGAATTTTTTCTTAACGTTGGATCGGTCTCGGTCCGGTTAACCGGTACTATACTATAAAATGTATTGTAATATGTTGCCAAAACTGAATTTTCTTCCCAGACGCTGTTCCTGCTACAAAATGGATGTTACAGACATTTTGCAACAGAGAAGCGACAGAGATTGGCACAAATATTTTTCGAGCTTGGTGAGTTTGTAGTGTCTCTTTTTTCAAATTCGACACGAAGCTCTTGTCGGGAAATTTTTAAAAGTCAAATTTCCACAATACAATGAATCCGAAATACTCAATAATTTTAAGAAACGTTTATATAAAATTGCATTTATTTATCACCAAAACTACTTTCAAGTCTTTATGACATGGTTTGTGATCACAGGATCGGGATTTAGTAATATCCGAAAATAAAACCGTAATTTTCAGCAAAATTACACGCAGTATACTTACTTGCGAATCGTTTTGCTTTTATCGGAAGACGGCGAAACAATAATATCTTAGTGCTATTCGTAAAAATATCATAAAATATTTTCCCTAAATCTAAATTAATGTAGATAAAAATAAAAGTAGCAGTAGCACTACTTTCTACCTTAATGTTCATTTGCTTAAATAACGACGACAGATAATTTTTTTAATGAAAATTAAAGGGTAAACCATAATAATAAAAGTCTTATCTAAAAACACCCGACCACATAATGATCTGGGAACTGCCTCGCTCTTTAATTTACCAATATATTAATTCTACCCTCTGCACACAAAGGGGGAAAGCGAAAACACCATTACACAATATATAACACGACGACACAAAATATATGGCCTTTGAACATTCCACCCCGTACCAGTGGTAGATTATTTAGCAGTATGGGCTATTTACCGCTTTTCAAACAGGGACTGGCTCTATAACTTAGTTGCATTCTTCATGTTGGCATTTCCTAATATTGGTACAGATAGCAAGACAAAACGACTAGGAAAAACGGGAAAAGCTCATTTAAATCACGTTTACAGAGTACATTTTCTGATATCAGCCAACGACGGCTGTTTTTACTGAGAAACGGTGGTAAAAATAATTGCTTTTTAAGGCAGATTTTTAACACCCCATATGTGAATTTAACTCATTAAAAATCAAACTGTGCCTTAAAAATTTAATCAAGAGTATTTTTAGACTCAGTATACTTTTTACGTCTCCCATACATTAAGTGCTATGCTATTTTCAAATACGAATATTTTTTTAATGAGTAAATTCTGCTATTAAATTAAGCGAATAATTCTGTTCGGAAGAAGTGGTATTTGAAAAGATTAAATACCACTGCCTGAAAGTTTCTTTTATTTATCACATACTGTATTAAATTTAGCTACATAATAAACTTAAATGATTTAAGTTACATATACATACAATGAAATATTTCACTTAAATAATATTGTTTTCAAATTTATGTTAATAAAATAACTTCTTATTTTTTAGTGAGGATTTTTTCAATATTGCTTCATCAAAGAATCTCAAGAACCCCCAATGTTACATACATAATATTTATAATTCAATCATTATGCTTCAGCGTTGGGCGAAGCAAAACATGATTTTGTATGGCTAAAGCTACGGGTATGTGTGCCTTTGGACCAAGTGACCATAGTTTTGACAGATCCCACCTTTCTAAACTCATGAGAGAAAATTTGTGTGGCTCTATAAGTTTTCACGAACCTTCTGCATTTTTAAACATTTGCAGCAAAGGTCCCAATCGTTCGTCCGTTCTTAAAGAAAAAGGTTACATAACCGTAATCTATAACTGTATTCTGACCATAATATGAATGATAATACAGTCAGGATAATAATACAGATAAATTACGGTTATGTAACAGTTTTCTATAAAAACTGTCAAGTGACTGGAAATCTTGCTGCAATTTTTTGAGAGCGTAAATAAGGGACAACACCGACATTACCACAACTCCAAGAGAATAAGTTTATGTTAAAGCTAAAGCTAATGTATAAGCTATGCGAATTTGTGTTACTTAGTTGAATCCAATTTATGAATACTCATTTCTTAAAGTTATGAGATTGTTTATTTAAGTTATTTAAGTATATGCTTTGAGATATATCTTGTCACTGAAAATCTGTTCCATCATGATGAAAATTTTTCAACAGTAATGATAATGTGCTTCGATAAATTCATATTCTTTTGGAAATTTTCTTCAAGCGAATAGTGTGTTTGTTGTTTTAAAATCTATTTAGCTAATACGGAATTCATAGAAAAAGAAACTGACTTTCAAGCTTATCACTTTTTATTTAAAAATGTAATGTATTTTTAAACAAAAATTATTGAAGATAAGTATATTTGTATTTCATTACTCCAATAATTTCTCTTAAATATTTTATTTTATAACTCATTGCTCTGTTAAGTAACTCTTATACTACATTTTCGAGAAACGATAATACAAAACTGTCTTGACTCTAATGCATTTCAGTTGGAGGAATAACAAACAGTTTTTGTTCATATCATTTCCTAATTCTCCAAAATATAGTTTGGTCATATATCTGCTGACCCCTTAAAAAAAGTGAATAAATTTAAACGAACAATTCTATTTGAAATTAGTGATATTTAAAAAACTAAATTCATTCATTTAATTTATGACAAAAAAGTATTTTTATAGTTTAAGCCTTAAAAAAATTAACTTTTGCGAATGAATTTTTTTTATGTAATATTTTATAAAATTTAGCTACATAATAAATTTAAATGATTTAAATTACATATACACACAAAAATAACTTCCATTTTATAGTGAAGAATTTTGTAATATTGCTCCATCAAAGCGTCTGAATGATGCACTAAGAAACCCATGTGTTAAATATAGAGTACAGCTCACATTCAAAATATTAGAATATACATATATATATATTGCAAATTGAAAATATCTTTCGTTAATTTAATGTATTTTAATGCAACTATGCAAACGATATTTTTATTAAGAAGTTGTTGATTAAACTTATTTATTATCTTAAAAATAATATCATTTTTAAAAAAGATTAATTGAAAAAAAACATTTTGTTAATCCAAAATATTAGAATATTTGCTAAAATGGTTCAAAATATTAGATTATTTCACATTAATTCCTCTTTAACTATCACCAATTCAAAATTGGTGGCATCATTGATTAAATTCATAAGATTTTATTTAAAATCAGTATTCTTTTTGCAGTTCGTTTGCCTTTTTCGTCTTAAAATGGGTCATATGAGTGATATTTCTGAATCTACTTAATTTCGTATGGTTGATTTGTATCAGCACGATAAAAGTATATATTAAGTATATTCTGCATTTCTATTACTCCAATAATTTCTCGTAAATATTTTATTTTGTAACTCATTGCTCTATTAGCTGTATAAACTAACTCTTATGCAAAATTTTCGAAAAACAATAATACAAAACTGTCTTGACTACATAACGCATTTCAGTTGGAGGAATAACAAACAGTTTTTGTTCATATCATTTCCTAATTCCCCACAATATAGTCTGGTCATATATCTACTGACCCCTTTCCTCAACGGATGCGTCCGGTGACATCGCAGAAAATTAACTGCTTCAGCATGACAGTCAAACACCATTATTACGTCCAATCTTGTATCTGCAAGGTGCTTAATCTTGAAGGAGGAAAATTGTTTGCGATATGAGACAAGCTATACGTGCATAAAGTAAAACCTAGTAATAGATTTATTGTGTATAAACATCAGACAACGCTGGGAAGAAAATATATAGTAAATAACCGCCAAAGAATGAATGCATGATAAAAAGTGATGAGAATTTGTGTTAAATAAATTTGTGCAAAATTTCTCTTAAAATAGAAAAATAATATTAATTTACATTTGATATATATTTTGGAAAAAGTTATAAGAATTTTGTGATTAGTAAATTTACCCAAAATCTGTCTTAAAATAGAAAAATAAGTATTAATTTATACATGAAATAATAATTTTCCGCCTTTAAAACATGGGATATTAAATTTTTTTCATTTACGAATTGAGTGTAGGAAATACGTAGCTATGCTGAAATTAATCCCTTTCTCTTATATTTAAATATTAAATGACATGTTGTTATTTGAAAGAGTTAAAAATTTTATGTTTTAATTTATATAAACAATAAAATCTTTCATTAAACCATCTTTTTCATACGTTATACATAATTTATATTAATTATTTGCTAAACACCATTATTACGTCCAATCTTGTATCTACTAGGTGCTTAATCTTGAAGGAGGAAAATTGTTTGCGATATGAGACAAGCTATACGTGCATAAAGTAAAACCTAGTAGTAGATTTATTGTGCATAAACATCAGACAACGCTGGGAAGAAAATATATAGTAAATAACCGCCAAAGAATGAATGCATGATAAAAAGTGATGAGAATTTGTGTTAAATAAATTTGTACAAAATTTCTCTTAAAATAGAAAAATAATATTAATTTATATTTGATATATATTTTGGAAAAAGTTATGAGAATTTTGTGATTAGTAAATTTGCACAAAATCTGTCTTAAAATAGCAAAAAATATATTAATTTATACCTGAAATAATACAGGTTGATCATAAAAAAAACTTTGCTGATATATGGAGCTCTAGCAACCGATCGAGGTGAAATTTCAGATATAGCTGTTCAGAGGTATGAGCTAAAGATTTTGTGAACGGCAACAAAATGGCGCTCACGGTTACGGTTATAGTTACAGAAATTCGAAATTTTTCAATGGCAACACCTATTTTTTCATCGCAAAATGCTCAGCGCATGCGAAAACCCTAAAGGGCGTTGGAACGGTATGGTTATTGCAATAAACGGACGCGTTAAGCTCGCACAAAATCAGCTCTACGAATGGCCTTAAAAAAACACGACCAAGGCGCGCGAAGAAAATTTTAATATGACAGAGGCAAAATACCAATCACGGAACATCGTTTGCCAGATAGTCAGCGGAGAAAACGGATAAAAAGTAGGGTGGGAATGTTAGCTCTTCAGTCGGAGCTCGAACGAAATAACTTCGTGTTCGTGGTGAGTTGGTAAAACTATTATCAAAATGAGATAAATGCTGCGAAAACCTGGAGCGTTTACCGTCGAAACCATCGTCAAATACGTGGCCTATGCATTTCACAAGCTCTTCGTGATTTAGTAATGAAATTCGAAGAAATTGGCTGCAATTGTGAAAGTCCGCGATCCGGACGGCCAACTGTTCCTGAGAATACTGTTATGGAAGTGCATCACATAGTGACCAGAGGACGCATGCAAACTAGAAAAGGTGCATCTCGTGTATTTGATATACCAAAATCAATGGTCTTAAAATTACTGCGCTCTGTAATCCGCATGTTTCCTTACCAATATCAGCGCACCCAGATGTTGGAAGTGATAGATCATCAACAACATATAAACTTTGTTAATGAATTTCTTATCCAATATGATGGAGAAAACGATCGGCCTCTTCGAATATTATGAACGAACGAGGCACATTTCACCTTAACTGGTAACGTCAATGGCCTCCGCGATTCCCCGACCTCACTCCTATATATTTCAGGTTCAGGGGATAGCTAAAATCTAGAGTGGACATGTGCAATCCGCAAACTTTGCCGGATTTGAAAGATTCTATCGTCAGATTGCAAACATCCCTCATGTGATGTAACGTTCGGCTGTATTGTCCACAGTCGCCACCATGCAATGTGTAATTGCCTATGATGGCACCCATGTGGAAAATGTATAATCAAAATAAAAGTTTTCTTTTCTCCGATTTGTGTTGTAATCAGAGATTAGTGTACTGACTCTGTGTCGTATGCAAATTTACTCCTTGCGCCCCAATCGTGTTTTTTTATGGGAGGAGGGGATTCGCAGAACAGTTTTTTGTGCGTGCATAACGTGTCCGTTTCTTCCGATACACGTACGGTTCCAACGCTTTTTAGGGTTTTCGCATGCGCTGAGCATTTTGCGATGAAAAAATGGGTGTTGCCATTGGAAAATTTAGAGTTTCTGTAAATATAACCGTAACCGTGAGCGCCATTTTTTTTTTGTCGTTCACAGAATCTCGAGCTCATACCTCTGAATAGCTATATCAGAAATTTCACTTCGATCGGTTGAACGGACTGGGCGCTAGAGCTCCATATATCGGCAAAGTTTTTTTATGACCACCCTGTGCTTTTCCACCTTTAAAGCATGGGATATTAAAAATTATTCATTTACGAATTGAGTATAGGAAATACGTAGCTATGCTGAAATTAATCCTTTTCTCTTATATTTATTTAAGCATTAAATGACATGTTGTTATTTGAAAGAGTTAAAGATTTTATGTTTTAATTTATATAAACAATAAAATATATCATTAAACTATCTTTTTCATACGTTATACATAATTTATTTTAATTATTTGCTAAACACCATTATTACGTCCAATCTTGTATCTGCTAGGTGCTTAATCTTGAAGGAGGAAAGCTGTTTGCGATATGAGACAAGCTATACGTGCATAAAGTAAAACCTAGTATTAGATTTATTGTGTATAAACATCAGACAAGGCTGAGAAGAAAATATATAGTAAACAACCGCAAAAGTATGCATGCATGATAAAAAGTGATGAGAATTTTGTGTTGAATAAATTTGTACAAAATTTGTCTTAAATAGAAAAAAAAGTATTAATTTATAGTTGAAATAATATTTTTCGATTTTTAAAACATGGAATAAAATATTTTACGCAAAAGTATGAATGCATCATAAAAATTGAACTAAATTTTGTGTCAAATAAATTTGCACAAAATCTGTCTTAAAATAGAAAAAAATATTAATTTATAGATAAAATAATATTTTTCTACCTTTAAAATATGGAATAAAATCTTTCACTATCGAATTGAGCGTAGGAGATACAATACATTGCTGTTATGAAATAACCCTTTTCCCTTATATTTAAATACTAAAAAGGGTGTTGTTATTTGAAAGACTTGAAATTTTTATGTTTTAATTATGTATCAACAAAAAATGTTTCATTCAACTGTCATTTTCATACGTTCTGCATAATTTATTTTAATTAAGAAAATTATTCCTGTACCAATATGAGAAAAGTTATATGTGCATAAAGTAAAAACTAGTAATAGATTTATTGTGTATAAACATCAGACAACGCCGGGAAGAAAATATATAGTGAACTACCGCAAAAGTATATGAATGCATGATATATATTTTGAAAAAAGTGATGTGAATTTTGTGTCAAATAAATCTGTAAAAAACCTGTCTGGAAATAGCAAATAATATATTAATTTATAGTTGAAATAATGCTTTTCCACCTTTAAAATATGGAATCTTAAAATCTTTCATTGGCGAATTGAGCTTAGGAGATACGTTGCTATTATGAAATAATCATTTTCTCTTATATTTAAATACTTATTAACAAGTTCTTATTTAAAAGAGTTGAAATTTTCAAATTTCAATATTTTTGAATAAAAAATATTTCATTAAATTATTCTTTTCATAAATTATGCATAATTTATTTTAATTAGGGAAATTATTTCAGTACCTATTTCTTTCGAAATTGAATTGAATATATGGATATAAATTTATTTTCTATAAAACCTTTTAAACTTAGTTCCGAAATATTCAGACATAAAGATGAGTGATAATACAAATTCAGGAATTAGAAAAAAAAGTAATATTGAATGTAAAATTGTAATAGACTGTAATATTATATGATAACTGTCATTACCTTAGATTTATCGTATATGTATCTATAGATAAAGTGTGAGAATTGCATGGTACCATACCAATACATACACCAATGTTTTATTGCTAATGAACTGAAAATTGAAGTTATAATTCTATTTTGTATAACTGCAAGAAAGAAAATATAATTTAGCTGTATTTAGGATTATGTAGGTGTGAAAAATACTTATTTGTAATTTTAGTCAGGAATTAGTGAAATTTTGAAAACCTTCACTAATTACTGCTATATATTATCTTTATTCGATAAAAATTAGCTTCAATTTTGTATTGCGAGTGAATTAGTTTTGATTCTTTTTCTCTCTCAATATATATATTTACAAGCTATTACATTTAATTACATTTATAAGTTCAACAATCTAGCTTAAATTTCAGATTACGAGCAAATTATAAGCAATGATTTTATAAAAGAAAAAAAAAAAAAAAAAAAAAAAAAATTATACAGATGCAATTTACAACTGAATTCAATACAAGTTTAGGATTTTTTTTTTTTTTTCAGGTTATATTTTTTGTTCTACATTAATATCCGCAAATGCACAAGTTTCCGTGGAAATGAGAAAAATGAATAAAACAGGCAGGAGTTACATTAAATTTCAACGTTTAAATGTTCAATTTTAGATGATACAAGCAAAGCTAAAAAATATGAATATGCAATACATAAATAAAATTTCCAAAATATCGTCTTTTTTTTTGTTGTTGTCGCAGATTCTCTAAAGCTTACATACATTTTTAAAAATAAAACTGTTCACAGGAAAAAAAGTTAAATTGCAAAATTTTTCTCCTTTGCAGTTAATAGCCAAACTCGTTTATTAACAAAATATTTTAGAAAAGATTACTGAGCTTGATAGCTTCTAGAATATCTCATTACATGTCTCAGAGAAATTATATTATAGATATTCGCAACATTCTTGTACAAGAATATTTTCTTTAATGGGTAATAAGCTGTGATAGGACATGCAAGATAAACTACATTAATGACATTAAAATGAGTGTTTAATTTCATGCCGTCACAAACACGTCGTTTTCCGGATAAAGTATACATGATTACTTAAATTCTCTGATGGAAAGGTTTTAGGTCAGTGAATGTTTAAGATTGGATATTGTGAACATAAACGCTCTTAGAATATTTATGATGACCGTAACAAGTAATTATTGACGGGAGCAATGCGCTAAAATGGTGATAATAATTGAAAACTTGGTGCGAGGAATGTAGTATGTGCTTATAAGATTAATGTAATTCTGTTTTATTTGGAAGTATAAATCTGTGGCATTAGTTTAATTACTGATACACTATGGCTCCGTTATATCACTGCACATTATATTGATCATTTTTATGACTAGCCTTTTTTGTGCCTTCCCCCCCCCCCTAGTACAAATAAATTAAGTTTTATATTAAATGCTTTTTTTAAGTATTTTTCTATACGTGTAAACTACAAATTTTATATTGTTATATTTCACCAAGAAAAAAAAAAAAAAAACATGCATAAAATCTAACATTTTATAAATAAACATAAAATTTTTAATTAAAGATTATCACATTTTTTCATATTTTTATTTGTAATAGGTTATACATTTTTTTAGATATTTTATTTCTTGTTTGTTTTTTATGGCATGTTCGATTTTATGTCGGGTTATATCACGAAACAAGTACATCCCCAGTTTTATAGATATATGTTAAATATGAATTGCGTATGTCTAAATACATGCAAAATAAATGAAATCTACTTAAGAATAAACATTTATTATGATTTATTTTGTTGTTAATTTTTTCTACCTCTCTTTAAATATAATTAATTATCACTCCTGTTCAAATTTGGTGACACTTATGAAACAAAATTATCCCGGATATTTTAAATTTTAATTGTCCTCTTTAATCCCCCAGACAAATTTTACGTGAGATTGCATAAACCTATTTAAAATTAGTGTAAAACAGCTTTAAAGATTATCACTCAAGAAATTAATGCTTATGATATGCATGCATTTATTTAAAAAGCCCAAAAGTAATTTAAACAATTCTAGAAGCTTCTAAATTAATTTTAAATACATGGGTAACATTTAGTGTCTCTTCCAGGCAACATCAGAATTAAGGATGTCAGGTTATACCCATAATATATATCGAAAATGCGAGAGAGAAATAAAATATTAACTGTTGCTAGGTTATCTTTATTCGATAAAAATTAGCTTCAATTTTGTATTGCGAGTGAATTAGCCCTGATTCTTTTTTTCTCTCAGTATATATATTTACAAGCTATTACATTTAATTACATTTGTAAGTTCAACAATCTAGCTTAAATTTCAGATTACGAGCAAATTATAAGCAATGATTAAAAAAAAAAAAAAAAAAAAAAAAAAACACAAAATTATACAGATGCAATTTACAACTGAACTAGGGCTTTTCCTGTTTTTTGATGTACATCACAAATCCTCTTTCAGACTTCATTTGTAAGTTAGACAACACAACTAAATTAAAATAAACATACACACACTAATTTTTACACCAATTGGATTTATTGTACTTATTGTTTGTATGTCTCTATATTATTTGTATGTACCTTTAACATAACTTAATTTCCAGATTACAAGAAAATTATAAGCAATGATTTTATTAAAAATCACTAGGTTCTACAAATACAATTTACAACTGAGCTTTTCCTGCTTTTGGATATATACATCACAAATCCTCTTTCAGAAGTGTCCAACACGCTTCATTCAACATTTTACTGTGATAAAGGGTTAGGAGGTGGAATAGTTTCAGAGAGAGAAGCAGATAGATACGGACAATCATATAAATTTTCTATGCCGTCACACGCATGTCGTTTGGGTGGCAGAGAATGCGACAGAGGGATAAAGATAAGTTATCGCAGCGACAGGGAAGGTCCTTTAGAAATCCGACGTGGAAGTTGTAGATGTGGTATGTGGAACTGACAGAGCGGGATCTGTGAGTAAATAACTCTTCCGAATAAATATGTAAGACATAAATATAGGGTATAATCTATACAAGGAATTTATGAGGATAGGTAAAAACATATGGTGAAATGCATATGAATAAGATAAAATGCGACCAAGTATACTTAAAATATGCACGAAAATAGGTTTTATGGAAGATTGATTTGTAGTTCTCATAATTTTAATTGAAAATTCTGATAACTATCGAATAATTATAATTATGCAAGGTTTATCACCAATTAAATCACAAATGTCCATAAGCTGAAATTTTATTTAATTTTTAAATGTCTTTTATTATGCACTATTATCAAGCAATAACAATAAAAATAAGAATAATAGTGTTTATAATGCATGGAGCATGAAATATTTTCATTCAGTGTTATTATGCGTTTTTATTTGAATATTGAAAAAAAAAATAGCTAAGGGTAAAAATAAGTTTGAACTAACTGAATCATGAAAGTTTAATACTGTTAAGTTGCAAAAATGATAAAATACATAAAAAAGTTGGCAGGGAATAAAAAAATACAGAAGAACAGTGATTTTTGTTTTTCATATCAGATCAGTGACAATGCAATGCAGTTTAAAGCATTTAACAATTAAAGCTTGATCAAAACGCAGTAGAAACTAAAATCCCTTTATATGGCATCATTGATTAGCAACTCTTTTATAAAAGTAGTCTAGTTTTTTATTTTTATTTTTTTTTTCCATGCGAATGTTCTGGCAATAATAACCAGTGTATACAACACCTATCCTTCCTTTTATTTTAATATTCCAAAATGTGTTTGTAACTCTCGAAATCAGTGGTTAGTCGTTTTTGTTGTAGTTTTATCCAAATTAGGTTACGTCAGTTAATCAGCTAAGTATAAAAACCTCATCGAAGGTTCTTATCGGAGGATCTCGACGCGAGACCTTCTTGAATTCTTATGAAAATCAAACGAATGTTAATGAGTAAAGTACGTGTGGTGCTTTGAGGGTTCAAAAGTATAGTATTTAACTGAGTACAAGTTGCCCATTTTGTTAGGATTAAAATTTTACCGCCATTCAATAAAGCTGATCGACAACCGCGGGTTGCTAGTTTTAGTGACATTTGTGTAATTAATAAAATTGCGAGCGAATACCTATTTGCAAAATTAGTGATCCTTGATTTCGATGCTATTAGTGATTACCTTTAAGCTACCAGTCTTCTATATTTAAATCAGTTTTGAATTAGTAATTTTACATTTATTTTATTACTATGGGTTGATCTAAACACTAAATTACTGTTAAGTGCAGCGTATTTCAGGCTAAATTCAAAAGCTCTATTCTATCACATCCTTTCCCAAGTTGTTTTAAATAAACAGTCTTTTGAATGTAAACTTTCACAATGCCTCAACTTCAGTGCAATGTCTCTGATGGGTACGCTATAAAAATAGAAATCTTACTAAGGAACTAACATTAAATGATTTATTCCACAATTTTGATTTTTATTAATAAGTGATAATGTCATATTTCTCTCTCACAATTTTAATATACATATATACATATATATATATATATATACGAGCCTGAACCTTTTGAAATGAGTTATTTCTTTGGCCGAAGTAAAATAAAATAAATAAATACAATGCAGTTCGTAAACTTTCGTTATTAGAGTCTGACAGTAGATTTTATGACTATTAAGAGTTAATTGAAAACACAAGCAGTAAAAATACATAAAATAGCAAATGGTAATTATTTAGGAGATCAATACAGTAGACTCCTTCTAATCCGCAACCCTAAAATTCGCACATAATTTCTGGATATAAACAGTGAAACATTCAGTTCAGGTTCAGATAGAGGGACAAAATTTGACTTTTTTAGTTTTATACAGGGTGAGCAAAAAGTCCGTAAAAACTTTAAAAATTCATAAAAATCGAAAAAATAACCGAAATGAAAAACGGTTTGCAGGGTTAGCATTCATAGGTCACGGGGATTTTTTTTAAGACAGAAATAAAAAATAATTCAAAAAACAGCCGACAGATGGCGCTGGTACTTGCGATTTCCGCGGAAATATGCAAATGAACCGGTTATAAGAGCTTGCGCTCCTAATCCACAACTAGTTCACCGTTGTGAGCCGTGAACTTGATCAAGGATGCTCACTGCGAAGGACAAAGCTTTGTTGGTGAATTTATTTTACATGAACAAGGAATCAGCGACTATTGCTTTGCGTACATTCCGATTTCAAAAGGATTTGAGGACGGGAAAGGGGCCTTTAACAGCGGCAGGCCTCATAAAGCTTGTTCGGCGGTTTGAAGAAACATTCTGTTCTTTATTTGGGTATCTTTTCTTTGATTTGGGTACGTCAGCGCCACCTATTGGCTGTTTTTTGAATTAATTTTTTTCATGTCTTAAAAAAATCCCCGTGACCTATAGATACTAACCCTGCAAACCGTTTTTCATTTCGGTTATTTTTTTGGTTTTTATGAATTTTTAAAGTTTTTACGGACTTTTTGCTCACCTTGTATCAATTCCATACACATTTTAATCTGTAAATTTTTGTTAATATTACTGAATTCATGTTTCTTATGAAGGAAGAATAAATTTATTTCTGGAAAAATTCCAGATATTGCTGATATCACTGGTAATCACAATCATATTGACAAATATATTTATGTATTAATCAAGTTTTTTTTGTTGTTGTTGAGTTTATAAGTCTGACCAAACCTGAAATAAAACTTCCTTATTTTATGAGGCAAGTTTCATTGAATAATTTAGGAAAAATACATTTCTCTTTATAATGAATATTTAGTCATGCATTATTGATTAATTTGAATTTTTTCTGTAATATTTTAATCATTTTAAAAATTATCTAAATTTTTATTATTTTAGTTTATTACTTATTTTATTATTTTATTATATTTTAAGTATTCATCATAGTTTTAATTGCACTGTTAGTTGCATTGAAATTAAGGTTTAAATAATGTAAACAAAGCAATGACCAGAAATCCGCAAAATTCTAGAATCCGCTGAACCTCAGGTCCCAAGCTGTGCGGATTTGAGGGAGTCTACTGTATTGCAAACAGTCTTAAATTTTATTTTTAACTGTTAAATGTTAAATATTCATTTATATGTTTTGATTTATAAGTATACTCTACAATCTCAATTGTAGTTGAAAGGAAAGTGAGATAATGTTAGTAAATTAGAAATGAATGAATTTAGAGACAGTTGATGTCGAAAGCATATATATTGAGCGTGGTTTTGAGTAACACTAATACACTTAAAAATTACTTAAAATTTAATTAAAACTAAAAAAATAATAATACAGGGCGCTATTCTTTATTTCTTATTTTCCGCCTGTAAAATATAAAATACAAAAAATAAAAAAGGGTAACTTTAATATCCGACACCAAATATGCCTTCCACAAAATTTAAAAATAATTTTACCTTTGGTTTAACATAAACTTGCAAGTATCTTCTTAGCGTACATTCTTAAAGTAACCAGGAAGGTTTGAAATGACAAAAATTGAATGAAATTTGATCGGGGAGAAGAAAAGCTTGTAATTTATTCGCAGTATTAATTATTTTTTTGGATTTGTTTATTCCAATTTTATAGAAATAACATAAAAATATTTCTTATTAAAAAATAATAATAATATATTATTGTTGTACTACATAATTAATTCAGAAGTCTAGTTTTGCCATAATTTTAATAATTTTTAATGTTAAACTATTAAAGATAGCCTGAATGAAACTAAATAAAATTAGCGTCAAACGGACTCGATCAATACTGTCGGGTCATGTTTTGATAAATCTGTTTATCCAACCCGATGCTAGAGTTTAATTCAGATTAAGGATAATTTTCTTGTCCTGAGTCTCCTAACAATTAGATTATTATTATTATTAGTTGTTCTTGATGTTATTCTTTAAAGTTTCTTTAATCTAAAGGAGATTTCTGTTTGAAAATAAGTTGTCATTTTTTTCCTGTAAAAATTTAAAAAAAAAGTTATCTTAATTTAATGGATGTACACTGACATGTCATTAAATTTCTAAATTTTCACTCAGGGTAAAGCCTTTCTACATTATTGATCTGCACACATGTTTCAAAGTAACATGTAGTTAATATCACAATCTGTGAACGTACAACAATTTACTATGAAGCCGTTCAACTGTCATACAGAAAGGATGTGGTTAGTGCACATTGCTGAAAATGAGAGTGTTTCTAAGGGAATTGGGGAGACACGTAAATTGCCAGGAAGATAATATAGAGGAATGCACATCGTGAGTCCGTCTAATGCAACACATTATACAAATTACTAATCCAGATGCCGATAAATATTCGTCCGCGATAAAATAACGATGCATCATGATAATAAATTAATAAAGATAAATTTATTTAATAATGATGTGCAAAATGCAACTGATTATTGCAATTGCATTGCTTTTGAGAACTTTCAAGAAAATAGAATTGTTTTTAGATGGTGTTTGTTTTTAGGGGCCCCTTATTATGATTGACCAACAATTTATCTCTAAAACCATTAGTTTTAAGAATAGATTTTCAATTAAAAAAAGAACAAACGTTTCAAATGTTGTTCTTCATCTTAAAAAAGTCCATTTACGTGAAAAAGTTTATTAATTGTTATTATTTTAAGTTTCGATGTTTAAATTTTAGTTTTTCTATGGGTTCTATTTAGAAAACTTTATTCATTTTCTAAGAGATAAAGTAGTATAAATTCTATTCTACTAAGACAAAAACTCAGGAATTTACATTACGAATATACGTCGAATTTTATTAATTTTCAGCGATTTCTCCAAACTGAATTTTTTTTTTTTTTTTTTTTTTTTTTTGTAATTATGACTAAAAATGAACGTAATATTGTTGAAGAAATTATTTAATGAGAATCATTCTTTAGAAATACAGAATCAAAAATCAATTATTAAACTTAAAACTAAAATATAGCCTTGTGTAATAGATATGGAGGTTAAGGTTCCCTTTTTTGATTTTGGTTGATATATTTTTTAAAATGGCTTTTTTGTTTTCGGAGCCGGCTTTCGAAGCAAAAGTAACTTTATAAAAAATATCTGTAACCAAAACCGAAAAAGTGAAAAAAGAGCGATGTAGAGATTAATCTCAGCTATTCAATGCAAAAAAAAGTTAATTTGATAATTTGTATTGGGTGATTCTGCTTGATTCTACAAATAATTCAATTTTTAAAATATTTTCCAATAATTCAATGATATTTAATATTTTATTATTTTTCAAATTTTTTTATCTTGCTTAATAATGTGATTTATTTTTGTATATTTTTCATTAAAAAATACGACTTCATTTTGCATATTCTTCTTTTTCCCATTTGTGAATGAACTTGTTGTTTTATAACGGTTATAAATATATACTTGTATCTATAATTACATAACTTTCACTCGATGCAGCATTTAATTATTTTAAGTTTCGTATAAAAAACTGTTTTGACAACCAGTTCAGAAATTATGAATGGGAAATTAAGCACATCTTTATGCTGCCAAACTCATTAAAGCTGGAAATAAAAAACTTTATTCTTTCTGCTCAGTGTATTAGAATTATACGCTTGGATTAATCTCTAAAAGAAAAAACAAAATCGGGAATGAATAAATCCTTTTTAATATATGTCTTTTAGATATGAACGCTTGTTCATTCCAAAATAGAAAAAAATAGGACTGAAAAGGGGAAAAAATACCATTAATCCAGCGCAAGAACTATCGTAACACGTGCACCCTGAAAGCTGATATTATGTGACGTCAGATGTCCAAAATGGCAGCTGAACGAATGTACTTTTTAACGCTTAGATATTTTAGATATTTATACATTTTTTTTCTTTTTCCTTTTTTCACAAACGATCTTAAGTATTTCCTTCTCGACTTTTTAGTTTCCCATTTTTCTCGAAATACAGAATTTTAACGTCAGCTTGTAGATTTTTTAATTGGCTGAAGATGACAGATTTTTAGTACTAAAAATTTTGTCATTTTATAATTTGAGATATTTAAAAATGTGCTTATCATATCTAGATTATTTTTGTAATTTTTGTATTAACGTCAAACTGTAAGGTCCACACTTCCATCCTCCCCACCAAAGAAAAAGAAAAGGAAACTGCAGCTTTTCTATAATTTTACTTTAATATTCTGAAAATAGTGCTTGAATGTTTTTTGATACTGCACCTTTAATACTACATGTACTATTTTAATGATTAGGTGGGTGCAAAAATGCCAAAATATTTATGCCTATTTTAACCCATTAGTGCCTAGCGTCCTTTTTCAGAGTCGATTATAAAAGAGGCAATAAAGCCCTTTACAAACCAGTAGATAGAAATATAAATAAGCACCATTTTCAGGCGACAAATTCTTCAATAAATTAAGATAAAATTATTTGTATTATTAATAGATTATTTGTCTTTTAAAAGTGGTGGAAAACCTAAAATTTCATTTTTCATAAAGAAAATAATTTGGGTATTAAAGGATTAATCATTGCTAAAAAAAACTTTAAGCAAAAGAGAAAATAGTGTTCATAAAATGCAATATACTAGCACATTGTGATAGGGCGTATCTTTTAACCAAGTTAACTGAAGTTTATATAATTTTATATTCAACATAAATAAAAATCTGTCTTTTCGTTGGCATATTTCAGATTATCGCCAACGTGGCCGTTACTTTAAGATTAATTTTAAGTAATGAGGGGCAAATGTGCCAAATGGCATTGGACAAATATGATTTGGAACAAGAGTGTTTCTTAGTATCTATACTTATTCACACTCACCTTAAAGGACATTATAGCCATGACGGCAGTGATTGTAATTGAACCCTATTATTGGTATAATTAAATAGATATAAATGCATACATATATCTGATATGGAAGTCCAGTGTGTGGAAGTTAACAATGAATCAGCAACAGTGGAAGTGACAAGCAATGAAATAGCCACTAATTCGAAGAAATAACTTATAAAACATAAACTAAAAGAAACAGCTGTTTTTTTGGCAGTCATCCAAAAGACTACAACATACAGAATGTACATAAATTAATATCCCGACATTGCTGAGCTATTAAAAGAAAACAACAAAAAAAATCTTGTTTTTCTGAAATATTTTGAAAAATTTTTCTTGTTGAAAATCTTGTTTTTCATTGAAAATGAAAAATAACAGTTAAAAGTTAAAATTTAACAAAGTTACAATGTCAGCCCTTCCAGAAACACAAACGATATGGAAGCAGTACGATAACTCATCCCATACTTTTTAACCGACTTCAAAAAAGGAGAGGAGGTTATCAATTCGACGCGTATGTATTTTTTTATGTATGTTCACCGATTACTCCAAAACTATGCAACCAATTTCTGTTAATTTTGTTTTAAATGAAAGAGGATGCTCTCGAATTGGTACCACTCTCGTTTCATCGGTGCCAGCCAAGCCAATTTCAAAATTAAAATTAAGTGTCCAATGCAAATCGTAAAAGAATAAAGTTAAAATTTTTAACTAAATATTAAACAGTAAAAAAACTCGATCTTGCATGTGTGTCTATTGGAAAATTATATGTAACTTGGTTTGACTGCCACCGATTAGAAAAAATCCATATTAATGTACATAAATATAATAATACGCTTGGTAAATACTACGCTTTAATTTAATTTTCACTGTGCAGTAGTTTTTGAAGTCGGTTCAATTTTTGGTAAAAAAGTTTATTTATGCATGTTCGGTGTAACTGTTTGAGTGGCTGCGATATGAAAATCATAAGTTTCTCAACATTAGTTGTAGCGATGAAACAAACACCTAATATTTTGTAAGTCAAAAAAAAAAAAAAAAAAAAAAAAAAAATCAGATGAAGTAATATCAGGTTGCATGAAGGTCATAAGAGAAGCCCCAGAACTCGGCTAACTTTTGCCATCTTCGTAATTCTTCATTCGTTATTTTGGATTTCCAATGAACAATAAGGTTGTACTTTTTCTTTCTTTTTTTAATAGTCCTGTAAAGTTGGGATATTTATTTTTGTATAACCCGTATCTGTGGTGGCGAGGTAAATCTTCATAGTGAAAGAATTAGGACTCTATAGCTAATAAAATAATATATTTTATTATTTATGATCAACGCTCAGGAAGAAGTTGTTACAGATGAATATATTCTAAGTAGTTCTATTGTTTTACGGTTATAAAAATGAAGCTGTATTTAAAATATTCAATACCGGTTATGATATTCCATACTATACCTTCACTCTTTAAATTTGTGAGGGAGTGTCCCTTTGTAATAAAGGCACTCTAGTATTTTGAGTGAAATCGTGACGTCAATGTTCTAACATGTGTGGCGCAAAAGCGACACCTATCCTTTATGAAACTTTAACTTTCCGGAATGTGTGTGGCGCCCTCGAGTCTACAGTTAACTTCGGTAAGGAGTATGCAAATTTATAGCTCCGTCTTCAGTTTGCAATGTATAACAGCTGTGAATTGGAGTGTGTGGTGTGTTGTGAGGCGAGGAGAGCCAGCAAGGTGTGTTGTGAGGCGAGGAGAACCAGCAAGGTGTGTTGTGGCGAGGACAGCCAGTGAAGCAAAGTAGTGTTATGTGTCGAAAGGAGCCTCCAGAAAAGGATAGCTTGTGTTGTGAGGCGAGGAGAGCTAGCGGGTAAGAGTTAATTAGCACTTTGAGTATTTGAGAATAAAGATTTTGTGCAGCCACGGGCTGTTTTCCTATAGATTAAAGTAGCATTAAGCCGCAACCTGAAAGTAGAGCCGGTGTGAGTGCTCCGAGCTGAACTTAGCCGTGGATGTGAGTATGAATTATAGTTTAATCCTGTAGTATTGTGTTTAGTTACTAGAAAAATTGAACTTTAGCTCCACTTCCCATTCCCCAGAGATAGTAAATAAAAGTGTTGGATTTTAACTTTACTTAAACTATGTTTTCATTTAACCAACATATCACCGGCGGCATACCCAGCCACGTCACAAATTAAGCTAGCGATAAATTCTTAGAATAATACGTTGCTTTTTTTCTTCTTTCTTTAAATATGTTCTTTAATTCTGAGATTTTAGCAGAAAAAAACATTATATAAAAAACAGAATGAATATAATAACAGTAACTCGAAACAGAAAAACATATAGAAATGAAAAATTATTAAAATAGACCGGAACATCATCGATCGTATAGGCGGAAAACGGTTGACATGGTATGTCAAATGTATAAATTCTAAAGAGACAGATTGCCGAAAATTATTATAGAAAGGGAAAAACCTGGGAAAGAGAGAAAAAAAAGGAGACAGGAGAAAAGATGTTAGGAAAGATTAGAAAAGAATACGACTGAAAACAACATATAGAAAGATGGGATTTTCGAAAAAAAAATGGTCGATTGAAATTTTCAGCACAAGAAAATCCCGTAGTAAAAAAAACTCACATGGTGTACTTTAAGTTAAATGCTGCATTATGAAATCCCCAAACCAAAAACAAGCAAAGGTACAAATGATATAAAGACATACAAACAATAAATTTGCATGTCTACACATTATTTGTATGTACCTTTATGATTTGAATGCAGGCAATATTTGTGTGTGTATTTGTGTTTTAATAAGAACAAGTAGCTCAAAGTGTTTAATCGGCTTAAAATAAACTTACATTGAGTTAGATTTATTCATTAGAGAAAAATCCAACTAGTAAACAGAAAACAAAGAAAACATATAAAAATAAAAACTATTGGGTAAATAATAAATAAAAACAGCAGACGAAAGAAGGATTATATATATTTATTAATGTTAGAAAGGGACGACATATTTAACACTTATTTAATATCTTTATTTTTTGAATCATTTTTAAAGATTTTTATGCATAAACTGGCATGCAAACACATTCAATACGATATTTTATTCAAAGCAAAATGAAAAAATATATCTTAATAGGATTTCATTGTAGCATGCATGATTTTAATTCCTTTTTATAAGATTTACATAGAACTTGCGAAATTCTTCTTTTATTTATTCATTTATTTTATTTTATTTATTTATTTTTTTATTATCATTTTGATGGTTTTTTAAAACTATAAGTTACGTGATGTGTCATTAATAATCCTTTATATTTTCAAATAGTAGATATTAAAAACAATGAAATAACAACAAAATATACGGTGACATATGTATCATTTTTAAAGAAATGTCAATTTCAACATTAAGCATCTAAACGTTTTCTGAAACTTTTTAACTTCTCTGATCATTTTTAAAAAAGAAGGAAAAGAGAGAATGAGAAAGAGAAAGAACAAGAAAGAAAGAAAGGAAAAATTTCTAAACATTTACAGTTCGCCTTTTGTTCATTTTCTTTCAGAAAGCCCGTAAAAACAACATGAAACTATCAAAATCGCCCCCCCCCCAAAAAAAAAGCTATACTTACTCTGTTCTCATTGATCCACAAAAACATGTGAATTTTCAGCGCATGCGTACACTTTCAGTCGCGTGCAGTTGTCAAGATGAGGGAGAAACCATTGATAGAAAAAAAAAAAAAAAAAAAAAAAAAAACGAAAAGAGAAAAAAAACATCAGACAGATCGCAGAGAAAACACGCTTGCATCGATCATCAAAAGAGGGCGGTCAAGGTTCCGCATCTCACAGCTCGTTGCCGTTCCGAGTACAAAAGAATTAAATAATACTTGCGGTAGGGTCGAGTTTTATTGTTATTGACGCGCCGCTATAGTGATGGGGACGGAATCGGAAAAAGTGTTTAGAGAACTTCCTGTTTTGTTTTTGAGTTTGCCGAAGGATTATTACTTTTTTACTTTACAACTCGCAGAAGCATTAATCTACACTTCCACAATTTCCTGTAGTTGCATTTAATGGCTTCAATTATTTCGGGTTACCGCAAGCACATATGGTTTTGTATTCCAACACGTTATGTATATTTTTCTGTTTATATCAGTCTGCGTTTTTTTTTTTTTTTTTTTTTAATCCTTTATAAAAACTAACATTTGACGCATTAAATACTTAAATAAAGTTCTTTTTTATGCAAAATGTTTTTGAATATGCAAACAATTAAATGTAAATCTTTTGACATAAAATTTCACCATCAATAAAAAATGGTTTGGTTTGGTTTATTTTTGTGGCCCGATTATCTACGCTAGGGATATAAGACCAGGGGGGAGTGCCCTTCGTGGGGGTCTTTCTAAGGGAACCTAACCCGTATTTACGCAAGGTTCGAAGAAAACCACGAAAACTCCGAACAGTTAGGCCGACAGCCGCGATTGGGTTCGAACCCAGCACTTGCCGTCTACCAGTTGAGAGGTCCGTACCTCTCGGTCACTGGTGGGGCCAATAAAAAATGGCTGAAACGAAATTGGAAATTGCCGCTTGTTTTATGTGGTTTTTGTATTCTTATTTCAATCACCGAAAAAAAAAAATAGAGCACAGTTTTCTTTAAATTTACAATTAATCAATATTTTTCATTATTCTGCAAAAGTGGTTTAAGTCTAGAATACATCACATAAATAGAAAATCAATTATACTGCTTAACCTGAAAAGAAAAAAGCATATTTCTAGGTCATTTGTGCACTTAGTTCATATTTTTCAATTTTGTACTTATACCATTTGGCTTCTGGGGGTTCTCATATGCAACCTATGTGATCTTTTTCTTCCATATGCAATAGATAAAATTTTAATTATTTTGGACTCACCATAAAAATATTTAAAATAAAACAAAAAAGAAAAACATATATTTGTCCCAAAATATTTTATTTATAATCGATTACAACAAGTAAGGCTTCCTGGGGACGGCCCATCCAATAATTTTGAATCCTGGCATGCCGAATTTCCGTTTTTCTATTTTGTTACTTACTTCACTAATATTTTATTGTTCATTTTTTTCCTTAGAATAAAATTTATTTTGCCTATGGCCACGCGTTTTATTTCTCCGATTGACACTTATAAATCAAAAATGACTGAAATGTAAATGTTTAACTTTTTCCTGATTCAATTTGTAGTCATGATCATGATATGATGATATTACAATAAATATTAGTGTTTTTATGAGGTAAAACGCATGAGAATGTATTAAAAAAAAAGCAACGTTCTTAAAACATGATAGCCTGACTTAAAATTCTCATCTTTCACCAGCTGTACACCCTTCACAGAAAAACAAACTGGTTGTACAATTTTATCAAAATATCTTTGATCCCATCCAATATTTATGAGTAAACCCAATATTTTTCAAAAGTTGGCACCACTGCCTGGGATAAAAACGCCAAGCTGGACGCCAAGTGCTAATATTACGCGAAGTTATGAACAAATCCGGAAAAATAGCACTACAGATTCTGTGCCGCAAGGCTCTCAATCATCTGAATCATAAACAACAACTAAAATTTAATAAGTTAAATTTGTAAACCTTATCGCTGGAATAAGCATATAAGAGGCAATGTCAGATTTAAAATTTACTAGGTAAATTCTGTGGTATAAAGACCATATATTTATTAGGAAATTCTTCTTATTGCGTAAAATATTTTTTTCCTTATTTTTTTATTTTATTATGTAAAATTATTTTTTTTATGACGTAAAATTGCAATATATTTCATGTACTTTCAAAATGTTGTGGGAGATTTTGGATGTATTTGCTTACAGTGTAAAATATACTACGCAAAATATATATGGGGATAATGATGTTGTCCTTTTACAAATTTGCTGGAAAGTGTTAAAAAAAGACTTACTTTGATTCGCGAGGTTCAAACAAGTAAAGATTTATTATTATGGAATACAACTGTATTGATTACACTACACAGCTTCAGTCTGAAAACTGCATAGCGGTCTTCTGTGGTATAAATTACATATAATAAGGTGGTTATCAAGTTCCCTGTCCCACAAACGCGAAACTTTCTGTCACATTTTTAAATCACTATGCACAAGATTGACAAACCTGGCGTTTGAAGCTATTTGGAATCGAATATAATAAATAAATTACTCATCGAATTATAAGCAATTTGTGTCACATCACCTGAGGCTTTTCCTTCTATACTCTCGTGGTCACGTCCTGAAATTTGGTTAAAAATGCAAAGTTTGACAGTATTTTCTAATATATCTTTTGCGTTACTAAAACACGGAAAAGTCTGTTGATTATATAATTACCGAATAATATCACCTGATAATTTCATGCGTTTCCGGACAAAAATGCATCTAAAAAATATGTTAGAATGTAGCTCCATTGTATTTTAGAACAACCTTAAACATCTAATTTCCATAAATATATTCTTAAAACAAAAAGAAAAGAATAAGTTATTTTAATTTCAAAATTTTTTACTTTATTGAGAAATAGAGTATTTTGTGTAAATAGAATGCATTCCGTTTTGCAAAAGTGCTTTAATTACCGTTGAAATGACTTTTCAACGGTATTGACATTTCAATATCTGCTAGCCAAAAAATTTTCTATTCGGAAAAATCTTTATTTAAGTATTTTATTCGTAATGTCATTTCTTTTATTCAGTACCACATATCTACACAGAATGTTCAATGAAATTAAGCTAATAATTAAAAAAGTTTCTTTACTGTGAATTTTTTAAGCATGCTTGCTTGGCGTAAAACAAACATTTTAATCGGTCTTATTAAACTTAATTGCATTAAAAGATAGCGATAAGTAATTACAATCCTCAATTTACTGTTAAACACCGTTTTCTGGTAAAAACGAATATATTTTAATTAAAATATTTAATAAAATGAAAATAAAATTGAATACATATACTTATAATACCATTTACAAAAAATAAATAGATAAAAATAAAGGAACTCACATCAGTTTATTTTCTTTGAGAATTATGCAAATTAATTATTATTAAATTTTCCCTTGCTTCATAGAAGAAATTATATTCAAAACATATTTCATTACATAAAATAACTCTCAACAACGTGTTTCAAATTATGTAAAATATTTTAACACTGAAAACACATCTTAAAAATACTTTTTTTAAAATCTAGTTTATATTTCAAAGCATTCATTAGAATGTTTTGAATTATAAAGATGGTCTTTTAAAATTAATTTAGAGTAAAAACATTCAGCTAAATGTTTTATATTGTTAAACATTTCTTTAACACATAGATTTATTTAATGAATAAATTTTAACTTTTTGAGACATTTACTAGTCAGCATAATAGCTGTACACAAGAAAAGAAAAGAAACCGAAAAGTGCTGGGGAAAACTCAGAATATGGTTTATCTTTTTATGCGTGGAATAACGCACAGTATTTAAATAAAAAAAAACTTTGTGGCTAAAATTTAAAAGTTTGATCAAATACAAAAAAAAAAAAAAAAAAAAAAAAAAAATCAAATATGCAAAACATATTTTTTTTCAGTAGGTTTAGTATCATGTTAATACTTGCTTAATTTTGAGAATTGTTGACTTCAAGGGCATAAATATTTTCTAAACATTCGGATAGGTGTTGATATTTTTCGAATATTGCGTCAAGATTCATCGAATATTGAATATTGATTTTAAAAGCATTACATTGTTAAACACGCCTTTACTGTTTTAATGCAAAGTAAAAAAAAAAAAATAAATAAAATGCAACACTTTTGGAACTTATTTCAGGTAAATGGAAATAATATTTGTGCAATATTGAGGTAAGACTAGAAGAATTGAGGTATAGTCAATATTAACATCCTCCCAGAATTTTAGTTTCCACTAAAAAGAAAAGAAAATCGCAAATTAAAAATGCTAGTGTGTTAAAAAAAATGAAATGATACTTTAAACATTTAATTTCAATTTCAATTGAATACTTAAATCTTCATATTTTATAATCTCTTTTCATTTTTATTTATTTCTTTATTTATTGCATTATTTATATACCGTTCTCAAAAGAAAAAGAAAAATCTGTTTAATCACTTTGCTCGCCTGTCTTTGTTTCTATTTATCTGTTTATCCATTTCTAAATCTAAATTTACTAAAAATATTAAGAAATAAACTACATTTAAACGCATTTTTAAATTAAAGTGCTATAAGTTTTCAATCGATAATCGTCCCTATGCGACCGTTCTGAAAAGATTGCAAATTTAATAATATTCATAAACCGTTATCATTTAAAGTAAATTGTTTGGGAATTAATATAGGTATCGATGAAGATAAATAAATATTACAAGTGTATAATCTAAATTTTTGTTATGTATGGCTTGATTATGCCAATTTTTTTTTGGTTACAGTTAATCAAGTAACGAGAAAAAATGTTTCTAAGCGGTGCTTGCTATTTCTCTTTGATAAATAAACTATATTTTACCTATGATGTCGAAATATTTCCTTCAAAACGAGTTTCGCACTATAAGATCGTTTATTTATTTATATGTCGCTCGCCTTTCTGAATTCTTTTATAGTTTATCCTATTAAATTTATCTGTTTTTCAATGCGATATTATGGCGCAGCATGTACCTCAAGAGATTGTGCGCCATTAAAATTCATACAACCAACCAATCAAAGTGATATGCTGCCTTTCGGACAATTGATCTCGGTGCTGTCAATGATTTCCTTTTTCCCTGGTCTTTTTTTCATTTGCTAAAATGTTTTACTTGAAAATAGTTTGACTGTATTTGTCAAATCCTTCCGATTTCCAATATTTTTGTACATTCAATTTCCTGTTCACGTGATCTTTTGCCACTTTTAAAAGTTATAAAGGTAGAATATTATTCAATACATTTATAGGTGTTTGGATCAAGTCTTAAACTTTATAAAGAATTGTATCCTTTAACAGTTATTCCAAATTTAAAATGTACAATGTTTATGCCATATATAATACTTGATTTATTATTTATGTTTTACAGAGATGATAATTTGTAACATTCTATAACAGTAATATGTTTAGGGTATCCAGCAAATAAGACCTCGATTACAAAATTAAATTTCTCAAAAACAAAGATCGATTGAATTATGCGGTAAACGGCTTGTTTGTTAGGTAAGCTGTAAAAATATTTTGCAGAATTTTTCGAACGCTGAATATTCTGAAAAAATTGTGTTTTGATTGCAAAGAATATTGATTTTACATTTTTCTTGTTTTAGCTTGTTTGCAGAGAACAAAATTTTCGGCTTACAGTGCCATATTTTAACAATTTTTCGAACTAAATTTTCGAAATTTCAGAAATTAAAATTCCAAAAATTCATATATCGTGCTTGTGTGTATATATATTGTGACTTTTCAAAATAAATATCGGTCGAGCGCAAGAACCATAAACTTCATTGGCTAGTTTCTCGACTCAGATGATTTTCTTGTGAAATTTAAACATGCTGTTTAAATTTTAATAGAGTATTTTTTTAATAGATTAAATTTTAATAGTTTAATGTTTGTTGGTACAGTTTATCATTTCTAACCAATCCTACCGTTTCTAAACCAATATTTATTTTATGAATATGTTTGAACGCATGTCTTCTAAATTTTAGAAAAATTCTCTGCATCCAACAAAAATTCAATAATTGAACTAATTTTTAAGATTATTAAGTAAGTTATTTAATAGAAAATATCACAAGCATCTATGTTCGTAATATTGGAAAGTGCACCATAATCACTGCATAATGCAAATTTTTTCATGTTTCTCGTAAGTATATTTTTAAGATTGAATTGAAAAAGAAAAAAAATAGTTGCAAGATTTTTAGTACAAAAATTTTCTAAAAAATATCTAGTAAAACCAGTCTACAGATATAAACATTGTCGTAGCTATAAGTAAGCATATTTCCTCACGCTTCACATAATCAATATTACCATAGCTGTACTTAAGAAAAAAATGTGCAACGGTTTGGTATTATCGATTTTAAAGTATTTCGATATCATGTATGCACCTCTTTTTTCAAAAAACTATTTATTTATTTAGTTGTACGGCAATTCTAACGACATAAGCTCAGAAAAGTTTTATAAGCAGGAAGATCTATAAAATGTGTCTATTTGAAATACATGGAAGAAATTCAAATTATAACTAGTTGGATGTGTCAATCCCTAAACTTTCTTCTATCTCATAAGTACATTTTAATATTTAAAAAAAAAAAAAAAAGAAAAAAAAAGAAAGAAAAAAAAACGTGGTGACCCCAGAGTTACCCATTATCGAATCTCCTCGAACATTTGACCTAGCCTAATGAGATTCTGGTATCCGAAAAAACTAAAACGCAAAATTTAATTAATATTCTGAGAAAATGAGCTTAGTAGTGCCTCATGTTGGGTAATTTATACTAAAACCTAATAAGCATCTATTTATGTCAAGACCTAACAGAATCTGAAATTTGATGGAATTTCGTCCATTATTTCTTGAGATAAAGTTATAACAAAAAAATTGAAAAACGTAGCACAGCAACACCATCTTGGACAATTTATGCAAAAACGTGAAAAAGCGTCTAATTATATTATGGTGTAAAAGAATCTGAAGTTTGATGAAATTCTGTGCATTAGTTCTTTAGATATAGGTAGTCTAAAAAAAAACCGTGTAAAATATAGCACAGCAGCACCATCAGTTGAAGGATTTATAACAAAACGTAATCATCGTGTAATTATGTTATATGTCATTTTGTAACAAAATCTGAAGTTTGATGAAATCCTGTGCGTTGGTTGTTGAGATATAGCTATCGAAAAAATCGTGCAAAATGCAGCATAGCTGCATCACCTGTTGCAAGGTTAATACCAAAATGTAATCAGCGTCTGATTATGTTATATATTCTAGTGTAACAGAATCTAAAATTTGATGAAGTTCTCTGCATTAGTTCTTGAGATATAGCTATCGCAAAAATCGTGCAACATGTAGCATAGCAGCGCCACCTATAGGGCAGTTCACACCAAAACCATATCAGCGGCTATGTATCTCAAGGTATCGCGGAATCTGAAGTTTGGTGAAATTCTGTGCATTAGTTCTTGAGATATAGCTATCATGAAAATCATGAAAAACGTGGCATAGCAGCGCCACCTGCTGGCCAATTTACACCAAAACTTAATCAGCGTCTATGTATATCAAGGGGTCACAGAATCTGAAGTTTGGTGAAATTCTGTGCATTAGTTCTTGAGATATAGCAATCTTGAAAATCATGAAAAACGTAGTATAGCAGCGCCACCTGCCGGCAAATTTTTACCAAAAACCAATAGGCTCTAATTCATACCAAGGTCTAACTGAATATAAAATTTTATTAAATTTCGAGCATTAGTTCTTGAGATAGAGCGCCCACAAATTTTTTGTCACATACAGACAGACTCACAGACAGACGGACATACTCACAGACAGACATTTTCTAAAAATAGTCAAAATTTCTAATAGTCAGGAACTTCTAAAACGTATAAATCCGTCGAAAACCGGAAGTCGAAAATTTTCATGAATCCAATACTTTCTTCTTGTAAAGATAGAAGAAAGTAAAAATGGTTGGAAAAAATAATTTATTTAAAACAGATTTAAAGAACAGGTTTAAAGAAGAAAAATGATGTCATTTCACAGCACAATGAAATTCTCAATGAAGAACATTCGCTTAACTGTGACTTGTAGGATATTTGCGAATAACACAGAATTTTTCCTTTCAATTTAAATTGGGGTTTCTATCACAAACGAATAGTAAAATATTTTAGGCACACTGCTGGTCTCTGGAATCAAATGAAAAATAGAATGCTTAAGATTATTATTATCCCCGTTGCCCGGGACCAAAGATTTTTTTAAACAAACTGTAAATATTTAAAATCTCCATTCTTACTAAAATAGGAAAAAACTTTAAATTATATCTGAAGAACATTTAAATTTTGAATATCTTGAGTTTTATCTGAGTGAACACAGTCATGTATTTCTGTTACTAAAATCGTGTTTCGGAAGGATAAAGAAAGTTTGTCGTTGATTTTAGCTGTTTTGAACTACAAAAATAATGCAATCATTGAATTATATTAAAATTCCTTTCTTCAATGAGACCTAGTGAAAGCAAAATCTTCTGAGCACGAGCGCGACGTGCACTGCACATCTAAACAAATTCTAAGAAAATATAAAAGGAGTAATTAACTAATTTACTACTTTTTTTGAGTGGTGCCATGCATTTTAAAGATAGATTGTAAATCAATCAGGAAAAACAGATTCATCAAAATAGGAAAAATTAAGAAAAGCATGTGGAATTTGTTGCTAGCATTCAGCAGAGAAATGTAGTCGTTAAATCCCATATTTACCACCTGCTCTCATTGACTGGCTGCTTCGTTACCGCGGATTGGTGGCGAGCAGCAAATAGCATCTAACCTGGATGCTTCGTTGCCGTGGATTGGTGGAAAGCTGCAAATATCTTCTTACGCAGTAAATTTTAATTTTAAAAAATCTAAATTGAAATTTAAAAATCTGGATGCTAAGTGCACTTTTCGGTGTTTGTAAACACACATGTCTAAAATTTCAGAGACCTGGGTGTTATATTTACGGCGTTTTCCGCAGTCAGGAAGACAGACATCGCTTATTTTATATATGTAGATGATAGGTTAATTTCATATTAATTTGTATAAGTCAAAAATATTTTTTTAATTTAGGAACAAAATCTTTTGCTCAGGTTTTTTACTGTATTTACTTTAGAATTGAATTTACATGATTTAAACAAAACGTAACTTCTACAATAATTTTAACTGAATAGCATTTTATATGACACTTAAAGGAGGCTGAGGCACAAAAATCTTCAAATTTTTAAAAAACATTTTATTTAATTAATTTTTTATCTTCTTAAAATGACGTTTAAACCATGTTTCTATCTTAATTGT
Organism: Maratus speculifer; assembly: GCA_964019185.1. Lineage (NCBI taxonomy): Eukaryota > Metazoa > Arthropoda > Arachnida > Araneae > Salticidae > Maratus > Maratus speculifer. The sequence goes on from OZ025291.1 coordinate 344,102,676, forward strand.
TTCTTTATGTTTATTAATCGTGTTTTCTGAGACGATTATTTGTGAAACTACATTTTACTTCATGATAGTTTTTTCAAAAATTTTTCTATTTAAATTGTTATAAGCCATGAACTATTAAAGAAAATTGGTTCCAACTTAGAAGATATATTTTTCAATTGTTTTACTTTAATTTCGATTCAACAAATTTGAAAAAATATATATATTTATTTTCGAAAATATAAGTTTTTGAAACAAAAGTTGCATCATTTTTTTCCTAATTTTTACTTTAAATATTTTTTATTTTTATTTAAATTAATATTTTTAAAAATGCTGAATCAAAATTAAAGCTTATATATTTCAGTTTGTTTAAATGAGAAGCATTTAAATTTCTGCAAATAATATTTTGAGTTATAATGATTTCAAATTGCCATACTTTTTTTTTGCAAATTTAAATTAAAAAAAAAAAAAAAAAAAAAAACATGTATGAGAAGTTTTATCATGTGATTTTGTTTACAAATAATATGTCTAATCATCACAAAAATTTTCAAAGTTTTAACTCAATAAATAAAAATTATTTTAAAATGTGTTGTCGACTCCCTTGAATATGATAAGATTATTATTTTTATTTCTAAGTGTCTACGATAAAACAATTTAACAGAATGTAAATATTATTCATAAGAGAATGTAATTATTTATTTTTTTTTATTATTTCTAACTGTATTAAACACTGTCATCTAAAGTTATACTATAAATATTTCTCTGCAATATAATAAAACTGAAATATACTTCTGCTTTCAATTAACTGAGAAAGGTTTTTTTTAATCATTAAGGTACAACGTAAAAAATTGTTTTCAGTCCATTAACTCTTGAATAATCCAGGCCATTATCCAAATCCATAACAGGAAAATCGCATTTTTTTCTCTCATCTAAGTGGAATTTTGATTAAAATTGCTTGAAAACAAAAGCGGGAAAAAGACAAAAACGACAAGAACTGTCATTAATTCTGCTGTCTTTCCGAAGCATTCCGTCCAACTTAATGGTACTTTATTAGAATTCTGACCAAAGTCATAAAAAGGGTGCCATTACTCTGACCATATATTTCCATGAGCTTACTGAGGGAAAATATATAAATTGAAATAATTTCAAGCAAATATGTGAATATTTAAAAAAGTATATTCTAAATATAATCTCGTATTAAGCTTCCCTTTTTTTTTTCTTAATTGTCCCTTGTTGTTATGTATTGCTTACTCATACTCGAAATAATTCGGGAGTATAAAGTGAAAAGTCATAATTGCAATAAAATAAATAAATAAATAAGTAGAATAAATAAATGAAAATGTATACTTAAAATTAGCTCAAAAGTTAAAAAAATTCTTTATTTAAAATTTATGACAAGCGAGAATTCACTTTAAATTAAGAACCGGTAGTTAAACCTAGATATACGTCATTTACTATCAGGATTATTTTAAGTAACGTAAGTATACATCGTATACCTACAGGATTTTTTCTTTTAAAAAAAAATCCGTATACACTCTATTTCTCAAAAAAAAGATTCTCGTTTATATTAAGATGCTAGCGCAAAACAACTTTTATCGAAGAATGTATAGTCGGAAATGAAACGCAAAGACGCTGGCGCTTTTGGAAACTTAGTCCATACAAACGTTAACGCTTCACTGTACAGTGTGTCACATCTGGCATATAATCTAAAAACGCTATATGTATCATGCATTTGGCCAGTAGAGTTGTTGTAACTGATCAAAAACAGTCCATAGAATGGAATAAAATTTATTTTGCAGATTTCAGATGGCTGCATTTGACAAAAAATCAGAAATATTGCTCGGAAACAAAAAATCGATCAAGCTATTAAGGTAAAATTTGCTTTTAATATTTTTACTGAATACTTAAAAATATTTCTGTGTTAAAAGTGTCGTTTACTGAGAAGTGTCTCGGTACACATCTCTGTTGTCAATATTGATTAAAACTAAAGTCATTATTAGAATGAACTAGTCGGTTATTCTAATCTAAAAATCCTTTTAATATCATGTATTCTAATTTTTCAAAAAGAAATTAAAAGCATAAATACTTTAACATTAGTAGTTAAATACTATACCAATTTTGATTTTCATTCTAAATTTCTCCATGAGTCAATTAACATGTTCGCTGCCACTCACGCGAAAGCGCATGATATGGCGCCGACGTTAAGGGGCCATTCACGCGCCAGCGCATGATTTGAGGTGATGTCCTATAGCCAGTCACGCCCTGCGCGGGAAAATATTTCACTGATTCTTTGTTATAAAAAGTAAATAGGCTTCTCGGAAAAGCCCACTTACAGTGCGGCATTAACTGCCATCACATCTTCACGTAAGCGGCAGCGAACGTGTTAATAGGAGTAAAAACAAGTTAATATGTTTCACGATATTTAATAAAATCAATATTTTTTTCTTTTGTTATGCGTCATCAGTTTGCGAATAATCGGCCAGGTAGGATGCGAAGTTCCCACCTATAGAAGAGCCGTAGATGTTCAACAGAACAAAGAAAAATCGAGAAACTTACAAAAACGTTTTTATTACAGCACCCTTTGCCAGATGAATACTTCTAAATCCGAGGAAGAACTGCTCGCCATTGCCAAGAATATGTGTATGAAATTGGCTAAAATTCATGCATAACTTCATACAATTTTCGACTGTACAATAATGAAATTGGCACGAAAATAACTATTACAGCACCTTCTTTAGGCTGAATATAAATTTAAGGAGGGGCAGTTTGCTATACTCATAAAAACATTCATGAAATTTGGTAAAATCTATGTATATTCTTCATACACTTTCCGATGCTACAATAAGGAAAATGGCAGAAAAATCACTATTAAAGCGTACCCTTCTGGTGGAATATTTCCAAATTCAATGAAGACTTGCTTGTCACAGTGAAAAATATACACATGAAATTTGCTCATTTCTATGCATAACGTTCTACGCTTTTTGATGGAACAGTGGTACACACGATACAGACAGACAATTTGTAAAAACATGTTTTAGAGGATCTCCGAGTCCTAAAATGTGTAAATCTATCGAAAACCGTATGTTAAATTTCTGATGTAATTTAACATACATCTCATTGATTTCTATACGTATGTTAAATTTCTGATGAAATTTAACATACATCTCATTGTTACTTCGTCTCATAACATTGCAATTCACTTCCTGGTAAATCGGAATCAATCTACCCTGATCAGTTTTCAGGAGTCATCATCATTTCATCAACATCATCTTAAAAAAAAAAACAAGAAATTTTACTATATAATCACAAATCAATGACATCATACGCTACTTTATGAGAATATTTTTGAATTTTAAACTAGCTTTGAATGATTCATTTATTTTATCTTACAATATTTTACTAAAGAGTAACAGCAGCATATATTGACCTGCTGGAGCATATTTATCATGGCAACAACTATCACATTCCGGACTAATTACCTAAAATATCATTTAAAGGTCAATCTTTCATCCCACATCCATTAAGGGGAGAGAATAGTAGCTGGAACTCGAGGACGAAACATAATTAAGTTTCCCCCAAGGTATTTATCTTGCGCACACTCCATGAGTAAAATCAAATAACATAGAGTTTCGCTTGAAATTCTGCTATGTTTTAAAATAAATGTTCGCAAAACAAACAGTGAATTTCCTCGAGAGCGGATAAAGCGAGAGCAAGTAATAAAACAAGTTATGTGTGATAAATTTTTGCTGCAGGAAAACTTTTGCAAATTTTGAATACTATTTGTGTGCAATATTTTTGAGTAGTAGTTTCATGTTTTGAATATAGTACTTCTAATTCTAATTTCGTATCACTAAAATAATTTTATACAGGCCGAATTCAGATCTATGTATATTTTTAATAACTTTTGCACATTATGCCTTCTAATGTTTAGTTACGGGATATTAGTAATTAATATAATGGAAAAAACTTTTATATGTAAGTTTCAGAATGTTCCCCATTGGAAACACTGGTGGCTTCCGGTAATCATTGGTCAGTTTTATGACTTTCTGCTCATTTCCCCATTAATGTTAGGAATGTAGCTTCGAAAAATCAAGTTACCTATTTCAAAAAAGCATTTTTATGATTGGTCATTTTCCGGTGGGCAGTAATCATTTTCTGTACATTTTATGATTTTACGGTTCTTGTTCATTTTATAATTTTCTGTACAATTACCCATTAATGATAGGAATATAATTTTTATTTCAAAAAATCAAGTCATTTTTTTACTATTTCTATTAATTTTTTCAAGTCAATTTTGGTGAAATTTAATTTTTATTAATTTTATGTTCCCAATTGGGAACATTGCATGTAACAGGCTTATTGAGATCAAGAAAAAAAGGTTAGGTAATAATATGTGAGCAGAAGAAGTTTTCTGATAAGCAAAAATCATCATAGAAACATTTCCAGTATCATATAATAAATCAGAAATATTTTTACATTTTTTTCTTCGAAATAAATTGTGAAAAAATAGTTACGTTATTTTGTTTGTTCGGAGAGACAAGAAATATCATGTATAAGTTCAAATTTAATTAAAAAAGAACACAACTAAAACCCAATACTAAAATTTTATTATTTATTTACGAGAAAACTTTGAAGCTCATTGATACAGGCTGCATAAGCTTTGTAATAATGATCTCCCTAAAAGTGCGATCCTTATATTATATACTGAAAGCATGAGGCAATGGACGTTTGCTGGGAAAGCAGAAAGTTCCACTGAATCAAATTTCGTGGAATGGTTATAGCAGTTTCCAGATCAATCCGAGGGAAAGAAAAAAATAATTACTATTTCCGGAAAACGAAAAAAAAAAAAAAAAAAAAGAAAAGAAACCCGTAAAGAATATTGAACGCATTCCCATCGTTCCGAAGTCTGAAACGAGATGAAAATGTATCGTGAGACGGTTTAGCAAATTGAAAAAAGTTCTTCAGATCCCAGTGCTATATAATTAAACAGTATCAGAAACTACATTTGGCAACAAAAACAAAAAAAAAATCTTAAGATACGATTAGCATAAATGAAGAGCAGTTTGCATTAAGCAACGAAAAGATTTTTCAAAATTTTCATGGTCGAAGTAGGTCATAACCATGAAAGCAAAATAGTAGAAGGAAAACAGATTACAATGCTTCCACTTTTGACCCTAAAGTATTTCGTAGTATGGTTGCCTTTGCCGAAGATTCAAACTGAAAATGGTGAATGTGGTTTGTGTGTGCTCCTGCATCCTGTTTTGAAATCGAAATTTCAAAACGGCTAAAATTTCCAAAGTTAGCAGACATCAGGTCACATGATTCTCAGAACGGGAGTACTAGCGCCACGAACCGAGCATTATTTTAAGAGCTAAATTATGTTGGGGAAATTCTATCTTCTTTGTTCTCATTCTACTATTCAACCTTCATGGTCATAACCAATACAGCGATTGAATTAGGTAGAAGGATGATCTTGATTCTTCAGCCGTTGCTGAAAGACGAAAAAAGTCTCTTTCGGTCACAGTTTACGTGAGATTTGTTGAACTGGCACAAAAACATTTTCTTGTGTTGATGAAATTATGAAAATCAAACTTTAGATGAATTGTTAAAACATATTTAAAAGTATCTTGCCACACGTGTTTTAAGAGCACATGGAAAAAGTAAGTAAATTGTGCACCCAACTTCCGTACACAAATAATGAAGATCACTGAAATGCTGGATGTCACACCTACCAGAATTGTTAAGAGACTAAGTATTACTTCTGTACTCTCTAGATCTTAACTAAAGGAGTTATTGCTCACAATTATCTTACATGAGAAAAATTGTACAAGCTTCACAGATCTTCTCTTACAAAAATCCCTTACAAAATTTTTCATGAAGAATGGACAAATACGGACTGATTTGAGACCCGTTTTAGAAAATCTTTTCTAAATATTTTGTCTCTACATAAAAGCAAAAAGAAGACTTGGGAAACAGTTTTTTGAAAATTTTGTCCATTAGCAATCTGAATTTAATTTCTGTGGTAGAATTTTAATATAAATCTATCTGAGCTATTTCTTGGCACTCTTGTATGCATAAAAAGAACGCTTTTTTGTAAGAAAAGTGGATTTTTTTTGTTTATATTCAAACGACAGTTTAATTTCTTTAAAAAACACGCAACACGCACACATGTTTCCTTTAAATTTCTACTATGATTTTTCTTTCAAATTCTTAATATTACCCACTGGAGTATATGGTACTAACCATATTCTCATAGAAAAAGACATACAGCATAGAGCTTGGTAAGGCAAGTGGATATAATCTGAGACCATTTCAGCCAATCTATCGATCTAGGGATTCCTTCTTTGCTTAAAAATTTATCTTTAAGAAAAATATTTGAAAAAATTTAATCTTAAAAAAATATTTAAAGTAAATTTTTAGCGCTAAAATTCAAATATACAGGTTTTTACGCATTTCTTCAATATTCATCTGCATAACAGTTATTATTTTTACTTTCATATCTACGTATAGGAAATTCATTATAAATAGCAGGACTTTCTAGCAATTAATTTAAACAGACTTCTAAACTTTCTTTATAGGAAATGAGATCGTTAATTGTCTGGAAACGTTTGGAATTAAGGAAAAAAAGAAAAGAAAAGAATTACCTCAAACTTAACTACTATACTTCAAGTAACATTATGAGAAAGAATTAGTTTACCATCAAGATTTTCTAATATCGCGTAAAGATTTATTTCGAAAATGCTGTTTAAATCAATTAGTTCATAGGAGTAATGGATATGTCAATGGAAAAGCAATCTTTTGGGATATTGGTTGATTAATTTTTCTGACTTTATTAAATTGTAGTTTTTAAATTGCTGTCAACAACAGGAAAATTTTATAATGCGTCATAGTAAAAGATTACTTAGTGAAAGTAATTTATGCAAGATTATTTGTATTGTTATTATTATTTTTTTTTAAAGCAACGGCCAATAATATAATTTTTCATTAATGCAATCGTTGGAAAAAAAAATAAATCGGCTTTCTTTTTAAGTTTGATTTTTATCCATAAGCATAAATCACAAAATCAGTTAATAAGAATTTAGAAGGTTCTCTTTGCTCGACCCGCTTTCTAAAGAATAGAAAAAAAATAATTAAATAAATTCTAACAACCATTTGAAAAATGAAATTCTAATCAATTTGATATGTTATATTCAGATTCAGATGACGGAAGTTTACCGGATTCAGATTCGAGTTTATCCAATGCTAATTCAATACAATGTTTATTCAAGGATCGACTAAAGGTTTAATTATAATAAGCTCGATGCAGCTGTGGTCGTTCGGTAGCTCCGGTTCCTTGAACCCATTTTGTCCACTTTTCGGGGTCTTTGATTTAATCAATTTTCCTTTTGAATTTGTCCAGTTTAAATTTTTGATCCCCCCCACCCCCAACCACTAAAGATTTGGCTTTCGGGATGTGGGTCGGAATCTTTGAATCTGGCTTCCGCTAGGAAGTCGCAATAAGAGAAGAAAAGTTAAGAATCACCCAAAACTAATCAGGAAAGCACCTTATCAAACAAAAATCTATTTACAAAATTTGAAGTCCCCCACTTGTCTTCCACTTTATACTTAGTCAATGTACCTCCAAAACTGATCAGAGAAGCACCTAATCAGAAAGAAATTATTTATAAAATTTAAAACTTATCGAATAATTCTATCAAGAGTTATCGCGTTGCGTACATGCATACATGCAGAACGTACGGACACATTATTTGTCCGGCTGCTATAGCCTATGAGCTAAAAAGGATATTTCCAGGTTGTCTATGCATGTAGTTCATTTTTTTTTCAATTTTGACATTTATACCTCTTGGCCGCTGGGATTCTCTTGTCAAAATCTTTCTAAAAGAACGGAAATGTTTTAAATACATCTGCCACAAATTTCTTAGTGTTATCAACCGTTTAAATAAAAGAGGACACCGATATGGACCCCATTGAGAATATAAAAAGAAAAGCGCAAGGCAGAGCATAAGAGGTTCAAGGTATGGGATACCAATGCGTGGGATAAAATTCTAAAATAAAACTACAATAAATTCTGCAGTTCATCTATAAAAACGCATAGTATATCCCAAAATATGAATAAATAATTATTAAAAAATTTTTATAACTATTTTTTAGTATCAGATTTTTTGAAATATGTCGGCTTTTTAAGAATTTAAAATTTTGTGATTTGCAACAAATCTTGATGTAGTGTTAAAATCTGAAGGTCATTTTCGCTGCACACTACATAAGAGTAAATTAAAAAAAGCTAAAAAACACAACCATCACAAATATTTAAGTCTATTTAATCTATCACATTTTCTCTCTTTTTTTTTTTTTTTTTTTTTTTTTTTTAATTTATGATTTTGCAGAAACTTCTGATTAGATGGTTAAATTTGAAATTCATTTTCATATTCAAATTTTAAAATACATAAAACCAATCATCAAAAGCTAAAAAGTATCACACAAACCAAATTTTGTACATTAGTGTAATGTGCACTCTAACGATATAATGATAACACTAAATTTTAACACTAGTCGTTCATACCTAATTTAGACAACTTACCGCCTTTTTGTTTCCTCTAAAACACTCAATATAAGCATTCCAGTTTTTTTACGCGTATTTTAATTGAAACGCTTGAAATCAACCCAAATTTTGCAGACCAATGTAATTTGTTTACTAACGATTTAATGAAAATATTCAGTCTTAACATTAATCCCTCATACCTAATTTAAAAAACATATCACCATTTGTTTCTTCTAAAACACTCACTATAAGAATTGTAGTTTTTTATAAGCACTTTAATTGAAGCACTTAAAATCAATTCATATTTTGCAGTATAGTGTAATCTGTACATTAATGATTTAATTAAAATATTAAATTTAAAATGTTACATTTTAAAACTTTCACCGTAACTATTCAAGTTTTTAACGTGTACTTTAATTGAAACACTTATTTTCCAAAAAGACCCTCATTATCTCTTCCGCTTATACACTGTAAAAAAAAATTCAAGAGGTTACTAAAAATTTTTTAGTAAATTTGTATTCCACAGAATTTTTTAGTAACCATTACAAACTTTTTTTTTGCAAGCGAAACAAGCATTTCTTTTGTAAACTGAACAAAAGAATTTTTTGTATAACTAACTTAAAAATTTTTAGTATGAGCCACCAAGCAAATTTTAGTAATAGCTCCAAAATTATTTTTAATAACCATTACGTGCGCCCGAAAGGGAGGAGCTGCCTTCGAGCTGCATCCAGACTTCTAAAGCGGAAGAATTTCGGCAAAATCGCAACAGATGGCAGCACCAAACATTCTTACCTGCTCCGACGGGATTTTCATAAACCCTTTATTAACGAGACACTACATACATTCGGGGCGTACTTGGTGGTGTCCAGTTTCGAACCCGGGACCTTTTAGCCTGGAGTCCGTTACTATAACCACTATGCTATCAAGGCCACACCAACTGAGTTTTAGTAAGAGCTATTAAAAATATAAAACTATTAACTCTATTCGTTGCTAACTTTTTTCTAGTAATTCTTACAGATTTTTTTGTAACCGACTAAGATTACTAAAAATTTTTTAGTAATTACAAGGATCACTAAAGTTTTTTTAGTAGATCGACCCTTTTTTTTACAGTGTAGAGTTTAATATTTTGCCACAAGTAATAAAACTCTTTCAAAGAAAAACATTGATTATTTTTATTCTATACTAAAACAGGTATATTTTTATGATAAAACAAATTTAGGTGAAAGGTTATTTGATTTTCAAATATATCAGAGTGAATGAAAATATACCTAATTTAAACAACATATCGCCCTTTTGGTTCCGCTAAAACACTCAATATAATCATTCTAGTTTTTTATGCGTACTTTAATCGAAAAACTTATTTCCCAAAAAGACCTTTATTTGATTATCTCTTTTGCTTATAGAGCTTAATATTTAACCACAAGTAATAAAAATGTTTCAAAAGAAAATGTTGATTTTTTTTAATTCTATACTGAAACACATATATTTTTATGATAAAACAAATTTAGGTGGAAGGTTATTTGATTTTCAAATGTAGCAGAGTCAATGAAAATATACCCGTATCTATTCAACTGCTTTAAAAATTTAATGACAAATTCCATTTTTATTTGAAATATCGATGTATTAAGTCAGTACATTAGCCTCTATCAATTTAAATTTTATTTTGTATAGAAAGAACAAATGAGTGTTTTATTTATTTATTTATTTATTTTTTATCTTTTCATTTCACAGATTTCAGTTACATACTAAAGTTGCAAAGATTAATAAAAGTAAAATAATAAAAATATAATAATCTTTTAAATAATCGCCAGAACTCTTCTTTTATGAGTACCTATGTTATAAAATGCCCTAAATTTTTAAATTGCATTTTAAAATAAAGAAATTAAAAATGCTTGTTGATTTTTATAAGAACTATCTCACAAATATCGTCATATTTGTGATAAATTAATCAATAAAAATATTCATCATTTTAACCTCCTCAGTCCTGATGTCGGCTGAAGGAGAAACTAAAAAACACCCTTTAAATTAATTTAAGAGCCTGCACGAGTCACTGAAAAAGACCGGAATGATACTATTAATTCTATGGAGGCGTTATTTTCAAATATCTCGCTCAAATTTTAATATTTTTGTACGATTTTTTTATAGAATAGTTGAGGACGGCTAATTTTAAGGCTAGTTTTTATTTTTTCGATTTTGGTTTGATAATTTTTTTAAAATTACTTTAACTTTCGAAACCGGTTTGAACCTGTTCTGAAAATTAAAGTATCCTAATGTATATACATATATATATATATGTACATAAAACTAACTAAAGTCTAAAAATTAAAAATTAGCCTTAAAATTAGCCGTCCTCAGCTATCCTATGCCAAAAAAAAAAATTGTTAAAAAATATTAAAATTTAAGCGAGCTATTTAAAAATAACGCTTATACACTTAACATTATTATTCGCGTCTTTATGAATGACTAGTATGGGCTCTTAAATCCATCTAGAAATGTGAAAATAACTTTTAAACCTTCTAAGGAATGCATGCATATCATAAGCATCGATATATTGACTGATACATCCTTTAGAGATGCTTTGCTGTTATTTTAAACTCGTTTTTGTGGTCCATCGTAATATTTGTTAGTACTGAGGAAGTTAAAACCTTACTCGTCTATCTTACTAACTTAAACAAAATAATAAATAAATAAATAAAAATACATTAGTAGTTACATTTAGTATACATTAGAAAATAATTTAGTAGAAGTTATGTTATAAGAGATACCGGTTTTGCATGATCGATTTTTATTACATACCATGAATGCGATGTTAAACGTATAAATTATGCAAACTTTTAAATTTAATAAATTTTGCTGCCGTTATAGAAGTGGTATCTACACATAAGAAAGTGTGTATGTGCTACATAATATGAGCCCGAACGAAATGCTCCTCTTTTGGCGGAATTTAACGCGCTTACCTCGGACAATTTGTCTATACGTATTTAATAATTAAACATATATATGTTTGATTAAACATATATATGTTTGATTCACTCTCATAATACGATTATTTCTAGGTTTTAATGTGATTTTACTGCGAATATTTTGCAAATTTATACCTTAATGCAAATGCATTACGTACGTTAATAAGACTTTTTTCTGACTTCATTTTTAATATCATCTTAAGAAGTACTCTACAACATTTTTTATTTTTTATTTTTTACATAAATATCTATTCAGGTCCAATAATCATGTTTATATGAATAATAATACTCGATTCGAAATCTTTGCTTTTACTTTTTAAAGATATTTATATATCTAATATAAAGAGTTAATATGCATCCATTCTAACAAAATGGCAATAAAAACAGCACAATTTATGTAAAAATCACACATACATACATCTACAGACAGAAAAGAAAAATCATAAAAATCGAAATAAACCGAAAGATTGCAAAGGTTGTTATAAAAATTCTAAAAACTAAATAGTCTAAAAAATTGGCAAGAAATGAAAAATTTTACAAATTTCCAAATATAATTACAGACAGAAAATAGTAGAATCTATTAATTTGGTTTGTACCTGCGCAGAATATTTTTAAAATGTGTTATTATTATTTAAAAAAAAATTACATATAGGAGATGTTAAATACGTTGGTGAAAAGCATCACTACGATAAAGAAAAGAGAAAACATAGATAAATGTTGAAAAATATATTCAAAAATGCACAAAAACAAGGACGTCAATATAAAAGAAAGAACAGTAAGAAAGTTACTAAAAATGCAAAGTCTAAAATTACAGGAAAAAGAAAAAAAAATCGAGCATTCGGAATAAAATTTCAATATACGTATGTATGTCACAAATACAACAATGCCATATTTACTGACTGATCTTTACTTTTATGAGAAAATTTCGGTTGAAAATAATAATTCGTGCAATTTTCGCATGAAGCTTATGAGATAAATTTAAATGCCAAATACAAGCTCCGTATTATTAAAATCGCGTAAAACGCTGTAACAACTACAGTCGAGTCTCTCTATAACGAAACTCCATACATAGAATTTCTTTATATAACGAATTTTTAGTAAGAACTGTCCCCTTTTCGCATGATTACATTTAAAACAGTCTCTATATAGCGAAATATCGATCTCCATAAAACGAATTTTTTCATAAATTGGTATCAATTTATTTAGTTTTAAAAGGCTTCGAAATCATATGGAATCAATTTTCCATCACTCTTTTTTGAAACAGCTTAAATAATTAAGAAATAAAATGTTAAGTTAATATTTACTTTTAAACATTTCAAATTATTAATTCAAAACATCAAAGATAATATTTGTTCAAATTTTATACATTAAATATGATTTTTAACATCATTCTCTATACATCGAATTTCTCTATATAACGAATTTTTTACTGGAACGGTGGATTTCGTTATATAGAGGCTCGACTGTATTTAAAAATGATTACAGCAAGACTTTCACAAGTGGGGTATTTTGATATCTATTGGATAACTGGACTATCTATTTCTATACTATAGGACATTTTAATCATCCAAAGGACACAGATATTCTGAATTTGGTGCGTCTATCTGAGTACGAAATGTCGGTATGATGTAAATACGGGATTTGTATGTTTTACGATGTCAATGTATTATCTGGGAAGATATAGGTAGTCTAAATACGATGGACTCCATATATTTTTACTGTGTCAGTGTGTTATCTCGGAAGAGACGTTAGAAAATTTATGGAACATTGTGAAAAAAAAAACATTAATAAGAACTGATGCAAACAGATAATTGTATGTTTTTCGATAAAATATTTGTCAGAATACTTACATTAATTAACAAATAATATTATTTTTAAAAATGTATTCAAATTCTTATAAAATAACATAAGTAAATAGATATTAAAATAGTACATGCAAATAGAAATGTAAATAGTACATGTAAATAGAAATGTGAATAGTAAATGTAAATAGTGATATATTTTTTCGGAAAATTTTCTCTGAATTTCTTTCAGCATCACAAAAGGTACATATACGTAAAATTGCTAAATAATTATATATAATTCAAATTATTAAAATTTTATATAAAATTTCAACCGCATTAAATGTTTTTTAAATGACATCATTAATGGGACTTTAAAATCCCACCGGGGAACAAAGTGTTAAAATACAGTGAACAGGAACCGTGTAAATAGTAATCGTCTGCATCACTCTATAAATGTGCGCCTAGTTGTCTGTTTAACATACCACACTCCCTTTCCCAAGTTCCTAAACCTACTAATAAATAAATAAAACATTCCACGCCACCATTTACTTTGAGCATCACCTAGGGATCTCATCTTTTTCGTATTTTTTTTTTATCTCATGCCCCCAGTTCCACTCTCATTAGTTCCCCATACCAGCTGTCAGATAAAGAGGGGGAGGGGGGCATCTGTCCCAGGACGCTGTTTTGAGCAGACGACCCATCTGCAGTCAAGGGCCCTCTTCCAGACAGCATGCCCTTCCTATTTTGGCGCAACTTTTCCCGCCTGACTAGTTGCAAATTCTAGTTTTTTCCGTTCTGCACATGCCATATATAAGCAATTATATTTTGTTTCCGAATCCTAAATGGACACAAAATTATATAGCAGAGGTGATGATTCATCTAATATGTACCGAATTTTTACAATGACAACAGTTTTAGCACTTTTTTTAATTTCAAATTTTCTGTATTTATATAACTGGAGATTTTGGCACATTCTAGTCTTACAAGTTAATGATATTTAAAGAAAAAATTGCATAACATTGAGCTTTTAATTAGAAATATATAACAAAAACAGCAAATATATTTATAGATAAGTAAATTTTATAGAAACGTTGTATTTTTATATTATTTTTTAGGATTAAAAAATAGCAAAATTTTTATGAAACTGGAATGCAGACATATGTGTCTTTATGGAAAAAAGCGACATTTTCTGTTTATAGAGAAATTAAACATATGATGGTGGTATCCTCGAATAAAAGAACAAATAAAAGATTGTTTGGCCATAGAAGCTCTTACTGGTCAGTTGCTAGATTTCTATATTGATGCTAATTTTCATGCTATTTTTTTTCTTTTCTTTTTTCTTTTTTACATTTTTATTGCTTTTCTAAATGAAAATCTTAGAAAAAAGAATTAGTATCATAACTGAATTATTCTGTCTTGTAAAATGATTTATACTATTTTCCCCCATAATTTAAACATCAAAACAATATTCTTATGCATGTCTATCGATAAGTCAAAGAAAAATTCTCGGGAAAATTTATTTTAATTATTTTATTGTTATTATTATTATTGTAAGTTAGTTTGATTTTGACGTAACTGCAATGGAAATTGCGCGTCTCAAAGAAGAAGAACAATTACAGTAAAGCTCCGAATATCCATGATTGGATGATTTGCAACACAATTTTTTTTTAATCCAAGTTTCATCCAAGTCAATAGCAAGAAAAATACGATAGACCCTACCGTGCGAAGTTAGAAATATGGAAATGTCTTCCCACTCATACATTAGCATTTAAAAGTGAACATCATGCGTCAGGTCACATAAGTACCAAGGAAAGAATAACAATCTTGAGATGCAGCCACGTTGCGGATAGTCTCAGGCTTCTTGTAATCGGCAAATCTAAGAAACCACGTTATTTTAAAGGGAGCAGAAAATTTAGTTGTTGATTATTTCAGCCAAAAAACAAAAGGTTGGATGAACCAGCAGATTTTCAAGAATATTTTGAAGAGATTTTTGTGCCACAAGTACGTAAACATCTTGATCCAAAACTTTGCTAAATAAGGCTGTTGTGTAAGCAGTTTTTAGGTGCGTTCGTAATTATGTAAATACGTAGCACCTATTGTTGTCGCTCAGTCCGTCCGTCTGTCCGTCTGTCTGTCTGTCCGTCTGTTCGTCTGTCTGTCCGTCTGTTCGTCTGTCTGTCCGTCTGTCCGTCTGTCCGCATATAACAACGCAAAAACTACCCAACCGAATCGTAATTTAAAATACATAATTATAACATAATTTTGTCGAGTCATTTCAAATTTTATGAAAATCGGATGGATAGATCAATTACAGGGACATTCAAAAGGATTCCGTTACATTACGGTCAATAGGGAAAAAAGTTTTAAATGCATTTTAATCGTTTGAAATTTAAAACATATAATTATTGCGTAATTTTGTCGAGTCATTTCAAATGTTATGAAAATCGGATGCATAGATCAATTACAGGGACAATCAAAAGGATTCCGTTACATTACGATCAATGGGGAAGAAGTTTCAAATGCATTTCAGTGATGTTACACTCATTCGAACATAATAGAATTGGCATGAATCTATGAAATATATACTAAAATATGCATTCTGTACAATCTGTGATGCAAAGAATTTTTATTATTAAATTACAGGGCCACACAAAAGTATTCCACTATATAATGCTATACGGGGAAACATTGTTTGGGGTGTGTTTTAATTATATTCAACTATTTCACATTTTATGAATAAGATATACGTTGCTGAGGTGTAATAAAAATTACTTCCTGCATATTTACAGAAACGTAAAGATTTCGACTATTATACTGTATCCGGAGTACGCTTTACTATATCAGCAAGATCTGAATATTTTTAAAACTTCGTTATCGTACGAACGCACCTCATTTGCTACGTTCACGTGCAATTTCCAACTTGTTTTAATTAACAAAGTACCTTCACATCCAGCTACAAGCATGCTTAAAATCTTCTGACGGGCAAATCTTCGCTAAGTTATGTACATATGTGTTATCTTAAAAGTTTTATTATATTTTTTGTACAATAAAATATTGCTTTTATATATAAAAAAATTCGTGATTGCACCTCAATTTCAGTTTTTATTCGGTTTATGCGCGATTTTTGCTATCCGTGCTGCTCTTGTCACCCAATGCCGTTGATAATCGGGGCTGTACTCTATTGTGCTTCTAGAAGAATCGCAATAATATCGCTGAAACGTTTGACAAATGAGTAAAAGAAAAAAAGAATGGCATTAATCAACAGTAGAAAGCATAATTGGTATTTTAACTGATGAAATAAATGGCTGAAGTAATAATTCTTTGAATATACTTCTTTAATTTTAAATTTACACCCGTTTTCTTATGATTAAAATTTTTTATTCTTTCCTAAACATAGGTATAAGAAATCTCCCTAATATAACAACTTAATGGTACTTAAAAAAAATTCATTTATAAAATCAAACTTTACTGCGTTTCAAATTTAAAAAAAACGCTCAAAAATATCTATTCATCAGAAAATGCTTCAGTATAAAAATTATTATCCATTTTATATTTTCCTTGGTATTAAGAGATAATATAGTTTTGAAGAAGCTACAATGAAAATCCCATTATGTTTATCAAAGATGAAAATAACATTTGTACTTTTGGCGGAATGCCGAATTGCTTCAGTTCATAAATGAAAAGTTAATTTGACTAATAGATATTCATTTAATATACATTAAACGACAAAATAATATGGCAGATTTATTAATATGAGTTCTGATTGCAACAATAACATAAAAAATCATACCTTCTTTTTTATATTAATTATATCAGAACGTATTCTTGTGTCATATAATTCAATATAATTCAGAGATATTTCTTAAAAAGTTATTCATTACGCTAATAAGATGGTTTAAGAATTGTGCATTTAAAACAATAGTCTCAGTCTCAGTAGCTTAACTTTGATATGTCAAAGAACATTTTACGAAAAAAGAAATCCTTTTAATGTCTTACTATTCTTAGGATTATGAGAGGGATTTTTTTTGACGAAACCGGAATAAATTGCATGGTGCCTCAGTCAAGAAAATCTCCAGTCTGTTTTCTGTGGAAAACCAATAATATCACTTGAACTAACAATGCAAATACTTTGGATAATTGACCATAAAAATCCCTAACAGGTTCTTTTAACGGAAAAAAAAATCATTTGACACAAACAGAATTGGGAAACAAGCGTCTGATATTCACCAAGATTGCCACATTCAAAGCATTTTTAAAGTTCTCTGAAATCCTCTAGTTTTTGAGGATTTTACCCTTTACTCTTCGTACTCAAATTTACAAACAATATTTTTAGTGAAAGTATTTATATTTTCATCGGACAGTAATCCATTTGGCGTGCAAGACGTATAAAACGCCATGAATCGACGGAAAGAGAGAGAACAATGAGGATTACTTTAGTCAATATGTTGTTCACTAAAAAATTCAGTAAAATGAAATGAATAAAAACAGACGTTATAAGAATAAATTTATTGCTGTTGGATGGAACATTTAGAAAGGGATTTCAGAAAATAACAGTTTTATCGAATCGTTTACTGCAGGTTATCATCACAATTATATATATGTGTAAAATTATTGATTTTCATAAAACATTAATTCTGATTCAAAGAAAAGAAAAAAGTAAAAATTTTAGAGACCTGAATGTAAATTTTCAAGCATCCTTCAGAATGGTAAATAAATGTAAATAAATCACAATCGTATACAGCGGATTATGAATTCGAAAATATTTTAAAAATTATTCATGAAAACGTTAAATCCTTGATCAAATTACAACAGTAAATGATGCACAAATTGCTCTTCCATTGCAAAAGTTTTTATATGAAGCATGTTATATAAAGAACGTAATTCTATAAAATTCAGCTAAAAAATATGTCATTCAAATTATACAATAACAGCGAATATTATTATCATTTTTACGTTAGTTATAAATTGTTCATGTAAATAATATTACATTTAAAGTGCTAAAAGCACAACATTTAGATCATTTTTTCGAATTGTTATTTAAATAATTCATATCTATAGCTATAGTATATGTTAATGATCGTAAAGTTTAAAATCAAATATTTTTATTTCACAAGATAAATTCAAAGTTTTTTTCCACCCAAATATCACTTCTCAAAAGAAAAAAAAATTAAAGAAAGAAAGAAAGGAAACATACCTGCCTCTGTTTTACACACGTTGTTTCAATTATATACATTTATTTAAATAACTGTGTTATTTATTCAAAAAATTTCTGTAAAATGTTAGAATATCAAACATACTTTTAATATTTAATGCTTATTCTTTTTATATCCATTCAATATTTATTCATGTCTAATTAATTGAGAGATTTAATAATGCCAAATATATACTCACTACGATGCGACATATGCAATTTTTACCATAATAAAAATTAATTTAAAAATTGCATTAAAATTCAGTAGCAAATATTTATTTCGAATAATTCCTAAACGATTCCATTACCCCTTTGCTATAATATGGAAGTCATAACAAATTCTTTTTCTTTTTTCTATTTAAACTTTATTTAAATATTTTCTTTCTCATGAGAAATTTGTTAAAAGAATTATTATAAAAAAAACTTTTAATATGCTAAAATTTTATTAATATTCATAAAATATTCTTTTTGTTGCTGTTGTTGTATTAAACTTTAAGTGGATAATTTTAAAATACATTTTTCGTCATTTTTATTTTTAAATGTATAGTGACGATATCTTCTATTCTTAAATCTTTTATAACTTTCAAAAAATTCTTTCATTTTTTATTTTTTTATGTATTTAATATATTTCGTTGCAACTTTTACTGTGTTAAATTACGTTTACCTGCATGTAATTTGAAATAAAAAAGTACGTCTTAAGAAATTTTTAAATGCTGCTATTTGATAATGTTCCAAACATTATTATGTACCAAAATACTTATCATCAACAATTTTTATGTGTAAGTTATATGTAGTTTAAAAATGTACAGTTTAATAAGTTATTTTAAAAAGTGTTAATTATGAAGTTAACATAAAAAAATTCATTAACGAGATTTTATATTTTTATCATAAATTTTCTTGCATTAGTATGGAGCCTCAAGATTGTTTGAAGGCCGAAAAATAAATTAAATTAATTTTTCAAATGCAGTTTTTAAATAATAATTCTGAAGTATGAAGCATATAAAAAATTTGACATTTAGGATGCACCCGAAATAACGATGAATTACAAGCCGCATATAGTCGAGCATTACACGCATTTACACTTTCATTTTTATCTCGACTATCTAACTATTTAAAAATTATAATATTATTTATAAAGATTTTTGAATTTTTGTTCTAGTTTATTTATTTTAAAGTTTTTGTAAAATTCCTTTATTTTATTTTTATGCTTAAAACGTCAGTGAAATTTTTTTTATGTACATTTAAATATTCAAACATACATAGCATCGTAATTCTCCAAACAAAAGAGTAAAATATCAATTACAAATGCTTACTAAGGCGCCAAAGAAGAAATCCATACGTAAGAAAAATATGATAGTCGATAAAAATAAAATTGCAGTATTTTGTATATTATTTATTTTATAAAAGCATGTTTGTTACAGTGTATTTCAATTAATAAAAAAAATATTATTATTAGTTTTTACAATACAATTTAATATTAAATTGCCAATATGAAATTAAATCAAAATGCATCTTTAAATTAATACAAATTAAGCTTTAAATTATTGAACTTTTAGAATTGTGTATTACAATATGTAGAAGTTAGTTTATCATTTTTAATTGTCTGTTATTTACATTAAGAATATATATTACAATGGTCTGTTATTTACATTAAGAATATATATTACAATGATATTTCAGAAAATATTTTTAAAAATCCATTTGAAGATTTAATAATTTAATTACTTCAATAATTTATTTTCGAAAATATCAAAACATATTACTCTTATTACAATACTATAAAATATTTTCTTTTATTGAAGTTTCTTTTCTAAAGAACATTTATATTAATAAAAAAAGTAATAAAATATAAATAAAATGTAATTTAAAATCATTCAAAACCATTATTTTCTTATTACACCAAAGTAGTTATCTCATTTTTAATATTCTTTTAGTTTCTTCACAAATATAATTCCCTGTGACAATGATATTTAAATAAATGTTTTTAAAAATAACTTCAAGATTTGCTCCAAAATATTAAAGTGTATTACCTGTTAATATTATGATTATGTATAGTATAAAATATTTCCTCTTATTGAAATTACCTTTTCTGTTTCATTTATGTTAATAAAAAAATGGTGAAATATGAACAAGATGTAATTTAAAATAATTCAAAACCCAATTTCTTATTACACCTAGGAAATTATTATCTTATTTTTGATATTCTTTTAGTTTCTTCACGAATATAATTCCATGTTGCAATGACATTTAAATAAATGTTTTTTTTTTCTTTTAATAACTTCAAGCTTTGCTCCAAAACAACAAAATGTCTTACCTGTTAATATTGTAATTATGTATATTATAAAATATTTCCTTTTATTGAAGTTTCTTTTCTAAAGGGCATTTATGTTAATAAAAAAGTGATAAAATAAAAACAAGATGTAATTTAAAATCATTTAAAACCCATTTTCTTATTACACCGAAGAAGTTATTATCTTATTTTTAATATTCTTTTAGTTTCTTCACGAATATAATTCCATGTTGCAATGACATTTAAATCAACGTTTTATTTATTTATTTTTTTAAATAACTTCAAGCTTTGCTACAAAATATTAAAATGTATTACCTGTTAATATTGTAATTATGTATATTATAAAATATTTCCTCTTACTGAAGTTTCTTTTCTAAAAGACACTTATGTTAATAAAAAAGTGATAAAATAGAAAGAAAATGTAATTTAAAATCATTTAAAACCCATTTTCTTATTACACCGAAAAAAATATTATCTAATTTTAAATATGTTTGCAATTTTTTCACGAATATAATTTCATGTTACACTGACATTTAAATAAATGTTTTTAAAAATAACTTCAAGCTTTGCTGCAAAATATTAAAATGTCTTACCTGTTAATATTGTAATTATGTATAATATGAAATATTTCCTTTTGTTGAAGTTTCTTTTCTAAAGGGCATTTTTATTAGTAAAAAAGTGATGAAACGTAAACAAGATATAATTTAAAATCATTCAAAACCCATTTTCTTATTACACCGAAAAAAATTATTATCTGATTTTAAATATTTTTTTAGTTTCTTCACGAATATAATTCCGTGTTACAATGACATTTAAATACATGTTTTTTTTTTTTTTTTTGTTTTTTTTTTACTGACTTTAAGCTTTGCTTCAAAATATTAAAATGTATTACCTGTTAATAGGATCTCCAGACCTCCAATGATGAACAAAATCCTTGTCAGTGGATAATGAACACCAAGTCTCGTCGACTGAGTCATAGTTAAACTGTCACTGTCCCAGGCCGAGGAACAATCCAAATATGCGACAACATCATAACACAAATTCCAGGTGCATGTTTATAATCCAAACGTCCTATGAAATAAACAAGTCTAACTCCTCTCTCCTTTCATAGCGTGAACAGCACAACACTCATCCGTCCGATGCTCCCGAACAGCACACCGTTATCCCGTGCTGTTCTGAGCCGCCTAGAAGTCTAGCAGCACATCTCAGCATCAGCTTTGGCGAAAGATCATCACGGAGGGTTGCCAAGTTTGGGTAGGACAGAAAATCGCCAAATTTTGAAAGCCAATTTCTTGAAAATATTTTAAAGGTCCTTTTTTTCTGTATTGCCTGAATTTTATGAGGTTGGAGTAGTTCGGAATATAAAAATATGATTTTTTTTATTATTTATGATTATTTTTAATTCTCAAGTACATATTTCTTTCATATGTAAAATTAAAAAATATATATAGCTTTTAAATAGTAAAACTTTTCGAATCAAACTGAGAATGTGATATAAATTATTGAAAAATAACTTTTGGAATATTGTTTCCCATTTTAATAGAGAAATGATTTTGCTTAAATGCTTCATAAGTAAGGGGAGGGGGGTGAACTATATGTATGTGCTTGCCACATGCTTGTGAATATTCTGACCAGGTAATTGAATTTTTAGGCAGCCTTTTAAAACCCTTGCCGGGGCGGTATCACTAAAAAAAGGACACCTAATTTTAATTTTACTGGCACCCAGAATATTTATTTAAAATTTTTCTTTTATAACATACAGTCGGTTCTCGTTAATTCAAACTCGCCGAGACCACAAGAATTGTTCGAATTATCCGGAGTTCGAATTAAGAAAAATATGAAATAAAAACATGTTTAATATGGTACTATTACAAAGGAATTAATATTATAATGTTTTTTAAATTTATTTCGCCTGTTATCATTAGAATATCACTTAATATTAAATTAGAATGCATAAATACATAAACTAATTAAAAGATTAGAAACAAGCATAATGAAAGAAAAATTTAAAGCGTCACTGATGGACAGACGGGGCTCTAAGAAAGTGAATATCAAATGCATGGATTGTATGTATTCTCGTTCGGAACAATTTCACAAAAATTAAAGAAAGAAATTTATTCAAATAATCTGAAATCCGTGAGAAAGAAAAGAAAAATGAAAAATCGGAATTCTTGTTAGTTCGAATTAAGCAAAGTCAAGAGAAAATGAGTTCGAATTAATGAAAATTTTTAACGTTATTCTGCCTTTGAAAATTTCGGAACTTCATGTTTAGTTCGAATTAAGCGAAAGATTCGAATTATCCAATTTCGAATTAACTAGATATTGACTGTACCTGAAAATAAGCACGTTCATATTTTCTAATAAATCCGTTTACAAATTTTGGTGGAAGTTAATTATTTCAAACAGATTTACTCCGAACCGGAAAGGGTTAAACATTACATGTAACGTGTTAATGTTATTTTTACGATCAAGTCTACTCGTCAAAAATAAATTCGATACACTTATTTTATTTTATTATTTTTATTATTATTATTATGCATGGTTGCAAAGTTTCCGAAAAGTTTTCAAGTCAAATAAACACATTTTGAACTAGAAATTTATTTTGTAAGCAGATTGATATATTTATCTCAAAAATCCACATTTTATATTTTATTTATTTACAGCAAATTCTGTTTAAGGAGAAATCAGTCAAGACCAAGAAAATTTTCCGTAGTTGACAATATTCCGCCTTAGACAAATTTTATTCCATGTCGATGGATTCGCAGGAACTTGAAAATATTTCCGAGTTAGATAAATTTCTTTATTACATAAAGTCCGCCTTTCAAAGAGTGTACTGTATTTATTTAGTTTGTTTTAAAGACTCTTATCTTTAAAATATATTGAAGGTTCACAAATATGTTTGTTGCTTTTATTTTTATGCAACTCTTCCATAAATTATACATAAAAGCTTAAAATGTCCTTGTGTGTTATTGATTACAAAATTTCATTATTGCTAATTTTAAACATTTGATATACATATTAATGCTACTGCTTTTCCAGCATATTGTCTATCTTTTTCTATTGCTCTTTAAAGTATCTGAGTATCCTCTCAGTTGATATTTTTAATATAAAAAATTTTATTCTTAAATACAGTATATGGTAGAATATGGCTAAACACTTTAAAACAAGTAAGATAACTGTATATGTTCCCGTAATTTGATGTTTTAACAGAAATGCAGCATAAAAATAGAACTAAAATTACGCTTATGTAAAACTTTAAATTCAAACTGAAATCAAAGTAATTTTATGCTTTTTCTTCTGAAAACTCTTCCAGGGAACAAAACCTTTTAATATTATAAACTCGATGCATAAAAAATTATTGATAAGAATAGATTTCAACAAACAGATCTTTTTTTAAACCTATATATTAATTCGCAGTACGTGTCAGTCCATTAGTAATCAGGATGCCAGTACAATTCACAGTTTATTGACGGAAAAGTTTTTCGTAAATTCTAGAAAAATTTCCGTTTTTTTAGGAAAATTTTCTGGAATCTACAGGAAATGTCTTTTTAAAAAACAATTAATTGTACTGGCCTCCTGAATACCAGTGCGATTTCCATAGAATCGTCCGTTCCACCCCCCCCCCCTTCAAATGGCGAAATGTACTTCATTATTTAAACTTTTTCTTCCCGGTTCTCAATGGTTATACCCATAAGCAAGCTTGCTGTAGCTAGATGACCATCTTGAGCTTCTTTTTGATGGTACAGTGGTGTTCTTAATTTTAGTGACTACGACATCAGCCAGTGTTCAGCATCCCAATTAACTCTTCCTGTAGAGAATTGTGCAGTAAATATTTCTGATACAAACATTTTTCCTAAACTTTTTTTTCTTGGAGAGCTTAAAAGATGACAGTAGTTAGATACTTAAAATACTTTGGAGATGGTTCAATTCCTGCGGAAAATATCAAATAATAGGCAAAATGGCTGGAAATATATATTTTATTAATAAAAAGATATTAGGTGTGTAATAAGGAAAAGCAGTGAAAAGCAATAAAAAAATTGTATTAAAAAGTTAAATGATAAATCTCTAAAAATTTTAATAAATTTTGTAGCAATAGCACGTTTTCGTTAACAGTTCCTCAATTTCATAATTTTTCCTGCTATTAAGATATTTTGGATTAGTGGACTTTTTATCATCATGAAGTCACAAATTTATGAGTGCTATGCCTACATACTGTCCGAGACATGGTGATTGTCTCAAGACAAGTTTTTTCAGCGTAGGATATATCCATTGAATTTGACCACCACTATTTCGAATCGTAATCTTAGACTTGTTTTCCTGAAATTAAAGAGGTCAAAGATTACTATTATATTCTTTTTAATGCGAGAACTTTGTTGACATAAAAATTTAGAAAAAAAAATGTTCTATTTGCATTACACAATTTGCTTGAATCTTCAGATAATGATCAAATACACTTTCTAACAATTAGCTGTGGGATTCCTTGAGTTGTTAACAGTTTTTCTTCATTGATATATTAGATTCTATCAAAAGAAATTTCCTTTTCACAATCAAAACTTTGTTGCAATATTTCAACATGAAATAAACATCTTACAAATGAAAATATAAACCGTAAAACTCTACGGTTTTATTCCATCATCTTGCAAATTGAACAATATATATTTCATACCAATCTTTGCATTTAGAATAAAAAAAATCTGACAACCCGTTCCAGATCGTCAACATTAAAGAAGTGCATTCTCAGAAAAAATAATACCATAAAATGAACATATGATAGTCTGAAGCAGTTAGGTCCGGACATTATGGTGGATGGGGTAAAAGGTCACTTCCTTTGAGCTTTTCTATTTTATAACTAGTTATGCGAGACGTGTTATGTTTTGCATTGCCTTGTAGAAGTCTTTCTCTCACCCTGTCGACCAATAAAGGGTATTTTCTTTTCGTCCTGTCCAGATGTTCACGGTAAATTTTAGAGTTGACCAATCAACCACGGAATATTATTTCAAACGAATGACTACAGTTTACTCCCTCAAATCCGCACAGCTTGGGATCTGAAGTTGTGCGGATTTCTGGTCATTTCTTTGTTTACATTTTATAAACTGTAATTTTAATGTAATTAATAATGCAATTGAAACTATACTGAATGCTTACAGTGTAATAAAAATATTAAAATAAGTAACAAACTAAAATAATAAGAATTTAGTTAATTTAAAAAATGATTAAACTATTAAGAGCAAAGATCAAGTTCATAATCAATAATGTATGATTAAATATTCATTATAAAGATGAAATGTATTTTTCCTAAATTTTTCAGTGAAACTTGCCTCATAAAGATTACTAATTCACATCAAAATCATAAACTAAGGATGTTTTATTTCAGGTTTATGTAGACTTAATAATCGAAAAAGCTTAATTAATACATAAATACATTTGGTAAGAAAATTGTGATTACCAGTGATATCAGCAATATCTTGATTTTTTCAGAAATAAATTTGTTCTTCATCATGAAAAAACATGAATTCCGTAATATTAACAAAAATTACAAATTAAAATACATATGGAATTGATATAAAATTAAAAATATCAAATTTTGTAGCTACACTGTTAAAACTAATGGTGATACATTGCACCTTTTAAGGGTGAAAGGCTTGTCTCACTGGTGACACCCCTAAAGGATCCAAAATAGCACCTTTAATTAGGGTGAAAAGATGGCACCCTTAATCCAGAGTGCCCAATGATAAAAAATTAAAAAATATACTAACCGACTCTCGTCCCTCTATGGATTCGAACGCAGAACGTCTGATTACAAGCTCAGCGACGTATCCACTCGGCCATCAAGCTCACTTTCAAAGTCTCCCTGAAATGTTCATATGTCCTGAAATTCAAAGGTTGCTTTATATAAAAAAGCTCGCCAAAAGTTAGCCATCCGAAGTTCTAAACAAAATTGGGATAGCGTATAGCGGTGATCAGAGTTGGGCAGTATCGAAAATACATGTATTTGAAATACATTTTCAAAATACATTTGTATTTTGTATTTTGTATTTTAATCCAATGAAACGAAAGTATTTTAGTAATGTATTTTGTAAAGCTTTTTCCAAGTATTTTGTATTTTGAAAATACATTTTGAGTCAAAATACATTTTTATAGATTTCAAACTTTGTGGTTTTCTAAACCGTAAATCAAAGATATGGAACATAACAAGGAAATTTTCATTTTGTTTAGTCTTTGAATTCGTTTGTGGGCATTAATGTAAACATATTTTTCAAACTAGTGGTACGATAAAGATTGTTAATGAACAGGATGTATAGCTTCTCCAAAAGCATTTATGCTGAATGGTTACAAAAATAATGTTATAAATCTTACATTTGCTGCGAGAAATACACAACAAAGTGTTCCATGATAGACTGGAAGGACCCATACAGAGTTTTACTTCTTATTGCTTTTATTTATTTATTTTCAAGTATGTTAGAAATGCAGTGCTATTATCTATTATAGGCTCGGGTAAAGCTGAATAATACTTTTGGCGTTATCGATGAAAATATCTACAAAGAGAGCAATTTTATTGTGATAATAAATGGTGTTCAATAGAGATCTGCACGGGCCACGTTTGGGCCCAAAGCTTGAATCCGACCCGCGGGCAGAGCCGAGCCAGGCCGATTTTCATTCTCGGCACTCGGGTCGAACCGGGCCCGAGCTTTACTTTTTTTTTTTTTTTTTTTTTGAAAGTTGGATCGGGCAGAGCCTAGTCACTACTCTTTCTGAGCCAGGTTCGAGCCTTACTGTTTTTTTGAAGGATAGGGCCGGGCTAGAACGGGCCTAACTTTTTTTTCCCATTCTATTCCGGGATTAATTTCATTCTTTCCTCGTAATCACGGACCAAAATATTCAATTTCAGCCCTCCCGTATGAAAACATTTTTTTCGACGTGGCTAGGTCTGTTTAAAAATCAGTAAAATTTGGTCTGGCTTAATTTTTTTGTAAAAAATGCATATATTTTTAAATTGCCGTTGTTCTTGATTTAAATCTTAAAATTTATTATTTTTAAAGCATCGTCAAGGTTTATTAAAATACATCTAAATTATACTTTAACGTATGAAAAAGAATCTTTTAATGGGAGAATGTTGTTTTAAACTGAAAAATTTGCTCTTTTATGTAAAATGAATACAATAATACGCGAGAAAAATCTGCTTACGAAGAAACTTGCCTGTAACGAATTTTCTTAACATTTCTGTGCAATTCCGTCTTAGAAGTTTATACTGCATACCATTTTTCATGCTTTTGAGTCATGGAATATGAATAAATAATATTAATGATAACTGTAACATTTACATATAACAAACACAAATTTATTAAAAACCTAAATATCGCAATCTACGGTGTTTCTGCGTTAATAAAGATTATAAACATGAAAAAAAAAAGGTTTTTTCGGTCAGAATTCCTCTGTACGAAAATAAAAAAAATCAATGTTTTGGTGAAATTCACTCAGGCCGGGCTGAACTTTTAGCTATAAATTTCTTTCTACAAACCGCACAGGTCAGATCGATTTTTTTTTTTTTTTTTTGATTGAGCATGAAAATTTCGTCCTATGCAGATTTCTAGCGTGCAATATTAGACAGAAAATAAATCAAAATAATGTCTGTTGATGATAATGGAAAAGTTAAGTGAAAATGCCAATTGTATAAAACAAGAAGTTCAGTTACATGTGAAATATGAAAAAAATATTTATTATTATTTTTTTTACTGATAAATGCACTTGTAAGAAGACATTTTCTTCATTTTAATCGTAGTGTCGTTCCTTAGCTTTAAAAAAAAATTTGTTGTCCAAACTCTTCGAAATTTTTATCGATTATAAATATAACGGTTTTGCAGCTCGTGTAAAAACTTTCTGAAAAACACTAATATAGTTGTAAAACAAAAATGTTTTCTTCTCGTTTTTCTTTCTTTTCCGTGTTGGATCCTGTAACGTAAAAAAAAATGTATATATATATAGCACTGATTGCTCGAACTTCATGAAATTTTAATCGATTGTAAATATGTTTGTATCCAAGCCCTCTTTAATATTTTGCAAAAATTATGTATACTTAGTCTGTGAAAACCTAAACGAAAGTCAATCAAAGATGTGCCGAAATACCTCGCTTTTTACAGTTTTCATCGAAAAATTTTCAGATGTTATTACCATTTTTATTACTCGTCAAAACGTTTCGAAATTGTTCTGGGTGATATAAATCTAGTCTGACGAGAAGCTTAAAAAATATTACAGTTATAATGAAATGCATACATTTAGCTATTTTTAGCGTAGGAAAATATCGTCCCCACGAGGCGCAAATTTTTTGAAAGTGTTAAAATTCGCAAGTTTTGGAAAACGATTGCACCGTCAAAATTAGAAATATTTTTAGCTGTAAATCTATCTTTTCTGTTATTCGATCCCCCGAAATTGAGCCGCATGTGTATGCTGCAGAAAGGGAATTAAAGTCGAAAATGAAAACAACCCTTTTTCAAAATATCTTTGTTTACTATATGTAATGAGTTTTCATTTAGAATTCAGTCTGATTTTTTTTGTTACATTTTAATACTTATTCATTTTCTTTTTGACATTTTCTAACACGTTTAAAGATGTTCGTGAATTCAGTTTGCTTGTCTGTCTGTCCGTATTCTAATTCACGTAAATACAATCCGATTTCCATGAAATTTATAAATGTTATTGGAAATTACTATGGCATGTTCAATATTGAAAATGAAAAATGTAGCATCAACATTTAAAGGAACACAGAAAAAAAAACTTTCATTACATTATGGGCATCATCAAAAATCATTTGCTGTGTACTTTAATAATATTATACTAATTTAAACATGCTGAAATATATACATAACACTGAAGTACACTATACATAACGATTACTGTTGAATATTATGTGTATGCAATTTATCATTCATTTACAAAGACGCATAAAAGAACTTGGCTACAGAAAAACTAAACAATAATTGAACTTTTGAAGGGCATGAACAATAACTGCTGGAAGTATGTTTTTAATTGTGATTTTTAATTGAACTATTTATAAAACATGTTTTGGGGTGCCTAAATTCTATAGATTCTATATAGGACTGTACAAAATTTCTCAAGTACATTTCGTTTGTTCATGTAAATTGTTAAATGAGAAATATTCGTTTAACTAAAAGAAAAAAAAATTAACATACTATTTAATATGCATACAAATCCATGCCACACACTACGATCACATGCTAAGCTGCACAAAAAAAAAAAAAAAAAAAAAAAAAAAAAAAAAAAATCCGACATTTTTTTTAAATATTAATACTAATAGTATAAATTGGGTTTTCAAATGCGTTACGCCTTTTCAATTTTTTTATTTAAACATCATCGTTCTCTTTAACCCTTTCAGGGGCGCCGTTTGCAGTCTGCAAACGGTTAATTTTAATACCCGACCTGCGAACTGATACTAATAAATTTTTAGTACAGTTTTGATCTCATATTATACCTAAAAAAGAGCTTTTGATTATTTTCAAATAAATTTTTTCGTAAATTGTGATATGAATCAACCATTTGAACATTTTTAGAGCAGAAATACTTTGCCCCTGAAAGGGTTAATAAACCGTAAAGATTTGTTAGTTTTCTGAATGTGTTGGAAAAAGTTTCCTGTTTTGAAAAAAGCACTTTTTATTTATATAGTGTAATACCCAGCGATTTTCAAAATTTGGAAATGTATTTTGTATTTTGAATGTACTTTGAAAATACATGTATTTTGTATTTTGAATTTTTTCATTTGAAAAGTATTTTGTATTTCGTATTTTTTTGCTCTAAAACTAAAGTATTTTGTATTTTGTATCGAAAATGATTTTTCGATGTATTTTGCCCAACTCTGGCGGTGATAGTCATCGCAGGAAAAAATTGCTGTGTTGATCCACCAGTGACAGCGAGTTGAAGTGCAAGGATACACGTTACAGAGCATGCGCAAATGACTAAGGGGTGAAAATCTTCCAACGGTATGCATTGCGCGGCACCCTAATTAGCGTGAAACACCCAATGGCACCCCAAACACATTTTCAAGTCTGCTGGTGCCAAGTGATTTAACCTTTTTACCCCTGGGCGTCAAACGCAACCGGTTCATCGCCTTTATTTTTAACAGTGTATATCTGAATTGAATGTTTCTTTGTTTACATCCGTAAAATGTATGCAGATTTTAGAGAGTTGTGGATTTTAGGGTTGCGAAATTTCGGGGGTCTGCTGTAGTTCAAAATTACACCAGACGCTGTTCCTAAATTTCTGTTCAAACCGCCTTTATTTTGAAAGAAGTTGGGCTGGTTGAACCGCAGTCAACCATTGCTTTCGATTATCAAGGTTTTATAGATTTAGCCATTTCCCATGACATGTCACTATACGTTTGAAAGACCGAAAATCATGTGGGTTTTCTAGAACACTTTTTCACATTTTCACTCTGTGATATGCTAACTGTGTTTTCAATTCAGCAGGAACTTCTCTAGAAGTGAACAAACTCCATATTGCACCTCTCTTTTTCCAAATCAATTGCTGCTACAGAATACAGCTAATGAACCTCAACCCTTTCCATTTTTGAAGATCCTCACTTTTTCCGGTATCTCGGGAAAGATCAGAGACTAATATTCAAAAAACTGGTCTCCCTTGATTTTTTCGGCATGTCGGCTAATGCGGGAGAATACGATAAATTAATTTTCGAAATTGGATGCCACTTTCTATGAGATTATTTCAGTATGATGACAGCCTGAGTCTAAAAGAAAGCTGCTAAGTTTTACCTTCTATTTCGCATCTACACTATATCTGCATCATTTATATCTTATAGATATAGCTATATAGTTAAACTTTATAGTTGTATAATTAAACTTTTTTAAAATACTATAGATGCAGTCATAGAAACTAATCTTGAAAAATTTGTCAAGCCGCGCCGCGTCGCCGTACTATTTTATAGATACGCCATGCAATTTTTAAAAATGTCGACGATTTTCCGAGAGTGTTGCATCTTTTCTCTCAGAGTCAGATGTATTTTGTTTAAAAAATTTAAGGCATTCAGTTTTAGAAAATAAGAAAAAAAAATCATTATTCAGAAAATTTGGATGCAAAAGAATTCTTTTTTCTTAATATAAAACCCTTTTATTGTATATTATAACCACAAGTAAATTGTGCTTTCAGAATATTTACAGCTCGAACACCTGTCCTCAAAATCAAATTGCCACTACCGTTGCAGGACTCTAGATCGTGTTGTAACATTTTAGTGTGCGACGAGTTTTCTTTGTTTTAAAATTATTTTTGCGATAATCAAAGTTTTAATTTATAATTACTCTTTAAATAATCAAAATGTTTAAAAGTAAATTCTTGCAGTGGGTCACATAAACCTATTTTTTATCCCATAGGTCAAATTTATTTCTTTCTTTTTGAAATCCTGTTCGTCTCAGTCCTCTGTATGTCTGCCCATCACAGAGTCCGTGCGTAAAAAATGTATAAGTCAGATCTTCAAATTTTGTGCAATTACAGCTGAATACCTTGTGTCGCACAACAGTTCATGAAATTTTGATAACAGTCTATTATTTAAATTAAATCAATTTCATTAATGTCATTCATTCATTTTTACGATTTAAATTTCAAAAGAGAATTTTAACTCCAACATCTTTTGTGTAGACATCATAGCTTGGAGGTAAAGCATCTCGCTAGCAAACAAGAGGTTCTTAATTCCAATCCCGGTACTGGAACTTGAAATTTTCATACTAAGATGGATTAAATTAAATTAAATTTCGTACTTTTTGCCAATTTAAGGGTTTATAATATTTTTTTTGTCACTAAAATTCATAATATTTTGTAGAATCCAATTTTCTTTCTATTTTAAAATTTATTGCGTTTTATTAATATTTCAGCATTTAAAATTTCTTTTAAACAATTTTTTTCGCTTTTAGGAATTTAAAATTTTATTTATATCTCCGCTAATTTTTTTTAAATTTCAGGTTTTGTTGAATTTTCTCCATTTTTTAATATACACGTGAGAAAAAAAAATAATATTGAACATAAATGCCACACATCTAAATATACATGCACTGTTTTATACAGTATATTCTAAAGAATTTGAGGGGGAAAATTAACATAAATATTTATACTTTTAAAAGTAGTAAAAATTTTTAAATGGTTATCTTTTTTAATTATATTTTAGTAAAATAGGCTGTTCTACAAGATTATTTTTTAATTTTTTAGTATTAATATTGTGTCACCACACATTATTACAGTATTATTCAAAATTGCAGAGATAGTTTCAAAATTAATGTTTCCCCTTAAAAAAACTAAAATAATAATAATAATAATAAAAACGACGCAAAAATGAAGCGACACGAAAATTAACACATACACATATTACAATTTCATAAACTTTAATTATTAGAAATTCAGTTTTAAAAATAAAAATTGTCTGAGATTTTCAACAAACAAAAATATTACAGCTATTTAGATACACAGTAGAACCCTACTAAACGTTCAGTAATAGATGGGTCTTATTTTTATTTCCGACTGAGTTAAACTTCCAGACTTTTCCCAGGGATTCCACGTTATTCCATGAGTCTGATTGTTGTAAAGTCCATTCAAATTTGCTTTGTAACAACTATTAAACCACCATCCACTGCTATACTTTACAGCACAATTTGCACCAGTTTGCAAATCGTTATCAGCGTCTTTCGCGGTAAATTTCATTTTATCATGGTACTCCATAGCATTTCCTAGAATAAATAACAAATAAAATAAATAAATAACTATTTTATTAGTGAATTTTACTTAATTATCAGAATCACTAAGATTAAATAGCTTTTCCTAAAATAAATAAATAAATAAAATAAAAACTCTTTCATTGGTAGATTTTACTTAATTATTAGAATCTCTAAAATAAATAAATAAAAAAATACACATATTTTTTTTTTTATCTTAACGTTGCAACACGGAAATAAAATCTTGAAATGTGGGCCATTTTAATTATTATTTTTATTGTTGGACATTTGACATTGAAAAAATGGTCATATGTTCATCTTTTTATTATTTAATTTCTTATAGTGTATACGTTAAAAAAATGCATTTTTTTTACATTACTTTACATTTTTATTTTCATTATTCACTTTTTTTAAATTTTTTATTTTTTATAGTTACATTACTTTAAATTTTTGATTTCAAGACATACATTTTATTTTGTTTCAGTGTACAAATTAGGATGCATAATCTGACGTAAAATTTAAAAATAACCAAAATTTCCTTTTTTTTTTTTTTTTTTTTTTTTTTTTTTTCTTTGCTCCTAAGCCCCGAATCAAAATCTCCATAAACGATTACATTTTTTGGTAAAAGCATTTTAACCATTGTTTGGAAAAAAAATTGCATTCATAATAGAAATTCCTAGTTGCAGTTTTGGTTTTAAGATTTTAACGATTAATTTTAACATTTTATTTGTATTTTTTAATGTGTACATTCCTTCAAACTGTTGAATACATTAGCTTTGCAATCGAAAACTAATTATATATTATCTGAATTTTATGAAATGAAACTATTATTGAAATACTAATGAAATTTTATTAAATGAAACTAGTCATTAGCATGGGGGAGGGGGCTTCGTAATACTCAACCATCATGGATATTCATATAAAATATGAAAATAAAAAATGTGTAAAATGTTTATAAAATATATTGCACTTCCCAAATAAAATTTAAACGTATATTTAAATATTTTTAATACATTATTACGAAATTGCGGGTACTACTGGATTTTGCCGTCGACCAGGTTTGAGAAATTGTATAAATCGACAAACTCGTAAATTATACAGAGTTGCAAAATTTTTATAAAAAATATAAATAAATAAATAAAGTAGTAAAAGATTAATAAAAATACAAATAAAACGTCGAATTAAAAATCACTTAATGACGTAACAAACACGTGTAACGTGTTTACTGTCAATTGAATGTGACATTTACAGTGAGCCATTTTTCGCATTTAATTTTATTGTTTGATGATAGTTTTTTATTCGACGGAATAAACCAGTACTACCAAATTGCGTAAAAGAAACATCCTTATAACTCCAAAAGTGATAATCTTAGTAAATAACAGTTTACTGCATCGGATTAAAACATCCCATTTCCATTAAAATATATATTTAAATTGAAATTTCAATGAAATACAAAGTCACAAAAAATCGAAGAGTGTTAAAAATATGATTGCAAATATTCCGGCAACCAATTATCCGATTGACTTTTCTTTATGCAAAATTTTACTTTTTTATTGTCTTTTACATTCATACCTTAAAATAAAACATTTTCAAAATTTTTATATTTTTTTCATCAGAATGAATATTTTGAGAGTCCTAAAGAAATAGTTTCGGATAATCAAAGTTACTGTTATTCAATAGGTTTCTTCCCATTACTACATACTAAGTACACAGCAAGTCTTCGTAATACTTTATCTCGTTTTGTCTTTATCTCGTTTTGTTCGGCAGACAGAGCGTTTACAGGCAGACAGACAGACGGATGGACAGACAGTCAGACAGATGGATGTCAAATTTTTATTTCTAAAAATACATTGTTCGGAATTTCCAGTGCCTAAAACATGTAAATCTGTCATTTTTTTTTTTTTTTTTCGATTTTCAAAACGATTTCAAGATCTTGTACTACTACGTATTATTTCTAAGTAAAAAACGTCAAAACGCAAATTTATGAATCATATATTATATTACCTATCGTTCCACTGTAGTCAGAAATGTGAAGTGCATATTTATTGGATTCGTCATCTATCCAAAATCTATCGTATTCTGCATAATCTTTTCCTTGTTGCTTGTCTACCAGATCAAAACGAACAGAATACAGTCTTTGATTTGTCAGAACAAAAATTTTATCATTTCCTGCATTAAAAATAACGAAAATAAATCAGTTATAACACCAATGTATAAAAAATATTGCTAATATTTATTGTAAAGGAATCGGGACTAATACATCGGGATTAATATAATAATTCGGGAATAATATTTATTGTAAAGGAATGCCGGAATCTTTGATTTGTCAGAACAAAAATTTTAACATTTCCTTCATTAAAAATAACGAAAATAAATCAGTTATAACACCAATGTATAAAAAATATTGCTAATATTTATTGTAAAGGAATCGGGACTAATACATCGGGATTAATATAATAATTCGGGAATAATATTTATTGTAAAGGAATGCCGGAATCTTTGATTTGTCAGAACAAAAATTTTAACATTTCCTGCATTAAAAATAACGAAAATAAATCAGTTATAACACCAACGTATAAAAAATATTGTTAATATTTATTGTAAAGGAATCGGGATTAATATAATAATTCGGGAATAATATTTATTGTAAAGGAATGCCGGAATCTTTGATTTGTCAGAACAAAAATTTTAACATTTCCTGCATTAAAAATAACGAAAATAAATCAGTTATAACACCAATGTCTAAAAATTATTGCTAATATTTATTGTAAAGGAATCGGGACTAATACATCGGGATTAATATAATAATTCGGGAATAATATTTATTGTAAAGGAATGCCGGAATCTTTGATTTGTCAGAACAAAAATTTTAACATTTCCTGCATTAAAAATAACGAAAATAAATCAGTTATAACACCAACGTATAAAAAATATTGTTAATATTTATTGTAAAGGAATCGGGATTAATACATCGGGATTAATATAATAATTCGGAAATAATATTTATTGTAAAGGAATGCCGGAATCTGATTTGTCAGAACAAAAATTTTAACATTTCCTGCATTAAAAATAACGAAAATAAATCAGTTATAACACCAATGTATAAAAAATATTGCTAATATTTATTGTAAAGGAATCGGGATTAATACATCGGGATTAATATAATAATTCGGGAATAATATTTATTGTAAAGGAATGCCGGAATCTTTGATTTGTCAGAACAAAAATTTTAACATTTCCTGCATTAAAAAAAACGAAAATAAATCAGTTACAACACCAATGTATAAAAAATATTGCTAATATTTATTGTAAAGGAATCGGGTATCTTTAAAAGATGAATATTTCACAGAGTTATTAAATTTGTTATTTTATGACTGTCCGAGAAACAAAATGTTAATGGTTTAAAAGTAATTTTTTTTCTATTAAAAGGTTTATTGTATCTGAGGATAAATCTCTCCCGCCTTCACCCAAAGAAATGATACAAGCATTGTAAAAAAATTACTTATTAACAGTACATAGTAAAAATAAAAATGGATTTATAGACATACTTTTCAATCGCTCTTGTACATAATCAACAAATCTATTCAGTCGTTTATTTGAATGCCCGGAGGACTTCCTTAACTCGGCTTTGTTATAAGTTACATCCATTAGAAGAAAAACCTTTACTTTATGGAAAAGTAGCAATAGGGGAATCTAATGATCCATGTTTGCCGGAAGTGACGTGATGCATAAGCCAAAAATTTATACCACTAGTGGTTGAGTCGTAGGTTTATCACTGTGTTTGTTCCAAAATCAAATATATGAAATGATTGTAGGACAAAAACAATGATAAGCTTATGTGTAAAACGCTAATGGTATTTATTTTTGGCTTGTGCACCACTTCAGTTCCGGCAGAAATGGAAGGTACTGGCCCGTAATGTTTTGGAATCCATGGACAAATCTATCATAATACTTCTCATCTTCATTTATCTGAAGTGAGCCAGGAAAAGTATGCTTAATAGTATGTATCGGATTCTGAAATAGCACTGTGGCAGCATATGGACATTAGAAAAAATTAACAATATAAAGAAGAAATAATGAACAAGCTATTGACGATGCTTTCAGGCATGTTAACCCTTATGCACAAGCATTTCAATTTCTTCATGAAATGGAAGAACGAGTCATCGCATAGAAAAGACCTGAAGTAGCAGAAAGTGTGTGTGTGTATTTATGCAATAAAATTTTATCAGCGACCAACAACGAGGCAGTTACAATGCACCAAAGTTATGTGGAATAGCCCTGATTTTGTATAGTTCGGATTGTGCATCATGTACAAATAGGGGCAAAAATAAAGCGGAGAGCGGTGCAACTTGAGCACCCGTAGTGGAAAAGACGATGCTCTGTTATGACCTTATGTGTTCCTTAAAGTGGGTTGATGATCTATCACTGCTGTCTCATACTATTTGGATATGATTAAAGAAGTTCCAAAATTACTTTGTCATTGTGACAACACTGAATACAAATTTCTCTGATTTCTTCTCTGCATTGAAAGAAATGCAATACACTATGATGAAAGCATTTTCCATATTACGAGTTTGTTGTTCGTAAATCGTTGGGTGTAACTTGCATCTTCCGATATTATTTGTACTATTCATTATTCCACATCGAGCAATGGCTTGTAAGTTATTTTCCTGGGTACGATCATCATGAAGTCTGTGTTGGGCTCGCAATGCATCTTCATATGTTCTTGAAGCAACTTCTTCCTCTGTTTGCGCCATTTCTCTTTGCCTGTCTATTTCTGCCATGGCGAGTCTTTTAGCAGTAGCTTCTTCCTCCGTTTCTTCCATTTTACCTGTCTCTTTCTCTCATGGCGAGCAGTGGTGTAGTCGTAAAAAAGCCAGAAGGTATACGCTCTAAGCAGAAAGGTATACGTTCAAAGCGAAGAGTATACCCTAGGATGAAAATACAATAGCTGTCGAGAGAAACAGAGGATATACGGTGTTCCTTGGAAAAAATTCAGATAGCATACGGCGTATACCATCGTATATCCTCAACTACATCCCTGATGGCGAGTCTTCTTGCAACAACTTCTTCCCCTGTTTTATTAGATTGCCATTCACGCTGCCTTACAGTCCTCTGTTATCGTGAAAAATTGCAAAGTTTTTACACTTGTACATCTTATTTTGAAAACACAAATTCCCAAGATAATGATCAAATATTAAATGAAGAAATATGTCTAATCTAAAAAAAAGATTAAAACTGAATCCCAGCCGGCCAATTAAACCAACTAAGGTACCCTGGGGTAATAACGCCAGGCGGGGTAATAACGCCAAGTGCTTATATTTTGCATAATTATGAAATAATCAGGTAAATGACACCCATGTGCTCTGCGCAGAAAGGTTTTGAGTCATATAAATCGCAAAAAACAGCTTCAAGTTAATTTGTTTCATTTTTAGGTCTTATTGTTTTTACAAGCAACTAAAATTAACGCTTGATCTAAAATTTGCGAGATAAGGTTTTTGATCTGAAGACTATATTTTTTATCCAGAAATACTTTGTTTATTACATAAATTTGTGGTGTATTTCATGTACTTTCAAATTGTTGTAGAAAATTTTGGATATCTTCTCGAGATAATTCGTAGTTTAGGATTTACTGCGCAACAAGTATCCCGGGGTAATAACGCCAGGGATTGGCTTTTTCTTTCACTTTCACAAAAAATCGATATTTTCTATCGCATAGAATGCATACATGGGAATATAAATACTGATTCAAATAATCCGTGCAATGTTTCTAATAATTCTATTTAAATGGTCATTTTTAAGCAAAACGTAGCTTAGAATCTGATATTCTTTTGCCTCCTCCCCCCGCCACCACCACAGCTTTCTTTTTCTTTCAGAGTCACAAAAAAATTGTACATTTTCATTAGCTTAGATTGCAATTTGTCAATTTCTAGAGCTGTAGAGTTTGTATTTTTAGAATTGGGCAATCTACATGCAATTATTCCATCTTAATTTATAGTTTTGTTTGCATGGCGTTATTACCCATATGGGTGGGTATTAACGCCAAATAGCATTGGTCAAGAAAAAACGCCATTACATTTTATGAATACATATCTGTTAAATTATTTTATTTTATATAGATAGTCAATGAGTTGCTGTATCAGATCCTATATTTGTTTGAAAAATACAATCTAAAACTAAGCCGGTAAAATTGGTAGAACCTTAACGTGGCGTTATTACCCCAGGGTACCTTATATTAAGTACTCGTGCATGGGAGAAAAAGTGTAAATAAGCATGAATAAAATGCGAAAACATCATAGATCGCGTCCTGAAAAAATAAAAATCTAGGTTAACGAAGGAAAATAAATATTTAGACCGGGAGGCGGCAACACAGATAATCATTTCATCGAGTTCACGGATGAAAATCTAAGATCAGTTAAATCTCAATATTAAAATACATTCGGTCTGCCAAGTCATATGTTGGCGGAAAACACTTAATAAACCGGTTTTAGCGGTTGACTCATAGGTTTACCATTATGTTTTCCTGCTCCCAGTCCTCCATGTTTTCATTTTTTATGCAGGAAAGCGCAATCATAAAGATATGAGTGAACCATTAAAATTTGGTACAGGTTTTACAAGTTTTTAGATATTTTTCACCAAGATATGACTTGCAGACCGATTGCATTTTAATATGCCAATTGAGATTCAAGTAATCCTAGATTTTCATCCGTGAACTCGATGAGGTGAATGACTGTACTGTCGCCCCCCAGTCTAATACGAAAGTGAATGATTATGTCAAAGCTGAAACAGTAGACGTAGATTAATGGAATTTTGAAATAGGATATAGTAGATAAAAGTGTTTAGGATGGAAATTAGTAAATTAAATGTAAAAAAAATGTAGAAATTTAAAATATAATATATATGTATGAAGAATGTTAAATAACGCATTATTAATGTAACATTTTTCTCCATTGCATTGTTTTGTTTTCTGTTTGCTATTATATAAATAAAAATTTTTAGCGATTTAATAAAAAAAAATAGTAAAAATAGTATAATTTAAATTATATTGATACAAATAAATAAATTTGTAAATTTTCAAATGAGATCATTTTATTATAAAGTTAGATGTATTCTGGTTAAATTAATAGCATTTAATGTAATTAATAAAAATAAAAGTTCGCATAAAGACATTGCAAGAATTTTAAACTTACCAAACCAAAAATCTTTTTTAAGGTTACCAAAGCCTTTTTTGTATTCCTGCCAATTTTTATCGAAATAATTGTCTTCTCTTTTGAAATTTCCCCGTCTTTGGATTACCTGAAAAGATAATTATTTTAGAAATTATTTTTATTGTCTAGAAAATAACTAACAAGGAAGGTCTCTTTACTGGGCATATTCAGAATATGTTAAAACAAAAAATGCTAGTTGTACTACTTACGTATGTAATAAAGGATTAGTTAAGTTTAGGGGCGCAATCCCAGTAGAAAGTTTGTAAAAAAATAAAACATTTTCGAGCATTTGACGCGAAAATATGAAAGCGATGCAATTTGCCGAACAAGATTTTTCCTCGCCAAAAGCAAACGAATTTAATGCATCTGAAATTTTTTTGTTAAGTATTTCTGAGAACATTCCACTATTCTTACCAGCTACTTTTAATTGTAAAATTTACCGGTACTACTCTGTTATCCCTTTGTCGGAATGCCGTCTTATGTCGTCCCTGTATGCTATGCTACAGGACCGGTACTACTCTGTTATCAATTTCGCAAAATTATACAAAGTGCCAATTTAATTGCCAAATTATACATATTGACATAATTTTTATTTTAAATAACGAAAAAACTTAATACAAATATTAATAAAAAGTCGAAATAAAAATCACTTAATGACATTTTAAACACGTGAATCGTATTTAATGTCATTAAATGTGACATTCACGATCATCCATTATTGGCATTTAATCTTATAGTTTGGCGATAATTTTTTGGTCGACGGGATAGTCTAGTAGTAGCAATTTACTTTATTTAATCAGAGCATTCTTGTGATTCAATTAAAGAAAATTCTCTTGTAAAAAACCGGTGATAAAAGATTAAATAATTAAGCAAACAACATTCGTTGCGAAGAGGTTAAAGAGTATTTGACATGAAAGCGTATTTATTAAAATTCTTTTTCATTGCCAGCTGGTGATAAATCGTCAAATAATGAAATTTTCATCATTTTTTAAGGATGTTCTATGAAGGTTCCGCCGAAATTTTTTTAAAAACGTATATACCTTCATAAAAAGAACATTGCGTAATTTTTTCATATTTTTCGGAGTAGGTCCTTATAGAGACATTCCTTGAAAGCATTTAATTTGAAAACAGATACCCTGTTTTAAAAATATTATGTAAAATTACAGAGAATCTAAGCTTAATCCGTTATCTTGATTCTTATGTAAAAACAAAGAGATTAGAAAAACCGTGATTCGGTAAATTTACAACAGACTTTGTAAATTAACATCGTTAAAAATACACAAGGCTCTTCAAATTTATTTTTAATGAAAATAAAACTAAGTTAATGGATAGTTTAATTTAGTTTGTAAAATTGGTGAATAACTTAGTCTTCAGAGAATTTTAATTTTTCGAGTAATTTTGAACTGATGTATCTTTAATTATTATCTAGTCTTACACAGCTCGTTTTCAGCCGTCCTGACGGTTTGAACCCGAGACCGCTCGATAGTGTAAGACTAGACTTTTTGCCTAACTGATTGAGCTATAGCTGCTGTTGCAATTGAGCATGAAGTATATCCTTTATGATTCTGCGGGGGGAAAAATCCATTGTGCTTTTCAAAGATTTCGCTTCAAATATATTTGCCAGACTGCCACTACAGTGGCATGATCAGTAGCGGCAGCTGCTGTTGCTGTTACGCTATGGGATCGGGTTCGAATTCTGGTAAGATATGGATGTTGCTGTGCTGTCTCTTTGTAGTGATACTGACTTGTCGTTGTTTCTGTGCATATTACGGATCATTCGAGGCGAAAGCCACAGTTGTTAAAGCCCCCAAAGCAATCACATGTTAAACCAAACCAAATTTGCCAGAAAATTTGTAAACGGCTTATTTTAATTTCTTTTAGACCGATGTATATTGCCTTTTATTATTATTATTATTTAATCTATTTAATGTTTTTTAACTATTTTAAGTAATAAAGGAAAAAAATCAGTAGATTACTTTTAAAAGAAAAAAACTGAATCTAATTCTTTCTTTACAACAATAATGCTTTAGAAAATTTTTCGAAATTGTCGCACACTATTTATTTTTTAATGGGCTAATATTTTTTAAAAGATCTTTTTAGCATGAAATAAGACAAAAAAAAATAAAGTAAAATAAAAATAAAGTAAAATAAATAAATAAATAAACAGAAAAAAAATTAATTCATTATTTAAAAGTGA
This sequence comes from Maratus speculifer, assembly GCA_964019185.1. Classification (NCBI taxonomy): domain Eukaryota; kingdom Metazoa; phylum Arthropoda; class Arachnida; order Araneae; family Salticidae; genus Maratus; species Maratus speculifer. Next base: position 344,145,546 of record OZ025291.1, read on the forward strand.
TTTTTTAAAGTTTTCATTATTTTATTCATTTTGTCCAATATGCTTTTAGAGGATTAATATATATATATATATATATATATATATTACAGCGCAGTTACGAAAAAGCAAATTTCAGTAAAATGATGACCGATAAACTCAATAACATAAACCAAAAGCTTTTTTTTTTTTTTTTTTTTTTTTTTTTTTTTTTTTTATCATTTTACAGAAATTTTTATTTTCTTCTAACTTAATAAAAAGAAAATATTGGATTCGTGAGAATTTTCGAATTCTGGTTTTCGACGGATTTACATGTTTTAAGGGTAGATTACCCGAAAAACATCTTTTTACAAAATGTCCTGTCTGTGTGTCTGTATGTCACACAAATTTTGTAGGTACTCTGTCTCAAGAACTTATGCACAAAATTTAATGAAAATTTAGATTAATTTAGCACTGACATAAATTGGTGCTGATTAGTTTTTGGTATAAATAGCTTAACATGTGGCGCTGCTATGCAGCATTTTCCCCGAGTTCCGCAATGGCTCAGTCTCCAGAACTTATGGACAATTTTAATCAAACTTCAGATTAAGTTAGTCTTTGGCGTGAATGAACGCCTTTTTCTATTTTGGTGTAAATTTTTGAACAGGTGGCGCTGCGATGCTACATTTTGTGCGATTTCCGCAGTTACACTCTCTCACGAAATAATGCACTTTTAAAAAAAAATCAAACTTTAGATTAAGTAAATCTTGATATGAATTAATTTTTTTACATTTTGCTGTAAATATATCAAAAAGGGGCACGGCTATGCTACATTTTGTGTTATTTCTGCAATAGCTCTATCTCAAGAATATGTGCGCGGATTTTTATCAAACTGCAGATTCAGTTAGCCTTTGATATGACTTTGTGCTATTAACATTTTGGTATAGATCGCCATACATTTGACACTGCTATGTTGAATCTTGCGATTTCCGCAGTAATAACTCACGAATTAATACATAAGCTTTCATCTAACTTAGGATCTTTAGAATCCCTTTGATAAGCATTAATTGCCATTTAATTTTGGCCAAGTGATAATGAATTTTGAAATATCATGTATGAGATAAAAGAAAGTTTTGGGATTGACACATCCGACTAGTTAACAGTGATTGGATCTTCTTTTTGGAACGCCCATATTTCAACCAATCAAGAATCTGATGAAGGAAATTTTTCAATAATCATTTGCACATAAGCTATAATTTCTTCACTTAATTCTTTGCTTCCTCTTTCTGGCAAAGGGCTTCGGGACAATGCATCAGCAATAACAAGCTTCTTCCCAGGAGTATATTTCATAGTGTACGAATATCTCATCTTTCGAGGTTTCATGCGTTGGAGACTAGGTATTAGATTATCTAAAGGTTTGAACATAAAAATAGGCTCAAGAGGTTTATGATCTGTTTCTCTGTAAACTTCTAGGACAACAATAAAATCGTGAAATCTTTCACAGGCCCACACAATAGCCAATGCTTCTTTCTCTATTTGTGCGTATCTTTTCTCTGTATCAGACAATGCCCGAAATACGTAGAAAACCGGACGTAAATGACTATTATCTTTATGGCATAAAACTGAACCGATACCATAGGCTGATGCGTCGGCTGATATAAAGGTTTTTTTCTTTGGATCATATAATGCTAAATTAGAAGTAGGGGGAACTGGGGCATATTGATAGAGTTTTTTTCTAAGAATTTTTTCGGTGTCCAGAAAGTAGAAATTTAAAATTATTTTCCATGTGGTGTCAGCAAAACTTGTGTAGTGTGTTATAAAAATGTACAATCGTTGTTTTATATAGTATTTTGTATATAATTTAAATAAAAACAAAAAGAGTCATTTGTATCAATGTGCCCCATCCCCTGGGCAGATTGATATACATCTTGGGGAACTTTGATACGTTTAGGAAAAATGGAGACAAAATAACACCAATGCATATTTTTCATAGAAAATTAATTAGTAAACCATTTTATATCTATTTATAGAAATTATAATCACCCACAATTTATTTGTAAGTAAATTATAGCAATAAAAATTAAATGAATGATGACTTGATGTTCTAGCTGTTCCTTGTTGGATTGTTGGCTGTGGTAATTTTGTCATACCTGGTACTTCAACCCCGCATTATCTTCTTTCTTAGGAAAGTTGGAAAAACTACAAGGTTTTCTGTTTATAAATTGGTTTAAATAGAAAATGAAGGATAATTACATTAAAAATTCTGTTTATAATATAATTATCCTTTGTTGTTCTGCAGCATGTTTTTATTACTTAACATTTCTCACCTCGAAAATATTTTTTTCCCTGGAAAATCGATATAAATTCGAGAAATTGACCAGGCTGCCGTGCTTTTCTTTTGTTAGTTCGACTAGCACTAGATATTGGGTAAATTCTTACGTCTTCTGATAGCAAAAATACTATAAAATATTCTAATATAAAAAAATTTACGGTATTTTACTTCAATAAAAACTAACATTAGAAATTTTTGGAGAAAAATGGTTGGATTAAAGAGTGTATGGTAAAAAAAAATAATAAAAGGTAATGAAAAAATGAATCAGAAAAGGATTTAGCTTGTATCAATGTGCCCCATACAGCCATTTTGACTAAAATGAATCTCAAATCCAACACTTCATAATTTACCTAACAAAAAATAATGAGGAACTGATAAAGAGTAGCTTTACTTGCCAGGGAGAGTATTCTTTTTGGTTGAAAATGCTGGAACATTTGTATAATATCATTTCAATTGTACAGCTCAAATTTACTTTTGACCTACAAAAACAATAAATCCCCCGTCCCATTTCATCAAACTACTGAATCATGCCAAGACTATCTGTATGTAGTTGTGTACACTATAGCATCACCTTTTGGAGCTGTTCTGAAACTTCCTGTAATGTTCCTATGAGCAGTAGAGGGGGTGTATCAATGTGCCCCATGTATCAATGTGCCCCAATTTCCCCTATGACAAAGTTTCTGCTTGATATCTTCAAATGACATCATTTGAGATTTTTCCCAAATCCAGTCAACATCATTGTTCAATAACTCGTAAAGAGGTTTTGCAACATCAGCAAAATTGGGAACGAATTTGTTTAAAAATACAGCCATTCCTAAAAATCTTTTTAATTCAATCACGTTACTAGGTGTTGGAATTCTAGAAATAGATTTGTTTTTTCTGGATTTGGTCCAAGAAAATTTTATGGAACTTTTTGCAAATTGGAATTTTTCAGCGTTCAAAGTCCATCCAGCTGCTTGAAGTTTTGAAAGATCTTCGTTTAATCGTTGATTATGCTCTCGCTCCATTGAACCAAAAATTACAAATTCATCCATAAGACCCACTATACTAGGACCTTCTTGAATAGTTTCGCGAATTCTTTTTTGGAACACTTCAGGAGTCGTTTTATTTCCAAATGGTAACCGATTGAATTTAAATCTTCCAAAAAATGTAATAAAAGTGGTTAAATTTGCAGAAACTGGATCTAGTCATTTTTGCCAAAAACCTGAATTTGCATCTATATTACTAAATTCTTTAGCATTACTAAATTGACTCAAAGTGTAGTCAATCGAGGCTACGGGGAAATATTCTCTTTCAATATTCTCATTGAGAACTGATAAATCAACACAAACTCATGGCTTCTTTGGAACAATAATCATAGGCGCACACCATTCTGTCGTTCCGTCTACTGGTTCAATTATTACATTCTTCGTCAATATCATCTAACAGGTTTTTTTAAATTTACCCTTTAAGGCTAATGGGACTCGCCGTGGTTCGGAAATTGCGTAAGGCTTGGCATCTTTCTCCAGTTTTATTTGATACGCTATTTCAACCTTTCCAATTCTATTAAATAATTTTGAAAATTTTTAGACAGGGTCTAATTTTGATTTCAATTTATGTATTCTCTGGATAAGATTCAAATTCTCACTAGTTGTACAGCTTAACAATGGGTGCCGTAAATTATTTATTACATACACGCCATCTTCAAAACTGAAACTTTCGTTCCTTAATTTAACACGAATTATCCCAGCTATCTTCAGATTATTCCCATCTGGACCGCAAATGACTTTACTTGATCGCCTTAGTTTTATACGTTTCAATTTCGAATCATAAATACACTTTGTAATTACCGTCCCATCTGCGCCTGTATCAATCTTGAATTGCAAAAGAGTCTTTTCACTCAATATTTTAGCATTCCAGCGGTTATCCGATATTCTTACTGGGTTATTTTTATCAGAAGTATTCATTATGTAACCTATAAATTCAGAAGAGTTCGTAGATTTTGTTTTTTAAACTTCGTTAACACGCATTTTTGATTTACAAACTTTAGAGTAGTGACCAACCCTTTTACACCGGTTACAAATTGCTTTACTAGCAGGGCATTCCAATTTCGTATGTTTGTTTTGCTTACCGCACCAAGAACATACTTATTTTTCCTTATCCGAATTGAAAGAATTAAAATCTTTATTTTGTTTGTTTTTCTCATTCTGTGGTAACGCTACTCCATTAGCTACCTTAAAAGACGTAGTATCACTACTCAAAACTTATTGGCTTTTAATTATTTCAGCCTGACGAGCTGTTGTAATCGCTTTTTCAATTGTAAGCTTCATCGAGTTGCAGATTTCCAGAAACCTTCTTATCGCGAATACCGCAAACGATTCTATCTCTAATCATTTCTTCCTGAAAAGAGGTAGGAAATTCAAAAGTTTGCACTAATGTATATAACGATGTGAAAAACTGTTTTACCGATTCACCTTCTTCTTGTGTTCTCATATAGAATTTATATCTTTCTTATATAACATTTCGTGTAGGAATAAAATGTGTTTTGAATTTATTCTTTACAATATCAAAGCTTTTAATATCGTTTGCACTTAAATTGAAAGATGACAATATTTCCTCAGCTTGAGATCCCGTTAAATAAACTAAAGAATTTATCTGTTCTTCCGATGGTTTTGTTTTCAATCCTGAAACGTTCGAATCTGTCGATCCATTTTTGCCAATCATCTGGACGAAAGGAAAATTGTTCGTGCGCAGGTACTTGATACATATTTTTTTTACACTGCCACCATGTATTATCTACATAAATAGTACTCGGAAGAACTTTAAATTGCTTTATTAAATAGGAACTCAAGCACGCGGCATAAAAGTTACAAGCTTAGAACATAATCATAAACATAGCTAGCCTCGAACCTAGAGTTTTCGATACGATTTTTAAAGCTGTTGCCAGATACATTACATTACATATATTTATTTGTTCTAAATTTCGTCTATTTTTCTGAATTTTTAGATATTTTTTTCCTAAAAAAATTAAAAAAAAATTGGGGATTATTTTATCAAAAGTTGATGACTGGATTTTGCTAGGAATTTAAAATTCTTATTCAGCAACCCAAAAAATATAAAGTAAGCCTTTTAAGGAAAGTACAGAAGAGCGAACGCAAACGGGACAAGTGGTTAAGCGGAATAGCATAACTTAGTGCATGGAGTGCCGTGGCGAAGGTGTGTGTGTGGGGAGGGGGAAGGAAGGGGAGATTCCCGTTCATCTTATGTCATAATTCTTGCAAATTTTATCTACTTTCTAAATTTTTAGATACTTTTTTACTAAAACAAAAAAAAATTGAATTTTTTTAAACTGATTTTGGGGGGCATTTAACCAAAATTTGAAGAGCTGAGCTTGCAGGTGGAAATTTTGGTGCGAAGTTGAAAATTCGGATTTAGTGGCCCAAAAAAGCAAGTTTTCTAGAACTATAATGAATTTTGCTAGGTAAAATCATCCATTGACTGAACTATATGCCCTGTTTTTTTACCAATAAAACACTAAATACAGCTTGCCTTTCGTTCTGTCATATGTATTTCTAACAGAAAATTAGATGTATCTAAACATTCCGTAAATTCATAACAAAATAAAATAATAATTACCTTATGTAAAGCACACATATTTGACACATATACAATGTGTTTTACAAAAGGCAGCACAATCTGTAAACATGGTAGAGCACATTTTAATTAACATTTTGCGTAGAAACTCAGTTCGCAATTCATTTATTCAGAGAAAAATAAGGGTTTAGAAATAGAAAATGAACCCATAATTAATTTAGAGATTTTTAAAACTAATAAAAATATTCGTTCAGGAAAATTCGATGTAACGTAAAGAGCTAAAAGTTCAAAAAAATTCAGTCATCAGTCTCAACAGATTTTAAAACTTTATTTAAGCTCATCATTGTTGTTTTTCACATAAATATGATTTTTAGTATTAATGGGCAATTCAAAAACATATTAAATGTAAAGAAATCTATTAAAGTTATTAATAAAGAAAGAAAGAAAGAAAAGAAAAAGCAGTAGATCCGTAGCGAGGCTTTTTCTCCGCAAACATTCAGATTATAAAGTTGATACGTTTTTTCTCTAACTGCAAATTTTTTATATAAAACGACGCGTTCTACGATACTTAAATATACTACATCAAACGCTATTTGCAGAACCTTTTGAAAAATATCTCATTCATCGCTGTGTTTTTAGCATGTGCAAAGGAAAAAAAGATACAGATATCAGAATATATATATATATATATATATATATATATGGGAAATCTCCTCCACTATTAGATCTGCATATTATTTTCTACGCATCGCAACTCTGATGAACAGGCTCTCAGTGAGGCAGACGATTTTGAAGAAACTATTAATTCCTAAGAAGCCAGACGATTTAAGCGGTAGAAAAAAGAACTGAACGGAAGAAAGGAGAATGGAATGTTTTTTAGTTTTAAGTTGGTGTAAAAAGAACGTAAGATGAAGACGAGTTCCCGTATAAGATGTAATTGATTAATTAGAGTTATGATTGTTTGCTTTGTAAATAGTCTTATGTAAATATCTTTTTTGTAAATATTAACGTTTAATATAAGTCATTTAAAAGTTTTAAAAACGGTGTCAGAATTTAATTTACCTCCGAGTTTATTTACTTATGTGTTCAAAAGAACTTTTTAAAGAAGAATCTCCATAAATTTTGGTCTCAGTAAGTGAGATACAGACGCACGCCCACAGAGATGGAAATATATTTTTTTTAAATATTCTGGATGCCAATATTTTTTAGAACTGTGATGGAATGTCAAGCCTACAAAGCTATTTCAGAAGAGGTAAAATTTTGCGATGAAAGTGAAATCAAAGTGTGTGAAGCTGAGCATCTGATTATGAAGTGAGTTTATTATTTCATTTTTCTTTTCAATAATGGAAAAATTAGTTGATTTAAAGGAATTAGAGTTTTCTTTGAAAACTGAAAAATCAGCTAGTATTAAGATATTACATAAATTAATTTTTGAAGAAATCGGTGACAGAAATAATCGACGTAGAATTCGGAATTTTACTGGGTTTACGTTTGAAGTAGATTCCGATGAATATCAAACTAAATTCAAAGAAATTAAAGATAATTTTTCTGTTAACGACTTAATTACCATTTGCAATGTTTTGTGTATAAATAATTCGGGAACTTTTGATGAAATTGCTGCCAGAATAATTTCTAGTTTATGTGATTTTAATATTTTAAAAATTAATATGATAGCCGATGTAGGTACTCTTAGTGATGACGAAAGTGTCGATGAATTTAATGATGATTTACAAGATAAAACTAAAAATATTTCAACTGTTTTTGAGAATAATATGAGAAATGATTCTGGTAGTTCTAATTGTGAAAGTAATGAAAATCAGAAAATTCTGATTCCTGATTATGTTATTAAACCAAGCATTTCTATTAATGATATTGAAAGTATGATTACAATGTTTGAAGGTACTCAAGTACAAAATATTAATAAATGGATTGCCAATTTTGAAGATATTGTTTTATTATTTAACGTTAGTGATTTGCACAAATTGATTTTGGCTAAACGCCGTATGACAGGCAAAGCAAAATTATTTCTTGAAAGTGAAACAAATATTAATTCGTGGTCTAAATTAAAAGCCCTACTCATATCTGAATTTGGTCAAACGTGCAATTCAGCTGAATTACACGAATTGCTGTCCAAAAGAAAAATTAGACCACATGAATCGTTAGATGAATATTTTTTAAATATGAAACAATTATGCTCAAAAGGCAATATTGAAGATTCTGCCCTTATTCAGTATGTAATAAATGGAATTAATGACCCCATTTCTAAAAAATCTTTTTTGTATGGTTGTCCCAATATTGCTGAATTTAAACAAAAATTAAAGATTTATGAAAAAATAAGATCGGAGTATGAAAATGCAAAATTTCATAAATATGAAGGAGCTAAGCCTAAAATTAAATCCGAAGTTGAAGTTAAGAACAAATTTAAGCCTGTAAAGCCAAATATGCGTTGTTTTAATTGTGGCGGGAATAATCATAAGAGTATTAACTGTGTAAATAAAGATAAAGGGCCGCTTTGTTTTGCTTGTAACGCTTATGGTCATAAATCATTTCAATGTAATAAATATAAAGATACAAGTGTTAAAAATGCTCAGTCACAAGTAAACATTATTACATCCCAAGATTTAATTCTGAAAGAGATAAAGCTTTATTCTTTGCGTTTAATCTCTTTAATAGATACTGGTAGCCAAAAGACTTTGTTAAAGAAAAGTATTTATGATAATTTGAAGAACTTTGTAGAATTAAAACCTACGAGTATCTCTTTGACCGGTCTAGGAAAAGCTTCAATTAAACCAGAAGGTTGTTTCAATTCAGAAATCGAAGTAGATGGTTCAAAATTTAAAGTTACTATTTTTGTCGTTAAGGACAGTTGCATTAATTTCGATTTAATTATTGGCACTGATGTTATTCATCAAGGTACATTAACTATTTCTGAGAATAAAGTGAAACTGTTTAAAGCTGAAGTTCAGTCTAATGACTTTTTAGTTAATATTGTAAATGTTTTGGATGAGCCTAAAATTGATTTAACTCACATTGCTGACAAAAAATTACGTTCAGAGTTATACTCTTTAATTGAAAATTATGTACCAATTAAAACTAAAACAGTAGATGTTAAAATGAAAATTAATTTAACTGACGAAATCCCAGTTTGTTCTTCTCCTCGAAGATTACCGCCATGCGAGAAAAAAATAGTCGAAAATCAAATTGAGGAGTGGCTAGCTCAGGGAATAATTCGAGAAAGTTCTTCTAATTTTTCTTCGCCGGTTGTTTTAGTCAAGAAAAAAAATAACACAATGAGACTTTGTGTTGATTACAGATGTCTTAACAAAAAGACAGTACGCGAGCATTTCCCCTTGCCAGTTATTGATGATGTAATAGACCAATTACATTCTGCCGAAGTATTTACCACCATAGATTTGAAAAACGGTTTCTTTCATGTAGATGTTGAAGAAGACTCGCGGAAATACACCTCGTTTGTTACTCATGAAGGACAATACGAATTTTTGAAATGTCCATTCGGGTTGACCAATAGCCCTAGTGTTTTTCAAAAGTATATTTATAATGTATTTCGAAACCTATTAAAAGATCACATTGTTGTCATTTATATGGATGATTTAATAATACCTGCTAAAAACGAAGCTGAAGGTCTAGAAAAATTAAAACTTGTACTCGAAACCGCATCGGAATATGGATTAGAATTAAATCTTAAAAAATGCAATTTTTTGAAGCGTGAAATTGATTTCTTGGGGTATAGAATCATAAATGGTAAATTGTATCCCTCTCCACTGAAGACTAAAGCAGTAATAAATTTTCCCGAACCAAAGTGTACCAAAGATGTTCAAAGTTACTTAGGATTGACAGGATACTTTCGAAAATTTATAAGAAATTATTCGGTTATAGCTAAACCGTTAAGTGACCTGCTAAGAAAAGATTCAAAATTTAAATTCGGTATAGAAGAACAAAGAGCTTTTAATGAACTCAAACGTATTTTGTCGTCAGAACCAGTACTTTTAATTTACAATCCCAAAAGTGCGACCGAAATCCATTGTGATGCCAGTATTGATGGCTATGGAGCTGTTTTAATGCAACAATCTCCAGTAGATAATCAATTTCATCCAGTTTATTTCACAAGTAAAAAAACCACCGAAGCTGAACGGAGGTACACTAGTTACGAATTAGAAGTTTTAGCTGTAATTGAAGCCCTGAATAAGTTTAGAGTATTTGTGCTAGGTATCCCATTTAAAATTGTAACCGATTGTAATGCATTTAAAATGACTATGGATAAAAAAGAAATGAGTACAAAAATAGCTAGATGGGCAATAATGTTATCCGATTTTGATTATGTTATTGAACATAGACAGGGTAGCAGTATGAGACATGTCGATGCATTAAGTAGGTATCCTATTTGTATGGTAATCCAAGATAGCTTAACTTTAAAAATTATCCAAGCTCAAGAAACCGATGACCATATTAAAACAATAAAAGAAATCCTAAAGGTGAAATCTTATGATGATTATCTAGTTAAAAATGATGTTCTTTATAAATGTGTTAATGGTAATGATTTATTAGTTGTACCGGAAGACATGCAAATGAATATAATCAAGGCCGCTCACGAAAAAGGTCATTACGCAGTTGCAAGAACAGAGAAAAGTTTAGAAAATGATTTTTACATCCCTAAAGTTAAACAAAAAATTGAGAAATGTATAGCAAATTGTGTTCCCTGTATTTTAGTTAATAGAAAATGTGGTAAACAAGAAGGCTTACTTCACCCAATAGAAAAAGAAGAAGCTCCATTACATACATACCATGTTGATCACTTAGGTCCATTAGAAAGCACTAATAAAAATTACAAACATATCCTTTCGGTCATTGACGCATTCACAAAATTTGTTTGGTTGTATCCCACAAAATCTACCGATGCTGCCGAAGTAATTTCTAAATTAGAAATCGAAAAATCTATCTTTGGAAATCCAGTTCGAATTATATCAGATAAAGGTCCTGCATTTACCTCTAAAGCTTTTGAAGATTATTGCATCAATGAAAATATTAAACATATCCCGATTACCACTGGATTACCCAGGTCTAACGGCCAAGTTGAGCGTCTAAATTCTGTCATAATATCTGTTCTGTCTAAATTGTCTGTCGATAATCCTAAAAAATGGTATACACATGTAAGCAACGTCCAACAGGTGATAAATTCGACTTTTCAGAGAAGTATAAGCACAACTCCTTTTGAATTGATGTTTGGTACTAAAATGAAACTAAAAAATAACATTGAAATTACTAGTCTTCTGAATGCTGAAATACAATCTGATTTTACAAATAATCGCGAAGATATGAGAAAAAATGCTAAAAAACAGATTTTAAAAGTCCAAGAAGAGAACCGTAAAACTTACAACCTCAGACGAAAGAAAGCTAACAAATTTAAGATTAATGATGTGGTTGCTATAAAACGCACACAACAAGGTCCAGGTTTGAAGTTAAAAAAAAAATATTTAGGTCCGTACAAAGTCATAAAAGTAAAAAATAATGACACCTACGATGTAAAGAAACTTGGATTCAACGAAGGACCCATGGTCACCAGTACATGTGCAGAGTACATAAAGCCGTGGACGGACGAAGCTTGAAAAAAAAAAGAATTTCACCGATTGTGACACTATACCAACTATGACAAACCTCTGGACTGACAACTAATAGAATTTTAACTTTATTCTCGAAAAGACGAAAAGACGTAAGGTAAAAGAAGATGAAAAGACGTAAGAAGGAAGAAGACGAAAAGACGTAAGATAAAAGAAAACGAAAAGACGTAAGAAAGAAAAAGACGAAAAGACGTAAGAAAGAAAAAGACGAAAAGACGTAAGAAAGAAAAAGACGAAAAGACGTAAGGTAAAAGAAGATGAAAAGACATATTAAGGAAGAAGACGAAAAGACGTAAAATAAAAGAAGACGAAAAGATGTAAGAAAGAAGAAGACGAAAGGACGTAAGATAAAAGAAGACGAAAAGACGTGAAAAGAAAAGAATACGAATTTATTTTGAGCGAGATTATTTAAATGTTCATCATGATGACTTCTTTTTTTCAATTTAGACTTTGGATGCTGCTGTGTTTTTTTTTTCTTTATCTTTTCAGATGATCCAGCTGCTGTTTCCAGCCAACAAGAATACATTCGAGGACGAATGTCTCATCAGTATGGCCGAAATATGGGAAATCTCCTCCACTATTAGATCTGCATATTATTTTCTACGCATCGCAACTCTGATGAACAGGCTCTCAGTGAGGCAGACGATTTTGAAGAAACTATTAATTCCTAAGAAGCCAGACGATTTAAGCGGTAGAAAAAAGAACTGAACGGAAGAAAGGAGAATGGAATGTTTTTTAGTTTTAAGTTGGTGTAAAAAGAACGTAAGATGAAGATGAGTTCCCGTATAAGATGTAATTGATTAATTAGAGTTATGATTGTTTGCTTTGTAAATAGTCTTATGTAAATATCTTTTTTGTAAATATTAACGTTTAATATAAGTCATTTAAAAGTTTAAAAAACGGTGTCAGAATTTAATTTACCTCCGAGTTTATTTACTTATGTGTTCAAAAGAACTTTTTAAAGAAGAATCTCCATATATATATATATATATATATGATAGTTTTCCCTTTATTCTAGTATCCGGGAAAACCGTTTTATCTCCTAGTTGGTCATAAAGTGTAATATATCTAAATGTCAGAAAGGAAATTGGCAATCCGAGTAACAGGGTCCTTTAGAAGTAAGTCAAAGGCCGTAAACAAACAGCAGTTCAAG